>JAUMJL010000137.1:0-2400000 GCA_033558185.1 Dromococcyx pavoninus
GGAGGCGCCGTGCGCCTGCGCGCCCGGGGCGGGTCTGTCAGCGCCAGCCCGTACGGCCGCCCTCCCCCACCGCCCGCCGGCCCTGGGGCATCATCACCTCCAGCAGCATCATCGCCATCATCATCGTGCTCCCCCTTCCCCGCCGCGCCCCTCCCGGGCGGAGACCCGGCTGTCCCCCCTCTAACCCGCCGGGACCCAGTGGCGCCCGCCCCTGCGCGGCGCGCCGGGCTTACCGTGCTGCGCGGGGCCGGTGCGGGGACTCGGGGCTCCGGATTCAGCCGGTTTTCGGCTGGGTCGGTCCCGGCGTCACACAATGAAATCAGCGCCTCCGATCATTAATTCTCATCATGATCGTGACGTCAGCGCAGACAGCGGCCAATGGGAGCGTGAGATCAGCGCCGGCCGGGACAGGGCTCGGCCCCCGCCCCTCCGCCCGGGAGGAGGGGGGGGGGCGCGCGCCGCGCGGGGCCGCGGCGGGGAGCGAGCGCCACGCGCCCTCGGGCGGGCACCGCGCCCGCAGGGACCACATCGCCGTCCCCGCACACGCAGGGTTGCCCCGCGCGCTCAGGGCGGGCACCGTAGCCCCCGAGACTTAAAGGCGGGCACCGCTCCCTCAGATCTGCCGCGGCCGCCCCATCGCCTTCAGGGCCGTCGTCGTTCCCACAAGGCTGGCACCGCAGCCCACCACGGCGCCCCCGCACAGTCAGGCCGGGCACCGCACCCTCAGGGTCATTGTCGCGCCCTCACGGCTGGCACTGCTCCCTCAGAGCCGTCGTCTTTCCGTCAGGGTTGCCCCGCAGCCCCACCCCGCAGGGCGGGCATCGTGCCCTCAGGGGCAGTGCCGTTCTCTCAGGGCTGGCACTGCAGCTTCCTCTCCCTCAGGGTGGCCACCGCAGCCCCCGAGACCTCAAGGCGGGCACCACTCCCCTAGGGCAGGCTCCTGATCCCTTAGGGCCATCCTCGTTCCTGTGCCCTCAGGGTTGCCCTGCTGCCCCTACGCCCTCAAGGCAGGCTCCGCAGCTGCCACTCCCTCAGGGTCTTCACTCTTCCCTCAGGGCTGCTTCGCATTCCCCAGCTCCCTCCATCCACCGCCCCAGCCTCCTGCCCGCAGGCAGGCAGCGCTGGGTGCCATGGCAGTGCCCACCATGCCTATGTGAAGTGATGCCAGCATTTTCACGGAGAAAAAAAAGAGTGGGTAGCCAGCTAAATAAAACTTATTGTGGTTTACGGCCTTCTTGTTGTGCTGCTCTGGGCAGGGGAGTCCACGTGGCTGGTGAAATCCAAAAAGCTCCAAAAAGGATCAGGATTTCAATTATGTGAACGCTATGGCAGTCAAATAAACTTAGTATGGCTTGGGGTGACTACATTTGGTCTGTGAAGAAAGAAAACACCACTCTGTGCAGGTGGGTGGCACAGAGACAGACACCACGCCTGGTGAGGCTGCACCTCAAATCCTGGGTTCAGTTTTGGGCCCCTCAGTACAAGAGGACATTGAGGGGCTGAAGCGCATCCAGATGAGAGGAACGGAGCTGGTGATGGGTCTGGAGTCCAGGAGTTACGGGAGCAGCTGAGGAACCTGCGGCTGTTCAGTCTAGAGAAGAGGAGGCTGAGGGGAGGGAGACCTCATCGCTCTCTGCAGGACCCTGAAAGGAGATTCTAGCAAGGTGAGAAGTGGTCTCTTCTCCCAGTTAACGAGTGATAAGATGTGAGGCCTCCAGTTGACCAGGTGAGGTTTGGACTGGATATTAGGATAAAATACAGCTTATTAAACTCTTTTTAAATGTTGAATAATAGAAAGCAATATTTCAAGAACTCTTATCTGACTAACAGTGGGCTCACAGGTACCTTTTCTATAGTTTATATCAAAAAGTCGTAGAATCATTCTTTAAGGAGACATCAGCTCTGTATTTGAGTTATCAAAGAAACTAATACGCAGACTTGTGACCACATAAAAGATGTGTAGATCACAGTAAAAAAGGTTTGTCTCAATTTAAAAGGTAAAGACTAAAAGCGGAAGCAGAAAAGACTGTATCCAGCAAGCAGAATATGAAAAGAAAACAGAGGTAAAGGATGTGAAAAAATACATTCCTGGTAGGATTGGAGTAGAAGAGGTGCACTCAACAAACCATACTCTGCCATTTAGAAGGGTAAACTGAATGTAGAGGTTAAAAAATCTGCTGCTGTTGGGTGACAACCTGCAGAAAGAACTTCATGCTTATTTACTCCCTTTGCCTCTGAGTGACACAAACCTTGAGTCAAAAATTATGGCAGGATGAAATAAACCAAATATTCTTCTACTGCAACCAGATCCACATGCTTTCTCAATCACTAATAACAGACTTAAATTAACAGGGGCCAGGAGACTGGTCCAGTGGTTTAAACAGTAGCCCAGGACATAAAAGGACTCCTTGCATGAGGGAATTAGCATCAAAGCGAGACTCTCTGATGTAGCTACTTTGTATGAGCTCATTAAACTAATGAGCTCAGCTTACTATTAGTTACTTAGCTCAGTATGGGTTACTGCTTCTCCGTGGCAGAGAAAGCACTTCTCAGAGATACGCGCGCCGGCTGCTAAGCGCTGTGCGCAGGTATTCCCTGCTTTGACAGCAGCCGCGCACTGCCACTCTCCCATCGTTCCCACATGGGACCTGGTATAGGTCAAGAGCCCTATTTTGTGTTCCACGGTCAGGAACCCAACTGTAAAATCACACAAACCTATTCCCCATCCCGAGACCTCCTTTTCTCAGCACTTCTTACCATTTTCAGGCTTTTAGCAGATTGTGCGGGTAAGAAAGGTCTCTAACTATGTCCCAGCAGCATCCCAGAGAGAGGGATGTGTGACCCCCAGGTGATAAATACGGACAATTTTGGCAATAGAATTTAGGGCAACGGCTGCTACTTCCACTTCTTGCCTTTCTGTTGAGTCTAGAGAACACTAAGAAAGCCAATGAGGCAAACCCAACCCACTTAACAGCAACATTTTTTTGGGACAGCTTCACTCAGTTCATGTTACCATTGTTCTGGCGTTGCCTTAAAGGGCAAAATCTCTAAGCTAGTCCTGAGGGTGACCTGATAGAGTCAGCAGTGCCTCAGGGAGGGGTGAAAGCAGGGTGGAAAGGAGCACAAGAATGTTTCACCAGCAATTCATGTTGTGATGTAGTGTGATGCTTCCTGATCTCAAAGAC
The DNA here is from genome assembly GCA_033558185.1 of Dromococcyx pavoninus. Classification (NCBI taxonomy): domain Eukaryota; kingdom Metazoa; phylum Chordata; class Aves; order Cuculiformes; family Neomorphidae; genus Dromococcyx; species Dromococcyx pavoninus. Next base: position 3,186 of record JAUMJL010000137.1, read on the forward strand.
GTAATTTGCCTGTTGCATTGCTGTAAGGCATTAAATCATGTAGTTACACAGCATCAGCCAAAAAGGGACTTCATCTTCTCATTGAGTCTGACCCCTTGTCCCCAGAAAAAGAACACATGCTTGGGAAAATATATGGGAGAATCCAATACTGAAAACCCTGCACTTAATGTAGTGTACAATCATCCTCCCATTGGGAAAGTTCTGCTAACATTCCTCCTGAATCTTCAGTAACTTAAAACTTCAGGCTCAAGATGGACCACAGCAAAACCCCTGCTTTCTCCTTTCATTTTGTCTAATAACAGTTTACTGAGCAGAGTTCCTCAGCCAGCTCTGAGGCTTTGTTGTCCACCTTCACTGTGAGAACATCACGTCTGACCATGCCAAACACCTTGCTAAAGTCAAGACATACAACATTTACCACATCGTGTCTCCATGAGGATCATATTCTGTCACAGAGGAAATTTAGATCGGTTTGATGTGATTTACTCTTGTGAAATCCAAGTTGCCTGTTATCAATTCCCTGGTTTCCGTACAATGTCTACGCTGTTCTTTTCATATTGATGCCACCAGTGTTGCACAGGTGTAAGTTGCTCCAAAAAGCAAGCCCTTTGGTTGCTCGCTTTTCCATAGTTTTCCAGCTTGATGAACACTTGAAGTGACAGCAGTGCTATTTGTCAGTTTTACAGCAAGATTGTAAAGACACACTGAAGATTGGGAGGCACAAGGGTGTAATTAGTGATCTGCTAAATCAGGAGGTGCCCTGTGAAACAGCAATGGAAAAAGGATTGCAGTGTGTAAACCTTAGTAAAAATGTCAGTATGTAAAATTCCGTGTGGCACCTTTTCTGCATCTGAGAACCCAGGAAGATTTAGTGGTCTTACAAGATTTACTAATTTTCTGTCTTCTTTGAACTTGGCTTTACCACATTAATTAAAATTAGTTGTTAATCCTCACCCAGTGCATAAACAAAGCTCCCATAAACTGAATCTGCAAGTATGTCCCTCATATGCAAAAAACAGCTGGTGCTCATGGAAAAAAAAATGCAAAAGAGCCTGGCTGTGTGTATATTTTAGGGATTTGTTCCACTTTTCTATTTCTTGGGATATTTTTATGAAAATCAGGAGTGTTGTTTCATTTTGGTTTTATTGCCTTTGATAATTTTTCATAGTGAGCCGTGAAAATTATGAACTCGAGGAACACATAAAGGTGTTGTGCACCAAAAATGAACAAAAAAGAGGGAGATAATTATTGGATATTTCTCTTCTGCCCATTAATATTCCTGGCATAGAGAGTTTTAAACTCCAAATAAAAAGTTAAAATATTTTATAAATAGAAGTGAAAACAAACCCAGTGAAGACAGGAGGAAGCAAAGAGCTGGGGAGGGAACCCATCATTTCTTTCCCTGCCTGTACAATTGACCTGTTCTTAGAAGCCTTTACAAATTAATCCCCTATTCTTCTGGATTGTGATGCTGTTGTACAGAATCCACCAGTTGACTGTTTCAGACTTCATTATTACAGACTTGCTGAAAGGAGGGGCATTTATTTTCTAAAGTAATATAAACTTCTGCCCCACAACCAGTAAATCTTTCTGAAGCCATTCAGTTTCCATTGGATGCCTCCATTTCTTGGTTGTACAGGCCAGGATACAGATGTATATTTTCAGTTTGACTGAACTCTCCAGGTTTTTATTGCTTTTCAGAACATTATAGAAACTTGCTCCATTCCAGTTTTCGTATGTTATCGTTCTCACAATTTTCCTTCTGCTACTTGAAGTATCCTAAGTTCAATCTAGAGATGCACGGAACAAAATGAGACAGGTACAGCTCTCATCTCACTCGTGCAGGTGTCTATTTGTGATAGCAAGTAGCAGCGTAAATGGCCTGGCAAACCCAAAGAGGCCCTCTTTTGGTAACTGAACAACCCCACTATGTGCCCTTATTCAATTTGAAAGGTGATTCACCTAAAGGTGATGCACAAGCAATTCTTATTTTCCATAATTTTTGGAAAAGGAACTGAGAAAATGTTGATTTGGAATCTTCAAAGCATTCACCTTTCATTCGGCATCACAATTAACTCCACCATCTGCTATCTATCTGAAAAGGCTGGCTGTATGTCACACTGATACGCCTCTTGACATTTTTGGAAGTGAAAAATCAGCTGCATTCCTCAACTGTCAGTTCCTCAGTTTACTGGTTTGGGTTTTTTAATGTGAGAGTAGCAGAAGTTCGGATTTTTCTTCTGATCTATAGTAAAGTGCATTTTTATCCTTAACTATTTCACAGAAAATATTTTCTTGTGGCTATTCCTGAAAGCACAGCATGATTCCTGAGGTTTTGTGAGACCGAGTATTGGGTGAAGTGTCCTCCTTGGGAGAGAGCCATTGTCGTTTGTAGATAAAATATCCAACTTTGTTCAATCCCATAGCATCACATAAATTTTGCAAGATCCTGTGTAAGATTAAATCTTGTCACAAACTGTTATCACTCATTAGAAAATTATCCAATTAAGAAATACATTTACAAAGTAATCTTCCATCTCTGTCTTTGAGATAACAATGACATTGAAGTATTGATGGTTTGATGCCAGATAATTTCCCTCTGTATGAGCCCTGTCATTTTATTGTACCTACATACACAGGAATTTGTTTAAATGCAAATTACTTGGCTCAGGAAAGAAGACAGTCATTTCAAAGCTTTGTAGGTGCTTTTGTATTAATCACTATTTGTTTAAACAATTTCTTTCAGTGAAATCCTATTTGTGGTAGAACTACATTGTTATTTCCCATTCCTCCATACATCTAATCTTGTTTAATCTCAGCCCAGATAAAATGGAATGATGTAACATCAAAAGAAAGATTTTTTTAAGAGGAGGGGAAGGTTATATACTTTTCCCAATCTCTGCATCTATCTACCAACAATATAGTTTGTGCTGTTGGATTTCTAATAGATACTTCTTCTTGAACAACCGTATCTAGAAAATGCCCTTTATCTCCTTTGAGTTAAGACAGGATGCCAAATCTTATTTAGATACAGGCCTAGCTGCTGTCACCCGCACTTGTTATCATAAGGCAATGCTGCTGTGGTGATGCACTTGAAAGCAGCATTTGGTGCAGAAATAGAGTTGTCTCCTTTTTAAAGCAAGATAAGAATACAGGAACACAGGACGAATGTGCTGGATCACATGGAAACCCTTTTTAGCCTAATATCCTCTCCCCAACAATGGCTGACAAAGGATGCTTTGCATTAAAGAACAGGAGTAATTCACAAGCTGCTCATTTGTAATTCAGACAATCAGTATTTTAGATGATAGAAATACTGTTTATCATGTTTTAATGCACAAAAGATGAGCTGTGGGAATTTGTGCTTCCTGACAGTATCAATGTATTGCTGACCGGGGAATTTCCAGCTACGAAACCTTAATTAATATTAATCATCAGTGTTCATCAGTATCAATAACTAATTTTGATTGCTGTGCTTTCCAATGCAAATATGTAAACATTATGTATTTCATGCATTTCATACATTTGATTACAAAATAGTAATATATTTTACACTCACATGGTCATTTTGATCCATTTTGTGCTCTGTCTTCTGTGTTAGGAATCTTGTTTCTTCATCCAAAACAGTTCTTCCTCACTCATTCTCATGCCACCTTATTTTAAATAGAATCAAAGATCAGAAAAGCCCTGTTAAACTTTAAAAGTCCCTGCTTAGGGCTTCATGTTTCAATAATCTCGTTAATATTTCCTTTTTATTATCGTATGTATTTTAGGATTATATTTTATATTACTTGGAAAGACTGTAAGTGAAAGCATGCAGCATTATATTACTGAATGTGTCAGTGTCAGCAATGGCATGAGTTGTGCTTTTATTCTGCGGTGAATAAAACTAGGGCAACTCTTGCATTAAAGGGAGTCTTATTTATTGTTTATTTTGTTCCAAAACTTGACTTTTCCTAAATAAATGCAGACTTTCAAAAAATGCACCAGCACATACAGATGGTAAGAGGCAGAGGATGCATCCTCTCTAGAGGCACTCATCATGACGTGCGTAGTCAGGCCACTCTTTAAAATGCCATCAAGTGCTGCAGTTTGGAGAATGTTGCCCTTCCAGCACAGGCTCAAATGCAACAATTTTGAGTAAGAATAAAGGTCTGCACCACCAACACTTAATGGTCTCCTGCTGGATTGTCAGCATGTCCCTTGGTTTCCTCTAAAAATACCACCAGAAAGCTCAAAGGAATGTGTATTTGTCATTAAGCACCCAACAACTTGGGTAATTTGAGTACATATATAGATAGACGGATAGCACAGATTTATGAGAGTGCCTGAGCTCACCTGGAATGGCTCAAAAAGTCATTTAAATTAACAATTCAGAAAAGGTACAGTGGCATCTGGAAAGAACAGATGGACTTACATAATCTTGTCCTGCCTTTCTGACATCTTTCTTATCCCAGCACCGTAGCCCAGGACCCACTGCCAGCCCCACACCCAGGCACCTCGATCCTGGCTGCAAGACCCTGCGCGTGGGGAGCATCTGATGCTTCTGGCACCCAGGGAGCAGCCGCCTCGGCTTTGCCCTAACACATCATATTAAGAGAAAAACAAGTTTTTTGATATAATATAGAGGAAAAAAAGTAGCTGTTAGCAGTCTGTTTCAATAAAGATCCAAAAGCAAAACCGACAGCAACCTGTCACGGAATGTAGTTGATGGATCTAAATCACTGTGTTTATCTTGGATTCACAGCTAATGGAAGGGTGCAGTGTGCTACAGGCCATGGAGCTTAAGCTCCATTAGCTAATCAATTTCTAAGTCTGGGAATTAAAAAAATGGAGAGAGAACCAGTGGCCAACACAGTGTCATACTTCCACAGTTTCAGAAGAAGCAGGTTCTTAGCAACGTGAAACCTGGACTAGAAATATGCCAAATATCAATTTGTTTGCTAAGGGAAAACAGGGCAATGAAAGAGGGCGGTGAATGTCTCGAAGAACTAATGCGCTTTGGAAGTGTAAAGCATGGCAATAAATAAATTAATAATTGTCATCAGTGGGATGTTGTAGGTACAAACGGCACGTCTCTGATGCTTTGCAGTCGGAGAGATGCCCTTTGTACATCTTAGAAAGGGGAGAGAAAAGTGGCTTTGTGCCATACCACAAACATATTTTTCCCTGAGCTGCTTGATAGATCTACAGACTCAGTTCAATTTTTGCAGGTATGTCACTGCAGTCTGCAAAAGCGCCGTTCCCAGGTTAATTAGCTGTGCCCTTCAGCAAGGATTAGAAAAGATTCAAAAGCATCTAAAGCCAGGGAGGATTCAAGAAAAGCAAATAGCCCAACTTCTGTGGCAGACTATTGCCAGGGATTCGACTGAATCGGGCTCGGTGTCAGCTGCGTCGGTGGGCCTTCATGTGAGTCTTCTTACTTTAGGTAAACATTTGCAAATGAACTTTTATTGTATTTGTAGCGTCATTTAGGAAAGGAAAAAAGGGAATATCTTACCAGCAATATTGTTATCTCAACTCTACAGAAACATTTAGACCTTTCAAACTAAATGTCAAGTTGTTCCTATTGAGTCAAATTCTTGCAAATTTAAGCTAATGAGCATACCCACTTTCCAAGTCAAACCAGGCCCTTATGCTTTGCTTAAGTGGTATTAATAGGTGAATGCCTTCTGATTAACACAGCCCATCATTTTGTGCCTGTAGGAAGAGAAGGGGAAGTTAAGAGCCCAAAGGATTTTTTACTTCAGGCAACAAAATTCTTCACAGACACAAATGTAACTTTATTATCATAATTTTTATATGTAATTATATTATTTACCTAAGCCAAGTAGGAAACACGGTCCAGCTGACAAGACTGTAAGAGAAGGGACACAACTGACTAGGAATACTCCAATAGGAGTTATTGTTTTTTAACCACAAGACCAGCACAGCAGGCACACACTTGGTGAAGACCTGAGTTCTAGAAAATGGAAGTTTAATTCTGTGTTGTTTTCTAATGTCAATCCTTTCCCTGTCGAATCTGCATGCAGAGGTGCCCACCCTTAAATACCGAGCCGTGTGCTCTGGTTAAAGCACTTTTCTCCCAGTTTCTGAAATGGAGAACTCTTGGATTTAATAAACTCAGGCAGCAGGTAAGCAGGCGTGATGCCATGGAAGCTTACCCTGGTCTTGCATCACTATATAGGTGCTGCACTGGCAAAGTGGTGCAGAGATTAAAATCAAGCAGGATTTTAGAGCTATTAGCTTGATGCATCTAAAATTGTGCAAAGGGGAGTGATTATTTCAGCATAAAAAATGTATTTCCCTGGGGAACATTTTACTGTTGAAGATATACATTTGTGATAAGTTAAAGAATTTGAAAAAGCTGTCCCGACAAACAGGGTCACAGCCTTGACCAGCAGTGACCCATCCTAAATCTCATCAAGAATAATAATCTTGATTTGGTATAAAAAGGCAAAATTCTTCTGTCAGTCAACAATATGACTGGATTGTTTCCGGTTCCCTTCAGTTTAGAAAAGGTATAGAATCATAGAATGGTTTGGATTGGAAAGGACCTTAGAGATCATCTGGTTCCACCCCCCTGCCATGAGTCAGTCACCTTCCACTGGGTCAGGTTACTCAAAGCCTCATCCAGCCTGGCCTTGAACACCTCCAGGGATGGGGTGTATCACGGGTTAAGTTCTTATAAGCCACAATACCTGCACATACAAGTGCTTACAATCTCATTTTGTAGTCAGACAATGTATTTATGTTGAAATGAATGTGTTTAAAAGTTTCAAATTATTCTTAAATTAAGGAGTTGAACTGTGTGGCTCGTTTAATAGCAGGAGAACATAGCTGGCTTGTGCTGGCACAGGAAGAGCAGAGATAGGCGAGTCTGTGGAAAACAAGTCTGGTTTGGTATTTTTAGACACTGTCATTTAACCAGGATACAGTACTCTATTTTTGAAATCTTTTCTATGATGAATGCTGGCAAAACAGTAGATTGTGTGCCTGGAAAACCCAAGCACCAGCTGGGTGGCCTTGTCAGACTCTTCAGGGCAGACAGTGCATCCCACAGTGCTGCGCCAGCTGGGTGGGTGTCCAACACCAAAGTATTCAAACCTTGCTGTCAGCGTTGAAAATGTCCTCAGTAGCCACTTACACTTGTATCTGTGGCTCACAAAAAATGGTTTTAAAAATTTTGATAGAAACCCATGCTTCCAGCTGCGAAATTATCTCAAATAGTCAAACAGCATTTAGATAAAATACATAGATAACATAGAGTGCAATTACAAAAATAATTGCACTGACAAAATTAATTGCCGTATAACACTTTCCTTGTCATTAGGCAACTCCAACTACTGGTTCTCAAAGACTTTTTCTTTTTGTGCCAGTGTGTCTCCAGCTGTTGAGGCCCTGGAGTGGAGCATTGCCAAGGAGCCTCTCCAGCAAAACACCAGGCTTCTGCATGTGTACTGATTTGAAATTAAATTATTAATCTGAAGAGTTCTTTTGGGACATTTTAATTGTCTTTTATTTGGAGATTTGGAGTTGAAACAAAGGATTCATATTAGATTTCTAAAAACTGTCCCTGATAGCTCTTTCTGCAAAATCTATTTAGGCATTTGAATGAATGTGGAACAAGCCAAGGCCAAATGTCTTCCAGTGAACTTGAATAAAGCACTTGAATAAAGCAAGATTTGCAAAGAAACTCCGAGCCTGTGGAGGCAAAAGTGTAGCAAATGGGAAACTCGGAAGTTATAAAATGACCAAAGGATCCTTTTTCTCTTGAGATCAAAACTGGAAAGATCGCAAAACTGTGAGTCACAATTCCTGCAAAGTTTTGATTCCAGTGGTATTTTAATAGCAAAAGAATTAACTTTTGCAGTCTAGTACATCTACTAGAATTATAAACAGGAAAATGTCCTAGCAGAAAGGTTCATCAAAGATTTATTAGCAACCAGTTTATGTGGCTATTTGCAATGAATTAATGTATTTCAAAGTTGGGGTTTTTTTCTGTCACTTTTGCATGGATCAAAATGATATTTTTGTTTAAGAGTGAAATCATGTAATTTAGAATTTTAGGGGGAAAAGCTTTCAATGAAGCTTTCAGCCTAAACTATTTTTAATTCTAACATTTTCTGTGAATAAGTAAAAAATATGAAAATGAATTGTGCCGTGAAAAACCACTAATACAGCTTTTCCCCCAGGAGATTATAAATATATGTATATATGGGCAGAACATTCAATTAAAATGAAAAATGTTCTGCTAAGTTTCATGGTGATGTAGTGGGAGAAAGCAGCAATACAACAAAAGGTGTAGGGACCTTCTTAGAATGATACATGATTGTAGAGATGAAGACATTTATTAAAAAGAGATGATGCAGAAATGGGGCAAATACAGCACTTCATCAGTAAAATGTGCAGGCAGTGTTGAACATAAGCATCCGTGTGTGTTTTGGTTTAGAATGCAAAATGAATTTATAAATAATAGATGAAACCAGTATTAATAGTTTTATAGATAGATGAATGAAATGGATATTTTTTCTAACCCTTTCAAATTAATTTAACACAGCCACACAGTTACTCCCCTTCAGTGCAGAGCTGAGGGGATGTTAAATGGGCAGCTTATATGGTGCGATGTTATCCTTAAGATTAGCCTTGGAGGCACTATGGTGAAGAGTGAGAGAATATTGAAATACATGGCTTATATTATTACTTAAACTTGAGCTTGGTGCTGCAGGTGTGAGTGCTGATCCTTCAGCCAGCAGCTCTTCCTCCTCTCTGCTGCTGGGACTGTGCTGCAGCAACATCTCGGGGCTCACATCACCCATCCCAAAGAAGAGAGGAAATGGGAACCGAGGTCAAAGTGAGCGAGGAGGGGGAATATGAGCTGAGTCAAGCAGCAGGAGCCCAGGTCTCAGCTAAACCTAGGGAGAAGGTTTTGAGCTACATTTGTGATCTTTTATTTTAATCTCCCTCATAACCAAAAAAAAAAAAAAAGCAGCTCCAAGAATACAAGAGGACTGGAAGCTGAATCCAGTTGGAAAATAGAGTGAAATAGTCACTAAAATCATTGAGCTCTTCCAGGCAGAAGGTACAGGGCTGTGTCTACATGGATCGTGAAATAAAGGTCAAGTTCTTTACAGGTTTCTTGTCTGTCTCACCTTTTCACAGCACTGCCTCACAGTGCTAACCACCTACCAGGAGGTTTATAGCCCAGACTGGCTGCTGCTGCCACTGCAATGAGCTTAAAAATAAAACCACCACAACTTGGACTGCAGGAGATGTTTTCCTTCAGAGAAAACCATTGTCCTGCAGCTGGTGGACTGGATTTGACTGGGAAACTAAGGGGAGCTTGAGGAACAAAACCAGTAAAAGTCAGTGACATGGAGGATTGCTGTAGCGGGGCTCCAAGGGCAAAGCTCAGTGACAGGGATATCTGAGATAAAAGCACCTTGGCTCCTTTCTTAGGGTATTTTGATACTTGGAGCTATTAAGGAGCATTTGTAATAATTCTTATACACAAAGCACAAGCTGCAGTAAGAGAATAGATATAAAGAAAGTTTATGTGACTCTGAACAGTATGTGAAATAGGAGATGGACTCCTCATGGAGACCTGGGGAAAAAAGCTGTTGGGAGGACTCGGAGAACAGGGGTTCTAAGGCACAGTGGTGTTGGGCTTGATGATCTTAGAGGTCTTTTCCAACCTTGATGATTCTAAGAATTTAGGAAACACTCAGTAGTTTGGCTATCATCAGAAACTAGAGAGCATTTAAATAATTACTATAATAGCCAAAGATCCCTGGAACAAGGAAAGATGCAAAGCCTATTCCCAGATTTTAATGGCAGAGCTGCAGATGGTCTTTGTTGGCTGAAGAACATACTGTGGAGACTGTCCTTCTCCCACAGGGAACAAAGGGACTACTTCTGGCAGCAGAGCTGCCAAGGCACCCAGCAGAAGGGAGGAAATGCCACAAGTCAAGAGGAGGAAGGTGAAGGAGTTGCAGATGGCAGAGGGGGTCTGACAGCTATTGGTATAAAACAAGGCTTCTGGAGGGCAAGGCTTTATTTTGAAGCTGAGCTCGTGCAGTTTGTGACTGCAAGAGAGCGAGAGAGAAATGAAAGCTGACTGCAGCACAACGACAGAGCTTTGCAGTTCTTGGTCATTAGTTTATACCCACCTCTGCTTGATCAGAGCAGGTATTGCCACCATCTCGAATGGTTTCAGGGTGTCCAAGTGTATTTTTAAGAGAAAAGGAAAACATGGTGTTTGCTTCCCAAGCTCTTTAAAAATAAAGCTCTGTGGAATAAAGCAGAGCTGTGTTGGATGGAAAGAGTGAAGGAAGAGTCCTGACAAATGATTTACAGAAGGAAAGCTGGTTGCTAATTACAAAGTTTCCTGATAAGAGCACAGAATGTGCTGTAGGGATGTACTGGAAACCAGGACAGGTGATATCACCATCACCTTCTTGGTTTCTTTAAACGTCAAGGCAAGTTAATTTGGGGAGACAGGCTGAAGGGAAGAGGCCTTTTCATTCTGCATTCTTCTTCCGTATTAGAGTTTTTCTTGTGTCAGTGTATAACTACAGAGAGGATGAAAACCTTCCAGTTCTGCGTTCAAACCTGATGTTTCATCCACCAGTCACTCACAGACCTATCAAGGGCCACAGAGGAAGCTTCACAGGCTAAATTCTCTGAAGTAAACATGGTGAAGGCTGCAGGGAAGTTTTTGATGTTAGGCTGGTCTGGCAGGTATCCGCAGCCTACATGAAATTTCCTTTTCTAGCTTTCAGATCATTCTCTTTTTCTGTTCACAATATTAAGGCAACAGAAAATTTGGCTCTAGTCATGCGCTGGGAATATCTCTGTAGTCACTGCACAGCCAGCCCTCCAAGCAAATATTTAGTCTAACTAAACATCGCGAATGGAGAGGCTATTGGAGTATAAAGTAGGAGCATAATCTCTGAGGTTTTAGCCAAGGCATTATAAAGACCTAATAATAGCAGGGCTTTGCAGAGATGCTAAGATAAAGAAAAAGCCATCTTGAGAATGTCTCCAAGAAAAGCTTTGCCCATCACCAGTCACTTGGCAACATGAACGACCAGCCTGGACCAAAAACCACACAGGAAAATGAAGACAGTGTAAAAATCATTGTTATAATTTTAGGAATCTGACATTCCCCTTGCCAGCATGTCCTGAGTGACCCCATCAGATAGCTCTACAAGGCACAATGACTCCTTTAATATTGAAGCCCTTGTTCGAATATTTCTGTAAGGCAAATTTTACCATGGGATGATGGAGAAGAAGATAATGATGAAGCACAAAAGAATGACATGGGTTTTCTCAGTGGAATACTTCTCCACATCATTGGCTGGATTCTACTCCAGTGCTGTCCTGCACTGAGCTTGAGCTTTTCTCTCCTCCATCAGCAGAGTGAGTGTCTCTCAATGGCAAAATAAGTCCCATTTGCAATGTTGCTGGACTGTACTCTTGCACAGAACATATACATTAGGAAAATCAACAGGCAATTTGGTTTCAAAGCTTACTTTCCAGCCAGCAAATAATGAATAATGAGGGAATCTGATATCAATAGTTTGGAAGTTTTATTTCTGCTGTCAAGTTTCCCACTATTATTGTTTTTTTCCAAAGTAGTGTGGTTTACCTAATGTAGTGAGAAAAGCAGATGGTTTATTGCTGATAAGTGCAGATATGAATCTTGCAGAGGAATGATATTGAACACTTTCTCTGTTTTTATCAAATGTTTTCCGTTAATTTACTAGAAGAAGGGAAAAGGCAAATATAAACTGTACTGTGTACAAATCAATACGGATATATTGATAGGAAATGGAACATCTTGTAGTAATAAATATTCTAATATTTTGCTTTCTTAAAAGAAAAGACGTTTGAGTTAGGAGCTGCTCAGATTTTAAATTCATAAATGTAAAGACTTTAGGGCCTAAAAGAGGAGTTATGAAAATGTAGTCTGACCTACATAATACCTACATAATACAGACCATTGATCCACGTGTCATAATTTTGGCATCACACTGACTATTTCTATTAAGCTGGAATATATTTTGGAAAGAACTTGTCCAGTTTTGCCTTCAGGAACTCTCACGTTGACCCTGTAACTGTTATAATATAAGACATGTTTTGGAAAACTTAGTTAAGAGATTGAATCCATTCTGAGCATAGAATTGTCTGCCCAGTGCAACACAGTCCCCTCTGAAGGTAACAGGCACATGTGAGATTCAAACAGATGTGCTGCAAGATATTTCCCTGTTTCTCCTTAATTTAGTTACGCTGTCCAGTCAATTCTTAAGGTAGCAGAACTTTATAGTTATTCCCAGAGGAGTTCTGTACAGAAAAATTACAACAAAGGGTCTTTCTGTGGGTTTTCCCTGTTTATCAAACTGGTAATGGCAAACTGAAGAGGTAAATTATGCAGATGAGGCTCCTGTATTGCCAGTTCTCTCGGTTTTCCAGCAGCTAAAAGTTAAGCCTTACCCAAGTATCTGTATCCTCATGAAGTTTACTCTTCTACAGGGAGGAAGCTGTGACTGGTTCTGGTGGTACAAGTCGCTGTATCAAAGCATCCCTTTCCTTGGCAAGGTAGAAGCGCATTTGACAGGCACTTCTTCAAGGTACTTTCTTTGTGTATTTATGCTTTGAAGATTGTCACAGTGATTCACAGGTCTGAGCGTGCCCTCTTATTCGTAGCTGCTTGGAAAGCTGTAAACACGTTGGCGGTATTAGCAAGCAGACTAAAACCAGACGATCCTGTTTCCATGAATATGAAAACATTTTGATGTTGTCTGCTCAGAAAAACACATGCAGAGTCCTAGTGAAAACAACACAGAGTTCATCTTCTATGGGAAAGATATATCCTGTTGCAGCTTCATTGTCTTCATTGAAGCTGATGGATTTACATTAAAGAAGAACTACATTCTATATGTTAATTGTTTTGTATGGTTCTACATACTTCGACATTTACACACTCAGGGTGCATTTAAAACTCCGACTGTGGCTGCAAAAAAATGATATCCATCCCCTATAAACCACTATGGATGTTAAGGAGTTGTAACATACCTAAAGGGCAATTTATGGAAAAAATAGGTGATATTATGATAAAAGTGATGCATGACATTAGCACTGCCTCTGTCCATATTGTACATGTTTTGTGGCTACAGAGAGGACTTCAGCCTCAAGAGATGTCAGAACAGGAGTGTTTGTGAACACTAAAATATACTTGGGAAAAAGCACTACACAAATAGGCTACCCAAGGAGGTGGTTGAGTCACCAACCCTGGAGGTGTCTAAAAGATGGGTAGATGAGTTTTTCAGGGACATGGTTTACTAAGTGAACAGATACGGTTGGAATTGATGATCTCAGAAGTCTTTTCCAACCAGATGATTCTATGATTCTATGAAAAGCATTCAGCAATGTCAGGACAGAGCTTTTTTTGCAAGTGATTATGAAATAATTTCTCTGCAATCCGGAAAAACTGATTTTTTTTTCATTTTTGCAATGTTAGCTCTGATTTCCATTTGTTAAGGATGTTTTAATACCAAATTAATGTAAGGTATCATGTATTATCACTAACAGACATGAGCAGAACAGTTCTATCACCTAATGGAGCGTGAGATGATCCAAGGGCTGGAGCACCTCTGCTATGAGGACAGGCTGAGAGAGTTGGGGTTGTTGAGCCTGGAGAACAGAAGGCTGTGGGGGACCTTATAGGGGCCTTTTTGTCCTGAAAGGGGCTATGGGAAAGCTGGGGAGGGACTTTTTACAAGGGCCTGTAGTGACAGGACGAGAGGGAATGGCTTAAAATTTGAAGGGGGAAGATTTAAGTTAGACATTATAAAGATTAGACATTGTTCACGATGAGGGTGGGGAGGCCCTGGCCCAGGTTGCCCAGGGAAGCTGTGGCTGCCCCATCCCTGGAGGTGTTCAAGGCCAGGTTGGGTGGAGCTCTGAGCCCCCGACCCAGTGGGAGGTGTCCCTGCCCATGGCAGGGGGGTGGAACTGGATGGGCTTTGAGGTCCCTTCCAGCTCAAACCATTCTATGGAAAATACAAATGTTTAACGAAGCTCCGTGTAAACATGGACTATGGATACAGTGCCTGCTGCTGAAGAGAGGCTGCAGTGGGTTCCTATGGAAAGAGCACTATAAAATGTTACGACGATGCACATCAGCAGTAAAAAATACCCGCCTGTTTTTAAAGACAAAAATCTCTTGCTGTTAAAGTTTGAAATTCTCAGGAATTTAAAAAATAAATAAATAAAGCCCGCGCAGCCGGACGCTCCGGCTGCAGCGCCGAGCGCGGCCGGCAGAGGGCGCCGCCGAGCGGAACCTGCGGGCGGCGGGGCCGGGGCTCGCGGCCCCCCCCAGCCCTGCACCCAGCGCCGCCCCCGCAGCCTCGCACTGCCCCCACCGCGCCCCGCACCCAGCCTCCTCTCCACCCGCAGCCTGGCTGATACTCCCCAGTCCCGCACGCCGCGTCCCCGCCGTGTTTCAGCAGCAGCGGGACTGGTGTCTCAGAATCCCAGCGCAGTTGGGGTAGGAAGGGCCTACTGGAGCTCACCCAGTCCCACCCCTGCTGAAGCAGGGTCACCTCCAGCAGTGGCACAGGAACGTGTCCAGGCACGTTTGGATTTCTCCAGAGAAGGAGACTCCAAACCCTCCCTGGGCAACCGGTTCCAGGACTCCATCACCCGCACACGAAAGAAGTTTTTCCTCATGTTCAGGTGGAACTTCCCATGCTACAGTTTGTGCCTGGTACCCCCTGTCCCACTGCTGGGCACCACTGAACAGAATTTGGCCCCATCCTCCCGCCCCTGCCCTCTGGATATCGATCAGCACTCATGGGATCCCCTCTCAGGTTTCTCTTCTCCAGGCTGAACAGAGCTAGGTCGCCCAGCCTTTCCTCCTTGGAGAGATGCTCCAGTCCCTCATCATCTCTGTGGCCTCTGCTGGGCTCTCTCCAAGCACTCTCACATAGCACTTCCTTATTGACACTTGTTGGGGTTCTGGGGTGACTTCGCCATTTCCTTACAGCCCTTGGATGGGCTGCTCACAGGGCAGGAACCGTCCTTCAGCTCTTCTGGACCTGAGTGAGGACAGCCAAAACCCAGCCCTCCAGCCTGGAAACTCCGAGTTAGGTAAGATGAAGGTTTATCATTAAACGGGAATGTCTGTTGATCCCTAGCACAAATGTAAGCTCATGGTTATTTCTTCATCAAAGAATATGAGAATAATTGTTAAAAAATGAAAACTGTGAGAGGCAGATGATTGCTCAGAGTGTTACAGTAACCGTGTTACCAGGTTTGAGCATAATCATTAAGTTACCACTGGCCACGAAATGCACAAGAACATTAAACTGCCTGTGTCAGTGCCCATGAAAATACAGAGCATGATGGTTTAATTAGTGATCCCAGAGATACCAGACAGCTGAAAGCTGAAGAATACCAGCACCATCGCTGTGGGGGGACTCAAGACCTTTCAGCCAGTCTGTTCAGCATCAGGCCTTTGGTGTGGAAGCTGACGGCAGTGATCATGGCCTGGAATTATCAGGTTATTTTCTAGAGGCCTTTGACAACAGCGTTGCATCGTATGGTGAGAGGTCTGTTTCCTCTCTCGGTTTCACATGCTTGCTTTGCTCCCATGCCTATGCAGACTTCAGTCAGAAAGTGTTTCTCATTTACATGACCTAGATAGAATAATACTGAGAAATATGTTCCTTGATCTTTTTTTCCCTTGATTTGCTATACTCAGCCTGGAAGAAAAACACAATCATGGGAATGCATTGTTTCTTTCATGTTGGCATTAGGCAGCAGTGCTGGGTAGATCAGGGGATAGAGCTATAGGCAGAAGCCTTGCAATAAACAGACAGAAAAACACATGGAATAGCTTTAGGGATTATGAAGTTCTGTTTCTCTTTTAAAACAGGTCCTTGTTTAGTGACTTCTCAAACTTGATTTTACTACAGTGACCTATAGCTGACAATAACTGTAAGGCAGGTGATTTAGCTGTAGCACAGCTGTGTTTAGAAGCGTGTCCGTAATAAGGATGGCAGCTCAGTGCGATGGGTGGCGTATTCCGTGATTACTCATTTCAGAGTCATTACCTCAGCTGGCACACAGGACAACCTGTATTAAAAACTGCTATGAACTGACTTGAACTGTGATTACGGAAATAGTCTGAACACATCCTGGCTCCACTTGGCCGTAGCTGTTGCTCGGTTGTATCCATTACTGCGATCCGTGGTCCGTCGCAGGTTCTGACCTAGTCAAGCCTTCCTATGTTTCTGTGCCATTCTCATATTGTGTGGTGTGAGAAATAAATCTTTCTTCAAATAACAAAGCAAGAAGCAGAGGAAATACCCAGGTACAATCATCCATGGGCTGCCGGGATGAACATACCCAGAGATAAGTCAGAAGGACTTTTGTCTGGGCTTAGAATGAGTCGTGACAAACTACGGCTATGTGCACCCATCTATGGAATGGATAATGCAGTTGAATAAATCATCTGCTCAGGAAGGGGGAAACAAAGTTACCATTTTTAACAACTTCAAATATTTTAGTCCAAAAATCATAGAATCATGGAATAGTTTATTTGGAAGGGATCTTGAAAGGCCCATCCAGTTCCAACCCCACTACCATGGGCTGGGACACCTCCCACTGGATCAAGTTGATCAAGGCCCCATCCAACCTGTCCTTGAGCACCTCCAAGGATGGAGCTTCCATGACTGCTTTGGGCAACCTGTGCCAGGGCCTCCTCACCCTCACAGGAAAACATTTCTTCTTAATATCTAATCTCAATCTCCCCTTTTCACCTTAAAACCGTTCTCTCTCACCCTATCCCGGCGCTCCCTGATCAAGAGCCCCTCCTCAGCTTTCCTTTAGCCCCCTTTAAGTACTGAAAATCTGTTGTAAGGGGGCCAGAAGAAGAACACAAAGTAGACAGCTGTCCAGAAGGTTGCAAAATCCCCAAATACAGACAAGCTGTGACCAGTAATAACAAAGAAGGCCATAGGAGATTATCTAATAGCCAAAGTCTTTCAGATAAATTCTAGTTACTGCCTGAGCTAGCACCATGGTGGTGAATAACAGTATGAATAAATGAAAATGCGAGCCATCTTTGTGGTGAAGAGCCTCAGTAACAGGACATGAACAAGTTAAACAGTTTTCATTCTGAAAATAGAAGTACTGATTCTAAAATAATAGGTTTGGGCCTCTTTGGTCATCCAAGGGCAATTGAAGTGAATGGAAGTATACCCACTGACATTGATGGGCTTTGAATTCAGGCTCTATCCTCTTTCAGAAATATGTCAAAATACAAAAAATAAGTCTGCCCAGTCAAGCACAGGTAGGAAATTGGAGACAAAAGGACATTGACAGAGTGCCTGTCAAATTACAGGAATTAGGGAAACAATACAAACAATCAAGAATTAAGATTATTTCATGTTGTTCTGTCCAAGTACTAAATTCATACACAACATTGCTTGTCTTGACTTCTTCCATGCATGTATTGAACTTAAAAGAATTTAAGATAGGGGATCATTGTGTGAAAAAAAAGACAAACAACTCGTACAGTTTCTGATATGTAACAGAAATATTTATTCTGCGTTTCTCAGTTCAGGTCCACTATTGCCTTAAAAGAGAAGTCTTGTGCGTTCAGAATCTTTGTCGTTATCATGTCCACTGTAAACAGCTATTTAGACAGCACTAAAGCTACTGAAAGTGGTTTCCCAAAACTCACCAAGGAAGCTGGCATGGTCTTCAGCTGGAAACAGCGTTCTTGAAGGAGAATTGATGTGAGTTCTTTTGTAAAGGAGATCTGTGCTCTGAGCACTCAAAATACATCATAGAATACTAATCACACTACTTCCCAAAGCAATAGGAAAATAAAAAAGGATAGAGTGCATCACTGAGCTGAGAATGGTACATCTCTTTGGAGACATTTAAGGGGGGGAGAAAAGGCTGCTCATCTGCATCCTTATCTCTATAGACTTAAAGAAGAAACCTGAAACAGCATAGCATAAATATTCCATTTGTATTTTATGTTTGTCTCAGCCTGGGTGAATTAATACAACGTTGGTGGAGTGAGGCAGACATGGTAACTGTAGAATCATTTCACCCTAATGTGCCCATGGAACTTGGAGCAGCGCAGGAGGAAAATGCACAGATGGAAGATTACTGAAAAGAAAGGTGGAACTGCTTTGTTCTGACTTTCTTTCTGGAATCTGATCTTCTCCCCCTGAGATACAATAGTGGAGCTGTATGTCTCAGACAATGGATCAAACAGAAACACGCACTTCTTTGACCACATGATGCAGGACTGGTGCTGCATGAGGTGCAAAGAGACAGAAAAGGGTCCAAAAAGCGCTGTTTGGCACATCTCATTAAAATGTTTCACCTTCATCTTCTGGAAGGGCTGCAAACTTCAGCGTCAGGAATATTTGAAACATTTGTTTCTCCCTAACAAAAGGGAGAGATTGACGAATGGTCCCAGTGCTTTGAATCAAAATACTTGCTGTACTTGTCTATATTGAAGTGCTGTAGTAGTGAAAATCGACTCTTCGATGCTGTCATTCTTTCACTATAAAATGAGATGCTCGTAGGAGGAAATATACTGGCTTTGAATGGGGCCAGGAAAAAGAGTTTTCTTCCCATAGTTTTTTCTTGGGTAAGACTTTTTACACTGTGCTTGACATTCTGAATTACATGATTACACAGTATAAGACTCCAGCAATATTTTGTATTGTGAAGATGGAGATGCTCAGCATTTTGCCAGATGCCAACTGATATTCTGATATTTCTATCTTCTCTTTAAACTGAGTGACAGTCAGCATATTCACAATGAAGCCAAGACAATCTGCTATCAAGTTACACTAGAGATATTTTCCCTGATGAAGATCCCAGAGCGTGTTGGAATAAAGCTCCTTAAAACTCAGTGTCTGGAATAGCTCCAGCCTGAATTGCTCTCTGTGTAATATAATGTTATATTTGTGCCCATCTAATAAGTAGATCACTGGGTAGAGGCTTTTGTAAGTAAGTCTATACGTACTGCACCATTTCCTGGCTCCCTGCTCCAGCGTGTTGCAGGCTGTGTGCAGTGGGGGAGGTGCCAGAGCTGATCAAGCAGTGTAATTTTATACATTACTGAATCAGTGCAGGAGGAACCTGGAGGGACAAAGCATCATCTTCTCTTTGGACTGCACTGTAAAATCCTACAGCTCTCTCAGCCCAGCCATGCTCTGATACATTTTTTCTCTCCTTTTTCTGATTTTGGTGTGAATGATAAAGTGATCTGATGATGGCTCTCGTTATGGAACCTATTAGCAAGTGGACGCCCAAGCAAGTAGTGGATTGGATGAAAGGTATGATCATTTATTGCCATGTATTGTCTGTACTTTGGATCCTTGCAATGTAAATAGCTGCTCCTCTAGTCTTTGTTTTGGGAAGAGTTTATCCAGTTTTAATAATCCGTATGCTGCTTTGCACAGTAGTTTTTAAAGCCACGACTGAGGAGAGAAGCTGTTTAAGCTGTGCAGCATGTTGTTGGGATTTCTGCCGGGAACGGAGTAGAGATCAATTGCATTTGTTGATAAATGCAGGCATAAAGTGTTTGTGTCTCCTGGCTCCATTATGCATTGCACACTGTAACGTTATGATGTTTGGTTGCTTTAAATTTGCCCTGATTAGGTCTGTTTTGCTCACATCAGGTGATCTGATGCAGTGGCTGTGCAGCACTTGTGTGTAGTTTAGGGTACCACAGGGATCATAAGGTGCCCGTGACTGGACTGAGGAATTCTGCTCCGTCAGTGACATGTCCTGATTTGTCCAGGCTTCCCAGCTGCTCTGGCTGGTGCCGCTGTCGTCCCTGAGGCGCCCGCGTCCCCCGCCGGGACCGTGGACAGTGCAGCCCGTGCTGTGCGTGGGGGGCGCGAGGGGCGACGCGCAGGGCTGGGCACGGCTTCGCTGGGGAAACTCTTCCCGACAACTTGACAGGAATGATGATTTCCCTGCACATTCGCAGTTTCACAACACAGCCATATGCTGTGACATGTTTTGCCTCACAATGCTCGGCTGTGCTGCAAACAGACTGGGTTGGATGGGAGGGGGAAGAATTGTTTGTGATCATAAGTGTTTTAAATTTCTCCTGAGTGGGGGAAAATGTATTTCCACAGTAGGATACGTTAGTGTTGTCATGCGTTGCTTCTGATGAGCCATCTGAGAGACAAACAATTTCTGCTATGAGGGTTCTCCATTATATAAGGAGAAGAGGGGCAAATTCTGTTTGCGCGTTACTCATGGAAATAATTTCTGTAACATGATTACTGAACTTACTGGAGGGCTGAATCGAATGCTCACTATAGTATCCTTAAAGCTTTCAAATGACCATCATCAATAAATGGATGGTTTGGTGTCATTTTGCTGAGATCCGTCTCCACACTTCACTAAAATTGGGCTGTTTAGGTGCTTGTCAGACACATTACAATTATGAGCCAACTCTTCCCTTACAAGCACACAGTATTATGAGGCTAATGGTATCTAGGGAAATCAGTACAGTTGGTTTCTCAGGTGTTTGTGAACTCAGAGTAATTGGGAGGTCTTAAGCAGGTCATTGGGCTGGGTCCCGAAACCATTAGATACAAGATTGATTCCCATACTCCAATGTCATGACTTAAAATCAATCCCTAATGTATGGGCAGAGGGGAGTTTTCTGATCCAACCTTTTTTTTTCAGTATGTAAAAGATTTTAAAAGTGCACAGATCGTTATGCTATTCTTACTCATTACTTGAACTGTAATATAAATGGAATGTCACAGTGAGTACAATACTTGTTGCTAAATTTAAAAATACTTCCTCCTATTTTTCTGTCCTTTTTGATGTAAACTAATTACATCTTGGGTAACATTAATCCATAACATGGGTAGTGCATACCGTGGGAAGCAAGAAGGTCATAAAAATAAAAGGTTGAAATGTATGGAATAACCTGACAGTTGAATTTCTATCCAAAGGCTGCAGACTGCATCCATAGGGACATCTGGAGTAGACAGTATTGTCAGCTGTGTGCCTCTGGCCTTAAGCATACATAAGTATAATGCAATAAACATTGAAGGTATTTTCCTTGGTAACATGATTGCTACAGCTCCATGAATAGCAAAGTTGCACAGTTGTCCAGTTTCACCCTGCTTATTTTGCAAGCCCCTTTTTTTATCCCAGTATTTACCCACATAAATGCCAAATAAAAGACCTAACACACACAGACAGGAGCATACCAGAATTAGTTTAAAATCACTTGTAAATCCCTTACTTTACAAAAATAGCACAATTGTGGCCCCAGTTTCCCTGTCATTTACCTATACTCTGCCTGCCAGCTCCGTTAGCTGTGATCATTCTGCTAACCAGCTGTTAGTGCTTCAGAGAGGCCAAAGGTCTGTACAGGTAGCAATATTCAAGTGATCCAGTACCTTTTATGTTGTTTTTTCTACCAAAGGTTAGGTTTCTCTGACAGCATCAAAAGATAAAGTGAAAATATTTTAGAAAAAATTACCTCCCTATGAATGGGGAATATTATCTCTGCTATGGACAACAACGTGTTAATGAGCAATGTCACAAATATTGCAAGTGTTATGCACCTTTTTTTTGGCTAAAAAATATGTAGTCAATTAAGTTTATTTGTAAAGGTTGTAAATTATAATGTATTTCATAGGGAAATATATATTTTTAACTTGAATTTATCATAATTATTTAAACTATCATAACTCACTTTTAAGACTGTTAGCAAAATACGTGGTTTGAAATTAAGTAGCAGTGAGTACCAGCAACATGGAATAGTTGAAGAGAAGATGGAAGAAAGCCACAAAAATGATGCTAATAGTTTGAGACCTGGCTCCCCAGAATGCGCCCTGACTACAGCCTGCTGTTAGCAGAAGCAGCTGTAGCCTAAGCCCCAACCAAGAGGAGACTCCCTTTTGTCTTCCCCTAAAGGAAATGCTGCTTGCCAAAAAAGTGAAAATTGGTAGGCTTTAAGGAACATTATTATGACAAGTTGGCATCTTGTGTTTATCCACAGTTCCTTTCTCAGGAACGCATTCAACTGGAATTCAGCTTGGGAGCTGCTCTGATGCTGGGGACAACCTGAAAAGGCCATGCAGGTCTTTAGAGATTGATTCTTGAGGCTTACAGAGGCTCTGGAAGTTAAGACTCTGGCTACTTTTGTGTTAAAGAGATTGTCTTCATGCAAAAATATTTTGAAAAGTTTAGCAAATAGAGAGGAAAAAGCTCTGTGGTTTAAAAGGAGCGGAAACATTAATCATGCAGATATTTTTAACAACAGATTTGCAGATATTTTTAACAACAGATTTTGGTCACTATTCTTTTTTTCCCGAATTTTTCAAAATTTTTACTTTCTTTAAATGGTTTCCACCTCAGAACACAACCCAGTATTTCTCCTGGTACGTACCTATTTCTTACATAACTTGAAGGTTTTCCTGGGCATCTGGACTATGGACCCAAAAGGTACTTTAAAAGAAAGAACTCTGCTTTGCTCAGATACCATTTTGGAACAGAGCAGTTTTCAAACTTGGTCAGTTTTTGCTCTAACGAAGTTAAGCACACTTATGTGAGTTAATGCCAAACTACACCTCAATATTTACATCTGCAGTGCTACTACCTGGACACTTAGAATGCTTTTTGGCTTCGGAAGTTCCTGTGAAGCTTGGTGACACTTTGCAGTTGCAGACAGTGAGCACTCCTACCCAAAGGACATCTATTTTACTATCCGTGGATATTAAATGCACAGTAGAAGGTGATGCTGTACAGAATTTAGGGGGTTTGGGGGTCTGAGGGAAGGTAGGATACCTCACTGCTGACTCTTATTTTCACTTAGAATTAATAGAAGTATGAGAATTTGTGATTTCATTGTAAAGAGAATCTGAAGAGTTTTCTCTGTATATTTACAAGTGACAGCGTTTAAGATTTTGTTCTTCCTAAGTGAAGCCGTTTACAAGTAGGTCATTTAAAACATGAACTCATTTACACTGCTGTGACACCTCTGCCCACATAAATACTAACTTTTCCAAACAATCAAATGCAATGAAATGCAATACAATGCAATGAAATAGAGCTGTGACTTTCCAAGAGTGGAATGCTATTAAACAGCTGAAAATTAAAATAGGAAGCCTGTTATTTCTTAAGTACTTGTAAGTAATAACTCCACATGGACTCCGTTATTCAAAGTCTTGGGGACTGGCAGCAGGGTTTGTCTGCCAAAACAGCCTGCAGTGGAGGTTTCTCTCATAATGAATGCTCAGCTTTAGGTACTCATTTCACAACTGCAACCTATTTTTTCCCCTTTAAATCCAGAATTTCTTCACTCTCAACAGGAGATGCAGACATGAAAAAATAAAAATTAATTCAGTTGGTAAACTGACTAACTGTGCTGCACTGATCCTGTGCAGAATAATTATATGTTTAGCTGAAGGGTTTTCCTTAGCATGTAATTCCCTGATTTCAAGCTGGCTCATAAAAGAGAAAGGAAGGGAGGGAGGGGGGAGCTGAGAGCATGGAAGCTGATGACGTGAGTGGACTTGTTAGCATTCATGTCACGCAGGGCTCCGGCAAACCCCTTCTCAGGCTTCTTTTGCTTTTCATTAGATCACTACCTGTTCTGTAGCAATATGTCATAACCAGGGAGTCTCCTCTGTTTGCAGAATGGAATTTATAAAATCTTAGAGTGTACCAGAGACACAGTTAAATATTATGATCTCCTGCAGAGGCAGCCTTACAGGTACTGAGCTGGCTGATGCTTAGCTTCCTTGATCCCCATCCACGACCTTAGAGTCCCATAACGCAAGGACTTGACTGCACAAGATACAATTTGAAACTTGAGTAGGTAACCCAGGTCATATCTTATTTAGAAAAATGTAGGTTTTATAACATCTTTTCATTTCTTTCTGAAGACAAATAGGTTTGGAAGAGAATTGAGAGCCATAAATGGAGATGCCCTCAGAATTAGCATTGAATTTTCAAGCAGCTCTAAAGTAAGGGTTTCATCATTTTCCTTCCACCTGCACCGATTTCAGAACAGAAGCAATTTGCTGTTGTGGCTCCCCCTGGGATTACCGTGTTCCAGTAGTACCACATTTCCAGTTATCACTGGGAAGTCACTGAGTCAGAGCTGTCTTCTGTTCCTCTCTGGTTCCTCTTCAAAGTTTCAGACTGTCATACTTTTTAGTAATAATTTTTGGAAACAGCCTGTCTGTTCAATGTTTTATCGCATTGCTTTGAAAGGGTCAGCAGAATACACCTCAGAGTTGACTGCTTTGCCATAGAAGTGGTTAAGATCAGATATCAAGAAGCAGGTTCCCAGGATTAGGCACAGATGTGTGTTGGAATAATCTGTCTGGGCAGGTTTGGCCGTTTCCTTTGTAGGAGGTTCCATGTACAGCTAAGAGCTCAGACAAACATCCTTCTGGAACAGCTTGGAAAGAAAGTCTAGCTGAAGTAAGTTGCTCTCTCACGATGAGTAAATATGATATGAGGATACGTTGGATTTTTTTTATTCTCTTTAATTTTTTTAACTTTCTCTTTAATTATTAAGTTTATCTTCCATAGTCTTGATTTTATTTAAATTCTTTTTAGTTCTCATTTTCTTCTACAATATTTGCATATTGCTAAGAATTGGTATTTATAAAAGTTACTGACGAAAAGATCTGGCAAGCATCTTATGTTTTTGTTATCAGCTACTGTACACATGGAAAATGAAAGCAGATGCAGCCAATATTGGCTATAAATCATAAGTAATAAAGGTGTTTGTATAATGTTTAGACATAGCAGGAAAAAAATTTAGTGAAAGCCTATCAAAACAAATTCAGATATAAAGCATTGGAGATCTGTTCCCAATGTCTAAAGTTGAAAAATCTTACTGCTGTATTTTATAAGTAGCTAACGGTGTAGCCTTCTGTGAGCAGAAGTTGTGGTATTCATCAGAGTTTCAGCATCAGAAGCAAATCTATACCCGTTCCACTTTACAAAGCCCCATTGCCTTCAGTCTAAGAGGTTAAGATATACGGAGCTTGGAAGACTGGCAGGATAACCGAGACCAAGGCTTTGAATTCAACCTGTGTAGCACTGCCAAACCTGAACAGACAACAAAACACTTTGCTGAGTCCATTTCTCCTTTTTTAGCCTCCCCGGTAACCACGCAGCCGTATTTGGGTCACGGCAAGCTGACCCCCAGGCTGACTGGGTGTTGTACAAACTCATCCATATCTCAAGTCCAGCTGGAGTATTCTATGGAAATTACATGGTTGAAGTATTTCTACATCCCTGTCACTACTTTGAGAACCAATTAGAAATTGATCTGTATATCTTCCAAGGACCCAACTAGATTAGCAGTATCTCCATAAAAGATTTGAGCAACATTTAGCAATTTAATAGTCTCTATTTATTATCTGGAGATGTAGGGATCTATTCTAAAATTTCCCTGTCTATAAAGCAGATACATTCAGACCTTTTAAATAAATGTAATTCTGCTTGCGGAGAAAAGTCAGAGCTGAATGAATGTCTCTCCAGTTACATTTATCAAGCGTAACTAATCTTCCAGGTCATTATGCAAAGAAATATATTTTATTGTCTTGAACTTTAATATAGGCAGCCAGGCACAATTGTCACGCCTTGCTGTGTCTCATAACCTTAGCATATGTTCTTAAGACACATTATGCTAAATCTCCAACTTACTTCAAATTCTGACCATTAAGGGGAGAATGGAGTGGCAATGCAAGGTCAGAAGAGATAGATCTTCTCCAGATCTCCATTATTTCACAGAGTCATGTTAGGAAGCAAAATTCAGAATAAATGGGGTCCTGTGGATGACACCTTCAGATCACATTGACTGAGGCACTGTATGTCAATAAACTGCAAAGATCCTGGATCCTGCTAAGCAATAATATACTGCCAGGGTTTCTTCCCAGACATAATCCTGACAACAGTTTCTTGCCCTGCTAATTCCAGATTCTAATTTTTTCCTTGCTTTGGCAGGAATGACACCAAAACACACACCATAACATCGAGAACTCCATGTGTAACACCTCAGAGTTATTTTACAAGTTTATAAAATGTGTATTTAGTAGAAAAATAGCAGAACATTTCAGTGTTATCGTGCTTCTCACTCCCTAACTTAGCCAGTGTTAGAAACATTACACTTTGCAAAAAAAAATGTATTTTGAACAGCATTTTAGTGTGTGCTAGAAAAGCACCGTCTACATGGGGGAGCATCAGGCAAAGTTCTGTTCCAGTTCTTGTGTCTCAAAACCAGTAGGAAGGCAGCTGCATGCTTTCTGGGTCTGTCCTAAATGTACACCATGGGTCAGATGGACCCTTCACGTGCTTGAGCAAAGAAATATTCCTCCCTAATGAAATTCCCATGCGTCTCTTTCTGATAGGTTTAATGTCTTGTATTTCTATTTGTAATGAAGGAAAAATGCATGAGGCACAATACATATTACAACATTTGCATATGCCAGAAAAGTAAAAAGTGTGTTGCAGTTTGTCCTGAGGTGGTTTGCAAATTTGTTTTAGGCCTACAAAGGTTTAAAAGCTAAAAGGGAAAGAACTCCTTTTAATGCCCTTCTTTCTGAGAGCAGCCGTCCTGCCATGCTGACAGAAATGGAGGCTGTAGTTCTGCTGGTGAAATTAGTGACACTTTTGATATTAAATGAAGCATAGTACTTCATAAACTACAGTAGTATAGGAGATTGCTGAGCAATAATACACATTCATTCTCTGCTCCCAGAAAAACTTTGTAGGTATCTTCTAAATGCTACTTTCGTAGTTCCGGTTTTTTACTAAGCGTGAAACCTTCCCCTGTTCCCTGATGCCGTTGACAGGAGTTGGGAAGATGGAGCTTCATGAGTTGTCATTACAAGATTCAGAGAGAGGAAAAATTATAAGGTTGCATTTATGAAGAGCTCTAGTGATGAATGAAAATGAAATTATTTCTGATTAACTGTGCTCAGATGGCTCCCAACAAGTTGATCTATAGCGATGCGCTCTGAAGAATTCAAGGCCAATGCAATGTTTGGGTTTTCCTGCTTGAATTCTCCACCAACTCTTTTCCAGTAAAAATGAATTACAAAAAGTCAGTGGCACATTTTAGATATGTTTAAAGTAAAGATGTAACAGACAGTAATTTCACAAAATGCTTTCAGCTTTATTCCTTACAAATGTGCCCACGTTTTTCATTCTAAACATCATACAAAGCCTAGAAAGACTCTGTGCATTTCAGGAGTACTTAAGGCAGAAATTGTGTCTTCTACAACTGTAGTGAAACCACTACAAATACAGAAAGGATTAATTAGACATTTTCAGTTTACGTGGGAATCTACCTCTGTTTCAGCTAAGACAGACAGTAGTGTCATCAGCCTGACAACTCAGACACAGCAATTATCACTTGAATGAAGAGCATGTTGAAGCTCTCTCTTTCCACCAGCTTCCCCTGTTCTCTTCGCATCTCTCTCCTCCTCTTTATTCATATTATTCTCTAGAAGTATGTTCTGCGCCTCCTTCATAATGACACAGGGAGTAAGCATCACATTGTGAAGTAATTTGTTCATTTAACATGAAAAAGGTGTAGCTCTGGCTTTATATATCTCAGAGAGGGCTGCATTGATTTGGAAACTGCATTCAAAATCCAGAAGAAGGTAAAAAAGAGAGCAATGGGTGAAAATAGTGGTAGAGACAAGGTGGGGATGTTGAAATCCTTTCCCCCTCTCTCCCCAGTATTCTCCAGTTGGTGTCCAGTCCGTAGGAGTTTCACCATCCTGCAGTACTGAGGTCAGGCGATGCCCTAAATAGCAGCAAGCTGGGCTGCTGTACCACGTTGTCTGTTCTGAATGCAAATATTTCTGCTTTTTCACAGTAACAAAGCCATGTCCATACTAATAGATACAACAGAAACCAAGTGACATACATCAGCAAATTTTGATCTCAAGCCTGGCCAACTAGGAGTGCTTCTGTGTGTTGCAAGAAGTGTGTGTGTGTATACTCTTCTATAAATAAAGGGTTACCATTTCAACAGCCTCTGATTAATTAGAGCAAGTTGAAAGCTGCCTGCCTACAGAGCCCAGGCACAGCTTCTGATGGCTTTAAGGTGCATTGGAAGAGGGCATGAGTTGATGTTCCACTGATTCTACATTAAAATCTTCTGCGAGCATCAAGGATGCTTCAACCTCTCTTCCAGAATACAAAATGTTGCTTCCTTGGAAGACGTGGGGGAGATGGCTCGACAGTGGCATCTCTTTATGAAATTCTGTGCAATGGTTGGGAACACATCTTGTACCAGATAGGAATGTGCTGCAGGGGGCACATTCCTGAAACCAGGAAAGTCATGTAGGCATCTGTCATTGATCATTCAGCATACACAATGAGCTCATAATGGAAATGTCCCAAAATACAGAATACTAAGGAGAGATTTTAATTGCCTATTGTCAAGATATTTTAATTGTTCATTGCCAAGCCACGCTGAGAATTTTCCTTAGTGTTACAGAAAACTCCTTTATGGTTTACAGAGGAAAAAGACACGGGAGGCAGAGAAAAAAGACTTTGAAACTTGGTTTGAATTATGCAGTTGGAGAGAACAGGTAGAGTAACGTAAGAGAAGTTCAGAAAAGGTAGAGTTTAGAATATTGACTCCTGGAATATTCTATAAAAAGGAATGGATGCGTTTAGTGCACAGAGAATGAAGAGAACCAGTGAAAAATCCATAAAAAATGCAACAAATAATTACCTAAATAATAAAACAGAGAATGTGTAGTAAATAGAGAGACAGGAGATGCTCACATAGGAAATAAAAGGATAAATAAAGTTGAAGGATAACTTTAAATAGTTATAATTTTCTTAGAAAATGGAGGAAAACACTTCTTGAAACTTTAAAAAATGGACTTAAAACCACTAGGAAATGTGCTAAGGAAGCCATCACACACTGGAAGAAGGATACACTGGGGCATCTTATTAGCTATTTCTTGTTTCCCTGGTAATTCTCCCAACAAATTATCAATAGCTTTTGTGGCAGCAGCAAAAATCATTATTTGCATATCAGCAATGAGGAAATACTTTAACTAGAAACCAGATTGCTGAAATGATCTTTCAATGGAAGTACTTTAATTCAATTTCCAAATCATTCCAAAAATCCATCAATAGCACTTAAAATGTGAAAAAAAAAAGCTTCCTATTCTCTGTTTATTGTGGGTTGCTCTTTGTGTGTTCTCTCCATAATTAAGTTCCATAGATTTTATGCATCTAAAGGTAGTTTTGTAGTTATTTCATTTATAAGATCTCCTTCATGAGATCCTCTATTGTCAAAAAGCTATGCTCAATTCTTAAAATATTTTGTATATTTTCATTTTCTTTTATGAACAACGTTTCAAATACAAGGATGTTGATATATGTCATTTGGAAGGAATTAATTCCACATACCCCTGGGCTGCTTTTCAAAGGCATTGGTTTTCAAAGGTACTTAAGTATCACATTAATGCCTTTGATAGGTCTCCAGCTTCCATGTCACACATCCAGGCATAAATACCATGTGAACCAGAGCTGTCTATTTCTTCTGTGCAATATCAGACCAGCTCGCTGATCGCAGGGCCTATAAAATGATTCATCTCACTGAGTTTTTTTTTCTTTAACCATGTAATGTCAAACTTAATATGAATTGCTGAGATTTTAATAAAATTTATTCATTCAAATCTCATTAATATCCCATCTTTTGAGGGGAAATGATGGACAATATTTCAGTTTTTGCTTGCAAACTGGTAGGCTGTCACATAAAAGGACAATGTCACCAGCAAAATTAAACCTTCTAGTGTGCTGTTAGGCCATGTTAATGCCACTGTGGAGCATCTCTATTGGTTCTCATAATGAAGCAAGAGAGAGCAGAAGCTGATTGCATCTCTGGTGAACCCCAGCAGGCAGTCGTGCAAGCTGGAGTCAACATTACCTGTGCAAGGCACACCTTGGACTACTGTCCTCATGCTGTTATAATCTTCATGAAGATGATGAAGGGACGGCCACAATCATATACAAAATTCATGAATTATATAAAATGCTAACATAATTATTAAAGTTTTGTAGCAATTCAAGATATACCAGAATGAATTATTATGTGTTTATTGGACCATCAGTAATTCTCATGGAGACAATGGCTTTCTCTACTCCACAGCTACCATCCCCAAAACATGCTAATGAAGCTCCATAACTGAGCATTCCCTGAATGATAACAGAATTTGCATTTCATTTGGTTTTGGTGCAGAGAAAGAACACAGATTTCTTTGGAATAAAAAACCATTTAGTGAATATGTTAAAATATTGGCCAACTTCTTACTCTTAGAAAAAGTACATTTTAAAATAGGAATTGTGATCCTTTGGAGAGTTAAATGTAATCCAAGTTTCTAAATTGCATCCAAGATGTACAGAGTAGTTTGAAGGTAAGATTATTTCACATTATTTTGGTCTGAAGGACATTTTACTTGTTTCTGTAGCAAGATTATTCAGCAAACTTGATTTCCGTGTCTAGGTGACCAGTTTTGCACTGAGATAAATTCACGTGATGCCTCAAAATTACTGGAAATTGTGTATTTGAGGAAAGCATGTGGTCTTCCTTAAGGTGCCTTCCACAACCTATTTACCTGTCATAATCTTAGGAAAAGGGCATTATCTGAGATCTGCTTTCAGTTTGGTTGACTGTCAATACCACAGCACAGTGAAACAGATAAAGAAAGGCATGTTTTAAGTTTTCTGCAATAGATATCCTAAACCTAGCTAAGGCTGAGCTTGTATTAGAGAATCTTGCATACAGGCAAACCTGGTCCACAAGTCAGTCTAGTAAAAGAGAGACAACGGTGGAAAAATGAATCCATTATTACAGTGCAGCATTTTATACAGAAATGTCAGTATATCTTGCAGGGCAGGTGTGCTGGGTAAGGTAATAAAACTGATCAAGCAGTATAATTAGGAAATATTCTCAAGGGACTCTTTAGATCACAGTACAGTCATGCACTGGTATATTCTCTTTTTTTGATTTAAAATTTATAGTGATCTACCAAGAGTTCTCTTGATAGAATCAACTAGCAGCAAGCAAAGAAGCAATGTTTATTAAAGCTAGGCTTATTTCCAGTGTTCATTATGGTCCATTTTGCCTCTGTGCAAACTCTGTTTCCAGCTCCTGTGTTTTAACTCATTGGTCTGACTCTAAAAATCAATAAATGCTTGCAGGCAAGGAGGATATTAACAGGAGCTGAAAAAACCCTACCTGGAAATCCGTTGAAAGAAGACATAGCAGCCTAGTGCAGATATGGGCAAATGCTGGTATGACTTCTGATAAACAATACACAGGCAATTGCACAACTGCAGCTGAAAAATACTGCTTATATACAGATGCACTGGTACTGGTTTGCAGATACATCAGCCTGGAAATGCATACACTAATATAAAGGTAAATGTGAGGTTTATAATTCAGAAAATGATAGTTTTTCTATATCTTTATTAAACCAAGTCATCATGGTGGCATTTCCATTGTTATGCTGATGAAAGTACTTGCTAAATGTGACCAAAAATTGTGTTTCCAACAGACTGAGGTGGTAGAAAACAGTCAAAATGGTTTGAAAAAGCAGTGATGAAACTTCTGCCCCCATCCACTCCTATTGAAAGCCAGCAGGTAGATTGCACTGTCTGTTCTCACTCTTTGCCTTGCATGGTTCACTTCTGTTTGACAACAATCCCAGTTCAGATCACAGCTGGCATTTCAGTTAAGGGTAACAACTGCCCTCCTGCAGCTTTTACAACAGAGTTTAAAACTTCTGAGGAGGAGGCACTATGTAAGGCAGGATCATTAATAACATCCTGCTGCTTGTGAGGTTCTCCTTTTCAGATCAAGCACCCCAGGACAAAGCAATATTTATTATGAAAGAGTGATGGCAATTTTATATACATTGTGGGCTATTAACTTTTGTTAGGCTGTGGTGTCTCCCAAAGAGCAGGATTTCAGCACAAAACTCTCCTGTTGCATGGTTTGGGCATTTTTGGATTGCTAAAGAGAATGCCCACAGTGACAGGTAGAGATGGTAAGGAGTGAGGAGATAGGAGAAGTTCAGACCAAGTACAATCCACATAAAGGTTCTGAGCTTTGCAGGTAATGAAGTATTTCAAGAGCAACAACTCTTAGCGGTGACAGAGAGACACAGTGAAATGTAGAGAAAAGGCAGTTATTACTGTTGGTATCTATAACACATGGAAGTTATAAAATTTCATTTTAAGTGCTTGCACTTTAGAATCTCAGTCATTGTTCCCCAGTGCGGGGACCCTGCTCCAGGAAAGATCTGGCTAGCAATGGCTTCATTGGTGAAATCACACCTTCAGGGTGGAAGTGCTGTCTGCACATATATAGTCCATTAATCAAGGGAAAAAAAAGATGCCTCTTATTCATCCTGTTTGCTCTGTTTGGATTTGAAGGTGTGAGAATTGAAATAATGATCTTGACTATCATTATTAAGTAACATGAGATGGTTTGTCTAAAGGAATAAATATGGTCGGGCCTGTGAAGGTTTAGACATCTGGTACCAGCGTATGAGCTGGGAATCATTAGCTAATTGGTACAAAAATACAACAAAAATATCTTTTAAGGTTAGAGTCGAGGCCTTCAGGAGGACTGCTCCATGTGCTTTCCTCTTGAGTGGAAGCTCTTTACTGTCCCTGTTATGTCTCACAGCTCTCTGAAAGCCTACATGATGCCTGTCAAGTCACTGAGTTTACTTGTTTTGAAACATGTTCAAAGTAGAAAATACGTTGCATATCTATTGTCAAAACTCATTTTCAGAAACTGTTTTATGTTGCACTGATTTTTGTGTGGTAAATTGTCTTCTCTTCTAAATGCATGTGTGTTGTGGGCTGATCTTGCACTGTAATGTCAAGACTCAGTACGAATTTACGTAGCACAAATGTAGCGATGTAGGACTGAACAGGGGAAAAGACAGATGATGTGGTAATTCTGGCATGGTCCCTGAGTCTTCTTCCCTGCTAACCTGAGAGCCACCCTTGTGACCGTGCTTTTCACTCGTTGTGCACTGAGAGCTCCCTGTTCTGCTGAAGGGATGACCTCTTATTACGAGTATGTGCAGCGTGAACATAATGAATTGTGATTCAGTAACACGTATATCTGATGATTTTTCACCTAATGATGCTGAGCTGCATTATCCTCAAGCCATGATGGAGAACCTTTTCTTGTCTAAGGCCAAACAACACTTACAGATATCTTTAATAGGTCACATACTAATCCATGCCCAAGTCCTAACCAGGAATTAAAATGACGTAGTCCAGTCGTCATAAGCCAAGTACTTTGCGAATGAGAGCCTATGGGAAAATATAATACTAATTCCCTGTTCCTTTCTTTGTGTATTTTGATTTCATCTTTGATTCTGTGAAGCTAAAACATGTCCACAATTCGTTCAACAAATATGACTTGCTGCAATCTTCTTTATGCTAGTTATTTAAGAAAAAAAGCCTTGGGCTGCATAGCATTATTAACATTGGGAACGCCTGCTGTTTCTCAGGTAGCTGTCAGTTCAGCATAAGGAACCAGCTAAATATTTTAAGCAGGTCACTCAGGAAGAAATCTGAAATTCTACATAGCAGTTAGAAATCAGTGCCCATTGGCTATAGCTGAAATTTGCTACTTGCAGAAATATGGGGCTGAGAAAGAATCTCTTGGTAAAAATGCATACTGCCAATATTTAACAGTGTAATCTTATTAGGCTTGAAACTGAAGTAATGCATGCAAATATGCTCCTTGATGTCATTAGGATGAGGCTGAGAAGGATGGTGAGGAAAATGAGAAGATGTGAATAAGAGAAAATAAATCAAAAGTATGTGGGTAGATATTGTTTTTCTTGCTGTAACAAAGTTTTTCTACAAGACGTGGATAAGAATTAGAGAAAGCCTTTCAGACACTAGGCAAGAAATCCTAAGTAATTATACTATTATATATTCTGCATTTTTATAAAATATTTATTAATTTTAAAAGGCTTAAATTACACTTGGGGGTGTCAAATCCCTTGGAATTAAAAGGCATTTAAATACTAAAGTGTGTTTACTTATGTTAAAGAAACACTGCTAGATTAAAAACTCAGGAAAACTTATAAAACCATTAATTTCCTGTATCATGTGGTGCCAAAACAAATGTTAATAAAGTCAAATATTTTATTATCCAATATACCTTTTCAAGTGTTAAAGGCTTAGCTTTGATATTTCATTTATTTTGAAGGATGCAACAGAGTAGACTTTCACTCTGCAGCAGTTGCAATGGACTTTTTAGTAATGACAATACACGTTTAAGAACAAATCACTTGTGTGTATATGACATCTCATTCTCCAGTCTCTCCTACTGATGTAAATGTCTGGTACATTTTCACTATGAATCACTGCATCCAACTGTTAATGGATTTATGCTGCAGTGCTTACAAAAACTGCTTACAAAAATTATCCACATAATTTCTCATTTTGGATAGTTAAAACTACTTTACTCACCTGCAGGTGACATCAATGACACCTGCACTGAATGGTGCAATCAATGGGACTGCTTCTAGACTATGGTACTATTTAGTGTGTTATTGTGTCTATGAAAACATTTAACAAATTGATAATCTGGTGAAATTTCAATGCCCCTACGGCAAAGGCACTTTATTATCTTTTTGAAAAAGAGCTAAGGCAAAATTTGTAGACCTGCTGAGCCAAAAAACATGTTGGCTCAATGAACCTAAAAAGCTCTTGTGGTGATCATTTGTCTGTTGCCATGTACCTCCAGCCACCTATAGGCTTAGCTTGGCTGTAATCCCGTAACTGATTTGAGCAGAAATTCCTTGACTCTAACAAACTCTCATTTCACAGTGTTTTTACACTTCTACTAATATTTTCAGCTGCATTAGTTCACGCTTTTACTGCTTCAAGAGAAGTGTCAGCTCCTCAGAGCTGAAGTTGCATGTTAAACTGTGCATTAGATGTGCTTTTGTTATGTAAATATATATTACCTGAACATTCCTCTTAGAAAGAATAACCTTGTTTTTTTATTTTGAGTATCTAAATGGAGGTTTCCAAAAGTAACTACATTCTAAATATTCTTACATTGCTCCAGTCTCAAAAGAGATGCAGATACAGCAAAAAAAGAAAAGCCAATTCAGTTAATAAAGATGATTAACTGTGCTGCATTGATTGGGGCTGGACTGATTACACATTTAGTTTAAGGTTTTCCTTAGCATGCAGTTCCTTGTATTCAAGTTGGCTGGAAAAAAAAGGAGGAAAAAAGGAGGGAGAATAGAAAGTACAGCAGGGGAGCTGGTGACGTGAATGGGCTCCTTAACATTCACATCACACAGGGTTCCGGCAAACCCCTTTCAATCTTTGTGCTTTTCATTAAATCACTACCTGCTTTGTAGCAGCTTTTCTCAAACAGCAATCCTCTTGAATTTACATAACATAAACGCCAGCGATGTGCTAAGTATCACTGTGGGATTGACATGCATATGGGCTGCTTTGATGTTATCCTTAAAAACAATTTTACATCAGCAGGAAATTCAGAAAGGAGGAGGAGCAGGCTGAGAAAGACATCAAATAAGACAGTTGGACAATTCTGGAACACTGTGTTTGAAGAGCCAACTCTTTTGGAACCATATAGCTGGGTCTTTGCAATATACTTTGTTACCCTGTTGATAGCATTGGCCTAGAATGTTGATAACTTTCAAAAACAGACGATGGAAAGATCAAAACAAATCAAAAATTCTCTCCTCAACCAGCATGTACACTAAGCTGATAAATGTAGGCACCACAGAGGAGAATTACAGCAGAATGAAACATCTGCCATAGAACTCCCTGGGCCTTACAGAAGCTCTGACTGTCACCATCTCTGTCAAAACTCTTTATTCTTGCTTTTATATATTCCTTTTTTGCAAGGAAATACTGAATTTTTAGGCAGAAAATTATCCTAACAGGACAGCACAGCTTCTCAGCCAGACTTCCAGCATTCCTTTCTACACTGAGATCTAACACTTGATCGCGAATTCCAACCTTGAATTCTCGCACCAAACCAGGTATCTCATTACAGGCTTCCATAAGTTTTGCCTGGGGTGGCACCCCAGAGATCACAGCAGTAGCTGTACCCCCCAGGCCACGGGGCCACGGGAGAGGAGGCCCCTGTGAGATCTGCGTGTCTCTTCTGGAGTGGCACAGTTACACAGAGCCAGGAGGCTTGGTTCTCAGGGCAAAGATGTCAGCTTATTTTCATGGTTCCAGTGAACCATATTTTTTATCACTATCGAGGAGGTGGAAAAAAATTTGTTTCTTTGCGTATTAATTTTAATTGTGGAACTTCCAGAATTAAAGCCATGGGTAATGCCCCAAAACATGATGATTTCAGGGTTACATTGCTTAATACTGCTAAGAAACATGCAGCGCTTCTCATTCTCTTGTTTCCCATCATGAAATGTGGAAGCAGAGAGCTATCTCTTCATAAGCAGTCCTACACCGAAGAATATTTGGTTTAAGAGTTTACTACAGTAAAAATCCCATGTTTAGTTCATTTTCAGTTCTGCCCTGCACAGACCTTTAAGACCAAAAAAATACTCTCAGTGTTCGGCATTAATTAAATATGTAAAGTTTGCTCATCTCTCTCGGTACCCTCTGCATTATGGATTTTAATTAGTTTATGAATCTAGAGAAGGCACCTTTTTTGGTGTTTCGGTTCAAAACAGACTACCCAGCTTATATATTTTTTAATTTAAGATGTGCATATAACATTTTTCCTTTTGCTGTAATAAATATAGTGGAAAAGACTGCCATTTTGCAAAGACTACAGCTGTCTGCTATTCCATGTGATGACATCTCTGAGTCATAAGAAAACTCCAGGCAATCCCCTGTGTTTCTTCATACACTTTATGATACCTCTAATCACAGAGTAGATGTTATAGGAATTTCCATCCAGTCACTTCCCTCCTCATTCTGTATTTTCCTGGCTGATGTAATCTCAGATGCTTCATTTGCTCTTCATAGGTCGCAGGGGAAAAGAAGAGCAACAAATTATTCTGTCACTTTTTTGGGGGGTTTCTACCATTTATCAGCCCTTCTGCTAATGGTTGTTACAAAATGAACAGCTATGGTTAGAATGTGGAACACTGACACCTTACAGCCAAGTTACATAATTTTCACTTCAATTTCAGATTTTTGAATTTCTACCCAACTGCTGTATTTTAAGTATTCCATCAGAGAAAATTAAAGTAAGCAAATAAGGGGGGGGAAAGGAATAAAATTATAACAAATTTGATTCCATAAGACATTCTTTTTGTTTGTTTTACACAGATAGAGTTGCAAGGGCTTGTTTCTCTATACATTTTGTCTTAGGAGACTGAGTGCTCCAAACACAGGAAACACCATCCCAGTATACTGCCTAAATGAGCATCGATATTTATGTTCTCTTCCCAAGATATTTGATCTTGGTCATCCTGAATTCTGTAGCTGAATTCAGTCTCTTAAGGAGTTCAGCTGAAGCTGAATTGCCTCTTGTAATCACCAGGTCTTCAGAAATGCACAAAAGTCCAGCCAAAGTCACACAACTTTTCCATTTTCTCAGACTGAGTCAAGAATGTCATCAAAGACAAAGTTTGCATGGGAACAGAGCCTAATAAAAACGTGTGGCTGCTCTGATAGATAAATACATAAATTATAAATGGGATCTCCACTTTGCAAAAGAGGATTGCTATTATAAGCATCATAAAAGTGATACCACAAAGCTCTAGGGAGCAACTACAGCAGCAATCAATACGTGCAGCAAGTGGGCTTTTATGAGCGGAGCTGCTAAGAGAAATGACAGAAGGATCACGAGGGGAGGCACAGTTAAGCAACTGCTGTACAAAATAATTTATCTGCACTGAGAATCAGAAAAAAAAGTGGATTTCAAATATCGGGGAACACCACCTCTCAGATACAGTACAGGGCCTGGTGTATCGAGCTCAACTTCTCTGATGGTTCTTTCAGTCACTTGTGGTTGTTGTCTCTTTTGGTAGGTGACAACTGCATGAAAGGTCAGTTCAGAAAGAATGTACTTTACTGTATAGGTTTCACAGATAGGTCTTTTCCTAAATCCTAGGGGCTCCCAGCAGACTGTATAATTTATCAATTCCAGAAGACAACCAGCAGTTTTAAAGGTAACCTTCAGTACAGTTATAATCCAGGGGTATGCTGTTCTGTGGGGCGCTGGCAGGTAAAACAGTGTTGTTTACTTCAGATACAGCTGGTGCACTGTTGTGGTCAGCAGCTCTTACTGTGGATCTACATCATCTTCACTGTGCTGTTAATCCGTGAATTAATTGGACTCAATTAGGAACATTTCCAATTCAAGAAAGTACTCAAGTGGCATGGAGGAAATGCAGTATCAGAGCCCAGTAGCAAGGGCCCCACGGTGTAGCTGGTGGGACCGTCCTCAGCATTCGAGTGTCAGGACTGTACAGAGCGGTGTCCTGCCTTGGCTTTGGAGCCACGTGATTCCAGCAAGTGTGGACGGAGCGTGGTTATTATTTAGTAACACATTTACTACAAAGCGTGAACAATGAGATCCTTAGAAGGGGTTAGGACCTTCTAAAATAAATCTGTTCCAGAAGCTTTTATGACTGCAGTCTTAATGTAGACTGGATCTTTATTTTTGTTGCAGACCATTTTGTGTATTGCATGTGGTCAAGAATGATACCAGAATTGCTATAAGTACCTCTCTCAAACTGCACTCCGGCTAACAATAATCACCAAAACTTTTTCTCCCTTACAGATAACTTTAGAATTTTACAGCCTCCCAATATTTCTTGTTCACATTTAATTTCATAAGTATGATTTGGCCAATTTTCAGAATATAGATTACATTTTTTTGCATTACCTTTCTCACCGAAAGGACTTTGCTCCAAAGAAATATCTGTGATTTAATACTCTCTTGTGGCATTTGGCTCATCTGTCTGGCAAATTAAGACTGGTTTTGCTTACAACTTAAATTCCCAGTAATCATGTTACCAGTTTGGCAGTTATGATAACTTTTACTGAACTTATTTACATCTCAAAAAAAACTGGTTTTCCCTGACTTTCTATGCTTGTTCTGACTGCTGGCAAGAATTCATTAATTCTTCAGACATTACTGTTTATTTTTAAATAAATTTGTCCTTTAGGAAAAAAATCTGAAGGTACATCTCAATCCTTAAACACTGTAGGTCTAAATGTTAAGTATGGTGGCTGAAAGACCTCTGTTTTTATAGTTTTATGCAGTTTAAATATGAATTTGTTTAGATGGTTCTTGACCAGTTAATTTGTCTTGACAGCTCTCAGGGTCACATTTAGTTTATCCCCATAGGTGACTTGTTCTGTAGGAGAATGAACGACATTTGTCTCATCCACATGCCTTTGATTTCCATATTTGTCTGAGTAACTACAAAATCATAAGAATCATAAGATATTGATTAAATAAAATGTAAAATAGATTACTTGAAATGTTTGTAGTTCCCTAGAGCGTTGCCTGGAGGATCCCTCAATGGGCAAAAGCAGCACTGATATACCAAATGATGAAAAGTCCTGACGTTATTGCACCCATAAAGAAGGAAGATATCTTCCTTTGCCTTATAACTATTCTCACATATTTTCATAGAAATATTTACATTATGGTTATTGCAACATCTGAGCTGAGGGGCAGGAAGGGCTCAACTTGCCTAAAATGATGATACTCCAGCATTGGTGGACATCAATTTGCTCTAAAGGAAAAGAACCAGAAACCACACGGACTAACAGCAATCCAATGTAAATATGTTTAGGCAGAAAGTGTTATGTTTGTTCTTTAAAAAATTATTAAAACCCGAACTAAGCTGTAAGGTCATAGAAAATCTTTGAAAATTATGTGCTTGAAGACAACATCTTCTAATATCACAGCTGTTTGTAAACTAAAAGTAAATAATAGAATTACATGAGCCCAGAGATCTCATGAAGCTTATGACCAAGGAGAGAGGGTGACTAGAATGGACTGGGTCCACACAATAACTTTTAAAAATATGCATACATTGATTAAAGCTAAACCAAAACAAACTGAAGTCATTTTACCATTCAAAAGGGGATTTTTCATACCATGTGTATGGAGGCATTCGGATGCCACAGCCATTGCCGTCGCTTTCAACTGTGTTCTTCCATATAAAAAGAAGTCTCTTTTCCTATGACAACAAACTGCACATCAGCACATGCTGTGTAAATCACATCCACTTGAAATCCTCTCTTTACATATAGGAATATTCAGCAAATCATCCCTCTTAATAACAGGGGCCTACAGCTGCCAAAGAGGTGTATTATGGTACAGCACTTAAAAATAGTGGCTGCAAAGAAGGACCCCTTGGGTTTGCAAGAGTGTCAGTGACATCAGAAAATACAGTCGGGGTAGAACATAAATCTGAATTATAAGGTAAAAAAAAGGCTTTAGCTCATAGCCCTTCCAACAGTTTTCTTTAAAACACTTCCACTCCAAGAACCCAGAGAGCTTGATCGTGTTTCCATCTGCAGATAAGAAAAGCTGTAAATAGGTTTAAGATGTATGAATCCTCTGAAACTTCATGGAGTTAAGAATCTTGCTTATATAGAAAACATGAACTTTAACTCAAGTTCCCACCAGCCTGAATTACACACAGAGTGAGCACCTTTCACTTTTAAGCTGGAAGCAAGAGTAAATGTACGTAATGAAGGACAATCAGTTCACATCAAGATCACCGCAGCAAGCAAACCGTCCAGACTGTGTGCCTGCATGTTTCAAGGGAGAAAAAAAAGACACTAGAAAGGATAGATGGATTTTTTGGCATTTTTACGGAATAAAGAAGTTAGTAAAGACAGAAACATTTGCCAAAAAAAGAAAAGAGAGCATTAGATAAGTATTAAGACTTTTAAAAGCAAGAGAAGCAGATGCATAATGCATGACTGTGAAAGGTGGTAGGCTTGAACAATGGAACAGTAATCAATAAGATCCTCAAAGAGCTGGCTGTAAAGGACAAAAAAAGCAAGATTACATCATGAGGGCAAGATCTTGGCTGTGCACTTAGGGGGTTCTAACAGGATCATATTTGCAATTGGGAAAGAACACACATAAGGTTATGCAGTTAATACCTAAAATTATACTGCTGCATTGTTATCAGCCTGTGAATTAAGAAAATAATTATATCGTAACACCAGAGGCAATTAAAAGGACA
This sequence comes from Dromococcyx pavoninus, assembly GCA_033558185.1. Classification (NCBI taxonomy): domain Eukaryota; kingdom Metazoa; phylum Chordata; class Aves; order Cuculiformes; family Neomorphidae; genus Dromococcyx; species Dromococcyx pavoninus. The sequence continues at coordinate 44,477 of JAUMJL010000137.1, forward strand.
ACCGTATTTAATAAAGCAATAATAACTGCTGACATTATATGTCTGCATAGGTTGGTGACTTCTACCAAGATAAAATCTGCAGAAACAACTTCCCAGCATTTCAGTTCACTGTTCCTTAGAATGAACGCAGAGTCCTCAGCAGAAGGTATCCTACCTCAGAACAGTCAACACTTGGGAATGAACTGAAGAACTAAAGTTAACTCGCTCAGGAAAAAGATTTTGATATATTTTATTGCCAGCAGGCAGAGTGATTAACATAAGACTTTAAAACGAGAGGCAGCATGTTAAAAAACCATTAATACTTCAGGGATTTACATGCCACCAACTGTAAATACATGCTGTTTAAACCAGCTAAAGAGGACTACAGTTTTCACAAGCAGTGACATATCTTCAGGATCAGTTCCTATGGAAAGCCAGTTCTGAAAATTATCTGGAGTAGATTAAACATTGAGATGCATTTGGAATGTTCCTTTGTTCTTCTAATGGATCTTTAGATTTGGGCTATTTACAAGCTTTCTGCAGTTCATACTAACACTGAGGATACCTGATTTTTGGGGTGGAAGCTTGAAATCTGACAAGGATCATCCTTAGGAAATAATACAGTCTTTTTTGTTCATTTGTCTGGTACATTAGTGGAGATGGGGAATTATTGCAACCACTGCACAAAGGCAAGAGCTATTACCGGCAACTAAAATATTTACATAAAATATCAAAGGGAGCAGTGGAAACCCACAAAAGGAGGAGCTGATGGAGTCTACGCAGACTTTTTTGTCAGCTTTCCAGGTAGAGTCAGTGAATGAATTCTGAAGAGTCTCAAATTCAACAGAGAAATGACTCATTGTACTGCCTTCTCTTAAGATGACAGAAAGAAAAGCACACAGGCTGGCTTTTCAAACAGATTTCCATGAGAGATGCTACACATGAGTTATAGGAAGACATCGCTCCTAAACTTCATTTGGATCCTTCGGTCTGGCTTGATAAAGTGCAGCTGTTTAGACAGCTTTCAGAGGTTATTTAAATTCAGTCCAATGGGTTGCACATGAAAATTGCTTGCAACAGCCCTGTCACATCCTGGTGGCTCAGCAGCCAGTCTCAAAATGAAGCAGTGGCTCGCAGTCAGTAACTTGATCGGGGCTGTGTGCCTGAAGTGGGCTCACAGGTTGTACTACCAATATCAGACATTTATAACAACAGCACTTCATGATTTTTCAAATTATCTGGTTATTCAAATTAATGTTGTAAAATTAATTCTACTGGAAACAAATGGGTCAATTATTGTATTTCATACTTTGTTGGTTTCAACCGTGTTTTTCTTGGTTTTTAAAGCAATGAATGAAGAGAGTAATGCAAATTCACATGTATATATGGAGAATTTTATACAGACCACCTTGGCAAAGCTGAAGCAAACGTTAACAAAAGAACAATTCAGTTTCATAAAGATATCACAAAGTAAGGGACAGCTAGTTAATTAACAATTAAAAATGCCCTGTCTTCTATCCCTGTGAAGCCCCAAACCAGTCTACAGTACAGCCAAGTAGCTTGTAAAATGAACAGCATTTGACAAAACATACTTTTTAAAAGAAACATTTTTTCTTTCCTTGTGTTGCAATGAAATTACCCACAGAATCTAATAGTTTAGAGTTTGGGGTGTAAATGCCCAGTACTGCACTTGAATAGATCTTTTTAGTTGACAGAGCTTAAGAAGGGAAACCTTGCAGGGTCTTACTTATTACAGGTAATAAGGAGAGTGTTGTTTGCCATATCCTGATGAGTAACAATATAAAAAGTTAGGAATAAATGATGATCAGCATGTGCACCAAAGACAGTAGACATGATTAGGAAAGAGAACTGGAGCTAAGAAGGGCAAAGCAAAATAGAATACTGAAGTAATGGCAATCTCAGAAATAACCCTAAATACTGCAAGATGATAAGGCCAATGTCCTTCAGTAAATAATTGCTTAAATTTACCGCTACACATAAGCAACTCCCTTGAATAATGCTGAGGTTAGAAAGACCTTCTCTGGCTTAAATAATTTTCATGGAATAAGGTAGGGAAGATGATCAAAATTATGACTGTAACTCATTATTCAAATGAAATAGTGTTTGCTTCTGCTAAACATAGAAAAAAGTCTGGTGAAAAAGTAGTACTTTTGCTATATATATATATTTAAATAGATCACATTGATAAAATAAGTTAAAGTTCTGTGGTTTTAACATCAGACTAATGCTACACAGCAGCAATGAAACCATAAATTATTAGAGGTCATTTATCAGATAGACTTTCTTCAGTTACAGATAACTGAAGGAATACAATTATACGTGTAATTATCTTTGAACACAAAAAATGAAACTGAGTTACATGCAGTGTGAAACCCTGCTCCATTCTGTAATTTACATTGTGCCAGGAGCACACGGTGAGAGGATATGGCAGCGACTATGAGAAGTGCTGCATAGAAATTAAATCAATAATTGTGAAATTGTCTCCCTGCCTGGATAATACTGCTATCCCAAACCTCAGTGCTTTCTGCAAAGTCCTTGGCCATGGAAAAACTATCAAAATTATTTAGTAGATGATGTCTTTTTTTTTTTTCACAAAACTACTGGGGAAGTAAGATTAAATATGTCTTTACTCTTTTTGGTAATGTCAGTAACCATTCCATCTCATTACTCCTGACAGCATATAAATATTTAATAGAACTCAAAAGGTAAGTTGTCTGGATACAAGGACAAACATAAATATATAAGCATGAGTCGCCTACTAAGCTACCCAGTCTGTGGAAAAAGTCTTACAATAAACCCAATTCAGTCAGATAATGCAGTTGTGCCTTATTGATAACTTGCATAGGCATATCCATATCAGAAATCAAATTAATCTACTTAGAGCTGGGCAACCAAAGGACATATTTCTTGGATTCCTGCAAATATAGATATAAATGTGTGTGTGCATTCTGTCTCAATAGTGCCATACATATTGGTGTTGACAGAGATTAATACACATATTCCTGTGATTTGATAATGTCAAATGTTTTATCTTCTTGCTTTTAAATTAGGCAGATTCAATTATAGACATGCTAGCACAATCTGAACTGATCCACAGGCGAGTATGTTTGTTCCAAGTTGCCCACCATCATCTTTGATGTGCAGGAGCAATGACTATTTGCAGATTTTACCTTTCTCTTTCCAGTACAATTCTTCCATTTAAGAGAAATGGAATGCTTCTGCCTTTTCCTTTTCTATTTGATAGATTCCTTTCTCCTGAGCTTCCTTCTCATAAAATCTGAAAACAAATGAAAGCAAAGCAAGTGAAACATGAAAACAGTGTGTAAGTCGCTATTTAATTTGCCTAGTCCTATTTTCTGTCTACTTTGCAATTTTTAGAGCTTTTAAACAATATTTAAGAAATACAAGAAAGAGACAATCCATGCCAAGAATCTGACAGCATTTTTTTGCACCAGGCTGAAGTAGGTTGTTGAATGACACTCACCTATCAGCCATTAAATTTCCATAAATCTGTCCATAATATCTACCCAGTATGTTGTAAATGTTAACGTTGGACAAATTCTAATTAACAAGGCTTGCTTATTTATTTGATGTTTATTTTCTTCTCAAAAATAGATTTTGTTTTGATTCTCTCAGGCATTTCAAGAGGATATGTCTATGTGCAAATAGTACTATTTTAAATATACAACCAAAATTATTTGGCTCCAGGAAACTGTATTTTAATGATTATGTTGCACAATAGGTCCTAGACAAACACTGAGCTGCACTCAGGAAATACAAGCAATCTGTTCTTGAGCTATATGTGCCTTAAAGATACAATATCCTAAGCATATAGAAACATCTCAGAGCAGAAGAGAGCCTGAAGATTATGAACCATTTTCCCCTGCAGCCTCCAGAAAGCTGGTCTGAAAAAGACTCAAAAGTCTCTTTGGTCTACAATACACTGAACAACCTGTGAGGGGATGGTTCTGTAAAACTCTGTTCACTACCACTTCCTGTTCTTTTTGCAAAAGCAGCCAAACTCATCACTCGTTAAAAAACACACTTGGACACATTGTCTAAGTCTCTAAGATAAAAAAAATCTTTTAAGTAAAACTTGCTCCTGTTTTTTGTATCGATGTCTGGTATGACAGTGGACTTTTTGTGTGGCTATAAAGCATAGTTTTCATTGAATGATTTGCATTTTCTTTTAAAAAATGATAGTATTGCACATTAAATGTACACTGTACTTACAGCAACAAGATGATGTCAAGAAAAGACACTTTAAATATATAAATCTAAAATTAATCCCTATGGCCTTAGCATGCTTCTCCTTAAGATTTCCATTCTTAAATAACCTACAAATGTGAACAACCTGTATGCGTTTTGCTTTATAGGACATCGAAAAAGCGATAGAGAGAATACTTAAGAAAACAGAATGCTGTTTAGAAACTGGATTGCTCCATAAGTAATTCCCACCTTCCACAGTTGATTTAGTTTTGTATTCAGAGAGAAGGGGCCACCAAAGCAATTCCATGAGGTCAGACCAACGCCTGCCTTTGAAAGGCAGCAACGTTCCCGTGCCACGTCCCTCCTGGGACGGGGAAGCGGCAGCCTGCGGTTTTACCTGCGGGACTGCTCGCAGGCAGCGGCACAGGTGGCACTGGGGGGTCCCTTATCTCTCAGTCTGCCTCAGGGGTGCCACGCAGATGGTCATGTTTGGGGCAGTAGCTCTGCCCTCCACCAGGAATCATAGAATTGTGGAATCATTGAGGTTGGAAAAGACTTCTAAGATCATCCAACCATTAGCGCAGCCCAACCGCGCTGACTAAACCATGTCCTAAAGTGCCACATCGACACATTTTTTTAACCCCCTCCATGGAGATGGTGACTCCATCACTTCCCTCAGGGCTGCCTGCAGGATACCCACAGGTTGGCCCAAGGGGGCACAGGGCTGCCCCTGAGGCCGAGGTGGGACGATGGGAGGGCAGAAGCGGGGAGCATGGCTGCACCCTGGCGGGGAGGGTCCGTGCGGGACAGGGAAGGTGAAGGGCGCTGAATGGCAGAGTGGAAACAGGAGTGAGGGCGTGGGAGCAGGGCACGTTTCTGGAGCTGACATGGGCTCCCTGGGCAGTGCAGCTCAGAGGGTTGGCAGGGTGGGAGGGGAGAACGGGAACATCAACAAAATGGCACAGGGTCTGGGGGCAAGAGAGTCCCTGCTGCTCTTCCCGAGCTTCCGTGTTGTTTTCCTACTTGAGGTCTGGGTATGAGGCTTGAGGGAGGAAATTCAAGATAGTGCCTGAGGAGGAGGATGTGTATATATATAGATACACGTGTATATATACACATATGTGTATGTATATATGGGTATTTGTATGTGTATATATGTATATATGTATGTATGTATATATGTGTGCATGTATATATGTATGTGAGTACATATATACACATATATACGTGTATATGTATGTATATATGTGTGTGTATGTGTATATGTATATATGTGCACACATATATATGTATATATACATGTATACAAACACATATATACATATATACATACAGATATGTATATATACCCACATATATGTATCTGCATCCACACATATATACATATAGATATGTATGCACTCATATTTTTTTATATATACACACACATTGACAGAAGGAATGCAAACAAAGTATAAGGGCCCAAACTGTGCACAAAGCACGCGGGGAGAGCAGAGCGATGAACGCCTGTGTGGAGGAGGCTTGGCCGTGGGCCTGGAGTGGGAGGATGAGCCACTGCTGCGAGTAATGGGTACGGACATACCTATCTATTTGTATACTGTGCTAAACAGATTTATGGTGGAGCCTGCTTGAGGTGAAATTCCAGCAAGTGTTTATGTGGGATGAGCACTCGCTGGCGTGAGTGGGTGTGAGTAGGACGCACAGATGCAATGTGCTGAGACTGAACACGTACTTGTGCAAATATGTGTGAACGAGACACTGCTGTTGTTTTCCAAATATTGAAGAGGAGCTGCTAAAATCATCAGTCAGTCACATCGCTTTGTCTGTTTAGTTCCTTAAATTGAGCACAGATTGAGTAGGTACCAGCAGTTAAATAAAAACAAAACTTCTAACCTCATCTGCACCATGATTTCCTACTATAATCTTCTTCCCAACAGTTTTATCCACCTTCTTCCAAAAGGAGCAACTCACTGAAGTAACTGTCATTTCTCCCTTGGACTAAACAGTACCTATATTCAGCCCTAGTATATTGGGTATGTCTGTCCATGTATTTAGTACAAATAACTCCATAACTATTTAATGTCCTAAGAGAATGTAATGCCATAAAATTCCATACCACATTTTAAATTCCATAGTTGTAAATTTGTGTGTATATAATTTTCTAGACAATCAGGAGGTATATTCAAGTTAAAATCTTATTAATTTTAGCTGTTGAGGAAAGCACTAGTCCATTATTTCGCACTCTTTTCCAGTTTCTTACAATCCATGTGCACTGCAGTTAGGCTTTTGTGATAAATAGCTCTGCAGAGAGTAAAAGCTTGCTCATTTTCTTTGATTTCGTCTGCAATCACCTCCCAGTTATTCAAGCTGCAGGTGCAGAAACATGGAGCTGGTTCCCCTTGAGCTGCGTGGGAGGGAGAGCGCGGTAGCTGTACTTGATGCAATCCGCAATACGTGGCTTTCGTGACTTAGGTCAACGCTCGCTGTGGGATCTCTGCCCTCGCAGTCCGTGCTGTTCCTGTTTATTTGGTGCTCTCTTCAGCTTAATGTGTTTGTGTAACTGGGTTTTTTGCTTCATTTATGTTACCAGAACTCTCAGTTACTTTGGGTAATTGAAAGGTGATTCTGTTTGGTGTTCTGGCGACTTGGTGTGATTTTGGAACAGATTTTACAGTCACTTCCCCCTGGAAACTAATGACAGTTCTTGCAAATATAGCTCTTGTAGAAGCTTTGAGGGAATTGAGCTAGAACTTCTGTAAGAAACAGGCTGGCAGCTTAATTTCAATTTATATTTCAATTTTGCTGTTTAGCTCATAAAAATTTGAATCAGGTTCATTCAATGCACGTTGCCATTCTTCACAAATAGGTTCTTGGTTCCAAGATAGTATTTTTTCCTCAAAAATAAATTAAATATACTTTAAACAGCAGAGTTTAGAAAACAGCCCTGTAGAAAACCAAATATTTTTTAAAAGTGAGTCGGATATTAATAGTCAGACCCGAATGTCTTTTTAACTGTAACAAGTAGTATAAATGTTCCAGGACTGACTCAGACTTTGTACGTTTGCCAAGAATGACGTGAGTAAATATATCCCAAAGCCAGCTCTTTTTCAGTAGGCTATTGTTAACTGCCATTTGATATATTATAGCAGCATTCATCACAGCTCTTCAGATAAGGTTCAGATGGGAGTCCAGTTATATTTGCTGGGTTTCCTTTTTTTTTTTTCCCAGACTGTCTGGTTCAGCCTTGTTTACAAACTGGAGCACTTGACATGAAAGAAAATAGGGTCACGGAACTTCAGGGAAATGTTGTTATAGATTTCCACTTAATGTATACATGTTTTAGGTTTTTTTTTTTCAGCCTATACACCTCAGTAGTGGGGAGTTTTTCAAGCTGTGAATGCCACGCAGATTCAAAGTAGGTTTACTTCATATTTAAGATCCAGAACATAATTCAGGAGCACTTGAACTGCTATTCTTAGATGTACTTGGTTTCCAGGAGCTAATCCTGAGGTGGGATTTAGAGCAAGGCCTGAGTAAGAAGCTAGGTTACTACTTCACAGAGGCATTTGGGGTGAAATTAAGGAAGTTGCATGTTTTAAGGTCCCTTCATTCCATGGAAATAAAACCAAAGCTGTATACCTGAAAGCTTTTATTGTTAGAGAATTTCTAAAAGAATTTCTAACTCAGAATTTCTAAAAGAATTCAGCTTCAAAATTTCCTAGCATATTGTAGGCAAAACTATGTTCAAAAGCAAGACCTTTGTAATTTGGTTTGGGATCACGATATATATTTTGTGTAATTAGAAAACAGGCAGTGTTTTTATTTTAAGCAAGTATTAAATGTAAAAAAAATTGGCAACAGACTACTGGCCTGTGAAAATAAAGTGTTTGAAATTTTATATATAATTCTTCTAAAATTCTGTTGTTATTTTGCAAGATAATGAGATGGCAAATCCTACCGAACGCTGCAAATCGTGATGTCAGTTTCTGACTCCCACAGTTACTACAGCAGGTTTTCAGATCTCGGGGCACCAGACAAGGAACACTTCTTTGAATCTCGAAAGAGAGAGCTTTACAGCAGAGATGTGCCTTGAAGCTGGAACATTTATTCATGGATCAATGAGTGGCATTGCTTGAGAGAGGCTCCGCAGCCTTGCAGTCTTATTCCTGTCAGTCTGTTTTGATGTTGGACTGGAGGAGATTTGTCTAAGACTTGAAAAGACTCTTGGGATGGGGAAAAGAAAAAAAAGCAAAATGAGATCAAACAAAGACCTGATTATATATTGTTTAAAGGGGAACTTCCAGGACAAATATATAGCAGTTTTTAATACTAATCTTATACATTTTTCTGTGTAATTAAAAAGACTATGTCTCCATAAGTAAACAAACAAGTAATGGTCAAAGTGTGCAAGCTGAAGGCCTGATAGACAAGCTATTAATTTGACAGTTTTGGCAGAAAGAGGCCTATTTTACCATATGCCTTGGAATTTCAAAGGAACACATCACGCTGGCCCAGTTTACATCCTGGTTGGAGTTATAAGTTATTCCTTTTTATAGGGATTATTTGCATGTAATTTTTTTTGTTATTCTGCTTCAGAAAGAGGCATATGGAAGTCAAGTGTGAGCACTTTGTAAGAAAATAACCTTCTCAGGGGCTTATACCAGCATAAAATCATGCTCTTTGCTGAAATTGGTACATTAGCGCTAAAGCCGTGTCTCTGTTGGAGCACGCACCAGCAGCCCTGCCAAGAATTCACGTTGGGATATTTTTTTATTGGAGAAAGTGTATAACAAATAGCTAGATGGATTTTTGTCTGCAAATATTCACTGATAATAGGGCTGAATGAGGGTTATATGGAGTTTAAATGTTGCTCAGAAAGTGTTTCCAGATTTTGCTGTGGTGAAAATCTTCCAAATGCAGCATAAGGTAGTGCTCTTACTGAATCGCCAGCCATGCTGCTCAGAGAAATGGCTCTTACAAATCAAGCTTAAATGGTGAACAAACTGGAAAGCTAAATCGGCAAGTTTTACACTTTAAAACACTATAAAGAGTATTGTTGGCAATATCTGCTTCTGTTCATTTCAGCTTGGACACACTGTTTATCCAAGACCAGCCCTGGCATTAGGGGTTGCTTTTGTCTCTTTTTTTCAGTTATTTTAAAGAACGTTCTTCTTTCGCAGGAAGGAATCAGTGCAATGTAAATGAATGAAATATCTGTACTGGAAACTGCAGCATAGCACACCCAAATCCAAAATAACTTCAGATAAATCAGCAGCCAGCAAAGTTAACTGACCACAACTGGCTTGGTTCTGCTGTTCTAGGCAGTTTTTAAGCTCACTCATTTTATTTCTAGCATACATTGCAGACATGAGTGTAAGAATGTCCAGAAATACATTAATTATGAACGTACAGATGTAGAGAATTAAGGCTGCAGCCTTAATTTCCTTAGTCCTGAAGAGCAGTTCTCTACCACTTGAAGTAGGGGAAAGTTTTATTAGCTTATACTGGTAGTAATTTTACATCTTCCCTATGGATTGATCTCACTTTTTATAATCAGAAAGTCATTGGATTCCCCTATGGCCACTTTTTGCCTCAGCCCTGAAGAGCAACTACCAGATGAGAGAGTTCCACCAGTAATGTTGTTCCAGTCTTGCCAGCGTGAAAAAAGGTGGTCAGTGCTTTCTCATGCGGAATGAAAAATTAGTTTGGGCAGCATGGTGGTAACAAGTTTCTCTTCCTGTCTTGTTTTGCACCTTATTCTTACATTTTTACAGCCATATCTAACAGTACAAACCCAATTTTAATTATTCAAGAGGTTCAGTGAATGCTAAGAGACTCAATCAAATCCAGGTTTGGAAGCCTAAAAGTTTGGATTTCTTTAATATTAAACCCCAAATGCTTCCAGTGATTAACATCCAGTGATTATCACCTTGTAAAACTTCCTGGGTTTATAGCATAAGCAGTTAAGTCCAATTTATTCCTTCATGGTAAACAAGGTTTGCCACATTGGGAATAAGTTTTATGTATTTAATTTCTGAGCCAAAGAGCAAAAAAACTGTATTCCTGCTGATTTTTTTTTGCAGGAAGGAAGCAGAGGAATGATCTGCAGTGTACTCAGTGAAGGATAATCTAACTGAATGTAAATATATACTTTGTGGTGCTTGATACGTACAGCAACAGTCCCAGGTGACAGACCTGATTTAAAACATTAACTGGTAGTTAGAAGCTCTCTCAAGCAGGACTCTGAATGACAGATGCTGACCTATATATTTTCTGAAAGATCTCTAAAACTTGCTCCCAGTTAGTAGATGGCAGTGATGCCTTAATGGCTTTGTGATTCTAGGAGTTATTCATGCTCCAGTTTTTTCCTCTGTGTTGATGCCAGCAGTGTAGCATCAGTATTCTCTGAAGGGGGATTTGAACAACAACATTTGTATAAATGGAGGTGTGCGTGAAGCAAAGCTCTGTTACAAGAGCTTAAACAGAAGGAAGGATGTAATCTTAATTTGGCTTTTTAGGTTCAAAATACATATAAGCAGAGTGAACCCAAAATTTAATTTCAATTTTCATTATGCCATTTTCTCTATAAATTTATGAAAGTAACGTGGGAAAGGGTTGAGTTTGGAGTAGTTATGCAATTGTTCCAGTTGGTATTTTTATAGAGACAACTACAGAGAAATTCTAAATTACATATATTTTTTCCCTAATACCTCTTTTACTTTAATTTCTTATTTGAGCAAATTATCAGGCTGTGTTAGCATAGCTTGAAACCAAACCAAAAAATTTAAATTTTAAAGCACGCTGCAAACCATTTCAGACATGTGTTGGCTTGAATTTGAAAGGCTAGAAAGTGGAATGAGCAGATATTTGCTCATTTTAATGCATTTTCTGTAAGTGGACTTATTCAGAACATAAAATATGAATTAAAAAAATCTACTAAGATATGCAGAATATCAAGTAGAACGGGTCTGCTTCTCCATGTTTCTTTAATTCAAGCCATTTCTGGCAAAGATATGGAAAATTACTGAGTTTTGTTAAGGAAGGCAAATTACGTGGACAGTTGTTGAAGGAAAAACAGATATCAATTAGTACTGTTTAAAAGCAGGTTTTATGGTGTTATAGAAGTATTATTTGCTGAATAAGACTTCCTTATTTTTTAGTTAAGAGAGATTCATATCTTTTCATTGTTATCAGAGTACTTGAATAATGTGTAGAATCACAATAAGGAAAATAAACCTAGCACCCTTTATAGGTTTTTGCTCCCAAAGGAGAAAATATCCCTGAACCACATTTATTTGCTACATTTTTCTACGTACCTACAACATATTTTAAATGAGATAAACAACCTTTGTTTCTCTTCCCTGCTGATTTGGCAATTAATTTTTTCAGACTGTTTATCTGTAAAACATGTAGTGCGGAACATATTTGTCAGGGCTGAATGTAGGATTATGTATTTATTGCTGCTGGAAACAACCATATATTTCTTTTGCTGACAACACTTTTAGTTGTAGCCATCAGGCAGTCTGTTCCCAATATGGAAGCACTGCTAATTAAAAATGTATGGTAAACATGGCTCGACTGCTTCTACTTTAGAAATTAGGATATAAACCTTCTCACTATATAAAGATAACAGTCTTTGAGTTGTATGTAGCCTCATTTACTATACCTCTTCATTTTAAAAATAAATTTTAGGATATAAATTTTATCTTTGCACATTTTTATCTTTGGCCTGGTTAATGGAAATTATTGAGTGCCTTGTGGAAATATAGAAATTTCACGATTTTATTTTTTTGTTGTGAATTATGTACTTTGAATTAAAACCAGAATAAAATGGTTTAAAAATGGATTATCTTAAAGATGACTTATTTTAGCTTTTTGTAGTGTGTAAGTGATAGAATGCTATATTTTCACATAACAAATTAGTGGAATTAATTAACCATAAATTATTACTTACTGGTACATGGCATTTATAGTCCATATATTCCCTTGTTTCTGGTCAAGATGTGAGAACTAGAAAGCCAAGTAATCTTGAAAAATATATAATTCCTAGCATGTAGGAGATGATGCATGGATATATATTTAATTCTGCATAAAAGTAGTGAGCTGTAATCATTAATGGAGTAATTGTAAATTTAATGTTCATAGCTGTGCCCCTTCTGTAGGGGACTGTGAACAGGGAGGCTTTCAAGCTGACTTCAGGTGCTCCATTTTGAAGAAAAGCCTACTTGTTATCTATATATACTGAAATTTATCACACAGCTTTGGACTTTTTTTAAAAGTCAGCATTTAGAAAAGCAAATGAAATCACTGGGACAGTGACTTTGGGCAATTTGATAACTTCAGAGGATTTGCAGGATCTGCCCGAAGAAGCGGATGAAGGTAGAAATGGGGAGTTGGAGTCAGATATAATGAAAGAGTTGAGGAAGAAATAGCGTTTTTACAAGGCTAATGGGAAGTTAGGAGTGAAAATAACAAAATGGTATAGGAAAATCTAGCATATTTTCAAAACCAGAGAAAGACAGGGGTCCTGCATAATTGGCTTTTCATGGCTGCAATAAATACCACTTGGGTTCTGACTTACTGCCCGATTACGTGGCCAGCAGACATCTGCAGACAATTCTGGCCAATTCCACTGACATTTGTGTCCCATATCTGGGGAATTCTGCTGGACATTAGTTCCAATGCACAAGCTGTAAAACATTATACTTTGGAGAATTCAATGGTTATGTTTATGCAACATTTCCCTCCATAATAAGGAGCAGTATGTATAATTTACCAAGTGTCTCATTAGATATTATATTACTCTTTTCTGTGCTTATTCAGACATGGAACAGAGCCTTGATTTGTTTTGAATACAGTAAACTCTTTCATTTTCCTGCTGAGCTATTGACTATTTATTTTTTGCTTTGTTTTTATTTTTTTCAAAAACGCTGGCATGAAGCTTGCTTTAGGGATGTGGCCACGAGTATTTTAGATGAATGCAATAAGCTGGTTTTAGATCTCTCCGTTAATGAGAAAATGTATTCAGGAAGTGTAAATAATGAGCTTACTAATAATATAACAGGAAGCTGATTGTCAGGTTGATGTACCCACTTCTATTAAAAGTTTGAAGATATTTTTTGAATTCCTGTTTAATTATGGAAGATGACATCCTAATGATAAAATCCTCCTATCTGATCAGCTGGAGAAGTCACAGAGGTAATAGAAGTGAAGGGCTGACCTTTCACAGGTGCAGACTTTTGTCTCCACTTTTTTTTTCTCCCTCTTTTTTTGGCAGGCAGCTCTTCTCCAAAGGAGTGAGAAGGGTGCTCCTTCTTTGGTAATTATTGGAACTGCCCAGGTGTTCCCTGTTCAGCTACTAAGTGGCTGCTTAGCTAGGCTTACACCAGAGCATTTAAAGGCTTGAAGTACCAAGCCCTAGACATTTATAAAGCAGGTTTTCTTTTTTTAAGCTGGTTTAAGCGCAAGACTACTTTTTGTGCTGAAAAGGACTATGTAAAGCAATTCCAGGGATGTATTTTGGGGTAATACTTTTTAAAAATGCCTGTATCATTTCCAGTAGAGCACTACATATGTACAACTATAAAGCTTGTGCTAGTTAGTCTGAGACTACTGGGGATTGTGTTTTGTCTTCAGTGGATGTCCTGATGAGTTCAAAAACAGGAGACCTATGCTACGTGTTCTCTCAGCAGAAGCATAAGTAGTTCTTGTGATGTTTAAAGAAGAAAATAGGTAGCTTGTGTTAAGTCTTATAAAGTTATTCACTAGAGTGTTCCATTTGAGGTGCTTTCAGTTATGTTTGATAGCCCCAGCTGATGAACAGAGTAAAGTAATTCGAAGAAGCGGTTTGGAAAACTATGAAAATATCAGTTTACTTTTGATGTAATAACAACATCGCAGCTGAGTACTTTTGGTTTTGTTCATTTTAATGTATGCAAATAATACATAACTTATTCTTCTTTACAATTATTTTGTATATCTTCAGTTTTAAAAGTGCTTTTTTAATATACATAATTTCACATATTTATGCTATAGTACAATCTATGCCATAATTTTTGAAGTGTGAAATAGATAAATGTTCCTGATCCGTGTGGTTTACATTTCTTTATGTAGTTGTATATGTGTATTATCTAGCAGTATCCTTTAGTAAGAAATTAGCTTTAATAATACATAAAATAGTCCTCTGTTGCAATTCAAAAAAATCCTAAACCTTCAGTTTGCTGTCTAAATAAAGTTCTCTCCTGCTTTGTACTCCAGTGACAGCATGCCATGTTAATTAACATTTACTCATCACTGTTAAGTATGGGTTTGTAAGATCTGTTCCTTTGATCGCATGTGATAAATCTTTGATGTTACTGAAACCTCAGTGTTTGTAGAGAAGATATTTTAAATAACAACTTAGAAATGTAAGCTTCATTGAAAATGCCAGTTTTCAAACCAGAGTGACTGCTGATTTAATTAGAGATAGAGACTTCATGTTCCCCTGGGTTGTGTTTGCATCAGAATGCCCTTACTAGCCCAGTAACCCACTCAGCATCCAGTTCTGTCCAGGGGCGTTGTGCTTGCTTGGTTTGGGCCTTTGTTTTTCCTTTCAGAACACGAGTGTTCCTTACAGCTAAACTCATTCGCTGTGGGAGTTTTCTGGTTCATATCACAGTTAGCAGCAATAAAGGGGTTGGATTAGTAAATTTTGCTTGAAATGAAACACTCAGCTACAGTCCCTCTCGGATATTTGCCATTATTGTTTTAGATTGGGCAGCTGAAGTTTTATTGTAACTTTGTTTTCAAATTTTGGATTAAGTGTGGGTTTTGTGTGTATGAAAGGGGATTAAAGCTCTGATTCATTACCGTGCTTGTTGCTGCTTATGAAAGGTCATCTCTAAATATCTCACTAATCTGCTGCAGTTTTCTAGCTGGTACGCAGCCTCCCTGGAACACTACAGCTCTTAAATGTGTTTCATTGTTTGGGGAAATCCCTTTTGAAGATCTGGAACTCAATACTCACTGTAGCATACACTGAGTGTCCATGTACAGCTTTTGCTGAAGGCTTAGGCCTCAGACTTGACATGTTTAGAGAAGCTGGGGGAGTGGGAAATTAAATGTAGTTGTGATATTGTGTGCACCTGGCCTTGCTGGCTCTGTTATCTCCTAAAACATTAGACTTTACCTACCATTTTCCTCCTGAGAAAAATATCTGAAAGCCCCAGCTACTTCAGAGCAGCAAACTGCCATTCAGTATTCACTGCTTGGTTTTGAGTGTGTTTGTGGGTTTTTTGTAACTAGTTCATTACTTTGGAATGTAATTGTTAATTAGATCAAAGACAAAACAGTGTGGTACAGAGGATATTGATCTGAGGAGGAAGGATCCATGTGTGAGATGATAATAGAAAACGTGGACACAAGAAATCCTCTTTTATAGACAGTAGGCCTCCATCTAGAATTTCACAGTTATATACGATGTCTGAAAAGTCAGATGGTTTCATATTTGCTGCTGCTGTCTTTTTAGAGCTTGATCTTATGTTTGGTTTAGTCTGTGGCAAAACTCCCTTCTAACCTCAGTGGGGCCAAATAGAGCTTATAGAGGTACTGGATTCTATATTAATCCCAAACAAAACTGCCTGCAAGTACAGGTTTTCTCTATTATTTATTGCATTTTTATCTTCTTGGGACACATGCACAATGTATATTTTTAGCACCAAGGTTATTCATTTGAAACTAAATGGATGAACAAATAAGGTATAACAATGAAACTTTGAGGAGAGTGGGGTTATAACTGGGGGCTGTCAAAGAATTCAGCTAAAAGAGAATGAGCAAACACCTTTTCCAGCTTTTTGTCTTTTATTTAGACAGTTTGAGTTTATTTTAAGTAATATCTGACAATGAAGTTTGGGGTTTAGTTTTGAGGGGGTTTTTGTATTGCAGCCTAAATAATGCTGGGACTGTGTGGTTTATATGCTTTTCTGTACCTTAGTTATGACATAGCAGTGACTTTTACTGATGATGATATTTCAGGTGGAGATATGATTATTGATGCTTTAGTTTAGGAGCTTGGATAGTAAACTATTTTCTTAAAAAAATTTAGTCACTCATGTTTTAACACAATATTAAACTTAATAGCTATTATTTAATTAACTGGAATAATTAGTTCCATAACTCAGAACTCCATATTTAGCTGTTTAACAAATTTCTTCATCCCTCTTAGGAACAAAAGTGTAGCCGATATTCCATTTCTTTCATATTTATTACTTATTGTAATGCATAGATTTTTAGCATGTACATGAATGAATCTCAGCTGAAGAGCAAAGATCATTTTACTGTTCAATGAACACATGAAATAGTTTCAGATATACTTAGATAAATCTATTTTAAGTTAGATTAGTTAAATTCAGATTAATCCAATTCAATAAGTCATCTCCCTGATTGTGGTAGTAAAAACTGTATGTAGAGTTGGCTATGAAGGGAAATACTGTGCTAAAAATGCCTCTCTCCCCTCATTTTCTTTCTACAGGGTTAATTTTAAGATAGATCATGTCATTAATCTTGTTTACAATGTGGTTTTATGCATGCTTTTGCACTAGCTCAACAGATGGGTCATGAATCATAGAATCACAGAATGGTTTGGGTTGGAAGGGACCTCAAAGCCCATCCAGTTCCACCCCCTTACCATGGGCAGGGACACCTCCCACTGGATCAGGGGGCTCAAAGCCCCATCCAACCTGGCCTTGAACACCTCCAGGGATGAGGTATCCAAAGCCAACCTGGGCCAGTGTCTCACCACCCTCATTGAGAAGAATTTCTTCCTAATGTCTAACCTAAATCTGCCCCCTTCCAGAATCCTGCAAAGAGGGCAGGGACCTTTTGCTGATGGAAGGGAAAAAGTTGCATAGATTCTCTTGCAGGAAATATCTCTCAGAGCATCTAAATTCATTGTATGACAATAGCAGTTGGGGAAAAAAAAACCAAAAAGTTGGTTTTAATTCTGTATTTGAGGTGTGTGGACAATAGATGGTGATGTGCAACTCGAGCTTGTACAGCTCCCCAGCTGGTGGGGCTCATGGGTAGTAGAGTATATGTAAGAAAGGCAAGAGAACTGGCTCATATGATAAAATACCTGACAGCTTTTTTGAATCCTGAACTTCCTGTGTGGCTCTGTTAGTACAGTCTGTACATCTCTGAAACTTTTAAAGTACAGCAGAGTTTGCTTTGATCTCATACCACTGTAACACTTGCTGGTTTTTGCCAAAGATGTGACTTGCCTTGCATAGTTCTGCTTGTCAGCTTGATTTCTGCAGGATACCTGCAGCCCTAATTAGAGCAAAGTCAACGTATTTTTCAAGAACTCTGAATTCTGTAGAATTTGGTGCTTCATCAGCAAATGAAAATTCAAGTTACAGTTTTTAAAAATCAAGCTTCAGTCTGAATCTGATGAAAAAGTCTCTTTCAGAGTGTCTGAAACTGCACTGCTCTAAGTTAATACTGGTTTCATAGTATTCTCTGCTTGATTTAAAAAAAAAAAACACAAAAACCCTAAACCAAAACCATCTCCCTCCCCCTAAAAAGCCCTGATTCCACATTCCGGATTGTTCAGCCTCTTGGTCTCAAGGGAGTCTTGTTTAAGTGGGAGAATCAAGGATCTTGGACTAAACCCGGATTATACTGGAAAGCAATGAAGAGTATTATTGTTGTAATACTAAAAAAATCCTAAGACACTCTTTAGCACTGTGATGATTTATAAAGCCTTATTCTCTTGTTGTTTTTCCTTTCCCCCATTTTCTGATTATATGTAAACAACATAACCGCATTTCTCGGAGTCCAAACACCTATTGTGGCATTTGAAAATTATCTAAATTAGCAGTGATAAGAGCAGTGGAGCAGCACAGTCCCCCCATGTTCCACTTTTTAAGCCAGAAAGCTGCGTTATGACATTTAAGGCTCCTGCAGGGTTTACCTAACTACCTTAGTGTGCTGTGTTTTGCACAGCTCAGAGCCTGCTACCCAAGGCAAGATTTTATTCACAGGCAGCAGCATTGCTGAAAGAGTAGATTAGGATCAACAAAAAGATGGAATCTTAAGTCAGGGAAGAAAAAGTGAAGATTTTTGATTGAGAAGGGTTATGTTCCTAGAAACTGGAACCCCACAGAACCTATAGAGCAACAGTGAGAGCACAGCAGCTGCTGTTTGGCTCTTTTTTTATATGCCAGATACATTCTCCATCTTTTGGGTTTCCTACTCTTCATTTTCTATTTTCTTTTTGCAGCAGTTGGCTTTATCCTCTTGCAGGTCTGAAGACTGAAACTGGTAACTGTACATAGTGTTTAAAAATAGTAATAGTGGTAATAAAATAATTGTGATCAGTAAGTTATGAAAAGTACAGCTGATAGAATAACAACTCCAATAAATGTGTTCTGAAATGACCAGTGATGTTTGTATGCTATATAAAATCTGGTACCCATTTGCAAAGTATTGTGCTTAGTCACTCATTTTACTAAAATGGGGCTTTCCAGAAAAGTATTAAGGAAGGTAATTTCCATCACTTCTCCAGGGTGCTGGAGATGTTTCAGTGTCGAGTTTTGAGTGTTCTGTTGGTTGGTTGTTATTTTAAAGCAGCTAATTTCCATCTTTTTCACATTCAGCAGTGTCTTTCACTGCTAAAATTTAAATGCTTCTGTTCCCGATATGTTTTAGTTTGAACTAATAAATTGAAGCTGTATCACTTAAGTCTTGGTTTTGCTATGTTGAATTGAGGAGGTTACCTCATGTCCTTCTAAATCTTGTACCATGTTTATTCATCAAAATTGTGCACAGTATTTAGGTACCACTTCACCCATGGTCCAGAGGTAAAAATCACTTTTCTATTTCTGTGCTTTCTTACATATTTATCTAAGGATCAAGCTATGTCTCTCACTACTGCACTGTGTCCTGGGGCTCATATTAAGTTACTGGACCATCTTAAGTATCTTTCAGTGTATCTTCATTTCCCTGATGTGTGCCCCCATTCCAAAATTATGCCCTACAGTCCTCCTTCCTGAGTATGTAAAATGTATTTGGCCATTTGAAAAATGCACTTCTTTGAATGGGTCAGACTTGTTAAATAATCCAGATTGTGCTGTACGATTACCCTAACGTCATTATTTACGTTTTTACCAATCTTTCTGTAATCTGTCCATTTTATTTACAGTGATCTTGTATTTAATACCAGCAGAAATTTTTAATTATGGACAAAAAAAATTGTGGAAATTGCACAACAAAGTGAACCACCTGTCAATGGATATGAAAAGTGAAAATATACAAAAACTTGGTTCCAAGGAAGCAATGAAAAAAGGTTGTTAAAATTATAATAGTACAAGAAAGTAATTAAATGGGGTTAAAGAGTGGCTTGCAATGTGAAAATGAGTATCTTTACTGTGTAGTAGAAGCAGACAAGGTGTAAATATAGGATGTTGGCATTGGATAGAAAAGGGAGAAGGCATGACAGTGACTCCTATGTAGTTAAGAGAAAAAATATGACAGAAAAATAACTGAAATTAGACATCCTTTGGCCCGCTGATTTCAATGTCACATTAGACCTTTTTTCGTAAATTGAAAATACACTGAAAAAAAATTAAAATGTTTTTCAAGAATCAAAGTGGGGGGATTTTTAGGTTGCTTTTCCAGTTGTACTGTTTCCATGATGATGTGGAAGTTCTGCAAGATTTCTTCCCCCCACTCTGTTAATGGAAGAAGCCTGTTGGTGATGGCAACCTCAGCAACGCTGGGTCTCGGAAGCTTGGAGTGGGAAGTCACTGGCTTCCTGTCTGGATGACTGAATATCATATGATATATTGTGTAGAATCAAAGTGTATAATATAGGATTTGATTTTATCTGTGGTATTTCTCAATAATAATTTTTCTGGTTATGCCTTCATTTTAAAAGAAAACCAAGCATCTTCCCTCATTCTTGCTAACAGATTGATTATATTCTCTTCAGGACTTAATTAGAAAGCTTTCTGCATTGTTGTCAGGATGCAATCACAGTTAGAAAAGATCGTTTCCTAGAGGTGAAGTTTTGCATAATGCCTCAATAGCATTGTTACTCGACCAGGAATCCCCTGGCTTTCCTTCGGAAGTTAATTAGAGCCTGTGCAGGGAATGAGTCAGACGGAATTGTGTGGCTGAGAGTGCGTGTTGATTACAGAGCTGAAATCATACTAATGGTTTCTCTCAGTCTGTTGGTAGCAGCAATTACTGGCTGGTACTTTTACAATAAATTTAAAACTGTGGAATGTTATTTTGAGAAATACTTTTCTTAAAACAACATTATGAAAATAATATACATAAGGAATTGCTGGCCTTTGTGCTCTTCCATGCTTTTGGCTGCACATGTTTTGCAGGCAGTGACTTCAGGACTTGTACTTGGGAGTGTCTTTTTGTGCAGGTTTAAAAATCATTTCACTGAAATTAAAATGTTGTGGAGCTGTAAATGCTTTCTGATATCACAGATCACACAAATTGGTTCAAAATATTTGTAAAAGAGAAGGACACGCCTTTTAAAGATATGCACTTCAAGCTTTTTGTGACTTCTCTTACTTGAGGCAAGTATTTCATTTCGACTCTCAAAAATGAGCAAATTCAGGGTTAAAGTGAACCTGGAATAAAAAGAAAGGTTGTTTGGATTTTTTGCTATTTCCTTTCTTTCCATTTGACAAGGGCCAAGTGGAAGGCTTTTTAGACTCCTGGGTGGCTCCAACTTGCAGAATTTATCAATAGGTGATTGTGGTGGAAAGATGAGCAGGATGGCTTTCTAGCTTTCCTCACAGAATGCCATGTTTTTTACAGGTAGATAAGGATAAGCTTTCTATGAGGATTTTGCTCACATTAATAATACTTTGAGTAATGTGTGATGGCTGCAGGGCTGTCCCAGATGGTATCAGAGGATTTATTATCCCGTTGATACCTGTATACTTCACTTTCCACTGTGTGGCAACTCTCTTTTCATTTATCAGTTCCTTCCTTTTATATATCAGCCATCAGCTGTGGCTCAACAAAGTGATGAACCCTGAGTGGACCTTGGACCTGTGCTGTAGGTGGCTTGTCTCCTGGCTGGACACCTTGGACGATGTAGATCATAGTCCTATCTCTCATCCTGTCTCCTTTTGTTTCCAGCTGGTTTCCCAGGACCTGTTTCATGGCTTTACTTGTCTGTGACTCTTGATGGACCCTGTTACCAGCACCCAGTTCTGTCCATTGCATTTGGGTGTTGGGGCCTGCACCCTGTCAGGGAGGGTCCTGCTTGTTCTGAGGTCACCCTTGGCTCCCAGCTCACCTTTCCTTAGGGAGCAGTTGGTTCTTGCTGCTCCCTGACACATGGGAAAAGTAAAAATTGTGCTGAAGTACAGAGCAGAGTCAAGAAGCAGTTACGGTTTTGTAGCACTTGGGCAGTTGTAGCTGAAAGGGTTGAAGATTACAGAATGACTAATATTTTAGATAAGATATTTAAAGTCATCTCAAGGTAGCAGAAAAGTAATGAATATAACTGACAAATCCATGTTTTCTTCACAGTGCTGTGATTCATATAAATGCCAGTCAAGGAGAAAAGGGGCATTTTAGGTGCTTTTCTCCTTTTGGAAATGCATATTTTTAACCAACGTTTTAAGGCTTATCCCCGGGTTCATGTCAGCAGCAGATGCTTCCCTCTCAAGTTTGTCTTTGCAGTACTGCTCCTCGCACTGTATGATGTTGCTTCTCTCTAATCTTCCTATTTGCTTTATGGAAGAAAGCATCTTGGGGATTTCTTTGACCCTCTTTCCAAGCACCATGTACTACAGTGTCTTAGCTTCTACTGTAGTAGTTCTTCCATCATGCAATTTAGTGCTAGGTTAGACAGTCCCTGTACAACCCACCACCTGTGTCACCTTTTCCTCTTTTCTTTGCCACGTGATGCAGATAGAGAGCCTCTCTCAAAAGTTGGGTATCCTGTATAGAGAAATCACAGTATATAAATACAATTGCTCTAGGAGACTTAATTTTAATTTTTAATTTGTGGTTCTGCAATGATTGCATCTTCATGTATATGCAGAGGTTTGAGGCATTTCTGCATCTTCACAGACCTTTCCTTCTCGGGTGTTAACTGGACTGTCAGAAAGGCAAAGCTGCAAACCTCAGATGCCTGTACACTATGACTGTGTCCCAGACTTTACCCTTTGGCTCACAGTTTCCACAGTCTGTTACGTTTCATATTGCTTCAGAATATTACCTGCAAAACCTCTGAGAGCAGCAAGCTAAAAAGGTCAATACTTTGACTTGCAACATTTCTGTTTAAAAGTAGGGTTTTCTCTGTACTTCCTGGAGAACTCAAATTTCAAGAGGCTGCTGAATAGCAGGACCCTTTTAGTAAGGTCATTACTGTGCATGTTCACTGGAGGTTGACTTGCTCTTTACCAAGTACTGGTGTGAGGCGTATGGGTCTCTTGATATCTAAAGCAAAATTTGGAAACCTTTCAAGAGCTTAGACTGGTAATATGGAGGAAATTGCCAAACAGAGACCTCACGTTATTACTTCGGTCCCCCTGACTCCTTCCTCTCTCTCAACTCTGCCATCAGGACAACAAACTACAAAATAAACTCGGTGTAGAGGTGGGAACTTCTTGACTGAATTTTAGGCTCTCCCTTTTTCTCTATCTTTCATGTTCAAACCTGAAAGCACCCCTCTCATGCTTTGCTAAGAAGGCTCCCTGCTTCCCTCTTTCCCCTTTCTTTTTCTTCAGCCTATTACTCTGATAGTACATTCCCTGCAAACCGCTAATTCAGAAATGAAGTTGTGTAGTTGAACCCTGAAATTACTTTAGAGAGATAAAAATACATGCAGGTACGAAATAATTGGTGAGTATATGTTACTATAAATTAAGTGCTGTGGCAGAAGATGACAGGTCGCAGATGAGCTGTTATTAGATTTTCCTGCTGCAGTCATTTCATCCACTCGTTTTTCATCTCTTAACAATAGAGCAGCATTTTGATAACCAGTTTAATTTGTCTGCTAATGATTCATTTCAGTACTTGGATATCTAATTCCATTTAGGAAGCTGTGGCCTGTACACAGTACAGAAAAAATATTGAAAAAAGTATGAGTTTAAGAGCAGTATTCATCATAACTGTTTCACAAGTAATTGCCTAATTTGAGCATTATATGCTCCTCTGTTAAACTGTATTATACATAATATTATTTGTCTTTTGTCAGCGGAGTTGAAAATAGAATGTAAAATAAATAACCCCTCACTAGGGAAGATCAGGAGGATGTTCTTTACATGAAATATGGCTGAGCACTGTCTGTAATGGACATGTTAGCAGTTTGTGTAATAAATTGATGGATAATAAGAAATAGTTGCAAGCTCTTATACTAAAAAAAATTCTAAAAGTTCTAAAACCAAAACACCCCAAAACATCAAATGTGAAATGACTGATACAGAATCTTTTGTTCAAATAAGTCCCAGTACTGGAGGAATAGATAATTTCTAATAGGATATCAGCCTTAACCAGGGATTCTCACGTGGGTATGGAATACTGGAGACACAAATCTGATTTCCCTGCTAAAAATTAAGATTTACATGATTACATGATGAGGCTTCAGACTCTAACCAGCATGATTATTTATGTTTAGTGCTATGTTGTTTAACATCATCAGCTGGCTTCCAGGAGAAAGAGGGAGGCTACTTGCCTGAGACAAACTTCTGAGCTTGATATAATAGCTAATTCTTCCCTTTTTAGCATGGTAAGATTCTCTTAATTGTTATTGACCAAGATTAATTGCAGCTGAATGCTGTTAGAATTTCCTTTTTCTAAGAAAGGACATACATTAATTTCCCTGACTGATCCATGGGAAATGCAAAAGGAGGCTCTTTCCTTTGAAAACAGAGTCTGAAACTTGAATTTTGTATTTCCTGTCTCATACTGTGTTCAGGTGGAGGAGTTGTAAACCTTACATAAAAGCCTCTGTTCAGACTTTGCTCCTTGAGGTACACATGTTGATATTTTTAATGTGTAACTTGTCGTGATTTTGATGGATGAAAAATGTGTATAATAATAGAAATGGTTTGGAGTGCATGGGCAGATTTATACAATAATGTCAGTGCTAGATCTGACAATATTGATGACTCTTCTGCAGCTGTAGTCATCATGCTGTGAAACAGTTTCTGGGAGTTGATTTGTCTTAAAAACTATTTAAAATTACAATCTTTTTGCTTCTTGCACACCTTCTGACCGAGATCTCCAATGTGATTTACTGTTACTGGACTGTTGCACACTGCCTATGAATGACTTTGGTAGGTTTTAGAAGAAAATGAAAGAATTCAGGCTGTGTAGTAAAAGAACATTCCAGCCTCTTTGGTATCTCCAATAGGAGATTGTTATGAAGACCATATTATAGATGAAATTAGTCTGACATGACTGCCATAATAACAGATGAGTATTAATGATCATCCCTTTTTGTAAGAGCAGAACATCTTGGATGTGTGATGGTTGGGTCTCTACAAGTGACGCTTTGTAATCTTCTCAACAGTGTAGTCCTTTGAGTCTCTCTTTCCAAAATTCCTCTAGGCAGCTTGTCTTAATATTACAGTTAGAAATATCAACTATAAATTTAGTTCTTCATGTACAAGGAGGGAAGGGGGAACCCACAAGCAACCCAAGTTAAATAAGCCAGCAGCCAAATCAACAAGTGTTTGTGTACTGATTTTTTGGATTTTTTTTAACAGCAGTAAAAGTTAGGAATAATATTAATCCCCCTCTGCCAACCCTTGTTTATCCTCAAGTCTTTCTCACTAAAAACACAGACAAAAATAAGACACAAACAAACTCTTCTAACTATTAACATAAATACTCAGTTACGTTCTCCAATTCACATTCTTTACACTCTGAAACCTTAAGTGTGTCTCTCCTTCCGTAGAAAAATGCATCCTTGAACAGATGGTTTTGCATTTTCAGGTCTGCTTTGTTAATGCATTTGTAATAATTATAGTCTTAATAAATGTGCACAAAGATTCATAGGCTTGAAAAATATATTAAACCTAAATAAAGTCTGAGACAAGAGCAGATCGTTAGGTGTTACATAACAAGCACAGCAAACTTGTTAGAAAAATGTGATAACTTTGGTAAGCTGATAAAATTGATAAATGTGACAATGCCCAATTTTACACTGTATTAATGTAATGTGATGTGAAAAGTGTCTGGTTAACCGAGAAATTATGCCAGCAACTTGCACTGGTAGTTGCATATATGCTAAATTCAGATGCAGTGACTTAAATATCTCCTAAGGCACTTGGAACTTGACAAGACAAAGGATAATTCTTGTGAAAGTATGAGCAGATGTAGGCACAGAAGAGAACTGTCCCTGTGGGACACCTCACTTGTTATATACAACTCCACTTTATTGTTTTCTTCTGTATAGCTCTGTCATAAAGAAAAACCTGTTGATAAGGAACACTCGAGATTCTGTTGCCATGTCCCCAGTGCTGCTATTCTTCCTTTTAAGTTTCTTGGATGTAAACCCAGCAATTTCTAATAAACCTTGACTTGACATTGGAATTGCAGTGAGTTCAGCAGAAAATCAGAGCACCTTCAATGTGATAATCTAAATTTTGTGGGGTTTTTCTCTGTAAAATAACAGAATGGAAAATGCTGATGGCTCAGGATGCACTATGTAAAACTCAGCATCAATACCTGTTATTTTTTCGAGTAGTGCTCTTATAAAATTCTTCTAGTGATTTAAGATTTTTTTGTCAATTAAAGGAAGGAATTTCATGTCCTTTTAGAAAAAATCGAACAGTATGTTGATGGGAGAGCAAGACCCAGCTCTTTCTGTGATTTGGCCTCTAAATGTTTAGGAAAAGGGGTTCCAAAACATGGAAACAAAATGTGGACAGGCAGTGCATCTTGTAAGCTCTGGGTTTAAGGAGAGTGGCATCCCAGACTTTAACATAAAAAGAGGAAACAAAATAATTAAGACAATTGGCTTTTAGAGTGTACTTAAGTCATTTACGTTTGTGACAAAATCTATGAACCACGGTTTCATTTAGCAGTAATAAAGTTGGTTTTTAAGGAAACTTTAACAGATTTACATCAGAAAAGAAGGAAATTGCTACAGAAATTTAACTAATTTTAGTAGGAGTAAACAAAAGTATTGAAAATGCATCTCCCAATTCACCTGAGATTTGTTTCCCTTCCCCACATCTCCTTTCCCTTCCCTCATCTCATGCTGTCTGGCTGTAATAGCTCAGACACTGGAGCTCTCAGGTTCTGCCCTTTTCCACTTCTCCTTTTTTAATTTTTCTTTCCCTCCTCACTGAGGGCTTTGCACACAGTAGCTGTAATCCGTTAATAGTTCCCAGCTGGCATGACCTGTTGTGATACTGTATTTTATTCAGTTTCTATTGGTCTCGTTCTCAAAGTCGTACAGTTCTGTTCAGACAATATTTCAGTCTTTTTGACGCAGACTTTTAAGTTTATTGTGAACGCATTTCATGAGCAGAGCCTGCCTGCTACGAATATGAAAATGAAAGGGAGCAGTTTTGATGGAATGTGAAAGAAGCCAATTTAGAAAAGCCAGCAGAAAGGAAATGAGTGCGTGAGGAAGAGAAAATATGCCATGAGACTTGGGAAGCAAAGTGGTAGAGGAGCTACAAAGAGTTTTGAGGTGGGTTCCTAGAGAGACTTGATGGATTTCAAGAGACAGGGAAGCTAAGAGTGCTTAAGATCAAAAAGGATGGAGTAATTAAAGGATGATGAGAGTAAGAATGAAAGAGAAAAGGTATTTGTGCCTGTGTGACAGAACTAGTCTTTACAAAATGGAACTGGAAGATAAGGATAACTTTGAGGGAACCTTTAATCAGTTTCCACCTTTAGTTGAAGGTATAGCAGGATGCCTAGAAAATCGATTTTAAAAGCTCTGAGCAGCCCTTGCTCACATTTTTGTTGTTTCAGTGTCTGAAGTGAGCAGAGTGAAATCTTGCAAATCTTTCTGGAAGGCAAACATGGCATAAAGAGCCTTTTATCTGAGGCCTGATGCTCTTAGACGTCTTGCAGAGATATTTCACTTAAACAGTCACGTTCTTGCTTGCACTTTGGAAAAGACTGAACTTGCACTAGAGGTGGGTGTAGTGATTTGAAAATGGGCTCCCTCTCATTGAGGTGAGTGGTTAAGAGGTCACTATAATTGAAGAAGCAGCTTATATCTGTTCTGCTATATATATATATAGCACATATATAGATATATAGAGATATCTATCTCTCTAGACAAACTAGAGGTGGCTCATCCTGTAGTTCATGATGGTTTTCAGCCATGGTAACAATGCTGGAAAGCTTCATATGTTTTTTGAGAGGTCATAGTAGTGTTTCCTCCTGAAACTTCTCAAAGATTTTTTCCTGCAGCTGGAAGCTGACTCTTGTATTGACCCATCTGGTGGTCAGAGATTGAAACCATGCAGTGATACCGATTTACTGCAGCGAGAGAAGTGGTTGTAGGAGAATTGTGAGAACACTTTGTGTAATAATAATTGAAAACCAAGGACTGAGGAAATCTTCATACAAGGGCACAACTAAACTTAGGAAAAATATCAATTAGAACTCATTATTTTTAATTTATTAACTTGTAAATAAAGCTTTTGAAGAGGTGAATTTTGACATAGTGTGGGCGTGAATTTTTGGGGGAGAAAAATGTGAATGGCAGAGTGGAATTAAGTGTTTAGAATGGGTAAAGTAGACTGCAGAATAGGGATGGACTGCAAATTGTAATATGTCTGCATCATTACTGCGCTCTCAGCAGTCACTTGGCTGCACATTAGTAGAAATGGTAACAGAAATTGCGGGTTAGGAAATAGGAGTTAGAGCTGACCTTGCAAGATGCAAATAGAATAAACAAAGTCTAAAAACAGAGGTACTGAGACTAAGAAATGGGTGTTTAGAGGACTAACGAGAAAAGATGAGGATAAGATAGCATTTGCAAAATGAACAAGGCATGTGTGGGAAAACAAGTAGAGTTAAAGAGCAAGCGACAGAATGTGTGAATACATAATACACAGTAATTTGAATTTTTTGGCACGAAGAATATGATAAAGATGTCATAGACCAAGTGGATGTAATTTTCCATGTCTCATTTATGATACTTGGTTGAATTTATTTTGATTATGAACACGTGTGAACTAAAATTCATTAGAGGGAAATGTGGCTTCAACAGTGCTTACTGCAAATACTGTAAAATTATTTTCAAAAAAACAAAGAGCAAAGGGTATGCCATAGATGTTCCTTTTTTCCTCTTGGAGACCATGGTGGAGAATTAGATAGTGTGTGTGTTCCCTTTCACCTCAGCTTAGAGCAATTTATAATTTTTCCCAATTAATTAAGCCTGTGCATGAAAACTTGAATGGTCATGGGGCTGTTTCTAGTTCTCCCACGGCTCTTCAGTGTGATTTTGTGAAAATTGCTTGACAGCACTTTGGTTCAGTTTTCCTACCTGAGAAAGAGGGAATTATAATGAGCTCTGAGCTTTACTAACAAAAAAAGGTGCCACATAAGGGTAAGGTGGTATTATTATTAATAATAATAATGCATATAATATGTATGCTTAGAAGCCAGAGCTAACCTTGGTTATCTCTGGGAAGCAAGCTGTGAATTTAGCAGCTTTGCTTTGGGCACATGTCAGGCTTCCCATGAGTTTGAGCTGATCTAACAGTGCTGTCAAGAGCAGCAGCAGTTCTGTCTTTATCCTGGCAAGATGCTGCCCTATAACAGGGTTAAACATTCCCACTTAGACATTGGTGGACTCTTACAACTCGCTGCACAGCTTAGCAATTGTGAGTGTGGATGCAGAAGAGGGGTTCAGAGTGTGGAGCCCAGAGCAGGAGACCAGCAGCTCCACCCCTTGCAGCAGGAAGGTGATCCAAAAGGAGGAAGTGCGTTCCAGCCTAGAAATGTTTCCTTTTTTTTTTTCCTTTGGGTGAATTTGAGCTCTCCCATTGCTTTTTGTGTGTTGCACAGGCTTCAAAGAGTGTTGTCATGTCTGCTGGCTTTAAAAAGATTAGCAAAGGAGTTGTCTGCCAGTCACTGGCTTGTCAGAACTGTCTTGAAGAAATGATGAAGTATTGGGAATATTTTAATCAATGTTAGACTTTGAACAGAAAGAGTTTTCTGAGAAGCTTGTGGAGCTTCAGTTTAGTTTGCTGGAAGTTCACATCCCATACATATTCATTGTGAGAAATCAGACCCTTAACAAGAGGTAGGCTCTGAATTCTGGCTGTGCTGCTATCCAGCTTGGTTAATCTTTGTGCATTTTGAACCGGAACTCTGAGATTCTCTCTAAAATGAACATCAATATTCTCAAAGGGAATTTACTTCAGTCTGCAAACAATCCTCACACTGGCATGCTTAGATGTCTCCATGCAGCAGCAATTGATGGCTCACAGTAGCTTTGGAACACGTACATGCCCATAGAAGCCAATGTTCAATCCCTTTGACTCAAGAAGACACAGGACAAAATAGAATGGGAGGTATCACCTTCCTGCTGTCACCTCCATTTCTAGTCCTTGGAAATGGACTTACCTTCCCTATTTGGTATAGCTGTACAGAGCAGTTCCACACAGGGCTTTCTCTTGACACCGAGACAAAGTCAGCATTAAGTACCGGAGGAGTTCCGTTGACTGTCTTTTTTTAATAAGAAACAGCTAAATTCAGCTATTTGAGTTAAAAATGAATCGTGTGAGAACATGGCATATGGCCGTTTGCCTGAGAGACTGTGGCTTGTGTTTACTGAAAGAAATTCTAATGTGTTGGCGTTCATTGTAATTCAGCTTAACTGGGAGCCTGCCAGAATCAAATCAGAATGTGTTCACAGTATATCCAAAATACAGCACAACTGCCAAGTTTGTAGTAGCAGGATGTAACAACCTGTTTCAGAATGAAACAGGAAAATTTCCCATTATGCAAAATAAACTCATTGCATGTTGTTTTCAGCCTAGATTTATCGTGCTCTTTTTAAAATTTTTTTTTTAAATGGAAATTAGGTGGCACAGAGAGAGCCCCTGAGATATTTAAAAAAATTTAGGGTTTGATTAGGCATTTTTAGCTGGAAAGAGAGGAAAAAAATTCTTAATTTCTCCCTTGATAAGCTACACCACTGGATTGCTTGTTCCAGCATGTGGTTGACCACTTCAGTGGGTCTGCCAGCTCTAGGGGAGCTATGGAATGTGTATCAGTATTGTGGGATGCTTTTTCTGCTGACACAGTGAATGGTTACTCTGTTTTTCTGTCGTTGAGCAAGTAGCATGAGTAAGATCTTGTCTGTTATGATTTGGATACCTGTGTGTCACAGTCAGCCAGAAATGAATCACCTTCTTGTCCTATCAGTATCCGTATGGCACGGTCAGTCCTCATCTAAAACATCAGTGTATCGTTCAATGTACTTGGCATCTCAGCTTCTGCACAAAGCACTGGTGACCTTGAGGTGATGACATTTACTGAGGCTGTAAGACTGAAGTTAGAAGATTAGATTTGTGCATTTTTGTCACACGGTTTTCTGCTAAAACTTCATGTTCCAGACTCCTGTAGTGCTATTTGTACAGCTATTTGGTGGTAATAACCACTGATATCTCTAAAATGGTGTCCTTCTGGCTCTAAAAAGAGAGGTAGATGTAGCTGAGCACCTGCTTTTTGAGGGTCTGAATGTGCTTGTTAATAAAACTGATGAAGAGAATATTCATTTAAGAACCATCAGTTATTGCTCTGGTCTCCAAGGATTTTTCCTTCAATCCTTGAATAAAAAGCTTTAGTTTGACCTTTTGTGTCTTTCTGTATGTAGAAACCTCTTTGGTTTCAATTCAGACTCGGTGTACATATCAACGTGACCTTGCAAGGAGAAACTTGTCTGGGGAAAATGGAAATAGTAATTTCATTCAGCTCTGTATCTCGCTCTCGTGTCCCTTGGTAGAGCCCTGAAAAGTGCAGAACAGGCCACCTCCCCTTCTCCTGGCTCCTCACTGGCTGCAGTTCTTCAGAACTGGCCCAAGCCACCAGTTATGGTCTGGGAGAATATTTTCTTACCATCTTCTTGTGTTCAGTATCCTCACCTTGTTCAACGTGACCTTGTTCTCACGGTTCCCACCTCTTCAGTATTTCACCCAATCAACTGAAAACCCGTGACTTTGAGTCCCTAAAAGTTTATATGGAATTTTCTTGCTTAAACAAATATTTATGTAAAATTTTAAAGGATTTTGTGATAAGTTTCTCAAAGTTTTACTAAAAATTTATGATAGAGGAAGCAACATATAGATGATGAAACAGAATTAGAAATATTTTAGTGGATCTCTTTCTGGAACCAATACCTTACTAGTACTGAAAGGAATGTATCCTCTGTACAAACAGATGTTGTTAAAGTCCTGTCAATGTGTGTCCTAAGTGGAAGAGACATCACTTGCGAGTGCTGGAAAATTTAACTGTGCTACCAAAATGCATCTTTACTGAGGAAATTGGCACACGCGGATACCAGGAAGTATCATGGGACACATTAATTCTCGCAGAGGATTTTTCAAAGTGGAGGAAGCTTTAAGTGAGGTATAAATTTTCTGTGTGATGGCCTTCCACAGAGACATGAATTTCGATCTGTGAAATGGACCACCTCCAAACCTTTGGCTGTTGTGAGCTCAGCCATGCAATGTTCAGTGCCCTCTGGCTCCACTCCAGCAATGCACTTAAGTTTGATTTGAATCATGCGAATATTCCTGTGCAAATCAATTGGAGGATCAGCAATATCCAGGGAAGGGAGGCAGGCACTTAAGTTCTTTGTTGGATCAAGGCCACACTCACACAGATCATTGCTATAATGCTTTTTGTGTCCAGTAACAGCTGGGACCAAGAACAGGACCCTCCCAGATCAGGCCAGAATTAAAAAAAAATTATTTCTCAAATCACTGTGTGCTTACTAATCCTTTTTTTTTTTTGTAGGGGGAGATCTTTAGGGGGAATTTCAGTACTACAGTTTCCACAGACTGCAATTATCTGACAAACATCAAACTGGAGATATGTTTAATTAGATTTCTATTTTAAAGGAAAATGTTCTTGATTTGGTGCGTTATATGGTCTGATTGCTGTTTCAGTTATCGAATTAAACATAAGATACATCTTAAGAAGATTTCCTGTGACTGTCAAGGATTTAACTGATGATTTCCTAATTCCTAGTGCAACATATCAAAATTAACTCTCTGCCATCTTAGTTTCATTAACATAGTTCTTCAGCTTCGTTGTCTTTTCCTTCATCATTTTTATATAAATGACCTCCAGTCCCACCAGAGGCACTTGGGCTTAAAACAATTTGTGCCTGGTGGAAAAGGACTAATTTCTTATACTCTGTGTTTTTCATACATTTAAAACATTCTGCTGTAGGCAGTTGTAGCAATGTTGTATGTCAGAATCATCTTTCCTTTCCAAGTCTTTTATACAGATGCACTTGATCAAGGAGCTTTCTTGGTGGCAATCCTGGTTTAAATGGTTGTTTCTGCCACCACACTTCTTGTGCCCCTGCAATTCCTTGTCCTGGGAATGCTGCCTCTGGTTTCTATGCCTGCCTTGTAAACTGGGTTGGAGAATATTCACCTGCCAAGAAATAACCTTTGTTCTTTTATTTTTTTTCTGGACTACTGTTCAGGTGGATCTGTTCTCTGCTTCAGCTCAACATGCAGCCACAAAGACATTTAGAGGTAGCAGGAATCATAGAGTCATCTGGTTGGAAAAGACTTCTGAGATCATGGTGTCCAAAAACACCTGTCCCCTTACTAAACCATGTGCCTTAGAAACTCATCCACCCGTCTTTTAAGCAACTCCACCACCTCCCTCGGGAGCCTCTGCCAGTGCCTGACCATCCTTTCAGTGAAGGAATTTTTCCTAATGCCTAGGAAGTGGTGAGAGGCAGAGAAGAGCAGAAAATGACTGTTTTAGCTGCCGAATTTTCCAACTAAAGTTGTTTCACAAGCTGTTGACAAAAAAGGTTGAGCTTTCCTTCACCTTCTGCACACCTCACCTTCAATTTGCTGAAACAGGGCGATCTGAGTCGCTGTGCTGCCATAAAATTACCAATGCCAACGCAGGAGGAGGGGAGAGGAGAAGTTGTTGTCTCTTTTGGCAGCAGCATGGTCTGAAATTAGCATAAAGCCATTATGGAACTGCACCTTTAATGACATTTTTGTATCTGAAAAGATAAATATATCATTAGAAGTACAGTTGACAAAACAGATACTTAAAAAGTAAAAGCTGCTGGGAGGTAGTGAATAATACAGTGGCTCAGTAGCAGGCAGAGAGATAAAGTACAGGTTTTGCAAAAGAAGAGAGAGAAGCACAGACAGAATACAGTGCAAAACTATCTTGGCTGATCAGCCCAGGACTTCTGGTGGCAGACATGGAAGCACGGAGACAGTAAGGTGATTAAATTTCAAGTCCCAAACTTTGGTTAAATTTTATCTTAGTCTATAAATTCTTTGAATCAGGCACTTGGTTAGCAAGGTTATCGCAATACAAACTTGGAGACAAATAAAGTATCTGTTGCTTTAGAATGTCTTGTTAAATTCTAAAGTAATACTAAAGTGGTATTAAAATAGTCTTTAAAGAAAGGATTGATTCTCCATAAGGAGAATATTCCAAGAAAACATAAAGTGAAAATTGTTTAACTTCAGCATTTCAAGTAAAAATAATCATATAACCAGTCTCTGTTTCATTTTCTGGTTTCTTATAGAGGTATTGGAAAGCGTAGATGCTAGACATGGTGGGATCATCAGTGCTATTGCTGCACTTAATTAATCATGGGTGTCCTTTTTCCAAAGCAGGAGCAGTCAGAATAACAATGAGCCTTTCTGACCCTTACTAGTGCAGTCACTTAGTGCAATATAACCTAGATGACTTGTGAAATAAAATAGACCCTGAAGCCCTCTAGAGGAAATAGTAATTTCTCATTCTGTCCCTGAAAACGACTAAAGTAAGTCAAGGACGTTCAATTTTTGTAGATAATTTTTAGCATGTTTGCAGGTACCAGATTTGTTTTTGAAGTTAAGGTTTACAATTGGTCATAGTGAGCAAATAGCATCATTAGATCTGTATTAAAGATCCTCATAATTTGAATTTTTACTTTTGTAGGGAAAATAAAGACTCTGAATAGTACTGTTGATTAACTGTGAAAAGTGAGTGTACAAACAAAATAAAGAACCATAGGTTTCCATATAAAATAAAATAGCTGTGATAAGAAAAACAGAGAAGTATGGCAGAGATAATACACAAAGTCAGAAGAGTGAGCTAAATGCGACTTTGATATTTCCAAAACATTTTCTTTAAATCATTATGTGATTAGCTTTTTCTAAATTGCCATTTTTCTAAAATCCTATAAATACAGCATGAAACAAAGACAACTTCATTTCTAAAGATATTGCTAAGTCAGTGAAAATGCATTGCATCCCCTGGTGCTGCTATTTTTTCTTCCTTTGATAGCACTTATTGAATTAATAGGTAAATCTGACCTCTCCAGTCTCTTATTTCAGATGTGGAAAAAGCTCAGTGCATCCTGGATCCAAGAGATTTTCTATTCCCAATTTTTATATATTAGTAAAGGCAAAAAGAAAATTTGAAATGCTTTTACATGGGTGCCATAAAACCTAATTTATAAAGGAAATGTTGCCAGTTATAATGAAGAGTTTCAGCCCTAAACTAATGATTAAGTGCTTACAAATGGGCTACAGCAGAGATGTTGCAGGCTCAGAAAAGTGCTGGAGGAGCAGGACTACCTGGAGGAGTTTGTTACACAACCAGTCCATGACACACTAAATCAAAAGAGCAGGCAAAGAGCAAATGTAACTTGGTTGCTGATTCTACAGAGCACAGCAAAATTTCAGCCTTAAGAGGATTTAGCAAACAGTGAGCTACAATTTGCTTCCCTATCTGGAAAGGGAAGGCCAGCACACCTGTGGTAAGAGGATTGTACAGGTATTGGGCAGGTGGGTTGCACCTCCCCTTCAGCCAGGAGCAGAGATGTGTTTTTATGGTGTGAGAGGATTTGATGAGCAATTTAATGAGTTACAGTTGTGTTGCACTTGTATCCTTTCCCAGGTTGGCTCAGTATGGATCTAAGACACCCTCCCACAGACCCTGACACCAACAGAAACCATTCTTACAAGCTGAACCTTAAGTCCAGACTTTTTTGAACCACAATCCAAAAAGCAAAACAAGTATGTGAAAAGAATTATGGAAATGGATTCAGTTGTGTGAATCACTTCAGGTGGCATTATTCATATTGCACTACTCTAGGGTAAAACCCTCAATCTTAATTTTTATCTTTTAAAAATTCAATGCTAAGTACATTATTTCCATGAAGAAAGCACAAACTATTGGTAATTTTCAATTTGAAAATGCATTTAATTATTTTATATATTTACATAAAAGGTATATTATGATTCTTGCTATTGTTTTAAAGATATCTACTTTAGAGAAGACATGTCTATCATCATATCCCTGCCTAATTCATGGTATCTGTAATTAAGAAATTAAAAAGCTTCAGAAATAAAAGAAAGTGCCATTTTGATCTCCAAGACAGTAGTTAAGGATTAAATTGGATTTTTTCCTTTACTATCCTTTTGTCGGATAAATTACATTTGAGAATGTTACTTTTTAAATAACTTGATAATGTACCAGTAACTTGTAGTTTCTGTTTACTCTGTGTGACTGAGTCCTGCCTGAGGTCCCCAGCCCCGTTATCTCCAGGTTGTGCTCCGAGGCCAGAAGATGACATCTAACGGGTGTCTGTCTGTCAGTGGTACCACAGTGACAGGAGCAAACCGCTCTCTAAGGAGTCTTCAGGACCTGACTAACCTGATATTTTTCCATGTCTAGTTCTCTGGCACACTGGAAAAATAAAAGGGTAAACCAGAAGAGGCTTTTTTGTGTGTGCGCCTTTACTGGGCACGGCTGCTCCCTGAGAAGCCTTGAGGAATATCCCCAGACTTGTCATTTCATATTGTGCTGCTTCTGCTGACACAGAATTAATTTATCCTGCTTGGTTAATACAGTGCATTGCTTGGGGTGGTTGGGGCTGTGCTGTGAGTTAATGCATTTACCTTTTCACCAGCAGTTCCAAATAGGAGGTTTATGGACAGCTTTCGTTACTGGCACAACACTTATGGATCTCTTACTCCTTGTCTGATGTCTTGAGAAAACAGCTTCAACTGCTTGCTTAGAAAGAACAGAGAAATAATGGGATTGGTTTGAGGGCTACATTCCAGTTCTCCCATGTTATCCTCTGTCAGTCACAGCCCCTGTAGCTGCAGCAGTGTTTGGGGCTTGGTGGAACTGTGTGGTACCTTCAGTCTGGTGTTTCCTTGTTGATGGATTTGAATCTCGGGTGTTGGTCCTGATGATCTCCTGTGCCTTTTTTGCATGCTGCCGTCTGAAAGATTTCATCATCTTAAGCATATCAAAAAGTAATTTATCAAACATCAGTGTATAGGATATTCTCTGGTTTTGAAATGTTTTTCAGTCACTTGTTTTTACTGGTTTTGTACTGAATTACCACTAACTTCATTGCTTTGCTGGGCAGATTAATTTTATTTTTTCATACATTGACTTGTGATCATATTTTCGTGGACTTCTGGCAATGTATTTCTTCAGATATGATAAAATTTTTGCTGGTTTTGTGGTAGTTCTGTGAAGTATTGAATCTTGGATGAGCTATGGGCAGATCAAATAGCAAAACATTTAGAATTCAGAATTAAACCACTAAATATTAGTGATTTAAGATGTAGTAATATTTTTCAACATGTAGTTGAAACCAGAGATTTAATCTGTCTTAATCTGATACTGCATGAAAAGTTGTAGTGAATAAAAATTTCTAGCTCTAATTCTGTTCCATAACAACTATAATATTTGTCTGGGATCATCAGGTAACTTAAAGAAGTAGAATAAAAGTGGATAAACATTAGGAAAGAGGAAAGCTTCTTTCTTCAGTAGGATTTACAGTTTGATTTCTTTCTTTTGTGGTTTCTTTCCGTTTGCTCACTTCACACAGTTTGCATCGATAAAAATAAGAATTACTATTATGGGAATTCATTGACACTTGCTGACAGTTCCCTGACTTCTAACTGAGCTAATCACAGATTGCTAGAGCTAAGTCTTCCAAACTGCTTAAGAGCCTGATTTTAAGACCATGCAGATTTGTAGAGTCAACAAGAGCTGAGGTGCTGTGCACGATGTCCTCAGTGTTACCTTGAAATAAAAGGAACAAGAGAGATGTATGTGAAACCCCAGATCAGCTGATCCACAGGATTTTCCGTCATTGACCAACAGGTGCTATCACCAAAGCTTCTGAATATTCCTGAAAAAAATCAAATCCTAACCTTTTCCTTCTTGCAACAACCTGACAGCAGTTTCCCAGTGATTTTTGGAAACTGTGAGGAATTGTCAAGCCTACCTTTTCTGTCTAGAATTTGAGTCTTGCAGGTGTTTATTACTTGTGAGTTTGGGTCCTAGCCTTACAGTTGCTGAAGAAAGTGTTTTGAATGGAAATCTGATTTGCTTGGGCTTCTAACTATAAACATCTGTGCTGGATTTGGCTGTTCTTTTGATTTTTAGTAAAAAATGTCAATGAAGTCAGAACAAGAATTAATATATCTTGGCACTGAAATATCTGTAGTGCTTTTCCTTTGGTTTTTCTGTGTCAGCTCTCATCACCTCTCGGCTTTGCAAGGTCAGCACTTGCTGACAGAGGACGTGGTCTGGGGATTCTGGCTATCCTGGTGCAAGTTCACTTTGTGGATAACATTTTACAGCCATACAGGAGCCTCAGAATATTTCAATTTCTTTATATGGGTTTGGGCTGGGAAGTCACTATTCTGAAGCATCTGTGATACTGCCTGGGTGATTCTGAGCACAATTATGAACTGAATTTTTGGTTGAGCCCTACTGCAAGCTCGTTGGAGGTGCTTTTGGGGCAGGATTAATTTCACCCAACTTTAAGTGTCTGCCTTATGTTTATATAAATTTTGTCCAACAAGTTACTTTTTCTCACTATTGATAAGCTCAGGCAGACTTGTTATCTCTCTTCAGTACTCTTTTTTCCTTCCCATTCAGGCCAGGGACAAGTGGGTTATATCTCTTTATTACTTGTACAAAAACTTGTTTGGTATGATAGGTTTTTTCGTTTTGTATTTTATCAAACTGTAGTTTTTGAAGGTCAATCTGTGATTAAGACTCTCCTGTGGGGAGTGCAAGGTGGATAAATCCTTGGAAGCTGGAGAAAGGAGCTTTCAGTTATATTTACTTGTTCTAGTACTGTCGCTTTTCAGATCAGTCCTTGTATATAAGAACATGGTTTATGTTGTTTGTTCCTTATTAGAATTTCTGACCTCTCCACAATGAAGACTGTGAGGGTTGTCTGTGGATTTAGTCTATAGTGAAGGAAATTTTACTTGATTTTTCCTTCTGCCTATGAGTGGTTCCTTTTTGTTGATGTTTTTTTTATTTGGGTTGGTCTCTTTTGGTTTTGTTACGTTGTGGTTTTTTGCCCTATAACCTCTGGCAGCAAGTTCGTGGTTATTGCAAAAGCTTCATCTTGGAAATGGAGAACTATAAAAGGCCTCTCCCCTCCAGTCTGGGAAGGCAAGGAGATGGCCTTTGGCACTTACAGCAAAAAGGCGTAATACAAAACCCGATCACATCGGTTCTCCACTTCTAAGCAACGCTACCCCTCGTGCAGGCAGGGTAGACATTATCCCTTCTAACTTACAACTTATCCTAGAGATGTTTGGTCACCACCAGAATTATTCTGATGCAGAGAATTTTGCTCTTTCATGACTGGGTAAAGAGCTTTGAGAATTTTATTATGCTGGTTCTACATTTTGTCTTGAGTATAAATCAAAATAGTAGCTGAAGAGTCTTCTAAATGTGAATCTATTTTTGACTTTGCCTATTTATTTTATGTTGTCTTTTAAGCTAATTCGAGATATTTTTCAAAATTTCAGTGTGTATTTCAGGATTTCTGGAACAATGGTTGATTGGTCATTGTAAGTTTACCATCTCAGCAAATAAAAGAGGAAGAAAAGCACAGAAATATCAAATATGGCTTTCATAAAATCATAGAGTGGTTTGGGTTGGAAGGGCCCTTTAAATATCATCCAGTTCTAACCCCCAGCCATGGGCAGGGACACCTCCCACTAGACCAGGCTGCTCAAGGCTCCATCCACCCTTTGTTATGGAGTAGCTTGAAAAGCACATATGTTGGCAGTAGTGCCAGCTTAAGCATCTGCTCTTTCATCCGCTGGTGAATTCCACCTCATTTGTGGCAGTTAAAAATAGCTGGTAACAAAAAGGAGTGAAGTAATGTAGAGCAGTTTCTGGTCCAATTCACTACGCAGCAGCGCGCAGAGTCGTGAGGAGCAGGAGGTACAAGGGTACCACTCCAAGCTGGAACCAGTGCTTCTGCCAGAAGAGATTCTCATCAAACTCTGCCTTGAAAAAGTACATCAATGTGTTACATGGGTCCAGTGCAGGAGACAGAAGTACTTGCCTTGCGTCTGGCCAAAGCATTTCTCTTAAAATAAATATAACAAGGCAGATTAAGCATCCAAGTATTCTCAGCTCAGTCACACGGCGATGTGGAAGCACATAATCAAGGAAATGGGAGGTGTGAATGCGCTGGCTTTTAGAAGCTTGCTAGCACATCCAGGCCATTCTTCAGCTGTGCTGCTTCAAAAATGACTGGAGGCTGTTGTTATATCTTTATCAAGGAGAAAATTAATGAGGCTGAGGAAAGACTTAAATTTTTATTAGCACAGAGAGCTAGTAAAGACACTTCTGTGTTTTATCACATTTATGGGAAATTCATCACTAGCAGCCTCCGTGACCTATCTTGAGGTTAAGACTGTTGTGAAATGTGACAGTGAAGAGCATGCTCTTGTGTCTGGAAATGTGATACTTCTCTGACACTTTTCTTCCAGAAGCATCGCTAAGGTCAGGTGTAGTCCAGCAAGTTTTTTGAAAGTACCATTTATTGCTTCTGTGATAATACTACAGCTCAACAACAGTGTCAGTTCGTGAGGAGAAAGCTAGAATAGCTTCACTTCCTATTATCCAGTCATAGGTTATGAAGGCAGAACTATTTTAAGCCATTTATTTCATATATGGGGATGACAATTTAAGGGTGATGGCATATCACATCAACTTCTAGAAGTGTGACAGTTTGTTCATTTGTTATTGATATTGCTTGACACATTCCCTTACAAAACCACCTCGGATGCTGTGAACTCTTAAAATATTTATAATTTCAGCACAACTTTTATCTTGATAATACAGTTATCTTGGAAAAATGCTGCCAAAAAGAGCCTGTGGTTATAGACACTGCAGTTATGAGAAAGGTTGTTGCTTTGGCCCTGCTAAAAAAATAAATAGAAATGAAATACAGATACAGTGGTGTAGTATTCCTGTTGGTTTTGCATATGGGATAGAATATGAGAGTATGGTGTTCCAGGTGGGTACTCTTGGTGAGGTGGCTGTGGTGTTTCCCCGTACAGAGGACACTGAAGAGAAAAAAGGGTTTTCATATGCTTAGGAACTTGCAACAGACTAAAGCTTTGAGGAGTTTGTCCCTTTTGTAGAAGGTGTTTGTGGCTGTGGAGATCTGCGGTTGCAAGCAAAGCTCTGACCTGTTCTGGAGAGAGGAGAGGAAGCAAGGTTGGAAGCTTCAATCTCCCTCTGGCTCGTGCTCTCCTAACACTGCTTCCCTGCTGGTACAGAGGCGAGGAAGCTGTCCAGCTCACACAGAGAATACAAGAACAGGGACAGTGTGAAAGGAGAAAAGAAAGTGATGTCTGGAATGGGAAGCTGACAGTTGATGACAGGCAGGATTTTGCTATGGGAAAAAACAGGAATTCGGAGGACAAGAGCATCCTTGTAACAGACTGTGGAACCAGTGCCACTGGCTGACTCATGGGGTGTAGCTGCAGGATGAGGGTGGGAAAAGCTGAGGAGAAAGGAGCCCTCTGAAAGGCTGAGAATGGGAGAACTGGTCTGGCTGGACAGAGAGCCCAGCAGTGCTGGTGGGTGCTGGTGCTCAAGCAGGTGTGTAAGGGGGCTCTGACCAGGTAGATGTGGAGTCTGGTCCTGGCAGGGGAGGAGAACAGCAGCAGGAGAAATAGCTTGTGGGCCTGCACAGTCTTAGCCAGAGGTCTGAGACAACTGGAAGAGTTTACATGTGGGAAAGTTCAATCCATGGTGAAGCCTGGAATATAAGTCAACATTTTTTCTGTCACTCAGTGTCTGGGAAAAATTCATTTGAAGCACTCATCCCGCTTTAGTTCCTGTTCATGCAGATGATGGATCTGTAAATTCAAGTAGAAGTCTGCCTGTATTTGCATCTAAAACGTCCATCTGTGTCTGTGTGAATATTATGGTGACGCAGAGGAAACTCATCCGGAAAGCAACATTTAAACACATTATACTTGCACAGTCAAGCATTTAAAGGTCAGATAATGCCAGAACTGAGGGATTTGGTTTTTTCAGAATAACCATAATTCTGTCTTTTTTGTGTGTTTTTGCATTCATGCCATGACTTGTGATTTTTTTTTTTTAATGTAGTTTTTGTGTTAAATTTTGTAATCAAGCCACTCTACTGCTATGGATCAGCTTCGTAACAAGTAGGCTTACAGATGCAAAGTCCTGCATGATGCTCTCTAGTTTTTAGTTTCCTAAAACCAGGTCTGAAACCCTCCAGGCTTGGTGTTTTAGTGGTTTCAAATGCATCCCCTTTGTCTCTTTCTGAATTGTGGAGGTATGAAGATCCTTTTTTTTTCCAGGCATTCCAAACAGTTTTTATTTCCTAT
This sequence comes from Dromococcyx pavoninus, assembly GCA_033558185.1. NCBI lineage: Eukaryota > Metazoa > Chordata > Aves > Cuculiformes > Neomorphidae > Dromococcyx > Dromococcyx pavoninus. The sequence goes on from JAUMJL010000137.1 coordinate 86,545, forward strand.
TGAAGGGGCTTAAGAACAAAGAGGTGACATTTGAGAGTCAGCTTAGCATGAGCATGGTTCTGAGGATTACGCCTTTTCTTTATTTGGACTGCATAATTCTTAGAAAGCTTTTGACGTCATTGACAGAAAATACTCCCCGATGATTTTCATTGTTACATTATATAAGAACTGGAAAAGAACCACTGTGCCTCAGCCAAAGTAAATAAATCAAAGGGGGTTTTGATCAATAACACACATTAACTGGTGTGTGTATTCAGTAAAATCACCTTTAGGAAGAGGCACACATTCTCCACCTCTTTCTTTCTGTTAGCCAACCAGTCAGTTTCTTCCAGATCTTTCTATATGAAGCAATATAGAGCAGCAAAATAGAAAATATAACTTGTTTTTTAGACAAAACAAACACTAACTTTTTTGCTTTCTGTAATGACTATGTGGACTGAGCCTGTAGATGGTGTTAAGCACTGGATATGTTCAAGCAGATCTGCATTGTAAACTGAAAGTTGTGACAGGAGCAGAAGTTTGTGCTGCCTTCCCCAGTTTCTAAGGTAACTTCCAGCACAGAAAGGAGCTTCCTTTGTTTTTTCTAATAGCACATAGCTGATTTTCTGTACTTGCAAGTTGCTTTGCCTGGGAAGAGGAGCCGGTGGTGGGATCTTTGGAAAGTCATGAGGGAGGTCACTTGCAAAAACCCAGCAGGAATCAAACCATGTGTTTCTTTTCTTATGGTTCCAAACCTACTTCAGCAGTCTCCCTCTCTTTGCCTTTTCTCAAGGTACACACAGTTTCTGGTTGTCCTTTACCTCTTCTGTTCCCTTCTTTACAGTGTTTGTCTTTTATTTTTTACCCTTGTCACACAGAGGTAGTTTCAGTACTTAGTTTTCTTTTGAATTATTAGATGACCCTGGTGGCTCAAGCTCCTGAGACACATGTGCCGGTGCAAGCGTGTTCCTGTTGTGCACTGTGGTCATATTATACAAGATACCTGTCCTCCCAAACATGCATGGTCACCATTTGCATTTGTCTTCACTGAAGGTCACAGGAGCGTTAGTAAATTTCCTCCAGCATCTATCATAACACCATTTGAAAACTGATTTTTGTCCCCATTTCTCTTTGATTTATTGATTGTGTCACCATTCTGCAACAACAGAGATACGATTGTTGTATGGGTTTTATTAGTCAAATGAGATACATTAATAGGAATATTAATTTGCTCTTGGCAGGCCAATGTGTAATCCTTCTGAACAAACTGAGATTATTGCATTGATTTCCAGGTTGTGTCCTTTAGACCCACATTCCACAGGCACTTGTATCTATACCTTAAATGTGCTGTTGGGTATAAGCTTTTGTGCAATTGTGGTTTTAATATTCTGCTATGTGCTTTTTATTTTAAGTTATTTTTAACTAGGAAAACCGTAAAAAAACTTTCTCAGATCCTTAATCAAAGTGGTTTTGACCTCTTTGCCAAGCTGGCTGTGAGTGGGCTCCAGCGCATCCTTGCATCAGTGCTAAACTGAAGTCAGGAGTGGTGAACACATTTCCACTGAGCTGTTTTCCTTTTCTTTCATCCCAGAGCCTAAAAGCAGAATGAGCAATGTTGCATTTTCACAACAGAGGGTTTTGTTTACCCTCTTCTGTCAGAAGCAGCACCTTGTGAGAGCAGTCATGTTTGTGACAAGCTGAGCTGGCAGGACCTTTCCTGTCTGCCCTCCCCGTCACCCCTCCGCTTCACAGCCAGCGTTCTGTCCTTCGAGCCAGCTGCCGTATGGTTCCCTCTGGGAATAATGCTGTTGCGTGGAGAAAACCATCACTTGGTCAGGAATTTTTAGGATAGATGACAAAACCAGCATAGTTTTCAATAAGTAACAAAAATCCATTAAAATATATGAAAAAGGAGAAGAGAATAGATGTAATTTTAGGAAAGGATATATGGAAAATTGGAAATGAGAGACCTCTTAACATAGAAATTACTTTCCTTTTGTGATGGATCACACTTGACCAAGTTGCCATCACCACACTTCCCTGTGAGAGCTGCCCTCTCTGCATCACTTGACTCCCTGCACAGAGGGCAGCAGCCAGTGTTTTCCCTTCATTTAGTTCTATAGTAATTTTTTCCAATATTCCTGTCTAATGCCAGAGAGAAAGGGACAGATCTTTACATAACATGGCAACTATGTTTGTGCTTATAATGGAAAACAAACCTGATGTTGACATCAATGGAAAGATTCAATTTAATTTCCGTGGGTCTTACTGCCCACAACATGCAGCATCTCTTCTGTAATGTTGGCTCTGAGTTAATACTTAAATCTGATTTCAGCTAGCTCTATGGAGGATTTTTTTATGCCATGTTGGTTTGCTTTCTTGCATTAATGATCTATTTTTTTTCCTTAAATATTCAGTTCAGGAAATAAACATTTTAAAGTTAAGCATCTTTTATTTTCCTTACCATTTCCTTTGTCCTTACCATTTGTCTCCTTTCTTTTTTGTATTTCATTAATTTTAAGCAATTTGCTATGAGACTTATTTGCAAAATCATAAACTTATCAGAGCTGCTTGTTTTTTTCTACTCTCTGAATACAGAGCTAAAGCTTTCCTAGTCCAAGTGGACAGAATAAGGTTTCATTTACTTAAAAATAGCAATATATAATACAGCAAATTTCTCATCCTAGATGTTAAGTATCAATTTTATAATATTATCAAAGTTTATACCGTTTTCCTTGGATTAATTTATTGCACTATGTTGGATATATCTGTTAGTTATAAACTGTACCCAAAACCCATAAGAATATGCAGAAATATGCCTGACTGATACTGACATTGTGTAATTTGGTAATATTGGTTTAATTTGATTTACTTACATATAAAACAGAGTTAATGCCCCTTGCTTCTGTGTAGCTGTGAATCTTAACTAAAAGCCATCTTAACTGTAAACAAATATTGAGAAAATTGCATAAACAGCACTAATGAGGCTTGAGTGGCTTAAGGAAATAAATATTATGTTTGGTTTTTGTGAGTCAAAGCAATCTAATTCTGTACTCTTTCTAATTACACCTTTGATATTTTCATGCTAAAAACAATTATAGCTGTGATAATAAAGAATTAAACTACTGATAGCTAAATTCTTGCTTTGTAACCCCTCACACAAAATTTTGTATTGCGAGAGGAGAAATGCTGTATTACGATACCCAGCTCCTAGACAGACAGAGAGCAGTGGACAAATACATCTCTTTTGAGTGTGCATTTATGAAATGCTGTCATGCTATGAGCCAGCCTGGTCCTTTAATGATGTATTTCTGTATTCTGTTGTCAACTGCCATACTGTTTGCACCATTAAGTAAACACCTTCTAAAGATGCCCTAGGGAGCCATTACAGAGCAGTGTGAATAATACAAATTTCATATTTTACTCTTCTGTCATACATTCTTTCTGGCACAAAGGCACATTTAATGCCTCTGGCTACACGGTTTTAATAGGATGTCACATTCATTTGGTATTTTCTAAATCTTTCTGAATACTACAAATGCTGATTTGTGGCCACTGATACTAGAAAGCTGTGCCTGTTACTTGGTAAATGACAAAGGAGAGCTCTAACATATTTTAGGACCATCAGTTTACACAGTAAATAGTTGAAAGGATTTTGAAAGATAAGATAATTGAAGGAAACTGCAGTTTATCCCTTCTGTTTATGGAACAGAACACAAATACATTGCTCTGTTTTATTCAGCTCTTGTGTCATCACAGTCTGAGTCTGAACTCAATGTTGTTGGCTTACTTGAGACAATGCTGTAATATTCAGCGTGGCACAGATAAGGTGTCAGATCTCTCTTTCTCTGATACTCTGTTCAAATAGGAAAAACATTTACAGTATCAGGTATTTTTGTCTACAGGATAGTTTTAAATTTCACATTTTCTGACATGGGTTTCCAGAAGCTTTCTTTTCCCCAGCGGGTGGTTTGGTTTTTCTGACCAGTCCTCCTATAACTTTTAGAAGTCCATTTCTGGATTCTACCTCATCTGAGGATTCAGTCAGGCTGGGGTGTGGTGAGTTAGTAATGTGTTTAGTTAATATTTTCTATTACAATTATATAGACCAATTTTATTGGATCAGATTAAGTCACTTAATTTTGTCTAAGGATACTAGGAAGATGTGTTCCTAATCATAAGCTAAACTTATATTTAGGTCTTCAGGATAACATATGAGAAAGGCTCTCTACAATGGCACTCTCTATGCCCCTTTGTCCTTCCCCTTGCCCCCTAGTAAGCACCAAGAAGTATAAAAATTAATGCTAAAATGTTTAAGAATGTTGAAAATAATGTCAGTAGTATAAACTTTGCTCCTTAGTAACATGCTTTATACTATGTAAGTTAAACTTTAATTTTTTTCTCATTTTTCATAATAGATCCATTTCTTGTATTGCCAAGAGATTTCTAACCTTTTTTTGAATTACAAAATTCTGATTATTAGCCTCTGATCTCTGAATATGCATTCATTGTTGGCTTTTTTTTGTTTCAACAGGCCTTGATGATTGCCTCCAACAATACATAAAGAATTTTGAAAGAGAGAAGATCAATGGTGAACAGCTGTTACACATCACTCACCAAGAGCTCGAGGAACTGGGAGTCACTCGCATCGGCCACCAGGAACTGATACTGGAAGCAGTTGATCTGCTGTGTGCGTTGGTAAGTGATTTCTTGTGTCACTTATCTTAGTAATACATTTCCAAAGCAAAACTAAAATTAAGTAGGCTGTGCTCTACACTCAGTGCTTGCACAGACACTGTGGCTTTGCTTCATTAAAGGACAGGTGTGTGCAGGCTTCTCTCAGCTGCAAAGCAGCTATATATATCCATTTTATGATTGGGTGTGACGGTCTCTTATTGCTCTTCCTCCAAGTTTCTTGGTCTTGCATTCAAATACTGTTGACTATCACTACTGGCATCCATATGGTTCTGTAATTATATGCCATATGCCCTCATATTTCACTGACATTTGCCACACTATCCTAAACCAAGTAGATCTGAGTATTTTCACCATGCCAGCTTTCAAAGGGATGGTACTAAGGAGCCAGAAGGTGATGCTAATTAGAGTGGAAGATTGTTTAAAATGAGCTTTGAGACGAGATTGGAATGATAAAGTTGGCTTTATCTAAAATACAGACACACGTGTCAATTTAAAGTTGGGTGGGGTTTTTTTAGCAACCTGCAAGCATTCACAATTAGAAGTACACTACTTTTTCATATGACAGGTTATCAATTCAATTAGCCTCTTAACCAAGTATTTGATATCAGAAAATTCCTTTTACCTTCTGTTAGTTCATTCCTACCAGCTAATGAAATGCAATGGATTAAGTTAATTCTAAAGAAAAAATAACTTTATGTAGATGAACAGGTGAGAGGATGTTGAAAATACCAAAAAATCAAAATAGCCAAATTAGGTAGGTAAATTACATGAGTCTCAGTATTTTACTTCTTTATCAGGAGTTTTGCTTTTGCACAAACTAGGTTATCCCGTGGGATTTTGATAAGACAAATTGTCTCCAACAGGAAAACTGGCATTAGCAGTAAAATATAAAACAAATGTGGAAAAATGCAGTTAATCTCAGAAAAAAAAGCAGTGTGAACTAGCTTTTATCATGTATATGCTTCTTGCACATATCTCTAATCACAAAATCTGATGTAGCTTGAGCTCTATTCTTGCAAATAATAATAAATAATGTACAAGTCAAATTAGAGAGAAACTCTTTTGGCCTGGATGCAGCCATATCTGTAACTGGTACATAAAATTGTAAAATCATCTGCTTGGAAAAGACTTCTGAGATCAAGTCCAGCCGTACCTGTCCCCTTATTAAACCATGTCCCTGAGAAACTCATCCACCTGCCTTTTAAACACCTCCAGGGATGGTGACTCCACCACCGCCCTGGGCAGCTGTGCCAGTGCCTGAGAACCCTTTCAGTGAAGGAATTTTTCCTGATGTCTACTGCACAACCCAACAAGCCTTTATGTTTAAAATCAAACTAGAGCTTTTTCTCTCTGAAATGTTGTTTTTGGTGTAAAAGGAACTTAAATACCCCATGAAGTTTCGGTACGTTATCTAAAGAACCATTCATTGCTATCCCCTGACACCAGTCAGAAACAACAGGCCTAGAAGTTTCCTCTGGAAAAAGAAAACCCTCCAGTCAAGTGTGCCCATTAGGAGGACCCTTGCTGGTTTCTTTTTCTTATTATTTGTTCTTTTTTAAACAAAGACACTGTACCTCTTAAATGCTGTCCCTGCTGCTGGTCAATAGCGCAGCTCTTCCCTTACTGTGCCATCTCATGACCTCAGTTTTTCTTTTAAAGCAGGATGGGGATTTTCCAGCTCTTGCTATCATTTATCTGGTCTTTTTCCTTTCTCACTATGTCTCAAAAATGCCTGCTTCTTTTATTTTCCTGCCCGTTCCATGTGCTTTCTGCTGAGTGAGGCTCTGCTGCCTGTGGCTCTGCTCTTGGGGGTATCCTCTTGCTTCTGACATTTCTACCTTGTTACTGTGCACAACACATTCTTCAATTCTTGCACTTACTGAGCAAGGGTCACAAGTTTTAAATGGCTGAGTATAATATCTATTTTTACTCTGTAATAATTTATAAGAATTTTATTGTACATAACCAAAAAACCATCAAGAATTTCTCTTAATTTTTTTAAATAATGGTAATAATTGAATGGTAGGAGGCTTAATGCTGTCTTTAGTATAAGTGAACAGGGTGCACAGAATACAAAGTAAATGTGTTTGTGGAGATATCTATATACACTCTGTAGATATATAGGTGTGTATAGGTGCATATAGGTACACATCTATATATCTGCACTATGTGTAGATATGCACATATATCTATGCTATGTAGAGATATATATGTACTTTAAAATAATTTTTTCAAAGCTTGTTATGAAAAAAATATTCGAGGGGAAACATCAATTCAACCAATCTGGTCTAAAATTCCCCATGTGGAGGGGCAGTAACAGCAGGAGCCATCGTTTGTTCCCTCCCTCCCTCTCTCCCTCCGTTTGCCTCATTCGGCGTGGGATGTGTTCGCGGTCCCAAGCTGGCAGAGCATCCACAATGTTACACACACTGTGTTTTCTTCCCCTCTGGGTCACAGACAGCTGCATTCCTGTTTATATCAATACATGTCAGTGCTACTTTGTACTCTGCATATCATCCACTCGCTGCGCCGCGTCAATGAGCATTGATTTTTCTCCGAACATGGATTTCTTAATTGATTTCTGTTTGGGAATCGGCACTGTCTAAGTTACATGACCTATTTTCTCCAGGCAGTATTAGCAGGATGTTCCACTCCATCTTGGCTAGATGGGTTGTGTAATGCTTCAAACAAGCATCTCCACTGTAGAAATCTCTCAGGTAAACTTGGGCTCAGTGATGCATCAGGAATTCATCTGCATTGGTCACGAGTTCAGCTGCAGAACAGCTACGTGGCTTCAGGAGAAATTTGACTGTCTTAGCTCAAGCTCTTGGAACACACTGAAAGTGGATGTTGCAATGCCACATTTTCCATATGTGCTCCCCAAGGGCCTGGCCATCAGCCCTCTGGCTTTTGAGGGCGTGGGGAGGAGTTTGGGGCTGCACGTCACAAAGCAATGCTTTGGCTTCCCTCGAGGTGATGCAAACCATTACACAGCATAGACACAACCAATTGCTGACCCATAATTAGGGTCCTAAGTGCAGGAGAAAACAAGAAATAAAGGAGGTACTTCCTATGTCTTAATTTCCCTGTCCTAAACCACCTATTAACCAGACACTCAAATGCAAATTATTAAATGCAGGGAAGGTTTGCTTTCACATATTTGCCCTCAATATTATTTTAGATATACTTTTCACAGATAAACATGAAAAAATGAGCTAATATTCTGTCTTGGTTAATTGATTCAAACCATCATTTTAATTTCTAATAAAAATATGTACAATCACAGATGATAACTTTTCTTTTGAAAGAAAGCTGAATTCAAGGCTTCCTTTAAAGAGGTTTTGCATATGAGAATCCTATCTAGAAATGATTCTACCCTGGAAGAAGATGACCCACGGTAGGAAAGGAGATGTAGGAAACAAGGAAACAGTAAAAGTATGTGATAGACGTGTGCATAACAGAAGTGGTAATAAATGGTGACACAGAAGTACATGTATTCTACCTTAAAGATTAAATAATTTAAAATGTGAGAATAATCTGGGTTTAAAAAGGGTAAAATTGAAGTGCAAAAGGTGAGTGTTATTCACTGTGGAAAAGAAAGCACTGGCTCTTTCTTGGGGTTGCACAGGGTTGAATTTCTGTGCTATGAAAAGAGAAGTCATAGGTGAGCCATACTTTCAGCTTCAATTCTTTGGCCATTCTAGAAAGACATTCTTGAGCAGTGTTTTAATTAGGAAAAAAATTGGGAATGATGGTTCGGGGCGGGGAAATCCTATCTTAAGCGTCAAAGTCCTTTCTTACTAATGTGGTCAGAAGCTGCTCAGCAGTTTTTTTATTTGAAGTGACCTAAATAACATCTCTAGTCTAGAATGTGTAGGCCACTTAGGATTTGTGCAGTAATTCTATTAAAGCTGAAATACTGATCTGGGCATGTATCAGAGGACTTAGGTGCACAAAGGCATTGGCTGACTGTGAAGGAATGGGGCCTGGGGAAAATAATTCTTTGATAAACGATAAAATATATTGGAAAGAAGAAAAAGGAGTACTTTTGAGGTCAACATGGGTTGCTGTTCAAACTTATGCAAGTAAATTTAATTAGGACAGTATTGGAGTCAGTGTGTTGTTAAAGCCTGCACAAATTAAAATATAAACAGTCTAGTGGGAAGAAAGACTTTGATAATGAATGGAAGAAAAATGAATCTAAAATGAAAAGCATGCTCAAATATAGATTGTATCTAAAGTAATTAAAAGTGCTGTTAATTCATAGGCATTCAGCTAGTGAAATTAGGCACTGTGCAGTGATAGCATTCAAGGAGAAATAGAGATTAGAAAATTTCTCTCTTTGCAGTTACTGCAAACACTGGCAACCCAAGCATGAGAGGTTCTTCTGCTGGAAGGCAGAATAGTCACCTGTGGGTCAACATGGTTATAACAACTGGAGTGAGTTTAATTTGCTTGCGCATTTGCTACTGGGACACAGCTACCAAACACATGCTCTTTTTCTAACATATTTCTTTATTAGGCATCTCTTTAACCAAATTACAGCAGTAATAGCATTTTGTTGGTCAGATGGAAAGCAATTTGCAATAATTTATCTTGAAGTACCCCACGCTGAAGATGAAGCAGCTGGTCTTTCATGGCTGTCTCTGTATCTATTGATAAGGTTGTTTCTTCTGAATTAAAATTATTCAAGCTTTACTTAAATTAGTATTAGTTTTTAATGGTTGTACCTGCTGATCTCTGTTGAGATCCTTCTTGTCTTTCATTCTGCCAATACACTTTTTGAACTGTCAATACTGTGAGTATATTGGGAAGTATTTTTTTACTTTACCTGATATGTAACCAACGTTCATTTATAACAAGTCATTCGACATATCATATACTTTTTCCCCCCTTGTATTTAAAGGGTTATTCAAAGATAATTATTTTAGACTGAAATCTTTATTTAACTATTGATACTTAAATAAATGGAAAAAAACTTCTTTCTTTGAAATGGATTGCCATCTCTCTTACTGAGATATTCTTTCTCCTCAGTACTATGAGGCACCTTGCACACACATTATTTTTGGCTATAAAAGCTTATATGTGTTCAGAGAGCTTTATTATTTGCACTTGAAAAGAAGTTCAACTTTTGGCAGTCCGGTGCTACTTATTATGCTGTGCCAAACCACTGAATTAATACTATTGAACGGGTTAGTTAATTATTCCACATATTAGAAAGGATATGTCATCTTCTGCTTAGTTTAATTAGCTACTTCATTCTTTTTTTAGTCTTTCAAATCATACAACTTGGAAAAATAAACTATTTTAAGGGTTTTCTGCTTTTTTCTCATTTTTAGGTCTGTTGCCAATTTTTGTGGTTTTAAAAATCTCTTAGCACCAGGACATTGAAGGAAGATAAAGTTTGCACAAACGGTTCATAGCAGTCTAAAAATATTGTTGTTCACAGGTATTTTACCCACGTGGTGGCGTGATGGTCTTGTCTCCCTGTTAAGAAGTAAGGATTTCAAGGTCTTACTAACCTCATATGCCAAAAATTGAGATCCCTGGATGTAATTACATATTATTTGTGCTGGCTACCTAGCACAAAAGGGATTCTTTCATTGTGAAATCACGCAGTGTTCTGTTACCCGATATAAAGGCAGCCATGTGAATGGATACAAGTAGGGACAAGGCAGAGAGTCATTTTTCTTGGTGTCTTTTCCCTTCAATTACCACTACCCCAGTTGTTCCATAGTAGGACACAGTTTCCAAGACTATTGTTTGCACAGTAAGAATGTTTTGGAATATTCAGCAGTGCCACCTGTGGTGGTATAAAAGTTAAGCATGTAAAATTTTCAGAGGTACCCAAGCACAGGATTGTTTTAAAGGGAATCTAGAACCTGACTCGTGGATTTGTGTTTTGTGTGCTGTTACACTTGAAACTGAGGCTTGAGCTCTTTTGAAAACTATCCTATGTGAATTTATCTTTCTTGTACAGCCAGCAGAGCCTCAGCATCCAAGGCCATTTAAGCTCCAATGAAGGCACAGAAGGCTCTGGTTCCGTGATGTTTGCGTATTGTGTAGCCAAACACAGATTGGAATTGTCCTATTCAAGTGGAAAGCGTATGTGATCTGTTGTCACAAGGTGGTGTGTAGGTTGTAGAAACAGAAGAATGAGGTTTGGCTGCATTTTACTCAAATTTCAGCTACCTGCATACAGCCCAGAAGGGGAAGAGAGAGCAGTGAGGGGGCTGTGGGTCAGGTTAATTCCGGTAGGCCAGATCTAATTCTCTTCCACAAGTAATGCCTGCAATCTTTGTGGTATTAGGCTCTCAAACTTCAGATAAATTCAGGCTGTAAGTATTTCTGTATTCTTCCTACTTAAGGATGGGTTTATGTTAAAAAGACACAAACTTGCTTTATTGACTCAGGCTTTAATTCCTTGGATTTAGTTACATCAGTTCCCTGTAGGACAAGACAAGGTTAACAGAGTAAGGAGAGGAAATAGATTGTTGTTTTTCCCATCTTTTGACATAGTTGAAAGATTTCCTCTTGTCACACTAATTCTTTTTCAAAAAATTGGCAGGAACATGTTCTATTCAGAGTGTTAAACTTGTTCTAAAGCTTGTAATTTTCTTCTGCAAATGCAACTGTTTAAGTATTAGTGAGAATGAGAATCCTAATCCGTTTCAGGCTAGGCTGGTGAATAGGCTACTACAGGGACTACTGCATGCTTCCAAAACAGAAATGTACTTACTTCTATTTATAAATTTATAATATAATCCACTTATAGTAATCCATTACTGTATTTTATGTGTCTGAGTAAACTCAGTAGTATTCTGTCAATGAATGATTTATTCCTTTTCATATTCTGAGTTACTGTCACGGGTAGAGAACAGCACACTCTAATATGTACAATTAAATTGTATTGTTACTTATTAGGCCAGTGTAGTAGCAGAAATGTGTGCAAATGAACAGGCAGACTAATTATATGGTGCAGAAACACCTCACATGTCCTAGGCTGTAGACGAGGGCAGGAGAGAAAATACTAGCTGAAAGGCAACCCACATCCTGTTGGTGTAGGTTAATTTGTGTGCATTCTTCTGCCCTCAGTTTAAGGGGCATTAACAGATTTAGATCTGGAAGACAACAGTTCTGTTTGTAATTTCAGCCCTTCTGGATGTTCAGTTACTTCAAGGCTGATGATGGCAATCACAATTACTAAGAGGGATGAAGGGCTGGATATTTTTCCTGCACAGTGATAAAAGAAAAACCTACAGAGTAACACTCTGTTTCACTTCATGGTTGTTTTTGTTGAAACCAGCTGCCTGGACATTGCATGTGCCAGTGTTAATTGAGTGGTTGTTATTCTTTCGACTTGGTTTCTTTGTGTTTCAGAGGCATCCTGTGCTGCACAGTAGTTCAATTTGAGACCACAGCATGAAGCAGGAAAGCCAGCTTAGTTTTTTTACTCTGGTTCCACTGCTGCCTTGCTCCACTGTTCTGAATTGCTCTGTGTAAGCTCATTCATGTCCCAAGCCACAGCCCAGCCAAGATCTGGGTATTTGACTTGTCTGCAGCAACGTGGAGCTACCCTGTGGTCTCCTAAGGATACCCACCTGGCATTTGTGGGCTAATTAGAATTGACATATCCCATTAACTTATATGAAATATTGCTTCCCCTCGAATGTCAATGTGAAGTGTGTGGAACAGCCTCCTAGTGACTCATGAATAAGTTTGCAGCAGAGGACTCACATTTTCTTTTCTATCTTTTTCTTTTTTACACTAAAAGAATTAAAAAAAATATTTGCTCTGTGTCATTTCTTACCTGGTGATAAAATGTGTTGCTAGATTTCTGCATTGCTTTTGATAGCATTAGGGTGCATTTAATTACAGCTTGCCACAAAAACAAATCTTCTGAGAGATTATGATCAATGCTACCACAAACATTAATCTCTGAGATAAAATAGTGCTTTACACCTTTACTTTTCCACTTTTGCATATTTGTTGGGGGTCTTTGAGCTAAGAATGGATTTCTGTTTTCACAGGGCCTTGAGGAAGGTGGACATTTAATTGTTAGGAAGTACAGGAATAGGAGCCAAGTGTTGACCACCTTGAAGGGTTGACACTCCACATTTGTAGTCTGGATTGAGGCGAGTTAGGTTAAGTTTTTTAGATCACTCTGGTTTTGTAACAACATTTATTATGTTATAATAGCAGAAGGAATGTTGTCACACAAAACCACATGTACAAAACTGGTCAGCTGTCAGTCTTAGTTTTAAGAGTCCCTGCTTTCCTACGGAATGCCGTAGGCTGCGGAACAGGATGTCTGTAGTAAAAGTGCTTTTCATGTAACATATTTTCATATTATGTGCTGCTGTGTAAAGGGGGCATTGATTTGGCATTTTTAGAGAGGTGTGGGAAGGAACAGGACAGAGGCTGTTGAAACCCAGCCCTTTCCAGCCCCACTGCTCACCCAGCAATCTGCTGTTCCTTACCCTGCGGTTTTGAAGCCGTGTGGATATAAATACCTGCAACACCTGCCAGTGCTGCAGGAACTCCAGCTTGTGGTGTGCCAGCACCAAACTGCACAGCTGGGACAGTCCATTGCCTGCATCCAGCTGATGCAGTATTGATTCAGACCTGGGTATTCATATCAAATAGTAGGGGGAAGGGGTATTAGATTAAGGGAGTTTGGAACAAAAAGGGACTAATACAGACTATTGCAGAAAGAGATTAACTTTCCTTCTTACATGGTGAAAAAAGTATTATTCCACTAACTAGAATTCATTTCTTTAAAAATAACCCAAAACTTCAGTGATATACAGTAATTTTCTTCATTTTTTCATGTGTTAAAAGCTCAAAACACCAAAGAAACTGTTGTCTGTAATGGTCCACGTGAAATACATTGGCAATTCTTTGTCTTTCAATGAAAAATAGTTGCACTACAGTTTCTATGGTAGTTTAAATAGTTGGGTATAATCAATGTTATGTATATTTAAAATAAGGTTTTAATTATTTTCTAAGGCTGTAAAATTTTTCACTGGAAAGGATTAGATTTTATTTATTACTTATCTGTTTCATTTCATTCCCTTGCAGAAAGCCATAGTTAATTTCTATTTTAGGATTCTGATTTGAAATCTGTGCTGAATGATGCAATACATATTATATTGCACTGGAGAAGCACTATACCATAGAGACCCTCTGTGCAAAGGAAATACTGGGAGTGTATCAATGTAAGTTAAAAATGATGACATTTTCCTTGTGATGGAAAAAACTGAAAGATTGCTTTTCTCCTTTGCAAGGAGCAATTTCTCTTATAAATGCCCAGTAAGTTATTTTTCATACCATTCTGTTATACCAGTTGCCATGAGCTGCCTGAATTCCTGAGTGATTATCTGTAATCAGTTATTGTTATACATAGATTCATATGCATGCAAATATATGTATGCATATGATAATTGTTGTTGACTGAGAGTTGCTTTAGCAGCCTTCAGCAAGTTTGTGATAAAAATAAAAAGCAACTTTTCAAAAGAATCTTGTTACTATATGATACATATCTTTCCTGAATTGATATATTTTTTACATGGAACTACTAATTCTACAAGAACCTAAGCTAAATGTCTGACTAAATGAAATGGTCAACGTTGACATTGTATTTCCAAAAGACAAGCCTATCATTTATTCTTTGAACTTTGAATAATTCACCACTGTTTAAAATTCTATTTTTTTGTCACCTGCTGAATCTCTTATCCTCTGTAATCTTGCAGTTCTGCCTTATAATTAATTTTAAAGGTACTTTAAAAATTGAAAAAATTAGTCTCTTTTTCTGGTTGGGTCTCACATAAAACTATGATTATTAATTAAGTAGCGAAGGTTAATTGATCACAAGGTTTTAGTAACAAATAATAAAGGTTGGGCTTATTGAACAATGTGCTACATGTGAGTGACTTCATTGAGTTTTGCAGCACATGAGAAATGATCAGAGAGTACTGGGAAGGTACAGTATAAGCTCGAGACGTTTTGTCCATCAAATAAAGCAAACGGAGTCCCGTGGTTTGGAAGCAGGAAATTGAAAGAATAATTTGGGTCCATTTAGGTATTTTGGAGAGACATAAGATGTCAGCAGTAACCTGCAGCATGGTGCGTGCTGGGAAAGAACAACTGTGGGCATGGGAGCCTTTTACATGTTCAGAGATCGTGGTCTAATATGTTTTTGGAGGTAATACCTTCTAGGTCATCCTTTGGTCTTGTTTTTACCGCGGTATCCCCAATCGGCACAGCTTGCGTTCATACACATATCGAAGAGGTGGAGCTCGCTTACATATGATTTTTTTAATTGAAGCCATATACAGATTGGTCTTTACTTAATACTGAACTAAAGTATTTGGAAACAATTCATCTTGTGATGTGGAAAGAGGCCACATAGCAGACTATCTTCCTTCATCTTGCTTTTGTATTTATCCAAAAATAAATGCTGCCAAGGCTTTATTTTCCCACTTGTAATTTTTCTGAGCAGCCTGGTCTAGTGGGAGGTGTCCCTGTCCGTGGCAGGAGGGTTGGAACTGGATGGGCTTTAAAGATCCCTTCCAACCCAAACCATTCTATGATTGTACTTCAAAAATGGTTAGGCAGGAGATCAAAACACCAGTTAATTCTTGATCATCTGAATCACTTCCTATTAGAAACTAGCATGCTGGACAGTTTCAGCCTGTAGATAGTGGTCAGGTCTTGTAATAATCCGTGAGCCTTCTGAGATCCATGAATGACAAACCTGCACAGTCTGTGGTCTTCTCTTGGTTCTCTGTTTTCTATTCTTCCTTTCCTTTCAAGGTCCCCTCTAGCCATGTATTTTTTGTTTTCAGAGGAGTTTGTCTTCAGGAACAGAACCTCACTTCCTCATGCAAGAATATAATCTCATCTTCTCTCTCTCAATTCCTTTTATCACATGTCTAATCATTTGACTCTCTTGCCACTTAAATGTAATTTAAACTATTTAAATACCATATTCTGAAAACAGTTTCAGTGGCTGGTCTTACGGTCTTTTTCAATCCGTTTTTTAAAAGAAAGACTCTCATGTTCTAATTCTTATCTGAAATGAGAAATGTAAGGCTTTTCCAATAAAATTACTTTTTGAGTCACCTTAATTATGCTTGATTACATTCATACATATCAATTAAAATGGAAATGCTAAAGCTTCATCTGGAAGTTAAAAATATAATGCAAATGGTAAGTTTTTAATTAAGGTTGAAATATTTAATCTTAGCACAATCTACTTAATGTATCTATTTACAAGATAATAGGAAGGTATATGAAGTACTTAGAAACACTGTGACAAGTTCCAAATTATAGAATCAGGAGACCGGAAAGAATTGTGACACAATTTGCTCTGAAAGGTAGAATAATTATAATGGAAGGGAGCATGAAGGGGGAGGAGAGCTGTGCATGGAAAAGAGTTGAGGTGTTCCAGATAATACACTGTAATTTGTATTATGATGTTGCATATTTGCATAATATTACCATAGTTATTAATAAATTCCATACTTTCATTTTTATGAAATATCCTTGCATTCTGTGCACATAAACTAGGCTATAATACTGCAGTTTAACTGTCATAATAAACTGTAAGCAAGTGTTTTAAAGATAGTGAGGATAGTTTTTATTATATAGTGTTGCTAATTTACTGATTTAGAATGAGATGAGCTTTTAAATAAAGTGAAACAAATTTGGGCAGTGTTTTACTTGAACTGCTCAATGGAATGTGTTTTTTTAATACATTAATTTATAGTTTGCAAAACAACTCAGGCTAGAAAATCAGATAATTTTTAAATATTTAAGTTACTATTTTAGTTTAAGTAGCGCATATCCTGATGTTCCCTCTGTTTATCCTTTCTCTAATGCAGAGAAAAGCAAATTCATTTGGTAATGTAGGCTTCTTTTGTAACTTGGGGAGTTGATCATGGTTAATATCAAAATAGATATGATTTTGTTAATACATTTCAGTGTGCAGTAGAGCATCTCCTTGCTATAAAGTAACTGGAATGGCCATTGTAATAGTAATTCCACTGGACATTTTCTGCAGAGAGATAAGTTAAATGGTGCAGAAGTGGTGGTTTGTGATAGGACGTTCTGAGAATCAGGTTGGGTTGTGTTCAATTGCCTCTTACTCGGTTGCCTCTGCTCACAGAGTATGCAATTATGATCATTACCCAATTAAAACAATACTGTGCAGTGACAAGGCTGAACTACATCTGACACAGAGTTTCCTTATAAAACTTACACTGTTTCTTTGATTTATTTTGTTGTCAAAACTTGCTTTTTATTATAATTATTGTCCTGTTTTTGCCATTCAGGAAATGTGTTCAGTTTTGAGTTCCAGTCTGTGGGCCTGAACGTGTGCACTGATTCATACGACCACTACTGGGTTTTGTTAGTTGGGTTTAGCTGGAGGACATTTTTAAGCATCATACAAGACTGCTCTTAGTTTAAGGCTGGAGAGAGATGGGTTTGACAGATGGAACTGGCTGGACAGCCACATCCAAAGAGTTCCAGGTAGTGGCTCAGTGTCCAAATAGAAACCAGTAACAAGTGATGTTCCTCGAGGAGCCATACTGGGACCAATACTGTTAAATAATGTGGGATTGAGTGTGGGACAAACTTGTGGTCAGCGTGTTGAGAGAGTCAATTCTTCCCTTCTACTTCACCTTTGTTTATTTGTTAAGATAAATTCAAAGGAAGGACTTTGTGATTTAAATTAAAAAAAAAAATTACCTCCTTCAAATCACTATTTGTATAAAGAATTTAGCTTGTAAATTCATTTTAAAGAGGAAAAAATGGCATGCCTGACTGACATGCTTTGACTTCATACTGCTTTGATAACTTCAGGCTGAAGTTTTGTCACAAAAATATCACTACAAAATCATAACAGATCTACCTGATGAGATCAAAGATGTTTACCAAGACAAGGATTTTAGAATTAGGTTTCCATTTTCCTTTTGTTAGCCTCTTAACCTTTAAAAACAAACCTGCAAGAAGGAAATTTTACAAATTGAGTGGTTTTGATGGTTTTCATTCTGTTTAAGTGTCAGAATGATTTGTGCTAAAATCATAGTGTGTGTTTGAGATTTTTGCTTTTATTAAACACAGCGTGTTACTGGTTTTATTCATCAAGTGCTAAAGGAATATAAGCTATCACAAAATTGGACTTGGCCTTTGCAGGAGCAGCATAGGCAGCAATGCAGACAGCAGGGGGTTGGGGGTCCCATCCAGCACGTCCTGTTCTCCCAAAGGAGACTCCAAATACCCAGAGCTGCTTTGATCCATGTGCGACACACGAAACTGGGAATGTTTGGGTTGTGCTGTTTTAAATGCCTTAACACGGTGGGTCTCCTGTAAGGTGCTTGGCTTTGAGTTAGGTTTCTTTCCTTTAATCTCCTCAGGGGGATCTACTGCTCTGCACCTTTATTTCTCTGAACATTATGGTTCAGTGAAGTCACATTCTCCCAATATCACCTACAGGAGAAGCTGTCTGTGCATCCATGTGTTTATACATATTTATACATACATTATACCAACTGCTTACATGAATGACAACATCAAGAAAAACTATAATTAAAATAAATCTGTTAATAAGGTAAGTTAAAGTCATTACTTATGCAATGTAAACTATTTAGCTAAAATTATAGCCTATGTCAAATTAATTTCAGCACGCATACCTTTTTTACAACTGTATACCATATTACAGCAAAACAATTTCATTAAATTAGTATCTTTAAGTATAAAATACTAGTATTTCTTTTTCCACAGAAAAACAAGCTCTTCTTATACTGCAGGTGTTTCTTAACATACTTCTGATCTTCCAGTGTTAGTGTTTACAAAAAAAATGATTAGCACTTACCACTTTTCCACTGTACTTGTTATGTTTTATCTTAATGTTTGCTACTATAATTTGGCCTATATTACCTTAGTAGCTAAAATTTTCACAGATAGTTCTATTACCATAAAATACCAATTTGTGATGTTATTACATACATGCAATAAGATATGAAAACACTCTAAGCCATAGCTGAAGATTTCTTTCGTTCCATTTCTTCGAATATGTAAACCCCACAGGTGTTATATTGTCAGATGGATAAAAAAAATACTCAGATTTCTCATTCTCTTTTAAAAATGGAACTTTGTGTCAGAAAACACGTACAAAACAAGCAGAATTTTTACCTGGAATTGTGATACAGGCCCAGAGTGTGTGTGTGTGGTTCTTTGTCACATTTTATTTTGCTATTTCTGGATTTTGGATTTATGACATAAAAAGGAAGAAATACCTGTTTGGAGTAAGATTTCCTATTTTTCGATATCCAGTGTGTATTTTATCTATAAGGAATATTCAATTACTTCTCACTTCCACTCTGCACTAGTAAAATAACAGTCTATTTTGGGCTGTCTGCTGAATTCTAACACTTCTGACAACAGCCACCTGTTTTTCTGTGCTTCAAAAAAAGGATCAGCTGTAAAAGCCCTGGGGGCGATCTGTCCTGTCTCTCCCCTCCTGCCACCCTACAATAACCCCCATCAGAAGGAATGCTGAAAAAAAGCATCTTGAACTGAACAGGAGAGGGAAACTGGGGAGAGGGCAAGTTTTCAAACCTGTAGTTTGAAAACTGGAGAATTAGAGAATGAAATTGCTAAAATGGAAAACTGTGTTTTACAGACAGCACACAGGTTTATCCTGAAACTGAAGGCAGTTGTACATCTCACTAACGAGTGTTACTTGAAGCACAGCTTCATCTTGGCTTTATTGTTACTGCTGTTTTTCTATAATAAGCTGCTTTGGCTCTGTTCTTAAATTTGTGTTTAATTTCTACCTCTTGAAATTTGTCTTTCAAACTCCTGTCATTGAATAGGGCATCATGAATCGCTGAGCTGCAACATGAAATTTGCTACTGAATCATCTGTCACAAACAAAATGGGTGATCTCTATGTAACCCTTTCACTTTGTGTGAAGGTAATAATGCTGCCATGTATGGCACTCCGTGGATATACAGGGATTCTTACTGTTTCAACAGTGTTTTTAATTGAAGAAGGTTGTGTTTAATTATTTACTGGTCACATCTTTCTGTGTTCAAGTGTTGCTGTTGCTTTGACCCTTTCTGCAATGCACCTACCAGGCCCATCTGACTGAAATGGAGCAGTGTTGGCTTTAGTCTGCTTTCTGTTCTCACTGAGTAGTTTCATGGTCCAGATTCTGTGCTGATTTGATAAGCAGTACAGCCGTGTAGTTCTAGACAGACAGTGTCTGGTGTCGCTTTAATAGGTGGTGTTAATTCTTTAAGCCCCTCAATATCCACTAATAGAGTAATTTGTTAAAAATCACTATTCAACAGCCTTAAGCATCATGAAATAAAAACACAGAATGGAGCAAACTTTGGGGTTTTTTTTCCTCCCTACTGTTAGTATGAAAAATAATCCTGCCTCAGCTAATGGCACCTTCTAGTGTCTTTTAGAGGTCGGATTTTTTTTCATTCTTTTCATACCAGAAATTATATCTAGGATTTACTATGCAAGAAAGAAATCACCTGCCAGGAGCCAGAACTTTACAGGCTCAGGAGCATCATTTCTGTGGTGTGTCTCACAATAACAGCAAGCATTTAACACAGTGAGAGCAGAATATGTGGCTGTGAAAACTGAAGCCTGGTATGGTTGCTGTGATAATGATTTAGTCTGGCAGGTTTGAGACTATCTCAGTTAGCATCGTGCAGATGAGATGCCTGCAGGAATTAGAAGAGGTCTGGATCTGGATCATGCATGTATACAGAAGGATGCTGCCCACCTACTCACTTGTTGTCTGAAACAGCAACTCCTGTGTCTGGGTTTTCAAGCTGAATCATAATCAATTCAAATTTGTGTGTGTACCCACTTGTTTGCTCTTTCCTCTTCTGGAACGGTCTTTTTTTAATATCCCATCACCTTAGTTGCTCACTAAGGAAGCCCAAAAGGGGCCATTCCTTCTCTCAGTAGTTTTCTGATGTGCTGCTGCCACAGGGCTCTGTGGCACCTCAGCTTCAGGCTGGCAAAGGTTGCATGGGAGGCGGCAGTAGAGGGGGGAATGTGTGCAGCTGACATGAGCTGACCTGTGGTGCAGGAAATGAGGATGAGGTGCTCCAAGGTGATACTGTCAAGGATTATTTTTAACCACCCTTTTCCCAATTTATAGTTGTTTCATTTAAAAAGTAAAATCTCAGATTTGAAGCAAGCTGAAATTTAGAGCAATACAATACCTCTGTCTGGAGGTATTGATTCACTGTCATTTTTGTAATATTTTTTATCTTTTCCCCTTTATTGTGTCTTGCTGAATCTCAGCTAAACTGCTAACTTGCATCAGCACTTTTATGTACTGAAAAATTTCCTTTCATATTCCAATTATCTTCATGGACATGTTTTGTCTATACATTGCTGCATTTGAAATTTTGTATTGACATTGAGATTACCATCAGCATGTAATTAATGAACTTTAAAATAAAACACAGGACTTGTTCACTCGGTGGATTTCCTCAAACACATTTTCTGTTCATTTCTCTGTTTTCCAATGACTTGAGCAAGATCACTCCAGTTGATCACACTTGCTTGTATCTCACATACTTTCTTTAAAATTTAAGCATTTTATAGATTTACTGGTCAAACTGTTCCCTTTCCTGCTTAGCTTTTCTTGAAAGTAAACTGACAGGTTTCCAGAGTTTTTATGGAGTAATGAATTATTGGGAGAAACATTTTCTGCTTGTTTCCACAGGGATAAGCAAGGTTGGACTTGGAAATAAAAAGAGGAGGACCTGGTTTATCATCCTTGTAAAGGGTTGTTGAGTGTGCAAAATCAAACTCTATCTGAAGCTGTGCACTGCTTAGTTGATTGCTAACTGCTAAAGGCATCCCAGTATATCCACTTACTCATCATCTTGTGATGAGTAGAACTTGAAAGAAAAATAGAGCAGTGGAGGCAGTTCCTTCAGTGCTTCAATAAAAGAAATATTAGCTGCAAAAGATTATGTGAATTTGAGTGAATTATTTAATGTATTTGAGCTGAGGTATTTTTGTGCTTGTTACCTGGGTGTAAGTGGGGAATTAGCGTAGTAATAAAGGGACAGAGACGTAGCTGAAGGAATGTGGATAAAGGGAAAAGGGACCTGTGTGCAGAAAACACTCCCACTCCTCTCAGAATTAGAACAACGGAAGGAAATCCCTTAAGAACTGTTAAATAAGAAGATGCTGCCGCTGGTTGAAGTCTCTGAATCACTAACAGCTGTTACTACATGCCTGCTCTGTTCTCAGGTCCTTCCCTAAGTCATTGGAAAGAGGAGTTCTGTGTCTTTGCTCTGACCTGATTTGACTGTTCCCATATTGCATTACACACGAGACAGCTGCTCACCAACAATAGCAGGGGCCAGGAAGGAATTTTCCTGTACAGGCCTGTCACCAAGGGCATATAAAATTTTATACCTTATTCACAGCTGAAGTGAAAGGGGAGTTGGGCTAAGGCTAACTTACTACAGCTTAGGAGAGGGGCTGACACAAATCTGAGTGAGATCTGGTGCAGTGTGACTGCTAAAGACCTGTCTCAGAGGAAACAAATACACCACGTGGTTGGTTAACCCCGAGCCCCTGCAGGTAGGGGGTGATGGACTGACTCATCTCCACGTTTTGAAAATGGGCAAGACCTTGAGACCCAGCGTAAGGGGGTTCTGTTCCCCTTTCCATCAGTCACTTAGTGGTCTCAGTGGGTTTGGGGACTGGTGTTCCAGGGTAGATGACGGCAGAGGATGTCACGTTGACAGGATGGATGCATCCTGTGTGTTCTAAACAAAGAAGCCTCTTGTGTAGCCTAACACCAGGCATCTGTAACCATCCTATTCTTTCAGCACGTTTAATCTCACCATTTCATTCACGTAGCTGACAACCCACTATTTCGCTTAATTGTGTATCTTCTTCTTTCCCCTCAGAATTATGGTTTGGAGACTGAAAACCTGAGAACTCTGTCTCACAAGCTGAATGCCTCAGCCAAAAATCTTCAGAACTTTATAACGGGTAGAAGGAGGAGTGGCCATTACGATGGCAGAGCCTCCAGACGACTGCCAAATGATTTTCTTACCTCTGTAGTTGACCTGATTGGTGCTGCCAAGAACTTACTAGCCTGGCTGGACAGGTAATTTACTATTCCTTGATGCTTTATGCATGAGAATAACTTTTTGCATTGTCTTGTTATTTCTTCTTTCTTTTTCTCTTACACTCTTTTATTCTAATAGTAGAATGGCATTTTTGGAACTGTAGCTCTAAATTTTGGGTTGCAAATTTCTCAAATATCAGAGGCAAAATGTAGTACCATTTTCTGTCAGGCTGGTGTTAAAGTTTTCTCTAGTTACTTCTTCAGATGCTTTTAAGTCTGATAACATTTTGTGCAAAATAAATGCTTTTGCACTATTCCAAGTTGTCATCTCGCTGCCATAAGTGGTGGCATCATTGGTAACTTCAGAAAGAAGGGTAAGGAAGAAAAGATGGTGGAGTTTGAACTGTCCTCCAGCCATCAAAAGATAATCAGAAAAAAAAAAAGCTGAGTTGAGCAAATCCATTAAGAGCATTCAAAATAAAGTATGGTACTTGCTTGGTCTGAAAATTAAATTTTCTTATTAGATTTTCTGCCAAGAGTAGGATTGATGTATTAAATGCAATTGTGGCATTGGTTAATGCTCAGCAATCAGCCACTGTTATTTTTTTCATTCTCAAAATAAATTTAGTTAAAAATTTGACTGTGGGAAGACAAACTAAAACATAAAATAGCAGCAGAGCTTTTATGTTTTGTTCTCTCCCTTTGAAGTTATAGCAACAGATAGCGTTATCTTCAATCTGAATGCTCTTGAATGCATAAATGGCACCTTAGAAATCACAATGAGAGTGAATCAGCCTCCTTTACAGGATTTGTATAATCCTGGTGACATCTTACTAACCCAATGCCAGCAGTTATATTTTTTCAGGCTATGACCTTGTCATTCCTTATAAATTCAAATGGGGTCAGATTCAGCTGGAATTTGAAAAGTCTGAAGAAAACCCAAGTGTTGGGGAAGCTGTTATTGACTAAGGAAGCTTTAGTTTGTTCTCTGAATTAAGGTGCTAACTGCTACTGAAGGGTGATGTTCTGCTAGAAATGCTGGATTTTTTAATGAGTTGCATAAAGGAAATCCAGACTATTAACAATTATTTGGAATCTCTTATTTCCACAAGAACGGTGATTTCTGATGTTCATGCCAAGATCCAGTTTACATCCTTCCTGCCTGTGTTTTTTTCTTGTTTCAAAGTTGTATTTTACCAGAGTTGTGTAACTTTCTGCTGGAGGTGGTCACCATTAGGTATTTCAAGTTTCTAAGGTGTAGAACTGATCTCTATATTACACATATCTGCTTATGCTGTAAATAGGAGTTATAATTTTTAATGCTATATAAACCCATCCTTCTTTTGTCACAGGTCTCCATTTGTCAGTGTGACAGAATACTCACTGCTGAAAAACAACATTGTTCAACTGTGCCTGGAACTAACAACCATTGTGCAACAGGTAGGAGTGATTTTCTTCTGCTCTGAATTTCATCAAACTGGTGCTTCAAAACTGCAATAGTCAAAATATTGCTCAGCTTTTATTTCACCACAAATAAATGTTTTAGCATTACCTCTCTGTTCCTTACATCTCCTTTCTCTGGTAGCAGCAGGAAGATTTTGGGGCCTTGGTTATCCTTATATGCCTGGGTAGATTGAAGGACAGTGTGAAGTTAAATAACACACCTTGCTTTAGTATAGAAGATTTCATCTCAGGTTATCTACCACCATTCAGGTGTCAAACAGAAGAACAAAGCCACAGTGGGAAGCAGCTGAAATACTGCCAGCCATTTCTTACAGATTAAAATATGAATGAACAAAAAACTTTCAGGGGCAAGTTCTTAAAATACATACAAATACATCCAGAACTTGTAAAATGTGCAGAACCGGTCCCAACACTGAACCCCGTGGGACCCTGCTTGTGTCCAGCCACCAACTGGATTTAACTCCATTCACACCACAACTCCTTGGGCCTGGCCATCCAGCCAGTTCTTTACTCGGTGGAGAGTACACCCACCCAAGCTGTGAGCAGCCCGTTTCTCTAGAGAATGCTGTGGGAAATGATGGCAAAGACTTTACTAAAGTCTGGGTGGACAACATCCACGGCCTTTCCCTCAGCAACTAAGCAGATCACTTTGTTGTAGGAGATCAGGTTGGTCAACCAAAGCTGATAAAGACCAGTCTTTGTATTTTACACTATTATCCTTAATTTATAATATTCAGCTTTATTCCTTGTAGAAGTTTTGTCCTTTATGCGTTTTTTGCAGTCCAAAACAAAGATCATTTTTCTCTTTTCTTGGTTTAAAAATCCCTGTGTAGGCATTTAAATATTTATGTATCTTTATTAAGCTTTCTCTTACAAGGTGTTTATAGCACTAGGCTATTTTTGATTTACAGACTAAGCAAAATGAACTTCTCTGTAGTATAAAAAGTTTGGATTCTGATTCTGCCCTTCAGCTGATATTGCACTTTGCTGGGTTTTTTTCCCTGTGGTCTAGGTGAAAATAGTGTCATTTTGAATTGCTGTCTCCATTTCTGTTCTTCATTTCACTGCTTTTGGCAGATGAAATTCAATTCTCCTCTGCCAGCAATAGTTTGGTTCTTTTTTCAATTCTTCAGCTCCACTCCCAAAGCTGTCTTCCTTTTGACAACTTAAAACCAATCTTTTACCACCAACTCCAAGACTTTCCAAGGTGAAAAATGTTTTGTTAGTTCTTCAGATCAGTTACAAATCAAATTTTGCCTATTTCTTATCTCACTCTCAAATCTGGGTTGTTTAACATTACTCTAGTAAGATCTTTCTACACTATATTAAACTTAGCACCAGAAAGAGCAGCTAAAACAAAATCATTCATAGGGAGACCATTTCACTGTAACTTAATCTGAGGAAAATTGATCTTAATGTGTGAAAGCAGAAATGTCTCACCTAAACCAGAGCTGCAGTCTTGACTGTAGGCTAAAATATGAATTGAAAGGCAGAACTAATGGAAACTCAGATCTCAGATCCTTCCAGATACTCCTTGATTTATGAATGATATAAATTTTAGATATCTAATCTGGTCAGTGTGGAAGTAGCAGTCAAAGACGTGCATTTGGCACATGAAGTGAGGAACAGCTTCAACCTGGGATTTTATTTTCTGAAAAATTAGCATGATTTGTGTGCATAACTTCGAGCTGCCCCTCACAGTGAAGGGTCTTCTAAATAGGGGGTGTCAGTATGTAACCTCAGTTTAATATAGGCACTATTTATGTCTTTCTAGGATGTACTGGATGCAGCTGAGGGACTCTTAGAACTAATGAGGAAGCAGCTTTTCTAGCTTTTAGGTCATATTCATTCTCTATGTGAGTGTGAAGATGAGATCTTCATTCAAATTTTGAACCACCCAGATGAACTGCAGTGTTGGGTGTTTTTGTTTACATATCCTATAAATAATGTGATGACTAAGCAGTCACTTGTTTATCTGTAAACAGTATATTCTTACACTGGTTATAAGAACACTGATCTTTATTCTCTAGTTCTAGAGGAGTTTTATACCTGTCCATTTATACTTGGGAATGTACTTTATTCTACTCAGTTTTCTTATCCCCCGTGATCTCACCTTCTGTAAAATAAGTAGGGAAACTATAAAAGAATAGCCTTTTGCAGAAGGCTGCAGAAGCACGTTGATTTTGAGGTGCAAAGTCCCATCAAAATATGTTGATGATAATGTGCAAAAAAATACCCCCTGTTAGAACATACTATTGAAACATTTGAGCTTTCCAACTTCATTTTGAAGTACACCTAGAGCTTCAAGGTAGACTAGCTCACCCTTTTGATGTGACGATGGATTGATGAGACCGGCTTAACTGAATTTGGATTTGGCCATGTTCTAGTGCCAAGGCTACTCTGGGGAAAGGTAACTGGAATAACATGGGAACAATAGGTTTGGAATTTTATTTATAAAATGTAGCTGGTGGTTAATTTTTCATTGAGTAAAAGGGTTCACTGGTTCTAGCAGAAGTTGTTGTTCGTTAGTGGTTTCCTGTACCTGGGATAATTTTTGAATTAGCTCTCCTCTGAGCAGGTGGTTGGACTAGATAACCTCCAGAGGTCCCTTCCACCCGAATTATTCTGTGATTCAGCAACTGCCAATAAAAACATGCACGTTATTTTCAGTTTGAACTTTGCAGACTTCAGCTTTCAGACCCTCAACATTATTTTGCTTGCATTTGCTAAAGAGCATGTTGTTAGCAAACATCTGTTCGCTGTTTTCTAAATATAGATCATGATCGTGTCTTTACCTTAATTAAACCAAGAAACTAAGTTACTGTAGTGTATTGTGGGTGTATATTTGCCTCATTTCAGAGCAATCTTGTTCTTTTTAATATGTGAATTCCAGAAGAGTGTTTGATTTTATGAATACAAGCAACATACTTTTAAACGTCATTTTGCCATGACCGCCATTCAAAGATTGCAGCAGATTTCACTGCAGTGTTGTACTGGAAATGGCAAAAAAACTGGCAAAGACTACAAGGGTTTAAGTTCTCTTCCAAGTTGCTCCTTCAAAGGGTCTCTGTTTCTTCAGTACTGGTTTAGTGTTCTAAGTTAATGAATTAAATATTTTACCTATATTAGTAGTTTTATGTGTTAGTTAACTGTCCTCAAGACTTGTCATAAAACATTCTTTACGGTATCTGCAAATTTCAGTAGTGCTTGCAATTCTTTCCTTCAGAACTATAAACTAAAATTAAGGGCATAGTGTGGGTGAGCACGAATCCTGCTGACCTTTGCTCCTTATGAATATTGAAAAGAGTGTTGGTTTATTTTATCAGAGTTATGGAAGTTGCACTGTACCTTTGAGAGGCAGGGTGTTCAGAGCAGTGCAGAGCTGGCTCATGGATAACGCTGCTGCTGTGGCTGGTTTTGTAACTCCTGTATTTTAACAATTTACAAAGAGTAAAAAGAAAGCAGCTGCCAATTATATTCAGAATTCTTAAACTCTAAGAAAAAAAATAATTTTTAATATGTTATCTTGCTTATGGAGGATGTAGACAGAATATCACTAGAACTATTATTTATTTTCTAAGAAAAATAGATCAGAATTCTATAAATGTTGGTCCTGGAAGATGTTTTTTTTTTAATGAGCTCCCGAGTGCATTGCTGTGTATCAGAGAAAAAGAAATCAGAAGAATATTGTGACCTAGATATCTCAATATTTTAGTATAATGCTGCAAGTGCTTTTAACCTCTCAGGCTAGTCTGATGTATTTAAAAAAAAAAGTCAATATGCATCTGTTTTGGAAGGAATCCCAAAGCCATTAACATTTCTAATGCTAATGTAATCTTGAATGTTCAACATAAGTATAGCTCACATTAATTCTGCTCTACAAAGCAGTGAAGTTTCAGTTTTGCTATGATAAGTCCTCTATGTTTTGACCCGAAGTAATTAAGTTTGTTCAGAATGATTCTCATATTGTATTTCTAGTGCAGAAATTAAAGGCATAATTTAGAAAAAAAGGAGCATTACAGCTCTGAAGTCAAGCTGTAAGTCCTGCTGTGGTCATTTTGTTCTCTTGGTGCTTGGAGGGTTAAAAGGAGATGGTGGATGTGCTGTTTGAAGTGTGTAAAACTTGTAGGAAAAACTGCCTTGGGCATTGCCAACCAAACTGACTAATTGAATTCTTTTTGGGATTTTTTTTTTGCTGTAGAAAATAACAGTATGAATACAGAAGAAACATCAAAGGGATACTTGACCATGAAATGCTAATATAAATTCTTCTCTGTGTTCCCTGGCACTCACCATCTTCTGATTTTAACTTTATTATTCTGTAACAATATTCTTTAAACACTTTGAAATTAATTTCTCTACAAAAATGCCCACCGTGGGCATTTTGAACCTGAGAAGACTCAAGAGATCATTTGTCTTTACAGGTGCATCTCTAAGAGATAGTTATCAGCATAAAGCCTTCTTTTCTTTCTTAAGAGGAGATTTAGAAGACTGTGCATTAATTGTTTCTGTTTTATTTTGCCACAGGATTGTACAGTGTATGAAACAGAAAATAAAATTCTTCATGTGGTGAGTGATCGAAGTCTTCTGCTTCTGCTTTGGTATCTTCTAATCCCACCTCATCCGCTTTAATGATTTCTTAAAAAATTAAAGGAAAATAAAGTTACCATTTGACAGAACTTCTGATGAATTATATCACTTGCTAAAAGTTAAAGTTTTCATAAATAAGGTCAAATAGTTAAAAAGTTAATATTTATTATTTTGAAGACCAGCAAGACACAGATATCAGTTTACATGTTTTGTGACACCCTGAAACCTACTTAGTGCAAGTTAGTAGTGCCTCCTACCAGCCAGTTTAGTGACTGCCATAGTATTCTAGATTTAACACTCAAAAATGTCTTTTTTTACATCAATATGAAGAATTGGAGATTCTCTACCCAAACAATATTAATAAAATATATTTTCACCTATTATATCCAATTTCTGTGAAGACTGGAAACTTATGGGAGATGGTGTCATTCACTTAAAAATCATTCCTACCAAGCCCTTTCAGTCTTTCCTAAATTGAAAATCGAGCTTTCTTCTGCTGCTCCCTAACTTCTGCCTGTTCCAGCAGGCAAGGCCAGATACTGCCTCTCACTCTTCATTTCCACACATATCCCTGGAGTAATGCTCTCTGTTACACCTACAGTTAATTACAAACACATAATTATTGCTCTTAGATTATTTTGGAAGCTTCACAACACTGTTACCAGTGGAATACTGGAACTGCTGGCGTGGAGTTTCAGCAGTGGATCTATCAGCTCAGTGCATTCCTAGCTGCACTGCTTGTCAGGCTGAGCACTTTATGCTTTCAGCACTCAAACAATAAAATTATGAAGGGGAATGGAGGAATCCTGTACAAAGTTATTGATCAGATATCGACCTGAAAGTTCGAATACTTTATATTTTCCTGGTACTGGCACTGAAAACTTGTACTGACACTGAGGTAGAGTTAAAACCTGTGGTGAAAGGGAGATCTCAAAGGATTTACAAGTTCAGATAAGCTTTTGACAAGCTCTAACCCAGTGCTGGGCTCTTTTTTTTTTAAAGCCTTTTACACATACTCTGCTTCCAGCGGGGATTAAAACACCGTCGTAAAACATTGATGTGCTGTTCAATTCAGAAAGCGCGCAGTGACTTTGAGAGAAAAGCTTACTGTTACAAACCTGATTCTGAAAAGAACTTCTAAAAGCACCTGAAATCTGAAATCTTCTGG
This sequence comes from Dromococcyx pavoninus, assembly GCA_033558185.1. Taxonomy (NCBI): domain Eukaryota; kingdom Metazoa; phylum Chordata; class Aves; order Cuculiformes; family Neomorphidae; genus Dromococcyx; species Dromococcyx pavoninus. The sequence goes on from JAUMJL010000137.1 coordinate 116,577, forward strand.
GATTTGGAGTGTGTGTAGATACATGCACACATATGTATAGACACATCTTTTAACCCACAATTCTAACTGCATGTCACTTATAGAAATACATCCTTAGTATGAATTTTGACTTTTGACTTTCTACCTGTTCTGGAGGGAAGCCTGAAAAGGAAGAAAGGAGAGCAGAATTTCTAGTTTTAAGTATTCCTTAGGCTCAGCAGTGGAAGTGTGGTGAACTGTAAAGATCCCAAGGCAGCAGAACTCATCTTAGCCTGAGCAGGCTCTGAAAATCAACCTGTTTATCATTGTAACTCTGGGTGAAGTGAGAAGAATCACCACCTTTCTCACAGCATCTTAAAAAAAATGAATAAATTCTTCAAGGAGACTAAATTCAAGAATAAGATTTCTACATTTTTCATTTCTGTTATGGTAATTTTATTTTTAAAAAATGAATTAAAGGGAATAATCAAGACTAATTCAGTAAAATTTTGCATTTGTGAAAGACAATCTCCAACTCTTAAACCGAGTGGTGTTTCGTTTGATTTCTGACAGATATTAAGAAAGATATACTTAGAAGTAAAGACAGATTTATGAAATGATCCATGATTGACCTCATTGGTTACTGGAGAGATTCACTGAGGGGTAGATTTGTGGGGAAGTGCTCCTCGCTGGGGTCTGTGCTGAGATGATGGGATTGTGGGTGCACAGTTGCCATTCCCTCTGCAACTCTGCTATTATGGGAACAGCTAAGCTATGAAACAGAGATCTTCAGGATCACTTAAACTGAGAGTCAGTTTTTGTGAATATCTGTTCAGCAAAATATGGTTACTAGGACTGTGTGAATTCTTTAGACTAATACAGTCCACCTATGCTAATTATAACCTGCTTTGTTCTTTCTCTTGGCAATAAATGCAGGTTATTAACTCTGTTCACTGTACCACCCCAGCAGTGGCTGCCATACTAAAAATACTTGTGATGTGTAAGTTTGTATGACTTGTTCCAGATGTATTTTCCTAGTGAGTTTGTTCTTGTTGTAGCCCATTGAGAGAAATGTAATAAATGATTTTAGGTGCTGGATAGCCAGTTAATCCATATGTAGAGTTCCTCTGCAACTGAATTTCTTGAAGGATCCATTATTCTTTGAGGAATTCTTAAGAGCCATTCTGGAGGGAATGCCCTTTGCCTCTCTCTGCTTTGGGAACCTGTACACAAGACTTTGGTCCTTTCTATTTTTTAATGCCAAAAATACTTCAGCATATGTTAATGCATCATCTCATCTGGACAGTGCCATATCAAACGTTACTTCCTGACCCTGTGCTCTGCTCAGTTTCTCCCATCGATACTATCTCAGCTTTTGCATTATCTACAGTTGAGGTTCTGCCTCTCTTGAATCTGATGAACTTCTTTTACAGCAAACTGCTATTTTCAGGTTTTCTAATACAATTTTCTTGAATATTTTCCTGGTGCTAAAACCCTACATAGATTTTAGGTAACTTTTTGAATCATGGAGAGATCTTAAAGATTCATAAGAGTAAAATTGATTGAGAATTTGTTTGCTGCCTGTTTCATTCCAAAGCTTATTTACTGAAAAAGTACTTGCGTGTGACAACTGTAAGGTTAAGACATTACATCAGAAAGTGGAAAGGGTTGTCTCTGGGATTTAATCTGCATCTAATCTGTACATACGATCTTAAATGTTAAATTATGAGAGAGAGCCTTAGTTCAAAGTCGTATTTTGAGATGACAGTGATTCAAAAGCTGGGTGAAGGCTCATTCTGACAGGCAGGGTCAGCTCTGTAGAATAGCAGTACAATACATTTTTTGAGCAAGCCAGTTCTGTAGCTCTGGTGGGAGAAGACAGGAGCTAAAGTTTTGCTTAGGGGTTGTGGCCCAAAGGTGAAATTGCTAGAAATATTTCTGAGGTTTGGTGACCTTCAGATGCAGTCATGCATACCTGAATGGGATGCTTTGCATCTTTCAGCTGATGCTAAACACAAGTGCCACATCCAGCACTCTGGAGCTGTACTTGGGTTTCCAGATGAGTAACTGTACAGTGAATGGAAATACAGTCTATAAATTCAGTCAGTTAATTTATTCATTGTGACAACTTTATTCATTTAACTTATATGTTTAGTGTCAAATGAGATATCAGAAATCCTCATGCTTTTATGAATGTCTGAAACAAAACTTCCCTTAAGGGATTTCACTGGAATTTGCTGTAATTAGGGAAAATGAGATATTCCTCAAAGGAAAGTAGATGCATACAACACAACTGTGACCCGAAGACCATTCTGAAATTCATCTAAATGAATGCTTTCAGATTAGCTTCAAATATTTTTAGGCATAGAATTTTGGGAAAGAATGATTTAAGCAACACATGCAAACTTGGGAATGAATCTTTACACATGAAGATCCTCTGAGAGTACAGCTCAGATCTTTTCTGACCCACAGGCTTAAATATTTGTCCTTTGTGGAGAGGTTGAATCCATCAGTATCCCTGTTACCATCTATTCAAGGGGGGGCCTGCTTTGAAGGCCTTTGTGTGGGTTGGCATGAGGACTTTGAGATCTCCAGCTGGAAGGCAGGAAACCATAAAATGATTACATACTTGTAGTAATCTAGAGTATCAGTTAAAGAATGTGTTCAAAGTTGCATAAGAATTTTACTTCAGGAAATGGATGAACTAAGACACTTTTCTACCACTGCAATTTTTAACAAAGGAAAGATTTTAAGTTGTATAATGCAGAATTCACCTAATTATCACCCTTAGCAGGGTTTCTCTCATTACTTGGCAGCCAAAGTAGATTATGTTGGTGTATAGGGTATTTATTTTTACACATATCACTTGTCTTCCATTGCATTTATAACAATACATTGCAATGACAGATAAGATGAAGTTAATCGAGTATTTTATTTTTTAAAAGTTCATATAGTTGGAGTGGAGAAGATAGCTGAGATATAGAGATGTTCTCAGTGCACTGTAAAATATTTTGATCAGAAGAACTGTACATTTTCTTTGTATTTATGGGTATTTTCTGTTCCCTTGAACTCATATTCCTGCCTTTCATATACCTATAGCTCTTACAATGCTAAAAAGTAAAATTATCTGTTTATTATCAGTTAGTTTTCAGAATAAGAACTTCTTCGCTCATAGTTTCAGTTTAATATGAAGAATCATATTGACTTGTTCTTTTTTTGTAGTGTAAAACGTTGTCTGGGATTTGTGACCACATCATTTCGCTCTCATCTGATTCTCTGGTGTCACAGTCAGCCCATCTTGAGGTAGTTCATCTCACCAGCATTATGCCCAGTGAGGGTTTGGTAAGTAGCAAAGCAGTTTAAAGTTGAACTCTTAGACTACAAAATACAAGCCTCAGTTCTTTAGGGTGATTCCTTTTTTTCTAATTTTTCAAGAAAGCAAAATGTATTTTCAAGCAGCTTCCTGCTGCTGAACCAGAGTTATAAAAGTGGTTTAATTAACAATCATCTAAGTAGAGGGATTGGGATTGTGCTTGGTTTCCTAAGGTCCTGGTGAAAGCTGGAGTGCAAGGCAGCACCGCAGGCACTTGTGTGTTCTCCTCCAGGGACAGAGAACGATCACTTATACTGTCTTCAGCTGCTTTCTTGAGGTTATTTTAGTTTATTTTTCTTTCCTCTACAAGAGGAATCCAGGAGTGCTGTTCCTTGGCTTGGAGTAAGCGGTTGGAGGAGGAAAAAAGGAGGATGTAGGTAGAGAAATTGCTAGCCACGAGGGTTATCTGCAGAAAATTCCAAGAACTGACAAATGAAAATATATTTGGGTGTCACTGTCTACACTGTGGTATGTTTCTTGTTTGTAATTCAACATGATTTATGGATTTATTTTGATTTCTGTTAGTTTCGTATTATTTCAGTGTCTTGCTCTTCATTCTGGCATTGAATAGTAATGAACACCATAGGCAAATCCTGTCAAAGTTACAAAAGCAGAATTATTTTGAGATATGCATATTAATTTGAGGTGATGTGTGTTAATAACACGAGAAGGGTGTGTGACTACATAAGTTTACTTTATGCTTAGACTGATTGAGTCAACGAAGAACATTACAGCAGCATAAAACACCTTTAATTTTCATTCTGTGGGCTGAGAGATGCTTAGTCCAGGGTGTAATCCTGAGGATAGGTACAATTTGCTTGCTGTGCTGCTGCATCCAGTGGCCAGATGTATTCCCTTTGTGGCCCAGTCTTCCCTCTTGGTCTGATTTTTGAGTTAGTGCAGGGATTTCCAGGAAATAAGAGGTCAGTACCATTACCTATGCTGTAAATCTCCCGGTACTTTCAACTCAGGTTGACTGCTGCATCCTGTGAGCCAGCAGCCTGGATCTCTGTAAAGCTTTCCTTTCTATCCAGAGATGTGGTGTATCTCTGCTGGTCCACTTAGAGGAAAGTTCACAATCAGTGCTGAAGAGAATGTGAACATAGATAGGATATATTTTCCTCAAGAAAGGATGGAGCATATCAAGCAGGGCTTGGCATTGCTCGTGTTTCCCATTTGGTGATGGATGTAGGGCAGGAGGGGAGGCTGGTGGAGGACAGACAAAGTGTAGCCTGCATCATAAATGGAATGTCTTATAGTGAGCTGAAAAGTTAATGGGGAGGGGTCTTCCAAGAGCTGCTTATGATAAAAGGCTGGCATAGGTTATGAGGGGAGACCTCATCACTGTCTGCAACTGTCTGAAAGGAGGCTGTGGGGAGGTGGACGTTGGTCTCTTCTCACAAGTGACAGGCGGTGGGATGAGAGAGGGAGGGAATGGCCTCAAGTTGCACCAGGGCAGGTTCAGATTGGACATCAGGAAAAATTTCTTCACTGAAAGGGTTCTCAGGCACTGGCACAGCTGCCCAGGGAGGGGGTGGAGTCACCATCCCTGGAGGTGTTTAAAAGGCAGGTGGATGAGTTTCTCAGGGACGTGGTTTGTTAAGGGGACAGGTACGGCTGGACTTGATCTCAGAAGTCTTTTCCAACCAGATGATTCTATGATTCTGTGATCTAAACCTTTCATGCATAAATGACCGAGATGAGAGCTGTTGGCTGTGTTGTTGGTGCCTGCCATGTGGTCCATACTTTCCTCTGCACCCCAAATTCTGTTTCTCGTAGAGCATGAAGCAGATGGGCCTGTGCTGTAGCAACACTCACTGGGTGGAAGAACCGCGGTGCAGTGTTCCTTCCACACTGCACCCATAGGTTTAGAGCCAACAAACTGCAGTAAGTGGGCACTGCTGACAGGGGACGTGAGACAAATGCTGCAATGGAAATTCCCCTCCAATTTTTTCTTTCTTATTTTTTTTAGAAGAAGTGAAATCACGGTGAATGAGTGAGTTTTCTGTGCCTAATTGTGAAGGCGTTGTAACACGTTAGGTTGGAAAGTTGCTTCTAATCAATCGTGCTGACACTGTGTTCTGTTTAAAAAAAAAATATGAAAAAAGGACTATAAATGGGAATAAAAGAAGAATCATGTGAAAAGGAAAAGAAAACATTAATCAGAATCAAATATAGAACAGAGTAATGAATTACAAATGGTTTTCTCATGATTGTATAGCAGTTTTTTTCCACAGGATCTCTACTCCATTCAAGAGAAAAATGAGCACTATTCACTGAATGGAAAGTATTCAGAGTTCCATTTTTATCCTTATCATTCAGTGCAGGGGTTGAGGTCTTATTTACCACACTTCAGCTCAGCTCTGCATTCCCTTGAGTTACAAATTTCATTGTGAGTTGTTTCTCTTTATTTAATATGGCCTCACTGAGTGTTTCACAGACAGCAATTAATTCATCCTCAGCACACTTGTGAAAATGGTATTGTAATTTCAGTTTTATTTTATAGACAGGAGTCTAATGCACAGAACCATTTGTGTCAGAATCACCAAAAATTTATTCTTCTGGAGACACCACACATTTTTTCAAAACACTTCTATAATGTAATTTTAAAATGCAGTCTCCCTTGGTTTTTAAGTGTAGCTAAGGTTTTCAGAGCTACTGGGAACTCAGGCTTCAGCTTCCTACAGGATTGGCACCTAGAAAACGAGTAGAGTTATTTGCCATTTCACATTGGGGAAAAATGTGTTTTAAATTACTGAGCTTTCTATAAGGATTCAGTTACCTGGATATTTAGTTGACTTTATTATAAACCTTTATTTTCAAAACTTCACTTGCAAAACTGCTTTTACTATATGCCTTCTAATGTCCTCAACAAATGAGCCAGAAGTCCTACAGACACTGCATAAGCTTACACATAAATTGAATTAATTTCCAGGTCCAAGTCCATGCAGCTCCTACACGGAGTCAGAACCCCTGCAGGGCAGTGTCTGTGTGTTTAATTGTTTAAATAAATTCTGTATCATAAAGCACTTTCACAAAGGGACTGTATGTCATTTGAGTGTGTGCATTCAGTTCCAGCATTTTCTAACTTTCTGTCCATACTTTTATGACCTTGTAGTCGTCGTTTCCGTTTTTTTCCTCTCTAAATTATCTCCTTTATTAACATTAATCTCATCTCATGCATTCCCCGGCACACTCTCTGCTGGTAGTTTCATGACAGTTTGCTGGACAAAAGAATTGGCATTGGGAAGCACACATTTTAGATTTTATTCCAAGCTCTGATGATTGTGTTTGCATCCCCATCTCTGCAGGCATTTGCTGGCCTCCAGAAACACACTGGGTTTTTTCCTCTCTCTTTCCGCTCCTTCCCAAGCTGTACCAGTTGCACACACTGGTCAAATTGCTTCCTCCTTTTCCCTATTTAGCCAGTGAATTTTCAGTGGCAAATACCAAACCACCCTCCATTTCTATTTCATTTTAAAGTAACTTTAAAGATTGTGAACTACTTTTTCTCCTGAATGCTAGGTCTGGGGATGGTAATACCATTTATATCTGCAGTGTACTGCAGGATCGGCCTGAAAATGACTCTCTATTCCTATGTATTTTGTTCTTAAAGCATAATAGCTAAGATGAGAGAGTAAATAGCAAACTGTAGGGCCATTCTCAGTGATTAGTCAGTTTTTACGTCTCTCAGATGGCAAATGTTACAAGACAAATTGTAATTTGATTTTTTTTCTTCAAAAATGCACATAGCTTAAAAAGAGGCTAAGAACTTTATGAAGAAATATGTGACAAAATATATGTTTAGCACTATGTTCTCTTTTGGCCTTAAAAACTGTGATCTGTTGGTTTGTTAAGTGGGGAAAGAATCTTGTCAAAATGAGTAGGGTGTTAGAACTATGATATTAAATTTGATATTAAAAGTGTGGCTGGGAATGTGTTACTGGAGACTTCTCTGTGTTAAAATAAGACTTCTGTGATAGATGCAGCAAGGTTGTGTAACTTTCTGGCTTGAAGTTCATTGTGTAGATCCAGTGTAACACCATACTAGAGGGATTTAAACACCTATTTAAGACTTCTAAAGGAGACTCAACACCCCATTTCCAATGAGAATCTTTGGGGTTTTTCATGATCCAGTGCTCTTGTTTATGGCTTTCAGTTGGCTAAGAGAGAGAGAATCAGATGTTTGTCAGTAACTGCTGAAGGTATTACAAAACCAATAGAAAAGTGAACACTGATAAAATTAAGCCAACTGTGTAGAAGGAATTAGTGGAAGACTCCACAGAAACTGCTTTCTTCCAACTAATCACACTTTATGAAAGCGATTTCAAGACTTCAAGAATTAATTTGGACATCTTTGTTATTTACAAGTGAAATAGCTTATAAAGCAGTTTCAATTAAGAGAACATGTAGTCATGGAGAGTAAAATTGAAAATGGAGTTTCCTATGCAGCAGAGTTAAGTGACCTTATTGGTTTTAGCCAGTCTTTAAAGACTTAAGTTTAAAACTTGCTGAAATAGAATTAGCTTACATTATGGTAGAAGTTACTTTTTCTTATGATAGAAAGTCAAAGCAGGCCCAGATAGAGCGGGTTACTCAGGGCGCTGAACTATCAAGTTTTAATCATCTCCAAGTCAGAGATTACACAGCCTTGCCAGCCTGTTCCAATGTTTTAACATCCTCATGGTAAAATTGGGGGGCAGGGAGGATTTTCTTTTTTATTAATTGAGTTCCAGCTTGCATGCCTTGCATCTCATACTCCTACTGTGCTCTTTCAAGAAGAGTTTGGCTCCATCTTCTCTCTCTCTTTCCAATTTAGGTAGTCGTACCGAGCAATACAATCTTACCTTTGTAGTATTTTTGCCTCTTTTTTGGGGTGGTGGTGGTATTTGTGTAAACACCTAGCCTGAAGATCTTCAGTAGTTTACAGGAATCCTGAAATTGCCTTCTGTGAACACAATGTTCTTTCTTGTGGCTGGGGACCCTAAACTTCCATTTTGACAGCTCAAGATGATGCTCTATTATCAAAGAATAATGAATCAGCAGTACAATGTAGCAATTAAATTAATTAGATTTCAGAATTTGATGGATAACCGTGCCACATGGAGAGATGTCAAGCTATGACCTTACTCCTGAGAGGCAAGAATTCAAACCACTGAGTCTCACTGACCTTTAAGGCTCTGTGTGTGTGTGGACAGCTAGATAGATACCTACTTAGGTTGTCTCTCCGTATCTTGTCAGTTGTCTCCTTGAAGCAGAATCCTTCCTGGACTAATTACAAAGCCCCTGTTAGTTCATCAGCCTCATTTTTCTCCATAAATTGGCAATATGAGCAGTGGCCCATGTCTTTGTTGAGTTAGGCTAGGGTTTCATTTTTATTCAGTCACAACTCGCTGAAGATGGGGTGTTTCATTTCAAAGATTATTCCCGTTCATGCCTTCAGTGTCAATACCTCTTTTATGTCATTAGTAATGAAAAGAGGTCATGTTAAATATCTCATATACTGAATAGACACGAGATTTTATGCTGATAGTCTTGAATTATGTCCAAAAAACATTTTTTGTAATCAAAAAAAAAGCATTAAGTGCAAAAACTGTGCTGTTTATAACAGGCCTTGGTGCAGATTTGTTTAACTTAGATTTGCAAATGTTAATTGACCATGGTTCCTTCCAGTCTGTTCAAATGTTATGGTCCTTAAAGTGGAATAAACATGCTGGTTTGGTTATTATCCAAACACCATTTGTTTGTTTCCTACAAATATTAGTTACCTTTCTTGCTATTTCTTCCAGGGAATGTATATCAAATCAACGTATGATGGACTACACGTGATCACAGGAACAACTGAAAATGTAAGCTGCTTCATTCTAAAGGACTCTTATCATGCAAACAAGTATTTTCTGTATATCTACAGTACATCTTGTAATATGAAAACTTGCTTTAAATCAAGCAACTTTTCATTAATACATTACTTCTTTATCTTTTCTATACATCTATTATATCACCCTTGCAAAAACTTGGATCCCTTTAAAATAGACATAGAAACATTTCTGTGATGAAGTGACTAATAGCTAAAATTATAAAAAAAAAGTCTTGAACTCCTGTCTTCAATGGTTCTTCAAATACACCTTTCTAATAACATTCATGTCTATGTTCTCTATGTCACAGAAATTTTTTCCTTCATGTTGAGTAAATTTTTCTCATGTGAGAGCATCTGTATTTAATTTGTTCTCTATTTCAAATAAACCTCTCAGAACATTGCACAGTTCAGGCTCATATAAAAAAAAGGTATTTTTGTGTCAACAGAACAGTAGAAACAATATAACAGGAAAAAATTGTGCCTCGTTTACTGATAAGCATAGCTTCCTTCTGAGCAGCCCTTAATATGCACAGTCAGCTTACCCTATGCAGTGACTAAATATTGTCAGACAATAATGAATACTTCTTTGCTAAGAGTTTTTTTCGTGATTTTTTTTAATTCCCAAATTAATTTTTTAAAATAATAGAAAAATTAGATTTTTTTAAATAATGCCTGTCCTACTCATAAAAATGAGTAGCTTTCATATATAAAAGGGATTTGGGAAAATGGGCTGTAAAATAATAAGTGTTGAAATAGTTACAATATCAGCACTGGGGGAAGATGATAGATGAGTAGGTCAGCACCCTGATCCAATAGGAGATGTCCCTGCCCGTGACGGGGTGGAACTGGATGGGTGTTAAGGTCCCTTCCAACCCAGACAATTTTGTGATTCCACGTAAAAACACAGGTAATGGAGAAAGACAGCTTAAGGTATTCTATTTTATATCAGACAGGTTATAGAATAACACTTGATAAATGAGTTTTCAAAGCTAGCAGTAATTAGTAAAAGGACTATAACTAAGAAGTGAGGGATTGTGGAAAGAAGCAAACTGATTTTGGTACATAAACAGGAGGGGATGGATGATTTGACAGTGTTTTAAAAAAAAAAGCTGGCTAATAATCCAAATGACTGTTGTGTGAGGATGTATAAAAAGATCTTTTATGAAAATAACCATTTCTGAAAGAACTGTATTATGGTGGGTTAAGCACCGTTGTATTTTCATATAGTCCATCATCTGCAGTGAGAATACAGCAGAGACTAAGAGAAATATATTAATTATCATTTTAATTGTAGTTGCAGAAGCATTAGGCTAATCTGAACCAAAAGCAAACAGATGTGGTGTGGCACATAAATCAGTGTGACTGATCACAGAAAAAAACAAATGGTGTGACAATAACAACAAGGTAGCTTCTGAATATCCTTCTTGTTACTTACCTTGTGATTCATAATTGCAAATTTGAAAAAAATAAATTGACTTCAACTGCTGGAATCTAATTATTGTGACAATAGGACCCGTCCCTTCTGGTTTTCCTATAGTGTTTTAGTCTGTTTCCATTCAGTATTGGCTTTGTTTAACAGTGTGTAGCTGGATAAATTACAAGTTTAGATTTTATAAAGCTAATATTGAAATTATGTAATGCTGACACCCAAAGAACATAAAATTAGCAGCGTGCAGCTCGCCAAAGATGTAAACACTTGCTGGCAGCCAGCAGTGCTCTGCAGGCCCATATGGGTGAGCTCCATATGGGATATTTTGTTCTACTTGATTTATATATATATTTTTGTCACTCAGTTTTTAGGCAGTGCAAACACATGGGAAGTCTGATGATTTGTGTGTCACAATTTGTGAAAACAAGTGTAAAGCAAACTGAAGTTAAAATTTGTTTGCTTGTTTATATTAACGCCATTGGCAGCATTTGGAAGTCTTAAAATAACTATATGTGTATCTTGGGTCCTGAAACTTATGAATGATCCATCTTGATTATGTTGTAACAGATTTTGTTCATAGATTGAATTACTCATGCTGTAATTAATCCACTTTTTTTACTGTAATTCTAATTCATTTTAGAAATACAATGCAGCTTGTAGGGAAAATATTTATATATCCATAATTGATATTCACAGGAGGAGTTACTAAATTGCCAGCAACTAATTTTTTTTATTTTTATTTTGACTAAAATGTAGATGTCAAAACTTTTTGATAAGATACCACCACAAGAAGTTGCTTTTTTGTTTTTGCTGAAAGTGTAATCACATGTGCAGATAAAACAGCTTCAAAGAACTTTAATTTCTGGCATTTCAGCAAATTGATTCTTCATTCCTTTTGAAGGGATAATTGACCTCAGAGACAGTGTTTAATTTTAAGAGATAATAATGAGCTCAGCCTCATCAAAGTCGGGAAAGGAGCTAAAAAGAGAAAGAGCCCGGCCTGTGCTTTTCCAGCTGACGTCAACTGAAGTTAAACGTTATGAATTATGATGTTTGCTTCAGTTTCCTGCTTACCTGTCCTTCACTGTTTAAAGCTATTGAGTTTGTGTATACGCTGAATTCTAGGAATTCTTTCTGTTACATGTTTAGTCCTGTGCAAGAGAGCAGTCAGCCAAAACTCTGCAAGTTTCCTTTAGAAGTATAAAGTGACACTGGAGCCAGGTAGTTCTTTACACCACCATGTGGGTAAAACCCTGTTTAATTTAGTGCAGAAGGATTCAGGTGACAGGAGCTGGATTCTGGCTGTAATGCCCAAGTGGTTCAGCTCAAGGGCTGGACTCCCCAACTGCAGGAGACACAGAAGCCCTTCTGAAAGAGCAGAGATCAAGCAGGTGAGGGGTTGGAACACAGATTGTGTTGGCGAGGTTGGGCAGAGCAAGGTTTGGACTGATAAGCAAGCAGTAACTGAAGGTGAAGCTGTGCTTGGAACAGCACCTATAACATGCTTGGAATTACCATGTCGAGTAATGCTTGGGGTATTTTTACTGACTGAATAATTGATGATGTTTCCCACCACCCTGCAGCAGCTGTGCAGGCTGCAGGCTCTATCCATCAGCTAGCAGGTGCTAACCATTGCAGAGTGGTTTCACCACCTCCCAGATGAGTCTCCTTGGCATTTCATTCAGAAGTAATTGCAGTCATTTCCTTCCCAGTGATCATTTGGAGTTTTGTTGTATTGTTTCCTCTTGCCCTTGTTCCCTTTATTTGTCTGTCATATGTTTTTAATCTCCACCTGAAAAGAGGTGGAAGTGATGGGTGGGCTTTGTGCAGACTGTGCAGCTGAAGAGCTCTTGCCTCAAAGTTTTCACTGGTACCTAATGAGGTCATGAATTTAAGCTTCCATGAGTTGCCTTTAGTTCAGATTAATCTCTTCTTCCTTTGCAATTGCACCTGGCTGTTGTGCCTTGGGCAACTTATGTTGTAGGCTGGCTCCTGGATGTCTTAGCCAGGAACTGAACTAAGTTTTGATAACATAACTCCTATTCCTCAACGGTACTGGAGCCAGACCTCTCTCTGTAGCTGCACGTGGCTTTTTTTCCACCTTTCTTAGCAGTCTGCTTAGTTGGACAGGGAACTCAAAGTGATATCTTAGCTCTTTAGTTATTTTCTCTTGAATTCCAAGTTGGTGCACTCTGTGTCAGCAGTTGCCATGAATTTTCACATATTCTCATCGTTGTGAGTGCTGATCTCCTGTGTGCCTTACAGACCTGTCTTACAGTTTTAAGATCTTGTTGCATTGAAACACTTAAAATGGTTTGGTAAACAGCAGTTGACTGCATTCAAGTGGCTTTTCAATGTGTTTTAATTCACTTTCATGAGATCAGAAGAAGATTTATTTAGAATAAGGGGGGGTTTAGCTCAGCAATGCCAAAATTATGTGGATGGTGTATATGGAACAGTGTCTGTGTGTATATATTTAAAAAAATAATAGTCTCCTGAAGAGCTGGTCTGTCACTGACATTATCTGTTTGTAAATTACCACTTTCTGTGTTCAAATGGTTAATCGAGCACTGTCTTGGAAGTGCTGGAGTCATAGTGTGTTTGCAGAGCATTTTCAGTGTATTTCAGCAGTAGAACCCCTCTCTAAAGCACTATGAGGCTTGCTCTTCTGTTACACGCATGGCTGGTCCAGCCTGACCATGCAGTAAGCTCAGTTGGTTTAGATTTGCTTCTATGTCACGTAAATTCCCTCAGTGTGTTCCCAGGAAGACTGTGACTGCTCATACTCCCCACAGAGAGGTAAAGAACCAGTCAAAAGAGGCTGTCCATCCCCAGTGGAAGTGGGATTCTAGATTACTTCATCAAATTGCTATCTGTAACCAGAAAAAATATAGTTCTTTATAAGTACAGTTTTTATCAATATGACCAGTTATTGCTATTTAATAACAGTAACACTTTGGGCACAGCTGTCTTGCCTCCTTCAACATGCATTGTTTTAATTCCTGCTCTTCCCTTCCCCCTTCACACCCCTCATGTAAAGATAATTATTATCTCTTGTCCTTAGTCTCCTGCTGACCAGTGTAAGAAAATCCATGCTGGTGATGAGGTGATCCAAGTCAACCATCAAACTGTGGTGAGTATTCTGGAAATTGTGCTCTGCAGGCTTTCCCTATTCCCACTGTGAAAAAGGTAACTCTTAGAAGGTAACTTGGCCCAACTAGATTTTCTTTTAAAACATTGTGACCACTGCTTATGCTTAACAAGAAAGGCATAAGTTGAGTCAGTAACCAGTCCAGAAGGATTAAGCCAAATTTAAATTTTGCACAGCTGTTGTTCAACATCAAGCCCTTTCTGTAAGGAGATCCTAGAGTATTTTGTTGAAGTTCTCAGATTTTCATTACAGATGTGCCAGCTGGTTTAAATTTTACTCTTAAACAGAACTGTGCATTCTGCTTAATACTGGATTCAGATTCAAAATGCAGAAGTGCTGTAACAGCCATACACACGGAATCTTTTGGGGTGGAAATGTAAATATGATTAAATTGATGATAGAAATCTGTCAGATTTTTCTTTTGTGCATTCTTTCCCGCAGATGTATTTTTAAGCAGATGAGCAGTTTTATAAAGTTAGTGAGACCATTAACCTGCTTAAATCACATAAGCACGTGTATGCAAAAGGGTGTGCTGAGCCTAAGGTATCGCAGTGTGTGATTTGTGTGCATTTAAACATACCTACCTCTGCATTTCTTTCACAACTCTCTGCTGTTTTGTGTACCACGTGTAAAATACCTACATTTCACTTTAGGTAGAAATGCAGGAAAGTGCAATTTCTGCAGCATTAATAGAATATTGTACCCTGGCTTAACACACATGACTTCACTGGAGAATTAATAGTTTATTATTTAGATTTAATTGTTTGTAATTGAGATCTAAAAGCCTCTCAGAGCCTCATGCAAGGTCAAATGTTTATATTTTTATTCCTACTGTGTGATGATACAAGCTGCTGTCTTCTAACTGATGTTTGTTCCAATGTTGATGATCACTGATATAAAACCAGTTCAGTTTAGTCCCAGCGCTGTCTTAAATCATAGGGGTTGACCCTTTGGAAAAAATGGAATTGTTTGTTGCAGCGTTGGAAGCAGCGTTGCTGGAACTAGAGGTGAAAGGAAGATTTGTATTTCTTATGTATGAGTATCATTGTGGCCATGTTGATAATAACTTCCTAAAATGCTTATAATTTTGCCATTTAACTCTATCTTGCTGAACCCCATCTCCAAACACAGCAGCAGCAAAATTAAGAGATCTTTTTCTGTCTGTCATTTGTGTGAGGTGGAAATACGAACAGCTGACTATTAAAATCTTATGATTAGAGAGCAAATATTTTTTCTTGAAAAGAAGTATCTTATTCATTTACACTTTAAATGTTAATGCAGCATGCAGCTCTTATCTATATTCGAGAGGTTCCTTGAGTTATCATAGCTACAAGTTGAAATATGCATTAGACTGGCTCTCTCCATCAAACACACTCTTCCATTGGCAGATCTGATTTAATCTTTGCTCCCATGGGTGAAATCCCCTCATTCAGCTTGTCAAGAATTGGCTTTCTGGAGAGCGACTCTTTCCGTGTGTGTTATTACGACAGGCCCGAAGTGTCTGATACTTGTAATCCCCTTCCAGCTAATGGCACGGTACCAACAGCTGAGCCAAGTGGCAAAAAACACCTTTTTTCTAAAAACCCCACTGAAGTTTATGACAAGCTAAGAGAAGAGATAAACGTCAAGCTGTTTCTGTTTGAAATGTATTCTTCCCCTGGTATGTCTGGGAAAGTCTGTCTTCAGTGTGACTTTGGAAAGTCAAACAGTAGTACTGAACGTTTGCAATGGACTGGGAGTTTTAATGTTTTAAATATCCCTTTGATTTTCAAGTGTGCCCTTTAAGTTAATTCTGGTACATCTTGCTGCAAACTACACTTAACTACCTTCCTTCTTCACCCAAGTTATCACAAGTAGTGATGATCAATATCATGCTTATAATTGCCATTATTTCCAGTAGAGGACTGGAGTAATTCAAAGGCAACAGCTCATTAAATTTGCATGTGATCAATAATGTAATACTAGTATGACCAATTCAAAAAATGAGGTGTAACCCATTTGAAATGGATGACTGTGGAGTGAGGGGGGTGTGTGTACAGTTGAGTAACCTCACAAAAGAAGTGCTTGCAGATCTCTGGTGGTCCTACAGGTTTTCCAGAGCTGTAAACCATTTTACTCAGCAAGAAGAGGAGCGTGGATTTGTGCCTGCACAGAGTCCTCACTAGAACCCAATTCTTCATCTTATGAGCCTTTGACTCCACAGCTTAGCAAAAGCAAGCACGAGGAGAGGTGAAATTGTAAAAGAGAAAAATACAAAGCAGTTTGAATTTATACCTGAGCCAAGGTGTGCCTCTTCAGCTGTGTTGTACTTCTGATTTTTCTCACAATGTTTTTCAGCTCTTTTCTTTGCCTGGTAGCTGGTGGGGCAATTTCCACCATCAGTTTTGTTTCTGGGCTGGAGATTGAATCCTTCCTCTTTCCTGACTTCCTCTTCCCTGCTTTCATTTTGCCCTAAAATAAAACTGTATCAAAAGTTTGCACTAATTTATAACCAGTTATGATGACTTGTATTTTCCCTTTACCTTGTTCTGGAGCTGAAATAAGTGGAGTATTTCTTTATTCCTCTAATGCATCATTTTGTTTAAATTATTTCATGTGAAGCCTTTAGCATTGCCCTGTGAAGAGGCAAATTATTGTATTTAGTATCCTAAATTTGAAAATTTTGAAGGTAGTTAAAATGTCATTTAAAATATATGTAGGAAGTGAAAAACATGGTCTCCGGTCTCATGTTATTTTTCCATAGAAACTCTATGTAAAGTATTTAAAGCCCAAGTGATAAAAATATAGGTCTTAGTGTTATTTCTTATTCCAGCTTGTTCATTGGTAAGGGAGGCTCCATAGGTTCATAAAATATATACACCATGCAAAGATGCAGAAATACACTTTCTTCAGATATTTGTGTGCTTCAGAGGTTCTGCATCCCCCAGGTTTTATCTTTGTTGTTCTAAAAAGATATTTTCTTAAGAATGAAGCATCTTGGTAGTCTATCAAATATAATTCCCGTTCAACACAATGTGTTTTGAAAGAATCTGAAGATGAGATACAGTAGTTTCATACAGCCACAATGAAAATACCTTCCTTATTAGAGAAAGTATGGATCTCTCTTAATAGACTGCAATCCTGTAACTGACTACTGGTATTATTTAATCTGACTTTAACTAAACTAGGCCAATGTATTTTCTAGATAAATTCATAGTCACTCGTCTCATAAGATCATTTGAGTTTTAAGATTTTTATTGATGTTCCCACAACCTGTAATAAATTGTTCTTGTAGTTAATTATTCTCATTGGTGAGGGAAAAAAGGTGTCATTTTATTTGTCGTCTACATTTGTCTGGCACAAGCTTCCAATCCTTTGATCTTGATATATTTTTATCTGTTAGATTGGAGAGCAGCTTTCTCATTTATGTATTTTCAGGAGGCAATCAAATTACCTCTTTACTTTTTTTGGTAACCTAGATAATTTGAGCACTTCCAGTTTGTCATCCTAATACACGAACCTCCTCAACAGCCTCTTTAAATTCCTGACTGTAATACTTTGCGTATTTAACAGTAAAAGCCATTGAACTGCTGGATGTGTGGAGTTAAACATTTTGGGATTTAATATTTTGGCTGTATTTTTTCAAAATTATTACCTACAATTAAAACACTCATTTTACATAAAGTACTATTTGTATTAAGTAAGAAATATCAAATAGCTAGGAGGTAGCTGTATAGTTTTTATTCCCCTGAAACCAGTCATATTAACAAATGTTATTACGAATATTAACAAGACCACTTGTTTTAGTCAACTTTTCAAATAACTCTTCAATACAGTTGAGAGTTTGAAAAAGAAAAATTAGAGTTCAGAAAGTATCAAAGGAAAGAAGCTTACAAATTATAGATTGCAACAATTGAAAGAGTTGGGAATAAAAGATTTACCATGAGGAATCTGGTCTAACCAAGGAACACTCTGTAATACAATTATAAAGATCAAAGAAAATATAACAGTACTTTAGGCAAAAAATTAATTAAATCAGGCTGTTAAGATCATTTAATCATTACCCAGTTTCCTTATTTGCTTTTCTGCTTATCCTTCTTGCTTATTAGATTTTAATAAAACAGTATAAGAAACTTTTTAAAAATAAATTATACATTCTAAATCACTGCCACACTCACTTTTTATTTTTCCCTAGTGTAGAAACAGACACCATTTTTGCCAGTGCCTTGTAGTTTTTTACTTCCTCTATTATAAAATTATACCAAAGTGCTGAATATGGCACTGTACATTTGTTTATAAAATTAATTACACTCTAGATTCTGTACATAGTGCATTTACTGCTGCTCAGCTGAAGTAGTAAATTTCATATTGCCTTTTGTGTGCGGGGACATGATTCTTTAGTCAGAGAATTGGGACTATCATGCTGTGAAAATGTAAAATTAAAGATAATATAGTCATTAGCCAAGAAACACTTGTTTCTTGTGATCTTCCATAGCGAGGATAGTATTGAACATAGAGAGAAAAAAAGTCATAACAAATATGTATTTATATGCATATTTAGGATGGAATTTAGTGTCGAATCTTCTACATCTCAGTTTATTGAAAAGACTGAAACTTTCAATTGAAAGTCTCTAAGAATGGATTTTTAATGAGTTGTGTGCTTTAGGATAGCATTTTATGTTGGGGACGGGCAAAACGTAGTAGTCAATACTACACACAATTTGAAATGCAGCCTAAATTTACTGAAAGTAAATTAGATTAATGTTTTATCTTTGATAAATTTTCAGACAGAAAATTGCAGATCCACATAAGCATCGACCATCTGTAAAATATTTGATATACTTCTGCATAGAGAAGTGTTTAATAAACTAGGGAAAACTGACTTTTCAGAAAGCTGAGACCTGAAGGTCATTTGACAGGACAGAGAGCAATAATAATGCTCTCAGTAATTCCTGTTGAAAGCTAGATGTTACTCAGGAGCAACTGGAAAGACTCCAGAAGTCAGAATGTAGTAATTAATCCCAAATCAACTGAGCGCCACAGAGGTGATGTGACTGAAAATGGCAAAGATGAACTTGGAATTAATCAGGAACTCATTTCTAGGAGAAATGGAGTTTTAATGCCATTGTCTTGACATTGGTAATGTCTTGTCTGAAATGTTGTGTGTTGTTCAGGTCATTTACAGCCATCAAAGGCGTGAAGTTACATATGAACATCAAAAAATAAGGTGGTGAAAAAAGAAAATAGGTCATCTGTCTCATGAAGAGAGTTTGTTTGAAATATTTTTGTTAACCCAGCCAGCTAGGCATGAGACAGAATCCCTCTTCTTTAACAGACAGAGGCTATAAAGACTGGAAAGAGGAATAATTCTTTATAAAATGTTGCGTGAGAGCAAGCATCCATAGAAACATCTGGAAATGAATCTGCAGTACGATTTGAAAGAGGTCTGCCCAGGATGGGGATCAAGAACTGATGAAAATAGTTATGATGAAAACAGCTATGGAGAAGAGTAAATAAATGGATGTGGTCACCTAGAAGGGCTTTTGCCGTTCTAACACCTTTGCTTTGTTGTGTGAGGTGTTTGTTATTGCTAAATAGCTGTGGTTTCTAACTAATGTAGCTGCATTTTCATTCTCGATAAGGTTATTCTTTGGACCGATGGATGCAATGTAAATGCACAATCAGCAGCTTAATATCTTTTCATACTTTTCATTGTCAAATTACATACTTCAAGGGCCCTGCTACAGTGAAATAATTTCAGCACTAATGTATTGGTGTTAAGATATTTATTGAATTAATATCCTGGATTTGTTGAATTGTAAATTTGAGCTCTCTTAACGAGAGCTCATTTTAGAAGGAGGTAAATCTGTAAATGCAGTGCCAGGTCACACCATCTGTGTTTCAGCACAGTGTGTTGTGAAATACAAGTAGGAAAAGGAAAGACATAACCTGAGATGTCATGAGAATTACAACTTCTCCCCGAAGATGTCTTTCTGTTTCTAAACAAATTGCCAGATGTTACTTGTTCTCAGGATTCTGCCTTTCAAAAAGGCTTAGTGATGCATGTCTTCCAGTAGCAGTTCTTGCATATTCTTGAAATCTTGCTGTATTTCTCCCTTACTTAATGAAAATAACTATCTAAGATACATTTGTTTTTTCACCATCAATTATTGTCAGTAACAGGACATTAATAAGAAAAGTGAATCAGCTACAGGTGTTAATGATGATCTTCCCATTCGCTGACTGAAAGTAGTCTTATGATCTTTCAGCACGTTTTTGTCTAATAATAATTTCTGATTTCCATGTTAATCATACTCCCTTGATTAATTCCCTAATGAGGCAAAGTGAATTATAGACTTAAAATATGAAAGGATGATAGTCTGTTTCCTTAACAAAACGTTGTGTTTACACTAGCCTTCTTTTTTTTTTTCCAATGCAAATATGAGGAGAGGTCATACTCTTGAGGTTCAAATGAGCATCCAGATGGCTTTGCTTATGTATTTGAAGAGCCTTGAGGGGAAACATCTGTCCTGGTTCATATAAGGGTTACTGCAGTCAAAGCAGAATTACTTGTTTTCAGGTGGCGTGCAATAGAACATGTTCTGAATATTTAGAGATATTGTTTTGTACAATCAGTTTCCAGATTGAAGGCCTAGTTCTTGAAGTCCTGTCTAGTTGGTGCTCTGTCTCTCTCCATGCTCGATAAGACTAAAGCTGGCGAATGATACCGGGAGTAGAACACGAGTCTCACAGAGATGAAGTTGTAACCTCCCTTCCTTCTGTGAGGAGCACTCTGCATTTTTGTGTTTCTTAGAACACTTCCATTCTTTAGAATCCTGACTGATCGGTAGGGTTTGAGAAGGCAGTGCAGGAACTGAGGAACCACACTTCTCTGATAAGCACCATAATGTTCAAGAGCCCAGCTGTTTTCTCAGTTCCTTTCAATAGATGAATATATTAATACTTAATGCAACCACCCACAAAAGCACTGGTTTGTATTTTTGTCTGTCTCATTTGTGTATTTCTGTGTCTGCAATATCAGAAATGATTGTATTGGTTCATTTTTCAAACATGTCATCAGTGAGTCATCATTGGCTGCGTAGCCTTTATTTTAAAAGAGGAGGAAAGGTGCTTGTCCTGCATGAACAAAGTCTGGATTTCTTAAAATGCCAAAGTCTCTCTTGCTGGTAGTTGCATTCTGAATCCCATTCACACAAAGCTAGAGCTTTGAAGTGAGAAAGAGCAAAGTTAATACAGGAAGACTTTAAAGAAGATACTGGAGAACTAGAAAGCAAACAAATTTACTGTAGGTTAATGAAAGCAAGTTATGTTTTTCTGAAAGTATTAGTTATGCAGTGACAGCTACTAAATTATCAGGTTTAGGTACGCAAAATTGCTACAGAATAGTGGATACTTAAATCATTACACTTTTGTGGTAAAGAAATTTAGTATTGTAGGGATTAATATTACTGGAACTATTATTTTTAAAGTTACTATATTTTGCAACTTCTAATAATTATCTGGCTTGTACTTTTTTGAGAGAACTAAAAATACTTTTAAGACAGATAGCAGTACACAGTTTTTTCCCTGGAGCCCTTTTTTTCCAAGTGAGGATGTACAAACCAATAAAAAATATTGATTAGAGCAATCTGAAGTGCAAAGTGAAATCTTAAACTTCTGCCTATCTGTTCCCTTTTTCAGTGAGCTTGTTTTGCAGTCTTCTAAGTTTATTCCATATTTAGCATCTATAATATTGGGGGGGTTGTGGCTGAAATTAAGAAGTTGATCATTTTAAGGCAGAAAGTATCAAAGTTTCTCTGAATGTTATCTTTATATAGACTACGTGTATCACTGTGGCAGCAATTCTCATTGCTGGTATCTGAGTTTTGTCTTTGGATCATGAAGTAAGACAACAGCAGGCACGTGGCTTTCCACATTTTAGGGTTTTTAGGCCCACACTATAAAGAGAGAAAAAATAGTGCACTGTATTTCAATATGCAGATATGTTTAGCAGAGAACAGTGCGTCATTACTAGAGCTTTACTATGCTGTGCAAAGAGGACGTAATAATGTCCTTCTGAATTTGTTGATTTGAATGTAATGGGAATCCTCATTGCTCCAACTTCATTTATTCAGGAATACAAAAGAGTATCACACTAGTCTTTTTTCCCTTCAATGTTAATCTTCATTACAGAATGAAATATCTTAAACCATATTGCAGAATCTGATTAAGTGAATGTATATGCTAAAAGTTTTAACAGAGCAAAAACCCTTTTGCTGAATACATCTCACCATAGCTAGAAACTGGTAATTCCTATTAAAGACTGATTCTTTAAGAATAAATGTCAAAATCTGTTTCAAGGACTGGTTTTCAACTAAAATTTTTAATTCACTATAATGACTTCTATTTTTTTCAAGATATTTTTAGCAATACAATTTATAATAACATGCCCGAATTCCTAAGAGCATTTTATCACAGCCTAGTAGTAATGACTGTAGACCGTTGTCTAATAGATCTTGGTATTTAATGGTTTTGTCATTAAGGTTCTCATTGGAATAATTTATCATTAACTTAATTATTTATCATTCTTTTCTAAAAGGAGCTGATGGAATTCTAAAGGTTTCAGCGTTCTGAAAATTACGTCCGTATATAAATCAAAAATAGTTAATTTTTAATTCTATAATTCAGTAAAAAAATAGTTAAATTCTTTGTCATTTTATAAACAAAGCACAAAATAGAAGAATTCTTACAGAATGCAAGTTGACATATTTACACTTGTTTGGTTGTGGCCTCTTTTATAATTACTACCATTTTCTGGTTTCCTCTGGCCAGTGCATTTTTAGAAAGTTTTCAACAGAACAGCAAAATTAAAAATAGAACAAAATTTTAAATTCTGACGCTTATTGCAGTTCTTTCCAAGCTGAATGTTCACTCTTGGGATCCTGACTTCTGCCCAATGTGGGACCAGGCTAGAAACTTATAGTTTATATTTGAACTCCTCTTCAGCCCTTCTAAGAGAACTTTAACGGATATCTCTTTAAGGTTGCCTTTATTATTTTCCCTCCACCTTCCTGTGTAATCAGGCATTATCCTTCTCTATGAGGAAGTAATCATAAACTGTACCTGATATGATATGGTGGTATATGCAGATCATTCTGATTCCAAGCACCTATATCTTTATTTTTTTCCCCCCTTATTTTTCTATAGCAGTGGGAATGTACACTTTGGTCAGAGGAGCAGTTATTATTAAAATGTTATAGTGAGCTCTGACAGGTCAAGTGTTTTCAAATCTCACAGCAGATAGAGTGGCACTTAGTGCTTGCTCAGACTTGTGCAGTCACTGCTCCTTTGTTCCCTAAGCTTTTCATTCCTAAGTGTCCGCTCTGAGGCTGCTGCAATGTGGTATTAGCGAGGTTGTGTCTGGAGAACTGCTGTACGGACACAGCGTTCTAATTCCTGTTCAGTGCAGATCTGCTCAACACCGGGGCTGAAGACTTGTGGTAGCTGTGACACTTCTGACAGGTCTTTACTATGGTCGTTCATTACTGCTGTAAAAATCTGCCATCTTTGGAATGGAAAGTGGCGGGGCGGAGGCCGTGGAAAGTGGAGGGACGAGATCTAATTCAGGCACTTTTTGAGGTGCTGGGGGCTCATCTTTTCTGTGGGGAAAAAAAAAAGAGTTTTGAAAAACTATTGTTTAGCAGAACGTGGGTAGAAAGAAATTATCAGTGTTCAAATTAAAACCTGACACCCTTAACAGTGTTTTAAAAAGAATGCAATATTTAAAGGGTAAGTGGAGAGTCTGTCCTCCACCTATTTGTTTCCCTTGAGTGGCAAATCTAGAAATTATGTGTGAAGAGGGGAAGATGCAAATAAGGAAGGCTAGGGAAATCCCCCAAAGTCCTCCCTATAATACTCACGCATTCCTCATTGTTTCTTAGAGCTGAAGGTCAGCCAGGAACCGAACGGTCACTTGCAAGTGGTTACTCTCTCCAGTGATCCCTCTCGGTAGGCAGGTTCTTGTAATTTGAGTTATTTCAGCAAGACCCTTGGTATACTGAAAATAACAAGATGGGACTAAATGGAAGCAACAGTTTAGCCCTTGGGACCCGGGTCTGAGGTGAGGTGTGAGGAGCTAAGAGGCTGGGTATTCCATTGGATGTGTCTTTGAGACTGTAAACTTTGAGAAGTTTATTATTAAACTTCTTCAATAATAGTGTTACTCAGGAAATGGGGCAAACCAGCTTTAATGAGTATTCACTGCAAAGTGCTAAGTGATAGGAATTTCTTATTTTATTCATAGTGAACAAGCTAATACATCAGTCGCATATAGGAAGCGCAAATGGACTTCTGAATGGAACCAAATTTATTCTCTCATTTAAACTGGTACAGCTCCACTGATTTCAGTGGTGTACCTTGAAGAAAGATTGGTTTAGGTTAAGAAAAACATAATTTTTTATGAATTATACTTTCAGTTCTAAACTTATGTATCTGAGTGTTTTGATACCCTTTTCTTGTTGTTTTTTTTCTTATGTGCCTGTGGAAATAAAGATAGAAATTCAGCAGCACTTAAATGTGTAAGAACCTACTTTTATCATAAACAGATTTATACTTACATTATTATTCAGTTTTAAAATGTCTTCAACCATTCAGCATAATGGGACAGCATAAACGTTCATTTAAAAAAAAACCCCATAAAAATACACTTTCTGTTTTCATGTATAAATAGTTCATGATAAATTCTTATTTAAATAATCAAGAAGATGAAGATATGTTTCTAAGTAGCTTTTTGTGAGCAGCATGTATAAAATCCTCTTGGTACTAGTTATGCTCTTTTTTATGGCTATGTTTACAGTTCATAGTAACTTGAATTACTCTGTCCAAGAGCTGTATGGAGAAACCAAGTAAATGATCATTTATCTTCAGTAGGGATCTTAAAGCTGTGTTTTGTATGTTGCTACAGCATAGCCTGTCTTCCTCCTCAGCAATGAATGTTTCAACTAAGAATCCAGATTGAAATTATTTCATGACTTCTAGTCCTCTACTTTGATTTAAAATGTACAGTGATCTTACGAATTATTAAAAGGGAGATAGTGTTCATTTATGCCCTATTTTGATGAGAATCATAGCTAAAAAAACCCCAGCTTCAGCATCATTTCAGTCCAACAGCAGTTAATCAGACACAGTTTACCCAAAGTGCTTGTGTTTGCAAAGGGTAGACCTATTCTGTTAATAGAAGACTTCCTTCACATTTGAAGTGAAATGGAGAGCTTTCAAAATTCAATTATGGATTTTTTTCCTTAGGTTGGCTGGCAGTTAAAGAACCTGGTAAATGCATTGCGGGAAGACCCAAACGGAGTGATATTGACCTTGAAAAAACGTCCTCAGAACACCCTGGTTTCTGCTCCTGCCCTTCTGAAGAACGTGAGGTGGAAGCCCCTTGCGCTTCAGGTAAGAAGTCTGTTGCAACACTGGTGTCATGGCAAGGCCTTTACTTTATTCAAAAGAAACCACTAGACTTTTTCCTTCCAGAGAAGAAATAGCCTCTAAAGGGTCCCAAAGTCATTTGAAAAAGAATGCTGAGATAAATTTGTGTGACAATAGTGTATGTGTCAGTAAAATTTTTTCCTCCATTCTTTGTGAGGTGGGAACCATAGAAATTCATAGAAGGAAAGAATTTCTACAAATAGTTTTACTGTAGAACAAGGCAGCCTAAAGTTCGTTCGTGGTGTGCTCTGACTGGCAGAGGCAACATTGCCTCTCTGTTTCCATTATTTCACAGTCTATCAAAACTACTTGTTTGTAATCAGTGTTGCAGATCTTTTAAATTTCAGGAAAAGCCTGCTTGTGTTCCACATTTCTCATCAAGTTTGAGTTTTATGCTAATAGAACCTCAGATATTTTCTGCACACCTATTCCTTGAAAACCTATTGATATGAAAAAGTCAGTTGGAAACATCACAGCTGGTTCTTCCTACAACATCAACATATGCAGTAGTAACTGAATTCACAATGTCATTATTAAAGGAAAGGTTTCTGAGTTAGTTAGCAATTATGCACGTTTATCTTTAATACTGGATAACATTCCATAGTAAGTTTATGCGCTTTCATAGTGTGGAAGCATCACAGAGTGGTTTTGCCTAAATCATGATGTGAGTGTGTCTCTGAATAGCTTTTAAATTAACAAAACAGAGCAAACCCTTCAAGCCTATCCAGGCAAATCTCCTTCCCACCTGGCACTTTCTGAATCATTCATTCCTCAAAGTGCCTAAATCCTACACAGCTGTTTCACTTTAGGAGTTTGTGTAGTCCCTGCAGCTCAGGAGTGCCAGTACTTGGATTTAGTGCCATCTTTCCTTTCTCTGTGGCTGCCTCTGGGCAAGAGGAAAGGGACATCCAGAACTCTTCAGATTTTCCTGTCATAAGCGTATAGGAATAACTTTATTTGCTCTAGCAAGGTAATTGTGTATCTACTTGTGAACCTCATATGAAGCCTTCAGGGCCAGCAAACTGGAATTGCGATTGCAACTGGGCTTCCAAATAGATCCTCCCTTTATATTAGTACAAAAAAAGAATCATAATTCACAAGCAGCACTAGTTCTGGAAGTTTTGTCGGTGTAAAACCAAAATGAACTGTGTACACAGCATGGTATTTTCCACAAAGTATGCCAATCTTTGCCATAGTAGCCAGGTAAGTGAAAGCGCATCAAGCTGTTTCTGTGGAATTATCAACAGTTGCCACTTTTGTGATGTGTCCTCTCCTGATGACCTAGAACACAAGAGCCCCTGAGGGTCAGCGAGTTCTTTAAGTATCATCCTCACTAGGATATGTTTCTTCTATATGGGAGAACAGTGCAGTCAGATTTAAATAAAAACATAAATCTCTTTGGAAAATAAAAAAAGCATTGCCAGTGTTACTTCTTAACAGTAGATTTTGTAACAAGATGTTCAAAATCAACTTCGGGTCTTCTTTAGCATCTTCAGCTCGTCTTTCATCTTCATGCCTGAGCTTGCCCTGTGGCACGAGGACCTGGATACATCTCAGGATGCATTTTTTTGGTTTGCCTGTTTCCTACAGTTCTCACCTGGATACAGTGTTATTTATTATTGTCATTAATGACTTGGAACTAGCATGATTAAGTTTCAAGATGGTATCGAAGCTTATGTTTCCTGAACAGCTGACATAACAGCTTGATACTGCTGGAAAGCAGTGATCTCACTTCCCTCTCCCTGTTCTTGGCTGCAGAACGTCCTCATCTTTGTTTGACTTTGGTATTTTTCAGACTCTCTAGATCAGTTTAATTCATTGAATTGGTAGGAAGGATTCTGGTGTTATTTATTTGTTTTTCTGGAGTTTTCTACCACTAATGGATTAAATCAGCTCTCACAGAACAGAGGCTGTCACAGGCTATTGACAGACTTCCAGAAAGAAGTAGAATACATTCAGCATAAACAGAAGGTTTTATCCTTGGATAACAGTAACTGCATTTGTGGATGTGGGATATGGAATGAGCAGTTAAGCAACAATCTGTAGAAAACCATCTCAGTTAAAGCAGACCAAAACTGAAAGGAATTCAGCAAATGTGAGACTGTCACAAAAAAGGATCACCTGTCTTGATGGCGTTGTGGCGTGTTACACGTGGATCTGTCTATGGCTCTGCATGTGTTGTCATGGTGTTACATGAGTACATGTATGGATATGTGTGACACACCATGACAAGTAACACATGCAGAACAATTCTTCCATCCTGATTTAATGTTGCCATATAAAAAAAAAGGCAGTACATAATTAAGGAAGGAACAAAGACAGCAGGATTTGAGAACTTGAAATGGTGAGGCTGGAAATAATGTTTGCTAACTGAGGTTGGTACACGGCAGGAATCTTTTGAATGAAAGTTGTCATATTTTCAGTTATTTCTTAAGGCACTTATAGGCATTATTAATATTTTTCCACAATAATTATATTTAAAATTATACTGTGTAGTTAATTTATGAATTATTAATGATACAGAGTCCATGAATCCTTATCAAGTTTATTTCTTGGTCTCATTGTAACATGCCTTTGTTGTATATAGTTTCCCTTGGTGCTTAATTAACAACAGCAGAATGTTAACATATGGCAAAGTTCTATGCTGCAATTACATTTCAGTGAGACAACATGTCAGTCATACCATTTCCTCATTTTGTGTCTACCTGGCATTATGTGATATTAGAAAACTATTTTCATTTTTAAACTCTGTGATTATCTTCCCACTCAATAGAAAATGGTTCATCTGCAATAGCAAACAGTGTTCTGTTTTTTGTAAAAGTGAGCACACTGGAAACTTCATTCAAATAAACAATATCTACGGTAATTTTTTCTTTTTATTTGCAGAGATTTTCAAATTGGAAGAATTCTTCCTGTTAAAATAACTTGTTCCATACCATTAAACATTTTATTATTTAGCTTGAGACATAGAATCTGTTGGGTGGTACGAGTAGTAAATATTACATCATCAGCAACAATTTTATAATTTGTAACACCTCAGACAAAGCAAATGCAGCAAGAGCAAAGCTGAGAGAGGGAAGGCAGGAGACAGTTTACCTGAGAGCTATCATGAAGATGTGTGTTTTCCTAAAAACTTATAACCCTTGCATAAGAAAAGTGACCTTGGGGAGCAGGTGTTTCTGTAAACTCAGTGGATGAGCTCAGAATGAATCTGAAAAGGCGAGAAGAGGAGCTGGTATTGCCCTAAGAGAGAGGCACTCTTAAGCTTATTTATAGTGAAACTATGGGAGATGGATGAATTACAGTAGGGTTAGAAAAACAAAGAGTACAATGCTTGTCTTCAGAAAGGGAAAATGCAAGAGCCTGAGAATTATAAGTCAGTCACTTAATATGCACAAACAGTGTGTGAGCACTTGGAAGATAACAGATGAGTGGAAACAACATGAATTTATTATGAAGAAATTATTAAACAGATTTAATGCTCTTATGTGAGCAGTTAACTGGCCTGGTAGATAGGAGAGAAGCTGTATATCTTGCTCTGATATTAATACCTTTTCTCATGACGTTCTCATAAGTACAGCATGGAGAATTAAGGTCTTGTGAAACTGAGATTGACTATGTGAGAAATTCCTGGATAACCTTGCCTAACAATGAGCTGTTGCTGGTTCAGTATCAAGCACACGATGTATCATTTAGCATTCAACAGATAGGTGATACATGTGGCTTTGTTCCTGACAACCTGAAGGAGCTGCTTAATAAATTTACATGCATTACTAAAGCAGAAGCGCCTGCAAATGATTCTTGGCTGGTAATTAAAAATAGTTTAGAGAACTAGGAAAAAAGCTCTAAAAATGCAATGAAATGAAAGGGGGGCAAGTGTGGAGTATTTTGCTTCCAAATAATCAAATACAGTTTTAAAGAATGTAGCAGTTGAATAATGTGCCAGTAATTCCAAATAATGTGGAAGTTACTGTAAACAAAAAGCTGAATGTCATGATGGAAGGAACACAAATACCTGACTGAGAGACATAAATAGGAGTGTAAAACAGAAGATAAGTAATGATTGTACTTTGTTCAGTATTAGTACAATCTCAGCTGGGTACTGAGTACACCAGCTATACACTGGGTACACCTGGTCTGATGAGTTGGAGAAAGTGCAGAGCACACCACAATTCAGAAAACAAGTCTGATAAGGGAAGAACTAGGATGGGGTTTTTTTCCTCATTTTCTAGTCAAAAGAAGGGAAACTTCAGAATGTAAAAATTAAGAAAAAGTTAAAGAAGAGTGAAAGGGAAGTTCTTCCTTTCTGAAATGGGTAGAGCAAGGATTAAATTAAATTGAAGCAAAAAAGGTTAAGTTGCTATAAGATTGTATTTTTAAAGATCTGTCAGTAATAGCACGGCTATCACCCTCTTTGGGAGCAAAGTGAACAGTTGCATTCTCTCTCCTCACCCTTTTTTCCTATTGTCAACTTCATTGACTAATCTGTAACCTTGATGACTGCTGAATATACAATCATTGGAAAGAAATCATTCACCGGAGACTTGATCTGGGTAATTTCTTTTCTGATTCTGAAATGGAGTTTCTGCTGGTCTTTCTGTGATTATGGTAATTTATGCTTTGACCCATGAACAACTGCATCCAGTGCAGGTCAGTTGGAGGGTTACTGGAACACCTTTAGTCTCTTTACTCGTACTGACACACCAAAACTTCAGAAATAAAGGCAATATTCTAAATGTAGTGGTTGATACTCTGTATACGGTGGTTGACTTAATTTCTAGAGATATGAACAAGTAGTGATTTATTCTTGTCTTTGAAACATTTGATCAGAGGGCAAAACGCTTAAAAGTGAGCATAGAAGAATAAATACTTTGGACCTCTATGCAGAATGACTTTCTCATGAAAAATAAACGTGCTTTTTTAGTATTTAGAACTGCATTTAGTTTTTAAATCACGTGAAAATAATTTCAGTGTTTATCTCCACAAGAGAGAAAGCCTTTTATTAAGAAAAAGACTATAGCTGGTCTTCATAGCTTTCATCCAATTTTTAGGTCACTGTATTTTCCTTTCACCTGTAGAAAACTTCTTGTATCTATTTAAGCACAGTTTTGTATTTGGATGGGAATTTTTCCATATAAAAATATCTAAAAAATAATACTAACTGAAAATATTTTCTATTTTTTAATATAAGACTACACCTCGGTTGAATGTATTCTTTGTGTATATTCTGCACAGAATATTTGTTTGTAGTCCTCATTGACTTCAGCTTCCCTGTGGCATTTGAGTAAAAAAAAAAATTGAGTTTAACTTAATTTAAAACTTTTTAAAAGGAAAAATCCCCAAAGGCCCCTGTACTTTAGTAATACTTCTAATATTTATGATGCTCTTGTTTATCACTTGGGTAAATTTGTATCTCCTTGCTAGTGACCAAAGAATGTATATTTGTATATATTGCACCATTGCACATTGCACCATGGTGCAATCATCACAACTATGGATTCAGTAAAAAAATAAGAAACAATAGGCAAGTGTTTTCTTAAAACATCCAGATATTCTGTCCTTGTTAACAATAAACCTTCTACTGCAACCAACGTTATAGTTATCAGTGCTTTCATTCAGTGCAAGTATTCCAGAGTTCTGTAATTAATTTTTGTGTTAATGGCATTTAGTAGTGTATGCCCTTCCTCCCCATATAATTGATTTTTTGCATTGGTTAAAAATCATTTTGATTCAGAGTCTCAGATTTTTCCCATGAGATGGCTTTTAAATTAATTTTGCTGGTCTTTTATCAGTTTCTTTCATACAAGTCTTGAACTCTTTGGTAAAACTTTTAAAGTAGGCATCTTTTTGGAAGAAACTTCAGTAATTCAAAAGGATGTCTAATCCAAAAAAAGAGGTCAAGATTCCTAAAATCATGCATATTGACTTTGTTGTTCCTTATAGAAAACATTCATGTAGTCTTCCTATGCTTTTTTTGTTTTACAGCCTGTAATTCCTACCAGTCCCACAAGCAGTTCTACCACACCAACAAGTACAATGGGCATATCCTCAAAAATGGACAACTCTGCACTTCAGGATGTTTTCATTCTGTCTCCAATGTCAGGACTTTATGGCCCCAGGTATTTACTTCCTAGTGAATTTGATATTTTTTAAAAATAAAATTTTATACTTTAATTTCACCAGCTTAATAAAAAGACAAACAAAAATACCCACAATCAAACTAAATATGTAGTAAAATTAAGAGCTACAAATACATTAAGCAGCTATCATTGTTTTGCAGTGCTTTAGCTTTCACTTATTAGATACAAGTTGAGAAAAACCTGCCTTAGTTCTAAACCAAGAAAGCATTTAAAGTTGTCTTTAATAATTTAGTTTTATTTACTTTTATGTGACCACTTGTGTCTTATTCTAAAGCATGCATTTCTGCAAGGGAAACCCTTGCCTTCTTGTATTGCACTAGTCCTTTATTCTCCTTTTCAGATACTAGAAATCTCCAGAATAACTGTATCTAGCTCACAGTTAAAATGAAATCTAATGATGATGTCATTAATTTGCATTTGTTGAACTGAGTCATCTTCATACAAGTTCTCTGATATAGCATTTCAGTTACAGAACTTTTAATTTCTAATGTTTGGGAGAGACAGTTGTGCTCGGTAGCTTTATCATAAAATGGTTCATTTCTCCATAACCTTCTGGTTATACTGGTTTTAGGGATGAAATTGGAATAATGTCTTGTGATGACATCAGCAAATATGGCAAGTCTGGAATGAAAGGCTCTGAGTCTCCAAGCTATTTTCTGGAGCATGAAAGTGGGAAATACTACACCTTAGTAGAAGGTGAAGGCCATCCTGTGGGCTCTGAGTATGAGAGAAGCAGAGCTACGGGAGTGCGAAGAAGAGAAAAAACACCCACTCATGGTAGGCTTGATTTTTAAACTGACTGAATTTACAAATTGTGCTAGTAACACCCCCAAATATCTGTCACTCTTTGTTAGACCATTCCCTGTCAGCTCTGAATACCAGGCAACAGCTTACGTGAAGGAATAATTAGTATAATTACAAGCTAACGCTGACGATCAGGGGTGTGAAAGTTATTTGTAGATTTATTCTGCAGTGCATGTGTAAAATTTTGAATGACACTTCAGTTCATATTATTTGGATAGCTAACACCTTGATTTACCCATTTTCAGTCACAAGCTTTTGGAGATTATTCTAGTTGCAATGTTCTGGGCTGTTAAACTTCAATGGAAGGCCTGAAAAGACTTACTTGAGAAATGAAAGTATCTACATAAGGCCCTCCAAAATTCACTGCTGTATTAAATGGATACAATTACATGAGAAATATCCTACAATGCATTTGTTAATACTAGAAACATATTCAAAATCTTAGAATGGAGACCACTTAAATATTCAAGGTACTGTTGAAAAAATATTAACTCTGAGTTTATATAGACATTTTGTCTTTTGTCTATATGTTAATGCACATAAGTGTCCAGGTATACAGATATATTTGTGCTTGTATATATATGTATCTATACAAAAGGTATTGTTGGAAATGAAACAATGAAATTTTTTTTGCTTATCTGTAAAACCCATTTGCTTGGTGTTTGGTGAATTTTACAAGGACATTACTGAAATTCAGCAGTGCATTCTCCATATATTTTCAATGGTTTTATTTTCAAGGCAGTGAGTTATTTTTGTGAAGTTTACAGAGTTAAGATAAAAGATTTTTTACAGACTGTAATTATTTCAAAAATGGCATTATTTCTGAGCCTCAGACAAAGCAATGGCTCCTCCTTTTGATCACAGCATTCTGTATGGGTAGGTGCCATCTTTGCAGATATCCATTTGTGATGCCATCAATAAGTACTTCATTCATCTACTCAGAGACGCAGGGCTTTTTCCTTTCTTGTTAAGAAATGTTCCTGAATTTTTTGTCTTTGATATCTAGGAAAGGGAAAACATCTCACACACTCAAAGTAGTAAAGAAAACTGTGTCTGTGAAGAACACAGCTGATAAAACATGCTGCAGTTCACTGGAGATAATACATAGGCAGTTATAGCTGAAGATCCAATAAAAGCTGAAATAAAACACAGGGGAAGAAAAGAAAAATGTTTAAACGCTCCAGGCACTGATTCTGTTGGTTTGCCACTGAGCTGGTTAATCTGGTGCAGGGTTTGATTCCATGGATGTTATGAAATGCTGCTTTAATGTATTTAGTGGAAGTACTTAGTGATGATGTGGCTTTCCCTTCCCTGTTCTTGGGCTGATGTGTTCTTCCCACCGTAGATGTTAAAAGATATCAATAGTTAAGATGTACGAGTATTTGCCTCTGTCAGTGAATGTTTGCTGAGGTTTTCTTATCATATGTGAGATGCCTATGGCATGTTTTACATAACTTACCTGGGTTAAGGTTGCACCTGCATTACCTTTTGGCTCAGATCAGCTGATTAGTGACAGGTAAGTCATTTCACCTGCTGTTTGCAGAGCTGAGAGGGTAGAATAGAGTTTGAAAATGAGAGAATCCTAGAATCATGGAATGATTTGAGTTGGAAAGGACCTTAAAGGTCACCCAGTTCCAACACCCCTGCCATGGACCGGGGACACCTTCTACTGGATCAGGGTGCTCAGAGCCCCATCCAACCTGACCTGGAATATTTCCAGGGATGGGGGAGCCAATACCTCCCTGGGCAACCTGTGCCAGGGCCTCCCCACCCTCGCATTAGGAAGAAAACATTTCTTCCTTATAGCTAATCTAAATCTCCCCTGTTTTAGCTTAAAAAACATTCCATCTCATCCTATCCCTGCATTCCCTGACCAAGAGCCCCTCCCCAGCTTTCCTGTAGCCCCCTTTAAATACTGGAATGCTGCTGTAAGGTCTCCCTAGAGCCTCCTCTTCTCTAGGTTCAAGGATACTTCAAATTATGTCAAGCTGCAGTGATTCACTGCAGCCAGACAGTGATAGTTCAGTGATAGACAGCTGGACTTCCCAACAAAGGACATTCGAGTTTCTGAGCGTTGTTCTGGTTTTGTCTCCCCAATAGCTTAAAAACAATCTTATCCTGAGTTTCTCAATTAAACAGAACATTTGTCCCATCTTTGTATTTTGTTAACTACAGCTGGATTTAGGGTAAAAAATGGCAAATTATCACTTGTAAAGTGGACAGGATCATGTGTATGTATAGACTTTGTGTAAGTATGCCTTTTCAGAATAGGGAAAGTTTAATAGGTCTTTGTTATATGTAGGATATTTTTAGTAAATTCTACACCCATATATGCTTGAAAGGGCTGCAACACTGAAGAGCAGGATCCTATCTTAAGACTAGTAATAGTCTTTATATCCTTGATAAGTGACATCATTTTATAATAAAATTAGAATGAAAGATAAATCTTAACTGTGATTAAAATTGGAGCCAGATGGATATATTTGGCTTGCTTTCATAAATTCATGCTGCATGAAGACTTAAAATATTGGGCTCTGTGCCTGATCCCAGAAATACACAAGACTTTTCTTGTGTTCGTGATGGACAGTTCTGATTTTATGTAACCTTAAAAATCTAAGAGGAATTTGATTTAAAAGTCTCAAGAATATGTCTTTTCTTCAAAAAGAATTGTTAAATCAGTTTTTTTTAAACTACAGATTAATCTGTTGATTAACTGACTTCCCAATCCAAATTCCCCGTAGCAGGGAATGACTAATGCACATTAATATCTTACAGCCATAATGCCATAAAATTGTAGTGATTAAAACCCTAATGTCTGAATCTTCTTTTTTGGTATGGTTTTTCACCAAACTGCACTCCATGTTTTCTTTTTGAGGCATTTGAAATTAACATTCCTTGACACAATGAGAACCCTTCATTACTCACCGTGTGGTTTTTCCAGGTCAGATGGGTTTTACTGTTTAACTGATAGATACGTGGTGTTATATCTATATTAATAGTCTTTGTAGTTTTACTAAAGCATATTAGTCTGTTTAAAAACTGCTTCTCTCTTTAGTCTGAAACACTTATTTAATGAGTGAGAATTTTTTACTCAACAGAGTTTAAACATAGATTTGTAATCTGCTTTACACTTACACCCCAAGCCCATGGTACTTCCCTTCAGAGTGGTGTAAAGAAGAGGAGAATCTGGCACACATGATCTTCAGTTGATCCTGAATGCTGCAGTTTTAATAATGTATAGGTGCTGATGAAAAGGATTGCTCTGAAGGGTCATGTCATGCCTGTAGTTTATGGACATCACTTACTCTGTATAGTCTTCTATTTTTAGTCCTCAAAAACTGTATTGGTTTATCTTGAATTGTTTCCAGGAGACTTGAGGCCTGTTTCTATGCCTACTGAGTACAGTTGGATAGGGGAGTCAAAAGAACAAAACATGTACAAGAGGGGAAGCAGAGGTGAGTATTTTATTTTCTCTGTTGCTCTACAAGATTTTTTTCTTTGTTACTTAAAAAAGCATGAAGATACCATCACAGGGAGCAAGTGTATTTTTCTTGAGTGCCACAGAGAATGTAAAAGAGCCTCTTTAGTATCTGAGTTATTGTGGTTTTGTTTCTGAAAATTAAAAATTTTGGTTTAGTAAGAGGGATTTCCTCTGCCTCTGTTATCAAGAAAGGTAAACATCAAGGGGGAAAAAAGGGCAAAATTTAGATGTGTTAATGGCAATCTTTTATTTTAAACTTCTTAGTTCTAGAAAACAATCAGTGACAATCAGTGATGTTATAGGTGTAAGGTAATGTCCTTGACACACATTTTGATCACTATGAATGAATGTTTGAAACCAGAATCAGCACTTGTATTGCCACTGCTCAGAGCAGCACTCCTAATCATACAAACTTCTATTGATTCCAGTGGGAACTGTGAACTTTGGAAGAAGGAAAGTGATAGCAAAGTTCCTATTTTCCCCTCTGCTAAAAAGGAATTATATCGTTCAAAATTACATTCTTTAAATATGCAAAAATATTTATTGTTACACGAACTGTTAAAAATTCTTAAATACTATTATTTCAGAATCTTTTAGACACAGTCAGGGCAGCTGAGAGGAGTTCAGCCTGACTGCTTTATAACATGACTAAACTGAATGATACTCTTGAAAATTAATACAGAATTCTAAACTAGATTCTTCAGTAACCTTCCATTCCAAGAGAAAATAAATTTCATTTGAGGCACAAGCCTTTTCTCATTTATTCTAATCACATGATTCATGTTTAGTTTGTATTTCACTGTTACAGACTCCTGTCCTCAGCCCTATTGACTGCCCAGTTCCCATTTTGAAACTGTGCCCAAGTATACTGCACATCTCCTTAAGACCATTATTCCAGTTTGTCAGGTTCCTTGAAGTTACAATCCTTCTTCCTGGAATGGTCCCAGAGGTGCTCCCTGCGTGATACAATTTACAAATATTCAATGTATGTGCTCACTTTCAACCAAGTGGCAGGGGGCTCAGTGAACCTGGTACTGATGCCAGTGCAAGCTCTTGCAATTCACTTGGCATTCACGTGATTCTTCCCAGTTTAACAGCACCAAGTGATTCTCTTTGACATTCCACTGAACTGTTTTGGCTGTGTTTATATTTCCTTTGATACACAAGCTGTACGAGGTGGTCTGGCTTCATACTACCGGTCACACGGCGACCTGGCTGTGCACCACCGTCTTGCCTGTGCCTAGGTTTTGTGCCAATCACTTAGTTTGATTTTGGTTGGAACCTTGGTGCAAATAAGTTGATTTGCAGAGGAAGGAGCCTCAGATGAAGTGGAGAATTAACCAAGTTGGAAATACAGAGGCAGACAAAATGGTTTTCTGTTTGTTTTCTCTTACTAATGTTTCTTTTTTTCTTTTTTCCCCTCTAACAACTGACTCTGAGAATTCCCTCCTGCGGTATCTGAGTGATGACAAGATACTGGTTATCCAAGAAGAGCCTTTGACACAAAAAGACAACAAAAGGGACACAGGTCGTAGGTCAAGAAAAAAGGGTAAAAACTCAAGCTGTCCAAACTACCCTATTAATCCATCTGTATTGACATCTACTATTAATGTTAGGCTTGAACCTGGACAGCAAGATGTCTTGAATTTCTCGCTAGCAGAGAACAATACAGTTCCACTTTATCACGTAAGTACATAACAAAAAGCTTTATTACATTAAGCATATGGAAAAGCACTAAACTGTTTCCCTTTTAGGCTTGTTACAGGTATAAAGGCATATTCTTCTACTTTGTTTTTTTTTTATTTGCACTTCAATCACTGTCATGTAAAAACAGACAACTGTAGTGGAGTTACTGTTTATTTACATTACAATACCATGCCCACAGTCTAGTAATATGAATTTGTTTGTACTGATAATACAGGAAATATTTGGGGCTAAAAACTATGGAGTTGATGTAATTCTTTGGATGAATGACCTGCCAGCTCTTGTAGCCACTGTGAAAATCATGAGATTCTCATGACTGTCAGCTAGTGCAGAATTTTGCTGTCCCAAAAGAATAACCTTCCAGAGGTCAGTCCTGTTCATGCTTTGTATGCATAGGGAGGCATTCTTAAATTTTACTTCTAGTCCTACCATTGGGGAGCAGACTGCTCCCTTCTCATGACACAGTAGTAACTTCAAGGTATTTTGTGCTCAAATCTTTATATCTTCAGGGCATTATTTTACTGGGAAAGGAAAAAAAGCCTATTTCCTCCCCACACTTGGTGTGGCAGCTTTTCAAGGTGTTTTATTTTCTAATTGTGGTGAGTTTCCTCCTAGAAAGACAATATAAGTGAAAAAGCAAGACTTGTAGCAAGTTTCTTCAGACTGTTTTTGCATTTGGGGCTTCTGCTTGGTGTTTCTGTCTGAGAAGAATTTTAGGAGATGACTGTATTTGCATCAAGCCCAAGAGCTGAGTAAGGTTTGCCTAAGGAGATGCATTTGAAATAAAGCCAGCGATTCATCTCTGTTGCTACAAGCTGTCAGCATTTCATAGTCTGAAGATATTTTTCTTCTGTCTTCAGGAAAATTATGTTTCCCTTTCCTATGCCACTTGAAGTTAGATTTTTGTAAAAGGTGGAAGGTCTTTTTCCTCATATTCAGAGAAAGTCAAGCACTTTACAAATCACGTGATTGTTTAGTGGGAGATGTTTCCTCTGCTCATGAACTCCTGCAAAGATTGCGAGGATCACAAGATCAAAGAAAAAGGTTTCAAATCCAGAGAGAAAAGAAGTAGCTCTTTCACTTGGATGAATGAGATTATCATGCAAGTCTGCAAAACCCAAACTTTTATAACTCGTTAGATTAATCAGCTGGTTTTACTGAATTTTTTGAAGAGCAGTGATTGTCTCTTGACTCACCTGCCTACTGAAGCAAGGGAAATGGGTCATATTGGGTAAGATGCAAGATGTGCCTTAAAATAATGGCAGTTGCTGGTTAAGTTCCCAGAGTCAAGCCTGTTGCCACATGATTTATTTTTCATCATCAGTGCAACCTCTGTTTGAAGTTCCAAAGCAAAATAAGTTTCCTGGCAAAAGCGTAAAAATTTCTGTTTAATTCAGTTAAATCAGAATTTAACACTTGGAGTTTGTTAAGAAACCCAGTTGAATCAGATCTATTGCCCTTACAGCCTTGTGATGACAAAAGTCATAACTTCAGGGAAAAGTATAAGGAGGGTGATGTTGGGCAACATCTGAATCTCACCAAAGCACTAAGAACTGGATAGTCTTGAAGTAGTCTTTCAAAAATAAAAATGGCTTTTCTCTTGAAGATTAATGTGCCAAATATTCATCATGATTTCAGAACTGAAGATATCTTATCTGGCATGATTTCTACACTGTCATATGGGCTTTGTGTTCTGCAAAGCATTTTGCAAATCACTCTATACAAAAACTCCAACCAGTTGCACATGTTAGAAATATTATTTTGTCTTAAAGGTCTTCAATATTACATTATGCAGTTTTAAATTATTTTTGCCCATTGTTCTCAGTGTGTAGGTCACAGTGACTGGGAGCTGCTCTTCATTCCGTAGCTTTCACTGTGTTTAAAAAGAAATGTGACTATTTGAAACAGACACAATAAATCAGTAATATGATATCTTATGATAACAAAATAAATATGAAAAAAAGAACTGAATGACATAATACATCAACTGAAAAGGGAGGAGATAACATTACATGCAGTGGTTGCTCTATCCGAAAAGTCGGTGTGCTGTCTGTTGCATAAACTCCATTATAATGTGCAGTAATTACGGAGGAGGACACGTGAAATGGTTATTCATAGACTGACAGAGTGGTATAAATTCTTCTATCACCATAAATTTTCTGAATAGCATTAGAGACAGACCTTTGCAGTCCTTCAGGAGAGAGTCCTAGGAATCGGAATATCTCAGGCACTTAGTCAACTGCCTCATGAATATACAAAAGGAACTGAGTCAACAAATATACAAGAGTTGCTGACACAGGTTTTGTGGGTTCTTGCCAGTACAGAAGCATTTGTATTAACAACATCTTCCCACTTTGAATATTGAAAGAACTCTGAAAAGTGAAGCAAAAAATTTTGGCATATATATCCCAAAAAATAGTTACCCAGAATGAAAATTCTAAATATCAAAGAACATTTAATGGCATTTTGATGTCAAAAAGGAAGAGAAAAATTAGATAGTTGTGTTCGTCAATGGAAATTTAGGTTTTAAGTAATCATTTCCTTAACATCTAAAGATGTTACAAGGATTTTCATCAGTTTTTAATATATTTGCTTATTTGGAGAGTGAAATTTTGTTCTATTGAGAATTCATTCTAGAAGACTAAGGTTAATCAAAACAAGATACTCCTAAGCTTTACCTAACCAGGTTACTATAAAACAGCTTTTGCTACTTTCACATTAAAACAGAAGAATAATTGATTGAGGTCAACGTTACCTTTTCGTTGCTCTTCTCCTCCGTGTCTTGTATATTCTCAGCTGCTGGAGGCAGCACTATCAGATATCAAAATTGGTTTAGGTGGGTTTTTTTTAAGGAAGTTAAAACTTCAGAACTGTTGTAACCATCTCCATTAATTCCTCTACACTTAACATATGCCTAGAACAACTTTTGGATATAGATTAAAATTTCAACCCTGATAAATGCTTTGGAAAATAGAGGCGATAATGTTAAATAGAATCTTAATCATCTTTAGTAAAGGGAAGGTGATAGTGTCTTGCAAGCAAACCAGTATGGCATGATGGAGGGGGAAATTAAGACACACATTTAGCCAGTCCTTTATTGTCTAAGCACTTGCATAAATATGTCCCAAAACATAGGCACTTACTTAACAGTTGCTTGAATTACCAGACACAGATGTAAGAAGTTTTACAAAATTGGTAATTGCAGAGATTCACCACTAGATTAAATCTTTGGAAGGAGTGTTCATTTGGAACCTAAAATTAAACAATTAGACTGATTTCATAAGTTGCTGTGAGGATGCAGAGTTACTGTATAAAAGGGATGTTTAGGTAATGCCATACTGGCAGTATGCCCAGGGTATAAAATGAAGCATAAAGCTATGTTGCAGTAAAATATTGCTGTCAAGAAACACTGCCCCTTTCAGGATATGTTCATCCCTCTAATTTAATTGATACGCAGTTCTGTGGTGTGTGTCACAGAATCTGAGGAAAAGTCAATTCAAATTAACAAGGCTGTTACAATTAATTATTAATCAATAGAGTATTTCTTAGAACATGACTTCCTGTGTTTACTAATGCTTCACTTCTAAAATGACACTGTTTACCAGGTTAAGCCTAAATAGTATATGTAAATATCACATTATAGCATTGCTGAAATACGCTTTTGGAAGAGACTCTGGGCTTACAGGAATAGAGCTAAAATCTGAATATATTTTTATTTTGTATTACAAGAGCTCATTCTGAACAAAATTAACTTATCAAGTAGGAGTCCTGCACAGTAGACCTGATGCACTTGATGAACTTTTCATTCTGCATTTTTCTCCATAAAACAAAGCACACATGGAAAACACTCTCCACCTCTACATTCATGTGGAGGATTTTAAAAAACTCTAGGAAACTCCGTGTTTTCTGCTGCTTAGTTAGATTTTGCACTATGGGAACCAGCTCCTGTCTAAAGGGAATATTGGAGTTCTTATTCCAGACTCAGTCCTAAAATCCACATGGTGTTCAACATTGTGGTTTTACTGCCTCAGATTTGCACGAGGTTCTGAAGTTCTAAAATTTAATTTGCTAGTTATTACATTAAATTCTCAAATAAATTAATGATCTTTCATCTGGTTTTACTCAGCAATAAATGTTCTGGGCCTATTATCTACAAGGTAATTGGATTTTGTGTTTTGTAGTATCATATATTAAGAAACTGGATTATAAACTTTTGAATCTTCTAAATTATGTGTGAATTAGAAATCACTGTGTAGAAAAGACATTTTTTTCAGAATTTCAAGATAGATTCTTTCATTTCAATATTCCCTACTCAGTAAAACAGAAGTAGGTAGTCATTGAGAATGGTATGGCTGTAGTCACTTTTCATTTGAAAGATAATTTGAGGCATTATAGTGGCTTAGGGTTAGTCATTGTTTCTCAGCACTTGCTCTTTATGTTCTTCCTGCTGATCACAGGAAGCTGGTGCTGTGTGCCTTCTGGCACAGAAAGAGGCAAATGCTGTTGAACTGTTCCTGGAGCTGCAGAAGGCAGCTTGAAAAATGACATAAAGTTTAATGGCACATGCTGAGAACTAAAATGTGTGCAAAAACCAATGTAGATCAGGGGTTTTTTTCTACAAGGCGTGCGTGCTGGGATGTGCCAGATGTTCCAGACACTTTTTTTGGCTGATAGGCAGTCTGAGTGCTGCTATGATAAGTACAGTAATGAAGATAGTCCGGGACAATCATACGTATTCAGCTCCCCATGATGAAGGAGCAGTCCTCTATTGCCAATTTCATTGGAAATGTTCTCATATTTTATTTCTCCCTTCCTGGTTTTGGAGGAAGAAACAAACCTCTGCTAACTGTTAAGGATGAGAATTACTTTCTACAAAGTATTGTTTCCTTTCTGAATTGCTGCATAAATTCTGTCTTTGCTTTTTATTTAAGTATCTCTAATGTGGAAGGCATGCCTTGCAGGTATATTGAGAAGTCACCACGAGGATGATTCTGGGCAATCCAGCTGTTCAGAGAAGCTAATATGCATCTTTCTAGCTTGTGTAGCCTAAAACTGATCCTGTCCAGTTGTACTGGTTGTAAGAGGAGATGATTTTGCATTTGTGCTATACCATAACTGTGTATGTGAAGCCTTGAGCTGACAGATATCTCACTACTGCTGTTAGAGGGGTCCTTCAGTAGCAATGGCCAATAATATTTCTTTTCAGTTCTGCTCAGACATGATTCTCTAAACTACTATTCATTAATCTGTAAACAGTCCAAAAGGGAAAAGACATTTTACAGCACAAGGGAAAATAAAAGGAAATAAACTATAGCTGTCCTTAATTTCTATAAAATACAGCTATTTGCAGGAAGGAGAAGCAAGAAGACAGTTGGATTTCTGTTGGGTTTTAGTCCTGAGCAACTTATTCCATAAAGTAAGTTCTACCATACACTGAAAAGTTTTACTTTGAGTTCCGCTGCACTAGGAAGTGAAATTACGACTGAATTTGAACTTTTGATGTCCTTTATAGTCTTGCTATAGTGTAGTGAAAACCTTATATAGATTCTCTAAGTCACACCAAATTTAGCTCACATACCTGCACAGCACAAAGCAACGTTTGCTTCAGATAAACCTTATCAGATCCAAAAGCAACTCAGAAAATAATACACTGTGTCTGGATCCAAGCATAGTGTGTCCACCCATCTCCATAGAGCACTGTGCAGCTGAGAGTCTTGGCTGAGGTCGGAGCATCTCTAATATTTGTTGTAGACCTTTGGGCTCCAGTCATGCAGCATTCCCAGGGTGGATCTGGGATTTTGCATTGAACACAGTGCAGTGGTCAGGAATGAGGGATTTGCGCTGGCCTGTGATGCTTCAGCAATTCAACCAGAAGACAGGCCATGTACTATCACCTCCCTCCAAATGTTTAGGCTGCCTTGTTTGTTTTGAATTCTTTAAAATTATAATTATATGAGAATGCTCTACTGCAAAGCAAACACGAGGCTGTTTTTATCCACAATGTTTTCATAAGTCATTTTGCTGTATTAGAGCATATTTGTTATTCTGCAGTCTTGAAAAGAACCACTACAAACTAACAATGGAATTTAGCAAATGAGGCATTCATTAACCTACTGTGGCCTCATGTGTAAAAAAGTTTCTAAAGCTCTCTGGACTCCTTTGTCTCCAGAAGAGAGTCAGTTCCTTGCCCTTCTGGAGTTCCTGACTGTCTTTTCTCCTGACCTGAATAACTTCTTGGGCTACACTACATCCCCTCAACTTCAGCCACTCCTCTTCTTCCACTTACATTCCCTTTCCCATGGAATCCTGTGCTGCACAACCCCTGCTGAATATTGGGCTGCACGTCAGCTGTTCTTAACTTCTCGGCAAGGAAACATTTCTGCTTTGTGACAGTGGAAATTGCAGTTAGAAATACATTCCAACTCCAAGAGCATGATTTCATGTGATTGGGTTTCTAACTGCATTAGGGCTTTGAAGGCTTTTTTCCTCAGGAAATGCATTATATTTTTCATGTGAAAACTGTACAGCTTCACCATACCTTTTATTAAAAGGCATTAAATTCCACCTTGTATTTTTTAGGTGATGGAATAAAATTCTGTTCTCTAAACTTTAGTGGAAATTTCAAGTGAATGTCCACTTTAGCTGCTATCTATCCTGTATACAATTAAGATTGCTTGTGTACAACATGAAATGATCAGTCATTCCATAAAACTCAGTAGTTCTAATTAGTTTACTGCAACAAACTCATAGCTGCAGTCTGTTCCAGAAAAACGTAAGAGTTTTGGAGAACACAAATATTTTTATAAGTCAAAATGCTGATTTTCTTTGACCAAAAAAACCCCACCTATATCTTTAGAATGCATTATTTATTTTAGTTTTTGAAGAGAAGAAGAACTTTTATAGTGATTTTTGGGGAGTATGTGCAGATATTCTTGTTCGGTTATTTTTTACGTTTGATGTATTATCCTTTGTTGCTGATATAATGTTCATAATGTGTCACACAATTAAAAATTCTTAGTGGATATTTTCTTCTGTCTTTAGTTAATTTTCTCACCTGTCATCTCGGGTTTTTTAACATAAAACTTGAATACCTGTGAACTGGACATGGATGTATCTTGCATGAGATTATTTCCTGTCTCTATTATCTCTCCCCACAATGAGAATGAGTGGAAGAAAAAACACAAAGGGTGCTTTCGTTTTTAGCTGAGCATAATAATTTTGCAAGTGTAGTCAAGGGTTAGTGCTCATCAGCCCACTGAGTCAGAGAGATAAGTAAGGCCCCTGGCAATAAGGTTACTGTTTCACTTTTGAACAAACATTATGTAAAGAAATGCTTAAG
This sequence comes from Dromococcyx pavoninus, assembly GCA_033558185.1. NCBI lineage: Eukaryota > Metazoa > Chordata > Aves > Cuculiformes > Neomorphidae > Dromococcyx > Dromococcyx pavoninus. The sequence continues at coordinate 161,279 of JAUMJL010000137.1, forward strand.
ATAATGAATGTGTGAGTTAAGGAAGCAGGAGAAGAAGTAATTCTTGTAGGAAATTCAGTGTCTGAGAGTAGAAAAATAGAACAGTATTTATAATAAAAAGAATCTTTTTTGCATCTGAATAAAAGGCACACCTAGATGGAATGAAAACACTGCATTTGGCCATTGAGATTAGTAACTCCTTATCAAACTATTCTGGTCTCATTACCTAGCTGTTCTAGTCCTTTCCACCAGTAACAACAACTGAACAATGACTTCTGAATGTTTTCACGCTCTCTCTGCATTTCAGGGTTCTTCTGTTTTCTGTCATTTATCTGATTTCTTTACTTTTTATGAGAAAATATTTCTTTTCATTATGGAAAACTGATTCAAGGAAACATTTTTTTTTGTTATCAGCTATTGATAAAAATTCCAGGTAAATAGGGATTCCTACAGGATCTGCTTTGGGAGAGGATCATCACATCTGCTTGTTAGACTCTACAGGCCTTGCTCTCCTATCATTTCGACTTGTGTAAGTCAGAAGGAGATCCACAAAGTCTCTAGAGCTCCATAAATGTGAAGCTGACTCTAAAGAGGGCTGATAGATGCCAGTGACCTGAATTTCACAGAATTTGTGCTTTATCATCTGTGACAGCACGACAGGACTTGTGCATCCTGAGCCTCCCACGTGTCTACCAGTCATGAAAGTGGCTTTCTAGTAAGATGAACTGAAATTTTAGTTTGGGAACTAGGATAAGGCAATTTGTTTATCCAAATATCAGGAACAGAACACTGATAAGAAGCAACTGTTCAAAAAAAAACATACATGAGGTTGCTGAAATTGCAGATAGGAGTGGACCGCATATAAGTCATTGTCAGTATTGTATCTGTGCATGTAATTACTATTACATAAGGAAATTAATTATAGCTATGTGTATACATGTATGGAAATATCAGTGTTTTATGGGGTTTCTTCCCATGTGTGTTATCTGAAATCCTTTCATAAGGTTGGCATTTCAAGCTGTCAATTAGATTTTACTCCGATCATAGGTTCTTTGGGGATAAAAATTCAGTCAAATCAGTCAGTGAGGAGCAGAGATTTGTTTTCTAATAAGTATACATGAAAACTTAAAAGTTCATAAATACCTTTTCTATTGCTAGCATTTAGCAAATATCTTTCAAGTAATCTTATCAGCTATTTTCTCCCTCTTTGTATTTACACTCATATTCCTCTTTGTGCTTTTTTAAATTGTAGTTAGCTAATAATCATTTGCAATTCACATAATCTATGAGTAGTTAAAAGGTTAACCCATTTTTTCCCATTACATAGAGCCTACTACAGACTATTCCTTAGTTCATTAGATTAGATATTCAATATCTTTGAAAATTAGTGCTCACTAGCAAAAAAATTCACTCTAGTCTTTCCTTTTTCAGTCTAATATGTGCAAGTTCACAATAGCCAAAAAAATATTTACAGCTGCACTACTGTTCTGATCAAAAGGAATTTTGGAATCATGATCCAAGGTGATAATTCATGATATAGGTCCTTTGTGCACTTTTTTGGAAGGAAATAAGGAACTGGGCTAGTTCTGTAGTGGTGAAAACTTGTAATGCAGGTAATGAGAAGAAGATGGCCATCATCAAGTGACCAAGGAGGATTATCCCAATTTTGTCAGGGAAGGGATTGAGGGATGAGTCATATTTGGGTGAGAAAGTGAATTTCCTGACTTGGAAAACTTTCGCTTTGGAAAAGAAAGGCCTCTACTAATTAAGAAATAGAATGGAAGACATTTAAGCTGACTAAATTATTTTTCCAACTTTTAGTTGCTAAAATCAGTAACGCTAAAAGGCTGAGGGATGGGAAAAGCAACCCCTGAGCCTTCTAGTATGAATAAATTTCCTTTTTATAAGAGTAGCCTGGGTCGTGCTGCTGTATCAAACTTCTTTTATTTGGCTGGCCACAGTATTTTCAGGGATGATCAGATTGGCTTGTGTTTAATAGTGCCCAACAGCAGCAGAACTCTGGCAGTTATTGAGCAGGATTTTACTGAAGCTCTTCAAACAGATACTTTGCTGTAGATGTGTGCTGTTACCTCTTATGGTCTGCTTCAAGAAAACAGGAGTATTTCTATAGGGTATATTGTTGGTTCCTTAGACTGTGTTTCAGTGTACTTTCAGGAGTAGAAATGGCACGGTAAAAGAGGTAAAAGATTCTGTGCACGGATACAGCAGGGGGTGTGGAGGAGGGAGGTGGCAAAACGTGTGTCCCCTGAACATTTTAAGGGTTTCTTGGCCACGCAGACTGCTCGAATGTACCTGTGTTATGGTCCCTGTGGTTGAACAGAGCCAGCAGGCTTCCTGTCTCATGCACAGCGCGCACTTCAGTTTCGTAACTCTTCTCTGAAGTCGTGTGATCAAGTGTCTCACAGTGTGCCTAAAGCAGTGATATTGAAACACACGATTTCTCAAGCTCAGATCTCTGCGTTTATAAACAAATACACGGATATTTTTGTAATTTCAAGATGGAAAAACTTTCAGCTGTGGGAAAACTTCTCTGTCATAAAGCTCGATTTAAAGTAACAAAAACAGCCCAAAGATTCTATTTTTAATCCTGAATGACTTACTATTAAAGGATATTTTCATTTCTAAACCTCAGAGGAACAACCAGTGTAGTAAATTATCTAAAGCTATATAAGAAGGATATTAAAGAAAGTTTTGGTGACAGGTTCATCATTGTTCTTAAAATACTCTACAGTTTGTTTTTCTGAAAGTCTATATTGTACTATTTTTCCTCTATACTTAACAAACTTCCTGTCAAATATTAATATTTTAGCAAACATTGACATTCTAACATTTTTTCTCCCTTCTTATTTTAAAGAGCTTTCATCACAATTATACAGCAGTTGAAACTACTTAATAGGTGCAAAGCAAGTTGTATCAAGCATGATCTTCATTTAGTTAGAAATTGAAATAACTTTTCCATTTCCTTTTCCTTAGAGGTGCAAAATGACTACTGTGGTTTACATCTGTGTCTTTTTTCGCTGTCGACACTGCTATGTTGAGTGCACCAAGGAAGTCTTTAGTCGTGCTTAATACTATTTCTTTTTCTTCTACAGAGAGCAGGGGACACAGTCAGTGGAGATACTGAAAGGTAATTACTTCTATTATTCTGTATTTAAACATTCATTTAAACATGAATTATATTTACTTGTTTACTTTTAGAAAGTCAGTTGTAATATTTCAGGAATACATTTTCAGGGTTTAGTGAGAAAACCATTAACATCATTTAGTAAATATCACAACTTTCATTTGATAACTACATCAAATATAAATATAGATTACAAATGTTGAAAAGCCACTTCAGATGTAACTTTATTAAAGATTACTAGGGAGGAAAAACATGCTGCTACAAAGTAGTAGATCTTTCTCCCTCCTCTTTTTTTTAACTTTAGAAATTTGATATTTCAGAATCACTCTGAGGATAGGAAGCATAATGCATGAGTTTTGGAAATAACAGGCAGAATTATTTTCAGTTAACATCTGTGTTCTAATTCAGTCTGTACAAAAATTACTGTTAACTGTGGCTCTCATTTGAAAAATGCTAAGAATGGAGACTTCACTTTGTCGTTTGAGTTTAATCAAGTTATTCCAATAAATAAAATAGTGATTTTTGTCTTTCCTTCCACTGAAGTTTGTCTGATGAAGTATGTTCATGTTCTAGTTGCATCCAGTAAATCACAGTAAAAGAATAAGTTTGAAATAACAGATACTTCGGTATCATAGGACATAATTAATATTAATTGGAACCCGTTCACACAGATAATTATTCTTTTTTACATCTTTTCATCCTGTGTATGTCCTATACCTATTTAAGAAGCTAAATTACACACTGAATATAAAATAATTAATTATATTTAGAATGTTTTCACCAGTCTAAAGGATTTACAATGGATGATGATTTTCTTCAGTGGTACAAATACCACTACGCCTTGGCTAGCAGTCTGAGGTGCAGCAACAGTTGTCGATCACGAACACAAGTCACCTCATGCTTGATTATTTTAGGATTGTCAGGGTTTTTTTACCTATTTATCTGTGTATTAAACATCAAAGATCCTTTCAAAGGCAGTTGTAAGAATTTACTGATGTTTCCCCAGTTGTAGGTGTGCGGTGCATTATTAAAATGGCATTCAACTAAATTGAGTAGCACTGTTATCACAGGTGAAAGTGAGATAGAGTTTGAAGGACGCTTCCTAGGGTAAAATTCTAGTTCCAAATTATAAATTACAATATTTATTTCTCTGCATTGTCACCATTGCAGTAATCCATGATCCATTACCTCAACAAAATGTAGATCCTTATTTTTACGATAAATTAACTTTAGTCCTGCTTCGTGTTTCATTCCAGCTCAGTGCCAAAGCAACACCCACCTTGTATAAGGCAGGGGTTCCATGGGGGGGAAAGCATGTCATTCTCAGTCTCTTTAAGTAACAACTGGATTTCACCTGTTGTCCTTACCTCTTACATTGGAGTTTTCAGAACTTACTGTTTTGTATAAATCCTATGCATTTGCTGTTTTCTCTTAGCCTCCCAACTCTTTCATGCCAGGTGCTCTTCTTTCTCCTTACTCTTTGTGACTCCTTCTTCCCTCCCTCCTTTGCTCCTCTATGGCTGATCCCTCCCTCAGTTCCCTCCTACCTGACTTTCTACAACAGAAAGAAATAGTAGAGCCCTCCCCCCAAAAAGTCATACTCCTCACCCCTTTTCTCTCTTCCTTCTCCACACCCAAAGTCTCTTGCAGCCACAAGGAAGAGTTGCAAAGGAATTGTGTTCTTTGCAGAGCAAATCGTGCCTAATTATTCTGAGTGGATTGCACATGCTCAGTTTGGCAGGGATGTTACCATCCAGATGGAACATCCTTGGTGGACAGGACACAAGTCTCTACTGGACATCTGCCCAGAGATATTTTCCAGGGACATCTGACTTGATGAGATTTTGGCAAACTTTCATAGCAGAAGGCTGTTCTTTTATACTCTTTTACATAATAGATGAAGTCCCCTTTTCCTACTCCTTCTCTCACACATTTTAAGTTTCAGGTCCAAAACATGACCATCTTCTATCTTTTTGATATGTTTTGAAAATTATTTTAAAAGAGCCAGAATTTTATCTTCTTGCTAGTGGTTTAAACACCTTAAAACAAAATAAAAATATTTCAGCTTAATATCAGCTGAGATGGGCACTGGTAGAAGATTTTTTTATTGCCTATAGTTAGGTTTTGGAGAGCAGAAGACAAGCTGTGTGGATAGATTCATGTATTTGGATGGAAGAGTGTTATCTTCATTAACTGTACAGTTGCCTGTACAGTTTCTGTGATATGAGAAGGCAGATACTTCCTGTTTGTAGTAGAATGCACCGCAGGCTGCAGTGAGTATAGACCAAAACCATCAGCAGAAACGTGAGAAATTCAAAACTGCAGAATGTTGCTGTGAATATCTCACACTTTAAACTAAAGTAGAGCGTAAAGCAAGTCTAACAGATTTTTTTTTTAGCCTCGAGCAGCATAAAAGCAAGGAAGTTTTGCATTACAATTCTGGTTTCTTCAATCTCTGTCGACACATCCACGTCACGTATCTGGCCCAGCACTACACACAGGGCTGGACTTCTCCCTCACTATAAAGTATCACCATTCCCACTTAAACTCTGCCCCTGTCTGACAATGCAGAAAATCCAAGCTCCACTTTTCAGCAATCTTGTGGCTAGAAAAGTAGGGCAGCCACAGGGAAGGTGGGACTCTCCACTTCTGAGCAGGTGTCGTGATTTAGGAAATTACACTCTGTGATTGGAGGTGGGATCAGTAAATATGTGAGTGTTCTGAGGTTTGAGGGTCAAGCTAAATTAAATGCTTCCTGAAAAAGCAGCCAATTTGTTTTCCTTTTTACAAGAAGCAGTTTACCCTGGTTGTCATTGTTTCACAGATGAGAAAGGGCATCTAACATGTAGTCCCTGCTGCAGCTGTTTGTTGTGCAAACATCTGTGTGCTTAGCAGCATTCACTGTCATCTTTGATCTACATTTTAATTTAGGAGAATTTTTTTTCTAGTAATAGGAAACCTTGACATCTGTGACTTCCAGACATGCGTGTGTAATGTAGCCATGACATCACTACAGAGTCCTTGGGTTTGAAGATCTTACTCTGCTGAGTTAACCACACAGGCCTGCAAAGGGAAGAGAAGGCAGAAAAGAATTGTCTTTCGTGCATTGCACAAGTGCCAGCTGAATAAACAGGGGTTTATGACTATTTGCCCTTAGTTTCCATGTGAAAACACTGCTCAGGTTCTTTCCATAACGTATTTTGTCTTTGTAAACAATGCCTGCATGGCATTAATGGCTTGCTTTGGAAATTATTTTTTTTTCAGTTGTGGTTAATCCTGAAGAGGCAAGAAGAGGTAAAATGTTGACATTATTTTGTCAACTTTGCTTGTAGAGACACAGCTGTATCACAGTGACTACAGAGCCATCCAGATGCATCTGAACTAGGTGGCTGTTACTTGAGTAATCAAGTAATAGCCTATAGCACAATTCTGAGACAGCATGGAACTGAGAAGGGATTTCAAATCTCACTACAGAATACTCAATAATTAATATGCTCTCAGAATTTACTTAGTGTGACAGGAATATATTACATAAGCTACAGAGGTTCTAATAACATAAATAGAAACCATGAATGCAGGCAAGATGGTTAAAAACGCGTTCCTCTGACCAGGTGGATAAATCCAAATTGCTACATATGTGTTCTTGTGAACCAGCCACAAGGAAATTTCACATAAGGTAAAAGACTTTTGTGCACAAATATTTTCTAATGCGCTGAATTTATTTGTTTTTAATTTGCTCAAGTGAATTATGGTGGCCTTGACCCTGAGCTGCAACCAGATTGCACTTAAAATAATTCAGAGTGCGAGACATGAAGGCTGAATAGAGCTTTGCATGCCCCTTGCATCTAGAAATCTACATCTCCCAAGTATGTCAAGTGAAAAAGAGCAGGTTGATAGGTGCCATTTTCTAGTTGTTCATAGTTGCTGTGGACCAATAGAGTTGTTGGTAGGTGACAATTCCCAGCATTCATTAGAAATCTTTGACCAGGTATATCTTTCCATTCTAATTCTTACAGCTTTTAGCAAATACACCAGAATACAGTACTTCAGCTATCCCCCATACTTCTATTTTTTCCATTCTAATTTGTTTTCTAGAGATTCATTATCACTATTGTGTAATCACATAACACTGTTCCTCATTTGAAATCCTGATTACAAATCTTATCACTACATTTGCACTTCATTTGCATGTCCTTTAAGATGCAAGTTGGAAGTTACCACACCTACTCAAGTCCTTTAATTACTCAGTTTTGCTTCTACCTAGGTCAAAGTAATTTCCATCTTTCTTTAGCTCATTCTTGTTAACCTTTCTCCTTGAGCTCCATGTTCAGCATCATAGTTCTAATTGAAGGCCACATCTAGCTCTGAGACCAGAGACAGATTGCATTTAACCTCAACCTGTGCTTGCTTCTTACTACCTGTATTTCTCTATTTCTTCTTCCCTACTTTATATTTGTTCCAGTTTTCTAACAACATATAATTTAGTTAAAGTTCTGAAGAGTAAATAAGGAGGCAGGCAACCTTTTTCTCCATAGGAATCCTAATATATAGCACACAGGCAGCGCATATCAAAACTTGGAACAGGCATTGCTAAACTCCTTTACATTTCTATCTAATAGTAATACCTCAGAAATCTATTTGAAGAAACTTGTATGCTTTAATAAGTACTTTAGAATAAGCTTGATTACAAAATTAAATTTCATGTAAAAGTTTGCAGTATTTGCTTAGTATTTTGCACTTTTTATGTCATATCATGCAATTAATGTTTCTGCAAATGTCTTGAAATAATTTTGATTCGTTATTAGTTTTAATTTGTTGTTATTTTTTAAATTGGTATAAGTTACTTATAAGCAATTGGTCCTTTTTCTAGTTTCTGCAGTTTGTTTCAAAAACAGATCTATGCATGAACAAGAAGAACAGCATTTAATAGAAGATCAGCTATTTTAACTATTTGAGAAATATCAGCCTAGGCCATTATAACCGTATCACTGCACTTGCCTTTTCCCCCAGATCATTCTTTCCCTTTCACTTCTCTAACAAATGTTTTTCTAAGAGGAAAGGTGAGGAATAACTCAACCAGATATGATATAGATTATTTGAACCAGAATAGACAACACACTAGGCTTGCTCTGTGTCTAAATTAATTGGTTCTGTCACTTTCACACAGAGAATTTACTTGTCTAAAGTGAAGAAAAGGTCAGTGTTCCTTCTGTAGACCTGAATATTTGAGGAATAACTAGATTCTGGGAGAAGTACTTGACAGACATAAAATCTTCTAAAAAACAAACTCCTGATGGCTGTTGAAAACTGTTCCCAAATAAAAAAAAAACAAGCTCATTGTACACCTATTCCTGAGCTTTCATAAGATGTCAGGTTTTGACCTGCTTTCCAAATCCTGATTGCAGACTGCTTCTATAACTTACAATGTTTTTACTGGTAGGAGTCTGCGATTCCTGTAAGGACATGCATTGTTGTGTTTGCATGGAAACGAATAAAACTTGACTAAGGACTTATCAGATAAAGCCACAGATGTATTATTCATGTTGTATATTGGCTGAGAGGAAGAATGGAAGCATTGCAACTGACACTTTCCAGATGGGCCAAAGCCATGATTATAGAAACAGACCAGAAATCGGGGGGAAATGCCCAGCAGGACTGAAGTGCAGTTACGGTGTTCTCATGGGCAGACAGAAATGGAGCATCAATGACAAAATCTGCCTTCCAGCGGTTTGGGCGTCTGTCCATTCCTTTGCCAAATGTTGTAAATTGAACTTTTTGTTTTTCAGTTGTTTCTTTCTATCCTTGTAATCTACAGACAGCTCAGAACTTCTAAGCCTTGCCTGTTAACTTTTGTGATTTTAATTTTACTGTTATGCATCCCCACCTTTTCGCTGCATTCGGGAAATGTCCTTGGACTCAGGACTGATGGATGCTTTTAACCAACAATGTAGTAGTTGTTTCTACTGGTAAATTTGATTTCTTGTAACAAAGCAAATCACCAAATGAGAAAATGCCACTTCCTGCCTTCAGACAGGCATTGTTATTGTTATGAACAACTGACCTTGGGAATACGTTAAAAATGTCCACAATCCTTTTATTCCATTTTAATTTTTCCCCTCAAGTCCTTTCCTATTCTAGCATTCCTTTTCTATTTATACAACATACACAAAGACATTTTCATTTTTAAGGTTTCCCCCCTTCTCTTTTTTCTTACTTTTGAAAACATGAAGTTGTGTATGAAAGAACTTCTGTGCTTGATCACACAAAGCTGACCCTGATTCAGGGTCCTGTTTCCATCCACGGCCAATACTGTTTGAATAGGAAAGGCCTTTGGTGATGCTTCTCTGCTTTGTTCTTGAGTCTTTAGAGAACTCCAGGAGAAAGCTCAGATATACCATAGATGGTACTTTTGCCTTTTAAAGTCTCTGTAAATTTTTGGTATCCATGGCATCCTGTTGCAAAATGTTATCATAGAATCATAGGATTACCTGAGTTGGTAGGAACCCAAAAGGATCTTCGAGTCCAACTCCTATCCCTACATAGGACACTCCCAGCATTCGCTCTGTGTGACTGAGGGCTCTTTGCTGCAGGATGCTGCCAATACAAAAACTTTAAGTGTGTGTGTTAATGAATTCAAAATGAAAGAATCTAATTGTTAATTGTATATGACTTATATAGCCCCTTCATTCAAGGAGACACTGCACATTTATTCTATATTTACTCTTTTCAGAACATTCTTGAGTTTGTAACGCTCCACAACATTGCCCTCAGTTGCCTTGAGATGAGTTAGATGAGTTTCTTTTCAGTTTCTCTCCAGTTTCTCTCTGTCCTCTTTGATGCTAAGGAATCAGGACTGTACACTATTAAAAATTTTGAAGGACCTCTTTTATGTCTGTACCTGCCTAACAGCCCTCGCTATTGTAGTGTTTCAAAAGGATTTAGAAACACAACTGCTACTGACTACACAGAGATAAATTATTGTATGAACAGTAACATGAGAAAGTTATGTATAAAATGTCCCCTTAATAAGTGAAAAATCCACGAAAGGCCTACTGAATGGGGACTGTTTCACACTTTTTCCTCTCTAACCTAAAATGTTTTGCAGTACCGCTGTGTCAGGACACAAATCGCACATCCTCAAAGTAGAACTTTGCCTGGGCCTTCTCCGGGGATTTAGAACTTGAAATAGTGCTCTGCAATAGCCTTTCTGTGAATTGAGCAGCAAGCCACACAGGGATAGCGGTTTAAAAAGCTTAATGACTGGACTGTAGCAACAGTGGGAGCCTATGTTAAAGTTACTTTCTGGTTTTTACATCAGGATTGTTTCTGGGCCCATGGAAAATGGTCCCCACCCTTCCTTCCAAAGGCAAATGTAACTGGTGCATTCACTTTTCAGCACCCAGAAGATACTATTAGGATATCAGTACCACAAAAATATCACTGTTTATCTGATGATCTGAATTTTCCAGTTAACAGCTGAAGAGCTGTGGTCTTTCTGAATTTCCTGTTTTTAAGGCCTTCCAGAATATGAAGGAGGAGGTGGTGGGCAAAGAACAGAACAAAAGAAGGTATCAGACTTCCTCTGTACCTGGCAAACATATCTGACAGTCGTGTCAAATTTGGCCTGATCGCTATTTATTAATGTTTGACTGTTTATACACCTTTACATCCTGCTGATGTTAAGGTATTCACAAAAGGAAAACACATACTAACCAATCTGGGGAATCCTCAATTTGATTCTGTAATGACATGGCAAGGAAGGAACATTGCAAAGTACGGAACACGTACAAGACTTCCCTAAAGCTCATAATATCAGTTCAAATACGCATCTGCAAGCTGTTACATTTTAAACTGCAAATTACTCTTAAACCAAAATTGCTAAATTATTTGTATTTCTACCTTTATCTTGTTTAAAAATACTTATTCTTTCCCATTTTAGTCTGGACATTAGGAACCCACTATATTTCTGTTAAATGTTGAGGATGCTGAAATGCGCAAATAAGAGCCCAGCAACAGAGAACCAATGATTTGTACATCCCAAGGCTCCAGTCCCTAGGAGGGAGGAATTGTGTTGGTTGCTTTTGATTCTTAGCTGACTATTTTTAGGCCAGTGTTTGAATCAGAACCAGATATTCTCATGATTTATGTGTTCTTAAGGCAGTATTAAGAACGCGTTTGTGTTTCCTAATAACATTAGCACTGTTCGTTGAAAACAATGGTTAAATTTTCAAGGGCCTCCTGATTTAAGTGCTACATTACACACACATTCTATGAATTTCCAACTGTATATGCACTACTTTAATTTTTTTCTGTAGTTATTTGACATCCTCCTTTCTCACTGTCCTAGATATGCAAGTTCTGCTGTTGATCGTCAAGGAAGCACATCCATGAGGAAGGTAATGGTTTATAAATATACTTTAAAGAAAACCAAAAATTGCCCAAGAGTTCCATTCATTGCCATATTTTAAAAGGTACTTAAGATATCACAAACCTTGAAATTTGTTTATGTTATGGAACATCTGAAAATAAAAATCTAAGAACCATGTCCATATTCAGAAAAGCAGCCGCAACCGGTCAGAGTGTGTGCAGCACTTTACTTAGTAGAGTTTAGTAGGAACCTCAGTATGTGCTCTAAAATATGTGCTATGTTTGGGAGGAGAATTACAGAAAATGTCTAAGTTGGAAAATTCTAAGACTTTGTAAGATAGTACAAATAGTGTGACAGGGAGACAGGGGGTTAAGATATTTCAAGATATTTGTGGTAACAGTTTTGAAGGTCTTTAATAGAAAATATCAATAAATGCTTTATTATTTAGTATTTTGACAAATATTTCATACAAAGGACAAACAGCAGAACCTTCATTTATAGGATGCCTATTTCTTCATTCCAACTTAGCACTTTTTTTCACTAAGTAGGCGCTAAATAACTTTTGAAAGCTGGCAGATGTCATTCTGCCTCTCAAACATCTACACAGTGAGGCTTCAGACCAGTGGCAACAGTGGAAGATGTATGGCTGAATTTTCTGCAGTTTGAAAGCCTGCAGTTGTATTTATTGATGTGTTGCCTCTATCTGCCAGTCCCTACCTTGCCTGCTGCTGCTTCCACTGGAAAACACTTGGACCTATGGCTGTATTTTCAGGTCTCATCCGTTCATGAGGCACAGATTCAATTCTGTCACTGTTTTCTTCTTCCATGATGTGCTGCTTTTTGGGTTGGGGTGGGAGGGAGTGCATTTTCTTTAACATTCTACTTTGTGTGGTGGTTTTGAGATGAGAACTTCAATGCTGACAACCACAGTCTGTTCTCACATCATCTGTGTTTCCCATAGCAACTCTGAGTCATTTTGAAGTTGCAAGTTTTGACTGTTTTCTTACAGTGTTTACCACAAAGTTAATTATATAGTAGTTGCTTTATCTCTCTGAATAGGAAGCTTGAATTTAGTGCTAATTAAGTCCTGACTCCCAAGGTATTGCAAACCTTTCACTTTCTCTAGTTTTCTTGCTCTGAATACATTGTATGTGTGCATAAACAAAACATAGTAGAGCTAATTAACTTATGTTTTTAGAAGAGCTAATATTTTCACCTCTCCTTGATTTGTTGTGCTTGTTCTTTCATTGTTTTTAAAACTTCTACATTGAATGATGCATAGCAGTTTCTAGTGAGCCTCCTAATACGTCTCTCCTCCACTCTTCTCATTTTTCCCATTTTTCTTGCAGTTCTTTAAATTTAATCACATATGAAAACTGTGTTCTAATTATAGGGTTTTAGTCCATCATTATATTTTTTAGCTGAACTGTGGACAAATTTGGTGATCTCTTTTTCAGAAACAGATTCCTGCTCTGTCCTAATGCATTTTTATGCAGGAAGAGGAACATTGAACAGATTGTCTCAGTCCCAGCCACCACAGAACTCCAGTTGACACGATATGACTGAGACCACTGCTGTGGCTTACAATATGTCAGTTAAAAAATCCGATGTTGCTGTACATCTTTAATTCTTTCTCACAGACTTGCTTTTGCTTTTCATTTTCTGACTGTTTTTTACTACCTTCCTATAGCACAGGAACAAGCATTAATCTTTGTGTTCTCTAGTGCTGAAAACAAAGAGATAAATGCCCTGCTATCAGGTAAATGGAGAATCCTGTAGCATCTTATGGGGATACAATGCATGTTCACTTACAGTGCTTGTCACCTGTCAGAATTACAATTGTGGAGCGTTCACACTGCGATTGACTGGGAGAACAATCTGAGATAAAGAGAGCACAGAAAGCTCGTGTTTTCTGAGGCAGCTCTCTCAGGAGTCAAAAATTTCTGTTTTCTTCGAGTCAGTAGAAAGCGTTCCTGCTGCCCAATGCTGTAACTGGCTAAAGTGCAGAAGGGTTACAAATAGGCCTGTGCAGCTGCAAAATAACTCCCCCCTCCTCTGCATTTATTTAAAATAAAACTTTGTCCTTCCAGTAGTTGGACTCCTGTTTTCAGTTTTTGCTTTTCTGTAGTGCTTAAGCTGTAATCCTTTGTTATCCTAAATATTAATTTAAATAATGTCTTTTAATCCTCAGTTTTTGTAAATTTTAATATTGGGATATTTAAACACTGATTCAATATGTTGTTCCCCAGTTGTTAATAAGGACTTTTACAGCACACCTTTGCTTAGGAGCCCTTGATGAGGAGCTGCCCTAAGGTGCGGTAAGCAGCCAGATGACCTCCGGGAGAAGGTCATTACCTGGAGTTGCACCACTAGAACAGCAGCATGGAGACACCCCCATTAGTGATGGAAACACCCTTCTTCCAGGCCCTCTAGGGAGCCAAGTGTTATCTGTCACAAAGGGAAAATCAAGGCAGTTAACAAGGTGGCTCTTTACGTGCAACCCTTTGCCTGGATCCGCTGGTTTATGGCGCTGTGATTGGCTGAAGGGTTTGCTCCGGTAACGGCAGCAGCACTTACCGAGCAGGCAAAAACCTCCTCGTGTTGACCTGTAATCTGTCCCCTACCAGTATGTGTTTGAGGGAAAGCCTTACCATACTTGAGCAGTATCTCTAGTTTTGAAAGCTCTAAATAATCAGATGCTTTTAGGTTGTTCTTAAGAATCCGTAACAATTTTGTAATGCAGCCACAAGAGAAAGAATTTTTTTTTTTTATCCTCAGAGTTATTCTGTTACCCTACCAACCTCACACACATTATTGCTTCCTATAATTGGAAACTGTTAAGGAATGCAACTTCAGTATGTGATTGTACACAGGATTTTACACAGTGACCATATAATGTTTGTGGTAGATATTTTTTGAATGCATATCTGTGTAACTATCTCACGTACCCTTACAACAAACTTCAAGTATCATTCATTTATTAGGTCATTCATAGGAATCTACATCCTTAGTTGTCAAACTACTGCATAACCATTCATGTAAAGAATACTTAATGATTTGATTGCAGTTGTAATTAATAACACATTTAGTGCTGCGTGGTTTTCTTTATGATGTTTATAATAGTAATAAGGGAAAAATGACATCCTCTAACTGATCCTATGATAACTATGATCTGACAACTAACCCTAAGGTAATCAAGGAGATGACAGTGAATTCCAGCTGTTTCATGTTACTGCTGTTACCTACATTGGTTTTTCATATTTTTTTCTCTTTACAGTCATTCCATTACGCTTCCCTCAGGGTAAAAAGCAGAAAATGGTCAAAAGGTAATTTATTTCGTTAATATTTTGAAACTAGAAAATGAGACAACTTCTCTGGTAGTAAGTGGTCTGGATCAAATGCTGAAGCTCAACTTAACTCAAATATTCCTAAATTTTATAGTAAAAACTGAAGTAGAATATCAAAATAAAATAGCAAATAAGTGTTTTCTAAGGTATAATATTGCTAGACTTCACGGTAAAATTTCCTTACTTAGGGAAAAAAAAAATTCCTGACTTAGGGTGAAGAAATGTGGTACCAGGCCTTAGTTGTGGCATGTTGCAGGGTAAAAGATGGTATTTTGGTGTTACCTAAATTTCTTCATTGTTTCACATCTATAGGACAAATAAAATTCTTGTAGCAATATAAACTTCATTTCTCACAGGAAAATGTCTATATTTTAAGGAAATGTCCTACAGACTCTTTCAGTAAAATGATACCATAATTAAGAAAAAAACTGTTCTTATTGATAGTTACAAGGCACACAAAAATTCTAAGCCTTTCAGTTTGCATGTATTGAAATAACAACCACAGAACTTTTCCTGGTGCTGGATGCAGTAAAGTTAAAATATTGTCGTTCATGTAAATTCAGGAGAGAAGAAATGTAAGCATGTGCGTTCTTATGGAAGTGGATGATCTTTCTCTTTTAATGACTACTAATACTAACTATAAAAATGGAGTTTAAAAATTCCCACAATTTGTCAGGCCTTCTGTTGCTAAAAGTAACAGAAGATACAGGCACAGTAGGCACAGTGGTGTTGGGCTGACAGCAGGACTTGATGATCTTGGAGGTCTTTTCCAACCTTTACAATTCTATCATATATGGAAGAAGTAGTGTTTACATCGGTATCGCTGCTCTGAGTTTCAGATCGAGGGCTAAATTAATACATTCTTACTTCAGAATGACAGTGCCCATCTTACTCAGATAAAAAGGCAACCTTAAGAGGAATGAACCCTCTAGAGATTAAATAAACCATTCCGTAAAACAGGCCCTTTTTGGTTTGTATTCATGCTGAAACCACAGTTGCAGAGCTTTGTGGAATTTGGAAATTGCTCATTCAATCTCCTCTCCCTGAAACTGGAGAGGATTTGGAATCTGGAAGGATTTTGACTTAAATCATCATTAAAAATTCGTAGTGTGTTTATATTGAGAATAGTTCTTTCATTCAGTGAGATGTCTCACTATCGTTGTGTTCCCAGGGAGCTCTCTAACGAGTGGGAGCAGAAGACGGATTTCCTGCAAAGACTTGGGGCACGGAGATTGCGAAGGCTGGCTATGGAAGAAAAAGGATGCCAAAGGTTATTTCACACAGAAATGGAAAAAGTACTGGTTTATTCTGAAGGATTCATCCTTGTACTGGTATACAAACCAGAATGTGAGTAGGCTCCGTGTTTGGAGAAAGCCAAAACTAAATCTTAAGTCTAATAGTTCTTTTGAATAAAATCTATTTTTTGGTGGGATATGTTAGTGGATTGCCACTTTCTGCCAGGTCTGGGTCGCTCTAGCTGGAAATATTTCAATTGCAATTATTTTTAAAGTCTCCAAAGTCAATGCCCAAGCTTAATAAAACAGCAGATGTTCATAGAACTCTTGAAGAAATGAATGCAGCAGTAGTTAATATTTTCCCACAGATAGCATTTATTAGAACAAACTCAGTGTTTGCAGTCAGTTCTTGGTTTCACTTGTGTGAGGGGGTGCATACAGTGTAACCATTTGTGTTAGCTAAGCATTATGTGAAGCAGATGTGAAAATATGAATTTGGAGATCTCTTTCTCTAACAGTTATTCTAATATAGATGTTCCTCTTGCTTTTTGCTGAATTTGTCTGGAGTTTGCAGTTTCTCATGAGTAAAATGCTGTTCTTGGTGAAATCTTGTTGAAAACCACTGAGCCTATGCTTGTGCAATCTGCATACATGGAGGAAAAATAACGGAGGGGAGAAGCCAAAATCCTTGGGCTGCTTTTCTTCCATTTGTATGCATTGAGCTTCAGTGCCTGATCTAAACAGTCTGCACACAGATTGGATTACTGGTATTTTAGTCCATATTTTCCATTTTGCAAAAGGGCAATTTTACCAGCACAATTATCTTCATTTTTAGTATTTTTTTGTCAGCGAAAAACATCATTGTTTTGGGTTGTGGATGATAAAGACCTACAGGTTTTGTGTTGTCTGCTTTGTTTGTTTGACACTGTTATGTGAAAGGTGGTAGCATGGTAGTTGTTACGTGTCCCACTGCTTTTCAGTTTGTTTACAACAACAGCAGCCATAATTCACAGTACATTTGCTAATACTTCTCAAAAATCTGACTGGTGTTAATATGTCTCCTTGCTTTTCCTGCTAAATTACTTGACAGAAGGAAAAAGTGACAAGAGATACTTCCTAGTTATTACTTTGCCAGAGAATCACTGGTGAGCTCACCACAGGAGCCCCCCAGTTGCTCTTACACAGTTTAGTTACTTCATAGAAGTTATTGATATTGTGTGATGTAAGTAAATACATTTTTAAGTAAAATTATGGGGAAAATATGTAAAGTATTTCAGTTGATTGGCTGGCTGTTCTCAGTATAACACCCAAACAGCCACTGTTCACTTCTCTCTTCTTTAAATCCACGTTCTTCTTCACTACCACTTTTTCTCCTCTTTTGATAGGATGAAAAAGCAGAAGGATTCATTAGTTTACCAGAGTTCAGGATAGACAGAGCAATTGAATGCCGACGAAAACAGTAAGTAATGTGTCAATTATCTTTATAAATTAAAGGATGGCTCTTGGAAATATACCACATACAGTAAGGGAAATCGGCAAAGTCCAGAGAAGGCAGTAACACAGAAAACCTTGAAATCTATAAATAAAACATAATAGAGCCACTTAGCCTTAGTGTTTCCCTTTATTATAAAATATATGACTTAATGTAAATTCCATCAACCATCTTCCAAAGAATTGGATAACTCTTTGGTCAGCTTTCCAGATAGCCCACCTGCAACAGTTAAATAACTAAAGCAAAAAAATAATGAAAATATGATAGTGAAGAGATAAAACTTGCTTAGGTTCAGTATGGTCATCTTGATAAGAATCAAGCACGGAAGAAACAATTCCCATAGGCAATAACATAAAAATAAAATATCATAGCAAGGGATGGTGAGTATAACCTCCATTTTCTCCTTTATGGAGGAAGCTTGCATGCCCAATATTGTGTTATTCTCAACTGCTAAAATATTTAGGTTCCATATGTGAAATGAACACTGCATTATTGCTTGTGCACATATTTTTCCTACTGCATTGTGCTCCTGATAACAAGAATAAGCTAAGCTTTGCCACACTTAAGGCACATTTAATAACAGACACACACTGGAAACCATTTGCAAACAGCGTTGGGAGCAGAATGCGCAGTGTTCTAACAGCAGGATAGTGTTACATACGTTCTCCTGCTGAAGCTTTCCTGCTTATAACTAAGCACCCTGAAATTTTGTTGTGCTTTTCCAGTGTTGAGCAGTTTTAGTCTGAGGAATAAAAGGTCTACCGCTATGCATAACGTGTACAATGAAAATGCTGAAGATATGAATTATGATAGAGACTATTCATCAGAAAATCAAACCTCTGCAATTGCTTGTTCTTGTCTCGAGGTATTATTACCTCTGCCTGAGAATTAGAAGACAGTGCATTTATACTTCTATTACTCTTTTCAGCTGAGGGTATCACTGTAGAAATTAAACATGAACTGAGCACTATAAATTCCTCTGAGGAATAAGTAGATATTAATAATGATATTGAACAAAAATACAGGAATAATAATACCCTTCTGTTAGAACATGAAACACTTAACCAGTTTCAGTGAATTAACCAAGATCAAACATAAGGCCATTGTGCACTGTCTGAAATAGCTTCCAGAGCCCTGCTCTAGGCATCAGAACACATTTCCTCAGAACGCTTCTCAGAACAATTTCTATAGGGTGTATGCACAGAAAAGAGTCTGATTAACTAAAACTTCGCACATTACTGAAAACTGAGTCCCTTCAGGCTCTGAATCCTTTCAGAAAGAGGCAGGTCCAGTGGTAGGATATAATGAAGATATTAATAGTATTCCCTTTGTTCACCCAGCTGAGTTTCCCTTTGATTTCTTCCTTTATGCTCTCTCATTTATGTATTTCCACCATCATACAAACGACACCTTACATTTGCCATTATTTTACCTGCACCTCTGAAAAGTGCAGAGAAAGCACAATAAACCCAGTGTTACCCTGGCTCACGTTTCGGTGTGTCCAGGGTCTGTGAGTGGCGGGCCCTGCTCGCGCCGCAGCCGGCTCTGACCTCTCTAAGGACATGTCAAGCACTTCCCTGTCCTCCTCCTTGGTGTCTGACTGAGGACAGGACTGAGCCTGATTCTGCTGAAGGGCTGTGGTTCTGGTGAGCCTAGGGACAGCTGCCTGCAGTTTGGGTCTTCTGCATTCCTTTCACAAATAAAATTAGAGCTGACGGTGACGCATTTTGACCCAGCATATTCTGGAAAAGTTCTAACTCACACTTTATTGTTCTCTCCACCAGACTAGAGGGAAATGTTTCAGTTAGGACTTTCTTGCCTCCTTGTCAGAGACCTTCTGAAAGATTTTATAGGATCAGTTCTTGCCTCTTTCCACTTTAGGATCTCTTTTTGATATAATAGATGGGGTTTAGTAGGTGCTGGAATGTAACTTGAAATTCATTGCAAGCTTGAAATCTGAAAACATAAACCTGATTGTGTCCTCTTTTCTATGTGATTGAGTCCATTTTAACATTAATGCAAAAGCTAGTAAAGCAGTTAACTTGGCAGCTAGTCCGGACAGGGGAAAGAAACCTAGTTTTCTCCTTTTTTTTCTCTATCTGGTAGGTCCATTTGTTTCTAAATTAAAATAGCTTGAAAATTGTACTTAGTATTTTAGTTTATGAAGCAGACAAACTAAAAATCACAGTGTTAGTTTTCTTTTCTCTTCTCTGAAGAGCAAAACTAAGAACATTTTGGGACTCAGCTTGAATTTCCACTCAAGTTTTTGTTATTTTCAACTCCACCAATGTGAAATGTTCGAACTTTATTCAACAAAAGAATTTGAAGTCTTACTGGAATAATGACTAGATTTTTCTTTCCCCCTGTTCTGTCAGACAGAGAATGCTGTTTTATAGAATGACTGTTACTGGTGTCCATAGCATACATAGAAGGAAATAGCCTAAAGAAAGCTTTCACAAGAATATATAGTGATTGAATGCATTATTCTATCTGGTTTGATGATTTGCCTTACTAATGCGTTTAATGAAGATACCCTGATTATCACACGAATCATGGCATTATCTCAGACTGGTTTAGCTCTCCAGGCTATATTTGGATGTAGAATGACCTTGTCCCTGCGAGAAGAGGTTTCTTGCATTGACACTGAAAAACTTTCCACTGCTTTATTCAACATTTTCATCTTCATGATTAAAATTTATCATACTGAAATGTTCACTAGAAATCTTATTTAAGTTGGCATGACGTGGCATGATATGAATATCATGTTATTTTCAAAGATGCTGATAATTATAATGCCCCATGATGAAGCTGATCCACAAAACTAAAGATTGATGCAATAACATATATAATTTTCATTGTTAACTAGGGATTTGCCTGAACTTCCAAAAATCTCCTCTAGTGACAATTTAGGTCTTAAATTTATGAGAGCGTACGCCATACTGTTGGCATTTCATGTCGAAACCGTGAGGTCAGAATTCCATAGAAATGCCATTGATATAGTACAGGTGGACATTAAGTTAAATCTTAAAGGTTGCTACAGTTTCAGTAATTGTTATTACTTCTTCTGGAACGCATTTGACAGTCTTGGTAGAGAGCAAACCAAGCTCGAGCCACCAGCGGGGCCCCACAGGAAAGAAGGCAAAGAGCTTCCTGTGCTGTGTGCGCTGGAGCGCAGCCAATAGATGGAGGAAGTGATTATTCCCCTATCCTTGCTATTCACCACATCTAGAGTCCTGCATCCAGTTTTGGGCCCTCCAAAACAAGCCAGAGGTGAAAATATCGGTATCGTTCTTCTGCATTAGTTCTCTGTTCATCTAGGTTTGTTTCCCTGGAGAGTTTTCTGCTGTTCTTAATGTCAGTATATCTAAATGCTGCCCTAATGATAATCTTTGAGATACTTCTGTGAGATGAAGATGGGTTTATTTCGCAACCCAGAAGTAGAACTGCAAAACATTTAAATCAAAACTCTCCACAGAATCAGGACCTCAGTTTTATAACAATAAAGACCTGTATTCTTCAGACTATGTAAATACCTAACAATACAACACATTATTGCAGTACTGATGTAAGTGCTCACCATGTCAGTAAATTATCAGAATATTAAGGAAGACTCACGTAGTAATGAACTATTAAGTCTATTTGCTGTGATTTAGCGGGTGAGAGCTCCTCTATATCAGCAGACCTGAAGCATTTAACTGATTTACTGTGGAAAAAATCTTACTCTTTCTGCATTTTATGACACATTCACAAACTCCATTACAACTGAGATGGGAGTCTTACAGAAAGTAGCCTGATCTGTTGCATCATCCTTTTTCACCTCTCTAGGAAGTCCACTCTCAATACCTTAATTGAGGTAGGGATCCGGTGAGAACGTAATATTCAAATACATAACCACAGATTATATCATATTACAGGAGCACAAAGGAGCCAAATTTAAGTTCTGTTTATGACACTAACTCTGACATATTCTAAATTCCAAAAAGTTGACTTTGAAACCCCAATATCGGAATTTAATGCTTTTATGTATGTACATTTCCTGTCTAGGAAAATAATCCTATTTACAAGCAGAAACTCCATCATGTGATATTCTAACAGGATTAATCAAGAGGATTAGAATCTTTAGATCCACCACATAATCCTCTCCAATTTGAGCCCATACTTGAGTCTCGGAACTGGAAGATGGCTGGGAAAATGGCACAGTTAGAAGTAGGAGGTGTGACACAGAGTTCAGACTAACTGAAACAATGTGCTGACATTGCAGCAAAAAATACACCCTTGCTAGCAACATATCATGCTTAAATAGTATAGCAATGCAGGAGTATTTGATTAGTAATGACTTCTATTTTGAGTATGAAAAATTAAGGTCTGTAAGGAGACACAGTATTTGTTAATAACTATGTAATTAACAGTGTTAATGTATCACTCTGTATGTGTAGAAAGACACATATAAAACTATTTTGTATTCCTTACAGGCAGATATCATCTGTTTTGCTAGGGCAGTTGGAGTTGCTGGCAGTCAGCTGCATATGGGGAGTAAAAAGTCCTGCATTAGGAACCCACAAGAGACTCAGAATTATCCTAAATGACACTAAAACCATATTATGCTGATCGGGTAAAAGGAATCATAACTTTGATCAGACCATGTTTAAAACTATTTATATAATGATCAAAATCTCTTGCGTTGAAATCTTGCCATTCAGAACACATCATTAACAAGAGTTTGCCATCTAGTGGGCATCAGAAAAGCTCCCTCCCTGTTCTCACTGTTTTCATTTGCACGATACGAGTAGCCAGGGAGCTGAGGATCTGCAGTTGAAATTATCAGCATCCAGATGCCAAAACAATACTTAAATAGCCCTCAGATCTTCTTTTATGGAATTAAGATATTTTATGATGGCACTCTGTGCAAAGATAAATTTTCCCTTAATGTGCTGCTAATCTCATGACAAAGGAAACTGCACACGAATACAGCTCTGCTGTTATCTCGTTCTCTGGCAGAACTTTGGGCAGGAAAGCCTGTTACTGTACGCCTTTGTATGAATAATACATAAAAGAAAATTAGGGCACCCAAGCGATGCTTCTTCAGTTTTCAGTTTTGTCTCTGAAAACTGCAATAAATCATAGCAATTAATAAAACACTCATTTGCATTTAAGCTATTAATAGTCGAAATGTTGCAGCACAGGTTTCTCATACTGCCATGTGTAATGATTCCTAATCTAATTCTTACATCTGGTAATTACCATATAAATGTCAGTATTTTAACGTAAATGTTATGAATGATAGTGTGGGGGTTTTTAACATTTGCCAACTAATCAAAATAACAGTCTTTAGTGATCTGAGTTTGTGGTTTCCTTGACAGCAACTCTCCTTTTAATTATAGTCACACCAAAAAAATGCAAAAACATGATTATTGTTCTTAGTAGCTTTCAAATAATGGCTCAGCTGAGGGAGAGCTCAGGGATTATACCATGTAAAAGCATTAATAAAAGCACTTTTGTGTGAACTATAGTCATCCATGCTGTAAGATTTTGAGCTTGGTTATTATTGCATGTGTGTAGACTGAACAGACTGCACTGCCAGGTAGAGCTGTCTGTGTATGGGCAGCCTAAAGTGAGAGTCAGACCTTGCCTCATGGCATCAGTAACATGGAATTACACTGGCCAAGTGGCTGGTGAAGGAATTGACACCTGAGGAAGCAGAATATTGGCAATGCACAGAGCGTTGTCGGTCTTACAGCTGCTGTTTGTCATGAGACCATTCAGCACCTCAGGTCAGTGTACCAAGCACATAACATAATTTACTACTAATACTGTGCTAGTTACACACGTAAAACTGTGCAGACTTTTCTGTTGTGATATGTTATTCCAGTGGAATTGTTCCAAAAACCTCCCTGTAGGTCTTCAAGGCCAGGTTGGATGGGGTCTTGAGCAGCCTGGTCTAGTGGGAGGTGTCCCTGCCCACGGCAGGGGGTTGAAACTGGGTGATATTTACGGTCCCTTTCAACACATGATTCTGTGATTTCTAATCTTACTTGCACTTTTCAAAGAATTTCACTCTATAAATCAACCTTTACATAATTTAAAATCACCAAAGGGGAAAAAATCTAACCCACAACTCTGACTTCTTGAACCCAGAGCTGCCTGTGAGAAAAGACTGTGCAATGAAAAACATTAGTGAGATACATCAAACTGACCATGAACTATAATGTAACAATAAAGGGAAGGTTTAAGTCTAAATATTGGCAGCTCTGTTATTTGCCAGGTGGCAGATGAGGAAACGTGGGCTAGTAATGACTCACAGTGATTGCATAAAACAATCAGACAAGATTAGTAGACTTAGATGAAAAGTACCTGGGATATGTTTGGTTTTAGAGTTAAGACTCTTTAAGGAACTTCTTTATTATTACCTACTTCCAACCAAAGCAAATCTGCCACTTTTATTTCCTAGAACTTTTCATATATTTCTCCTAAGCTCAAATGGAATGAAAAATATAATGGGGGATTAAAAAAAAACAAATTTACACTAATTTATTCAAGCTTATTCTAGAGACCTTAGTAGAAAGAATTTGAGAGTGCTCTATTTTTAATGTCACTTCCAGTTGAATGCAATTATGGGATGGTTATTTATCTTCATATTCCTTCTCATTTATTAATATAGACTAAAATTTTGGATGAATTCACATATATCTTCAGAATCAAAATTACAATAAAGATGTGAAACAGCTATAAGACAGAAGTTGGCAGCCCTCTATATTTCTTTGTGTAGGACACAGACCACAGTCATCTAAATATATGATTAGAAGTGGGGGGAATCAAACTTTCCTTCCTTCAGAGATCCTTGGAATACAACTAATATGTACTTAAATATACTCAGTAAGATTTTCAAATTCACCCAAGGAGTTTTTAGATGATAACATCACTGGTTAAAAGGATTTATATTCTTAAGTTATTCAAGGGCTTTTGAAATTTTTACAAAGTACTAGCTAGGTTTGCAAACACAGATGTAATCAGATCAGTAGGAATCCACCCATAGGTTTATCCAACAAGATTCAGACCAAAGAATCAAAATGAAACCTGTAACATCCTGAAGAATCATAGGGCAGGTCAGTCTTGTGTATTTGTAGACAAACTGTTTGAAATACACTGGATTTTTTAAATCTTTGTGATTATTTTATAGTGCCTTCAAAGCATGCCACCCCAAAATAAAGAGCTTCTACTTCGCAACAGACTGCCTTGAAGAAATGAATAGGTAAGTTCTGTTTCCTCTATATCATCACGTACTCTTTATCATGATACTCCAATAATTGAAAATAGTATTTCATCTCCCATAGAAATATGCTGTTGGAGCATGATGGAGTGCTAATTGATAGTTTTCTCAGTACTTAGTCCACTTAGTCCTCCATTAATTTTGGTACAAACATTACATTGTGTGACTCACTTGAAATTTTGTGTCATGCCACGCGTCACAATTCTGCAAAAGCGTGTTAGGGAAGTTGGTTGTGTTGGTCTCGTCTACATTCATTAGAATCTTTATTTGTTAAATGGGCATAAAGTTTATCACATTTCTATTTTTTTGTTGATTAAGGCTAGAAATATTAATGTGGGATAACTGCTTCTGGTATATAAAAACACTGCAGAAACACCAAAGCTCATACTTAAGAGTCTGCCCACACGATGAGATAAGAGATGTTAAAGTTAGCTCTACTGACAATCCACAGTAACATGACCTGACCCAAATGCAGAGAAAAGCAATTTGGAGTAATTTTGTTAACAGGAATAGGATTGAACTAATGAGATGCTTTTCTTTTTCATGCCAGAATTTGAAAATAAAAATAAAATCTACATCTCCTCTCCCCAGAAAAAAAAAAACAAAACAAAAAACCAACAAAATCCCAGCAGTAATTAATTTTATTAACTGCATCCCTGTTCCCAACAAGGCACTGAGGCTCGTCAGGTGCAGTTGTTGGCACTGCTGTGTGGTGTTAAGTGTCCTTGGATGTGCGGGGAGGGCATTCCAAACTTGACTGAGAAGGCCCTGGACAACCTGATCCAACATTAAAACCAGCACTGCTGCGGGTGGGGAGTGGAACAGGCCACCTCCTGAGATCTCTTCTAACCCGAATTACCCCGTGCTTCTCTTGTGATTCAGTGAAGAAGGCAGAGGTTGGGTAAAGGTGGGGAGGTACCTTTGATCCTCACGGGCAGAGTCAAATGTTCTACCTCCTCCTGCAACTTCAGTAATTTGTTTATTCCCAGCTGAGGTAAAAAGCAAGGACACATGGGACAAGGTTCCCATACTTTGAAGTCTTGAGTTTTTTCTGGTGTAGGTGGCTGAAACTTTAAGACTGGTTACTTCTTTCTGTTCGCAGACTTAGAAAGACACAACTACCTCAGGATACAGCTGGACTTTTTTCTTTGGAATACTAATGTCTAAAATTACATTTAAATCGAACATTTATATGCTGTAGCTTCCATGGCCCTTCAAGAAATGCTGCATTGATGTATGAGACTGGCTGCATTATAACAGTTGAGGCCAGCTCATCACCCTCTGGTGAGGAGGAGGCTTGGCTCTCGCAGTATCTCGCTGTGGCTCACTGTCATTTTTAGGATATAAACCTGCTGAAAAATGTGTTTTCCAATATTAATAATGTCCCATTGCTCAGTTATGTAAAGTGACTGGTATCTGTTGGCTCCAAAACTGAAGTGAGGATCTTCTGCTATTTTGAACTACGCACGCTCTCCCCCTTGACTTGAGCTGCTTTGATACCTGTGATTTGCTGAAGCTCCTTTGATCATGTCTTTCTATTCTACCGTAAAATGTTCCGACTTGAGGAAAACCAGGAAGCCTTGACATACATTCAATAAACTTCTCTTACAATATTCATTGATTTTTCTATGCTGGGGAGCCAAGGAAGCTGCTTTTATGGCAGTTTGCAGCCTTCATGGAGAGTAACAGCTGCAAAGGTGCCAGCACGTATTTTCATATCATAATTCAGAATCTGAGAGCCTTTTTCCTGTATTTTTGGGTCTGCTTCCCATGAGAAAAGACAAAGGGTGAACTTCCTCTTGAAATATTTTTTTTTGCAGTATTTTTCTGTCAGAAATGCTGTTCCTGTAGAGTAATTGTAATTCACTCCCCAACCCAAAAGGTGGATTACTATGCTACCTCTGTAAAGTCCCTGGGCATCCCCTGCAGCATTGTACATGCATCCTGGAATTCCTTCTCCCAGGTATCCTGTGTAGAATTTGAAGTGAGTAAGCAAGATTCGTAGATGAAAAATGCACTTAAAATGCTAATTTCACAAATCTCTACCTTCCCAGCAAACCATTAGCCATGTAATCTGAGGAAATAGGGCAGGGGCTCAGCAGGGTATCTCGTGCTCCTGCTGCCGCCCCAAGATTTAAGTGGATTTTCTATGCTGACAGTAGATCTTTCATGCTGAAAAGTAAAGGAGTTCTAACATGGAGAGGAACATAGCATTTCTTTATTTGTGATGCAGGGAAAGCATACTCTTTCTTCAACTGCGTGTACCCCCAGCTTTTGTTTTAACAGCTGCTTCTACATTTTCTTCCTTCAGATTAATTTTTTAATATTTTTTCCACTCCAGGATATTCTAATTTGCCCTTAATAACACAATGCTGTTGAAGGAATTGTAGACTGAGGGGCAGTAATCAGTTTGTGTGTAGTAGATAGAGTCACTCTGTTGCAGCTGAATTTTGCCCGCTGTGATGCACGGTACACACAGAGTCTGGTTTGCAAAATTAATGCTCATGCTGTTTTGTCAGGTCTTACATGAGCACAGTTGTGTTCTTAGAAATGAATTAATAATGAAATTGATGAGCTCATCTTTTGCTTGCCACGGTCACGGGGTACTCCATGCTTGTTAAAGGTTTTATTTCTCAGAAGTGCTTCATCTATTCCCATACTATGCATAAACCTGTTCATGGCTTAATGCTCCTAAGGAAATTAGCATTGAATTTAAAATTCATTTGTTTTATTATATGTACTTTATTTAAAACTTTCACGTGACTGAATTATGTAGTGCAGTGGATTTACAAAGTCCTCACAGACTCCAAATATTAAATTTGAAAACGTTCTTATTTTAGCCTAAATAGTTTGATCATATTTGATTTGAACAACTGAGTTAACATTGCAATTTTAATAAATTCCATAAATCTTTTACACTAATTAAAAAAATATAACAAATACTATCAGCCCATTGAAACAGAATGATGATTGACTTTGTAGGGGTCACTTCCAATATTCTCTAAGTAAAGATCTGAAAGTTTCTAACACAATATTTCTCTTTAAAATAAACTTTTTGAAACCTGAATTAAATCTCTATTGACTATAAGCAAATATCAGTGTTTATATCCTCTGTATTTTTATGTATGGAATACAACCAAACAAGTCCCTCCAGGCTTTCCCTAAACCCACCTCATTTGTCACTGAAGTTCATTCAGTTGTCTTCCTTAAATTTGGGGCATGTTTGTCTCCTTGACAGATCTTGGCCAACTCAGATGGAGGACCAGTATTAACACAGCTTTTACAGTTCTAATTTACTTTCACTCTTCACTTACATAAATAAATCTTCACAAATAAGATAATATCTAAGAAAAGTTCTTGGCAAGTACAGTTTTGAGGTGTACAACCCTACTAGACATTGCCCCTCTTAAACAAGAGTTCTTGGAAAAGTGAGCAGGAGAGTAATCCTGTCGGATCTGTCTGTCCTAATTTAAAAGTTCTTTGAGAAATAGAGCCAAGGAATTTATTAAAGAGCTGTTACTTCTGAGTCCCTTGCCTGATGTAAAGAAAGGAGATAATTCTGCAGAAAATGAAAGGTACTTTTCCAATAGAAATCCTTGAAATGGAGCTTCCCAATGGTGTTGTAAGTAAACATAAAGAGCAGGTTTTCCCCTTCTTCCTTTACGCTCCTACAAATGTGTTTCAAATCCAGGAAAAACAGTCCATGCCTGAGGCCATTTCTCTCCTCTAATTTATTGTTCTCACATAAAAACTCATAAGTTGCAGCACAAGTAAAACAATTTTCTGATCAGAATCAACTGCGGGCCCATAGATGAAACCATGGTGTCCGTGGGAGTGAGCAGTGCAATAGCAGAGCTGTAGTGCTCTGTCTGGGGAAAACACTGCACCAGAAAGTACTGGTATGGAGCTGTAAGTCTTCCAGATCTCCTTTTCCTGGCTAGCCAACCAGCTCCTCCTTTCTACAATTTATGGACTACTTCCTACAGAGGTACCCTTGGAGAACCCTTGGCTTACAGCAATACCTTACAGGAGTTCAAAGCGACACACAACTGCAATTATCCAATATCCAACCCAAATTAGCAGTCAGCTGTGAGTTTATCCCTAATGCACAGCAGTTAGGATTTGCATTGGCTTTCTGTACTAGCTTGAATTACAAAATTAATTCAATCAGATCCTGCTGTAAATAATACCACTGTGAATTGGTATAGTTCTTACGGGAGTCAAACAGTTCAACTGCATTTACTATAGCAGGTTTTGTGATTACAGTGCTGTACCTCTCAGTAATGAATGCACAGGCGTTACAGTCACATGTGGTGTTATACTGGGGGTACTAAGTTAACACTGCAAAATCTGAAGTCTGTAGTAATACAGGTAATATACATAATTAAATAAGTCAGGTAGTTAACAATATAGTTTGGCCTATTAGATCTGATTTCTTTAAAAGCATGTGGAAGCAGAATTATGTAATTACACAAGTAAATCATTCCATCTTTTTAGAAAAAAAAATCCCTTCTAAAACCCCAAAACTCACCCATACCTTTTCAGGCCATACTAAACTCAGTTCTCTTGCTCCTGAAGAGTGATTCATTTATCTAAAGTTTTCCTTCGAGGCAGTCATTGGGTGAATGCTCAGGTAAAAGCTTGGATAACTGAGGAAAATTACAGCATGCATTAAATGTTAAGAAATCCTGGCTTGGATCCACATTCTCAGCTTTTCATCCCTAAGAATGGCATAAAGACTGTTTGGAGAATCCTCTGTGGCTGCACGTGAGGGGCACCTCTAATGTCACGAGGCCTGGTGGGTGCACGCGGCAGCTGGGACCTGCCTACAAGTGGATGCCCAGAAAGTCTGAGGGATTATCCAGAGCAATATGGTAAATCCAACAGGATCAGGTTACAGCAGCCACATTTGACTAATGAAGAAAATATCGTCATCTTGATAGATTTAAGTATCAGCTTGAAACCCCAAGCTTGACATGGCAATGCCTCTTCCTTTTGCGTGGCCTGAGTGGTGTTAGCACTGCCACAAACATTTGAAAATTGGCAAGAGAAGGGCCAGATGAGTGAGGTTTTGTAATTATTTGGGTAGATTTCCTTAGGGTTTATTATTGGTTTTATTTGAATTGGTAGTCTATCACAAAGCTATTGTGTGTATGTTCTCTGTGACACACAATTATATTTACACAGCAAGATGCTATTTCATTTATTACCAGAAGGGTAATTTATTTCCACAGGGACACCCCCCCCCATAAAAACAGAAAAAAACACAGAAGAACCACCAAACCTGACTCGTGACTACAGAGACCCAGTTGTGCATTTGGTTGAGAGGGTAAAGTTAAAAAAACCCAAACCAAAACCCAGTATTCCCATTAAGTGCATGAAATAGATGCACATGCAGAGAGGGATGAATTGCCATGGCTCACTTGTCAACTCTTTAGCTGTCTGGGGCTTTTTTCATATTCTTCCAGCCTGACAAATCTAAGAAGACAATGCATGAAACAAGATCAATGCAGTCGTGTCAAATTATCAAAATGGAGAGTACTCACAGTTTATCCCATGAATGATTTTACTCAACAAATCCCAGCAACTGTGACAAACCAGTGGGAATGCAGGCTGCTGAGAGCTGATATATTTGGGGAGATGAGCTCATTGAGAAGGCTCTGCTCAGGGTTATATTTCACTGTGAGACATCAGTTATGTTTTTGGGGCTTCTTTTGAGTTGAGAAAAATAAAGGCATCATTTCAGCCATACCTATTAAAGGAACCTTTATTCAGTTAAATGAATATATTACCTGTACAACCTTGGAAAATAGCAAAAATAATGTGCCTTAGGAACTGAAATGGGAAACATTGATTTTTTTTAGGTTTCCACTAAGAAAGACTGGTGAGAAAGAAGGCAGCATATCAGTGCAGAATCAACTGTAAAATATAACTGTGTATTGCAAAGACTTGTATAGTGGATACTGGGATTCAGTTATCCTGCTGATGTAAAAAAATATAATACAAAGGTTTTAATTAGAAATTAAATATAAATTGTACTCAATAAATTCTGTATATGAAATAGATGGTTCAAGGGAATCTATAGACTTAAAGATAACTTGATTAAGTCAAATTTAACCTCCACTTTAGTTCTGTTTTTTTTCTTTTAACTAAATAACATCAAGTATAGATGCAATCTCAAAAGCAAAGAAAGCTATAATCCTGCTCTGGAATGTTCATAATACAAACCTGAGATGATGTACGTCTGCAAGTATTAATTGATGGAAAGATGCAAGAATAATAGGAAGTATATAACTATTTATTCTACCCTTTATTGCTGTGGTATGACATTGGTTTCATTTTTAAGGGACTAGTTAAGAGAAAGAAATAGTGAAAGTGGATAGACTCTTTCCTGAATTTGTATCTTTTCAGCACATGTGCATTATTTACTTTTTCACCTCAGTTGTTTGCCCTGCATACCAGCCATCTTGTACATGCAAAAAAACCATTAGGAAATACAAGTTATTTGAAGCACAGAAATCTACTACTTCCCAACCTGTTCTCCATGGGTTAATTCAATGGTTTTAACTATAGCCCTAAAACTGTCAGACTTGCAGCTATTTTTTTTAGAAAATGGTTACTCTCTTATCTTTGTTTTTTATTCTCCCACACCAAATATAATGGTTCTCTCAAATTTATTATAACTGAAAATGTCCAAGTTGGTTTGGTTTGGTTACTCGTGCTCTTCTACTCGGGACTGTAGGAAGGAGTAGCCAAGCGGCACAAGTATGATGCCACCATGAAACTGCTGTGCCTTCAGCCCCAGAACCTCACACTCACCTTGGGCTGGCTGAGCACGACCCTCAGCAGGAGAAATGACACTCAGCAAACACAAACTTACTGCATTTGTACGATGAGAAATGGCATCATCTTGTTTTTAGTACAGCGTGTTAGGACAGTGAAGCTATATAAGATTTTTTGCCTGGTTGTTTGGTCCATTCCGACATTTCTCCGGTGGGAGAATGTGCTTCTAACAATTCCGGGCATTTCAAACATGACTCACTCTTCAGTATCAAGTTTTGATTATTGTCACAACTACTTAGTTCATCACTGCCCTCAGTGCCTTTGCAATCATCACTTTCTAAGCCTTTGGGGCAGAACCAGACTCCCAGAAGAGGCCCAGGGCTGTAAGCCCCTGGTACTGACCAGCTTTATCCCAGTAAATTTAACATCCTGCCACACAGCTCTGTTTTGTCCAGAAGCAATGACAACAGTGCCTGTCTGTAGTCAACAGAATTAATTAAAGCCAAGTCTGATTTATCTAGAATTAAAATCATTGAGACAAAGTACAGAAACTTGCTTCTGTATTTAGATGACTTTATTTGAGACTTACTGGTCCCTGCATTTGGTTCAGTAAGGCATAGGCAATGAAAAAGTAGTTAACACACTTCTTGGTCCCCTGTAAGTGGTTCTACAAACCTCAGTAAGACAGATTTTATATCTTATGCAGTTGTACAACATTAAAGGTAAAATGTAGCAAAGTATCCTTGGGATATTTAGCACTGCTCCTTGTTCATCACCGCTCATTTCTCTCTAGACTGCAAACGCTATGGCCCATTGACTGGCCCAGACTCAAGCTTAGTGAAACGTGGTTTTTGAGTTGTTTGGTTATCAAAAGAAAAGAGTTATTGAAATTATCATAGGAATAAAGGCAGGGGCAGGGGAGAGGACTCCAGGACTCCAGCTTTCTACCTCAAGGGGTCATAATATACCGAGATATAAGATTGCTGTACATGTACCTGCCAGAAAATCTCATGTCTCTTAGTGATCACGTGAAATTTAAAGAGCTATTACGGGAACAGCTATATAAACCAAATTAGACAAATGAGCTCCTGGGCTTTTTTCACTCTGGTTGCTTGTCAGGTGTAGCTGAGAGTCTTGCATTGCATGACCTCCAATTAAAGATGCAGTCATGTGTCCCTTAGAGACTCCAGCCTGACACGTACTCCCACTGCCTGCACAAAGCCTGACGTTCGCCTCCAAGGCTCTCAATGCAGAGTTCAGAACAAAATAGCTGAGTTTCCAAGCTTTCCATAGAGAACTTTTTATAACTTTGCCTGTTTTCTTAATAAAACCCAAAGTAGTTTCCTTATCAAGTAAGTTCAGTAGGTGTTCCTTTTGAACTGAGTTTGCGTTTCCTTGGGGAAAAAAACCTTTAACTGTGAGAAGAAGATCTGTAATCCCAGCACTTCTATAACTCCTGATTAACCTCAAAAGCATTCACCCATGTTTTTCGAAAAACACAAGACCCAAGATTGAGATTCTTTTTTTTTTATCAAAAGAGATTTTATCATTATAAGCCTCTGAACGTCATCAGACAGCCCTTTTCATTGCCTTGACAAAAAGCCAACTCTAAATTGTGGTAAATGGGGTAAGAAAGTTTTTTTAACTGTAGCTGGGGATCCTCTTGTCCTTTGGAAGAGAAAAGTCTGAGGAGTTTCAGGGAAGGAAGATTGCCTTCTGCCAATTCCAGATTTGGACACTTAGGCCATATGAGTAAAGCTGGTACTCTGTGTGATAGGAATATCCACATTCTCTTGAAGGTTAATATTAATGCTTTGACTGTTATCTATTATGCTTCCAAGATGTGAAACCCTAAAATTAACAATGAGCAACAAGATAAATTTGGCAAAAAATATAAGCCAATATAAATTTCCATGCCCTGACCACCAAAATGGCTGAGTCTGTTTTAACTTTGAAAATGATAATGAGTCCTAATCTATCATTGCTGTTTAAGCAGAACCTTAGTTGCAGTTGCTGAGGCATTCTGCTTTAATTGCCAAAGGCATATGGTAAAGTATGACTAAAACTATTTTGCTCCAATGCTAATGAGTTTAGAAATTCAGAAACAACTATTGAAAAGATAGTGAATGCGAAGGCTTAATCATGAGCAAGGGTATGATGTCATTTCAGCTACTGCAATAAAGAACATGCCTTTCAAGAGAAGCAAATGTCAAGTGATCAGCAGGCCATTTGTTGAATGGAATTTTGCTGGCAAGCACTGTAGAAAATAAGCTTTTCAGTAAAACTGCTAATCCATTCGAATTGTGTTTCCTTAACGATAACAATAAGTTATTGACATTTTGATACGAACAACATCTCTATAAGCAGCCAGAACCCTGCAGTTGATATTTGTGAAAACCAATCATCATTTCCATTTTTATTTCCAGTTTGCTCCCTTCTATTTTAAAACTGAAAGGCAAAGCAATATTATTGTAGAGCTTTTTATATTTTCATAGCTTTGTGAGTAAATTAAACCTATAACAATTCCCTGTGAGTAAGAAGTAAATGTTGTTTTCCCCTTTGGATACTTCTGAAAGTCATCAGATACTTGGAACGACTTGCTGAAGGCCATACAATGAGTCAGTGTTGTATCCAAGATTACAGATTCAGATGCCCTGAGCAACTGCAGAGCCTTCCTGGGCCAGGAGAGTGATCCACACTGGGCTGGTTCTCGAGGAGAGCCCACTGTTCCCTCACTTTCTGCCCCCTTGCTGTGCACACCCTCATCCATGCACCGTGCTATCAGGGCAATAATACACCTGCGTCCTTAGGAGCCTTTTTCCTGTTCAAGTACAAGTGGGAAAGAATTGCATTGAATAGTTTTCTTGGTTTATTCTGCAAAAAACTTGTCTTTATGGTGTGTGTGTTGTTTATTAATGTCTTTCTTGAAGTCTTTGAAAGTTGTTTTTATCAGGATGTGATACATTAACCAAGGACATAATTATTAATATATTTTAAGTTGTAATGCTAAGAAAGAAAAAACTGCCTCTAAAAACACATTCAGCATACTAGAAAATTAATGACATAATGAACAATTTAGTCACTGGGTAAGGGAACATTACAAGTGCATCCCAGGCATTACAGGTGTCTGTTAATACAGTGGTTTTCTTCAGTTGTATTTCCTTGTTGATGCAAATAAGATGATTCTTGATTTCCCATTTGCTGAATGTTAAGAAGTGACTTTCCTCTCCGTGTGTTGATTTCCTTTTTTCCTCTTTCAATTATATATTGTATACACATTCAGTAATCTTATGTAAAGAAAACTCTAAAGGTATTTCCCCCAATATAAACTACATTTTCCTAATGAAACAAAGCAGCTGATTTTTTATCAAACTAATTAATTTGGGACAAATTACAAAAACAGAACATCTGAAGTGAAATGGAGATATTGATGTACTTTCAATGTGCCAAGTCTTGTTGTAGAAACCTAAGAATCTGTATTAAAAAATCAAAGGAAAATAATGTTGCTATCACAGCTCAACAAATCTAAATGTTTATATCACCAGTACCATGAACCCTGACTAGCAAATAACCAGTGGAATACTGTCATAGTCTGGTTTAGCTTTTTGAGTGCATTAATTTAATACAACTAGCTCCTAACATTGTTTTCGTACAATTATTATCATATTTCTGTTTCATTTTATAGTATTTTGGCAATTCAGGCAAGTTCTTGCAATCAATAGAAGTAGCAATCAGAATAAATGTAATGTGCTCTTTTACCCAACGTCTCTGGAAACCATTCCACACAAATCATTTGCAGATGCAGCTTAGAGAGGATTTAACTCTGCTTAAGGTGGAGGCAGAGCTGGACATTTTCTGTTCTACACAACCTGTTCTAAAATCTTCATTTAGTCATTGCTAAAGTTTACATTCTAGTGTGTACGCTGCACGTTTTCTGGATGACAGAGGGAAAAGTGAGGTCATGATTCGTCAGTTCTCTAGGCAGTAGGAGAAAATGAAATGAGTCTGATACTCCACTGGGCAAACCTCCTCCAGCAACGAACACAGAAGTACGTCTGCGTCATACATGACCTGGAACACCCTTCACTTAACATTATTAACCATGGAACACATCTGAATCGTGATTTTAACAGCCTGAACAGTGTTCAGGTTTTGGAATAGGCATTGTTTCTGACTTTTCCAAATGTTAGGAATGTGTATGCCCTCAGATTTACACTAGACATTCCTTTTAAGTATCTCTCTCTCTCATTTTTTATTGTTCGATTAGATGGATGAATCGTTTGGGTCTCGCAGCAATTGGTTACACACCTGATGACAAGGACATTCATCCAGATGAAGGTAATGCCTCAGAGATTGTAATTAGGAGAAGAGAGCAGAGGATACACATCTGTTCATTATTTGAACAAAGCTGGAGATGTCAGAACCATCTTCTCTGTTACCATATGTGCCATATCTTTTAAAGTATCAATTTTCCTCAGAATCCAAGTCCTTGAAGAACCATATTTATTGGTGCCACCACCAAAGAAAATAAGACCCTGAGTAATAATTTTAAGAACTATTTAAAACAAGTGATAAAGAGAATGCAAGGCTCAGGGTGAGGTATGATCTCCCAGACCACAGGGGGGACATCCCAAGCACAGGTCAATCTGTGCTTTCAAACTGCTTGTGCATCTCCTGAGCTCAGGTCCCAGCCTTGCTTTCTTCACCATCCCCCACGGTGGAGCCTGCCACACTACAAAATTAAGTGTTGAGGCTCAGCTCTGCTTTGGCTTCTAGAATGCAGTTTCTCTTTGAAAGCCTGTGGCCAGAAGCTGGGTTTTACGTTCGGTGGGAGTTGGGTGCCTGACCTGCTCTCTGTAACGCTTTCCTAAAACACTTGAAGGTTCTGTGTATCTCTGTATCTCAGGTGCCGGACCTTTGTCCCTCAGGGACTGCCTAAGGTGACTATGGAATGTCTACCTGTGCATGCCAATGATATTGTTAAAATGTGGGACCTGCTTTCTTGTGGAAAAGCACAGGAGTGAAACCCAGAATGCTTTGTTAGCAGATTACTGGAGTGAGAGTGACCAGGATGACATCGACGGCTCTTTAACCCTGAAGCAGGAAGGCTCTTCGACACTGTGTGACACCTATCATCGAACACCCTCGGTGAGTTATGAACATTGCATCTGTCAGTAGGTCACCAAAAAATACCTTCACCTGCATTTTCCTGGGCTTGGAACATTTGATTGCCATAAAGGCAGAACAAAGACAGGTCTCGCTGTAAGAATGAAATAACTGCTGTTCCTCCTGAGCTACAAACTGAAGGTTTCCCTAACAAGGCAGGAGAGGTAACTGTCTCCTTAAACAGCTATGTCACCAGACTGTAAAGGTGACATTTTTTGAAGGATTTGCGAGATTGCACCTAATAATATGAACAGAATATTCAAATGTTGACTTTATCACAGAATATGAAAAGAACGTGGCGACTGGGGTAGTTTGTGTTAACTGAGGCTGTGTTTCAAGTATGAACATTGGATACTGGATGCTAGAGATTAAGATTGGGTCACATTTGTGCAGTAATCGTGGTTCAGTACAAACATTTTTTTAAGAACATACCTTTAGAGGCAAGGGATTTTCACAAAATGAATCCGTGTGTACAATACCATAGTAGTGGCAGTATTTTCTGTTTGTGTCATAAGATGCCAAGTAGCTCCTAAAAATACTTCTAAAAAGAGAAAGATTTTGACAACCAAAGGGAAGAAAAGCATTTTGTATATGAAGAGGCTCTATAAGCAAATAAGAACATTTCTAATGCCCGGAACATAGGCTGTGATGATTATTCTATGTTTCCAAGCACAGATAGGATTGTTCTCTATTTTTCTTTCAGATTTTTCTTCAGCGTGAATGACACGATCCTCACACAGCCAGAACCAAAGAAAGACTGACTGAGACAACAGCATCACATGGGTGAAGCTCAGACTGATTTTCACCCATGTGATGCTGTTTTATCAACTGGGATACAGGTTAAGACCCTCCCTTTCTGTTTTTCCACTTTTTTGCCTTTCTCTTTGTTTTTGAATTAAAATTATACACAGACCCAGTAGAATTGATTAAAATAAATTGAGAAGTTCAGCGGTCCCCCCAAAATTAAAAAAACCTCCTGGGTTCTGAAGTTTGGGGTTTTTTTCTGTTTGGCTGGATACTTATTCTCCCCCCCAAAAAAAAGAAATGAAACACAATTATAGTTTATTCTGGTGGCTTTCATGTCTTCACAGCACACTGCTGGACTGGGTGTAAACTGGGCAGGGCGTCAGGAAACCTGTCCCAGTGTTATACTGGTCTTTCCTGCAGGAGTTGCTCAGGGGCAGAGAATGTGCAAAACAAGAATAGGGAGTGGTTAAAACATAGCCCTTGCATAAAAGATCCCACTGCTGGTTATGTTCTGTTTACAGAGGTTCACGTTATGACTTATCACGGTCCATTTTGTCAGTAGC
Source organism: Dromococcyx pavoninus (assembly GCA_033558185.1). NCBI lineage: Eukaryota > Metazoa > Chordata > Aves > Cuculiformes > Neomorphidae > Dromococcyx > Dromococcyx pavoninus. The sequence continues at coordinate 199,371 of JAUMJL010000137.1, forward strand.
TGTCATATAATGCTCTACACTACAGTCATTTTCTCGGATCTCTTCAAAACGTCGTCTGATAGTCAGATGATTTTTGTATCTTTTCAGGTGAATTCTTCGAGTCCATTCCCTGAAGCCAAGCAGGGCCGACACTTTTCAAGTGAATCAACATATTCTCATTCTTCCGCCGAGGATTCTCGACAAGATGTAGCAGGGAGCACGCACTCGTCGGGATGCAGACCTCCGTACCGGGAACGGCGATCCTGGCAGGATCTGATAGAGACTCCGTTAACCAGTTCAGGGCTCCATTTCCTTCAGACTGTTCCTCCCGACGCCGAGTACGGGAGCGGCCGGCCTGGAATGTCACCAGACAAACGAAGACAAGCAACGCTACCGGTACAAAGACGCCATAATTACGAGCAGGATGGGCCCTTCCCTTTGGTGGAATGTCCAAGGGGGCATGGCTCTCACAGCAGGCCACAGAAGCAGCGCAGTCAAAGCCTTCCCCGAAACAGAGACGTCAGGGGTAAGGAATGCATAAAGTCTATAGAAGGAACAGAGGACAAGCTAGAAGAGAAAGTTCCTATTCGAAGGCACAATAGTTTCTGTGTGGAAGGTAAGCTGCTGGAGATGTTCCCATCCTCTCTTCTGCCATTGGAAAGCAGAATAATATCACCACTATTCTCAGCAAGCCTTCTGTGGTTTAACTGGTTTATGTTGGCAAATTCATCAGTCACTACACAGGAGTTTGCACTTAAAATGCTTGGATGCAGTGCTAAGAATACAGCCCTGGGGCTGATCCAGATGGGTTTGGGTTTAATAAAACAAAAATTGGAAGTCTGTGTTACAGAGTTACTTTACACATGAATTTGCATTATTGCTTGCTGGTTTTAGAGACTTCAGCTGAATGATTAGATTCGTTGTTAGGTTTCTTTATCTATTTTCTTTCAGAAAACATAAGAGAAATTGGAGAAAATACAGATGGCCTGCAAGAGCTATACAAATCTCTGGAACAAGCCAGTTTGTCAGCTTTTGGAGAGCAGCGTCCTTCCACCAAGCAGGAGTTCCGCAAGTCTTTTGTAAAGCGATGTAATGATCCAGTTATCAATGAAAAGCTTCACCACATCAGAGTTCTGAAGAGCACTTTAAAAGTAAGGCTTTATCATTAATCTTGTGTATGAGCAATATCAACTTGTAAAAGTATCATCTCTTAATGTTTTCCACGGATGAGGCTTTCTCTGTTGCTTTAGGATTAAGTTCCAAAGAAAACTAAAAATACTTGAAAAAAAAATATTTCCTCTTAAGGAGAATATATCTATATACACTGAGCACTCTTTATAGACCTGTTGTAGGAAAAGTCAAGGACTGAGCTGTCAAAGGGTTTAAGTTGTAACAGTTCCTGAATATTGGTAAGAGATCAAGTGTCCGTAGTAGTTTCCCCAGCACTTTGCATTAAAATGAAAGAAGGAATTAAGTGCTGAAATACAAAATGCAGCATACATTTACGGTTGGACTCGATGACCACAAAGGTCTTTTCCAACCAAAAGATTCTATGATTTCATTTTCACGTGCTGTGTCTCTCTGGAATTTGATAGGCGAAGGAAGGGGACCTCGCAGTTATCGACAGCCTTCTGGATGACCCCAACTTAACATCAAAGAAGTTTAAAGATTGGAAAGTAAAGAACTATGAGTTTTTCCTGGACATTTGTGAGTACAGTGCTGCTGTGCAATCCCAAAACGGAGCCTCTGAACTTGCAGCCCCAGCACCAATGCTGACACACACACACTCGTTCATTGAAACTCACGTGTGACAGGACTCGTATCCCGAACCGTTGCTGGGTGCCACGAAAAATCAAATAAGACAAACACTGTAATATTTATTGCTAATGTACTCAGCAGTACTGTAAATAAGTCGGATAAGAGAATAGTGCCACAGGATGCCTACTACATTGCATGATAAGACAATAATATTCTTTATGGTTTCTTTTTTTGTTTGCTGTTATCAACCGATGTCCGTATCGAGCTCTGCATTAGGAAGAAGCAGTGCGGAAGTGTAACTGAAAATAAATACCAGTATATTTAAAGTACTGTACTAAAACTAAGCTTATAGTATGAGCTCCTACAATCATTTTATATATTTAGATATATATATAAAGACGTATCTATATATATAAAATGTAATACAGCAGTTGACATTTGCTTTTAAAATGCCCTAAAGTTCACACTTTCACATATTTTTTTTCTTGAGAAAAATACAAAATGAAAACATAAAGACGTTGGCCACTCTTAGATTGAAGGTTTATTTTTGCAACATTTCCAGGTAGTGACCATCTTTGCAAATAAAAGGACAGAGTTATCAACATGTAAACTCAATCCCTATAGTGTGCCTTAAAATGTACACTGTACATCTAGCAAATAGCTCCCGCTCTGGCCCTATGGGCGTTCTGTACATGCCATTTCGATACTGTGTTTGTAACACACTGTGCCTGCCTTCACAATGAGTGAATCCAAGCATGCAGGCGTGGCACAGAGGGTAAGATATGAGTAGAACAATGTCGGTTGTTCACTAATGCTGCAACTTAAACTGATTTTCATATAATTTGAATTATTTCATGGTGGAAGAAAAACATCTGCGCTGACTATGGTACATACGGCAGGTTTTCATAGTTTCTTCACTGTGAATTTAAGTGACACATGACTGTGAGTCACAAAATTTGAAACAGCTCTGATGCTTCAAGGATGAGAATTAAGTTTTAAAAAAATCCTGAGCTAATCAATTATATTCTTAATAGACTGGCATCAGGAGCTGAGTAAATTATTCACAATTATATATTGTCTGGCAATAATTTTTAACTTAGTGTACATTAGCAAGTGGGTGAAGTTATTCAATACATCATTTGAAAACCAATCTGTATTGATTGGGCTGGGAAGACACACAAGTCACATAGTGTATTTCACTTCCTTGCCTGGATGGGAATGATTTCTAAGAATCAGATTTTGGAGAAAATACTTGTATTCTTGGGGAAACGCATTGCTCTGAATGCTACTGAACATAAATTCCAAGCATCCATTCACTATTTTCTTTGACTATGCTTGCTAGAATACTTCTAGACAGCAGACCAAAGGGGGTGTGAATACAGCTGACGTCATTTCACTCAAGCACAGACTTTCACTGATATTTTTTGCATAAGATAAACTTAGTTGTCTCTCCTACACCAAGAGCTGTACAATTCATACAGTTCAATATCAGATAGAAAAAAAGATATTATCTCAATGAAGTCTTAGTACCCAGGAAGTGATTTAATCACAAAGCCAGAACTGGGGGCAGGTATCCTGTTTGTTTAGTTCAGTCTCCAGAAAGCAGCTGTGGTAGTTTGAACCTGGCTGGCTGTCAGAAGCCCACCAAGATGCACTCACTCCCCCTCCTCAACAGGACAGGGGGAGAAAAAATGATGGGGAAAGCTCGTGGGTTGAGATAAAGACAGGGAGATCAGCTACCCATGACCATTGTGGGCAAAACGGACTTGACTTGGGGAAAATTAATTTCATTTATTGCCAATTAAAAATACAGTTGCATAGTGAGAAACAAAGACATATCTAAAACCACCTTTCTTCTTCCCCTTCCTTCTTTCCTGGTGTCGAAGTATACAAAATTGTTTCTCCTACATTTTTATCCTTTCTCAAATAAGTTATCCCAGAGGAGCCGCCCACTTCCCTGATGGGCTCGGCTTTGGCCAGCGAGGAGGCTGTTTTGGAGCCAGCTACAACTGGCCATGTGCAACACAGGAGCAGCCCCTGGTCTGTCCTCAGGGAGGCCACCCCTGCAGCCCCTCTCCTACCAAAACCTTCCCATGTAAACCCAACACAGCAGCTGAAGAAACACAACTCAGATGATGGTTTTATTCTTGTTTGCACTGGTGTTCATTTGAACCATAATAGATGCAGCGATTAAACAAACAACAGTCTACAATAATACAAGAACAGTAATTGGATAAAACATACTACATGGAGGCACATTTGGCCTGTTTCAATAATGTAATCTACTCTGTTATTAAGAATCACTAAAGGCAAAGGCTCCTTAAATGCATATATTGGAGCTTAAACTTATTTCCATCAAAACAAACAGGAAAACTCCAGTGACTTCAGAGGAGAAGGATCATGTTGTGTATGTTTTGCTTATATATTAAACAAGCACTTCACCCTCTGTCTGAGCACCTGAGGTAATAAATAAGTCAGAGGAAATAGAAAACAATTCCCCACCAGAGGTTTCACCAATACAGGAGTTGCAGTATTCATGTGCAACATAGAACCAAATTGAAATGTATTTACTATGTGAACACTGTAGTTACTGGACAATTGAATAGCAGAAGCATAAAGAGAGAGAATTTGTCTATCTTTTCATATCAGATTTCTGGAAGTTATGTATTTCACTGTTTTATAATAGTATCCTTCAAATAATGTGGGAGAAATATTATGCAGTGAAGCAAGCAGTGGCGTAAATTATAGGGGCCATTTAGAAATGAATTCATACGGTATGTGCAAGCAGTGATAGATGGTCACAGAATTAGTTAAATGGGTGGAAATCTCTATATTCCAAGAAATTTAAACACACCTTTCGTTTCAAACCCAGAAGATGGTTTGTGATTTCATAATACAAAGATCCATATGATTTTAAAATAGCTCCCAAAAAGGATTTCAAATACTGATGTAGTGTGACTCAAAGACAGAAATGACAGTTGTCCACTGAGCATCTAAAAACACTGTCCCTAAAAACAATGAAACAAACTATTTCTCTTCAAAAATGCTACTTATAGATACAGCTGAAAATGACAAACATCATTAGGAAGATATAGTTCTCAAAATAACACAAATAGTAAGGAAAACAGACAATCTCAATTTTCAGTTCTGAAAGTTAAAAAAACATTTCTGAAATATGAGATGAGAGAAAAAGTTGAGACATCACATTTTTTTGCACAGCTTATCTTTAAAATCTTCCAGTGTTGTGAGTTCATCTATTCTGAAACTCTCGGAGCCGTGAGTCTGCGTTCTGCTCTTGGAAAGCAGCTCTCATCAAATAGGATTTGCACTGAATAGTCAAGATAAATTATCCAAGAGATTCATAAGGTGAACTGAGACACACTGGAGAAATCTCCTATCATGAGGGTAAGATTAACTGGGAGAAGGGTTTGAAAGATTTGTCTAACGTTGCTTATGCCTCGGAGCAACCAAAATCAAATTGTTCAGATTAAGCAATACAAAGACTTTACTCTCTCACAAACATCAGCTGGCATTTGAAAGTCATTTTGCAGGAGCTTTGTCGTACTTCTTGTGTGTGTGCTCAGCTCCACGCTGCAGCCCCTCCCTCCCCACCACCGGTCTCTACTTTCTGGATCTAAGTGCTAATCCAGCTATGCTACAGAAAGCAATGTACAAAGGTACTGTAGTGCAATTATTTTGAATTCCATCATCTTTGAAGGATTGAAATGCAAAATGCAATACAGATATTGTATTTAAAAAATCCACGCACCAAGTTCTGATACCTGCTAAGATATGGCAAATTCTCCTGGACCAAAGGGTACCTAAACACACTGCACAATGCAGCCAAAATTATTATGGCAGTTTTCATCAGGCACTTTTAAATGATAAAAAAACCCCTTTGCTGTTGAGTTCATCAAGGGACATCTCCAGCTCCAGCACCATACATCTGTTACCAACTGGGTTGCCTGCCTGAATGCTTAGATAAAACTTGGTTCTTAAACACAACTCCATGAAGAGATTCTTGGATGTGTTTTATTTATCCAGATCTTATTAAAGTTAGGGTCTTCATTAGGCATTGCTGCAGCAAACTGACCCTCGGGCTGCAGACATTCTCTGTGGCTTGATGCTTCATCCTTATGTTACTGGCTGGGTTTTATGATGATTTAATGCTTCCCCCGAGCTGCTGATTCCCCTCCTTTTTAAATACTATTCTGTATCCACTGAAGTCTCAGATCTTTGAAAGCTCTCTTAGTAGCTGTCTCAGCAGCATTCCTCAGAAAACGGAGACCTTGGCTTCACTAAGTGAACACTTCCCCAAGCTTACTCTAATTAATATGAACAAGAATCAGAGGAGGAGGAGGTGCTTATCAGCCTGAAAGTCCACATCCTTTCATACAAACCATGCAGAAGCACTGGGCCCACACGCTGTGACACCACGGGTAGGATTGCATTTGCTCTTGCAGCAATCAGCCTGTGTGGGATTGTGCAGGTTGTCTTCACTCTCTGTAACACAGGTGGTTGCAAAAACCACCCCATTGTTTCATCGCCTTCTGATACAGCTCTGCTTTCTCCAACACATCAAGAACTTCTTGAACTGCTTTAGCAACATAAAGAACTACTAAAAGATTTTGGAGGATGAGGTCCATCTTTTCCAAGCAGGGAATTCTGAATATGTCAGTTAATATTCAGATCTGCACCACTGTCTTTCAAGCAAGAGTGTTGCAGGGAATTGCTAGATGTACATGGCCACTTCACTCTTATTCTCTTCAGCAGTTATAGCTCTCCAGGCCAAAATACTCTCTGAGTCAATGTTTTATGAAGGACAGTAAAGGTACTTTTGGAGGGGCTGCCTTACAGAGGCACTGGGAAGTACTCAGCCTCATCAGCATTTGTAGAATTCTACTGCTGACCTTTCCAAGACTTCATTTCGAATATTAATGGGAAAATTAAGAATCTGGTAGAAGTTGTTTAACTTTTAATAGAAATCTGGGGAGAATTAAAAAGTTCTCGTATCTCTTATACAGATCAGACTGTCACATACCTTATTCACCCTATGGTTCCATCATGATTTCACTGTCTTCCAAAGTAATAAAAGCATTCTCTTCTGAAAAAACTTGCAGTACTTATGACTGAGGTGATACAGCTGGGGGCTGTTGGCCGCTTAGGGTGGGACAGCTCTGCCAGGCAGAGCTATGTCTTGATATTTCACCAGTGGTTTGGACAAACCCTTCATGCAACTGGGGCCAAAGTGCTTCAAAAGTAGGTTGTTCAAAACAGTCCTTGGCCTTGACAGAACACTGAACTAAGGCAAGAGGCAGCACAGGTGATCAACAAAACTTCAGCCCCGTCTGCAGTGCCTATCAGCTGCCCCCAAAACTGTAATGCAAAGGATGCCATTGATTTACAGCTCGAACACTGCATCAGTTAGCAAAGCAAATGTTGTATCTGTGCAGAGATCCTGACTGCTGTCTGGACCCAGCCCTGGAGAGATCCTTTAAGAGAGCACAGGCCTGTCTCTGTTACTGGGCCTCAGCCCTGGAAATACTGTTTATAGGACACCCAGGCTCCTGTAGTGCAGCGTTAGGGAAAGAAGCGGCAACGTGACCTCACAAAGGATTTTTTATTTCTCCTTAGTTTTCACATTAGGGAGATGAGGTATTTGTCAGGAAGACAGCAGGATGCATTTATAGCAATGCCTTTTGCTCAGAGTGTAGGTCTGTAGATCTCCCACGTACCACATGCCTTAGACCACTGAACTTAAAATCTCATTAGAGACAATACACCATCTTCCCTGTTGCCAAATGATGTTTATTTGCCACTAGTACAAAAACAGGTAATAACAGGAAAGAATGAAGAAGCAATATTAGCTAATTAATTTATATTAAAGAACATAAAGGTTTTTTTCTTCTCTTTTTTTTTCCTTTGTTAAAGCTAAGGTTCAGTGTAGCTTTTTCAGGCAAGCTACTGCAGGGATAAGTTCCCCATCTCTTCTTATCCCAGAGGAATTCACACTGTGTGGCTGAGGCTCTCAATGGGTGTTAACTGTACGTGCATCTGAAAATCAAACCTGAGTCGTATCAGTTGATGAATGGAAAATACATTGTGATTTAAACAAAAACTAGGAAGTTGTCTTTTCTTAGTCGATTTCAAAACTTATTTTCTTCACTCCCATTGCATATAAGTGTTATGTACTTCTGAGCAGTCCCTTTCGCTGATGTGTAGGCAGGCGAAGCTCTGCTCTTCAATATAACTAATAAATGAGGACGTGTTTTTGTAAAGCTCAGTTTCTACATTTTACAGTTTATATCACACTTCCACATTCAGAAGGAGGATTACAAATAGTATTGTTCAAGCTTTTGTCAGTTTTAAGATAGCTGATATACTACTGGGACCTACTGTTATTGAAAGCATTAAGACATTTCAGCCAGATACTGCCAGTCGTTATCTTCAGGAAAAGAACCATGTTCATTCTTAATGCAGGACAGACAGACAGACATTTATGTTTATGAAGCACATGATAGTGTTAGATGTGACAATTAGGGACTTTGCTGTATGCTTTAACACCATTGCAAGAGCAGTATTTGAAAGAAAGCAATTTTTTAAAAACAGTAAAATACATTGACAAACTGTGTTTGGCCAACCAGTCCCTCCAGCTTCTGTCCTCACATCCCCAGAACATTGTTCACTCTCAGGCACCGGTGAGGGTATCAATACAGATCTTTTTGCTAACTGTAAATGCATCTGTCTGAATGCTGCAGATTAAATAAGGATGCTACATTATACATATTAACTCTTGCATTTTTTTCACTAGCAACCATGAAAGAAATTTGTCTTAACAAATCTTGTTCACTGGGTAAAATACCAGTAAGACCCTGTTACCAGTTGAGACTTCTGTTTTACTGAGAAACAAGGATTTCAGCTTAAAAATCTGAAAAGACAACAGGTTAGGATATAAGAGAAATGCACTAATATTAATAAACTTTTTACATTTGACACATACTGTATTACAGAGAAAATATCCTTGTAAGACCATTAATTGCTGGGCCATAGGTGACTTCTGTCTAGTTTACTGAAGTAGCTAATAAACCTTGTATAGCGAGCCTTTTTTAGATAACGCTTACATGTATGGAAACGTATGACACCCTTGTACTATGGCTTGCACTTTACTTGCATTAAACTGTGAAGTAGGCTGTAGTAATGTCCTTGTATATTCAGGGGTTGAAATACCAAAGCACTGGAGTATCATACTGCTGGTGTTCAACCTGTACTGTTAATTAAACCTGAACATGCTGACAATGTGTATTCTGAAAAACCCCACTAACTTCAAATCTTTAGCAAATAATGCTGTGGGGTCTCCATGGTCTTTGTTTCTTTGTAAATATAAACATTCTTACTGTTTCTGTAGCAATAGGAGGTTATAAACCAAACTTTCACTAGGACTGTTTTCAATAACAAAAAGAGATCTATAGCGCCTTGTATAAAAATCATGGAGACTCCATGACCTGTGGGCATTTTTTGTTTACAAGCAGTATGTGTATATATATTAGAGGCAGAACTGTTATTATCACAAAGTTATGTTGTGGTTGATTCTTTCTAAAATAAATATATGTTTTCTGTCATTATGAAAAAGCAGTATTTTAGAGCCATCCTGAGAAGTCTGAAGTGTCAAAGCTTCAAGGACGAGTAATCTTCCATCTTTCGGCCTTGTTTTTCTGATCAGCTGTGAGATGAACTGCGCGGTAATGGTAAATCACCTGTCCATGCCAGGGAAAACGTCTGAGTTCTATCACCATTTATGAGCATTCTGCAACTTTTCTATAACCACCGCCTTGTCGAAGTGATTTTATGAGCAGATGCCCTATTGATACCGTAGTAAAGTCCCTCAGCTCATTGACGCTACAGAGAGAAAATTAACTGCTATAGACCAATACAGGTAAAACTATGTTTCAACCCCTGGATAATACAGTATTTCTTCAGTTTCACAATAGTATTTTTAATTTTATACTTGTCTATGTCGAGAGATGATCCAATAGTTTATATAGGCAGCAAACATTAGGTTTCTTTTTTTCCCTCTTTTCAGATGAGTTCTGTGTGAATTACTGTAACTGGCTGCGTTTTTTCTATCACAGATTAACTTGTTAACTTTTTGTGTGTCTACAATGAAAATTTATGAATGGAAAACTTCACTGTGTGTTGCTCACTGGGCATATACCTCATGGTACATTGCACAGACGTGTAAGTTGTAAGTTGCACTGCAACATTAAAAAAGGAACATATTGCTCTTTTTTCAAAGATATTAACTTATTTAAGAGATATAGTCTGTACATTATTAAAAAGAACATTTATTCTTCCTAAATTCAAACAAAGCTTTTGTTTTGGGGAAAAAAAGGTTGTAAACTTCTGTTGTAAATTTGGACTTCAATAAACGAATTATCTGCACTTAATTTTTGTGCTTGTGTGTGTTCTCTAACACCTGTAATCAAGAGGAGCAATCGCAGTCAGGCATCAGGTCTGGATTTGAGCCAGGCACACACGGCCAGTGGGTGGACTACCTGTACCTGTTGTGCCTTCCAACAGTTCCAACTGTGGCTCTTAACGCCAACAACTCTCAGAAAATCATCCTGGCCATTCCCTTGGCCAAAGCAGATGCAGCTGGCGTGGGCTTTTCTCTCTGACTCACATTTTAAAATGGTGACACTTGGGATATGTGCTTTTCTGACTGAAACAGAACTGGCAATCACAGACTCACAGAATCATTTAGGTTGGAAAAGACATTTATGATCAAGTCCAACCCTTAACCTCGCACTGCCAACTCATCACTAAACCATGTCCCTATGCACCACATCTACACATCTTTTCAACACCTCCAGGGATGGTGATTCCACCACTGCCCTGGCTAGTCTGTTCCAAAAATTGACAACCCTTTCTGTGAAGGAATATTTCCTACTATCCAGTCTAAACCTCCCTTGGGGCAACTTGAGGCCACTTCCTCTCATCCGAGCACTTATAATTTGGTGTTTAGGAGTAGAGGTTGGGGGGAGAATACCTTCTAGGAGCTAAAAAGGAAAAATATAGAATCCCAGGGGGATGTCACTTTGGGACAAGGTGGAAGGCTGGGCTGCTGCAGCCTCTGTGTGAGGGCAGGGGCCACACCAACCCGGGCCCCGTGGGATCTCAGTGCTCTGTGACAGCACTTGGCACTCCAGGATCCAATCGTGATTCCTGAGTGCAGCCTTACATGAGGCCAGGCTGGGAAAGATGGAGTTGTTCAGCCTGGAGAAGGCTCCGGGGAGACCTTGTAGTGGCATCCCAATACTGCAAGGGGCTCCAGGAAAGCTGAGAAGGGACATGAATGATAGGTGGAGGTGGAATGGCTTCAAAATGTTAGGGGAAAGACTTAGATTAGACATTAAGGAGAAATTCTTCACGGTGAGGGTGAGCAGGCCCTGGCCCAGATTGCCCATGGGGTCGTGGCTGCCCCATCCCTGGAGCTGTTCAAGGCCAGGTTGGATGGGGTTTTGAGCCCCTGATCTAGTGCCCCTGGCAGGGGGGTGCGACTGGAGGGGCTCTGAGGTCTCTTCCAACCCAAACTATTCCATGATCACAGCTCTCGACACTGGCTCCCGCGAGCCTTTCTGGACCTGCCCGGCGAGCGGCCGCCATAGCCTCGCCTGCCACCCCTCAGGGGCTCCCGCTCGCCCCGCCCCCTCGCCCCGCCCCGCCCCGCCCTGCCCGCGCTGCGCGGGGCTGTCGCCAAGATGGCGGCGGCGGTGAGTGGCTGCTGGGGGCGGTGTGCGGTGCGGCGGCGGTTCCCGCCCCATGCGGAGACACCCCTAGCGCAGGGGAGCTCCGCGGAGACACGCTGGGGTCTCGTGCAGCTCCACAGCCCCCGCGGGTCTGGTCAGAGCGGGCCTGCGCCGGCTGGGGAGGGGAAGGAGGGGCGGCCCCGGGCACGGGGCTCGGGGCACGGGCCGGCGAGTGCGGCTCCCGTGGGGCGGGGGCGGCATGGGGTGAGCCCGGTATGGGGGGAGCCCCGCCATGGGGTGAGCCCGGCATGGGGGAGAGCCCCGGCGTGGGGGGATCCTGTCTCGGGATGAGTCCCTCCTGTGAGATGGCCCTCTCCTAAGGGGAGCCCCATTCTGAGGGAAATCCCTGTCCTGGGGTGATCCTGATCCCTGTCCCGAGGGGGGATCCCTGTCCTGGGGTGATCCTGATCCCCATCCTGGAGTTTTCCCCGTCCTAGGGTTATCCCCGTCCTGGGGTAATCCCTGTCCTGGGATGATCCTGATCTCCATCCTGGGACGATCTCTGAACCAGGGTGATCCCGATCCCTGTCGTGGGGTGACTCCCTCCTGTGGGGAGTCCCTCCTGTGAGGATCCCCGTCCTGGGGTGATCTGGATCCCAGTCCTGTGGGGGATCCCAGTCCTGCGGTTCCCTGCTCCAGCACTGGGATCCAGGGGCCGTGGTTGCTTGGGCTGAGGATGCCCCTTCAGCTGCCACCGAGGGGCCAGGGAAGGCAGAGGGTCTCGGCACAGCCTTCTCTGTGCCAGAGCTAGAGGTGGAAGGAGCTGGTTCAGGAGCGTAATTCAGTTGTAGGGCAGGGAATAAAGAAATGGTTATCTCTGGTTCTCCATCCTTACAGCGCTGACACACCTTCCACTGCTCATTGAGAAATGAAATGCCAAGGTACCTGTTCAGTAGTAGCACTATAACGTGGTGGTGTTTCACCATCACTAAAACAGGGATGTTAACATCATAGAATCAGAGTGGTTTGGTTGGAAGAGACCTTAAAGCCCATCCAGTTCCAACGCCCTGCCACAGGCAGGGAGACATCCCACTGAATCAGGTTGCCCAAAGACTCATCCAGCCTGGATATTGCATCCATGCTATTACAAATTAACAGGGTTACAAGTATCTAAAATATGTTTTATCTTCAGCAGAGGGGAAAGTGCCTGTCAAGATCTAGGCTGTCTCTCAGATATTTAGACAAGTTTCCCAGTTTCCCAGTCAAATGAATGAATAGACTGCTTTCCCATGAATGTTCCTATTTACTTTTGCAAAGCATTTAGGAATGTGTATATAGCTGCAAAGAAAACGGTGATGCAAGCGAGGGCAGCCAGAGGAGTGAAAATGAAGGATTTTACCTGAGTTTGTTATGAGACAAGTACCTGGAAGGAGAAGCTGCATTTGGTGTTGTGGTGTTCCCAGGTGATCTTGAAGAAGCAGAGTTAGCACAGGCATTTGAATGATTCAGTACCTGTAGTGAAGTGACTTTACTTAATAGAGTTGCATTCTTCTTAAGTTTTCACTTTCTCAGGGTTGCCATCTGGCAGACAAAGATTAAAAACACATTTGTGAAATATCAGTAAGTTCAGCTGAAGGGAAAGGATGATCTGGGGGGGTGTTTCTTTATGATTGTCATTACAGATTTGCAAATAAATATATACATATCCAAATGGAAATACTGGGTTTGGCTTAGAACTGACAGTCACATCTTGTGTAACTTCTGGGAAAAATGAATCAAAAAGATGGGAGACAGTTTTGTGTTTTACCCCAAGATATCTACGTGGTAGGAGAAATCCATAAAGCCATGCTGCTTATTCTTTGAGTAACAGCTTTCCACTGAAAATACAACACGTAGTAACTGCCAAAATGTCAGTTTTAGTCTGGCTAGGAGGTTTTGGTGTTGTGATGAAGAAGGTGTATGTATTTTTATATATGTATCTTTTTTTGCATGAAGTCTACTCCTTTCATGACCTGGTTTTGTTTTGAGGCTTGTCCCCACCTTCAGGGCAAGTTTTCTTATTTGTGCTTCACTTCTTGAAATGAGTACATGGAACTTGCAGTTTCAGTGGGAAACGGCACTTAATGACTTGAGATTAGCATAAATTGAATATGTGGGTTTATTATGCTATAGTTTGTATTCTGCATCATTTGAGTTAGTGGATTTGTTGTAGTGATGTAGCTTTTTAACTTTTCTTTACAGAATCTGTATTTTTGATCTTATCAAAGATTCTAAACACTTTGAAGTAGACTGTTTGAAATGCAAGGATTTAAAGCCAAAATTATTCAGGTACATTTGACAGTTTTATTGTTACATTTTGATTAATCTTACTCTACTAGTTCTGCTGTTAGAAGGCATAGCTGAAACAGTTTTCTGCTAGAGAGCACGTAGTAGATTTCTGTAGCGAATCAAAACTAATGCCACTGCTACTGTGTGCTGTTCAGTGCTTTGAGATAACCAGGGTGTGTTTTTTGCCTGTGAAAAACCCAACATGCTGGTGGTGCGTGATAGCAGTGGCCATGGCCTGGTGGTGGTGTTGCCAGGATTCTGCTGCCTCTCCCCGTTGTGCTTTGAACACACAGCTCTTCCTGACGTGTTAGACATAACTGTTGTTGGCAATCTATAGCATTTGCTTTGCCATTGTAGTCTAAGAAAATCCTTGTGTAAGGCAGAAGAGGTCTCTAAAAGGTACGGTGTTTTAAAAACAAGTGACTTGTTTAATGCAATATTTGATCAAGCACAACGCAGTAGTAAATTCCAGACTTTACTGGAGTGAAATTTTCCTTTCTGCACTGAAACTCCCTTTTCTCAATGACTGTCCCAGGTGGCAAAGCTGGCAGCGGTGTCTGCTGCTCTGCCGTTTGCGTGTGTTACTGTACATGCAGCAGCAGAAAGGGAATCCAAAGGTCAGCTGGTGAAGCCCTATCAGGTAAGAATCTTACTGTCTGTCAGTCTTTAAAATAATGCTAGAAGAACCTACAGAATGCCATCTCCTTTTGTTGAATTATATTACTCAGTAAGTACAATACATAGCTAAGAAGTATGAGATAACAAAAATGACCTCCTAAATAACTAACAACTATGGTTCAAATAAAACACGAAGTGTTACAATAGTAACTGAAATTTTATCTCATTTTAGTTATTACATTTTTTTCCAGGCTTAAGCCACAAAAGATAAAAGAGTGTAATACTTAGTGATAACAATAGTCTTTTTCTGTTGTACAATTTCTATTAATACACGCATGCATCTTCAATCTTCTATTCTGAAAAACCAGACATTTTTATCATACTCAGTAATTCAGCATCTTGGAACCTGTGCAGTACTTTCGATTTTCATTTCTAAAGAACTGACCTGTAGTCCCACTTGTGTAAAGTTTGTAAATACAAACCAACATAATTCAACACAGAGGTTGTGTTTGCTGAAATGGGAACACCAAGGATTTGCTGTCTTGAAAAGCACTGCTCAGTGGGTAAGTACTAGTCAAAATACAAGGCTGTCTCCCTGCAGTACAGTTATGCTTTTTTTTTCCAGCTTCCAATTTACTGTCCACCTCCTCTGAAATCGAGATACATTGAAGAACAGCCTGGTCACCTGCAGAAGAAATTTTCTTCAGTAAGGCAGACAACTGGCCGCTACATCGGGTGGTGCAAGGTAAGAAATACCTGCATCCAGAGTTCCCTGAGGTTCCTGGCAGCACTAGACTAAAACACTGGAAAAACTGCGTATTTCATCCTGGAGTTCTTTGTAATTTAAGGTGCAAAAATGAATGCTTCTCTCATTTTTCTCTGCTGTGCTTGTACCAGGGAACCTGTGCGTTCTCCTTGTTTTCCAAATCAAAAGGCAGTGAGGTCAAAGAGGTTCATTTCAGTCAATGCTAAACTGGATCTAGGCCAACCCAGAATGTTTGGGTTAGGATATCTCTTGGTTAACTTCTACAGCAAGAGTTAGGTGGGTAAATTCTTGCTAGCAGAACTTGATAGTATTTAGGAGCCTGAAATTCCAGGTACAGTCCATGGAGGGAGAGCTGCTTCCAAAGGGCAGATTGAAAGACCTGATTTAGTTCAGGAAAGACAAACAATACCTCCATTATAATTCTAAAAACAAGCTATTACTAACCAGTCATCAAAAATACCTCGCAACTCTGTTATTGAATATTCTAGAAGATGCAATGCCAGTATTGTCTGCACTGCTGGTAACTGACAGTGTGTTACCCTGGGTGTTGTTGGTATAAGAAATTTTATGGTTGTGTTATATTTTTCTCTTACAAACAAAAAAACCCTCTACTATTTGGAAAAGGCAAGGAAATCAAAATGTCTTCCTGTAAATTTTGATTCTGTTGGCCTGTGAAACTTTTGTCAGTTCCTGCATAACTTAAAGAATTCATTATAAATCTGTATCAAATTTTTCCATGCCCCTAATCATCTAGGGAGTGTTTCAGAGATTGACTAGTACTGACCTCTGGTGGTACAAATTCTGTGTTACTGCAAACAAATTATTTTGATCAAATAACTCAAGATGACATTATTTTTCATTAATCTCCTAAAGAATGTGTATTTATTCATTTTTTTTAGGAATCTGATGACAATGACAATAATAATTGGTTAGGAGAAATTTTTTTTCTGGATAAAAACCCCCATGTAATTAAATAAATTGACCCATTTGAAGGGAGTAATGCAAATTAATTGAGTACACATCTTTGACCAAACCAATATTGCTTTTCTGCAGTGAAACTGAGTATCATTTTTACAAACTAAATGAGTTTTACTGTATAAGTCTCTCTAGGGAAGAGGAGTTTGTATTTTATGTTATATATTTGGGGGCCAGGTGTTTTGCTACCCTACAGTTTTGTTCTCAAAATGTCAATTTTGAAAGTGATATTTTTTTAAACTAAGTATGGATGAAGAACTTAATATAAATATTGTAGCCAGAAAGGGGATAGATCACAGCACAGCCACTGCAAAGTTCATTGATCTTGTTTGTTTTTTTTAAAAAAAGTTAAGATAATGTTTCTTCTCGTTGTGCTGAGCTCTGTGTATCAACTGAGTAGTTTTGTACTTTTGCAAAGATTTTAAATTTATTTTATTTTGGTTTTGATTTTTTTTTAGAATGCTTTTCTCTTTGTTAAAAATGGAATACTGGATTCAATTCAATTTGGAAAAGGTAGGCAAGTCACATTATTTCTGAACTGAGCATTTTCTGTTGATAGAAAGATGGATGAAAGCAAATTCTAGTTACAGGGGGAGGAGGGGAAGGGGAGTGCCCTGGGGTACTTCCTGCAAGTGTCGGGGGAGGGGGGGGAAAAGGTGAGACCTCAATTCACTGTGGAGTTTCATTTCTGCTCTCAGATGAGAGAAATGACCAATTAAATATTATGTCTTGTTCCTTTGGTTTTAGCTTTGTTCTTAAAATAATAGTCTCACAGAATCCTTGAAGTTGGAATCTCCCTGTAGAAGCACCTCCACAGGTCGTGTAGTCCAGTCCTCTGCTTAGAGCAGGGCCAGAGCAGGCTGCTGAGGTCTCTGCCCAGGCAGGTCTTGAACGTCTCCAGGGGTGGAAATTTCACAACTTGTCTTAATTATAAAAACATTTTCTTAATTCTATCACAAGTTACAAGCAGTATTTGCATCAAGTTCAGTTTCAGAAACTACAGATACAATTTACTTTCCTTAGAAATAGTAGATTGGGAAATTCCAAAATATGCGTTGTCTCATTTAATCTGTATTAATTTACAGTAACATCAAAGCTTAAAACCATGCATTCCTTTTCCTTTATTAAGAACTAACATTTTAGAAAACATAAAGTACCTAAGAAGAAAAAGTATTAGCTCTGCTTCTGTTTTTTATGTAACACAGACTGCAGAATGTGCACCTGGAAAATAAGGCATCTTCATTCATTTACAAAAACTCCAGTCTGAGGCTGTTTTCAGTTTTGGATATCTTAATTTCACTCTCATCTTTATTTCTTAAGTGTGAAATAAAAGGATTAATATTGAATTGCTATGCTTCATTTGTTTCTTCTTTTTTTAATTCTAAGATGCTTATGTTTACCTGAAGAATCCACCACCAGAATTTCTTCCCAAAGTTGGTGTAATTACAATATCAGGCTTTGCTGGCGTAGTGCTGGCAAGAAAAGGTAGGGTTTTTTGCTTTATTCATTATTGTTCTGTTGAATATGTAGCATGCATTATAATAATTTTAATGGTCAAAAGGCTTTTGTGGCAAAAACCTATGGAACTAGTATTTAAAAAAAATTCTTCCTGATAAACTGAAGGGGCATGATTAAACACTTCTTTTAGAAGCTGGCAAAGACCTAATAGAGCAGCATTATATTGTCCTTTTTAATGGTGGAATCAATGGAAATTCAAAGCAGGACATTTCTTGGTGCACAGATTTTAAAAAAGACTCAGACTTGAGACTCTGCCATCAGGGCTCCTTGTGAACAGGAGCCTGAGCCTGGCCCAGCCCTTGTCACGTTTCAGCAAAGAGGCCCCAGTTCCCAGGCTCCTGGCTGCAGTCTGTGTCCTCAAGACAGTGTGTGTGGAGCTAGTGAAGAACCACAGCAACTCCTGAATGAACTGCTGCCTCTCATTTTCACAGTATTGGAAAATCTCATCGGGCATTACTTCTCATTCCAGAAATGAAGCATTCACAGTGCTCGTTTGCATCTCTTCTGCAACCGTGACTGTACTGAACTATGATCACTCTCTGTATTTCCTTCTCCAGCTGTTATGAGGATAAGCTTGATATAAACAATGGTTGGGGATTAAACAATTGCATGTACTTGATACGACTGCTTAACTTTACATTTCATCAGTGTCTAATTATTTGAAATATTTGGCTTTATACAGGCTCTAGATTTAAGAAAATTGCTTATCCATTGGGACTTGCTACGTTAGGAGTTTCTGTTTGTTACCCAGCTCAGTCAGTGGTAATTGCAAAGGTAAGTTTATTTGTACTTTAATATTGATCAACAGTGAATTTAGCATTCCCATTCCACTTGAATTAAGTGTCATGGGTCTACGAGGCAGAACTCACATGCATCTTCATGAATATTTGTAATGCATCACAGGTGTTAATCACATAAATATAAAAATTAATAAAATGATTGAATTTTAAAATGCAGTTGTATAGCCTCTCAATTTTTACTCCTCATTTCTCAAATAAATTAAGATTGTTTTATCTTGCTGAAATAAAGGTAAATAAAAAATAAAGCCTTTCCAAACTTGGTCAATATGCAGTTTGAGATACTGTACAATTGCATCTCTTGTTAAATTCCTGGTTTTCCAGTTACCGTCATCTTGCAGTTGTCTGCCTGATCAAAATATGTCTTAGCTGTTTATATAGAAAAACAGAACTATTCTTAATATTTTGTGTGCAAGAGTTGTTTTGTACACAGTGCTTTTCTACACAAGAAGTGAATTGTAAAGCAGGATATAAAGTCTATTTATCTCTTCCTTCTCTGTAGTTTTCCAATGTTTCCCTTTTTAGAAAAGGACATTCTTCTCAAGAGGCAGTGTGATTTCTTGGCTTGTCATCATAAGACTTAAATGTCAGGATTGGAAGATAGAGAAATTAATAGGAATGCTTCACTGTATGTTATGACCTATCTTGGGAAGCTAAATCCTTGTTTATTTAGAATTTGGTTTATGTAAGAGAACTATGCACTAGATTTTGGAAAGTAGATAATTGAAATGTCTTAGTACGGGGTCAGACATGCTCTTGTGCAAAGAAGGTGCATTTTATTTGAATGGTCTGTGTCCTTTAGTGTTTTTAAAGCTGTTTTTAACTTGTATTTGTCTAAAAAAATAGGTAACAGGGAAAAAGGTGTTTTCTGCAAGCCATCAAACCTATGAAGCTGTGCGATCACTGTGGGCAAAAAAGGAGGACGTCAGCAAGGTAGGCTTTCTGAAGTAATGACTGCACCCCAAGAACACAAAGGGAGAAAGAAGTAATTTAGAAGGTTGAACTATTCTGCTGATACTGTTTAAGATCAGTCAGGCTTTGGTCTTAGCAGGCTGAATTTGAGAGAAAGGCACATGGAATTACAGTTGGTATGACTGGCTTATCCTTAAACGTAGAAGTGGAGGGAATTCCACAGCCCTTCCAAGCAGTCTGTTTTCATTGCCCTGTGATATAAATTGTCTGTGTCTGTTCTTTTTCCCTTGTTCTGTCCTCATTGCAGCCACAGTGAAGAAATAGGCCAATACAAAGAGGTTACTGTCCATTATATGCAGAAAAATTAGCATCGTTCATGGCATTATTTTCTCCCTTTTCTTATAGAGCAGCCTTTCCAACTGTTATGTAATTCTTGTTCTCCTCTGAGGTTGCTCTAGAAGCACGATATCAGACTTAAGTTTACATTCATTATTGTATTGTTATTGTTCCTGGACTGTGGGATTCTTTCATGCATTTTATTTTTTCCAGCTGTGTTGCTTACATACAGCTGTCTTTAACATTGCTAAGTTGAGTAGCATTGCATGATATCTGAAAAATAACTTCATAGAAGATAAGCTTGCAGACTCAAAAGCTTTATTTGGCAATAAGCATATACGCATGTGCATTTTTTTATTATTATTAATGTTTGGTTCACAGCTGCAGCAAGAGTCAAAATCAGTTATACAAGAAGATAAGAAAAAGAGAGAAATTTCTGGTTCAACACCTGTGTCTGCTATTGAATCAAGATCATTTGACAGAACAGAATCTTCTCCAGTAGAGTCTTGGAGTAATACAGATGCAGTGCCTTCATCAGGTGAATTAAAAATGTCAAGTGTAATCACAGTGGCTTGAAAATCCAAGGCAAATTCTGAATTACTTGACTTAATATTGTAGTTACCCTTGCTTTAAAGTGGAGCACGCTGTCAGAACATAATGTTCTTGAGAATACATCGTACACACTGTCATTTAATATGTTCTTCAGAACCTTAAGGTGGTGATAATTTTCCCACTGCAGACCCTGTCACAGTATCAGAATTCTTATATATTTCTTGTTATTTCTCAATAATGTTTTCTCTCATTCCACGTGGTGTGGACCATATCCCATATTAATAGCTGTCAGATGATATCATCGAGTACTTCTGTTAAATACCTACTTCAAATTATCTTTATGTTTTCAGAATACCATAAGGATTACTGCTGGATTTTTGTGAAAATAGCTTGAATTACCACTCATTTCTCTGTGTGGGTTCTATTATCTATCCTCAGATCTTGTAAAAGATGTGTAATTAACAAACGAAGCATTGGATTTTATTTTGCTGGGGTTTTTGCAGTGGTGTTCTTTGTGCATCTTAAGTGGTTGGGATAATCGAGTAGATCGTGTAACAGCATATTTAGCATACAAATATTTTGACAGGCAAATTACTAAGAGAAATAGTGGAATTTTTCATTAAAGAGATCTAAAATTGTTTTAAAATATTGTTACATTTTTTAGGGGCAATTTCTGAATTTTATTCATCACTTAAACCTACTTCTTCTTATGGTATTCTTTACCAGAATGTTTTTTCTGGAAAGCAAGGAAAACATATTTAGATGGGAGGTTTAACTTGTTTTCCTTTATTTTCATCAACAATATACACTCATGTCTGTCTTTGCTTTGCATCTGTGGTTTTTTGATTTAATTTGTGGGATGCTTTGCTCTGTTTCAACATTTCCTTCAGGCCAGACTGGCTTTAATGGTTTTATGGTATCTTCTGTCTTTGCTGTCATGGGGGGAATTAGTTCATGTCTCTAACACCGCCAAACATGTCCATGCCGTGAATTAATCTGTGTTGTCAGAGATGTTTATTTTCAGTAGTCCAAACAGGGCAAAGCTTTCCAGAGAACATAGCACCCTTTGTTAAACCAACTGATGTAGCTGGAAGAGCAGCAGACTAGTAGAAGAAAGCACAGTCCTACAAAACCCACCTCTATATTCCCTTAGATCCTCTGGAATTAGAGTTCATGAAATATGTCAGTCTTTGGGCCTTGTCATTCAGATTGAGTGTGAAGGCTCAGCGTTTTAGTACATGTAGTTCATTGGTTTTGGAAGTCACAAAGTGAAACTAGGTAAGAGTGTTTGTCTTAATTTGGCATTCTTACCTTCTGGCTGGAGATGTTTTCCATGTCCCAGACTTTCCCTTCCTATGTGTAGGGCAAAGCATCTCTTCTCTCACCCTGCTGTGTTCAGGGAGGAGTATTAAAGTATGAACTGGAGGAGGAAGACCTGCTCTCCATCCACAGCTGTATTTTAGTAATTACAACATGCCTTCATTGTCCCGTATCACTTAGACAGTTCTAACTAGAACATTCATGTTTTGATCATTTGTGTTTGGTAATACAATAATTCTCAAAATGCATCAGTAAGCTTTTTTTCCTACAGCTTAATATATGAAAATATATATATAAAAATAATTACATTTCTTTCATATCTCTAACAGGAACAGTGAAAACACCAAAATTTAAGCCTGATCCAAAACTTATGGACCATGGTCAGTCCAGCCCAGAAGATGTGGATCTGTACAGTACCAGAAGCTAAGACAAGTCTGCTTACAAGTCTTTGCAAAGTATAATATTACAGATAAGGGGGAGGGAAGAAGGGAAGGAATAATCCTTATAATACATACTCTGTGAGGTATCATATAATCAGGTATTTTCTTATATCCCAATTTGTATTGTTGATTTATACAATTCTGTTTAGTGAGTATTTTGTTTCTCACTACTTATAAGAAGTGAGAATTCATTGTCAGTGTCATTAGCAAGACACTGAGAAAACGAGATTTGTCAGTGTCTTCTCAGAATGAGGTTTCTCTGTGCCAAGCTTGTTAATAAATGTCACTTCACAAAGGATATTTGAAAATGTAAACATATCTCTCTACTTCGGCTCAGAAGTTCGTTGATCTGAAAGAAGAATGTCATGGATGGGGTTTGCAGAGGCTTCTTTGTCTTTTTTTCTTTGAGCTCTGGAATGAAGCACAACTGGTCTGAGTACCCTTAAAAAGTCACTTTTTGTATCATACAAATAACATTATCTTTAATGCTTGTATAAACAATCACTTTTTTTCATTGCAAAGTCATTTTTCTGTTGTTTTGCTCTTTTACAAAGGTGAATGGAAACAACTTCTTGACCTGTATGCTTCTTGTATATTTAAATGTTGCTTAAGTTTGGGGAAAAGCACACAACTGTTCTCAAAAGCATCCTTTATAGTCTATGCATTAGTTTTCCCCTACTTCTAATATGTCGAAGAACTGTTTGCAAATGGCTCAGTCCCTAAAACTGATACTGTTTGAATCTATATCGAGTGCATCAGCAGTGTTCAGGAAGCTGGAAACATTCTGTAGTTTTGAGGTTTAAAGGTTAGAATAGATGTGGTGGTCTTCCTCCAACAAAGTGCAGCTCGTTATCAGTGCACAGTGATAGTCAGTGCTGCCAAGAGGTGATCTTGTCTGTATCTGCAGTCACAATTCCCGAGTATACAGGCTGCAGAAGAACACTGTGCGTGTAGCTTGGTTTTTGACCTGGTGAATTCTGTTATCTTTCAATCAATGAAAAGATGTGCTTTGTTGTTGAGGGCGTGGGGGCAAGAACAAACAGTACAAACATATGGCTTGGCTGGAAGACTGAAACCTGGAAAGAAATGTTGCTTCAAGTGAATGTATTCTCAGTGCTGGGATATGAAGGGTTATTTGCTCCTGGTCTCCATAAGAAGAGATTTCACAACGCAATTCCTCCTTCTATGGCTGCCAATGCAAAGGCAAATGACTGGTGAAGTACAGGTGACCTGTATTCCTGTGTCACTGTAGAAGTTTTGAGGACATACTGCACAGTGGCATGTGCACAAGGAACAAGTGATGAACGAGCAAAATCATAAGTAAGGTTTCTGTGATGGTTCAGAAACAGATAAGTATTGATATTTTGGAATCCGAGTTTCAGACAAAGCGTTGGACTTTGTTGTGTGGGGTCTAACGGAAGGTGGTCAGTAAATGTGAAGTTTAAGGAAGAATGATTCTATTAGTTAAACTTGCTTGGGACAGCTGACTTAGAATTTAATATGTTTTGTTTCTTCAGTCATTTCTTAAGGCCCAGGAAACTGTCAGCATTCAGGCACCAGTCAGAGGATATCAAATCAATCTTCACAGAGCTCCTGGACGAGACACATTTAGTATTCCATCACACAGAGAGGAGTAGAAAAATTAGATGACTGGGCTTCATATACCATTTCCAGGGAAACAGATGAAGATATGAGGCAGGAAGTGAAAATGGTGAAGAAATGATCACTTTCAAGTGCAAGGCAGGATGGCAGAAATTGTGTTATCTATCTCCATATCTAGCCTTTTGATAAGATTCTGAATAAAAAACATAAAGGAAAAACCATCTGCTGTACTCCTAGATTGGATTGAAATTCTGACTCATGTCCTTTGAGTGATGCATTACCCCAAGTCAACAAGAAAGGTAAGAGGATGCAGGTTTGCATGGAATTTGTAGAGGTTCTCTGGGGTGACACTGCACAGGTGGCTGCACAGGAATTAGTCTTATGGGAGCAGGGAGAGAAGCTTCCTTGGACAGCTGGTAAAGAACAGTCTACCTGCCCTTTCCAGAGGAGGCCTTAAAGACTGCCCTGTTCTTGTAGTGCCAACAGCTCATCTGGGCCTTTCTGTACTTTAAAAGCATTAGCACTCAAATCTCATGATACAGACAAAAGTATCTGGTCTGCAGAAGGTACATTGGATTCCTTGGTGGTTAAGCAGTTAAGAATTAAATGTTTTGTGCAAGCAGTTCATATTAGGGCCCCTGATTTTACAAGAAGTTCATGCTGTTAATAGAGGTGATACACAAAGCTGTCCCTGGGCTGTATTCTAGTCCCATATTACTCCATAGGGTAAAACTGTAATAGAACTGCACCTCAGAGTTGAATCATCATTCAGAAGTCTTGGATGTGTTTCCTGGGACAGAACTTAGAATTATTGCTCCTGCTCACGTTGATGAACAAACAGTATGAGGAGTTCAGTTCTAGAGCTCATAAAATGCTATTTCTGTGCTGTAACTTTTCTTCTTGGTGGGTGAGAGGAGTGAGCCAGCCCAGGTTTATTCCCATACAGGGGTTGTCTGCTGCTGTCACTGTTTAGTTTAGGTTTTGGTTAGTTGGGATTTCTCTGTCCTGTTCCTCCCTGCAGGAGAGAATGGTTGTTTGTAGTTTGCTTTCTGTCAACAGTTTCTGTTCTATTTCCCTACACAGTGTAAAAGCTGGGGCTAAAAGTAGAGGCTTGAGTTTATGCACTGAAACAGATAGAGCCAAAGATGACTTTTTCCCTGTCTGCAGCCAAAGAAAACGAGACAGAAAAAGTGTGAAGAGTTTGAATCCTGTCTGGGTGTGTACTCTGCTATTATAAAGCCCATAATCAATCTCTTGGTATTTCTCTGTCCTGGAGCGTAGGTTTATTAATGGTGGGAAGGAATTTTTTTAGTAAAACCTGGAATCTGATCTATTACAATAGATGTTTTCTAACACAAGCTTTCATTAGAGTCAGTCAGAGGTGCCAAAAAGATGCAGGTTATTATAGAGAGGTTTGAAATGTATTTGCCAAAATGAAGGCAGCCCAAATCAGGTGACTGATGTGCTCTCGTGTAAATATTGGAGTGGTGACTGTGAACCTTGATTACTCAGCTGCCCTGCTGAGAAGTGTTTCTTTGTCAAATCTGGAGGTGCCTGCCCTCTTCAGTTCAGACACCTGAACCCCTGTGGTTTGTGTCATGCTCTACAGATGACCTGTTTCAGATAACCACAAGGAGCTGTAGCCACATCAGTATTAAGGACTTGTATTAAAGGTGCTATGCAATGGCTTTAAAAAGCCAAGTTCATATTTACATTATGCCGTGCTTGTAAGTCCTCATTTTTAATCCATGTGCCTGACTTCATCTTTTCAAGATTTCAGATCCAGTATGCAAACCTGTTAAACCATGAAAAATTAACATAGGTACAACAGGCAAAGCTGCATTGCAAGACATGGTTGTACTAATTTATAGTGAAACACTTTTAAATGCCTCTCAAATGTATCATTAATAGTCAATCTCAAAGTTTCTGTCATAAAGCAATAATACAGTAACATAATGAAAGTAAGAATGTGTACTGAAATTTTTATATGATGTAAGTTATATTTCTGAAGAATCCAATGTCTTGAAGAACTTGGTCACATGATGATCTTTTATAATACAGAAATATTTTTAATTTAATGCATGTTTTTTATTTATGATTGGTTGTATTCAATATATAGAGAATTGGAACTTGTTAATATTAATTTTTTTATTTACATAAAACTGATTGTGATACTTTATTTTGTCATGTCATTGTGAGGCACCTGAAAATAAAGGGTGATAAGATAGTTCTTAAAAATTAAATTTCCTATGTTGTCTCTTATGTAGGAGTTGTCAACTCGTTTTCCTCAAAGTACATTTTAAAAGTCAATTGGTAAACACTACCAAATCACACCTGTTTAAGTATTACTGAGGGAAAAAAAACATCACCCCTGAAGTACTGAAACATACATTCCTAGAAGAAATCATCGTAGTAATAATGCTCAGTATTCACTTGTTTATGTGTCTTGAATTTTGAGGAATGCTTCCATTTTCTTATCTTGATTATTTCTTTTAAAGAATGCTGTAGTGCAGGACTTGGAAAAAAGAAGGCTTTTATCTGTCCTGGAGCAGTGACACACACATTGTTAGAAGAACAAGGCAGATAGCAAATATATTTACTGCAGGATGGCTCCGAGATAGTTGTCGAGGTAACGTACTTTGCCAAACCCAGAGTTGTAAGTAATGTAATGTATGCTGTAACTGCTTAAAAGAACAAAAATGGCTACTTTATTGACAGATGATCATTATGAATCTCATATAACTTAGGAAATATTGTAAAGATTTTCTAATGAAAAATTTTTAGTGAAAATTTAGAGTAGTTCTGAATAGCATTCAAATACAGACAATGGGTTTTAAATCTAAAAAGTGGGGTCACACGAAGCCTATGTTTACTAAGAAAGAGCATTAGTATGACCAGAACAAGTGTACAAGCCAAACCAAAATGCTAAGGAGAAGGAAATCTAAAAGTTGGAAAATCTTCTTGTTATGCTAACTTTTTATTTGAAGAATAGCCAGATTTATTTTGTGTTGCAAAAATATGAGCATATCCATACATACTAACAAACTGTAGAAGAAAAAAAGAAAGGAATGGGAAATGGAAGTGTCATCACTGACTTGGAATCAGAACTTGTGGGTTCAGAGTTTACACTATTGTTCAAGGTGCAATTACTTCTTTGCCCTTTTGTTTACAGGCTGCAAGAGGTTGCTCTTACTGAAACAACTGAAAGAAATTCCATGTGTTGTGTGATCAGACAATAGGGCTGAACTGAGACTGTCAGGCTGTTTGCCCCTCCCTCAGAACATCTGCCATAGCAGTGTTCTCTAAAGCCAACTTGGAACAGATTGAAGTTAATTAAGATTAAAGCAAATGAGCAGTTGACCAGCTTCCACCAGTTGATCAGGAACTGTGCTTTAGTTATAGCTCTCTATTTGAGGAAATAATATTTGCCTCGGTGTAGTCTATCTAAGCTGTAGTCGTAGTGCAGAACTTTGCACTTGATTTTGCTCTGTTCCAGCAACCAAAATGATAAGAGAAAAAAATGGGTACGCTGTGAAATACAAAGCTAACAGACATTTGGGCCTGTTGGCATTGGGTGTGTTTGTTGTTACCTAAGTAGGCACTAAAAAGCAAAACCTACTGGTGGTCCTTGCAGACCTTCCCTGAGGCTGAGTCCAAACCTGCTGTGTTCAATAAAATGCCAGCAGGAAATCAGTAGTTTGGGTTTTGTAATCTGATTCATTAAAACATCTCACCCCAGTGAAAACTGCAAATTACATTTCTGCATCTTGGTCTTAATCAAATTTAAAGCTTTTGGGTAAAGGTGTTCTGCAACCATGGGGAATTCCCTGGCACCTGGAAGAACAAAGCATGTGTCTGAGCTGGTACTTTACACTTCTGCTTTAAATCAGAGGAAGGATCACACAATATCTTTCACTGAGGTTTATGTTCGTTTCTTTGTTCTGATTCTGGGATCTGTTGTGAAGCAATCTTTTGGTAGGACTGTGAATCTTTCTTATCCCCTGCTGTAAAATTAAGCACTGTTGGGCTTCCAGCCAAAGCAATGTTCTTTCAAGAATTTGCTAGGCATTCATTTTTACAGATCATTATTTATCCTTTGAAAAGTAAAGGTTAAAGTTTACCTTTTGCTGTGAATGTGACAGTGTTTGGCTTGTTTTCATAAACAGCTGCCTCCTGTCGAATGAAGAAATCCAGGCTGGAGTTTTATCAATTACAGAGAAATTTTGAGGGCATCATAGTGAAAAACAACGTGTATTCAAGGAACTTTGTCTTCAAATACATTCAAAATTTATTTTGTTAAAAAGGAAATATGCCCCTAAAAGTATAACAGGTAAATGCTTGGGTCAGATACCTTAGTGTGTTGAAATTTATGTCATTAAAGGACTACTTTGCATATGTCTTAAAAAATTTAGAAATAGCAAGATTAATGAGACTTGTTATGGAGTTCCCAGTTGTTGTAAAGGAAAATATGCTGGAGAAATTATCGGGATTTTGTATCTGTTACAAGTTAATTAGTAATTCTTTATAGAGAAGGATGCTGTAAAACAAGCTCAAAATCCATGATCCTTGGCTTGCTACAGTAAATAACAGTAGCAGTGAGGAGAGTGCGTTCTGCAGCAAGGAAAATCTGGAAGAAAGAGTCTTTTACCACAACGAGCTTCAGGATGTCCATTCTTCAAGTCTGTCTTCTCATTCTGTTCATGGCCAGCGGTTCGTGGAGTGAAGAAGAACCTTTAGAACGTAAGACATGTTTGCTTTATAGTTTGTTAGAGTAGGGATATTTCTATCAGAAGCCTGGCTGACATCTGGTCACGCTGCTGTGGTGTTGCAGTCCCAAGGGTATTGCTGCTGAGGAGCTTCCCCTTACGGTTTAGGTCAAGTTTGTTTTTAAATAATGGGAGAACAACAGATTTGTACAAATGCAGGCCTTGATCACTGTGTCATCATTTAGATTTATTTCTGATTAACGGTGAATGTTGGATTAGATTGTCTTGGACAGTGGGGAGGAAGGAGACTTCCTTCTTTCTTTGAAGTACAGGCTGCTCATTGCATCTCAAGCTAATAATGAGTTTGTTAATCTACTTGTTCACGGTGTAATATCTCTTCCAAAAGCAATGCAGTGATATTAACAATGCTCCAACAGTGCTTTCTTACTCTCAGTTGCCAGGTGGGCTCAGAAGGATCTGCTCAGAGATCATTTCCAGCTCTGGCTCTCTACCTGCATTCTAACCGTGTATCTTCTCATTCTGAAAAGTTATGCAAAATTATACTTAGCTGTTTGGGGATTTTTAGTATTATAATGGTGCTTTGCCCTGCAAAGTACAGTCCCAATTCTAGTTTTCTCTCTGAGCATCTCCAGTGCTGTCTTGCAATTGCTCATTTGGTTTTATCTTATAGGTCAAGATTTTGGGTGCTTCTCTGTAAATCATAGACTGCAGTGGCTTTGCACCAGGACCTCAGGGTCAACCTGCAGCTTGTGGATATGAATGATGAGTACAGTGATCAGTCCGAGTCCTACATGGGAAAGAAATGGGTAGCAAAGGATGTAGGGTTTGAGTGCCAGACACGGTGACTTGTGGTGTCTGATGAAGGTTGCCCATGAGGAAGTTATTTTCAGACCGCCGTGCGCATGTGGAGTAATGTAAGCACTCAGCTTTTGCAACTTACAGCCCACAGTGTTTCCACAGTTAAAGAGATGGAGGAGAACCAAGGCTAATGCAAAACAAATCCTTTTGTAGGCCGAAAATAAAGAATAATCTCAATGCAAAACACAGAAACTGGAAAATCTTCAAAACTGGAAGATGAGTACAAATTCTAAGTAAAGTAATAAGCAGAAAAACTTTCATTTCTCAAATAATTGAAATTTTGGAGGGGCAAGACACTGGAAAGAAAGATTTAATATCGTCTACAAAGTGTGTCATATAAAGCTTAATTTTCTGATGTAATGAGAACTACAGCCCACTAACAGTATGTCACTGTATAATTGCATTAAATATTTGGTTTGTTTTCATTTACAGCCAGCTGCACTGGAGTTGAGGACTTCAGTGCCTGCCTGGGTAATACAGACAACTTCTGTCCTACCGGTATTTCTTGTCAATGTAAAAATGAGAAACCTTTTTGCAGGTAGGGTGTGGGGTTTGTTTAGATATACACTATGTAAATGAGGCTTGTCAAATATATTATTAATGAACTAACTTTAGATCCTGCAATGTGATCCATGAAAGTACACGTTGATCTTCTTTCACAGTCTCTGTAACATCATAACTCTGCTATAAAGCATCAAATCTGGGATGAGTGCAGCATTTTCTTTCTC
The DNA here is from genome assembly GCA_033558185.1 of Dromococcyx pavoninus. NCBI lineage: Eukaryota > Metazoa > Chordata > Aves > Cuculiformes > Neomorphidae > Dromococcyx > Dromococcyx pavoninus. The sequence goes on from JAUMJL010000137.1 coordinate 229,331, forward strand.
AGAATATGTGTAGGCCATGTAATTCGTAATTGAATCAATTTTCACATGCTCACTATTGTCTCAGATATTTTACTTTAGAACTGAATTGCTGTGTGATTGCAAGTTAACTTTTTCTCAGGTCGATCAATATTTCTTTAGAGTTAAAAAAAATTCAGGTGCCTTAATATCCCATTCTCTCATAAGGTTTTTTCCTTTAAAAAAAAAAGCTAGTCATCTGTGTAGAAAATCTTGTTCCCATATCTAGCATAGTTGTTTTTTACAACCTTAGACTTGAGAGGAAGTCAGCACAGGGCAGTATTAGGAAGCTCCTCTGATAACCTGGTGGATTCAAGGAAATTTCTCTGTGGACTAGTCTGTTGTTTGTGAACATGCAGCTGGCCTCCAGTTGCAGCCAATACACCAGATTAGATAACTGGGAATGCTGTCTAACTGTTAGTGCCACTCCAAATAAATCAAATGCTACATTCTTGTAGCTATGAATATGGATTCTGAATCATTGAATGGTTTGAGTTGGAAGGGACCCTAAAGATCATCCAGTTCATATCCATGTCAATACAAATATTACATGTCAAATGCAGAATTTTCAGTACTGTAGATGAAGGTCAGAGTTTCAGAAAATCTTTCCCAAATCCAGAATGTTTGCATCAACAAATGATGCCAAGTCCCCCATCAAAAGAACCTTCCCATCATGGGAGTGGCTGGGACATTCCATTCCAGTGATATCCTTTGTATTAGGGGAGGAGGTAGTGCTTTGGAACAGGTAAAAAGAAGCCCTGAATTAATTAAAATAACTTAGCCTTTAAAAAAAGCAACCTTCTTGGCCCATTAGAAGTATTACTCTTAAAAGCAGGAGGGATGTATTTATTCTGTGCATCCACTATGGGCTGTGTCACTGCTTTTCACAGGAGGTGCGTCAGTGCCATCTACAATAAGATGTGTAGTACTAAGATAAGTAATCTTCAGACAAACAGGGAAAATATTCAATCTCTTGACCCCTTCAATATTTAATGATAAATAATTATATAGCAAAATATTTTCCTTTTTTGATATTACTTATTTTTAAATTAAAATAATGTTGCTAAATGTTAATATTCTTATTTCTAGATGTGATTACTTCAGAGTGGGCTGGAAGGAGTATTGGTACATGGGTCCCAAATGTAACCGCCTTTGGAACACTTTAGATTTGATTTTAGTATCTACTCTTCCTGCAGTAGCACTGGTTATCACAGTTGTTCTAATATTTTACTGTGTCTACCGTTGTAAAAGTAAAAAAGCTGGGTAAGTTACTTTGAATGTAGTTATTTGCTACTAAGGGTTGCCTTTCTACAAGTTTTTAAGAAAAACAAGGAGTAAGACCAATAAACATTGACAAGGGTCTTGGTGATTAAATATTTCTCCTATTCTTTGGTCCAAGGCATTGGCAATTTGAGCTGCTTTTTGCTTTCAACACTTTATCTTTTCCTTTTCCCACTGATACTTGTCCCAAGTACAAAGAGAATATGTTTTTTTCCTTCTTTCTTTGAGCCCCATTAGTGTGTATCCCTCGTACTTCATCTGTCATGGAACCATACAGAGGCCTCCACAGTCATTGCCACAGTACAGCTAAACCTATGATATGGCTGTTTAACAAGTCTAGAGTACAAGAAGTTTTCATCAAGACCCTCAAAGCTGTTGCTAATGCTCTAAATTCATATCATTCCCCCAACCAGAAAACAGGCAAATTCTCCATACCAGGAAGCACAACATAACCCTGCATTTGCTGCTGAAAGGGCTGGTAGCCTGGGGCACCTTTATCAGCAGTCACCAAAGGTAAGAGATGGCGTGTGGGGCATATCTCATCTTCCTAATTCTAGTGGGAGCTCAGTCAGTCGATGACTTGGGTGCTGCTGGCTAGAAGTTATGCTGATGTATTGATAGGACTTCAAGTATTTATATTGCATATTTATCCTTTGTGCTTCCATTCTGAGCTGTTCTCAGTGGGCCTGACTCAGTCAGTCTTATCCTGTATTCTATTTCTATATGTGCAAAAGTAAATTTTGCAAGTGCAAGATACGTTGGAGTACAGGTAGAGAGGCCTAGTAAAGATTTGATCTATGTTGTTTACTGTAGAGGCAAGGAATCAGGCTTATTTCTGTAATGAAGATGTATGTGGCCGCCAGCTGGTGCAGAGCAGCATAATTGCACAGATCAATTATGACAAACCAAGTGGTACAGCTGAGAATCTGACCCTCTGTGAATAAACCTCACCCAGTTCTGCAGGTCCAGAGCCTGAGACAAAAATTTCAGGACAATTAGAATTGTTTCTTTCAAATACATTTTATTCAATGGGAAGTGGAATGAAAATTCATGGAATGGGTTAAATTGCAATAACATGACCTTCTGTCCTTTCCATGTTGTAAGCAATGCTTTCCAGTGACATTTTTGGACGCCAGGGAGGGATCAGTGTAGATGATCAGAAGGATGTGGCTGTACCAAATGTGTTATCTTTTCCATCTCTTAGTTGCATGTTCTAGGAATGATGGTACAGAACTGCTTTAAGTGCATAACGTAAGCATTGCTGGCAGAGTTCTGGCTGTATTTGTTTAGTTCACTGCCTAAAACTGAGGTTTGGGGCCAAAATATTTAACCATTTCCACATTTATTGTTTTTTTTCCAGAAAGGAGAAACTCTCTAAATCAAATCTGAAATTAAGTTACCTGCATCACCTTTGTAACGCAGCGTTTCACTGGGACCTTTGCAACGTTTCTGAGATAGAGCAGAGTCATTTATGGGATTGCAAAGGCAATCTGTAACAGAGCTGGGATCTGAACTCTGATCCCCCAAGGGCCTCATGCTGCCTTTCCCGTTGGGGTAAAACTCTGCCACGCCAATTTGCTCCATTAGGCAAGATGTTCTTTATAGTAGAGATCATGGCTTGAACTAGCGAGTGTCACGAGAACAGATGGATAAATGCATTTCAAAAATGGAATGGGAAATATGAAATACAAAGGAACACGAAGGGGGGTCATTTTCTCTTTTGGTAGCGTGATTCTTTTACACATAGATAAGCAGTGTAAAGTGTCTGAGAAAAGAAAGAAGATAACTGGTCTGATACATGATTTCCTGATAAATATATCTGTAAAGCACTGGTATCTTGGAAATGCAGTGGAGGGGGGGAGAGGCATGAGCCCACCTTCACCAGGAGATGGTGCTGTTTAATTTTTAACTAATGCTGAACGTCGTTCCGCTGGTGCTGGCATTGTCAAGGTGTGAGTCAGACCAAATCCTGCCGGCTTTGTTAGGGAAGAAGCCTCCTGCAAAAGGAGCTGCTCGGGTGAGGGCTGCAGTTCGAACTCCTTTCTCATGCAGTTCTGCCTCATCTCCTGGCTAGGTGTGGTGAACTGCCCTGGACCTTGTTTTTCAAATAACTTCATTATATTCTTAAACAAAGATACATTTAGCAAATGAACATCACTTTTTATGAACAATATAGACTCTTTAGTTTGTTTCTTCATATTTTTCTTCTTCCTCCTGCAATACATTGCCAAGACAGCAGCCAGTCTTTAAACACCGCCATTCAGTTGATCTTAATTGTTGATCATTGTATTTAGTTTAATTTTTGACTCAATTTTGTGTAAATCAGAGGTAAATCCACTGTTATTTATGGAGCGATATCTTCCTGAAATGTTTAATCGTGAAAGAGTCAACAAAACTTCCAGGCTTTGATGAGACCTTTAACACCTGGTTTACTTAATCGTGCAGAGACTCACCTGGGTTGATGTTTCTCTGTTGTACCTTAGAGGTTTATTTTCTGCATCATCCAAATACATAAAGACTTTTCTTCTTACTGTCTTTTAGATACATTGAACTTACAAAGTTGAAAATGTGTCTAACAATGAACTTCATAACTGATAAATTGGTTTATATATATTTTTTTTTACACCAAAGACCACTGCTAACACACTGTACCTGGTGAGCTGTTATTTGATTTCTTGTCGTTTTGCTCTGTGTAACCACCTGATCCTCCACACGTAGGATACCTGGGTTGGACAAATTCCAAAAGCTGTACTGAGAAGACAAGATTTTGATGATGCGCCAACTCCCAGTCAATTAGACAATTACAGGTATGCTGCTGGTTTTCTGTGGTTTTTGCTCATTTTCACTTTATACTCTTGTTTGGAGACCGAGAATGACTTTGTAGTTTGGCCAGTGGCACGGCAACTGACAAAGATGCACTAAATGGCTAAGCTTTTGGCTAGATTATTCACATATATTTTGTGGCTTGAGTCTTTGATAGAAAGAGATTATCTCTCTGGTTTTTTTCTTTATTCTCCTCTACCAGGCATAGTTCTAACAGCATTTCTGAAAGAATCCTAGGACTATTTTGTATGTTATTACTAAATGTAAACTAGAACACAGGACTGAATTTATCAGCTTGCTGTCTAAGACTTGGTCTGGTTTGCTAATATATCACCAAAAAGAAAAAATGTATATTTCTCTTGTTGCTGAAGCTAAACCCTAAGATACCAATTTATGCAAAGACTTGTATGGTTTTCCTCTAATAATCACAATTGTATTCATTTTCATTACTTTTTAGAAATACGGTTTCCTTAGTTGTGCTTCCTCACTTTAATCCTCACTAACATCTGCCAACTGTTGCAGCTCTTACCTGCAACTTTTGCAGAGAACTTGTTTACCAAGAGGCAAATGACAGCAGAATATTTTCATCCTAAGTAGCAGGGTTCTACTGGAGAAACAGACTGCAGCTTTCTGAAATTTCAGTCCAACAAGAAGGTCTCATTCTTTTAATATCAACATTGAAAATGTTGAAGGCACACCTATCATGAATTGAAACCATCTTCAAAACAACTATAGGAATATATAAAATTAGCTATTATGGCACTGTTCAGTGGGGAAAAAAAAAAGCTCAGAGAATATCTTTCTTCTTTAAATTCACTTTTTTTCTGTGTTTGCAGGATGAGGGTTTGACAATAAAACAAATGTAAAAGTCAATATTTAGATGTTTAACTGTTACTGCCTCAATGTCATGCATGCAGTAATAAGCATCAGCATCTTTATATTTCAGTTTAAAATAACACGTGTAATTTGCAGTATTTTATTATGCATATTTTTAATAACCCTTTTTTTTTCCTCTTTTCCATAGTCCCGTGCATTCTCAGCCATTAAGGAGACCAGATCCAGCAACAGAGAATTTTTCTAACCAGCAGCCTCAATATGAGAAATTTGGTTATCCAAGCAGTAACTTGCCTTCTGCCAGTTATGCCGAGGGGAGACAGCACTGGGTATGTATTAATAACAGACCTATGCATATATAGTGTATAATCTTCTGTCTTGGTTCTCAGCACAAATTACCATAGTTCAAATTGGTAGTATTTATGTCACTATGTAAAGAAGCAAGCTACTAAAAAGCCCCAACCCATCTTTTACTATATGAGTATTTTCTTCACAAATATTACATACCTGCTGATTCCATTGTAGACAGGATAAATTTTGCAGTGTTTTAATCATTTTCTGAGCCATTTACTCTTAGATACTGCAGCTCACATAAACAGAGTTTTCACCAAACTGGTGCATGGCTGCCCAGGGCAGCCCTTAAGAACAGACACTGCAATCAACAGAGAGGTATCCCCGCAGCTCTGGCAGAGGAATTACTGGAATTCTGTGTTCTAACTCGCTGGACAGTGAAGGGAATTTGTATGGCTGAAGTGAATAAATAGATGCCTAAAAGCTCTGCGCCGATTTCACCAATACTGCCTTTTCACACCAGGATATCTATCTTGTGATTTCACTGGAACGCTGTGAAAGATCAAGCTATTGCTTTCCAGCCATGCTGAAAACATTTGTAATGCAAACATAAACGAGTGATAACTCTCACATAACAACGGTCTTGTTACATTTCCTGACAATGAAGACTTTTTAAAATTGTCTATACACTATCCTGAATAATGATACAACCAAATTTCCACTGATGTGTGAAAAATAGGATTGTTAATAGTTCTGTGAGTACTTTACTCTTGCAAAGCACATTTCCTTTGAGACTCTGGGTTCCTGTTCCCTCCCCCTCCACCACTCCATAATTCAAACTTACTGAAGCTTCGTGGACGTTGCTATTAGATGTTTCCTGTACAAATAGTATAATTAAATTATTTATTCCAGAACTTATGAGATAATTTATATAACTAATAGTTCAAGCAAGAATACAGAATTTTCCTTCCAGAGTAGCAGTTTTGGTCTATGGATTACTGGTAAGAGATCACTACAGGGTCAAGAGAAAGGTCAGTAGTCGTATCTGGCCACATCTTGACCGCCACAGTAGCTGTGTGATTCCTTTGGCTCTCCTTTTAAGGCCAGAGAATCTTCCTTCAGGTTTTAAAAAAAACACCTCAATAGTAACAAAATGTTCTGCAATTCCTGCTTTCTAGCTGGCCCTGCTGAACTGTTCTTAAATATTTCAAAACCTGTTTCAGTTTGTGTGCCCAAAGTCTTAATACCTTCAGTTACTTGCATGAAAATCATCTCCCAAGGCTATTGGTGAGAACACATTCAGAAGCAGCACATACGTTCAGATACTAATAAAAGAAATATATGGATGTAGTTAGATTAGATACAGATTATTTGAATAACAAGCATACTGGCTTATATGTCACGTTACTGATTTAATTCTTACCTCTTTACAGAAATCCTAAGCACCAGTGCTTCTATCTGAAACATCCTGGAATGCTGGGTGGTCAATGAAGGATCCAAATGCTGAGATCAGTAAGATCTTGTGGGCTGGGACACAGAGAAAATGTCCATAACAATCAGAAAGCACTGAAAGTTATCACAAAGAAAAGGTAGAGAAGACAATTATAAAACAAAACATGATAGTAGCATCTGATTTGTTTACTGTGTAACTGAAGACAACTTCTTGTGCATACCTGATTTTACAGTTTACATAGTGGCTTCGAAGTGTTGCTCAAATTGTTGTGCATCTGTCTGGACACTGGGTTCTTTTGTGATTAACCATGTGTCCTGTGCCTAAAAGACAAGAAGTACCTGTCACAAAAAGCTGCCCTTCCTCAGAAGGAACTCATGAGAAAGGAAAAATTATTCAAATACCAATATGGAAAATGAAAAATGCACATGCTGATCATGATATATTCTTCGTTTGCTTCCCAGGATGGTTTAAATCCTTATCAAAGGGAAAGAGGGGGTAAGGGTTTGCATTTTTTCTTATTTCTCAGGAAGGCTTGCCAAGGACAGCTTTTGCCAGGCATGGGGTTTGTTTCTCAATGTCCCATTTGCTTCATTTATTTATTTGTGGCGTTTGCTCCACTCTGTCATGATCTCCCTCCACATGCTGATGGGCTATATTTCCAAATCCAATGCTGTTAGTAGGATTGTGAATTTCTCTTAATTGTAATTATAAAGATTCTTCAGGGCAATGTAACATGTAAGGCCTGTTGTACCCTCACTGGCATTCCTTTGGTTTTCCTCTTGAAGAGAAAAAAACCCCTGTGACTCTGTGCTTAACTGCAAACAATAGTTGTGTAGCGCAAAATGAGATTCATTTGCATGATTTTAGTACCTAAACTTAGGTGCTTGGTGCTGTTTTTGACACTCTGTGGCATTCTAGCTGCTGTGCCACTGCTGCTTTGGAAGAGGACAAGTCTTTTGTAGCTCATCTTATCTGCCATAGCCATTTGGATATCCTGTTAGGCAACTGCTTCCTGCTGTCCATGAACAAAATCAGTTTCAGATGTAACTAAAAAGGCAAAACTTGGTCACACACAGCTTCATTTCTGTGAGTTCTATCTCTGTTTCAGCCAGAGAAAGGGAACAATTGCCTGTGTTTCCCTAACGGTGTATGACGTTCGACTGTTGCAGCACTAGGGTCTATTCAGCACAGCTCCTGCTCCCCTTCAGCAGCTCTGTTCCTAAATCAGGGTTGTGTGTGTGTGTGTATAAAGCACTCGTCACTTCAGGCGGGTTTAGAGAAATCAACAGTTCCAGCCTATTTCATTCAATCAGAGCAGACCTTTGGGGCTGCTCCAGCCAAGGGCTGCCTCATTCACCCTGGTACGTGGTTCAGGCTTTGCAGGATCCCAGTCACACAGGTTGGTCACAAGACTCTGCCCTGCAGCCGTTTCACTGGGGGTAACAGTGCCGGTGTCCACAGTCATCCCGACGTGGTGGGCACTGCGCCTCTGCCCACCCACTGCCCTTCACGGTGTTCTCCAGCATCTCCTTGCCGGTGCTGATCCCGACCCCTCACACCGGCACACCTGCTGCTACTCGGCCGCCCCCGGCCCCGCGCCATTTCCCGACGACATCCCCACACCTGTGTGGGATGGGAGGCCCGGGCCGCTTTGTGCGTGCCCATTGCGGGTGTCCCGTCCCCACTCCCGGTGGGTTTCCTCACGTTGGTGGCTGCCTGTCCGTCCCCGGTGTCCGTGTGCTCCCCTCAGCATCCCCCGCCTCCCGGTGTGTGTCTGTCCCCCGGGGTCTCTCTCCCCCGTGTTCCCTCCACCCCTGCCGGTCTCCCCCTCACCCCACCCGCCGTCTGTGTCTCCCCTCGGTGTCCCCATTCCCCCCACCCACTCCCGGCTCTGTGTCCCCATCTCCCAGTGTCCGTTTTCCCCTTCGATGTCTGTGTCGTGTGTCCCCCGCCCCCTCGGCGTCCGTGCCGTCCGTGCCTTCCGGTGCCCCCCACACCCCGCGTCCGTCTCGCCCCCCGGCGCTCGCCCCCTCCATGTCCGGGTCTGTCCCTCTCCTCCCCGCTCCGTCCCCGTCCCCCCCTCCCCGCGCGGGGCGGCTGCGCCTGCTCGGCGCGCGCTGACGTGCGTCGGGCGCGAGGCCGCCGGGGGGGGGAAGGGGGGGCGCGCTGGAGGGAGGGGGAGGGGAGCGGAGCAGGCCGCGCGCGCTCGCGCCCGGCCCCGGCCGCCATTGGTGCAGGCCCGGCCCCGGCCGCCCCGAATGTCAGGGCCGCGCCGGCCGCGCCGGCGCCCCCAGCGCCCCCAGCCCTCCCCGGACCCGCAGCCCTGCGCCGCGGGGACCCGCACAGGTGAGAGCCGGGGCGGCGGGGCCGGGGCGAGGGGACGATGCGGGCGGGCGGGCTGTGCAGGCCGCGGCGGGGCCCGGGGCCGCTCCCCGGCTGGGGTGTCGGGGGAGCCCTGGTGCCGCGGCTGCTGCCGGGCCGGGCGGTGCGGGCGCGGGGCCTGAGCGGGCGGGCAGGAAATGGCGGACAACAAGATGTCGGCCGCGGCGCGGGGAGGCTGCGGGGCCGGCGGGACGGGCCTCTTCCCCGCCGGGCACCGCGGGGGTGGCCCCGGCCCCGGGCGCGCTCCTTTGTCCGCGAGGCGGAGCGGGGGTGCGGGCGGGGCCGCCTCGCGCCGCGCTGCCTGGCGCGCGCCCCGCGAGCACGCGCAGCTGCCGCCGTGTCAGCGCGGCCCGGGGCCGCCTCGGGCAGGGAGGGAGAGCCGCGCCCGCTGGTTCTGTCGTGCCAGGTGGATTCAGCGTGAGCTGTGGTGGGTGCGCGGTGGGCGAGCACAATAAAGCGCTTCTAAACCCATCTGTCAGTTTATCCTGCCTGGGCCTTTCTTCACGAAGGGTTCGAGGTACACTGCGTGTTAATCCGTGAACCGGGCTCTTCTGGCTGAGATCCCTGCGCTCCCACTGCGTTTCTGTTCGTTGCTGCAGCAAAAATTAATGGGAAAATCCCCCAGTCCCTCAGGTGTCTTCCCGTGTAATCTTCTTGATCTTGAACGTTACGAGATGAGATAATTAGAAAACGTCTGGTTTGGATTTTTCGGCTGCATCTGGGTTCATTTATTGTGTTTCCTTGCTCTATGTCTGAGCTTGGTCCGTTTGGTTTAATCCAAGTGTCACCTGTGGTTTGCGAGCATCTGGAATGCCTGACAAAGGATGATGTTGTGGTTTACTTTATTATATGTAAACAAGACTTAAATATTATTTAGAAGAAATTTGCTGTTTCAAAGGAGTGTTTAAGGGCTGACTGTGCAAATGTACTGTGTGAAAATACCCCCTGAACATCCTGGGAGTGATTGTCTGTGTAAACCAAGGATGCTTCGTTGGCACCACCACACTGTTCAGGGTATAACAAAATATATTAAATACTCTTTTATTTATGTAGATCTACTACATGTAATTGGCGTTTTGTAGAAATGTTTCTTATATTATAACAACTCTTTGAATGGCAGCAATGCCTGGGAGCTGGCATGTTGACTGGGAGCTGCATTGTACCTCAGGGTACAAGAATGACACCCTTTTTCTTCCTGGAAAGGGCAGAAATGCTGAGGCATTTTGTTTTTTCCCCTGCTCCTTAAAACACTCTGCTGAAAATCTCTCAATTTAGGGTGTTTTTAGAAAGCTTTCTGAAAGAAGACTAAAATATCAGTGGTTATTTTATGATATTTTTATAAGAGGAATAAGCTGAGAATAAATCAGTGTGCATACTGAGAGCAGTCGCTGTAAGGGCCTGGGCTTTCACCAGTTTTTCAGTTTGGTGTTAATATTATAGGTGTGTGTTCTTAGACAGTCCCAAACTGCCAACCGTTGTCTTTGATTTTTAAAAAATCTCATTTAGAGTCCTATATCCCTTTTTTTTTTTTGCTCTAAAATTTATTGCCGAGTCTCTGCTGAGCTCTGTCTGAAGAAGAGCTTTAACATAAAGAACTGGAATAGGTTACAATCAACCTTTTGCTGAAGCTAATTAGAAAGGACTGTATTTTTCAAAAAAGAACAATATCAGATAGAGACATATCTTAAAAATGTAGCCTTGAGACACTGCTCTGGAAGTCTCAGTTTAGGTTTTATGAAAGTCTTCATTTTGAGGTGTGATGGTAATGTGCTCCTTGCTGCAAAATAATATGCTGGAATTAATAAAAATCAATGAAAGTATTAATGGAATGTTGTAAAGTGCTCTTATTTTATTGGCTGATGCTAGTAGAGCGTTTTCACAGCATTTTCTTCTAAATACACAGAGGAGAAAGAGAATGGAGAGGAAAAGCTTGAGATGTGAATAGAGGCAAGAGAGATATGGGTAAGTTTAGGATTATGACAGTATTTGGAATTGTGCCTTCCTGCCTTATTTCTGTCCTTTTTTAAACCATAGGACTGGACCACTTCTGCTGTGATTGTATGGGTGGGTAACATGGTGGCCTGCAGAGAGAAGCTGTTAAGGGCCACAGTTAATCACAGCACTACGTTTTGCTGTTTCCAGTAAGATTTGCACGCACACAGAGTGTGTGAAACCAAATCATCTGCACTATTGACATTGTGAGCCAAAACCCCCAGTTGTGGCAGAGTCGTAGGCCTCCGCTGTTGTTAATTGTTCCAGCGTGAGCTGTAAAGGGTTTGCTGCTGTCGCTGCATTCCTTTAAGACCCAAAAGTAGATATAAAAGAAGAAGGATAGGTGATTGTGTATTTGATGCAGCTCTGTTCTTTGTCTGCATGGCGGCTTCGGGAGAGTGTGCTTCAGGAGCAGCTGCACACCAGCTGCATGCACCGAGATGCAGCTTCAGCACGTGCATTTGCCAGTGTGTCGTCATCCATCTGGTTTTAGTGGAAGTTTAAGGTATCCGTGGAATGGTTTGGGTTGGAAGGGACCTCAGAGCCCATCCAGTTACAACCCGCTACCATGGGCAGGGAGACCTCCCACTGGGTCAGGTTGCTCAAAGCCCCATCCAACCTGGGCTTAAACACCTCCAGGGATGGGGCAGCCACCACTGCTCTGATTTTAAAAGATTGAGGAAAACAGGCAAGTCTGACAAAAGAGAAACCAGGAGACAAAAGCTCATTAAGCATTAAGGGGAATTAGAAGAGCCAAAGCAATTGTCAAAAACAACAGAAAAGAAAGAAAATCAAGCTCAGGTTACAACAGTGAAGGATGACTGTGGGCAGTTCACAGGGTGCTGTCGAGTCTGCTCTGTCAGAAGCTTTACAGGATCAATTTAGTATTGGAGGGACATTGCAGAGCGCTGCGTAGGACCAGCTCTTCACTGGCAGCAGCAGTGAGGCAGCACAGAAGGGACAGCATTGGAAGATAAGATTTCTAGAATAACTTGACAGTTTTGAAACAAAATATCAACCAATATGGCTAATACAGCCCTGACTCTGGAGTGGTAGATGGGGGTGTGGGCACAGACGGCTGTTGAGCGCTCCTGTTTCTTCAGTAAGCATTGTGGCAAGGGAGACATTGAAATCAGTTGGCCTTTCTTACACTTAGCTATTGCCTGTTATGGATAGTTCTGCACTGTGCATGCAGATCCAACTGGGGCTGGTTACACCTTCTACCAGACTTTTTGTCAGACTTTTAAATGATATAGAGGCGTTCATACATGGCTGGTGGAAGAGCAAATCAGCTTCGACACTTTCATTGTTATAAAATTAGAACACTGCACTGCTTTTTAAAGCCGTACCTATAGTTAAACATAATGTTCCATTAAATTTGGACCTTAAATTTTTTTTAAAATATCTAGTAGACAAAAAATTGTGAAAGAATCTGAAAAATTGATACTCCCAATACAATTCTGTTCAGTGCAGCTCTGCATGTCGGTAATCACCAGTCTTGATAATCAGTTAAAGAGCAGATACAGACAGCGACAGAGCACAGGTGTTGTCTTTGTGCAGAGTTATTAGTGTGTGTGACTGCAGTAAGGCAGGTGGGTGGTGATGTATGTGCTGGTGATGTCCATCTTGGATTTTAGCTATGGTTTGTTAAAGGCAAAGTTAATGTAGTCTTGAAAAACTTTCTGATTATAGGTAATAAGTTACCTGTTGCTAGGTTCAGTTGCTTGCTAACATGGATTATTTTGTTCTGTTCCTTGACCTGGTGCTACTGCTGGTGTTGCAGGTGAGGGCTTTGCTGTCGCTTAGTGCGCTGTTACCATATGGAGACCGTCTCCCAGAGCTGCAGAAATACTTCAATGTTCAGTTTGCAGTGTGGAAATTGAAGGTTGAAGCATTCCTAGTGCTCATTGCTCCTAGAAATCAAGTAATGTTGCAGTCTGTACCTCTGCATGCTGAAGGTAACCAGAAAGCACTCCAGTTAAATTCTGCAGCCTGTAAACAGAACTGTTCCAGGCCAGGCAATCCCCACAGGTTTACATAAAAACCTTTTTAAATCCTGACCAAGAATTTCTGCCTTGTTTGGTTTCCCTCCTGTGTGCATTTTTTTGATTACTGTAGGACTACTTCTGGGTGGGAACATTTTCAGGATTTTAGGTCAAAATGTATAAAACCAAAAGAATAAAGCAAAGTGAATCATATGAAGTACTGCATGCTTTTTCCTTGAAGGACTGGATAAATACTTTCCTGTGTTTTTCAGTGCGACGCAATAACCCAGTAAAGCTAACCGGCACTGCTTAACATCAATTCTGATTTTACTTTTTTTGCAGTTGTTTGTGAATGAACTTAGCTGAATATGGATCCCGGTGGTGGAAGTCTTGGACTGCAAACACAAGAATCCAAAATGCCTCACACTATGATTATGCAGGATTTCGGTAAACACTTTAACTATTATAAAGATAAAATCAAGACTGTTTTTCACGTTTTGCTGTATGTTTGTAAAGTATATAAAGATGTGGAGTTGGCTGATAGAGTAATGCTGTTTGCATGACTTTTTGGGGAACATTCAAAATTTAGGGTGGTGTTTAATACATCTGTGTACACTTTGGTTGCTGATCTTAAAATAGACACTTACTCCAAAATATTGAAGTAATTCTGAAAAAAAAAACCCAGCCAAGTTTGTGTCCTAAAGTGCTCCAAATGAGAGAGAAGATTGTTTCTGGGGTTCAGCGCTGTTGTGGACCTGTGCTTCTGCTTGAAATCACATCATCTGGGTGTTGCTTCTCCAATGTGCAGGAGATGGAAATAGCATCCAGTGCAGGATGTAAACAACATCGTAGCTTTTGTGTGCTTACATTGATTTCTGTCTCCAGATCTGTTTAGAGTCTTTCGGTGATTTACAGATTTAGGTAAATCTGCATGTTCACGTGTGCTTAGAAGTCTTCTGTCAAGAATGTTTGTCCTGGGACTGCACTGATATAAGAAAACTTCTTCCTAAATTGATTTCTTTTAAAATAAATACTGTTTCTTCTGGTGGCAGTGCTGTGTCACCTCAGCAAATTTGAAGGTTTAGAGAAAAGACAGCAAGAAATCTCTTTGTTCTTTTATGTGTCTTCATTCCTGCATTACAACAGGAGATGACCTTCTCAATTATTGGGAAGGACCCTCAAAGTGTACCAAAATGATTGTATTTGCACTACAATGCTGAATAATAGTTTTCATTCTGATAGGAACCATTTTCTTGAGTGTTTTATTAATTAAAACTGCTATATATGTGTGTGTGTGTTAAAATAATTCACTGTGAATTCTTTTTTTATGTACAGGAAAGTGGTCTGCAAATATGACTGGGCAGTCAAGTCTGTTAATGAAAACCAGGTTTCTGCTTCTAGCCATCCCTTATAACATGGGAAGCTATTGGAAATTGTACTGAAAATATTGCATACAACTGAGTATTTATTTTTATCAAGCACATGGAGTATAAAGGATGAGAGTCCTTTTATTGCAACAGCAATTAATGTTTTGTTGCCGCACTTCCCGTATCATGCAAGAATTCTGTGGATATTCAAATTGCTGCCGTAATCACATTTTCTAACTGGCATTAGATGAAATTGCAAACTGACCTGCAGTTTTTAACATATCAGCATTGTAAAACCGAAATTTGGGGCAAACTCAACAGTATGTTTTTCTTAGTTTCAAGAATACAGGCTGCTTTGGATAGTCTTATCAGGTGAAACACAAAATATAGGATGTTGAAAAGTAACAGATTTGTACATCTGTGTTCAACTTATCCATACAGTTATTCCATTCCTTAGATAAACTAATGGCTTATGTAATAATTGTAACATTTTTCTCCTCATTCGTAATTGTTTCATAGTGGCTGGAATGGCTGGCACTGCTCATATAGATGGAGACCACATTGTTGTGTCCGTCCCTGAAGCTGTCCTCGTTTCTGATGTCGTTACTGACGATGGGATAACTCTTGATCATGGCCTAGCAGCTGAAGTTGTCCAAGGACCTGACATCATCGCTGAAACTGATGTGGTAACAGAAGGTGTAATTGTTCCTGATTCTGTTTTGGAAGCTGATGTTGCTATTGAAGAAGCTTTAGATACCAGTGATCATGTTTTGACTTCTGATCTAATAACAGAAACCGTTAGAGTTCCTGATCAGGTGTTTGTGGCTGACCTTGTTACGGGTCCTGATGGACATCTGGAACATGTGGTGCAAGACTCCGTGTCAGGAGCCAACTCACCTACAATGGTTTCAGAAGAAGTTCTTGTAACGAACTCGGATTCTGAAGCAGTCATTCAAGCAGCTGGTTCTGTTCCTGGCTCCACAGTGACTATCAAAACAGAAGATGATGATGATGGCAAGAGTACATCAGAAGACTACTTAATGATATCTTGTAAGTTAAACAAAGGTAGATATGAACAGGAGATGATCTGAAGTAGAAGTGGTCTAGTGGGGAGAAGTTCCTGTAGCTGGACTTTTGCTGCAACCTGTACTGGAACTCTCAAATCAATATTCGGCTGTCCCCTTAATTCTGGGGTTCTGGATTTGGGTTTTCTTGATGAAAAATCCACTCTTGCTGATACAGCAAGAAAGGGAACGATGTTCATGCAGTTGAGTGAATGGCCGAGTGAATGACCATGTTTTTGTTTCTGAAACAAGATATTTGTGAAAATTAAGTAAAACACATTGGAAAGTTAAACATTTGGTGTATTCTGATTATAGTACTTTTAAAAAAATTAGACAGGTATATTGCCATGTTACGTAGGTTCTTGTAGAGCTAATGTGTTTGGTTTAATCAGTAGAATCCAACAAAAAAATAGATTTTTAAGGTTAATCTCACTCAAAAGTTTCTCCTGTGTGTCAACAAAATATTGTTTGTTTAGCTGCATTAAAAATTCTAGTAGGCGTTTTGTGCTGTGATGTGCTGTTCTGGGCTGGCCTGGACGTGAAGCGGTGGTGTGTGTGAGTTGATTGATGCTCTCACTCTGGAGAGCAGCTGCCCGTTTCAGTCCCACACAGCACTCGGCTCTCCGAGGAGGCTGTGTGGTCCTGTAGTGCTTGTTGAGTGAGAGCTACTGGAAGGACCTTGGGTATATTATGGTTTTTTGCTGGCTAAATGATACTCAGAATACCAGTTCTTATTAGCACGCAAATTTGTTAAAATGTATGACAGTTCATTTTGGATTTTTGACTTCTCAAAATTAGTTACTGAAATGTGAGTAGGTCAAAACAGATTTTCTCTAGTCAGAAGCAATATGTTAATAAAACGGCAATGCCAAGTGTGTCAAAAGTATCAGTCTGTTCACAGCAGGCTCCATTTATCAAAGATTTCAAGACAGAGGGCATGACTGATGAGCAGTTATAACGATTTCAGTATTTCATAGCCTTTATGTCCTTTATGCAAAATATAATTTTATTATTTAATTTTTGTTCAGTATAGGATGGACAGCAGTGATTTTTTTATCATTCTATAATTGCTGTAATGCCATGTGTCTGTCACTAATAGAGGTCAAAAGGAGTTTTTGGGAAGAAAAGAACAAAAAGAAATCTCAGTCTAAAAGCAAATTAGACCCACAAGAGAAACATTCCTGTGTGTCTGTAGATGAAGGAACACCGGTTTCAGTGTGGTGTTTCCAACTGCACGTTTGTAATTGCAAGTCAGGCCATCTTCAGAATTCCTTCCGAGGTGGACATGTGTGGTTGGTGTGGTCACTGCACACAACCCCAAGCATCCTGCGCATTCAGTAACAGCTGCCCCATGACCCCAGCTGTCCCTGATACATTCCCAGTACTGCCAGGTGTTCCTGAGCCCACTGATGGCTTTTCCACTTTTTCAATGCCAGTTTGAGACCTGGTGTTCAGCAGATAGGTTTAGGTGTGTGTGTAATCATGATATCCCCGAACAATCACAGTTGGAATCTATGTGATTAATCTAGAATTTTAAGTAGTCTCCTGCCTCTGCTGACTTTGGAGGCTCTGTTATGCTGGGTATGCCAGCCTGACCAAACAAGTATCTGCTATTGTTTTTTTCTCAGCAAAAATTAATCAGTCTTAATGCAGTTGCTCCTTTTTTTTTTAAGTTAGCCTGGAATTTATGTTTATGAAGATAATCTTTTCCATCTTATAGATAAGTTCCTCCATTTACCAAACAGTTTAAAAAGCTTTTTACTAGGTTGTATTTTTGAATTGTTAAATGTCAGTATGTTGGGGTGCATATGTAGGGTTGTTGAACTTTTTATAAAGTAAACCACATCAAAATGATAGTTGTAAAGAATCTCAAAATCCTTAGCTGTCTTTTAATGAAAAGTAGCATCTAAGAGGGGGGACTTGACATGAAGTGACAGATAATGCCCTTGGGGAATGCTGCCAGCTGTTTTGTACAACACATTTGGGAACTTTTGAAATACTAGGTTTTAGGGTGTGAAGCTGAGCTGAGTGTGGAATTTTAACTTACCTTTTGCTGGGAGTTATAGTTTAACTGTACCAAAAGGTGGGTTTTCACCATTGTAAAGCAGCTTTCCCATGTAGGTATTTTAGATGCTATTTGTAGTTACATTGTTGTGTAAATACTGCTTGGAAAATGATAGGTTTGTCTTGACAATGCTGTAAACTAGCTGTGTGTGTCCTTGTGTAATTGGAATTTTTCAGTAGAGGATTATCACCACTCTGCTTTCTGAGCAGATGAATTCAGCTTTTTTAAATCGGCCTTATAAGCATAAGACGTAAAAATCTTTTTTGGACCCATTCGCAGCCTATGCCATGGGATGTGTGTAATCCCTTGTTGTAAATCTCCAGAATACCTGCTTAAAAGGGACTTGTTAGTAAGGAAACTGGTACAAAATGAATGCATCTGGTGTGATCATGAGCTGAGTCCATCTCGTAGCGAGATGACAAATGATGAACAGTCCATCCCATTTTACCAGGGAGGAGTTAGCAGATGCGTAGCTTAAAGCGTACCTTTTTTGTCTTTCAGGTTTGCGATATTCAGAGCCACGGCGGATTGCCAGCTCCCGATCCATGCGGTGGCCCCGCATGCACTATGCTGGTGACCTCATACCCACCAAAGAACAACTCTGGAGCTGGCCTTTAGGGGTAAGGTACTGTTCCACCACCGCCTCCTTTTTAGTGTATTGCAGTAGTGTTATTTGCTAAACATTCTAGTATTACTCCTATATTGTAACCTATGGGATATCAAATAAGTATATCAGACTTCAGAAAAATATGATAAATTGTAAAACCACAGGACTTATCTTGCCCTTGTGTTATCCCTGTGGGCTCCTATGGTGGGTGTGATATCACCAGCGTAGTGCATGCTGAGGCATCACATGAATTGGGAGCTGGCAATCCACGGTGAATCTGGACATCACACACCTGAAAACAGCAAAGCCAGGTAAGTTTGAAATTGGAAGCGTACCGAGTTTTCCTTGAAACCTTGTTTATTCAGGAGGATTCAGCATATATTTATCAAGGTTCTCTGTTGTGTTCTTTCAGTTAAGTGACAAGATAATAATATGTAGTGCTTCTGGTGGATGAGTCAGATCTGGAAGACACGTTCATATTCTGTTGACATAAAGGATACATTCCTGTTCCTGGGAACTGTCTTCAGGAAAAGTCATCAGATAATTTAGCACTGATGGGTTAACAGTCTTTGATTGATGTTGATTACGTAGACAATGTTTTCATGATCTGTATTTTGGAACTTGGCAAAGGTTACATGTCCTGCTGAGTTGGTTGTTGTTCTCTTGTCTGAATATCTTTAAAAAACTGATTGAAGCCATAAAATGTGCTTCATGTAAGGCAGCAATTTAAGCAATAGCAATTGCTAATTCAGTGCCTTTTGTTGTTGAGGTATTTGAAACAAAAGGCCACACCTTACAAATGACAATCTGTATCAGTGTCATCTTCTCAGTCCAGTTTATATTCTTCAAATTTTTTTATGTTAAACATTTGGTATTTTGGAAAAGTGATTCTAGAGGCCCTGGATACACAGGCTTCCTGATACATTCCCATTATTTTAGCTTAAATTGTAGAGACTGAAGTTCTTTAAAAAGACATGGCATCGTTGGTGGTGTGGGAGTAACCACTAATTTTAAGAATAGTGTGTAAGATTGCCCCGCTAAGACAGGACTCCATTTCTAAAGGGTAATGAAGATTTGGGGGCTTTACTTGAAATTGCAGAATGCAGCATGTGAGGGTACATGCTATATTCATGTATTTGACTTTATATTTTGGGCTCAAAAGATTTATTCTTATAAGAATTGTAAAATTAAAAACTGACTCATTTTTAGCTTTATGTAGTCTTTGCTGTATTGCAGTTGATGGCCGAGCAAGACAACAACCTAAAATTGTGTGGTTTTTTCCTACATTATTTCACCAGATACTTCATGGTGTACAGGCATTGTCACCCAATGTTAGTTGAATAGTTGGAAATTTTTGCCATAAAGAAAACTTCTTATCATATATATGTGATTGCTCCACTGTTTGGTAGGAAATTGCTGTTGCTAAATAACCTGCCAGTACGGAAATATTTATTTTCTGCGTTAAATCGATGATGTGTTATGTCTATAAAATTTCTGAGTTTAGAAAAAGTTGATGTTGCTTGAGTAACAGATTTGAAAATAACTTTACTACCACCTACCCATTCTAAAATTACAATAACAGCTTACTGTTAGTGATTTCTTGCACCCAGCCCTTAAATATTCTTTCTGCATTTTGGCAGCATGTCTGTCATACAGCTGTGTACGTAATCGCTCCTGCCACGTACTCTGACACCTCCAGTCCTTCAAAGTCTCAGACACCCACTGGACGTGCTAAAATTAAACATATGTATATTATTGTGAAGAATATGGATAAGAAACTGATAATATTAAAAACCATGCAGAAAAGAAAATTATCTTTAATAAATTAAAAATTAGTAAATGTATGGAAATTCTTTTTCCAAGAGAAGTATCTTCTAGCATCTTCCCTTTTCCTTTTTGTTGAGGATGCATAATCCTCTCTGCTAATGACTCCATTATGGCACATAAAAAATTGCCGTTAGCGGATACAGTGACTGCCGTACAGGATGAAACGATGTGCCTGTGACCTGGTGCTGCTAAACTGCAGCATCAGAGGAATGCGCCGAGCTCTCTGTGGCGGCTTTCTCATCTCCAGTGTTCATACTCCTACTGTACTCATTGTCCTGTGAGGTAAACTGAACGCCAGCCAGCGCATGTCGGACCCTAACAGGTTACGGTGTTGATGGCTTCAATCTTAATAGAGATTTAGAATGGGTTTTATCTTTTGAAAAACACTTCTCCTGAGGAACTTCTTACTTTCTTGTACTGTTCCCAGTTTGATTATTTTTTTTGGCGATGCAGTTAATCTCTTCTTTACAGAAACAAACATAGCATTTTTTAAAATGTTTTCCATTTCCCATCAAAATATATAACTTCCAGAGGTTCTGCAATGAAATCAAATATTTGCTTCTACTTACCTACATTGTGTCTAGTTCTGTCTTTAATAACTTCCATACACTCCTGATACAATTTATGAAATAGAGAAGAGGTTCCTCAATGCAGGGATGAGAAGCAGTGTTAGTGGGAGACGTGTTTCCACAGAATCCTGTCCATGAACGGGGAGAGCTTAGTCTGGGATTGCTGTGGTGGTGCCAACCCTGCTGCAGGAAAGGCATTTGCTCCTTTCTAGCAGGTTCTGAACTGCCTCACACGCCTGCCTGGAGCACTGAGGCAAGTTCAGAGTGACTCCAGCACACCTCAGGGCTCCTCAGCCTGCAGGAGTTACAAACAGCTCTTTAGGAGCATTCGCCACTGTACTGAGGGCAGGAGACTTGGAGGGGTTCGGTCCCCACTGCAGCCATCCCAAGGTAAGCTGTCCTTTCCCAGCAACTGGAGCCTTCCACATTGAGTAGGCTCTGGCTTTAGTCCTGAAACGCTACAGTCACTTTATTGTTAATTTAATTCATTTTCCCTGGTATGCACATGTGTTAATGTTATTTATGCAGTAAATCACAACTTCCCTGGAATGTATTAAATTCAGATTTTGTTTACGTTTTGTGGAATTGTTCTCTATTTAGAGGACTTCAAGTGGGTGTTAAGCAGTGCACAGTTTTGGGTTGGCCATCTGCACAGGAGCTAATTTTATCCACTGAGAGAAGTGTGTCAGCAATACATGTCAGAAAGATGCTTAGCTCAGTGGCCTCCGCATTGACAGTTTGGGGGGTGTGAGTGTATGTATATGTATATATAGATATAGACATGGATATCTGTGTGAATACCCTTTTTACCAAATCAGTGTTACTTCTGATGGTTTGAATATGAGTGGTGTTGTATAAATAAAACAAGTGTTTTGATTATATAGAACAGATAATCAGAGTGACTGAGTTGCATACATGAAGAATGAGAAGCCAGTTCCCCAGAGTACTATTTGGATTTATTTTTACGCATCTTTTAATCAGCTGTATATTATCTAGTAATCTTCATTAATTTAGATGCTCTTAAGTGATAAAAGTGGATAAACCCATAATTTATTTTAGAGCAAAGGTGTAGTCAAATTTTTGATGCACATTTCTCTGACTGGGAATATAGTCAGAGTCATCACTCTTTAAGAGTTTCAGCTATGTCTCACAACAGTGAAACTTTTTGGGCCTCTTACATTGAGCCCCAAATTTGGACCCCTATTTTTGGATAGATGTTTAATTTTACTACTGATACATTTTTGGTTTTGAAATGTCACAGTTTCAAACATAACCAATTACTGCTCTCTCTTTGATGGAACTCCCTCTTGTGTCCTTCATTCTGTAATTCTTGCTGTGTTTCTCTGAATGCAATCAAATGAACTTCTGGAATCTCAGTTTTAAGTATCTTGAGATGAACAGTTTTATAAAGGCCATTTATGAACACAAACCTTTACCACGCATGGGGATAATAGTGGACTTTTTAGAAATGTATCTGAACCTCATTATTATTCTCTTGTCTTTACAGTGGATGATGTTGGAGAAAAATTGGACCATATAGGAAACACTCCCTTGAAAATCAGTACTGAGGTGACAAATGATGAGGTTGCTAAAGATGACGGGTTTGGTTCAGAAGTTATCAAAGTGTACATATTTAAAGCTGAAGCTGAAGATGATGTTGAAATAGGTACCTTTTAAATTCTATGTATTCTTCCAGTATGAAGTATTCCAGGGTCTGTTTTTTTGTTGTCCTTAATTTCATGTTAATTCTCAATTCCACCAACTAGAATGTTTTGTAGAATGTGACACTTGTGGAGGCTGCCCATGTGCAGTAAATACTGGGTGTGTATTAGTCTCAAGTTCTTTTTTGATCAGCAGTATTTATTTTCAAGCAACCAAAGCCCAAATGCAGTTGGGTGTCTGCAGCTGTTTTTCAGCTGCTGCTTTTAACTGACATTGAAAGACTGTGTGTCAGCACAGAAATCCTCTGGGGTGGCTCCCTGTCATTGAACAGTCTGTGGTGGCCTTGGCACAGAGAGAGGGGGAGATTACTGGGGCTTTAGGCATACAGTAATTTTTCCCACCTGAACCAAGAAACTCGGAATTGCTCTGCAGTTCTCTTTGCAAAGGATACATCCAGCACTTTGAGGTGCTTTGCAAGTGGACGTACAGCTGACCCATGTTCTGTTCTTTGTAACTTGTGAAAGCACAGTTCCCCTTAGTTGTTCCCAGAGCTGAAACCTCTTGCTCGTTCCACTTTACCCTTGCCATTTAGGTGCTGAAGCTCTGTCTCACTGGAATGTGTCTGGCTGGGATCCCCAGAGCCATTCACAAGACAAACCAGCCTGACACTGTTCTTCCTAGAGCAGAGAAAGGCAGTTGTCTCCCATAAACTGGTACCATTGGCTTGGCTGTGCTGTGAGAATCTCGAACTTCAGACAGAACTGGGGATTAGATAACAAAGTGCTCCAATTAATAATCCTGGTGCTATTTTTCAAGTAGCATGAACTGCTGCTTCAGGAAATGTTCAGCTGTATGATGCCTTTTATGTTTCTTCTTTAAGAAACAAGTAATCTTGTTAGCTCAAATTAATGTCAGGAAAGGATTGTCCACGGATGATCAGCCTGCTAACTAATAGGGCAGTTGTCTTTGGTTTCCTCTGTCTTTCAGGGTAGGGTCGGAATCAGTTAAGATTATCGTATGAGTGTTGGGTATGTTTTGCAACATAATAAATTTTGAAGCCTGCTATTGGTTATTGTCCTTCACAAGGTTGCTAAAGTAGCTTAACATATTTTACTATCCTGTTTGGAATGGGCGGTATCTGATTGAGCTGAAGGTTAGTGAGTATTTCTGTAAGGCCCTGGGATTTTCAGTATTTGATCCTTAATTCCTTTCAAGTATAAAGAAGAGGTTGTGAAGACCACGTGCTTTCTGAGACCATGGGGAAAATGACCTAGAGAAGCAGCATCTTAACACTCCTTATCTATTGTGACATGTGTTTCATCTGCCAGTGCCTACGTGAATTGCCAGGCCCTGTTCTTGAAATACGGTTTGTCTCTCTGAGAATAGATTGTCAGTCTTGAGGGACAGACTGCTAATGCAGCAGCAGGAGGAATCAGAATCTCTTATGGCTGATAACTAATTTGCATGCAGGGATGTTCTCATGAGCTGTTCTCAGTGCTTCTGATACAGCCAGGAGGTAGTCCTGGCAGATTCCCCATTCATTACTGGTGAATTATGACAGTCTTCACGAAGAATATCCAAGATTCAAGTTCAGCCACGAGCCATACTTTCTTGATCTTTTTGTACGTGGGGTTGGGCTGGAAGCTACGTGTTGTCCTTTTGCACTGCAGTCTGGTTACTTGGAGGAATGTCCCAGCAAAGCCACTTCTGGTGAAAGTTATAAAAATAGGCTTGGGTGGCAAGGACCTTTGGCAAAATCTCCCATTTATGAACACAGGGAGTGATGAATCAATGTATTCGACTTGGAGTCAACCGCCTCACTGAGCATTTTCCATCTTGACTGTTTGTGGCAGCGAACAAGGGCTCTTGGTAATACCAGGTGTAGCTTATTCTGCCCTAATCTGCAGCTTCTCCAGTAACTGTTCGGTCCCTGAGATGCATGGAGACCAAGCGTCAATGTTTATCCACCACCTCTCTCTGACTCAAGCATCAATATACAGGTTCTGGGCTGGAACTTGTTCTTTTGCCTCGCAGTTGTTCTCATTTCCTTCTTTTCAACTGTTACTCCTCAGATCGTGTTGTCTCCAGGGATTTGATGTAGCACTTTGCCTCCCTCAGAGTCAGTCCCTCTGGATAATGTTTTTGGTTTTGAAATAATTGGCAGTAACAGTTGCTTTCCCGTGGTTTGAGAAGTGTGACTCCAGTATGAGTTGCTACTCGATCCCCTGTAATGAGTTTGGGACAAAGGCATTAGAATCTGTGTAGGAGAAATTAACTAAGAACATGTTTTTGTGAAGTGACTGGGATTTTGGAAGAGGAAGAGGGATAAAAATTAGCTGTTCACGTTTCAAGAGAATTTCAGAGCTGTATTCTGGGGAGGATGAGAATTGTAGTCATTTTTTGGTGGGCATGGGCAGGTTTATGTCTTCAGTTGCACCCGAGTTCACTGCTAGCATGCATAAAAGGCTCCTGATCCTCCTTGGGTGGTCGTTGTTCAGTATTATTTATTAGGAGTCTCTGAGAGAACTTTTGCCTCATCTGCACGGAAGTATCAAACTTGCATGATTTTATGACAGATGGATGTCACAATGTTTGCTTATGGTTTTATGAAATAGCTTTGTTGTAAATGAGAAAAAAAAGACTTAAAACTGAAATCAATCTTAATAGTGGCTTCTTTACATTTCCTTAATGTGCTTAACTTCTTTTTGTTAAAGGTGGGACAGAAATCGTCACAGAGAGTGACTTTCACAATGGACATTCTGTAGCTGGAGTAATTGAACAGGGAGGTGTTGGTAGAATGCAGCGAGAAAAAATGGTTTACATGGCTGTTAAGGACTCTTCTCAGGAAGATGAAGATATCAGTAAGCATACTAAGAAACATTTTTGATTTTCATGCTGTTTTGCACAAGAATATAAACATTGTTCTCAAGGACATTTTTAATTTTTTGAAGGATTCTTAAGCCTGAAGTAGTAGAAGATTAAACTCATCTTCCCTAAAAATAAAGAGCAGGCTATAATTATTTAAAAGTGATGTGGATAAATGTGCATACTGTATGCAGTCATTTCATTATTTATATTAAATTTAACATGTCCATGGATGAAATTGATGACGTTAGTCAGTTTTCTCAGTTTTCTGTTTTCTGATTGTGAAATGCCCTGTTTAATCAGTTTTCTGACAAAGTGGCAAATAAATATCATCAGTTACAAGGTTATAAGTTTGTATATTTGAATTTATGTTGGTATTTATTTTGGATTTATATTTATTGGTATGTGTTTTCTATCTTTAAGCAATATCTGAATAAATAATGATTCCTTAGGGGAAGGGGTGGTTCTGAGTGCCAAAGGAAGAAAAGTAATTTATAATATGTATCAATCACCATGAGAGAAAATTAAATGTAGAAAAATCTAGGATGAGCAGAGTAAAATAAAAGATTTATTCTTCTCCTTTAATGCAGGCTGTGCTGAAATAGCAGATGAAGTTTATATGGAAGTTATTGTAGGCGAAGAAGAAGCTACATCACTTCCAGACACACAGCTTGAGGAGTCTAGTGTGAATAAAACTTTTGTTCCTGTTGCTTGGGCTGCTGCTTACGGTAGGAACCTGCATGCTTATCTTCTGAAAATCCCTTCCATTATTTCCTTCCCAACCTGGCTTCCAGAATCTCTGTGCAAATGTGATAATCTCTCACCGTGTCCTCGGGGTTTGGAACAGCTCCTTCTGATCTATTAGCAGTGTCAGTCACTGGAGTTGATTAAGTGATGTGAAAAAATATTTTGACATCATTCGTGACCTTTTACACATAAGGCCCTTGGTTTGTTTGCAGTTCAGTATGAAGAAAGCAATTCCATTTTTACACAGGTGTTTTTCCCATGCTGGCCTGTCAGACAGGTTGATTGTCTTGCATATCGTGTATGGTTTGCTGTATGTTGAGGTTTCTGAAATAGAAAGAGAAGTTGTTGGGAAAACTTTTATACTGTTCTTGATTCCAGGTCAGATGTACAGAATGCCTGGTTCATGGTTGTTTAAGTTGGCTCTTGGCTTGTTACAAAAACAAGAAGAGCCTTAAGTGTTTTACATAGCTAGGAGGAAAGGGAAATAGCTTGAAAAAGGGAATAGTAGAATGGGTGTGGAAAACATGTTCCTGATAATCTCAGTTTATCTACCTGTTTAAGCCTGTTGGTTCTTCAGGTTAGAAACAAAAAGAAAATAGGTAATTTGTTCTCTGTAGCCACACTTCCAATAGTACAAGTGTCTTACCAGGATATATTGCTAAGTCTGAATATTCATATTGGTTTCATATTCTTGTCAAGGATTTTGGCATGTTAAATTTATATTAAGAGGGTATTGGGTCATCTGTGGTTTATGCTATAATAAAGTGAGTCAGTTAAAATTCACTGGTGTATTTCTGAGCGCAGTAGTTGGACTGATAAGGTGGTTTAGAACTTAGCCTTGGCACATAAGCAGTAAACACTTTCAATCCAAAAGGAGGAATATACTCTTCAGGTATTACTTCTGCATCTCCCAGAACTTTGTAGTGCTTCATATACATGAGTGCTGAGCAGCTGATAAGGTCCAGGTTGTCTTATCTTCCTAGTTCTACTCCAGAAAGATAAAGTAGTTCTATCTCAAGAACAGATTGTGGGTTTCAGATAAACTTGTGTCTGGATTGGTATCTGAGGTTATGTATGAGGTTAAAAGTTTGCAGAAACAAACATATTAATTATGAACACCAGGAAAGGCAGTCAGCATGGTAAACATGCAAACACATCTTTAAGTGGATACTAACTGTTCTCAAAGAAGTGATTTTATTTCCTGGGGCTTGTAATTACAGTACTGAACTGATGTGAACTGCATATTCTCAGTTTGGGTAGAATTAAGCTGTTACTTATGAGCTAAGTTAGTTTTCTCTCATAATCAGACTTTAAAAGGCATTGCTTTTTGAAAACAAATTAATTTATAATGACTGAAATATCCTTTCCTGCAGGAGATGAAAGAAGGCTACCCAGAAGATACGAAGATGGTCAGGCAGCAGGTAAGCACATGTACCTGTGCTTGGTACTGCATTAAAGCTAACTTGCTGTCTTTGAAAATAAATACATTTACGTGTCAGTTCTTCTAATCAGTGAAATCAAGAAATTATCCATAAAGTATGTATTGAAGGATTGCGCAGTCTTTCTCTATGATTTTGAAATGAAAACAATTCCAGGCCTTAAGAGCGGATAGGGAAGTTGGGAGGACCTGCCTGTTTTTTTAATGTAGTTTTGTGGTCAGAAAAGAGATAACACAGTGGTGAAGAAGTAAAAGCAAGTTAAATAAAAGGAAGCAACAACCATAACTCATAAGAAATTGATGTCTTGAGAAGTACAAGAAATCCAAGAGTATATTTAAAAATTAATCAGTGTTTAAACAACTATATTCTTGACCTTTGCCAACAAAGACAGATAGTGCTTTACATTGGCATTCTTCTTTTATATATGTTTGTTGCAGAGGAGTGGGCAGGGTTTTTTAAAAAAAGTAGATACTCTGCTGTGCAATTCCAGTCATCAGTCCCACAGGAAAACGTTGTTTAAGGTTTTTTTATGGTGTCTAATTTTTGTTTCTAGGAAATAACTTGGATACACGATTAGAAAACAAAAACGGTAATGCAACACAGTACCTGCAGATTTGTGATAGCATTAGCACTAATAGAGTGCTAAAGCAAAAAAACAAGAAAAGGAGGAGAGGAGAGGCCAGGCAATGGCAAACAGGTAAACACTGTGTGGTTACGCGTGTTGTCATGGAGTGCCACTTACTCCTCTACTATTCCTTTTTTTTCTTTAAGCTGGTGCAGAATTAACAAATATAAATGATGATTTGCATATTTCCTGTGTCCTTCCCCCCTCCAGTTCTGTACATAGAAAATGTTAATAGTTTTTGCCATTCAGAGTCAGTATGCTTAGGGCTGATGCAGTTCATTTGAGTCTTGCAAGCTGTTAAAATTAATTGCGAATATATTCACTGCACATCTGATATTACTGGTCTGTTTGAGCAGTTCCAAACCCAAAACTGTATAAAGTATAGGTGCTGTGGATTGGTTGTTTTTAAACAACTGAGCCTTTCTGTGTTGGGAGTGTAAGTGCATGGCTGTGAACAGCAGTTGGCTGATTCAAAACTTCTTAATCAGTGAATTTGTTTCCTTCATAACTTGTTTTTGTTTGTTTAAAAACAGCTGTTATAATAGGTCCTGATGGACAGCCCTTAACAGTTTACCCTTGTCATATTTGTGGGAAAAAATTTAAATCCAGAGGATTCTTGAAAAGGCATATGAAGAATCATCCTGATCATATGATTAAGAAGAAATACCAGTGTACAGACTGTGACTTTACAACTAACAAAAAAGTAAGTTTCCACAATCACCTGGAAAGCCATAAACTTATAAATAAAGTTGATAAACCCCATGAGTTTACAGAATATACGAGAAGATACAGAGAAGCAAGCCCGTTGAGTTCTAATAAACTAATACTGAGGGACAAGGAGCCTAAGCTAAACAAGTGCAAATATTGTGACTATGAAACTGCAGAGCAGGGACTACTCAATAGACATCTGCTTGCGGTTCACAGTAAGAACTTCCCTCATGTGTGTGTGGAGTGTGGGAAAGGATTCCGTCATCCGTCGGAGCTGAAAAAGCATATGAGGATCCACACTGGGGAAAAGCCATACCAGTGTCAGCACTGTGTCTTCAGGTGTGCTGATCAGTCCAACCTGAAAACTCACATCAAAACCAAACACGGGACTGATTTGCCGTTTAAATGTGAGCACTGTCCCCAGGCGTTTGCAGATGAAAAGGAACTGCAGGAGCACACAGAGTTATTTCAAGGGCATAAGACTCACCAGTGTCCACATTGTGACCACAAGAGCACCAATTCCAGTGACCTGAAGCGACACATTATTTCGGTGCACACAAAGGACTTTCCCCACAAATGTGAGGTGTGTGAAAAAGGCTTCCATCGTCCGTCTGAGCTCAAAAAGCATAGTGAAACCCATAAAGGTAAAAAGATACATCAGTGTAGACACTGTGACTTTAAAACGTCAGATCCTTTTGTACTTAGTGGGCATATCCTCTCAGTTCACACCAAGGACCTGCCTTTTAAATGCAAAAGATGTAAAAGAGGATTTAGGCAGCAGAACGAACTTAAGAAGCACATGAAGACCCACAGTGGAAGAAAAGTTTATCAGTGCCAGTATTGTGAATATAGCACTACGGATGCGTCGGGCTTTAAACGACATGTAATATCCATACACACAAAAGACTACCCACATAGGTGTGAGTATTGCAAAAAGGGATTCCGTAGACCCTCTGAAAAAAATCAGCATATAATGAGGCACCACAAAGAGGCTATAATGTAGTGTATGATCTCCAGAAGGAAGCAATGTAGAAACTGTGATATGCTAATTGGGGAAAAAAAAAATCTCATGAACTGTTTCTCCTGGTTTCAAAGCTTGATATTAAATCATAACTTTACATTCTTTGTATTAAAAGTCTTAAAAGTATTAGGGTTGACAGGGGATCTCATAGCCCTATGATTGTTGCTTATCGGAACCTAAAGCACTATAGAATGCAGAAGGATGGATGAATGTCTTAAATTTGCAGAAAGATGGATGAATGTCTTCAAATTAAGTGTTATGCATTGTTAAGCTATAGAAGACAAAACAAAGATGATTGTGTTATGCGTTTTGTCAGTAACAGCACTTGTCTCTAATATGAAAACAGCTGATACATGGTGGGATTATTTACAAATAGTTTGCAAAGTCAACTGAGTCTGACTTCGTGTGCAGTTTGGAAAGGAGAGTATTAGCCAGTCACTTGATCATAACGTTTTTAAATCGTGCCTGGAAATGCAGTTCCAGAACTGGTCAAATTTGGGGGGGTTGTCCCTTTCTTTTTTTTGGTGTTTGGTTTTATTTTTTAAACATTTCGTTGGGAAACTTCTTTGTTTCCTTTATTAGTTTAGGTCCAACAAGTACTTTTTAATGGTTTTCAAAGCTGCTAACCTATTCTATTGCAGGATATGATGTTTAAAATAGAGCATTATGTTATGATCTCAGAGGTGGTGTTCTGGTGCTAGGGTTAAAGATGTGTATGTATATAATTTCCCTTTTTTATCTGAAACTACAGGTGAATGTCGTTCAGTATGGCACATATAACAAAATTAACTTTGAATTTGACTTTTTTTAAGGATAAAATAGATGCAGCTCGTAGTGTTGTGATTCAACACTGATTTTTTTTTCCTCACTACTTTAAAAACAATATTAAAGACAAAGTTGAAAAATGTAGGGTTTTTTAATAAAAATTCAGAGTACTTAGGAGTCCTTTAGGGCAGTGTTCTTGACAGGTATGACTATTATCGTCCTGCCTCCTAATACGAAATTGTCAATATAGACATAAAATTGCACCTTTTAATCAATTCTTTAAAAAAAAAATCTATACCATACTATAAACATGCATTTTCAATCTGTAAGAAAGTATATATGCAGTATTTAACCAGAAAAATCTGCTGCCACTAGAGTTTGGAGGTGGATCTTCAGTTTACAGTGTATACGTTTAAAATATGCATCCCTTTAAACAATGCTTTGTGTTAGCATGCTGCAAATCAAATGGCGCTTAATATAACAAGCTGGTCTAGGGCTATTTAATGAAAAACCTGTTCATAAATGTTATGCATATAATGTGTATTTTTTACTTTTTTAGTTGCTTCATGTTTGCACACAGCTGTTCACATGATAAATTGTAACTTCATGCTATATTGTGGCTTTGTGTTTCAGATAATGTTCATATTTTGTTTTTGCACCAGATGAGAATCAGTTCCTTGAGAATAAATTTTTTTTATATTTCTAAACTTCAGAAATTGAAATTTGGGAAATCTCTTAGAAAAATACGTGTTTTATGTGGCTGTAAAAAATTATGTACACGCTGTAAAATAAGATTGTCACTGTTATGTGGGATTATTATTTCTAAATGTGTTACTCATCGTAACGGGCATACAATAAAACGCATCTCTTGCACTCCAATTTTTTTGGAGTATGCTTTTCATTTATGGTGTTTAGGGAAGTCTCATGTAAGTTTGCCTAGAATTTTTAATTATACTATTCACTAATTGGTATTTAATAACATTTCAGTAAATAGGTCACATGAGGTATATTAATCAGGCTGTTGTGGAGTGTCATGGTTTTGCTTAACTAATCCTTTAAAGTTACAGATAATGTACTTGTGCTTCTTTCCAAAATTGTTACCAAATGTGATACTGACCTTCCTTTGAAATTCTTCCCTTTAAGTAAAGAGAACATGAAACTTTCATATATGTTTTGGGAAAAGCCAGATAGGTTTTGTCTTTTTATCTATGTAATAAGAACAGTTCACAAAATACTAAAAATATTGCTGTCTTCATCTCCCTCTCTTTTTAGAATTGTACTTGAATTATAACATCAGTAATAGGTTAAAAACTGTAAACGAACTTCATCAGGGGCTCACAGGCCAGCGAATTCTTGTTTAGTGCTAAACCCCAGAAATTATGCAGGCATGAACCTATTTGTCTTCTGTCTGTGCTACTTTTACTGTAGCAGAGGAGGAGGCCATAGCGTTCAAAGAAATCTTAGAGATTAAAGTTAAGGGGGTTTGACAATGTTAATGCTTTAATCCTGAACATTGTATTGAACACATAGACTGAAGGAGTTTCTTCGTAGCACACTGAAGATGATCATTCTGACTCTGTGACAAAGCACACGTCCTCCGAGCTGGCTCAGTTTTCCACCTTGCAGATGGATGGAATGATCAGGTACTCGAGTGTTTTAAGCATTTTCTTTATCCCATTTTGTAGATAGACTTAATCCCACGTTGCCCACGAGCCCATCATAGTTCATGGGTACAGAACAGGATGGGGGGGGGGGCTGTAAAGGGCAGAAATTGAGCTGCTGGAGAGCCAGCATTTGGACACGGTGCTTTTAAGCTTTGCATTCAGATCATGTTTTGATACTTTTTGTTATTCATACTTGGTGTTTACTGGTGAACTGTATTAAAATTTACAGTATTTGAGGAGAACGATAGTGTTTATTCCAAGGAGAGCAATGAAAGGCTTTGACCTTTGCAAATCTGATAGTTTAACATTACATATGTGGGTTAATTCTTTCTGTGATGAACAGTTGTGTGGTGCAAGATGATTGTTTAGTTCAGAGTTGGTGGATAAAAGTTTTAATTAATTTAAAGCTTCATCATTATGTTATAGAATGGTGATGTTCTGTGACTTTGTATGACACAAGTTGAAAGTGATGTTGAGGTTTAACATTCCATAAGTCCACATAATGAGATTTCTTTTTAATTAGGGAAAAAAAATATCTTCCTTTTGGAACATCAAAAGCTGTGAGGAGCACATTTTGCAAGATGTGAGGGAGGAAATAGTGGTTGGAAGAACTGCAAATGGAGTTGGTTATTATCAGGTAGGGCAAGAATATGGGAAAGTACGTAGGGATAGAAGGAGGTAGACTCATAAATTGTGTGTGAGCCTTGCGTTGTGTGATGGTGGGCAGGGAACCTGAGCTGTTAAACTTAGCAGGATAGTGAGTGGCAGCCCTGCCCAAGGCAAGGGCTCAAGATCAGTTACCTCTTTCCTGGGGTTGGCTTATTGCATTAGCATTTTGAATATTTGTTTCTTTAGATCAGTTGTTTTTGTTTTCTTGTCTTGGCAGTGAATGGACAATGAAACCAGCTAAGAAGAAAGATTGTGGAGATGAGGTCTGTCAAAGAGAGGAAATCCTCAAGACATCACCATGCATTGTTAAGGTTAATGGATTACTACCCATCTGTTGTTAAATTTCAAACAGTTTAAAACAGTAAATTTGTTAGACTTTCTTCTTGAGCAGTGGTTTTAAAATTATGATATCTCTGGAGAGTGTGTGCTTCCACTTGGCCCTTTGCTCGTTCTGCCCATTCTGCTTAGACGTTGGTGACTTGAGGCTGGACTTGGATATTGTTCTGTAGTTCAAAATGCCCACCAGTGCTTCTGCTTCTTCCAGACTTGACATCTGTCTGTCTCGCTACGGCTGTTGAAGCAAGGCTGGTGACTTGAATTGAGTGATTCAAGTTGGTATTGTGTTTTGTTACTTGTCCTGAAAACTGAATGGTATTTCCCATTCTTGTGAAGTTGCATCATCACTGTTCTTTTACAGGTACTCTTCAGCAGACCTGGTCATTTTTTTCATGTGTACTTGCTTGAAGTCCATGATATGTCTTGTCTTTTGCCACATCTTTCAGTAAGGCCTTTCAAGCTGTTTAGTCGGAACCTGTCCGTGCTTGTCACATTGTTCCAAATCTGTCCCTGCAGCAACAGGAAGAGGCTGGGGGAAGGTGCCGTGTGCTGTAAAGCTGCTCTCTATCTGGGAACGCGGCGCTTAGTTCAGCTGCTCTTGAGCGGGCTTGGATTTCCTCTCTGCCTCCCCCTGTGGTGCTGGATGTGATGTACAAACATCGCGGCTGCTTGAGCAATCAGCAAGTTTCACCAACATGTGCAAGGGTTGCTCTAAAATGTCAGAGTTGTTTATGCATTTTTTTATTTGAATGACAGCGTAAGAACTCCTAAAAGCCAGGAGCAATTAAAAATGATTCATTTCTTGATCATCTGTATTTTTCTTCCTCCAGATTTCAAAAGCTCACAAGTAACAAAGGTAAAGAAATGGAGAGAGAAAATAAAGAACACGACCAGCAGAGCACTCTCAAGGCAAAGGTGAGTTATCTTAACATAGTATTCAAAGTCTGTATTGACTCTTCAAGCAGAATGCTAGAGATGTTGGTAACTTTTGGGCTGTATTTGGCTTTTATTTTACAGCTGAGGCAGGTACAGTGTGTGTGTTGCCTACTGAATTGTGTGAAAAACTCAGTGGTAGAAAGCAGACGACTATTTTCTCCTACTCTTCGGTGTAAGAGTAAGAAACCGCATGCTGCCATCAGATCTGTTTAGGCAGTGAGGGTTTATTTAATAACAATAGATGAAGTAAAAGCTTATTTTTCTAATTTGTTCCTGAAAAATGTAGAAGTGCGAGTGGATCTACCTGAAATTGAGGTGAAAAATAAATAAATATCTAAGTATACCGGTCTCTTCCAGTATGGGGAAGGACCACAGCGTTTCCAAACTGATCATAACGCCAGCTGTTCATGCAAACCACTTCATTTGCTTGATGGTGGCCTCTGTTATGAAACTACACCCGACACCTCCCCATTATTCAGAGCCTGTGTTTCTGTCCTTTAAGGGTGTTTTCTGCTTGTGTTATGCTATTGCACGGGCTTGAGTCAGTCATACAGGGCAAAAGAACCATTGGTTGGTGTTCCTGGGTGGGATGGTTGGCGAGTACCCCGCGCAACCCTTGCAGTGGCTGAAGGCAGCGCACACTAAGTCCATTAATAGCTCACATTTCTGCTGTTGGTAGCTTCTTCCAAGCTGTTTGGGTCACGCTTCCAGCTAGTTGAACCTAGCTGAGATCACAGCAAAGCTCACAGTAATTATTTGTTGTTTCTTTAATTGGGGTAACTGCACAGCTCTGCACAGAAAAGAGTGTGGTTGCATTAACAAATGTGTTGTTCTTCCTCTTGATCATCTGGGTCACCCCAGGTGAAAAGTCTTTAGATGAGAGCACAATGAAAATTATTGATAGGGACAGAATCTGCTTTGACTTTGTTTTGGGTCATCAGTACATTAACTGGGTGTGGGTGCCCCTTGTATCTAACTGCTTACAGACATGGGGGGGTATTTTAGACTCTACTAATTGAGGGGCAAAGCACACCTCATTCAAACAAGGATAGTTAATGGTTAACTAATTAAACCCCCATCCTGTAGAGCTAGGCTGAAGTGATTGCTGCTTGGTGGTGCAGACTCTGAGTTGGCTTCTGAAACCACAGGCGCACCTCAGGCCGGGCCTTCTCAGGGAGCAGTGAGCAGGTTCTGTGCTCGGCTTTCTCCCAGTTACGAGGAGCATGGGGTCACCTTTGACATCCCAGCAGTAATGTAGCAGAGGTCTGCCAAGAAAAGGGAGCTTACACTATTCATTTACTTGGAAAGTTTCATTTAGAGGAACGAGTATTAAAAAAAAGGCAGTATCACACCACCCAAACCAACCCCTCCAGACGGTCAGGTTGAAGTTTCCAGCACAGACAGACGATTCAGGAGGTTACTCTTCATGTTTATTTCATAGTTACACATAGCCTACAGGGTGCTTTCACCATTAAACATTGTCTGCGATCTCTGTTATTTGTGAATAGAAATAAATGTCAGCAGAAAGAGAGCAAAGCGAGAACCCCACAGTACAGAGCTGGCACCTTTGGATTGCATAGTTTAAAGTCTCCCCTGTGTGTCTACGCACAGCGTTGCTCAGACAACTACTTGATAACAGCAT
Source organism: Dromococcyx pavoninus (assembly GCA_033558185.1). NCBI lineage: Eukaryota > Metazoa > Chordata > Aves > Cuculiformes > Neomorphidae > Dromococcyx > Dromococcyx pavoninus. The sequence continues at coordinate 264,965 of JAUMJL010000137.1, forward strand.
TCTGAGAGAATTTCTTTGGTCCTGCAAGGAGCAAAAATAGTAAATGAAAGGGTGGGCTGATACTAAAATTTAGTAAGAAAATAGCTCATAGACTTAAGTTTTTCTATATAAAAATATACTAAGTTTTTGACATTTTCAGGCACAGCAAAAATAAATACTTATGGCTGGTTTGGGGGCTTATAAAGGTGCTGAAAACACATCAACTCTGAGGTCAGTGAATTTCTTTACCATAAGCATTAGCCCAATCATTTCTCTGAACTCTATAGCTCTGGTATTTGCCAGCGCAGCTCAGTGCTCTTCCTTTGTGTCCCTGCTTCCCAGACACACGTGGATGTAAAGCAGGCAGTTTTCAGTGAGGTGGTTAAATTTTAAGTTCCCCGTGAAGTTTGTTGCTTTGGGTTTGCTTCATTTTCACAGGCAGCAGTAGCTAAAATGGCCATCTGTGAATCTGTATTGAAACCAGCCTTTCGCTATGTGTGCACTTCAATTTGTGTCACTCCCACTGCACAGCGTGAGTGGATAGGACAGAAGGATATGGCTAACAGTACAGGGAGGAAAAGCTTCCAGACTTCCCTTTGTCTCTTAGATCACTTCAGGACTGGCTGAAGAACAGAGGTTGGTCATGTCCAGTAGAACCATCCACAAAACCATGGCAAACCGAACTCTTCGGGGAAAAAAAGTAAATGAGAAGGTAACAAATGGCACTTGGGCAGTGCTGGTAGTGGATGGCGATGGACACGGGCGACAGGGCTGTCTGTTCTGAGGGTCAGACCATGTTTTCCATCACCTTCGTGCTTGTATGTCCTTAATGTGTTCCCCAGCCTTTCTATCAGACTGAACATATTTCTGATTCAACATAGCAGAAAGTAAAGCAATTTTAGTCATCGTGAACTCCCCTTTGAGCAGCTCTGGTGGACAGGGATTTCATTCCTGAAAGAAGCAAGCAACTTGTTAGAAGAAAACACAAACATCTGTATAAAACTAAACACGCCTGGTTACATGAAGCTCGCCTCAGTTAATGATGTATTTATTTTCTCTAACAGCCTGACTGTTTCAGGCACCTCAAGTAGCTGCTGAGCCTTCTCTTCTTACCAAATGCTCCAGGTATCAGTGCAGAACACAAAAACAAGGGCAACAACTTCTTTTGTACTTAGGAAATCCACCAAGAACAGGAAGGTTTAATAGGTAGTAGAAAATTCCTACCCTGAATGTTTTCTCCAGTATCACTAGGATCAGCGTTAAAGGAACATTTAAGTAAGTACTTTGTTTTGCGTTTTCTAAAGGACTGAGCACAAGAACTACTCACTGTCTGAAATTCAGAATCATGTACAGGCCCCTTATTTTCAGTGTAAACCTCATGCTACTCGGATCCCCAGCAGCATTGCCCTTCAGTAATGAATGCGGATAGAAAGACTTGGCTACAGTACATAAACAGAGAAAAGTACTTGCAAAGCTTGGAGAAAAGGTGAAATTGGCACTTGGTCAAACTTATCGGCTTTATCTTGCAGCAGAGTAATTTTATTTCAGCTGAAACTTGCACTAGTGATTGATAGAGACCTTGGGAAACTTAAAATACAAACAGTTCTCATTTATTTAGTGATACTGATCTCTTCAAACACAGAGTATGCTCATCTTTCCCATGTTTTATACTGGAAAGTATGACAAACTTTTCAGGCAGGCTAGGAGGGAGAGGGGGTTGGCTTTATTTTTGTATTTTCTTTATTTACATTTAATTCCTTGACATTTCACTGGGTTGCAACGCAGCTGGATGACTTTTAGAGATCAGTAATAAAACTCTGCTGTTTGTAGTTATCTCTACCTCTCATTTTCTTAATCCTACTGCAGGAAACATATCCTTTTAGAACAGGTCAGGTGTTTCACCCTTTGTCTACTCAAGACTGCTCACATAATTGTCTGTGTGGTCGAATCCCTGGACAAAGCTGCTTTCTTCACCTGTGTTTATCTCTGCTGCTCTGTCTGCAGGCAGTGTCACCAGATTCCATTGTTCAGAACACCTGGCTGTGAAGTGGCCCTGCTGATCCTTCTGAAGCCTCCACCTTGTATAAATGGTTGGCCCCCTTTCCCTGTGCCCGCTACCATCAGTAGCTGCTGCAGTCCTGTTTTCTGTTCTAACTTTGAAACACTCCTTGAAAAGTCACCGCGTCTCTGCATTTCCCAGGTTAGTCTCTGCCCTGGCTTAATGCAACTTTCAGGGACGTGGTGCTTAATACATTTCAGTAGTAGTTTGGAGTAATTAATCCTTGTGATTCAGAGGAATACTGTCCACCCAAACCCCTCCTTCAGAGAGTGCAACACGGAACAAGTTCCTGCCCACCTCAGTGCCCAGTGCAGGGATGCCCTGCAGCCCGCTCTGTGCGTGAGACTGGTGTGAGAGTTAAAGGCAGTTATGTGCCAGAGAAACAACAAAAGGTTCTTCTGTTTATACTGCAACCAACAATTACTGCCTTCTTTCAATAGACACCACGGTTCCTGGACTTTCATCGGCCACTTTGCTTTTTGCAGCCAAGTTAAATTAACCCCCGGCTTTCTCTCAGATGTCAGCTTTGGTTAATGTTTTCTTTGAAGCTAAATTGAATACTTAGGAATTCCAGAGACTGAATAGTCAATAGATAGGTACACTTACCTGTTTCCATATCTCTCCAGTCCTCTCAATTACAATAGTCTCTGATTTATTGACTGGTGATGTAACCTTGTAGTCATCAGACAGAAGACCCAGGATAGGATATTGGTTCCTGTACCTGTATTAAAAGAGATTTGCAAACCTGTAAACTGAAATCTGCATAACAGTCTCCAAATCACCAACTCTGACCTTGCCACGTTATTGCAAATCTCCCCAAAGATTTTCACCAGTACCTAAAAAGCTAATACAGTCACTTAAATGTCAGTGTAACATGCTGGGCTCAGTGTTGAATCCTCCCCAGACAGGAAAACTATCTCAGCGTTTTCCCCTCTAGGTTGAACAGGCTGTATTGAGACACTTGCAGGAATAGCTTGGTTGATAGAGGCTATACAATGGAAAATAATCAAAAGGATGTATTGTTTAAGAAAAGGAAATAAGAACTTTACTTCTTGGTTATGACAGTTGTGACACCAGGGGACTGACTGCCTGATAACTTCTCGTGTTTCATTCTGAAGAGGTCCTGAAAAAAAACAAAGGTAAACATTCAAATGAAATAACGTTTTCTGACATATTAATGAACTAAAGTCACAACAAAGAAATTCCTCTCAAAGAACAACCTGAAAAGACCATCCTTCAAAGGACTGGCAGAGGAACAGCCCAGCCCTGACTGCTGAGCCCAGAGAGTGCCAGTGGCTTCCTGGGGAGGTCCCACTTAAGTGGGGGCTTCGGTTTAAAAATCCTTAGAAGAGAAATAGGTTGTGTTATTTTACCTCTTGCTGTTGTTTAATAAAAGCATCTTTCTCCTCCAACATTGATGTCAGTTCCTGCAACCTTATTTGTAAGTCACTGTTACTTCCTTCTCTCCTGGATATGTCTTGCTGGAACTGGCACAACTGAGCCTATAAAAGAGACGTTAAGGAGTCAGTAGGTGTTTGGTGCTCCTCGCAGGTGCCCTTTCAGCCTCTACCTAGGGCTCCAGACATGTATTTTTCATTAAATTACAAACAGTAAGACTTGAATTGGTGTGACTTCTATAAAGCTGTGGACACATGTACATGGCCATACAGAAAACAAAGTGATTTTCAAGTAAGAATGTTGAGCTGCACAGTGAATTCAGGAATTGCTACTTGATACTGGTAGAATCCAGTCCAATTTAATAGGTTTATAACTCAATAAAGCAAATACCTCACTGAGCAAGCTGGACTGGCTGCCAGGGTAGTAAAATATTACTGCAGTGCTTTCAATAAGACGTTTCTTATATGTAGCTTTGACTGGGCCTTATCTCTATTTTCTGTTGACTGTCTTTTGCCTCATTTCTTACTTCATCGTGACACACAAAATATCCCTTTAAGAAGGGCTGCTGATTTCATTAATCCCTGATTTCTACATCTAGGGAACTGTATTTTTTTTAATCACAGTTTTGTGTTCTGCCATAAGGGTCTGTGAGCATCATTTGTGTCTGTCTATCTAAAAAGTACATACAGTAGATCTTCCCTGCTCCTAAAAATAACCGGCGTGCCTGCAGTCGTACAAGGTGAGGAATACACACAAATTAAACAGCTTACCCTGAGATTGCGGATCTCACGATCCTTATCCTCTCTCAAGTTATTGATCATCTCTACGTAACGGCTGGAGAGTTCATCTGTGGTGGTCTGGAGGGTTGGGCTAGAGCAGGCCTGAGAAAATGAGATCAGTGTTAATTTTGAAGAGCCTTCTGGTACCTTAATGTGCCTTTATCCACGAGGAACAGCTATGGAACACAGAGCAGGTGAGCCCGTTACCTGCAGCCGCAGGCTCTGCATCTCTTGCTCCAGTGCCCGCCTGCAGTACTCCAGCTCCTTCAGCTGACAATCCTTTTCCCCCTCGCTGAGCCGAAGGGACAGGAGCTGTTCTTCCAGAGAGCGACACCTGGCAGTACTCTCTCGGAGTCCTTGCTGGAAGGCACAGAAGTGGAATGAATGCGTGGTGTTCCTTAAGGAAGTACCAGGATCTCACATGTACACACATACCAGGCAGCAAGTACTGCAAATCTGCAGAGGGCAGCGTCCTGGGTAGTTTTTGGCTGACTGTAATTAAAGTGAAAAGGTTTACCTGCTGCTGACGATTATTCTCTCTCAGAGATGCCAACAGATTTTCATACTCTTTCACTTGAGAATCTTTAAAAGCCAAATCCTTCTTCAGTAAGAGATTGTCGGTTTCTAACTTCTGTAAGACAAAAGTGTTATCAACAATAGCTGCAACTTTCCAGTAAAATCCCCATATTTGGAGTGCCACCTACTGAGTAATTGGTAAATGATGTTTCAGAACTGAGAAAATATTCCATTTCCCTGCAACTATGTGTTTTTAACTACACAGCTGACAGGTGCCCATCACTGTAGGCTTTGTGTTGTGTGGTCAGCACTGGGAGCCCAGACATTGCTCTTTCAGTCTGTCCCAGATAGAGTTACTCCCAGTTATTAAACAGCAACCAACTGACCCCCCCAAACAAAGAGCACTTCCCTGCACAGAGCCTTGGTCTATGTTAAAGATGATGGGTCAGACTCCCTCCCCCCTAAGCTTTGCATTTCACAAGAGAATGCTGTGAAGTTTCCAGTGGTGCTGAGTACTTGGGCTGCTGTGGGAGGTGTTTCTGCTCTCCTAACACCTATTGCCCTCTGCCTGTATCAGAAGCTGTAGAGCTCCAGCTTCCAAACTGAGCTGTCTGTTCCCGGGAGCTGTTGCAGCCACCAGCTGACAGCAGCTTTCCTATGAACTGAGAAATCCAATTCATCAAGAGTCAATGGAACGGAGGTCTCCCAATGTCTGGAACAGCACTAGCCAGGAGGCACTTGGTGTCCACTCCTTGTCCATGCTGAAAGCACAGTTCTGTACATCAACATGGACAAGAATTTTGCAGACATTGCATAGACCCATCTGGGGCTGTGATCTGATCGCACACAGCAGGCTCCTTTCTTCCTTTCAGAGTATTTGCTTTTCTAGGCTTCAACAAATACCACTTGAAAACCTCAGCTAGAACAAAAGGGAACCTCATCCACTGCACGAGTTGTGTGAGTCTGTGAATAAACTGGGCATTGCCATCACAGCACCCAGACATCTCCAGTTCCATGGTAACAGACTTCCTCCTGACAGGTACAAACACGCGGCTGAGGCCCCGGAGACGGAACGGTGCGCCTTACCCCCAGGTCATCCTGCAAGTGGCAGAGCTCTTCACGCAGATTTTTGAACGTGGAAAGCACAAGTCTCAGGGATTTGTCTGATGTCACTCTCATCTAGGAGGGGAAAAGATGAAAGTGTGTATTGCTGGTCGATGAGTGCGCGGTGTCCGACGTGCGTGGCTGCCGTAGAGCAGAGAGCAGCTGTACAGCCAGAAACAGCTTCACTCCTGGAACTACTGCACATCGTTCTTTGAAGTGCCCAGGGTTTCCACAGAAACACATTTTCACGCACTTCATTGTGCAAACGGCACCATTTAATTGTTGCTTTGTACCACAGGGTAACATTTTTTAAATGGAAGGAACACGAGTAAAAAGAACTGCGTTTGTACACCAATAAAGGAAAAAATAAATGTGGTAATATTGCACAATCATAGTGTTAAGAGCTCTGTGACTTAGGCTGATTTAAAAAAATCATTACCCAAGCTGAGAAGGCAGAGGGGAATGAGTCATCAGCCCTGAGAGCTGGCACAGTGTGCTCCCAGCCCCAGGGCGAGAGAATTTAATTAACGTTTCTAAAAAATTAAATAAAAAGAAAGCACCAAACAACCAACCCCTCCCTTTAAAAGGAAAAAGATCCCGAAGATTAAAGGAGTTGACTGGATGAAAAAGGCAGGCAGCAATGCACAGTGGCCTAACACGGTTCTCCTTTCTTTTAAACACTTTTAATGCATGTTCTCAGACACCTGTGTATTGACTCACGTTAAAAGACAGTGTTGCATTCCACGATACTTTTCTAATACTTGAAAGAAACAGATTTTGAAGGAATGCACAAAATAATTCCTCAACTTTTGACTCATCTGGAAGGGCTAAACAGTCTATGCAAAAGTTATCTCTTTTTTTTTTTCCGACAAAAATCAAATCCTCCTGTTTGTATCTCTTTCCTCTGATACTTTCCCTTAAAACTTCTGTGTTATAAATCTGTTGCTCATTCCAACTGACGAAAGCTATGAAGATCTCCATCAGTTTTTATTCCCACTGGTGCTGTTATGCGACTGCAGCTTCAAAAATGACATTTCCAGGGTAAGTCACCTGTTTGTATTTTCACTAAAGAGGAATTTCAGTTTTGACTTACGATTTGTTGGATTTACTGTGAAGCATATTGTAAGAGTAGATTAGAAGGAAAGTCAAAATGATTCAATTTAGACTATAAAAATATAAGTAAATCCCCACTCAGCAATTCCTTAGTGCTAGTGGTTGGTAAATTCCAGAGATGCCGTGTCCTCCTTACAATGAAATTCTCTGTGCTCTCAGCCTTGAGCCTCCTGCCCAGCACAGCCTTTATTAGAGCACTGTGAGAGCTCACTGCAAACCCTTCTCGGCTGTGAAACGCTGCAGGCAAGCTCTGCCCGAGAGTCCTGAGGGCTCACAGGCCAAGAGCACGCTCTGTACCTCTGCTGACACAGTCTGGTTCCCCAAAACACATCCTGGCTGTATCTTCTTAAGAACAGGTCTGAGAATGCAAAAGCAGCTGGACTTGGAAAAAACAGGACAGACGTGTTTCAGTGCTCTCACACAGAGGTGAGCTGAGCTTCCTGGGATGGCCATGAAATAGTTTGGTGTCCATGTCCATTCACAGAACAGCTCAGGCTGGAAGGGCCGTGGGAGGTCTCCTTGCCCAGCACTCCTGATCACTGCAGGATCAGCTGTCAAGTCAGAGCAGGCTGCTCATTCACAGCTTTGTTCAAATGGGCTTTGTTTACCAGGAAGCGAATGCGCGCTGCAGCTCCCAGGTAGGCTCACCCGACCGCTCCCTCAGGGAGACCAGATCCAGACACACCTGCTGAGCAGCGCAGGTCCTTTGGGATCCTCTTCCAACACCCCTGCGTGTCCAGCGGGTCTGGAGTTGACAGTGGATTCAGGCTACAGCACTGGTTTGAATGGTTTATCAAAGGTAGGGGCCAATTCCCACCGGCTCCTTTCAAAGCTCTTCATAAAGGGGAAAGTGTTTCTCTAAACAAACACGTCCCAGGGAGTTTTACAGTGTTGGGAAACAACCAACCATACCCAGAACACTTGTGTCTGGTTGCCCATCAGCCAAACCTACGTGGCTGGTGAGGGAAAGGCAGGAGTGAGGGAGCCGAGGAACAAGACGAGAAGAAACACAAAAGCCATTTATAAATAGAAGCAAACCAGAAATGGTTACGGTTTGTTACCAAACACCATAAGCAGAGCTCAGATCGTGGTGCTGGCAGAGGGTTTTACCCAGAGCATTTGTAAAAGGTGGGACCTAAATTACCAGCACTTTCTGTAGTTGGTAACTGACATCCAATTCAGCATTCAGAGAGGCACCTACTGTTTGCCTTTAGTTTTTAAAGTAAAGAATTAATGTGCAACACAAACAAATAAAAGGATGAAGGATCTGTGTTGCCCTGTTGAAACAAGCCAAGGTTGTTTCCACTGAAACTGCAAGGAGGTGCCAATTAAAGCTCACTTTAAAATACACAAATATCTGTGGAATGAGCTGCCACAGCACATCACTGAGCCACCGGCATCATTCCATACCCTTTACAGTAGAAAAGATGGCATAAGCACAGTACAGAGTGAAGTATGTTATGTACAGGGTCCCTGGAACAGGTAAAGTGAATGTCCACTGCTCCCAGTTACACCAGTTTCCACACAGCCCCCCCACCCACTCATACCTGCAGGAGATAACGAATCTGCTGCTTTGTTGCCTCAGACAGTCCTTTAGGAATTAAGTCTTCAATTTCTTCAGTCTAAGCAAAGAAGGGAGGAAAGGGGAGACATCTTGATTAAGAATATTGCCGGGTAGATCATAATGTGGTTTCTTCATTACTTACAAGCTCTACTATGGAAAACATGTCTAGTAAAAGGCAAATAAGAATGAAAATAGATCAAAGCGTATCCCAAAAATTTCCAAACTCTTGTGTATGTGTCGCATATAAAAACTGAGATGATGCGATGCATGAAGCATGGATTCAAATCACCAAGTTTAACATTTCCTTTAAAAGCAGTATTCAAAACAATCCTCTCCGAAGAAAATAACAGCTCACGCTGAAACAACTCCCGGCAGGTAACGATGGGAGCAAACCTTGTGTTTCTAAACAAAGAAAAGGTGGCCAATAAACAAAAGCTGGCCTGCGTGTGACAGCAGATACTGCCAGCGGTCAGGGCATCACTTCACGTAATGTAATCCCACACAGGTAACTCCTGCTCTGGACACAACACCTTTAAAGTCAAGAGAGGTGCCAGTGATTCTATCACAGCCAGATTCACACACATGAGCTTTCTGCAGGCAGCTCCTGCACCTCTCTGCGAGGGGCAGTGCCCTTCCCACCCACAGTGCCGGCAGCACAGGCTGTGGAAGAGCAGCTTTAGCAGCAAAAGAAGGAAAGATCCTTTGCAAAACCTGCCCCGTGACACTACAGGAGCTGTCTGTGCGTTTTACGGTGAAACCATTATTGGCAAAACAGGGAAAACTTCCAGAATTTGACTCTTGCTCTGGAATAATGCTAATTATTGAAGTTTCCTTTCAATATTCTCACATTTGCAAATGCATGTATAGCTGTAGGTTTCAGGCTCTGAGTGCTGCTAATGAGCAGGAGTCATTAACTAACAAAGACAGCAACCTTCATCTACACTGGCCTGGCTTGATTTCCTTGCTGTCATTAACACTATAGGTGAGGGGAGAGCTTGCTCAAAGCATGCCTGATGCTTACCTGATATGTAAATTCAATGTCCTGGTTCCTGTAAAAAATAAAATCCAAGGGATCAGTTAACAAAAGCTTCTTGAGAACTTTAACAATTCATGCCCACATTCACAACTATAAAAAGATTATCTCTAAAATACAGAGCAAGGAAGGTTATTTATTGATGTAGAGCCACTACCTTCCTTTTATGGTCTTGGGCAGCTCCACATAGAAATACCTGAGGAGACTGGAATACCAACAGCAGTCCAGCTGACACAGGCTGTCTCTGTTAGGCAGTTACCCTAATTATGCCCAGTTAACCCAATGACCTTCTTAATTGGCTGGGTAATGGTCTACTCAGAACTATGCTGCAATATATTGACATGCCTGGAGTGTTTACTTAGCATCAGGGTTTTTATGATGCTTACGTACCTCTTTTCTCCTGCTATGGCACAACTTTGTTTATGTTGGTGAACTTGGAAAGCACCAGATGAGACCGAGCACAAGGGGGTAAGGATGAAGCAGTGGTGATGGTGAGAGAAGGGCAAGAACGTTGTGCAAATTCAGATTACTGGCTGCTGTGATTCTGCATTGTAGCTCTCTGCAGAATATGTGCTTGACAGTAGTCTGCATGCAGATACCAAGCTTTATGCCTAAGGTCATCTTCTAATCCATGACATGACACCGTGACAGAACAAAGGAAAAGGCAATGTGGACATCTGGGAGGTTTCTCCAGAATGCAATAATAGAGCTGTTTCATTAAATATACGTCAGAGCACGCAGTTAGCATACTTGTTTGCTCTGTGTGCAAACAGGTGTGGGATATGTAATTGTGACTGCATATTAGTCTAAATAATTGGAAAAAAACCCCATCAAATTCAATAAATTTCTTTGGCTTACAGTGTTTTTATGTCCTTGGTTATTCAGCAAATTACATTAATGTGTAAAATACAGTCGATTCTAGTTGTCAGGAAAAAAAACACCAAACCAGCTTGCAAACAATCCTGTACTCTCAACCATGCAGCGCTTGGATCTCTGGAATACCGAAATGGCAGAGGTAATGCCAATACCTTCCTCCGATCTTCTCCACGTGCTGCAGCAAACAGCTGTACAAGTCGCTGGTCTTGCGGTTCAGCTCAGCGAGGAGCTCGCCGAAGTAGCGGCAGTCCAGCTGGTCACTGCTCTCCGGAGAGCAAGTCACCTGGCGGGAGGGATGCGAGATCGTCACTGAGTTCCCTTCTTCAGGACGAAAACTGAACATAACAATGCTACAATTATGATGGATTTGCTTGTATTTGCTCTTACTAATTTGCAATTTGTTTACACTGTTCTTTCTTTTGGTATTGAGTCTTCCACGTCTTCTGGTTTTCAATAAACGATACAGAAATAAATGAGTTGCTTTACCACACCAAGGAATATGCAAAGTGGTATCTTCTACAGCCACAGCATCGCTGTTACGCTAATATGGGAGGTACTGAGAATTAGGACATCTCATTAATATATCTGCTTCAATAGCTGTACTGGATCGAACTCCTGTGAGCAGCACCCAGACAAAACCAGCCGGGTGCAAGATCCCCCACTGCAAGAACAGTGTTTGTATTGCCACAGTTCACACGTTTACGTGTGAAGCAGCACCCAGGCTGAGCGTACCTACGTTGGCCTATGGGAGTCTCCGGCTAGGGAAGACCCTTACTGCACAGTTTAGATGGAAAGCAATCCTTCACGGATGCGTGTCCAGTTCAGAAAGCGATGCACCTCTCCCCCAAAGCCAGAGGCACAGGCCTTATGTTACTCAATCTTTCTTGTACAAAGAGTGAAGAGGAAACCTTGACTCCATCAATGCGCAACATTCCCAGATAAAGAAAATAAAAGCCATATCAGCAAGACCAGACACATTTAAATGACAAGAGTGATGGTCAGTCAGTACATTAAAGTGCAGGTCTACGCCAACAAGAAACAGGATACAACACTTAAATCAGCTTTTTTTTCCTTAACAGGATGTGACAAAGCCTCGGACAGTTCCAGACAACGTCTGCGACCACAGCACACAAATACTTTACCTACAACAGACACCCAAACCCTGCTGTTTACCTACACCAGGTGTACGGTGTTTAACCCCAACCCCACTATGGTTCTGAACAAACACCTCTGGGATCCGGGAGCAGCAATGTTATGTTCCTGTCAAGTGCTTGGCATACAAGCAGCCACACACTGTGGACAGGAAAACGCTCAGCGAGTGACTCTTACCGGGTCACAGGTTTGAACCGTTACCCTCCTCGCGGTGTTTGCTCTGCAGTCATCGCTCACGGAGACCGGAATTATTTCACAGGGGCTACCGGTCTGTGTCTGCTGGCACTGGCGAGAGAGCTGGGGCTGCTCGGCGGGCTGGGCGCCGTGGCACAGCTCCGCCTGCTGGGAGAACGGGAACTGCCGCTCCTGGAAACCAGAGAGAACTTGCTTAAGCTGCTGGACACATCTGAACGAGATGGAAGCTTAGTATGAGTATATAAATGCATGAAATGTGGGGTTGCGTGGAAAGACTGATGACAATTTTAGACATTTTAATAATCCTAATAAAATTGCTTTTTTCCCTAATTGAACATGAATTTGCTTCACCCTTTCGTACTTCAGAGTTGTAAGTCCCAAATTTTATTAGCTGGAAATGAAAAGCACAGAAGATACTGCCTTTCCTAACCAAGTTGTACAATTCATTATGTTATCACTCAACATACTCAGGCAGCCAGGACCTCCATTGTTTAAAATTAAACACACACAATACCCCATTTCATTTTCTATTTCAGAGATAAAAAGGAGCTCCACTTGAACTGAGTTTTCATTATTTCAGTCAGAAAAAAAATTTAGTACAGGAAACGGCTCAAGCCATTTCCAAATGCCTTCAGCAATTCCAGATTCAGAAAGCACAGTGTGTAAGGGACATGTGTCTTGTTTTTTCAATCAAGAAAAGCGCTGTTCACAAAACCAGCCACCAAACCAACAACCTCGAAACCGGTTTATGATCCAGCCCAAATGCTGCCAGTTACCAACTGTATCAAAGGCTTTTACAAGTGTACCACAAAACATATCTACTTTGTACTCTATGTAGAAGTACAGAAATGCACATCCCTGCCTTGTGGTAATTTTGACTTAAAATTCACAATGCTGATGCATGTAAAAGGTTGAATCAACACCTAATTCTGCACCAAAACCCAACACAGAGGCTGCCTCACCCCACACCTCACCACCCCACAAGAGGAGCGGAGTGGGGACCCAATATTGACATTCTTCATATCAGAGGATGTTTTACATCAGGTTTTGCACAGGTTCAACGCTCCTTAGCAGAAATAGCACACTGGGTGCACCCTTCCAACAGATCTTATTGTTACTTGGAAGAATTCTAGTTTGCATGGACCATGACCACAGGGCAGTGTAAACTAAAGAGTGGTGTGGAAGAGGAGACTGGGAAACTCTCTTCAAAACTACACTCCTGAATTGACATAAATCTAGATATTCCCTGGGTAGCAAAAGACAGAAGCAGAAATAAGGTTTCCAAGCCTAGACTCCACACTTACTATTCCATGGGAAGAAAGAAGCTATTATTCATCATTTGCTTTTCACTTTAGGGTGTGGCAATCACACCTAATTTATCTACCTAAAATCCAGAATGGTATGAAAACTGCAGTTAAGAAAACAAACAAAAAAACCCAAACAGACAGGATTAATAACTCCGAAACAGCTTTAACTTCACAATTTTTCTTGTTCAAAATAACATTATTGCAGAGCAATGAAAAACAAAATAGATATTTTTGCTATTGACAAAACACCAATTCTAACACAAAATTTCAGACAGCTTTACCAAATATATTTTTTCAAGGATGATTAAAAACTAAAGATAAAATTTGTCTTCTCATTTTCTGTAAAAATTTGTACTGGTTATTCTGTTGCAGAGCTACTGCAAGAAACTAATTCTCAGGTAGCATTCAAAGACTGACAGTGCTGGAGTGCAACAGTAGTTGACATTATTAGTCTGAAATAATAAATTCTTAGTCAAAACAAAGCAAACATTCCAACTTCTGCTCTCTTTACATACAGAAATTGTTTCATTTACTTTGTGAACACGTCCTATTCCTCAACCAGGCAATTCTCAGGTTGGCAGTAGTTCCCAAGAGAAAAAAATAACAGAGGAACATCACTTCTCTGCTACCATCTCAGTTCTCTGTTGCAATAGATAATACAAACAATAAACTTACTTGAGTGGGATTTAGTAGCTCGTATTTTCTTATGGTCTTTTCATAGATGATATTATTTCCAGGACAGAAACTACCCCCTCTAAGAAATGGGGATAACGGCTCCTGTAAAACATTTGAATCAAAACATCCATAAATGTTGCGAAACAGAATGTTCAGAATTAGTGTAATTTTGACTAAAAACCGTAATCTGAAGACACAACAGAGCTAGTTGTGTAAGAGATGTAGGTTTGAGTGTATGTCCATTTGCAAACAAAGTGGCTCCTCTTCCATCCAGACAGTGTTTGAGACAGGGGCAGCACGGACAGGGAGACCTTCTTTCTGCTGGCGATAGCGCTGCGGCACAATCCCAGAGCCCTCGCTGCGGGGAGGGCACCTGCCTGAGACCCTGTAGTCCTTTCAGTCCCTAAAGATTTGATCTCCCCCCACCAGAGGTATGACCATGGGATTCCAGAATCTCTGGTATCTTCTGATGGAGGCAGCTGAGCACTTTACAGAAGGATGATTAAGGAAGGAAGAGCAACACAAACAGATCTCCAGCATTGAGCAGTTTTCCTACCTGGTCAGGGTTCTCGATAATAATCCTCCGAATAGTGCCCTGCGGGGAAGGAAAGAAGTTTCAGTGATTACTGCACTTTAATCTCTAAACCCCTTTATGCTCAGAGCTCAGGCTCGCAGCTCACATGGATTCCCAGATCAATCTGAATATGTTTCTCGGCTATAAACCTACCAAGCCCCACTAGAACTGTTCTGGAGCCAAGCCCTTCCACCCCCAAGGGAACAGCCTGTATTCAACACCCAACCTGCTGCTCTCGGGTTTAAGAGTTTAGCTTTTCTCTGCCACCTCTTTGCAGGTCAGCAGGAATTAGCCCTTATCTTCTGTATGTGCCAGTGGGATAGGACACAAACCAAAGCTGATGGACTGGAGCAGCTCTTCAAAGATCACACATCCAGACACCAACTTTCTTTCATGGACTTCCACATTACACGTTAAAGTCAACAGGCATAAATGATGTACATGTAAAATACTGCATTTCCCCAAGAGAAGAAAATTTGTATTTTGCTTTATCCCCAAAATGCAAGAGACAGAGGAGCTGCCAGCAAACCAAATCAGGTCATTGCCCAATGCACCAAGCAGTGGCAACTGTTTGGAAACCCGGTCACAAAATTCCATAATTGACACCTATGGAAAAAGACGCCCACGTGGAACATCTGCACATGCTTGAATGAAAAAAAAAATGAAAGACGCCTTTTTAAACTACAGAAATCCATAAAGGGCCCCAGTTTTGTTCATTTCCAAACAGATTCTTTCACTTTTTCCTCAGCACTGTCTACAAGCAGTTGTGACACAATCTTCCTTTTTGTGAACCACCACCAGTTATAACAAATTGAACACACTGCTCGAAGGCTCCACATCCAGTTCCTCATCCAAGAAAGCAACATTTCCACCAAATCTAATCTAAGGGTTGGGCAATTTGTTAGTGAACAGCATGTCATGTACTCTCCCTCACAGCACGAATTTCCAATTTTCATAGGAAACCATTTCTTCCCTTAACCTCTGGGCAGTGCTGGGAAGTTCATATCGCCACAGCTCAGTCTTGGAGACACCCATAACTGGGTAAGGGCAGCTCTGAAGTAGGTCAGATTTCCAGTTGCAAACTGTTGCATAAGTTTAGGAAGCCTAAAGCAGTTTTCCAAATCTCCCGAGAGTGAATCATAACAGCACCAGGAAAGAGAAATCAAAGTAGAATAGAAACTGTTTTAGCAACAATCACAGCAATTAAGAAATTTCAAAACCCTAACTGCTGCAGAAGATTTAGAAAGCTGCTCCCTCCTCCTTGCACTCACAGTGTGAGATAGGAGGTCCAGCACGGTAAGAAACCCACCAACGTCAACAGAGGTGTCTGCATCAGGACACAACACCGAGGAGAGACAACACGGAGGGCTGGAGCATACAGCCCAATTCCTACATCACTCTGACACCCACAGAGCTCGAACTAAACATAAAATAGTTAAAGAACTGAACATGCACTGGTAATTCCTTCACGTCAGTTTCACAGCAGGCAGAGCCAGCTCCTCCTCTAACCCAGGCGAGGCAGCTCTGTCCATCCTGGAGTGTTCTGGAGCTACAACAACACAGGCACTGTGGGAGACCAGTAACTGTTCTTATTCAGAGGAGACTTCCATTACATGGCACATGAAAACAAGATGAGCAGTGGGCATGAAATTTGAAAACAAGTTTTCAGTTGACTGAGAAGTCTGAACCGAATCACACTGCCACAGGGCTGTGGAATAGGTAACTCACCCTGCCTAGGTTAGAGGAGATAACATGTAAATGGTTTTATGGAGTTACCTGTGTCCTCAGAGGAATACATTCAGAGCTGAGAAAATGAGAGCATTTTAAGCTGAAATACACTTTTTTAATATTCAGAGGTATGTGGAACATGGCACAACACCTAAAAATGTTCTCCTTGGATAAAATTATGCTTATTTTTAAGGTACCCAAACTCTTTCATTTCCAAAGAGCTCTGATGCAGATGCATTTCCCTCGTTTCTTTACAAACACAGATTTGCCTGCCCTTCCTCCCCTACCAGCCAAGCAGGCTGGACTTGCAGAGGCTGGGAGGGAACAGAGAAGCCAGAAGCCCCGTGACTCTGTGCCAGCCTGACCTCCTCACAGACAGGTCCTTGCTCTGCACAAGGAGTTGCCTTCCCCAAGGCCTCCAGAGCTGTTCTCTTGGAGATGCACTGTGATGGAAGGTGACCTCAGGCTACTTCCATTTGTCCACCATTCCCAAGGGACACAGCTCAGACTACTCTCTTGTCATATAAGGCTTTAGAGATGCAATATTTTGTAACAGGGAGAAGGAAGGGGAGGGTGAGATTTTCACAGGAAGTGCCCAGTGCTGTGGTGGGTTTGGGATTTACGACGACATCATCTGTCATTCTGAGTCTGTGTTTATAAGGACCATTTCAAAAGGTATTTGCTAACACTCCCATAATGATTTTTGCTAGTCTTTAAGACTTGTAAATTCCAAATAAGCATGTGACAGATTGATCCAGTTATCGAGTGTAAATTTTATGCAAATCAATCAGCACACTAACTTTTATCTCAACAAGTTTCCCCTTGGCTTCAGACAAACCAGTGATTACAGTCAGAGTTTCACCTATGTCACCTTTTATCCATAACGTATCACCTTGCTAATTACAAGCAGTTCAGTCATCTAATCAGAATTTATGAGTTACCTTTGGCAGCTACGTTTGAAACAATACAGACAAACCTCACAAGCTGGTTAATATTACACCATTTTCACAATGGAAAGTGAGAGCCCTTAGCACTTCACAGAGCCAAACACAGCCAAGAAAAGATTTTGCTTACAAAACTTCTCACGTGGATGGACAGTTCCTACAGAGGCTCTTGCCCTCTGCACAGACAGCAGACACCTTGTGCGTGCCACCCCCTGTATTACTTTTTCATGATGATGTATGAGCTGTACTGGAAGAGCATTTATTCTAAACAGTGTTTTTTACTTTGACCAAGCAGACAAGAGCAAAATTTGCCATGAATTACTCCAGACGAAGCTTGCTATGGTAAGGAGCAGCATTTGGCTTCTATATCAAGGATAAAACAAAGTTACATCAAAAAACATAAAGAAAACTGATCCCTGAACCACAAAAATCACCATCACATGTACTACATGCACGCGCCTGTCTGAAATTTTCCCTCCCTCTGGCTTGTTAAAAACATACACAAACACAACAGAACACACCAGTCATTTGGCTACACAATAAGACAGTGTATCAGCTGTGATGTGGACACTTGTCATTAACCTACAAAAGGTCTGTACATTAAATATAAATATATAAAAGTATATAAGCTATCTCTCAAAGACAGCCCCGTGCCTTATCAACAGCCAGAAGCTTCAGCCACAGCTCCAGGCTGCCTTTAACTGAAAATCCTAGTGTTAAAACATCTGTGCACGTTAGGCATCACTTCATCTGCTCAAAGGGCAACTGAGTTGAAGAGAGAATCTTACTTCTTCACATTGCAACTCTTTGGAAACCTCCTATGCTCTTCCCAACACTTCTTCGTGACAACTCCTGCACCAAGCACGTAATGTTTGACTACTCCCAGCTGACTTCCTTGTTTGTTACTGTTTTCTTCTTTAATAACTTCCTAATAATCTTTATGAAGCACCTTCTCTATCCACCATTAAAGCTGCAACCCACACAAATCTCGATCTGAACCACACCCTCTTTTGTCTTTAATGCAGCAAAACACTTCAGCAAGACATTATTTTTCACCAGCACGACTTAATGGATTCAGTGACTAAAACAGACAGTGAAAAATAAACATACTCTCGAGAGCAGAGACAGCATTTGGAGTCTATAATCAAGTTGTTCGCATACTTATCCGAGTGGAGGAAGCCTGGGCCTGCACTATCTATTCTAATGAATATTTAATTAATTGAATGCAATTCAGACTATCATCTAGCCTAGCTGAGCAGATCACTTATCTGGGAGGTGAGAGGCCAGTGTTTACACTCCTGCCCTACATCTTGCAAAAGAGGGATTAACCACTTTGATACAGCAGGAATGTGGGAATGTGTCCGTTGTATCCAAATCCCATAAAGCTGTTAGTGAAGCTGCTCAGAATTTACAGGCTTTCCAGGATGGGCAGGGGCCATCCCGCAGAGGAAATCTCTGAAGGGAGACAGCATTTCATGAGTCTGAAACCCTATTCTTTTTCACAGTCAAATATTTTTATATCACAGGAAAGAAAACAAAAGTTCAAGTTGAAACAAATATATGTTGCCACGTTATCAGACCAATCTCACTTCTGCTGATACCGGTGACAGCCTGATGCACTGGAATGAATTCTGATATCCTTTGCTGTTTTTGTAGTGAAACCTGTTCTCAAGTCATTAGTTTCTAGCTTTAAGACACCAATTGCACATGTTTAAGTGATACTAAATTCCATGAACTTCCTCAAGTCATTCCCTGGACACACAGTTGGGAACCAGGTGAACTACCAGAGGGGACTTGCGGCCACGATCAATCACCTCCAGCACTTCCCACCTCTTGTCCATACACACAGCATTAGCACCATGGATTCCAGCAGGAATACCAGGCACACAGCCCTTTATGTGGTATTTCCAGGAGCAGCACCAAAGGGAAAGGCCTTGGGCAGATCCCAGTGTTCTCTCCTGGTGAGAGAACGGGTGAGATTGGCAGAGAAGGAGGAATTCTGGGGTTAAAGTTCAACAGAAAATGCAAATCAGAGTTGCAACCGAGGAAACAAATGTGGGACTGACTGATCCTCAGAACAGCCTTCCAGTACCTGAAGGGACTACAGGAAAGTTGGGAGGGACTTTATACAAGGGCCTGGAGTCACAGGATGAGGCAGAATGGCGTTAAATTGGAAGGGGGAGAATTTATATTAGCCATTAGGAAGAGGTTCCTCACGATGAGGGTGGGGAGGCCCTGGTCCAGGTTGCCTGGAGAAGCTGTGGCTGCCCCACCCCTGGAGGTGTTCAAGGCCAGGATGGATGGGACTCTGAGCCCCCTGATCCAGTGGGAGGTGTCCCTGCCCATGGCAGGGGGGTGGAACTGGATGGGTTTTGAGGCCCCTTCCAACCCCAACCATTTCACGATCCATTTAAAATGAGATGAAAAGGAGAAGTTTAAAGGGGAATGTGAGAGTTTCAGGCTAAAAGGAGCCCTTCCCGCCCCTCCCGGGGCTCGGAGGTACACGGGTTCTATGTGTTAACGGGACCCAGGCGGTCCCGGCGCCAGGCGGAAGCCCCCCTCGATGGGTTGAGCGGGTGCCGGGGGACCCATGGACGCCCCGCCCGTGCCCCCCCTCCGCGGTCCCCGCGTACCTGCGGGTCGCAGGGCCCGGCGCGCTGGCAGCTGGCCGAGCCGTCCAGGGAGCAGCGGGAAGAGCCGCGGTAGCCCGGGCCGTACGTGCGCACGCGGTCGAAGGCGGCGGCGCCGCCGTCGGGCTCTGGGCACGGCGGCGGCTCCGGGCAGGGCGGGCGGCGGGCGGGCACGGGGCCGCAGCGCCGCTGGAGCGGCTGCCGGCAGCACTGCGGCTGCGGCGGGAGCGGCGGCGGCTCCTGCGCCCCGAACATCGCGGCGCGAGGCGGGCGGCGCGCGGGGCCGCCATTTGTAGCGGCGGGGCGGCCGCGCCCCGGGCACGGCAACACCTCCCGCGGGGCCGCCGGGAGCGGGGCCGCCCCCGCCGCGGGCACCCGGCCAGCGGCGAGCGCCGGAACGCGGCTACGCGCACAGCTCGGGGAGCGAGAGGCTGGGGGGGGGCCCTACGGAGAGGAACGGGAGACTGTGGGTGACCAGCGGGACAGGGACGCGGTTGTCCCGCTCCGCCCCGCATCGCGAGTATTGCGTGCGGGTCTCGCCGCCACAGGAGAAAAAGGGATCTCAAGCTACTGGAGAGTGCCCAGAGGAGGCCACGAAGCTGGTGAAGGGCTTAGAGGGGAAGCTGTGTGAGGAGAGGCTGAAGTCTCTTGGTCTGTTCGGCCTGAAGGAGCTCATCGTGGTCTGCAGCTTCCTCACACGGGGAGAAGGAGATGCTGAGTTCTCTCTGGTGACCAATGACAGAACCCGAGCGGATGGCAGGAAGATGTACCGGGGAGGGTTAGGTTGGACATAACGAAAAAGGTTCCTCACCCAGATGGTGGTGGAGCAGTGGAACAGCTCCCCAGGGAAGCTGTCACAACCTGACAATATTCCAGAAGCATTTGGACACGGCCCTCAGACACACGGTGTGAATGTTGAGGCTGTCTTGTGCAGGGACAGGAGTTGGACACGATGGTTCTTGTAGGTCCCTTCCAGCTCAGGACGTTCTGTGATTCTGTGAGACTGGGAACACTGGGGAGGGGAGCAATGCCACTGGGAGCTCCGGGACCGGGAGCTCCGGGACCGGGAGCGCCTTCTTCTCGCCATCCTGGGCTCTTTCTGGTGAAGATTCCCAGAAGATTCGCCCTCGGGTCCTGACGCAGCAAGGGCTCCGGGCACAGTCCCATGGTGGAACCTCGGTAACGGAAAAAGCAGGGGAAGAATAAAGCAAAATGCTGTTAAGTCGAGCCTTTCCTTGTTGCTGTATTTAGGGGGTGTTCAGGGGGAGAACACCATTAGCGGACTGGAATGCTCGCGGGAGGTGATGGACTCCCCGCACTCGCACTGGACATCCTGCACCTGCATCCCCCAGATCCAGCCAGGGGCCAGGAGTCTCTGTGTGTGAGCGTGTGTATCCTCAGTGCAGATATCCTGCACCTGCATCCCAGCGGAGAGGCAGCCGTGGCTCCCCTGACTGGTGGTGATGGAGGGACCGCAACATGATGCATCTCAACAAAGGATGGGTTGGGATTAGTTACTGATCCAAAATCTCACTCTGCAGAGAGGAATGTGAATTCCAGTTAGTCTGTCAATCCAGCATGTTTTAGTTTGCATTCCTTTGCCTTGTCAGGCAAGCCCTAACTAAGAGCTAAACTTTGTTCTGCAAGGTAATTTAGCAATAACATAATTAATAGAATCTTGTGTAATAAATATAATCCTTAATAATAAACCTTAGATCCTTAATTTTGTCAATTTGTTTCCTCTACATGCTTACTATTGTTCAAGTCAGTCACACTGAACAAAAACAGTCTCTGTAGTACCATGTTACAGGAAAACACCTTTGACGTAATGGAGCAATATCGGCTGCGTTACTCTCCATGGCGTTGCGCTGGCCATTCACTGAGAGCTCTGCCTTAGAAATTAAAAAGCACTCACAAAACTTGCTCAACAGGCAGCTGGGAAGCAATGAATTTTAGGATGAGGTTCTACAATAATTCACTGTTTTAAGGTATTTTGACATCTGGAAACATATTGATCAAATATAAAAAGTTTCACTTTTCCTTCAGGCATTGAACTCAAACAGACATCTAATTTACATATGACTGCATATAACAAGCATTTGAAGCAAGTTCTATCCCACTGGTTTCAAAGGAATTATTTGCAAAGAAAACCTATATTCTCTTAAAACTTCCTTCTTGGTTCACCAGCTTGGAAAAGCTATTGATGTCTTCTCACCCAACAATTAAATAAAGACCATCTCTTGGAAAGCAATAAAATCTGGTTACAACAGCCCAGTCTCTATTTTACACAAACCATAAGAGATTGTTTCATGCTTCAGTAGGATGCTACAGAAACTCCTCAGGGGGAAAAAATGTGCTGCGATTGAAAATGTGTTGGTGAGGCAGCTCAAGCATCTTACCAGCCATGTAGTGCCATGTTTAATAAAGAGTGTCTTGGAAATTTCTTACCAGGGTCAGCAGAAAGCAAGCCCTAAGTCATCCCATTGTAATGGAAATACACAAGAACTTCCGGAAAACTTTATAGATGTGGCGAGGATTATTGGATTCATAAATAATAGTACTAAGTAATGTATGTGTAGTGCTCTGTACCAGTTAATGAAAAGGGCCTCCAACAAAGGTCTTGAATTTTAATGTGACCAAAGCTTTATGTGCTTCTAAACCAAAGAATGATGCTGCATTCTGTATTTACAGGGTGTTTATGAGTTCTTGCTGTGACAACTGTGGCTAGGAGGAATAAAACTGTATTTTGATATAAAATAGGAGAGAAAAACCCTCACTTGGGAAACCACTACAAAAACCCATTGTGTTCTAGTGTCTATGCTTTCATTCTTGAAATTAATTGTCATGTGGGGTTGGGAAAGGAAGAGAAGGTTAAGAAGCAGGCAAACTGGCAGGCAGCTGCACCCCGTAAGCAACTTGATGAGGTAGAGATAAAAATCTGCTTTCAGGTGAAAGGAAAGCTTTGGAGATTGAAGGGGAAGCTGGTAAGATTGAAGACCCAGCTGGTAAGCAGAGGCTTTGGTGTTCTGATCCTCCCTTTGAAGGAAGGGCCATAATGCACTGAGGTCTGTGGCCACTGATCCAGATAGCCCAGCCTGGCCACTTTGTTCTGTTAACCTCTTCACTCTGGGCTACCTGGCTCAGACTGTGCTGACAGCGGGACAGCACCTGGCAGGGAAAGCAGTCTAAGGAAGAGAACCTTTCCTAAGTCCATCATTACAGAGCAATACCTTAACTGGAAGTACAGAGACAGAATGAATTGGACACAAGATGAAACCAGACTTTGCTTACTATAGGAACATATGTGGATCTTGCAATGTGTAGCCAATGAGATTGGATCTGAAGTACTTCTTATGTGATTTCAAAATTTTAATTCTCTGTATACATTACAGTTTTCCATGGTAAGAAAATTCAGCAAGCAGAAAAGGTTAAATAGAGTTTAGGGCATGTTTTAAAGACTACAATTTACTGTGTTTGTATTAACTAATGATCAGACCATAAAGTGACTGTTGCAAGTTTGAAGGAAAACACTCTTATCCCATTAATATATTTTTTATAATAAATTGTGGTATCAGTTGAAGCTTATACACCTCAAAAAGAAATGGAAATCCTTGGAATATACAAAAAACCCTAGACTTAAAAATTGCATCGAATGATTAATAGTGAGGATGATTTATATATAAGCTAAAATTGTTAAGGAACGTGTAAATGCACTCTTTCTTTTGCTATAAAAGCAGAGGGGAGAAATAATCTTTGTATTATAGTATAACAGCAGTACACAGAGTGATAAAATAGAACAAAATTACCTTGTTTGATAAAGACAATTTTTGTGACAGCTCAGTATCTTCAAAAGCTCAAAAGATTGTATTTCTTTCTATGAAGTGAAATAATATGGCCCTGTACTCACCCTTAGGCAGAAGTCACTCTTTTGTTCTAACCATTTTCCTGTTTGAATTGTTGAGGTTATTTAACAGTCAATTTAGTTTGTTTCAGATAATTAATACTATGCATGAAATTAATGATCAAACAAAAAAAACGCCATGTTGAGCAACTTTTGTCCTATCTACTAAAGACCTTATTCAGCACGCTAAAGAGTAAGTGCCTTATTATAAGGAAACACTACCAGTCATCATTTACAGAACACGACTGAAAAAATAATATAAGACTATAGCATTCTACCCTAAATACAAAATTCTATCCAGCTATGAGGCTTGGTATAAAATAAACTGCAAAAGATGATGCTAAACTTTTCTCTACGCACACTTCTCAGCGATACCTACATTATGCTGCCAGTTCTAATTTATAGTTTAGTGATGCTCAAAGAAAACAGATAAAGGGCCTGCAGTCATGTGGAACAGAGTCAGGAACAGCTGATTTGCAGAGCAGGATACTTCTGAGTTTCACGCCAAGGAAAGATATTACGTTCATCATGACCAAAGAGCAGGAAGTGAGTTCAATTCCAAAGCCACAATTTGCATTTCCCTCTCCTGGACAGACTGCCTAAGGAACAGCCCTCTTTATTAAAGGAGATAAAGGAGATGGGATTGGGACATACTTTAAAAAAATGTTGGTACCTTGCACTTTAGGGAGAACAAGTCAAGGATTTGGATGTTTATTTTTGTTTGCATTTACTAAAAATATGTCATAGAAACAGCTGGTTTGCCTTCAAAGAAAATCTGAAATCATTAAGCAAATAATGCAGAAAAGTGTTTAGATTTTGCCTAGAAAATTTAAGAACTGTATAAAAGTACTAAAATGAAGGCAACAAGTGCTTAGCATCTGTAAATAAAATCTGCTGTAGATTTTATAGACTATTTTTCTACCAAATAAACTATCAAGAAGAAAGCATGGTTCGAGATATACTTGATTTCAGGTGCATAATCATCTCCAAATTATTCAACTGCTATAAAATGGCCCAGTATGAAGGGTGATAGGACTTTAAAGTAACAAGTGTAATTAATAGACAGTTGTTTGGTCAGTGTCTGTCATAACTCTACCTAGATTAGAACCTAATGGCTAAATAGCTCAGTCAATCTGGTCACACAAACTAGAATAGGGACAGTCTAACCTGTTTCATGCTAAATATGTTTGAACAGTTAGAGGTTATGAGGTTATAAATTTCTGTCAGAGAATTTAGGGGTTTTTTTCCATAGTTCTTCTCCCTGAGCGTGACCAAAATTTTGCTGTATTCCTATAATTTATATCTGAAATTTCAACTATTTCTGTGAGTACAGTTTGTGCTGTTTTGTCTTTATGTAACATGGAAAAGTTTCCAAGTTATGGATGCATTTAGTAAGCTTTTGGTTTTGCAGAATTTAAATTAAAAAAAAGTATTCCACTTGAGCCCATAAATTAGGACTTTCTCTTTTGATAATGCTTTCATGCCTAATTTGTCTCTTACTGTTTGGGTAGAAAGCAAAAAACCAACTTTATAGGGCTTTTTTTCCCTATAGATCTGTAGTCGCTTCTTTCCAATTTCAGAAACAGAGCTCATGACAATCCTCCCACATCTGTTTCATCAGCTGATTAAAATGTAGATCTCCTACAAGGTAACAGATTTTTGGATGATGGGCGTTACTCTAACCAACTCATTAAGAGAACAACTTTCTGCACCGTCAGCAGCTTGGCAGCGTAAACAACATGAAACAGCTCTTTTAAATAGGACTTGATATTTTGTTTATGAGAGCTTTTATTTACTGGAAGGCTTTATGGCTTTTATAACCCATTTAAGCATAAAAGTTTGCATTATCTTTTAAAACCTTTTTGCAATAGACTGTTCTTCTAGCACAAGAAAGAATTCAGTTAGGAGCCTTATGTAAAGCAATTAATATTTGATTTCCTGATTGTATTGTATGATTTGTGTTGCATAGCAGAATAAACTGAAGGGCAACATTTATTTATTTTTTTTAAGCCCACAAGACACCTGATGAGTTTTCACTCATCTTTATTCTTCAAAAAGTGAGATTCTCTTGCTAATGGGGATGAAGTGGGCT
This sequence comes from Dromococcyx pavoninus, assembly GCA_033558185.1. Classification (NCBI taxonomy): domain Eukaryota; kingdom Metazoa; phylum Chordata; class Aves; order Cuculiformes; family Neomorphidae; genus Dromococcyx; species Dromococcyx pavoninus. The sequence goes on from JAUMJL010000137.1 coordinate 290,584, forward strand.
GTTATGCTTAGTTTTGTAACTACTTTTTAAAAAATCAAAGTTGGAAAATAATCAAAATCAAAACATTTCAGTTAAATGTGTCTTTTAATTTTAATTGCATTATTAGAAAGACTGCATTTCAAACCCACAGCTGTTGGGCTTTCTTGAGGAAGGCAGTTCCACTACCTGTCTATTCTCAGACTTGCTTTACCTGTGCCCACTGAAATGCAGCAGCTGGCCAGGCCGTTTTGCCCCTCTACCCAGAGAAGAATGCAAGAATTAACGGGGCCAAGGCAGAGCTAACCCCGTGCCACGCTGCTACTGAAAGCACTCACTGCTCTGAGCTGGTACAATGCACCCAGGGTTAGAAACAGGCTTTAGGAAGCACAAACATCAATCCTGTAGCTCTTTCTTACTGCAGTATCTCACCCCTATTTATGTACGTGTGAGCCTGTGAGAATGGAAGCTGAAAGAGGAGTGATTAATGCATCAGAAATGTGCATCAGAGAAGGGAACGCAGCATTCCTGACAGAAAAAGCAGGGGCTCTGTTCTCCTGTGCTGCCAGCCAGCAGAGCTGGAGTTCCTGCCAGTTCTAAGCAGCACTGTCAGACTGCTTTGGTTTTAAGCACACGGGAACACAGGAGGGTAACGTACAGCTCACAGGTTTGCTACGCGTCGTAACTGACTCAGAAAGCATTTTCTTGTTTTAACCTCTCAATATGATTACTCTTTTCTCCACTTCTGTAAGGTTCCTTCTGGATCAAAAAGGTAATGAATATTTTAACTCTGTACATGCAACTTCCCCCACACCTTCTCCTAGACAACCACATTCAGTTGGATTGTAAATGATGTCTTAAAACAGCCTATCATGACACGGTGGATTACTCTTGTATTATGAATAATGTTATACTTTGCACCTTCCTCCAAGGCAGGTCTGTATACACATGTCCCATATAAGCCTAGGGAGTAAGGACAAAGTCTGTTCAGTAGTGAGAGATTAAAGAGCCTTGGCTTTCACTAACTGCCTTCTGTTTCCTCATTTAAAGAACCTTAACAAATTATTAATGGTAGTTTCCTCTCATCTCTGGATATGAGTTATTCTAAGCAAGTGGCACCCTGAAGAGGTTCCCTGTTATGGGAATGCTGGTGGTTAACACAGGTGTATGAGTTTATGCGTGCACAATACCAAACTCTCATGCTCTTATTTCAGTCTACATTAGCTGGTGTTTTTATGCCTATATTAGATTATTCACTTTTTCCATTCAATAGAGATGCATTTAAATATTATCAGATTCCATTTTCTACTTTAACTTTAACGCACAGGTAGTTCTTCAGCTTTCCTGCTATCTGGTTCACTCATAATTGTTCTTTTGCAAATATTTATGTTTGTGCATTACTATATTTGTCACAAAAAGTATTAACTTGCATAACTTGTCAGGAATACACCTAGTAAAAAGCAAACAAACCTCCACACACACATTAACACAAGCCTATGTGTGGTATGTGATTTTGCTGCATTAGTTACATTCTAAAGAAGCTTAACAATTCCTTCTGGATGGTAACAATGGCATCACAAAAGCCCTTCCTACAGGGCTTTTGTTTCTGGAATGTATTCTGAGAAACTGCAGCTCCCTTCTGCCTGAAGTGCCTTTCCAGTGTTCAGAAAGACAAGACCTTTCAAACTCCACTTATGTCTTAATAGGCAATCTATTAACCAAGTGCTAGGCTGCCTCTTCTTTCAATACTGGCATCTGAGCAGTTCTGCAAAGAGTGAGTAGGTATCCAAAGGGGTGTGCGTGGGCCAGACCTTAAGGCAGCTGAAGTTAGCAGCAACATTTCACTTACATTTAGTCACTTTTATCAGTGACCTACAGGAATCGTTACAAGTATCTTGGAATATTTGTCAACACAGTCACTTCCCTACTTTCTATTGCAGTTAGACCAGTGAACAAACCAGAATATTCAGAACAGGTTCAGGCCTTAAGTCAAATTCAAAGAGGCTTAAAAACTTGAAGTTAAAAGAGACTGTTTTAAGATTACCCTGTTTTCATAAAATCTTAAAGGCAACATGAGGTATTTTGTGACACCCGTAATGACAGCGGTCCTTACTTGAGAGGCTACTGGAGATAATCGACTTGAGAAATCTTTACTTCCTTTGCAAGGGAGATATCTGCCTTCCATTCTGATTTATACCATCTGAAAAACAAGTTTTATTATTTTAAGATAAGAGTATTGGAAAACTTTTTTCTGAAGTGAAAACAGAAGGATAAATAAGAGGTGGCACGTTTCAGACACCAGGTTTTTGAGCGTGTGCATGGTCTATGCTGTACCTGGCTTTGTTCAATTATCAGCTATTCTAATCAGCCATTAGAGCTACTCTTCAAATTCTCACCTCATAACAATAATAATAATCATCCTAACTATATCAGAAAAGACATTTCCCCATTCCTAGCAGCCCAACCTCTCTGTGTCTAAGGAAGATTATCCACAAAGTAAATTAAAGCATTTTACGTGGCTAAAATAAACTCAGTGTAGAGGCATGTGCTTTGCAGACAGTGAGAGTAAAGAGAGAGAATAATTGTGTTCTCCCCCACAAGCTACTAATTCACAAGCTACTAATTCTGTGGTCACTGCAATTTAGACTATCACTTTCGGCACTCTTGACTTAGTAATTGCCTTATTATTCTAATTGCAAGTCAGCTGATAATCCAACTGATCAGTCAGAAGACACAGAAGAGCCTTCTACCTGTGGCCAAAGTAGAAGGTAATCATCAGGAGCCTTCGTAAATGACCCATCAGTCCCCATCTCTCCACCTATCAATGCTGTTACAGAGACACAGCTGGTCTGTGAGCATCCAGTTTGTAGTTTTATGAACTGGGAAGAGTACTGGAACATCATCAACTATCAATAATAAGTTTTTCTAACGACAGGGACAGAAGAAAGAATATGCCTTAAGCCGGAGTGACTAGTTCAAACCAGTTCTGCAGGAACCTTCACGTACCAAAGATCAAGAAGAATGCTAATGTGCAATCATTGAACAGAATAAGAGCCAAAACTTGATATAAGGCACGTAATGAATAATGCTATACAATCACTTCTCTACACCCACAATGTGTCTAAATTTATAAACCATACCCGCCATTGGATAAAATTTAAATGCATTTCCCATCATTGAAGTGCACTATCCAATCTGCTCTAACACTGGACCATATTGGGACTGAGCAGACCATTCTGTTTGTGAAAAACTTACCAGAATGTGCTGGTATTTATATCTCATAAAAGCTGTTCAGTAAACACAGTACAAAGACCTCTGATTTCACCGAATGCATAAACACGTGCGAAGAATTTCATTCTAGGAGTTTGGACACGAGAGAGCTCTCTGACAAACGAGCTTAACTACCATTGCCCCATCCCAGCACATTACACATCTTTCCACCTAGAAAAATTGTCCTGGCTTCACAGATCAGGATTTCATAGTTCTCAGGACAATCTCTGAATTTGTCTATGACATATTCTTTAAGGGAAAAATGCAGTATAGCTTCCTAGGGTCATCAGCTTGGGGTTTTTTTCCCCAATTAACCAGTCTTGAGAATGCTGTTCCTGTTACGTTTCTGTGAGAACTTAGGTATGTTGGTGTATTTTTTATGCATACAACACTTCAAGCCAGTAAGAATGACCGTTATAATTTCATTAATTTTGTAAAGATCCTTTGTCAGCCTTAGAAGAAAAGTGAAAGAGAACTACAAAGCACCATGATTATCTTTGTTGCATACAATTGCAAAACCTGCTTCTCCAAGCCACACAGACTGAATAGCTAATGAACCAATAAACCAACAGAATAAAAGCACATCAGGGTGATTACTTCTGCCTTGACAAAGAAAGAAATCTAAGTCAGCTTCTGCTGAGCCTGAGGAGGAATGGGGCAGATTTTGTTTCTTGTCTTGATTCATTGACAATGGAAGGTGGAAAGGACCTTGACAGCTCATTCCATACATTCGTTTGTGCCAAGCCTGGATCAGCTACACCAAAATGCTTCTTAAAGTTTGTCAGTCTCTTTACAGCAACAACATAACCTCTACAGACAATCTATTCCACTGCTTAACTGTTGCTGTAAGAGTGTTTTCCTCAAGTTTAGCTTAATTCCCCTTGTTGCCACTTAAGACCATTATTTCTAGAACTGTTTGTGGCAAACAGAGAGAAAAATGCGATTTCTTTCCCTTTCACTGGTTAAATAACGTGAGAGAACAAAGTTAATAATCTCAAAGAAATATCCACTTTAAAAAAAACACCCCATAAATCTAAACAGAGACTCTCTAGAAACACCTGAAAGAGCACCAAAAGGAGAAATCAGCTATGTTGGTAGTCTCCCTCCTTGTGCAAACCAAACACACTCATTTAGAATTAGTCAGGGGTTGCAAAACTACTTAAAAGAATCCTTTACACTCTTTAAATCTTTACACTCAGCCTGGAAGCTGGGTTTGCTCAAGAAGTCAGGAGCTGCCCTTAGGCCAGACAGGGCGTGTGAGTGCTGGTGGCACGGGGATAGGTTACCTGGTTACACCTGACGCTGCCTTCCTGCCGGCAGTGACCCTTCCCTGCTCGGGGAGCGGCTGGCGAGGGGCTGTTAAACCGGGAACTCCAGTCCTTTGGTGGAAACAAACAGCAAGAGCCCCATCACAGTAGGAAAACAGAAGGAAAACAGCTGCTTTATTCCAGCTTGCTGTCTTCAGAACGGGGCAGAAGATAACATTTCATTTCAGTTTTAAGATTCAAACCCTTTATATGGAAAATAAGGGTCAGAGCAAGGTGTTGTAACTGCTTTTGTCCATTCTTTCACAAGAATTTAGAATTCATTGCAGAATGCAGAGTTCATTACCTCCAAAAATTGTGAGCACTAATAGAGCCTTACACAGCAACTCAAACTGACATCATCAGTGTAATTATAGTAGTTTTTACTGTTTGTGTAGTATTTGAAGACAAACAATAAAATACAATGCTGAGATTCTTCAACTTTTTTCATAAGCGTCACAAATTATGGACTATGGTTTATGTCCTGGACCTGACTTTGCTCACTGAGATCAGTTTTATATAATAATTTATGGAAGTTATCTGGTTTGGGATTCTTAAAATAGGAACAAAATTTGAAAACAAATATCAAAGTGGCTTTATCACTACTGATTGGGCTGATGGCCAAATAAAACGCAGCACAAAGGGAGAGTAAGTCAGCTGGAAAAATTACCTTAAAGGTATTTATATAGGAAATATAGAAAAATTGTAAAATAAAATAATATAGCACATAAATGATATGGCTAATTTTAATAAAATATTTGTATGTAATTTAGATTAATAATTCAGATATTTCTAGTCTGATGGCACTAGAACTATAGAATGGCACATGCTGTGTAACTTTCATTGTAGACTACAGCAGAAACGTAAGGTTTTCAGAGTTCTCTTAGCCCAGTGCATTGGGAAAGATAAGTGACGAGGCAATTCTGCTGTGACTCTGATTCCAGGAGTTTTGATCTGTAACCGTGGCATTGTTTCCAGTGGATGGCAAGACACGTGAAACTTGTGCAAGCATTTTACAGAGAGATTGATGGGTATAAATCAGGAAGAAGGTGCTTTGTAGGGTGGAGTTAAACTTCAAAGACGGTGAATAAAGAACAGTCATTGCTGCACCTAACAGCTATCCTATTGTAATTAAATAGAACATTAATTTCCAAGTGTTATGACATTTAATCAGCTATATAAAAATAATAATAGTAATAAGAATGATAAGCATCATCGTGGAAGTTATTATGAGAGCAAGCCAAGATCACATGCCCAGTGTCTCTAAAAGTTGCTACAGACAAGGTGTTCTAGACCATGGCCAAAGTATTTTCTTGGAACATATCCTGATATATTTCTTTCTTGAAAGAAAAACTTTGCAAAGAATCCCATGGTTCCTACTCATTAGACAGCACAACACCTGCACTCTGCCATTGTATTGCATTTAAGTTTCCTTGTAAATATGGGAAAGATTTTGTTTCTTTTTAGTTAGTACGCACACATGTTAAAAGGTCATTTTGTACCATCTTACAGGAGGCAGGCTAAGTAAGGGATGTTAAATGATTCATCAGAAAGCAGAATATTGTAGCTGTACACCCTGAATAAAAATATTGACTTTTATTGTCCAACCTTTACAGCCTTTTCCTGTCCTGCATAAGAAACTGTATTAGATATAGACATTACTTTCTTCTGTACATTCAGTAATTAGAAAACAAACTGTCCTTCAATAAATGGGTGTTTCAAACCCTATCCCCTAGGCCTTTTGAGAAAAACACTGAAACAATGAAAAAAAGGACTAGAAATGAATACATTTTATCAGTTTTGCCACAATTTATGTTCCAGAAAACAAAACAAAAGGGATGCAGGTTTTGAAATACTTGGGGTGGAAAAGGAAGGATGAGTTGATGGATCCCAGCAGGACCTACTGCAGGTTCTATGTCTTTCTGGTCATGATGTCAGCACTGACACGATGCTGGAACCTGCCCAGCTCTTCCTGAGAGGAATGGCTCATGGAGAAGGGTCCGCACAGCCCACTGGCGCTACAGAAAACCACAGCCACAAGCAATAAGTGCTGCTCTTGCTATGACAAAGCTGGCAGGATGATACATCCTTTTCCTTGTGCAGTTTCAATCCCTTGCAGCGTATGTAATAGCTGGTTATTTCTATTGTTCCCACAATATTGTTTCATTTGTTGTGAGGTTTTCTATGTTTGGTTTTCAGTGAGCCACTTTCAACATGCAGGAAAACCACCAGCGATACCCTTATTACTGGTTAGGAGCTCCTCCTTAGACTGTTATGAGGAGTTCTTGGAAAAGAAAAGGATCCGTTATGTTCCAACCAGATTACATGAGGATAAAAACAGTGAGGGAGAAGAATCATGAGAAGGAACCATCATATCCTTTTTACTTTTGCATGCAGAGATATAACACGAGCTGATGTCTGAATCCCAGGAGCCACCTTGCTGTAGAGAAAATTCACTCTTAGAATAAAGAAAAAGGAACGTAATCACGAGGAGGTGCAACTGTCTCCCAACTTGGTCCATGTAATCAACTAAAAATGCTCCTGCATATTCTACATCCATGTCCATCACTCCCTTTGATGTACTTGAAACACCAAGTAACTCAGCAGCTGGCAGTCAGGCAAGGAAGAGTGACAGGTAGGAAGGAGGGGCTTTCTCAGAAAAGGCTTTTTTCAGTTATTTTAAGAACAGCTGATTATATTCTTGCCAAACAGTGACAGTAAGGAATTTTCTAGTGAATTCGGTCTTATCTTCAAGCCTACTAATTTGGCAAAACAATTACTTCTAAATCCTTCCTAACAATTTCCCATTAATTAATTTTTTCCTGTATTTTTACATGGATAGCAGCCAAGTGATCGTCCTACCAGCGTTTTTACTGGATGCTACACAGTTTCCCACACTTTGCAATGGTGTTATATTTGTTATTTAGAACAAACCCAGATTGTTCCTGGAACTGTGCCTATAGAAACTACTGCTGTAATGTGTTTATATGATATATAATTATAGGCATGCTGTAACCTGTCGGTAGCCACTGCAGAACAAGTTGCATTATCAAAACCATAAACCAGTCCCTGGATTAACTATTCAATCTGATATATTCCCTTTCTTCAGTCGCTAATGTCAAAGAAATTAAATGAATGCAGGTTACATTTTTGAGCTTCAGTACAAAAGATGGTAATTATAAAATATTCCAAGCCAGTACTACGACATTCAGAACTACTGAATACTCCTGAATTCAATATGGATTTCAGGCCACTGTGTCTGAAGATTAGGGCCACTTAGTTAATGTCAGGTATTTGCATTTGAAAATACTTGCCAAACCCACAAACAAGATGTAGGAAAAGGACAGTGCTCACCTACCAATGGGGTGAGTCAGATATTCAAGCAGTGGAGCCTATGAGCACAAATATAAACAGTACAATTTGGTTATAATCCTAGCAAACAACAGATTATGATAGGTTTTAAACTAAGTACAGTGTGATGATAAATAATTAGGGCTGTCTAATTTAGTCCATATTACCTGTACGGAGAAAAATCTTTATAGAAATAATATTTTAGTTAAACAGAATAGTGGAGTATATTAAAGTTTAATTATTAGAAGAATTCCTTTGATCTACCTCACACATAGACTTTATTACCATTTCATTGTATGTTATATTTTTCTGACAAACAGCTGAACAACTATTTTACTGGTAAAAATTTTAAATACATGCTAATATTTTTCTGTTGATGTATCTTTTTTATCTTATGCTTTTATTCAAGCCAACAAGTTATCAACAAAAATTTGTAAATAAATGTAATCCTTATGAATACTTTTTATCCGATATATTAAAAATCTCTTTCTTACAAGATGTCTAAGACAGATTTGGTTTTATTTATTTTTATTCATGATCTGCTGTAACAATTCACTGAATGCATTCCTACAGATGTGGGGAAAAAACTTCCTGTCTCTCCTATCGGAATAATTTCCATTTAGTTACTCCAGGAATCATTGTTGTGTGTGAATTAAATATGGGGTTTTTTTTATTTACACTTGCTCCACATTTATAATCAAGTGCAAGGAATAATTATACAGTGTTTTCATATGGAGTTCCCATAGTGTTTTCTGGGATATATAATATTACTACATTATGGCAATATTAAAGATTACACAGTATGTTGATGCAAGCTGGTATCTTGTACGACAGCTGAAGTGGAAAGAGGAGGAAGTAAAGAAGTCCACTGGAAAAGTCCCTTACTGAGGTAACCACCATTAAAAGGGCATTACGAGACATGTTTGAAATTTATTCTTCCACAGAGAAATTCCAAAAGATTTGCACAGTATTACCTCAGTTCTGTGCTCCTATAGCTCCAGCTCTTCCTTCTCAATTTCTGTGCAGGTTTTTATAATGCACAAGGTACATGATGTTTTAATTGGGAAAATAACTCCATCTTATAACTAATTTTTAAAAATTAAAGCTTTGTGCAACACCGCGGAATTCTTTTAAAGGATGTCTGCCTTGCAGTTTAATATTAATGACATTTGAACCAATATAGGAAGTATAATGTATGTGATTTCACTAGTGAATGTAACTTAATTACAAGTATGTCCAATTATAACATCTCTTAATGGCATTCAATTCTGTTATGGACATGGATAGCACTGTGTATTTAATATGTCTAGGTTTATGATAAACATTAATAACACCTCAATATGTAAAGCATTATAAGGCACTTCTACCTCCAAAAAAACCAAAATTCAAACCAAACAATAATCTGTTGAGTCTTGTGAGAACCCACCTGGAGTCCTGTGTCCAATTCTGGAATCCCCAACATAAGACAGATATGGAACTGTTGGAATAGGTCCACAGGAGGATACAAAGGTGATCAAAGGGCTGGGGCACCTCTGCTGTGAGAACAGGCTGAGAGTTGGGGTTGTTCAGGCTGGAGAAGAGAAGGCTCCAGGGGACCTCACAGCAGCCTTCTGGTACTTGAAGGGGCTACAGGAAAGCTGGGGAGGGGCTTTTTACAAGGGCCTGTAGTGACAGGACGAGGGGAAAATGGCTTTAAATTGGAAGGTGGATGATTTAGATTGGACATTAGGAAGAAATTCTTCACCATGAGGGTGGGGAGGCCCTGGCACAGGTGGTGGCTGCCCATCCCTGGAGGTGTTCAAAGCCAGTTTGGATGGGGCTTTGAGCACCCTGATCCAGAGGGAGGTGTCTCTGCCCATGGGAGGGAGGTGGAACTGAATAGACTTTAATGTCCTTTCCAAGCCGAACCATTTATGATGGATTCATTGTTAAAATGGTAATAGAGTGAAGACTCTTAACTGATAGTTAAATATGTGTGTTTATGGGATAATCCTTTATTCTCTCTGTTATGAATTTTAGGTTACAAGGTAAAACACTTTCATCTACTGCCTGCACTTCCTTCCGAAGCACGAATTCCGTTCCAGGCACTCCTAATCACCAACGATCGTTTCTCACATAATGCGCTCCAGGCAAAGCTGATCCCGGCCCGTCACAGTGGCTCGAATTGGGTGGCTTTTTATGTCCCTTTTTCTATGATGTGTAAATACGTAAATATAAATGTATGTATGTGTAAATATGAATTTATAAAATAGATTAGGCAAATTGTTGTCTGCAATATTCCATTCTCCCCATTACAATCTTCTGCAGCGTGATCTTCTCACCACTGCTTTCCAGGTGTTTTCAGATAGGAGGGGACACGTTCTAAACTCTGTTGCATGGCAGTAAATGTCAAATTCCAAAGTTAATGGAATTGCTCCCATCAGAACAATGGAAGTGAAAAATTTGTCCCTTCTACCTTACAGAGGCAACTGAATTTTACCAATCAAGTGAAGACAGGGAGCTCTTTCAAATTATATTTTATCCCATGAATAGAAATGTCATGTTCTCCTGGTATATCTGGAGTAATTAACAGTAAAGTACCTTTGCTGAATGTACTACAGGGACAAAGAAAGAATCAAAGCAGCCCACCTCCCACACTCTTACACACAAGTAGCTCAGCAGGGCTAAAGCTATCCTGACTCTGTAACCCTGCCCGCTGCATAATTCTGCTGACACGCTCAGAGGGGTCACATGAGCAGTGAAAGCAAGTGGTGGCCCTTTGGGTAAAGGCATATTTAGATAGAAGGTCATTCCAGATAATTCTGCTTATGAAGGCAACTGTTCATTTGAGTCAACCAATTTTATAATTACGTGTTACTCTTAAAGCAGAATTCTGGATGTTCTCTTCTTTGTGACTCATGCTTCAGTTGAGCAAAGCAAGCTACAATTTGCTAATGCAAGTGTGTACAAATTTGAAACTGGTTAGGTTGGGTGTGTCTGCCTATAGAAACATACATTTTCTTATAGTTTTCAATAAATGTTACTGGTACAAAATTATCTGGCTACATCTTAGTTGAATTTAAATATTTCTTAGTTTGAATACCATTCTTTAAGAATTAATTCAGCTGGGTAATTGCTGAAGTTCAGGACAGGAAAACCGCATTAATTATGAAAAAAACAGTCACTGAGTAAGAGGCTGCCTATCTTGATCAGGTCACATAGGTTATACAACCAGTTGGCATCATCTCACATCTCCAGTACGCACAGGCCCGCTTCCCTCACGTATCCTATGGAAAGCAGGGGGCAACTTGTTTTCATTTGAGACAATGAAGAACTCATTCTTTTTGTTTTCCTTCAGGCTGTAGCTCAGAGTTTGAAAAACTTGGAGCAAAAATGCTCCCTCTTTACCAATTTGCAAAGATGAAGGGAAGCACAGCCCACAGCTTGTCCCTGTTGTTATGTGGAATATTGCCAACTTGATTTGCAGGGATTCATAGTCCATTTTTTGTAGGTATTACAGTACAAGGTAGAGAAACTCACCAGATAGAGCAAAGAGTAGTGGCATGTAGGCACTTAGGGCTCTGCTGACCCGTGCAGTGCTTGAGGGGTTTGGCTCAGGGGCTGGAAGAAGAGACAAGGTGCTCCTGATCTGAGTGTGGCCATCTCCGCAGCAGAGGCGACCTGTATAAAGCAAGAGAGTCTGTAAACCACTTTGGTCATGCCAACAGCCAAGCAAGTCATCAGCAATCCTCAGGAGCAGGGAAACATGAAGGTAAATAGTTTAATCCAAATCTCTTAGATCCAAGGCGCTGTCTTCTGGCTGAAAACCTCACCTTTAAATTCTTTCTGTCCTCCCTACAGGTGTAACTGTGGACCATTACCAGTTCAGAGCTGGAATGCAACTGGAGTCATCACAGTATAAAAAACATATTCAAGACTTTTTGAGGAATCTTAACAACAGACTGGAACTTTTTGGAAAATATATAAAAAATATAGTTTGAATTTAAATGTAGGTAACTACCCCCAGTGCATTTCTTGGAGTATTTTAAGTCCCAATTTATTAGGCACACACTTGCAATATATTCTATGAGAAAACTGTCTTACCAATCAGTATTTCCACTTACTGCTTTGCAATATAGTTTATTATTGATACATTTATAAATATGTGGAAAACAATTGTATCATTTGCTTTCTCAAAATAAATGTTTTTTTCATCTACCAGTCCAAATGTTCCCAAAGGTGATTAATATCGTATCTAAACCTGTGATTATTTTTATAAACATAAAGCAGGATATTGGACTGAGTATGACTCCAACTGTGAGTGAATTATAGTGATAAAAATACACAGATGCCATCTGTACCAACAGAAGAACTCTCATCACAAATTCGTCTTACGGTAACACTTCCCTTTCATTTAGAGTGAAATGAGCCCTCTGTCTTTTAAAGTGATACTGACTTTGGCCACTTTTAAAATGAGTAACCTAACAGTAGGAGAAATTCACTGGAAACTATGAATTAAAATCCTCATTTGAGTTGCTCAAGGCCTCCACGGTGTACAGAACGCTCACCAAATACGAAGCTAAGTTTGCCAGACGAGCTGTGCGAGCTGAGTAGCTGCTTCATACTCAAGAGTTTTTGCTGGGTGTAACACCCCTTACTCCTCCCAAAGTAAATCAAAACAAAAGAACCCTCAACCAAAATGGCAAAGGCTTTACGTTCAGAACCCAGCCTAAGTCATTAGTCTGACTTCATCAGCTCGTCTACGACACGTTTGCCAGCATCTCTGCCAGTTCAGCATTAAGCAAGAGGGCCATGGGGTATGCACAAGGGAAACTAGGGCAGGCAGGGAGAGTGCACTGATAAATATCAGGCAACTTCAAATACCAACAGCCAGATCAAAAGAAAAGTAGAATTTAAATAAAATCTGCACACAGAGGACTTCATTAGCAGCAGCTGCAGGAATAAAGATGCGATATCCAAAGCGTTATTAATTTATAGCCATGCACCAGATACTGGGAGCTTGTGAATGGTGAGGATTGCCACCAGCCATACAAGCATGGCAAAGCTATGGTAAGTGCACTCCACAGCACAGGTTCTATCCTGGACCCCCTGCTGAGGATGCACAGCCACAGCTCTGCTGTCTTTGCCTTGCACTCTCAGCTCTGTGTTGACTCTGACCTTCACTGGATGTGGCCAGGATGGTAAAATACTTCCACAGTCATTGTTTACTACCAGTGGCCTTGACGTACCCCTGTTCTGCTCTGAGTTCTAAAATACAGCAAGAATGTAAATTAAGGTGCAAGGTAAATCTGTATTCATTTCTGACTTGATTTCTGCAACCGTGCTCCATCCCCACTTTTGTCAGTGCTCCAGCCCTTCAAAATTTCCTTTGTATCAAAAACCTGACAGATTTAGCTTGGGAAAACTTCAAGCTAGTTTTCTTGTTGAAATTTAGGAAAGCAGAACAGCTGCCATTCTAGCACATTCCAGCAAGTGGCAAGGCTGTTCACTTTCAAATGTTCATTCCCCAAAAATCAACACTTAAATGACATGTCTTACTGACATAACAACACGCTCGGAGCTGACAGATACGTGGAACAAACACGCGCCACCGTGGACGTTCCAGAGTTCCTGCACAGCTGACACCTGGGATATTTTTAACATCTCTTTCTTTACTGTTTTAAACTGTGTGGAGTGTTTTGGTCCAGTGGTCATTGTTAGCCAGGGTATGTGTTTACCTTCTTGGAGGTAGACTTGACAGAAACACCAACCTGAAGCAATGCACCCCTTGCAGGCACAGCCAACAGCAGCGAACAAGCAGCAACTGACGGCACAAGCTGAATCACTGAAGATGCATCTTTCACGCAGATTTTATGATTCTGGTGTCCAGACAGGACTGTACCAGTATGATCCATTCAGATCTAAGATCTTTTCCCTCCTTAACCAAATTATGAGATAGAGAAGCCTTCACTTACCAGCTGGCCAGTAAGCATTTGGTCACGAGCCCACCCACGCGTTCAGAATTTGACATCACTGTGAAGGTTCCTCATTAAATCTTCTAAAATGAAGTGTGCTGAACGCAACACAAAATCCGATTTATCAAGGACTAGGGAAGGACACAGTTAAAACTCAGTTCTTGATAGCTTTTCCTGTAAGAAACCAAACAACTTTTAGATTCCATAGAAATATGACAGAAATGAAAAATCGGTTTACAAGACAAATCCCAGCAGTTTAGTTTCCATCACTTAAGCTTGCCTACTCATTCTAAGGGGTGGATTTTAATTCAGACTTTGATGCTGTTAGGTCCATTATTGTGTTTTCCACACTAGTCAAATCACACTTGCCAGGAAGCCATGCAGAAGTGGCTGATCTGAAATTATTTTACTAATGACATTTTCTTTCTAGATGCAAATAAAAATCGCATATAAAGTTGTATCTGTATAATGCAATTACATGACTTGTATCAAGTAGACATGATAAGCAGAATCCTAAATTAAATAACTGCACATGAAAATTCTATGAAAATATAGTCCTGGTCTTTAATAATCCTCGTTCACCTGTCAGTTAGAAACAAAGCAGTGTGGACCTTTCTTTACTGGCTTTTATAAGTCAAAATAATGCAGTGTTCCTCCTAAAGCAGTGAGCATTCTCTCTTTAGCATGGTTGACTGCTGATTTTTTGCTAATGTTAATGAAAAAAAACAACTGGTAAATGCTTTTCTCTAAAAGGTGCCCAAACGTAGTTTTTGCTGATTAAGTAAAAGTCGCATAAATCTTTATGCCGTCCATGCTGCAAGATGCTTTCATCTAAACTTTTTTTCTCTCGTCAAAGATGGTGGAGATTGCTTCAGGTATTTGCAATCATCAGTGTCCCCATGCTGAGAACAATAGAGCAGGAATAGTTTAAAAATGTGAATGAAGACTGGGGGGAAAAAAAATCCTAATTTTACATTCTTCCCTATAAACTTACAGAGATGAATGGCATCCATGTACCATGAGTTTTCATACTTTCATATCTTCAGATTAATAGGAGAGAATGTCCTAAGCATCTCTGTGTGAAAAAATCCAAACAGGAAAGAAGAGACACTTGAAAATAAATGTCAGACTATAATTTGCATATAAAACAACTCATAGCTTGACGAATATACATGGTTAACAAATTGTTTCTATCTTCTGAAAGGGCAAAGCAAAGGTAATAATTCGCTAATCTATAAAATTCCATTACAGCACTCATTACATGTGACTCCATGGTGGTATCACAAGTCACACCTCTCAGAAATACCGCAGGGTCTCAAGTTTTGTCCCCATTTTATGTAAACTTGTACTGCTATCCCGCTTCACAGCTCCTGCAGGCTTCACCTTTTATCTACAAACGGACACTCCTGATACTTCTGTTTAAAACCTGACAATTTTCATTTAATTGAAAGAAAAATGCCTAATCAAAGGCACCGAACAGAAGCACTTGCGACATATGGCTCCCCAGCTGGGAACGCGTCTGACCAGCGGATCCGCGATTTGAGAGACGGAGACAAACAGCCCCATCAAATCCCCTTCCGCCAAGGGACAGGCGCACCGGGACGGGAGCCAAAAGACCATACTTCAAAGACCCAATTATTGAGCAAAACCATACGAAGGCAGCAGGTATTGTTCCCCCCATTTTGCAAATGAGGTTACGAGGAGGTTGCACAAGAACCCTTTTGGAAATAGCTGGGAAGGAATCCATATGTCTGTTCTGACAAAACCTATTTTCATCCGTTTAACTGACACTTGGAAAAAAGCCTCATCCCAATGTATGTTTCTGGTTACGCCAGGCGTGCAGACACAATTTTGCCACCAGCCTCAGTGCCAATATTTAGCTTAGCACTGACTGTTATGGCTTCTCTGTGAACATTTCACTCGGGGTGGTTAAGATCTCTCTTTGT
The DNA here is from genome assembly GCA_033558185.1 of Dromococcyx pavoninus. NCBI lineage: Eukaryota > Metazoa > Chordata > Aves > Cuculiformes > Neomorphidae > Dromococcyx > Dromococcyx pavoninus. The sequence goes on from JAUMJL010000137.1 coordinate 306,385, forward strand.
ATTTTCATTGGGACTGAGACCACACACCTTTCACCAATGTGATGCTCTTTCCGTCGAGGTTCAATGAAAGCAAACCTGTTAGGAAAGACAGCAAGGGAATGGCAGAGAGAGGAATGTGAATGGGAATGTGGAAGGGGCTGATAAGAGACAGCACCAAACTGAATCACAGAATGATAGAATCGCTCGGTTGGAAAAGACCTTTGAGATCATCAAGTCCAACCGTACCTGTCCGTCACTAAAACATATCCCTGAGCACCTCATCTACCTATCTTTTAAATCCCTCCAGGGATGGTGACTCAACCATCTCCCTGGGCAGCATCTTTCAGTGCCTGAGAACCCTTTCAGTGAAGAAGTTTTTCTTGATGTCTAATCTGAACCTTCCCTGTTGCAACTTGAGGCCATTTCCTCTCATCCTATCACCTGTCATTTGGGAGAAGAGACCAGCACCCACCTCCTGTCAGGCAGTTGTAGACAATGATAAGGTCTCCTCTTTTCTAAGCTAAACAGCCCCAGGTTCCTCAGACGCTCCTCGTAGGACTTGTTCTCCAGCCCCTTCCCCAGCTCTGTTGCCCTTCTCTGGACAAGTGTGGGCAAGATGGAAGGAAAAGGGTGCACTGGATTGCTGAGACAATGAAAGAAAAAGGAAGCAGAAAAGACAGTAATAAGGAGGGGAAAGAATTGCAGCCCACTACATTCTGAGATGTATGACAAGAGTACCGAAACTGGCCCAAAGTATCCAGGAGACCAAAATTTGGAATTATGTTTAAAAAATGAATCCAAACTTCGAAAGTAAATTTAAAAATAATCACAGTGATCTCATTTCCTCCAGAGACTCAAAATCCAGAAAACACACCAGCATCAGTTTCATTAACATGGGTGTCTCAAAGTCAATCTTGGTAGGATTTGTGAATTCATGGAACCAGAACTGTCTTCCTTCAAACTTACAGAAAGCCTTCCTGGTGTCTGAATAAAGATGTTCAGATTCAGTCCCGGAGCATATGTTATGTATCTGGGGCACTTTCAACTTCTGTTTTCAAACACAAAATGTTTGAAGTGCAATGTAGTAGTTGTTGTATTCAGATACCATTCAAATCACAAGGTAACATTGACTTGGATTGCATACTTCACGACAGTGACAGTAAGAAAGTTAGAGAACATCTCCCTCTACTGTTCCTTTCTTGTAAAAAATAATGCTGCTGAAGTAATTTTAGATCAAAAGCTGAAAGTAGAAATACATTCAAGATAAGGAAAAAAACCTTCTCCCAGCTACAGTGGTTGGGTCAACAACTGTGTTCCCTCTTTCTCCAAGAGGTGCTGGTTCACTGCAGGCAGCAAGTGCTGCCTTGGCACACTGACCATCCCAGGGGCAATTCGGAATTTTGCCAGGCTACCAGAATTGCACTGGACAAAGCGAGAGGGGCAGAAACTGTGTCTTTTAACCAAATAGCAGGGAACATCTCTCTGCAGTGTTATCACCAGAATGGCCTTAAGGTTAGTGAACATCAAAGGTAGATAAGAAAGGCTCGTTCATGTTGGAAAGCCTTGTAGATTACTATCAGCTTCCCTTATCTGCCAGTACTGATGACATATTACCTTTCCTTGATACCTTGTGCTTCACTAAGGGCTCCTCTTTTTGGAAAAATAAGTTTTGGGATAGTTTTGGAAAACCACTTTTAGGACTGCCAGACCTATGAAAACATTTAAAAAATAATTCAGGGAAATTCCAAGGCAGACAACGTATTTTTTTTAATATTTTCCAAGCCACAATCTATAATCACTTTTCCTGTGCCTACCTCTGACTGGACACAAGAGAAGAAAACACAGAAAATACTGTTCCGTGTTATTTGAAATATTAAGAGCAATGCTCAAATTTTTGCAATTAAATGAATAATAGATAATAAAATGTAGCTATGTTATAGATGTTCAGGAAGTTTCTCTATGGTGGCTGCTTACTTTACACCGTCTGGTCAAAATTTACCATTTGGATGATTTTTTTAAAGAAAAATAGGGCTTCCTTCTTAAGGTGCTCCATTTCTTTGTTATAATCACAATTGCAAAAATGTATTTCAGTAAATATGATTACAAAACAAATAAGGTAGCTTTTAAAGAAGTCCTGGTTCAAGAATATAATCAAACGTGGAATAATTGCATCAAACAAAATTATTACTTCACTAATTCCAGTATTTTTTCTATAGGGCTTTTAATGAATTAAGTGCTTAACAGGTGTTCTTTTAATATAAAACAGTGGCAATATTTTTAACATTTTTTTCATGCAAGTATTCATAATGAAGTATTTTTAATGTTATACATATCATCTAAGGAACAAAAATGGTGGCCTTATTTCTATATAAAGGATAGAATATTTTGTAGGATTAAGTATATAATTTAAAAAACTCAAAGCAAGTTAATTTTTCAACTTTAATTTATGGAATGTGAGCTCACATTGCCTAGAGGTAGTACATATGGAAATGTTTATTTTGTGAAATCTAGTAAAAAAGAGTTTGCGGTTATTTGTAAATGCTGACTTTATGTAAAATTTGCATTTCTACCAATGAAACTCACTGTTTATAATATTATATTGCAATAAAACCAAGACACACATTGTGAACAAGACTCTCAGACCAATTAGGCATACAATTACATGTGCAGAAGCCATGCACAATTGTGCAGCTAATTTGTGCATGAAATTACTTTGCTTGCACATACTAATTGGATAAATGTGTGTGCAAATGCCAGTAGTCATTTGTGCTAGCAATTATCCAATGTGCATACATAGTCATGGCAACTGCATGCATAAATTAGATGCAGTCTTGCATACCTAACTGGTCTTGGATTTTAATCAGAAATCCTTTTTTCCCTTTGCCAGGTCATTTGGACACTATATTTCTGGGAATTTCATACTTGCTTCTACCCAGATGAGCCAAAACAATGAACATCAGCATTATCAAATTATCTGATCTTTTAATGAACAAGAAAAGGGAAAGAAGGGAGTTCTTTTCTAGAGACATAGCACCTTGTATCCTCCTTCAATAAGGGAGAAGTTGAGAAATATAAAGCAGTATAAAACACAACAGGAACAAGTGTCATGAAAGTATAAGGATTACAAAAATTGTTTGTAGGTTATAATTTAAGAAACAAGTAGGTGTGAAAAACTGTCTGTGTCCCCATGGAGGTTTTGGGTAACTGTTCCAGACATGACTGCCACGCTTGCACATGTTCAGTGTTCACAATCTTCAATATTCAAATTAAAATCAATTTTTCCATTTAAAACCAATGGATTGGAGTTAAAAAACATATCCATCCATACGTATAAGAAGGAGCCCAAATTGTGAATGAATCCTTAAAAGAGACAGTTGTTTACATTATTTCTTACAAATCTAAAGAGCTCTTTAAACATAAATAGAGAGATAGGAGACAAACCTCTTTCAGTAATAACGGGCTGTTCAAAGGCTCTAGTGGAGTTTGAAATTCAATGGGAGAAAGGTACCTTAAAGTCCTTTAAATCCTTGGAAAATCCTAATCTAGACAGATATTGAGCAACAAAGAAAAAAAAGTGTAAGGGTGAAGTTTGGGCAAACTCAGTATTATAAATCCACTGTAAATACTAAACTGAGTGCTTACAAAGCAGCCTCGGGAATTTTAAAGAGATTTTCTTCTTCAGCCAAGCAAGTTTATTTTCCTAGCAGAAGGTTTGTTATTATCAGTCTTATAAACGAGTAAAGCTGTTTCTTCCATCAATGATTGCCTGCAGTTCTGGTCCCACTCTTAAGAAAAAAAGAACATACAGAACAGACCAAAGGGCTCCAGAGAGGAGCAAGAAAAATGATCAAAGCTAAAAAAAAAAAAATTGAGAGTGAAAAATGTCAAAATGAGTAAGAGAAGTCAAGATAAAGAGATGATAAACCAGTGAGTGCTGAAGTAAATTACGTGCTTCTGTTTAATCTCATAACAAAGGGAGAAAAAGGAAATATATTTAAAGCGCAAAAACTGTTCTTAAACATAACTAAACTATAATTAATCCACAAAATGCAGAGCGAACAGTTATCACAAGACACAAGGATCTTACTGTTAGCAGGCACTTACAGCAATTAATAGTCTTGTTGGTTGGATTATTTCGCGTCTCTGAATTAGTAGTCAAGGACCCTGTAGCTGCCAAAGAGGATCTGAAAGCAGAACAACACATAATGATTAGCTCGCTGTCGTTCCTAATGATGTGTGTCCTGTGTCCTCAGAACCAGATCGAACCTGAAAAGCTTAGAAAATGTCTTTTGTCAATTAAGTGAAAACTTCTTGAAAATTTCTTATGTAAGAAAGATTCTGGGTTTGTGATCAAGGTTCAATGCACTTGCTAAGGAAGGAAGAAAAATGCATCTCCATTGCTAAAGAGCTTTAAAATTCTACTGCTGACTTAAAGAAAGAACGAAAGAATCAGAAAGAGCCTAAAACTGATGGCCTGCTCACATTCTCCTGAGCAGACCCTTGCAATTATCCGACTCCTCTGACCAGGGAACAGCCACTACTCTTTTGAAATTAAAAAAAAATCCACTGGAAAAAACCCTAAACTGACTTTGCAGTCAGAGATATTAACCTTTTCCATGCCTGATCATGCCCTGGCACACGGTTACCTCTTGTGCTATGTAAAATAACTACAAAAATGTTTCTTAACATACTCTACCAACCACTCAGGATGCTCCAGACCTGCTGCTCCATCTCCTTGCCTGCACTTCTCTCGTCGGCTGCAGGCTCTGGTCTGCTCAGGAATCCACCCCCATCATTTTACTGACTTCTTACAAATTTTCTGGTTTTCCAAAATTCTTTTGGAAGGGCGAGGAGTTCTGGGCCATTGATATATGTGAACTTGGTAACTATTAAGGCCCTACTTTAACAGCAAAGTGTCTCCATTCTGTATTCTCTTTCTGAAGTTACACGTTCCTCTTTATGAGTGGCGCTGGGCAGCAACACTGAGCTGACACTTTCAAAACATCAAAAACTCTGTCTGGATGGTTGGAACTGAGTTACAGCTACCACCCTGGAAATTTACTTAAGGTTGTTTTCCCTCCCACACACAGTTTTACCTCAAGGTTTTTTCCTTGAGAGCTCTTGATTTTAGGGGCAGTGCAGCAGTAAATCTGGGACTAAGCTTTCCTTGGATAACCAAGATACCTAAATCTCGTGCAATTTTGGGCAGGTCACAACCTCGTTCAGGGGTTTTCTGTCCTCTCAAATGGGGATAAAATGATGCGTTTTTATGAGGTTTGAAAGTGTACTAACAACAGGATTATAAAAGCACCATCAAACTAAGAAACTATGCCATGTATTAAGCTCCATAATGTTGAAAGGAGGTGGGAGAGGAGGTATTTGGATTTTGATAGCTTTTATATCATAATAAAGGTGGAAGGATAGCAGTTGTGGAACTTGTTGATATGCATGGAACTCCAGAAGCTCCTGTTCTTTCACTGCATTGCATCTATCATGGCGATTCTCCTACAAGACATAGAAAAATGATTCAGCAGAAATTGAAGTTCCTCATTTCTATGCTGCAAGGGCTCATATTCATTTTCAGGGCAGTTCACAGCCTCAGAAAGATAGTTATTGTTAGCATGGACCATTCCTGAAACCTGTGATGCCCTGCTGAGGACACTCCATCACCAAAATCACAGTTGCCCTGCTCCTGTGTAAGTGATGCCCTGCTGTCCTCACAGCCTATTAGATTGCCTCAAGAAAATGTGTCCCATGTCACTTAGTGAACTCTGAATTTTCAGTTACTGCCATCAGGTGTAACATAGTTCTCTTCCTTTTTTTTCTCCAGATGGCAGTGTTCTCTACCTACAGTGGAGCAAGGAGGACTCTAAAGTAGTCTTTTACATCTCTACTGGTAGAAAGAGCCTTTTAAAGTGTGCAAAATTCTTGTGCCTTTACTCAAAAAATTGACATATTGCAACTCCTATCCAGTTCTAGCAGAAGAAGGAAAGACAAATTCAATCTTCCAACAAGAAACTAGTGGTTTGGGTTTTTTTAAACAGATTAATTTTTAACATTCCTTCCATGGAAATAATGTGAAACAATACACATGATTAAAGCAAATGTCACAGATCTTGTGGAAATTTACAGCTCAAGCTGCAGCCATTGTTTGTCTTGAATTTTGAACTTTAAAGTGCTTATACAGAAAAGACAGAGGGTCTTGGGTTCTAGCATTATGTTGTCAGTCAAAAAGACCAAAAGAGAGCATGGAGAATTTGAAAGCAAAACAGAGTAACTATGACACTGGCCAACTGCAATCTCTATCCCTCCATGGCTTCATATTCAGAGAACTTTGTATTTCTTTCTAAGTTTTAGCCCTGAGCCATAATTTTGTATGTATCCAGCTTCAAGTCTGACTACATTCCAGCCTTTGAATTTTTTTCCCCTGGAAATATGTATTACATGCTGTAAAATGACATAATAGTCATCTTCAGCAGTATATAAAACTCTTAAAAATATTAAAACAATAAAAGATCTAAATGTATATTTTACTTACAGTCCCATTTAAGCAGAGCTTGGTTCTTTAGGCAATCTCAGTGGAAAGAATAAAAGGAGAGGGCTATGTTTCAGTTTAGTTTCACTTCAATTACTGCTGTTTCTCATTTAACAGAAAAATCTCTTTCAATTCTGCTCAGTTTCTTGAACTCTTTTATGTCCATCAGCTTTTTCCCAGTCTAAGTAAAAACAGTTTTGTAGGTGGTTGTAAAAGAGATTAAATCACTCCTCCAATTTCTCCTGAGAGACTGTTGTTTGAGGCACAGGTTTCCTCCACCCATTTGAAACCTTTTCAGTAAATTAACCAAGAAATTAAAACACATCTTTGCAATCAGAGCAACAACATTCAGAAATTATCATGTATTAACTTCAAGAGTAGAAATTCACTTCAAATGAGCTATTCTGATTTCTGTGTCGCAGCCATACAATTTCAGTTCTTAATGCCAGCAATTTCTTACATGCCTTGTAGGGACTCACATACTTCATGGCAAGGCAACTCAGACTTTGAAGACTTTTTGAGAAAGAAAAGCCATCACCTCCTCTGGTTGCTTGTTTCACAGTTTTCAATTATGGATATGCATTGCTTGAGGTTCTAGTCTTTGCTGTGTTTGTTTTAAAGAGATTTTAGCACACAAACCTCGTTCCACTGAAGTTATTTGTACACTAACAGTTATCCCATTAAATTATTTTTCAGCAGCTCAGCAAGCCAACCTTGAAGTCTCTAATTTACAGGTATTTCTCCCCATTTGAAGCTCTCCTTGACGTTCTGCAAGTTCTTCAACGTTGTTTACAATTTAAATACTGGAATTAATGAGAGCACACTGCAGAATCACAAATGAAACCATACGAGCCTCAGAATGCACCAAGTAATTTGTGTATTATTATCCAATTTATCCTATATTACACAGCATTTGCTGGGAGTTTCTGTTGAGTCATTTAAACCCATTACTTTTAAAGCCTTTTCAAAGTCACTTTCTTCCTGGACATAGTGTCCATTCTGTAGTTCTAATGTATTTTTCCTGTTCTACAAGAATAGATTTGACTACAGCAGCATTAGCATGTAGTTTATTATAATGGCCAACGCTTACCATTACAAGCTGCATTACTATGCATAATAGCTCTGTCCTTGTCAATGCTTATTAAGCCATAACCATTTTGTCAGTGGCAAATGTTCTGAGTGGTAGTACAATATTTATGTTACATTATTGATAAGAATATTGAAGAACTTAATAGTCTTCAACCTTTCCAGCAATACTGCCTTTCAAAGACATTTTCCCATTGTTACCTGCTCTGTGAGCTCTCTTAGCTGATTTAAATCCATTTTACGTGTTCTATTCATAATACTCTGATAATTTGTTGTGTTCTAGCAAAGCCAACAACTTGCATCCAAAATATATAACTGTACAAGTACCTTTGTGAACATTAATCTTGAAGAATGATATAAAATTAATCTAATTATACTTGTCATCCATAACACAATGCTAACTGTACAAAGGAATGGAATAGAATTCCCTACAAACTGTTTCTTTTCCATTCTTTGCCTGGGATTAGTCAGCTTATAAGTAACTCCAAACCTATCACAAACTCCACTATCAAACAAAAACTAGAACTTAAGTGTGGTAGAAAAGAGCAAATAAACACTTAGGAATTACTCAGTTTACAATGATGGAACTCAAAAAATGAAAAATGACTACCAACCTTTATTTCTACTGTGTATATATTAAATGTAAACAAGATGCAAAAATGAATGGATCACACTAAAGCTAAATTCCACAGGCTATGGTTATATATGAACAACCCTTAAAAAGCTAAGGATGTGAGAAAAGAATTGTTAGAAATATTGCAGACAAGCCAGGTTACATAAAATAAGGTAAGAATAATTTTGCAAGAAGTTAACGAGTAAGATTTGAAAGCATTTTAAAAACAGAACAAACTTCTTCCCAAAAAGTTCTATGCATTTCAAAAAAAGCTCATTGCAAGCACACTCACTGAACTTGTTCTAAAACCAGAACTGCAGAGACAAAATGGGTACTACAGATGACATATAAATCGCACTACTACAGCACTTGTGTATGCTGTTCAAATCAATATTAGCAAAACTTTAAATAAATTAATATTAAAATAATGTTTTTTATTTAAAATGCACCTTTCTTCTGTTGACCAGCTTTCAGTTTTATATTAATATTACTAAACTACTGCCACTTAAATGGTCGTGTGCGATGAAACAATCCTGGTGCCTAGACTAAGAGATAACATTTTCACACAGATAAGTAATGCATTTTAAAGTCTGAGAATTTTGAGGTATTTTTCTGAAACATCTAAGTGTTCTTTTTCATTATCTGAATACTTACAAAATTGCTGCTCAAAAATAGAGTTACCCAAACCCTACCCAGATGACACCACGCATCCGTGTATTTTCTCATTCGCTTTGATGAACACCGAGCAGACAACGCAGCCATCTGGTCAGGGAGAAAGAAATTGTGTAAAAATGAGATATGCGTGTGTAAATAAAAGATTGATGAATGAAGCCCTGAAAGCTGAGATGAAAGTGAAGCAGAACAGACAGGTAAATCATTCTGATACTTATGTTAGTGCTGAAATTATGTTCCTCTACTTTCTATTTTTTTTCTGCTGACAGCAGTGCAGGCGACAAAAAATACTTCCAATTTTGCTGCTAACACAAGTGCTGGAGGTGAGCAAACTGGTTTAGTTCTACTGCTGAGAAAACATGCTTTAGTCAGGAGAAAGTGAGAAAGCTTTGTTGCTTCATTTTTAATTACCTGTGATGCTTCAACTCTACCTACAGAGTACCCAGGATGGCTCGCCAAAACTGAAGCCGAGTTTAGAAAAACATAACAGTTCTGAAACTGTTCACTTTAACTCAGACACAAAGGGACTTTAGAAGTGTTTTTAAACTAGACTCATTCCCCCAAAAGTCTCTGAAATTTTTGGTGTTAAAGAATATTTAAATAAAATGTTAATTTTAACCAAAAGTAAAAACCAAGCAACCCTTTACAGGCAAGACACCCGTGGTCACAGCCAGAACTCACTGCCATCTCATGAGCATCCACATGAAGAGCCAGCCATGCTCTGAAATCCAAGCAGGATTGGTGGAGAAGAACATTTATGGTAAAAGGAATTCTACTGCAGTTGCATGAAATTTCAGTCAATGGCAGGACCTCCAAGACACCGGTTCTGTAACTCAATCTCATTTGCTCCTCAGTCTCCCAGTCTGAGAGCTCTTCATACAACTGAAGGTCATCCAGTTGCTCCTTGAAGCCTGTCCCTGGACTGGGAAGGCAAATTTCCAAGCAGCATGCAGGAACAGGACAAGGAAAGAGCAAAATAAAGGTGACTGGAGGAGGAATGAATACACTGGACCAAGCAATACTGAAAAGCTTGCAGCCAGACAACACCTGAGTGAGAGCAGAGGGTGATGGGATTCATTAGGCCAGTCTGTTGTCTCTAGGATGGCAGTGCCTGAAGGCTGAAAGGGGTAGCATGGCTCAGCACTCCCTTTGCTCTTCCTCCAAGTCCTGTGTTCAAACATACATTAAAAGGAAAAATGAATGAGCAGCTAAGGTGTCCTCTTCCCTTACTGGGATTTCTTTCCCCTCTGAATCAAAAAAATGGAAAACCCCAACAGTCAGAACAACCAACACGTGCAAACCCTGCAGCTTGACAAGCCTTCTGCCACTTTCTTTTTCTCCATCACAGAAGGACTTCTCTTATCCTCCTTTTCGCTTGCAGGCACATGAAAAATATAATAGAACCCCCATGAACAAGGCCTTTTTATTTACCTGTTTTTGGCAAAGTACACAATATGATGAGAGGGGGTTGAAAGTAAACGCAGCCTGGGTGGAAGACTGAACAAGCAGAAAAGCTAAACCTTTTAATCTCATACTATGTAACAAGTTCAGATAAATGTGTTTTGATGATTTTGAGCAACTGCTTTCAAAAGAAGAATGTGTTACTGAAAAGCATGCTGTAGAAACACATTTTACATAGAAAGGCTTTGCGAAATTATATAATCTGTAAAAAGCGAGAAAATTGGCCTCTGTTTGCTTTCCTTCCGTTCCTCAGTTATTATTGCCTCATTATACAGTCATTTGTACAGACACTGGCAGACATTTACCATTGCAAAAATTAAAGTCACTGAATCTAGTTTTGCCTACAGGTCTTTATGAAAATACCAGCAACATTTTTATTTGAATGTCAAAGTTTGTCAACCATTAAACTGATTGATTTTTCATTATGCAATTCAATAGAAGAAGCAATCTCCAGTCTGTATGCAACATTACTCTGAGAAAAAAAAGTATCTTTGGAAAATCCTTCCTGCTTATTCTTTTAAATAAAAAAGTCTGTTCACAAAGGAGCTACATTTAAAGGCTGCCTTCATACACTTTATTGATGTACCAGCAATAGATACAATGATGTAATTCAGTTCTGTGAAACCGAACGAATTCATCTGTGGTAATCCAAAAATTCCAATAATCCTTTAAAAAACCTTCCAAAGTGGCTTTATAAGAAAAATATCTATTGATATCATTAAGAACAGGTTTAAGCCCCACAGTGTAAAGCTGTTGTAGCATCTGTAACACCAACCAGAATCAACAACACAAGGAAAGCAATGCCAGTCAAGTTCAGAAAATTACTTTCTTAGCTCGTTTAGTTCTTAGTCTTCTTTCCAGAACCACCAAGGATGACAGCCAGAGAAGGGCCTAGAAGAACCTCAAAACTTACCTCATATTCCACTACAAATCCACAAAATTCAAAGATTTACTTCCAGAGTTACATTTAGTTTTCCCCATGCAGGATGAGCTGGTCAGGACCAGTTCATCACCTCAGCCCCTGCAGAGCTGAAATCAAGTGAGTACTGAACACTGAGGCACTGCAACAAGCACTTTCCACTTGGCAGCGACCATCCCTGCCCAAAGAAGCCATTATTCACCAACTGCAAAGCTTCAAGAGGTTGAGAGGAGCCACCCGAAACCCCAAGCCTTCGCTTGTGCCATCCTGCGTTGGACTGCACCACAGATTTGGTTTACTTGTTTGTATTTTCCCAAGAAGGTGGTGACATGGTCGAGTGTAACCACCTAGGAAGAAGGGAGATTCTTTCTCCTTCAAGCCCATGAAGTACAATCTATTTTATCATCTCTCACTGAATTTTATTCCTGCCACCATGAACATCCCACGTGCACATGCTGCAGGAAAGGAATCGGCACCACTTAAACGTAACTTTCTATTGCTTCCCACTTATTGAAGAGTTGATCATCGGCCTGGCACCATCAAACCTCCTTGACGCCTGACTCACACCTGGGATATGTTAGTATAGAAACAGAGCCCCACAGGTACCCATAATTTCAGCTGTGAGAAGGCAAATTAAATAAGAACAGCATCGTATGATCACTATGTGTACACCATGCTTGTAAGTTAAGCACAAAAGAACATCCGGTGAAGTACTATCCAAAACAGGACTAATACTCAATTTCAGGAGTTCTTTAAGCTCTACTTCATTCCCATTTTGTGCTTATTGATTTTTGTTACAGGTACCTCACTGCTTTTGTTTAGAAACCTTTCCAGAAAAGGACATCATTCATGCAATTAAGATATTACAAATGCTCAGACAAAGACTGTGTAGAAAGAAATCCATAACATGCACTGTCCTTACTAAAGAAATGACACGGAATAGAAAATTCAGCAGTTATTTTTCCCTTTATATCCACAGGTAAAGCACTCATCCATATTTGTGGTAATAAACTGGAAGGTGAGGTGCTGCCTAATTACCTGATTTATGAGCAGCACCACAGAACAAAATTTGGATAAGATTCTGATTATTTAAATTCACTGTCAAAACTCCAAATAGTCTTGCGGGAGGACATTTCACACTTCAGATCTCAGTTTTCTGAGATTCCTGCTTAATTCAGTCTATTTCTTTTTTCTTTCTCAAAGGAAAGGATGAGTTATGCTCTAGTAAAAAAAAAAAAAGCAATAATTACAAACCCCCACGTTTGGTGTGTGTAGCGGTATTTTCCGATTCACTGGACCATGGACAACGAAACTGAAAGCTAACATCAGGTTAGAGTAACTTGAACATTATTTTTAATTTAACAGCACAGTCAAAAGCACTTTACTGCAAAAAAAATTATGGCTTTCATTATGTCTATTAATAGGCAACATACTGAATTATCACATAGAATGATAATGACATTAGCATTAAGTACTAATTAAACAATAAAGCAACACGCATTACAATCTGCCAGCAAAATATGCATAACCAGAAAAAGACTTTTAAAAAGAAGTATAATTCTATGTTATTTTTATTTGGCAGTAAACAAAGAATTTGTGCTGATTGGTGAAACATGGAAAATGTCAGATATGTAAGGCACTGGGCTGACAAAATACCATCCCAGCTACATTACAATACTTATATTTTTTTTTTCTCAGAAAATCGTTTGCACTTCTACTCAAGCATTACTGCTATCTTCTTTTATAGTTATCATTAACACTGCTCATTTTCAGCCTCAAACACATACCTTACTGTTCTATTTTACTGACCTCTCAAAAGGCTTCAGAAAATCTGTCACCATTTTACACCTTTTTACTACGACATTAAAGGGAAATGACTCAACCAAGTTCATTGAGGAAATTTCTGCCAGAGCCAAAAAAATCTATGGATTTCTCTGGACTCCCAAGTTGATACACGACCCACTGCTCACCGTCACTCTTTGTCTGGGTACCGCTTCATCCCCCCGTTACACCGGTGCCCACGCACGCGCTGTCACCCATCACTTCCGAGCTGACACGGCAAGAGGCCATCTGAGCAGATTTGATGCAAATCAACTTTTTCAATGTGTGCTCCATGCAGTCTGCATTTCAAGTGATATCTTAGCAGAGATGGATACATCCTTAAAATGTAACTGAGGCCTATTACAGCTTTTACCATGATCACATTTTCATTTTAGATTCAGACTGAGAAAAAAATGAAAATGTAGTGCAGAGGATTATATGAAAGATCTATAGTGGGAATTGAGTGAGCAACAAACCACACAATAAAGAATGAATAAATACATCCACAGATAAATAAATAACCCCTTCTCCGTATTTGTACTGGGAAGCCCTCAGTGCATTGCCTGGGTATTTTGCCATTTATATGTTATTCCATGCTTGGTTCATTGTTGTCACCACATCCCAAAGAGCACACAGGTCTTTTTTCCCGGCGTCCATAAACTGTTAGAAATTGTGTAGAAATCTCACATAGCAGAAGGGGAAATAAAAGTGTAAGACTCAGGTGATCTCAGAGCATGATGGTCACAACAAACAACCCCCATTTTATCCTCCCCCTCCCACTAGAACACTCTCACTTTAGCATTTCCATTTGTTTGTCTGCCTGTCCTTCCTGCCTTCCACCACCCCAGGGAACCGGGTAATTCACGTTTTCCCACTCCCAACCTGGAAAAGTGTTAGAGGAACTGATTTTATCCTTTCAACAGGTGAGATTATGGATTGCAAGTGACCTAGTCTTATTGTGTGAAAACAGTAGTTTAATAGTTCTGACTTATCATAAATCGATACCTTCCTAGCAAATTGTTCTTAAAATTAAGCTATTGCAACCTGCACTGCTTATGTAAAAAGATTTGGAGGGGAGAGAGGGGCCTAAACTATGAGAGCAGAAGCAAAAGCAGCCATACAGCCTCCAAACACAGAGTGAGCATGATACGAACACTAGAGGAACTCTAACAGGACCTGGAAGCGTATGGAAAATATAAAATACAACATAAAAGACAAACCCACTGAAAATTCCCCAAGTCCTCTTCGGAGCATTTCAGTGAAAGGGTACAAAGCACATGCTCCATCCCAGCTCCACGAAGGAGCCGACAGTACTTCGATGGTTCTGAATCAGCAAGTCTAACGAGAGGGTTTTTTTTTTGCAGGGGTCAATTTTCCCATCGATGCAAGGAGGATTTACACATGCAAGTCCCATTAACATTAATAGGAGTTACCTACATAAATCCCGCTGCAATGATAGGAGAAAAGACCCCATAGTCTGCAAGGATCTAAGTTCTAATGATTACCTGTCAAATGGCCCTAAGCATCATCATCACCAGAAAAAGCAGACGAAGCAGCTTCGTGTCTGAAAATCCTTCCAAAGGAACAGGAACTAATGGCAGTCACACAGCTAAGGCGATACAACAGCAGAAGGGAAAACGGCATGAAATTAGCTGTTTGAATATTAAGAGTTAATCCAATTAACCAAGTTAAAAAGAAAGTACTCATTAAAAAAGGAATTCAAACATATCAAAGCACTACTTAGGAAAAAAAAAAGGTGTGAATATTGTATGAGCTCCAAGGTGCTTGAAGGATAATACAGCTACTTGTTTAAAAATTCAATTAACCTTATCTTTCTTTAACTTGATTTATTAATAATCCTACAGATAAATTGCCAGTTTTTAAAAAGTCATGTTATCTTTTGAATACCTCCTGTATGACAAGCTTTAACAACTACTTCTAATAAGCCTAACCCTCACTTTGTATGCTTAAATCATTGAAAGCAAGAACAAAATGCAGCTCAGTGCATGATTTCTGTAAAACAGAAAGATCAACAGTCTTATCTCCTGCTACTGCAAGTGAGCTATTGGGTACTCAAGTACCATAGGAAAAACATTTTCTGTTTCCATTCACCACACGAAACGAGACGTGAAAACAGTTTTTAAGCAACCAATGTAGTGTAAAGTCACAGCCTACAACTTGTGGATAATTCTGTTTTATGTAAAATCAAATCTGCAACATTTCTGAACTGCTTAAATAGGCACAAAGACTAAGATGCTAGTTTATATAAACTTGCTAATTTATATAAACTTGCTGATTTATATAAACATACTGTCACACCCGTAAGCTTCAATCTTATTACAGATGTCAACATGATGAAAGGAGACAGCAGAATTATCAGGAAATCTCAGCTAACAAATGCACTGCTTTTCTTGCATAATTGAAAGAAAACACAGAAAAATGCACTTGCAAGCAAACCTTTAATCTTCATCAAACTATTTTCTTGTAAACACAGAAGATGAAAAATCACTATTACGGAAAGACAAAGAGGGACCAGGTCCTCCACTTGGTTCTTTTACAGATCTGTGGATGTTAAATAGAATTAACATATACTCATGCTTTCCAATACATGTTAAAAAGTACAGCTAAATGAGGAGGCAGTCTGCTTACCACTATATATAAATAACTGCTTAATCTTAAACCAAGATAACTGTCGGTTAACATTGGATACATTTCAACCACGTATTTTTCTGAGGACTTTGGGATTATACACACAATGGTACCAATTCAATGAAGAAATAATGTAAACACAAATAAACCCATTTTTGAAATGCAAACTGGACAATGTATTACAATGCAAAACAAAGTGAAGTTAAACGTATCAGTTATGCTGTAAAAAAATAAATAAATTAACCTTTATGGCATGAAGCCATTGTAAAGGCAGGGCACGTGCACTGTGAAACTGTACAAAAGCCTGGATGTGCCAAGTTCAGGCAGTGCTGTGTAGTCATTATTCAACGGCATTTTTTATTTACATACAGTATTTAAGCACTGCTAGAACTACATCTCAGTTCATGTAGAAGTTTAAACCCCGGACTCACCAAAATTCATTGATCACTCTGTTTAGATACACAACTGATCTACTGGGTGTACGTTTTAAGATAAATCTTTAATTAAACGCTAAATATTTTCATCATCTGAATACCTGATTTCAAGCATTGTTCAGAAGTGCAAGTTCATCATGGCCATTTACAACAGCTTTCTCATTCTGTAAGTTTTCATACAAACTAGGCTTATAAATATTTAATAAATTTTATTATATAAATGCTTTATGATTTATCATTACAAAACACATAATTTACAGCTAATTTTTATCTTATTAACTGGGATCAACACAAACCTTTGGAATTATCAGTTGAACCTTCTCCCCATCACAACCACCCTCAATTAATGATAATCTACACTTGCCAGACAGCATACTTCAAAAAATTACCTACTGGCTTATTAAAGGCCCAAACACTGCAACAAATGCAGGGAGACTAACAGGTATGTTCCATTTATGATTTTAGTTTTTGGGTGGGGAAATATAGCATTAAGTTTAAATGGTGCTATTTTCCTGTCTACAGTAAATTAGGTCACTACTGAAAACGTGTGATCTATTAGACCTTTACCTACTGTAATGACACCCCAGAACTGTCAATATTATTGCCTTTACGTTCCATTCATAACACCACTTTGAAGGACAGCCTGTGAAGCTCGCTTTTAACTGTTTAATTAGCAAAACCCCATGAATTTTAGTAGAACTGTGATACGTTGTATCAGAACATCATCTCCTGATTGGTAAACAAAAGTCCACATTTTTCCTTTTGATTAGTTTTGACTTGTCACCTGTTTAAAAGATGGAGGATTCCTTCCAAGATGTAAAGTAACCAAATTCTCTCAATAAACCACGAATCCTGTGTTAGCATTTTCAACACAAATGCTTTGTTCTATGTTTTTTGTTTAGCTACAAACACCCCTGGGTCTGGTGTACCTACGACTATTTAGAAATGTCTCAGCTATCAATGAAACTGTTTGACAAAGAAAGATTATTCAAGCTAAGGAAAGTATGGCAATTGCAAATAATATGATTATGGGCTTTTTAAATCTATTTTTCTTACCCTTCCTCCCTTACATTTTAGTCTGGGTCAACCTCCGCTTCTACTAAGAGAACAGTGCTCATTCACTCTTCATTATCTTCTTTCTTAACAGCAGCACTACCTTCGCCACTGCCTTCCTCAGCTGAGGACTCAGGTTTTGTCTCTGCTGAATTACTCGATCCAGACTCTTCTGGTGCAATCTCATCTTCATCATAAATAATATCTTCTGGATTTGGTGATGGTGGACAAAATTCCTCTGTAGGAAACATTTCTCGGAAAATAGTCTCAGCCTATTCAGAGAAAAAAAGCATAAAATGAATAAACTTTACCTTGAAGTGTAACACACTGCAGCAATGTTCTATAGATATTTAAGATTAACCTCTGTTCTTTCAAATCAATAGTGATTTACTGCTTTGACAAATGGTAAACACATGGGAAATCCATTCCTCGCAGTCTTCAAGAAAAAGCAGTCTATCCTTTCACATTGCTCTACTAGGAAAGTCATAGCACAGGGCTTTTGAAAAATGCTTTTTACATTGTACTGAGAACAACCTACCTATAAGCTTATCTTAAAAAAAAAAGACCTGAAAATGCTAGAGACACTGAAGAATTTATTTCCTGAATCGACACGCACTTCACATTTCCATAATGTTTTTCTTTTCCAAGTCCTTAAGCTTCTTAGGCAAACGGAGACAACTGATGCAGGTTGTGGTTATGTTTTGGGTTTGTAAAAAGTCAATGGAATATTGTTTTTCGATTCTGTCTCTTGAGTAAACTGTGCCCTAAGGACGACCTGTGGTGAGAGCTCCCACGTAGGGAAGAATGCATTTAATCTTGATAATCATGCTGCTACCAGGCACCACGCTGAAAAAGCTGACAGTGGGGTCAGTTAACACCAACTGCAAAGGCTGATTACGTGATGAGGATTCCTGGACAACAGGGAATTGTTTTCAGATTAATACATCATTGAGCCCATATCAAACAGCTTTCTGTGATAAACTTTACTGCCCACCAGCAGTGGATCTGTATCACCAGCACGTGGATGTAGGACTCCATTATTAACTGCTTAACTGACCCTGTCTGCTCTCAGTTCAAGTTAATTTTTCATTCTGCTTTCTAAATTTCACTCTTCCATAAGCATTTAAAACTGTTTAAAACTATTTAGAGTAGTATATGAAAAAAATATCCAGAAAGTTTATATTATCTACTTTAAAAATATGAGTTTGTAATTTGAAAACCCCAAAACCTTGCCTGGTAAGTCTGGGGGGGCAAAGGGGTACAAATATCCTACAGAAAGTTTACAAAACGAACATTTTGAAGGTAAGAGAAAGACTTTTATTTCAAGTCTACACTTGTCCTTGAAACTTCCAAAATATATTTAAACTATTATTATGTTTAATAGAGTATTGAAGAAAGGTGTCATATTTTGCACTAAATATATGACAAACTAGGACAGAAAAACATTTCCCATGCAGTGCTCAACAATTATTCAGTCTCCAATTAATTAGCAAATATCCATTCCAATAATGTTGAAATAATTATGAGGTCGAACATGAAAAGAAATTCTCAGTATGTTATGTAGGACATCATGACATTGATTATAATTGAACAATCTAAGGGTATAGAGTGCTTTCAGGTCTAACAATTTTTTAAGTTAACCAGTTATCCAGCTGAAGCCAGGCAGAATAACCAATAATAATTCATCAGCTCCTTCATTATAACACTGTGATACTTACTGTAACTAATTAAGTTAGTAAATAGCTCCTTCAATATTTAGTAAAGTACCAGCTTTCAAAAGTTTATGTTTGTATAAGCATTAAGACCCAAGCATGTAAAGCACTTGCACAGAGACTCTAAATTAGTCATTGTTTGAAGCTGAGTAAAACTGTTTTGTCGCAGATTTACTGTATCCCAGCTCCACAGAGAAGCTGCACAGGCTTTCAGAGCAGCTTTTACAGAGAACACTACCAAACTCTCTGTAGTTTGAAATACGACACCTTTGAGTAACTCTGAAATCCTTTTAGATACAGAAAAAAATGTAAACAGGTGAAAGGACAAATATTGGTATGACAATTTCAGTGCTTCCTCTTATGAACGTGAAGATGCCTCAAAAATCTGAAACAGTTCAGGGAACAAACTAAGATAAGTCATGTCAGGTTGTAGCAGCGAAAAAATAGACCAGAAGCCAGATGCTTTACTTGATCCATACATACAGAATTTAAAGGAATCACAAATGGCACCTTATATTTTATTTAGCCTGTCCTCAGGGCAAGGAAATGCAGACATCAATTTTAATTCAATATTATACTAGGAATTAATCACTAAATATAAATAAACCAGGAATTAAGTCATTTGTAGACTGAGCTGTGGATGGATAATAGTCTATAAAAGCTGTTGGTGTCTTGGCTTCTAAATAACAGATCATTACTACAACCAAAGAGCACGACACACAGAAGTTACCAATACTAATGTTAATGAAAACATAAATCATGGCAGGTATTAAAACAGTAAACACAGAATTAGAGAAACTAGCTACAGTTTTCAAAGCTATCTCCAAGTACACACAGTGGTATTTTGGTTGGTTTTAAAGTGTTCTGATCCATGAGTCTGTCAATATTTTGTGTTTGGAGATTTCCATCCCGTTGCTAGGAAGAAGAAAGTGATTTTGGGGAATAAGGCACACCAACTTCCACGTTTTAGTGTCTCTGTCTAGAAGGCACCTGCATGCTACATGGGAAGGGTTCATTCTAACTGCAAGTTCTGCTTTATCTTCAGCCTGTTCTTCACTTTGCTCTCACACACCCTCCTCACTTTTATTTTCCCTTATGACTTTAATTATAAACATGTTTACACTGAAATATTTTGCACTCTAACTAGTGACCATTTGTTTCAAAACTTAAAAATAATGCAGCTTCTCTCTGCTCTTTCTGAAAGGCTGTGGTTCAGGCTCTTGATTGCTTCTCTTTCCAGATCTGCTTGTTTAACATCTATCTCACTGATGGTCAACTGATTTAACACAAAAGCTAACTACAGCCCTAGAAGATTCAAATACAGCTTGATCTGTAACACCATTACTCACTGATAAGAAAAGGAGCCCTTACGGTAAGACAAAGCTGAGTGCTAGAAAAAGTGGCTTTCAGAATTACAAACAGGCTGGTTTTTAAGTGTATTTAAACAGCTTTTAACTTGCATTGTTCTAAATAACAGTTTAAAAAATCTCATTTAGAAAAATAACCCATTTATTATTTAAAACTGCTACCATAATAACTGTGTTGAATTATTTTTTGTCTTTACAGTTCTTTATCCTCTTGGGAGGAAAATTATTGCTTTGTAAAGCAAAATGAAGGGTATTGTTAGCCCTTGATTATTCTGTTCTCACCCTACAGTTCAGGCTATGTCAGCCTTTCCATTTTAAAATCTTATTTTAAGAGGTTTATGACTTAGTGATAAAAAAATCTGCAACTGGCTAGAAGATGGCACACACTTTCTCTGAACATGGCCATTAAAAAACAGCTTTAACTGGCACTAATCATTTTTAACGCTACAAAGATGTAAAAGTGCTCTCACAAGAGCTCTGAAAGCACGGTGACACCACAGAAACTGCTGTGATAGATTCACCTAAGAATTTATACCTTCCTTGTCAAGGTGGCTCTCTGAATGCAAGAGCAGAGGAGAACCATTCCTATAGTTGTCTTTTGTTAAATAAGTCATAATCTAAATATTTACACGATCTTGCTGCCTTCTGCTCTACAGTCGTGGGGAAGGCACACTGAAAAGGTTTGATATGAAATTCCTTGCAAATTTCCACTTACCTACCCTGGAAGGTCCAGTGTCCCTGCATATCTTGCCTCTTGCCAACACTGATGGCAGCTATTTCAGGATCTTTCTTTTGTTTAGGGAGCTCTCACTCTTCACCTCCAATTTACAAGCATTAGTAGTTTGCTTGAATTGAGTCCTGTATGTTTTGCCCACTACGAGCAAGCTGCAATTGGCTCTCAGTTCAGGATTCCAGCTCACAGAAATAGATATGCAGACATCCGAAATACCAAGAACTAAAAATCAGAACTGTGATTTTGCGCCAAATACCAAGGCCATGAGTTGAATGACATTCCCCTCAACTCCTTCAGAGACTCAATCACACCATATTTTTTTAATACAGTGATCCTGAGGTAAAGAGAAGGTAAACTGAGACAGACAGAGAGCTTAATGTACCAGACTAGTAATTATGTTGTTTTTTTCCCAACAGGTTTTAGGTTTGTGACTATGTCCTGCAGGTATTGTACTCCTTTGATGATCCTTCCAATTTGAACTGTAGATAGGCTTTTCCAGCCTTTGATTTGTATTGCTTTACTACTACTGCACCTCCTCTTTAATCTTACAGGCTAAAGATTACATATTTGGGGGAGTTACTGTCGATATTCCTGACAGTTTTTCCTTTCTGCAGTTTTAGAGCAAGCAACCATTCTACCAAGATCATCATCTTCAGGCACTGCTGCCTTCTAGATTCCCTTTACCTGTTCAGATTAACTACCTGCTACTCCTGACGCTGTATCAACTGATCTTCTCAAGCTTCCTCCATTCTCAATCCCACTGAGAAGCACTTTGCTCATTAAGATATTGTATGTCGAGCTGTGAAGCTTTATGACTTTTAATAATAATTACCAAGCACAAAGCAGAGTAACCCAGAACAAAAGTAGACTGTGATGGACTTCCTTAGGTCTTTAAAATTAAACTTCTGCAACCAAGAAAACTGATTTGCCCAACCTGTTTGACAGCACAGTCGTTTCCTAAAGCAGAGTCTGGTCCAGAACAGACATAAACGTTTGAGGGTAAGCCGTTATATGAATTCCTGTCAATTCCTGAGGAATCCCTCATGTTGAAGTACACTGCCCAGAGGACTCGAGGTTTTTCCAATTCTTCATTTTCAGTCTCTGAAAAGAAAAAGTGTTTCCAGTAATCAATGTTCACGTGTGATAAGCGGACTATGTAATCTAGCCTACTAAAAGTCAATTTAGTAACATGGAATTACTGTAATAAAGTATTACTTTTTTCTTTAAAAAGCCAATTAATTTTACTTTCCATTCTTTTCTGAGGTGCGCTTTCATTATACTTTTCTTTTACAACCATGGGTATGTAAACCCTACCTATTCTGCACACACTATGGCACACAGGAACCAGTTATCACCTAAAAGCATACTACCAAGAAGCCTGGTTGAAATTTAACACCTTTCCACTTCATGTTATCTAGTTTACTCTGGATAAACTCCATGAGCATGTAATAGTCTGAACAAGTCCTCCATAAACTCTGCCAGCTTGAAGCTACTGCATGCCATAGACGGAGATATTTCTGATGTAAACTTTTTTAATAGTTTTATCTTTGTGGGGGAATTCTTCTCATATCAGACCTTTATGTGCTTGAAAGAACAGTGTCTTCAAGCCAATCTGAGGAGATTAATTAATGCTCGTGGTTGAAAAATCCACAAAGAATACCCTCCCCAAAACAAAAATTAACTGCAGGTAAAGAATTACCAACTTCCAGAAGACTCTAACTGATCTGTGTGATATGCAGTATGTACAATCCCTAAACTGTGGAAATACTAAATGAAAACAAATGATTAATTTATATTTACCTACTCTTACTGAGGACTTGTTCTGTGCTACAATACTCATTATGAACACAGAGTGATCACAAACTACGTTCTGCTGGTAACTTCTTGCAGTCGCCTTGCACATTCACATAACCCCTCTGAGGCAGAAAAACCTCTGGGAAGATGAAGGTCACTTTTTAACAGTGCAGAATGCAATGGGGGAATAAACAACATAGATTCTTCACTTAATAGGTACTATTTGTTTGGCATATTTGCTGTTCCCTTTTTGGTACTTTACTTCCTCTAAAATAAATGAAGCTTGTAAAAGACCTTGCAAGATTTACTTCTTTCTAAGGAAGAAACTTCTAGATAACAATGGCATTCAAAACAGTATTGTAAAGCAGTTGAATTAGAAAAAAAGAGATAAATCTATGTTATTCCTTCAGTATCTTTTTATAACTGTCAAATACTTCAAAAAAAAAAAAGGTGCTAACCATACTGAATAGTTTCAGATATAAATTAAATTCATCAGCCTGTGAAAGTCTGAGCCTTAATACAGGGCAAGATGCTCTTTAATATATTTAAAAGTTCACATTGCTCATAAAAGTTACTTCTTCCTCATTTAGGCAGGAAAATGAATGGAGTCCTCTTCTCCAGGTGACTTTGCCTCTTTGACCTGCCATGGCCCAGTGCTCACTTTATCTGGTGATTCATTTTCAATAACTCCAACAGTATTTGTTCTGACATTTTAATTAAAATACGACCACTACCTCATCCTGATGATAAAAAGGCCTATGTGTCAGTGCAAACTAGCTTCTCAGTGCCTCACTGCACCTGAGGACCCCTGTGATCACGGAGTTCCTACAGAAGAATTTCAGTCAGGTTCTAAACAATATATCATTTCAAAACTGGATCACTTTAAACATTAAGATTAATGCTAACCCCCCCCAAAAGATTAGAAGACACTAAACTGCAAGCTAATCTTTCATTCACCAAGTCTTTCAAACACACTGCACTGCCTTGAAAATTTAAGATGTATGTTAAATACTAAGAGCTATAAATTAGTGGGTTTAAATTACCAACTACCAAAACGAAAAGTGTTTGCAGATCTACTAAAGTTTTCTATTTACAAACCCTAGTTGTATTCTACATATTTGATTTGCAAAGGCTCTTGTACTACAAACCTAGGAAAAAAATTACATCTTTGGTCTTTCCTGTAAACAAAAAAGAAAGAAAATACATATTATCTGATATTCCACTTCCTAAAGCGCTTTGTTTTCTAAAAGAAACACTACGATATTTGCATTTTCTTTAAAAAAGAGAGGAAAATAATGTAAAAATGTAAAAGAATACAGAAAAATAAACTGGGGGAAAGCTGACCTCAACCCTTCATGACACTGTTTTTGCTTACGGAGTCCTGAGAGGAAAAAGAAACACTGGCCACTGTATTTTTACTTAAACAGGAGAAACTTCTACCTGAATTCATGAGGTTAAAAGGAAGCAGAACAGCAAATATTTTAGGCAAACCAATCACAAATGCTAGCAAATACATCCACATCTTACTAACTTGCTTATATACAAACATAAACACCTCCACTGAGCTAAGGATTGTTTTCTCATAGAAAAGTTATGAGTTACTGAAGTGTAAGCACAACATGTTTAAAAATAACTTTGCCAAGGTTAGAACACAGCAGCATCTTCTACGTGCACCCAACCTATTCTACGAGCATCTACCAAACCTATGATTAAATTCAAGACCTCAGGACTAAATTTCAAAAATTTCTGTAGAACTAGGTCAAAGTATCTCAGGGATGATTTTTCCCTATGCCACAACTGCTTTGTCAACAGCCTTTTTACTCAGGGACTTGAGTGTCCACCTCAGGGTCAAAATTCACAAAAAGAGCTGGCCAGGTTTCCTTGAATTTAGGGTCAAATAGTTCAATATTGGAAATGACCGTAAATCTGTCTTTCTAGTAATGCTGCAGTGTGTAACAACTTCACGCTCCCGCTGCTTTAAAGCAAAATCCAGAGAATTTAAACTAAAAACAGCACCCGAGGAAGCACTTGACAAGACAACAAAAGGATGAGCAGCAGTATTAGAATAAGAGAAGGTTAAAAAATATTACAAAGGTTACAGCACTCAGCACATGTGGCAGATGGAGGGAAAAACTGGATCACTAACTTCCATTTGTTAGGGATAGAAATCACTAAACCCAAGTGATAGTGTAAAAAAAGAGATTCACAAATACTTGATTTCACAACTGCACCTTTGCAAGACATGCTGAGCAGCAAGGTTTCCATGAAAAAGAAAGTGTGAAAAACTAAAAAAGGTCCCAGAAACTTACAGCCATGGCCCTTGAAGAAGACTTGCAACTTTAAATCATGAAATACAAAAAAATCTGACATCTGTCTAACCAACCTCACTCTCAAAATAGATTCCTCTACTTTGAAATGCTGATACCTAAATAGCAGTTCATCGTACACTGACAGATTCAGACGTTCATAACAGATTCCTCAGTCACAATGGTAAATCATATTTTTTCAAAATAATTTCTTAATGCTTCCATTTATTTATTTTTACCTTTTTCTGTATTTAGATTGAATAACTTCTGTACAGCAGGCTCTAAATCTTCCCTAGCAGTGTTAGTTGATGGACAGGTCAAATGGACTAAATCTGTTAAAAGAGAACACAAAAGAATCACAGTCACCAATACATATAAATATCATTTACAATTTTTAAAAGGCACAGCAGGTGTTTAGAAATCATTGTTCTTCATATAAATCACTTCCTTTAACCCTGGGAATACAGGGTATATGTACCATGCAGAGAAATACTTATTACATCTCAATTCTCTCTCTCTGGTGAGAGAATGCTGTTCTGTGTCAAGGGACACCAGGAAAAGCAACAGCCAGAATCTGGATCACACATCGGATTTGCCATTAATGACTTGATGATCTTGGAGGTCTCTTCCAACCCAGATAATTCTATGATTCTATGACCTCTAGAAAGCCCAAGAACACTCTCACCGTAGTGTTGACAGTCCCATAGTTCAACCACACTGAACCCACAAAGATCACTG
This sequence comes from Dromococcyx pavoninus, assembly GCA_033558185.1. Lineage (NCBI taxonomy): Eukaryota > Metazoa > Chordata > Aves > Cuculiformes > Neomorphidae > Dromococcyx > Dromococcyx pavoninus. The sequence continues at coordinate 332,257 of JAUMJL010000137.1, forward strand.
CTTCTATCAACGCCCTTAAGAGCTAAATTGGGACTGAGTGGGAATGCAGAAATTTGGCTACAGCCTAGTTGTCCAGGAAAGAGTTTGACACAGACTCCAAGAGGATGAGAAATTTAACCCTTCACCCTCTTCTGCTTTCAGATTGCACACACACAGATTATATTAAAAAATTAATATTTTTTTATTTAAGCAAACCCAAACCTTCTGTCTAAAAGATTCGAATATGTACTAAAAGCGTAAATGAAAACAGGTGGTGATGAGTCTCCTTGTAACCTTAACCAAATGTTTACAACCCCAAACACTGCAATACAATCTATTTTTTTTCTCCAAAAAAAAAACAACCCAGGCATAAATCACTAAAGTTCACATCATTTACTTTCTATAAAATCTTTTTTATTATCTTTAAGGTTATGGCTCTGAGTCACAGTCATCAGTATGTATTTTGATTATATTTGATTTACTCAGGTATAACTGCATTAGTTACAGTGGTTGCCAACATTTGTCTTCAGGTAATTCTTCCAGCAAGAAGAACGATGAGTTTAGTTCATGATTTCATCATTACAGTCTCAATTTTTAGGGCAAGTGAAGGAGTTCGGTTCCACTCAACTGGCAATACAGATTATGTGCCTGTCATTTATGCAGTGTGATCAAAGAGTAGATGTATTTGTATACTTATCTTAAATAATTGTTTGCAAGAGACATCAGTCAGGTTAAAACCATTTACTGATAATGACGTAAAAGTTTTTTAAAAAATTATGAAATATGTCCTATACCAAGAACTGAGCAATACCTCAAATACAACTGTATTATTTCAATACATGAAGATAAATTTCATGAAGGAACCTACTAACTTTTCTTTTGAAATGAAAAGAATTTATGGAGAAAAGTAAATAACAGAAAACAATTTGTCAGCACCACAGAAATTCTCATGAAACTGATAATTTCTACCTACTTGAACATCAATCCTTCTTCAGTATCACTTCCTGCTATATGTATATTGTGAACCCTTAAATAAAGTAAATCAGCTATTGAAAGGATAAATATTAACAATATGGTTTATAGCACTAAGTTCTTAATTACAGATATCTCTTTTTTCATTATTTAAGTAGGAAATGTAACTTTGAATGACTGAATCATTTAGTTTGCTCTTCTGCAGCATAAAGATTCTCTTAAATTTTAAAGGTAGTCTGAAAGGAAAAGAAATGAATATCTGCATCTATAACTGAGATCCCACCTTTTTCCTTACAGTTTTTTTCAGATATGATTTGAGAAAATACTTTCGGTGAGTTTTGACCCTTTAACTCTAGTGCTAAGAGAAATTCTTGGCAGACAATATTACAAAAAAAGCATTTCTAAGTTAAAAAATATTAATATTTTGCCATGAAGACTGCACAGTCCCAGCTCATTACAGTGCAGAAGAGAGAGTCAGCTAGAGCTGTCTGCTAACCTTATCTGCCGTTCACTAAATCTTCAGTTGTCATAACAATCTTAGAGACTAAACAGAATGTGGAATTCTAATTTTTTTTTTATCCAGGAAAAATCACAACAGTCATTAAAAAAAGCCCTTTGTTAGTGCTATTTTATAATTATTGAGCAGCAAACAGAATCTTGTCCCAGTACTAATAAGACTAAACTATAAAGCTTATTAGCCATATAAGTGTTAAAAGGAACATTTGATGTTTGTTTCGCTTGGAACTAAAGAATAATATACTTTATTGTCATGAAAATCACAATAAGATTTTAAATAAATCTAAATGTTAAAAAAATGAATGCAACAAGAATCTCATAGTGTGATTCCTACACATAAGAGACAGCATACAACTGCTATAGAAGGAAGACTCAGGTTACAGTGTGGCCGTTGTGTGGCAGAGGAATGATATGGATGTATTGTAAATTTTGTTTCAGAGTTGAGAGAGTCAAAAAGAAAAAAAACATTAAGGTTACCAACTCCCTGTACTTACAAGTGTCCTTCATGCACGTCATGGTTGAGGAACACAACTCAATGACACAAACTGCTGGTTTTCCTAGTTCCACTGTAGGCACTGTCAGAATGGAAACCTATCAAAGAGAAAGAACAATGTATGTTAAAGCACAGTAACGTGGAGGATGAGGCAACTAATACATCTCTGATGTAATAGTTTATTAAGACTGCTTTAAACTCTAATTAATATAGTGCCAACCAAATAGAGAAACCCAAGTCACCGAAATAAAATAAAATAAGATCCCTAATAGTTTTATAGAGACTAATGAATTAAACAGCTATCAGTAGAGAGAGATGATTAAAAAGCTGGATTAAAGTAGAAAGAGAGGCATGAATTAATTCCTATCAACAACTAAACATCAACATACAAATTTCATAAAGAGATAAGTGATACAAAATTGATATATACCTGCTGCTCTGAATTTGTGTTTAGCACAGACCGATCTGTAATGAGCACTGCTCTGGAGATTTGCCTACAATTAAACAAAACAATTATGGCATTTCACAAAAAAGTTTAAACAAAAAGCAACCTGAATTCACAGTTTCGGCAATACCAATCTGAACATAAAGCTGTGGGAAGGCTATTTAAACATATAATCTTTATTAATATGATTGCTAGTGGGACACTTTGCCTGTTGCTTGAAGCAGGACCACATCTGGAACATGAATGTAGTATTTTCAATGCCTGAAATACATGATGAAGAAATGAGCCAGTGCTATCATATCAAAAAGCTTGAATATCCTTCTGATTTAATTGATCAAAATTAGTAGTAGCAATGTTACAGGAGTTTTTACGTTTCAAACAACACAGAACACTTTGGATTAAGGGGAAATACCCTAGGGTGGAGTTACTGAAGTTTCTAATCCTCCATTGCCTTTATTTCTGCACTGCCCCTACTACAACATTTTTGCTAACACCCCAGCTGCAATACGGAAGACAAAGGCAGTGTATGTGCATGAACAACTAAAATCAGAGAAAACAGTGATTTTTAATACTTTCCTAAAACTGAACAAATGTAAAGTGAGACAAGCAATAGGCACCTCCACCTTTCAAATGCTTTTTAACAAATACAAAATCCTCAACATTTTATAAAAATGGAAAACGAATTATATCATAAAAGTGAATATATATTACATATTACATATTATAAAAGTGGAATACGAATTAGAGAACAATTGAAGAAAACCTAAACCCAGAAAGTACAAAATATGCCCTCAAGTATATAGCAGGAAAGAAAAACAATGCAGCTGTACTGCAAAGATAAAGCAGGCGATGATACTCTCTTAACTTGCAGGGGATCTTTTACACTATTACCTAAAGAAATGTACTATGTTTACTCTTTTGCTACATACCTGTAACGAACGTTTGTGCATACACTGTCTGAAAGGTAACTATCTTCCACAATAAAATAGTTGGCACTTATTCTTTGTCCAAAATGATCCACAATTGCTTTGCATCTGTTAAAAAAATACCAAACCAAAATAAGAAATTCAGATATAAAGTGACAAAAGCATGCATAGGTTTTCAAAATTGAATTATATAGCACATAACAAGTCAGCTACCCATTCCTTTAACATGTGAACCCCTAAAACAACTCGACTGGAACAGATAACTAAGTCTACTATCCATTCTACATGGCATATACCATTTTTACATGCAATGCCATTATAGATAATGACATCAGAATGTGAATACATTGGTTACTTTATAAGGAAAAATAAATATAAGCTAGTAACACTGGCATTTGATTGTATGTGAGAATGGCATAGGCTTCTCACCTCATGATACATGGCCAAGTAAAACTCTGAATTATTTTGTAGGTGCTATGCCCTCACATTATTATTTTCTCCACAGTCAGCAACCTTCACCAAGGACAAGTTTATTTTGAGAATAATATCTGACAAATTAAATGGCAAATTAACTTAAGAGGTCTAAGTAAAAATCCCTGAGAAATCAGACATCAGACTATTCCAAGAGAGCTTTTCTGAGCTTCTATATCTGTCACTAAATAAACCATTCATCTCTATGTTATAGCACATACAAAAGGATTAACTAAGTCACATTGCTTCAAGAGCAACACAACCACTCTTGACAGATCCTGTTTGTCTTTGAATACACAGAAATTCTAACACAAACGTTTTGTCTGCCCCACACAATATTTGAAAAAGTTGAAAGAATCAAAATCTAAGACATAACCCAAAACCCATGGACACCTCCACCCACCTCAATCTCACTGAATGCAAGGTCAAACCAGAGTAACAATAATAAAAAGCTGAGATATTGCTACAAAAATTTTCAAGAGCCAAGTGTAACACAATGGACCGACACTCATAAACACGGGACTGAAAAGCAAACCACAGGAATGAAGCAATTCAGAGAGCTGAAATGAGAACAGGATACAAAATTGAGATTTGAATAAGGAAAAGCTCTATGAAAGAACAAACTTCAGACTTGTACATGACATATATCAAACTAAACCATCCACATGACACATAGAAAGAAGACTGCATTGAGACACTAAAACCCACCTCTACTGCTGATTCCTATGTGCCACGATCAGTGTTCTATTTAATTGTACACATTTTCTCAAACCAAGACATTGCAAACATTTTTAGAAACCCCTACAAGTTTAAAGAACACCTACCTTAATGCTTTTCTTACCTAACCTGCACACAAATCATGTGCACTATGATTTCTTTTAGCTTGTTTCCATATGCTAAGGATCTTTAAGGCTTAATACTGATTTGTAAAGCAACATTTAGGAACATTTACTGTATAAATAAAGCCAACTAGCTTAACTTGACTTTCGCTCAGCCTATGAAAGTTACTGCATTTTTTTTAAATTCAGCTCTTCTGCATCAACATCTAAGTGTTTCATTTGATTTATACACAGGATCCCAACCAGGAAACTCTCTCACACACATGTATACACGTACACTTGAAAACACCAAAATAAACAAAAGGATGCTCAAGACAGAGATCCCTTACAGATTTAACTGTGTTTCATCACAAGACATCATTCCTCTATCAGTAAATATTTGACATGCAAGTTATGCCTCATGAATAAACAGCATTTCTGTAACGTCAAGTTATTCATTAGCTTCTGTGATCAAAATGATCTATAAAACTAGAGATGAGAACCAAATCAACTCCCACCAGTTTTAGTAAACCAACTGCTTCTGTAGTCTGAAAACAGAACTGAAAGAAGGTGCACACACTGCTTATTTACAAATATAAGAGGTTAATGACAATTAAGCACGTTTTCATGCTGATTTCACAGGGATCTGGATACACACGTACCTATACTCAAATTCAATAACTTGAGAACAGTAATGAAAGAGAAATCTAATGGTACAAGCCCTGTTCAATTTGAACACATAGTACTCTTCACACAGCCTCAATCCCACTCTATTCAACATGTTCCACTTGCAACTTTAGGAAGATTTTCCTTAATGTGAACTTAACTGATTTCACCCTCAGACCCTCATTTGAATATTGCAAATAAACATCGAAGCAGAGCTGCTCTGGTTCATTTCTAATTATAATCTTTCTTATTGTTTACGAAACAATTTCCCCTGCCACTCCTCTAAACATTATCGAGGGGGAAAGGTTGATTAAATGTCATGTTGCATCACTCACAGCCAGTAAAAGTAACCGCACACTTTTTATTTTCCTGCTAAGTGTTGGTTCCTCTCCTTTGTTCAGGAATAGCTCTCAGGTCATATGTTGGATAAGATTTTAAATAGAAAAAGAGATAGTGCTTTTCATTTCAGTCTCCACTTTACTTCAAAGGATGATGCTGAGAAAATTTCTTTCAAGTACTGCTTCCAAATATGGAAAACACTTATGTACTGACATTATCAGGTCTCTGTCATCTGATATGTGTTGGGACAATGAATCATACAGAACCCTCCATTGACCTTCTTTCAATGTGTCTAGATAAAAGGATGAAAATTAGAATCCATCTCCTAGCAGTGCCACGAGTTATAAATGTACTTTATAGGGCTCATTATCCAAACTAATGGACTAAGGGCGACATCCTTGAAATGGACTTACCAGCACTGACAAAGCCAGTATGCAATATTTCAAGAAAGATATGTAAATTACTGTGTGTTTGTTATATCTTTTTATTACAGATGTATAAATTTCCATTTATCACATCTTTTCCATTTTTGAGACAGAATTATGTAATTGGAAGCATATGTAAAGTGTGACCAACATAAACCACCTACCATTATTATTAATGCAATCCATGTAATTTAAAATACTTGAAATTTTATTTCATGTACCCAAATAAGTGACCAACAGCAAGAGAAAATAAACAACAAAAAGCTAAATATTTATCATGCATACATTCAATGTGCTTTTTCCTCAACCTAAGGAATATGATGTGGGTTTTGTTTTCCAACAGAGCATCAGAACTCTGCCAAGAACACAGGATGTTCTGTAGATGTGTTAAATCAGCAGATCTGATCTGATACAATAGGTAAAAACTAGACATTTTCAAGCGGGCTAAAAGGTTCTACACTTTCACACCTGTATTTTATTTTCATAAATTCTAAGAAGGGCTATAGTAACATAATGAAAACTCTTGTATTGTTGGGGATGAAGTCTACTGTTCTCTGTATACACAGTTACAGGTAGTAAAACAGGAAAAAGCAATTCAAACAGATACTGAATTCTTATTTTTCTTGTGCTGGAAAGTATGTTAACCTTGTCTAGAAAGGAGCTGGAATAAATTTTGGTGATAATTCAGGACCTCAAATCAAATTCTAAACTATAAACAAAAACTCTGAGAAGAAAATCAAGGCTGTAGCTGTAAGTATAAATTTTGATGAAATCTGGAAGCCTATGGAAGATGCTTAGAAAATAGTGATGAACACTGCACAATTTGCCTAAATTTCTCCTCTTGTAAGTTGAGCCTATTTGTAACCAAGGGAAGCCTTTGAAACTACGACTCTATCTGTTATCAATTACTATTAATGGCCTGTTGACTAAAAAGCTCAGTAACTCATAAATACCCTCATTAACAATCTGATAGCTCATTTTTATTAGGCAAAACACTGAAGGCCAAAGCCAAGAGGAAGTCAGAGCTGATGCAGGAAGCCAATGCACAGTAAGGAAAGAGATAACACGAGGAAAGAAAAAGAAGGGAAGGGGAAAAGTGATGATCCTAGCCACAAACTGGACAGACTGCTAAGTAAAAGCAGTATTGCATTCAGCTGAGAGAAAAGAAAATAAAGAAGCAATACTATAACTGGATAAACCCCCATATTTTGACCTAGGCTGCATTATTTTCATTATCTCTAAGGAAGTCTGACACTGCCCTTCTCTTAAATATTTTTTATTTACTTTTTACGGAGAAACGCTACTTGGCAAAACATCTGCTTTGAAACTACGGGAGACCTAGAAAGAGACAAGAGAAGCAAGCAGGTGGCTCCAAGGAAAAGGCAGGTGACGAGATTTGGGAGCTGGATGTGTTGTCCTTCTTTGTATTCAGCATCAGATAATAGTGTTCTTAAAAGACCAACTTTTTTTGGAGTAATGAAAGTCTGGTAAAGGCTTTTCAAAATATTTCAGTAATTCTGCACCTCAAAAATCTATCCTTAAGTGAAAATGGTGCAAGCAAATCACTAAAGCAGCTTAATAGCCTAAAAAAGTTCAACTATTACTGTTAAAAGAACCCACAAGGTTTAAGAAAGAGGCATAATTTCATTTAGATATGAATCATACACTTAACACCACATGTGATGAAATACTATTACATTTGCATCTCGAAGTCTAAAACCATGCGATGAACTTCAGAACCTTAAGGAACTGACAGAGATAAAACACATTGTTTACAGAATTTCAGGAAAACCAGATGCTACTTGACCATGTCATGACAAATGCAAATACAAGTACCACACTCAAAGAATCAAACGTGCAGTGCAACTGGAAAGTAAGCACTTTACACCAATAATTTCATTAATTTCTCTAATGAGAGGTTACTACTTATTTTCTAGCTTCATTTTCAGAATTTTCTACAGAAGATTTTGAACTTTTCAACAACAGAAAGTGAGCTGAAAACAGACTCTTAAAAGAGCAAAAGCCTGCGGTCACACTAATAACTAAGGGAATGTACAGAACAGAAAACACAACAATTCAGAGGTGTGAAAAACGCCACTATGGAAAAAAACCCTATGGGTTGATTTTTCTTAGCTCAACTTTAAACCCACCTTCAGGCCTGATATTGTTGAAAAAGAATTTATTCTAGGCTAAGAGGGCAGCATAGTTTATGACAACAATCTACCTGAAAACTCATTAAAGTCTTTTCTCTTGGAGTGACATGCATTATCAGCAAAGATTAATCTGATGAGTCTTTAGGTGAGCTCCATTTTTAAAAATGCAATAACAGAGGGCTTTGTTGTCATCTGATGAAAATCAATTAGAGTAGGTAAGGCCACAAGGAAAACTAACATCACTCATCACCAGCCCCCCGGCAGCTGGAATGATTTGTCTTCCAAGCTTGGGTGATCAGGAGCTGTAGTAATATCACAGGGAAATTAATTTAGTTTCTATATTCTAGACCCCCTTTCCTTGTTCTGGAGGACCTATACACAAATTACTTTTAATCAAGGTTGATGTGTTATTAATACCAAGGAGGATGTTTGAAGAATCTTTTTTTTAAGACTGACTTAACACATTTTTCACCTGTATTTTGTATATAAAGAGGTTATGTATATCACCCTTACCGTCCAGACGCTTTGTCCACTACAAGGCACTGCACGGAATGGCGAAGACAATAGATACCGCCAAACACAGCACACATCCTAGAAACACACGAGGGAAAAATAAAGGTTACTCCTACCCTGAATTATTGTAATCAACGTGTGTCACAAGCAAGGCAAAGTACAGTGCACGTTGTAATACATTCTTAATGATATGTCTTCATCTCCGACTCATAGAACAGAAAACCAATCAAAATAAAGCACGTCCTATAGTTTTTGTAAAGGACGTTATGTTTTTTGTATTAGCATTTAACTTAGTCCTCTGAATCATTACATGAGCTTGAGCACTCATTCTCTGTTACCATCTGCACCTGGGTGCACAGAATACCCACTGATACCCTGACCACGCTACACTGCACATGGTGAGGGCTAAGAACATAAGAACACAGGATAACTGTACCAGCCTCCTGCTAGAATTCTGAGTGTGATTCAGAAGTTATTCCTCTCCTCTTTCAAAACATGCCTTGGGAACCCCATTAACTACAAGCAGCTCAAGTTTTGAGAAGTGTCCCAACAGAATGAAGACTTCTTACAACCTAAAGATGACCTCTGACCACGAGCGGTTCCTCCAGGTGCTGCCTATGTTACGGTGTAGTTGCTTTAGACATTCTGTTCATTGACCAATAATAAAAGAAGTTCCTAAACAAAAAAAAAAAGGAAACAGCTTCCCAGGGCAGTTTTTCAAAAGCTAAAGTATATTAGGTTATTTAGCAGTTTTCCATTTGCAAAGAAAACCCTACACCTAAACCAAAGAAAACCACGCCACCCAAACATTAAGCCATTTTGCAACTCATCTGTTTTTAAACTCAGACATAGAATTTAAAAAAATAGATCACGACATTTAAATATGAGAGACTTCATGTGAAGTCAGCCTCATCACTAGCCAGGCTGTTTCACCACCTCCTTTCTGATATCTCTGACTAAAACACTTCACCAGATGAATCTGTCCTATGCACTAAGAATGAAACTGCTGCGCAGTAAAAGTTCAGTTGGTCAAGTCATAAACACGATCCCGGGTTAATCCCAGCATCAAAACTGCCAACAGGTTTCATCTCTGGCGGTTACTGTTCTGTTGATCTGATGCAACACAAGGTAAATTAATTCACAAAACACGGAAGCTTAGTTTTTGCAAGTAATGCCTGAAATTGTTACTGGACCCACAGTAAGACTGAAATAACTATGAAATCACTAATTTTGGCTCCTGAAAGAATTTCATATAAGCCCATATTCTTCAAAATGCTACGAAGCAAGTACAAACAACCAACATGCTTTATTCTATATAATTTTTTAAAAAGTCTTTGAACTTTCTGTGAGAGCTTTACAATGCAGAGAAATCCATGGTCTTGCAGCAATAGGATATAGGTTTGAGATTCTCTAGGTTTTTTAATGATTTCAGTTTGAAGTTCAAGAGTTTTAGGTATCTGTTCATAGATGATGGACCCAAAAAGAAAACTTTCATTTTGCAAACCTCAGTTTCTGAAATGGACTCTGTAATCATAGAATCATAGAACGGTTTGGGTTGGAAGGGACCTTAAAGATCATCAAGTTCCAACCTCCCTCCCATGGGCAGGGATATCTCCCACTGGATCAAGTTGCTCAAGGCCCTGTCCAACCTGTCCTTGAACACCTCCAGGGATAGGGCAGCCACGGTTTCTCTGGGCAACCTGTGCCAGGGCCTCCCTGCCCTCATTGTAAAGAATTTCTTCCTAATATCTAATTCATATCTCCCCTCTTTCTGCTTAAAACTGTTCCCCCTCATCCTATCCCTGCACTCCCTGATGAAGAGCCCATCCCCAGCTTTGCTGCAGGCCCCCTTTAAGTACTGGAAGGGCATTAAAAAGTCGTATTACATAGTTCAGAGACAGACAGCACCGCAATAACTGTTGAAGTGCATGAACGACGCAGCACGGCAAATGGCTGAGGTGATACCAACTCACATCTCTTCTGGATTGCACTCCAGCAAGCAGTACTCTAAGGAAATGTCAGCGGTATCACTTCGCACTGGCCCAACCAGCAGATCCAGTGCCAAAGCAATACCTCTTCTACCCATGCCAAAGCAGGGAGGATATACACCATGTTGAAGCCCAATCTTGGTTGTCTGAGATCACTCAAGATAACACAAAGGTTAAAGATCCACTGAACAATTATGATAGAGCCTTGAGCTACAGGCTTATTACCTCTAATACTGATATCAATGAATTCTTGCTTCGATTAGGACCTTTGAAACTAACCCCGATGAATTTAATCCATTTGTTGCACTATTAACCTAACTAGAACTAAGATTCCTCTGTGAAAAAACTATAAATTACATGTTTCCTTTGATTTCAACCATAGTCAAGGGCTTTTTGATATATGCACTTTATTTTTTTAGCATGCTTTGAAAGACCTTTGCTGCTTGGCTGCGCAAAAATGTGAACTACTTATTTTCAAGAGTAGTCTGCTATCCAGTGGAGGAGGGGATGGCCTGTTTTCACAGTAGGTCAGCAGAAAACTTTTCTTTTTAAATGAAAATGAAAAGAAATTTTGATAGTACTGAGTTAAACAATTTCAAAAAGCCAAAATACCTATTAAGACAGACTACCATGAAAAACTACATGATTAGGAAGATCTTGCCAAAATTACTTGAATATAGAAATTGAAATATTAAAATAAGTGGCATCCCAATAATATATGGCAAAGTAAAACCAGTGTGCTAACATTACTTTCATACAATGGGCTATTCAAGATGATTTGACTGTACTTCAAATACAAGGCAACTCTTTGATACCATTAACCCTAAATGACAGGCATTTAAACTGATATTACTCTAATTAACTGGCGACTGCCTATCCCAATAATTCAAGTTTTGCTGAAAGACAGAAACAACACTGTACTCAACTTCAACTCTGCCCTGCTGACATCAAATCATATTACAGCTAAATTAGCAGTTGTGAAAATTTTTGGCCTGGTACCCTCTATCCCACACAGCCTTTAAATGCTATTTTGGTTCCCATCAAGGCAGAAATCAGTAGCTGTAATTTTTAATGCAGCTGTGAAACAATAGGACATATTAAAAGCTGGATTTTTGACAGCATATCCGCAATGATTTATGAGTTTGTATATAATTTGATTATTCTATTAATTTTACTGATTACTGATTCAGCTAATACAGCGAAGGTCACTTACAAAATAAATCTTCATTACATTTCACAGAAAGTAACTGCCTCCAACTAGTTGTTTTCTTTAATTAAACACTAATGTAACAAGAGGGGAAACAGGCTTCAGGGTTGCTGCATCTGTTGCTACAAGAGGAGTTTACTGCTTTGATGTAATGCTCTCCGATATTAATTGAACAAAAATAGAATGCCTCTCCAGCTGACATCTCAGTTTTCAACACAGAGATAACACAAACATGCTTAAATTACAGACTTACTCTTAGTTCACTCTGAAACTACATAAAAGAATTGGAAAACCATATCACAGTTTCACACCAAAAACGTAGGTTTTATTTCTAGCATATAGTTTGTCTTCTCCTTTCCAAAATGTATGGAGTGATTAATTAAAAAAACGCAATATTTTTCTCCCCAAATGTACATTCTTCTATAGTAAAAACTATTTGCTTCTCTCCTTAAAGATGAATTCTGGGTGTACAGCACAGCAAGTTTGGAGAAAGATCAAAGAAAAACATGTCATGTGCTGAATTAATGAATTGCCCTCTTTCCATTTATTTTTACACACTGAGCAAGCTGTGACCTGGTTCTGACGTTAAACTCTGCGTTTCCTGAAAGGTCCCTGAACTCATCGTTGTATGTTCTAAAAACATTAAAAAGTAGAATGCAGACAAATCAAATGGATAAAATAAGTTCCTGTGATGTGCTAAGTCAAAGATGCCTTTTATGGGCCCAAGAGTCCAATGTGTTTTCCAAACTCAAACGTCAGAAGACACTGTGATAAAAACCTTAGCTGATCATACACTGTTACGTTCCTGGACTCCCACTCTTGCTTCACATAAGCGTAGATGTATTAAACGGTTTCTGAAACCCAAGAACACTCTGTTAACAAAAATAAGATCATGTATAAGCTCTAAAGTAAACTAATCATTCTTAACAAAGTTTACCAAATCAACCTAACAAGTTATTTACTAGAAAATCTCAGGAGTGAAAATGATCAAAGATTTTAACAACCAGTTAAAAGTCACAATGAATTATAAAAATTTATCTGGGTAAGAATACAGCCAGGGAAAGTCCACAAAACGATTAAAGGAAAAGTATTGTCACTTGTTGAAGTAAAAAGGGATATTAATAAGTTCTGTTTCAGAACAAATTTATTGTGCTTCCAGGAACTGCAAAATAAATCCAAACACTGTTGAAGGATGGTGACTGACATGATGAAATAAGATGCTGCTGTCTTCTCAGCAACAATCCAAAATCCTCCTCTTTAACTAGTAAGTGTCCCTGAAATTATGGCTAAAGCACTGTGGAAGTTGTAAGCAATTACTACACAGCAGAAGAACAGAAAAAAAAGAAAACAAAAGAAAAAAAACAAGGTTCAGTGGTTTCTGCTCTGCTGTGATGGTGGTGAACGCCAAACACGCTCTGAAAAGTAACGTCATCGGAAGGTACAAGCATGAGACCGGCCTGGCTCTAAGTTTTACCGACCCTGTAAGAGAAGAAGCTGCTCCTTGCATGAGGTCCTCTTGCTTCAATTACACAGTTTTTCTGCCCTGAAAGACGAGTCTGGGAGATCAGGACTGCAGGGCAGAGGCACAAAAACTAGAAACCAGTCACTAAGCATTAGGTCATCTATAAATTCCATTTCTGTGCTCTCTGCCTCCGGAAAAGACGTAAAAATTCAAGTTATCTTAACCCTCAATGAAATTCAAGGACTCTCCCGCTAATTCAGGAATGCTTTGGAAGCTTCTTTTCTCTGCCTTCCAGTTTAATGCAAAAGGACTCTGCTAAACTACATTTGCATTTACATCCTGCTGCCAGAATAACCATTGATGTCATTTCCACTGAGCTGATAACGCTGTAACATATTTGTATGTCTGAGCCCTAAGGAAGAATAAGTATATAAGTCAGAATCTGTGCATCCCTATACAAGCAGGCTCTTCTTAAGAGATTGTTAGAAGATAAAACCAAATAATGCATTAGATAAAATTTCTTCATATTATTATCCTCTTCATTATTGAAGCAAACAATTACTGAAACACCATCTCATTACAGCATTCATAGGTTGTGCTTTTAAGTTACAAATATATTTGTAAAGTGAAGTAAGAATTATTAAGAATGAGAGTAGGACAGTGTTAAGTTGTCTTCAGCCTTTCTGAAGATGTAATCTAACATTCATTCTTCCTCTACCACAAGTACACCCTACCCTCTAGAATACAACTACTGACTGTAAACTTATCCTTGTCTAGTTGGGGATCTGCACTCTATATACTTTGACAACATTTATATGATTCAGAGCATCCCATGTGACAGATGCTAATGGTTGAAGGCCTTCACGAGGTGTAAACTTCTGAAGAACCTTTATTTTTAGTCAGTGAAATAAAGGAGCAGAAAATCTGTCCTATTCATAAATAATTTTTTAAATAACGACCAGACAAACACCTCACTGAGAAGAATGTTAAAATCTAAAACAAGAAGCATTTCCAAAGTTTCATATATTCGGAATGCATTTCACAACAAAGGTTATTTCTAAATTAAAAGCCTTTTCCTGTCAAATTCTGAGAAATAATGTGGGCAAGGACACAAAAGCATTCCATAGCTTTCTTAACGACAATGCTCACTGATCTGTGAATAACCTGAAAAAAACATGAAGATTATTGAGTTACTTTACCAATCTATCCATCCATCACGAGCGAACAGATCTCAGAATGATGGATTATCTCACTTCCTTGATGTTTATCCCAAGAAAGTTTCTCCTTAGAGGGAAAAACAAACAACTGATCCTACAAACACTCATGCTAACTATGCCTGCCCATTTTGTTTTCATCTGCCAGCACAGTGGATACAGCGAGTTTGCCTTTAAAAGCCAAACTACGTAAAAAGTTTATTATTTCACTGAAATTCAAGAGAAAAGAATTAAGAAGAAAGCAGCTGCTCTTCCCAGGCAGCATTTTAGCAAAGACCAAGTAATGCTGACAAGTTGTCAGTAATTTCAAAGTAAATTTTCAGGTCCAAAGAAACGGAATAATCTTAAGAGATAAGAGATCTATAAATATGAAAATTATGTAATTTGAGATGCAGAACCAAACTCATACCTCAGATATAGCCTACAGTTTTTTAAATCACCTACGATTCATGCACAGTTGCATAGAATTCCAAATCAATGACAGAATCCATCCTATCTCAGCCTGACTTTCAATCTTCTTGTAAACGGGGATTGAAAGTGATGAACCATCTTAATCAGATCCTTCTTCCATCGCTAAATTACTACTGGCACTAGCACCAAGACAAAAATGACTCATTTCAGCCAGAATCTGTAACAACTACTAAAAAAAAGGTTACATTGCTCACCGAATACACACACAATGTAAAATTTCAAAGCCTATTTACAGGAAATGACTACCCAGAAAAGTCAGTACATCACTAATTCCTACAGCAAAGCAGCCAAAGACATTCTAGGACCTCAGCACCTCCTACCACAACCACGACTGTCAAGTTCTTGGATGGTTCTTCACAACGGAAAAAAAGACACACTGCATCATCCCTTCACTACAGCCTTTATGAGATTATAAGCAGAGACTCCAACTCCCCCTAAAACTTTAAGTGGGGAAAAAACTGCACTACTACTCCTTAAAAACTCGTTTCCACTTGCACGTTCACATTTGCAAGAAACTAGAAAAAAGAATCTGAGACCAAACTGAAGAGCAACTGTGCAGTCTCCCCCAAATCCACCGTGTTCACAAAGCAAATGCTGAGAAAAAGCACAGAAGGGAGGCCACAACAGAGTTCTTGGCTGTCAATCATTGAACAATACTGGTCATGAGTGAAGAACATCACAACTGAAAGCTTCCAGAAAGATTTCCTCTCGAAAACTGAAAATAAAGTGCATATTTCACTGAGGAGAATTGTAAAAGTCAACTATATCATAGAATTTCAGAATGGTTTGGGTCGGAAGGGACCTCAAAGTCCACCCAGTACCACCTCCTGCCATGGGCAGGAACACCTCCCACTGGATGAGCTCCATCCAACCTGGCCTCGAACACCTCCAGGGATGGGACAGCCACGACTTCTCTGAGCAACCTGTGCCAGGGCCTCACCACCAATATGGAACAGTATTTGTAAAGTTAAGTGACATTTTTTCAAGAAAATGAAAGCTGTTTTACAGATTTGCAACAAACATTAACAGCAAACTGAAAACTCAGACTGATTTCCCCGTGTGCCTTACATAGTGAAGTTTTGGGATCCTATGTTTACCCTATCAACCACAAAGGCTTGCTCAATGCTACTGCTTCTGTAGAACACAAGAGACATAACCGTTTCTTACCAAGAAGTTTGAACCAAAGGAAGCTGTTATACAGGCCAGTAAAAGTTCTGCTGCTTGTCAGTTCGGAATAGCATCAGGTTTCCAATGACCTTCCTTGTAGCGTGAATCAAATTTATGGAGACAGAAATCTCACATCTGTACCTCGACATATTGGGAGGTACATTACAGTGATATAAAAGTTTAATTTTCTCTCCTAAACCATACCTGTTTAAACCAATAAAGAACTAACACCGCTTTTACTCACTCAAGTGTCGTCAGCAGTTATAAAACGTTGTACTGTTTATGTAGAAATCATTTAGAATGCAAGGATGTGACTTACAAACGTCTTTGACTCATTCACATAAATATGCATGCATGCCATTTATAACAGTAGCCTTGATGAGAACACACAGTGTAACTGGCTGCAAGAAACACTTAAGAGGGTTACATTAAAACAGAATATGGAACGGTGGTTAGAAATCACAGAACAGGTGACACCTCACTCTGATAACCTGGTGATAAAAACTGGAGGCTATGATGTATAGGTTGTGGCGTTGCCACTTTCCTATACAGCATGAACACTGTTCTTCCAACACTGCTCAGGTTTAGCAAGGCAGAGCACACAGAAAAACAAATTAATCTCAAAAAAATTGCGATTGCCTCCTCAATTGTTCACTTAAAACAAAGACATTTAGACTTATTTGTATTAGAATGTTCGCAATATAAACCTTTATAATTATTTCTTGGATTGACAGAATGATTTGCCTCAACTATTAAAATACTCTCCTTATTGTAAAACTTACAATTTAACAAAAAACCTGCCTTAAAATGCAGCTGTCTGTGTGCATAAAGAGTTAAGGCCATTGGAAGAACTCCTGTGATCACAATGTGATTTTCTGGTAAGAACATTGGTAAGACTTTTAGACACTGCTACTGCTGACTCTTGAAAGATACTGCTGTACAGATTAGAAATTATTAATAGAGTAGCATGATTTCCAACCTGTTTCCTTTTTTTCTCCTATTTTTTGGGGGTGGGTGGTAATTTAACAGCCAATGAAAACCAACACAAAATTGTGAACAGGATGACTCCTGTTGAATTATACCAGTAGGTTTTCTGAAGATAGATAGGGGAAAAGCAAAGCTCACCTGCAGAAGCACTGTGGAATCTCTCCCTGACCGTACAGGGGAAACAGGAATGGTGTATTGCCGTAGCGGCCAAGGCACTGGAGGAATTTTTTTGTTGCCTGAAGACCTTCAAGAGTGCTGCAATCTGTCTCTGAGACCATGGCAATAGAGTGAAGAATGAAGTGCTGCAAGCTGGGTGTTAACTTCCGTGTCCTTAGGAACTGAGCAAATGTGCTGTTCTCGTAGTCTGGGGAAAAAGAAAACATAGGTAAAGGGTATGGTATAGTATTTGTATTTTCTTATATGCTTCAACCTAAACAAGTATTTTTGTATTGAAATAAACAAAAGTAACTGCTGAAAACGGATTAATGCAAGTCTACGAAAGTTAAAAAATCTACTCCCAGAAAGTGTGTTCTCTCACCATTAAAATACCTGAAAGTAACACAAACCCAGTACATGAGTGTCTAGCAGTCCAGAATGCAACCTCAATTATGGCTTCATGTACCCTGAGATGCAAACAGAGTGGGCTTCCACCACCTTCCGTTAGCCAGTTTTCCTCTTTGACCTGATGCTCATTACTCTTTGCACATTATTGCTCAGATCTATTCAGATTTTCTCTCATCTAATTAAGCCAACAGTTGATAAAGGCACTCAACTTGTCTCCTGCAACTAAAAGCAATTAAATTACGTTTCTTTTCCAAGTTAAAAAATTAAATTTTCTCCATTTCTCATTTTGTGCCAAGATATTGTGAAGATTTACATATTATAAAAAAACGGAAAAAACCCTAAGGTACATCACACCATACTAAAAAATCCCTGGGACAGGAGATGAAACACCTAAAAATGATAAAAAACATTTTGCAACCTTGCTGTAATATATAATTTTGCTGTTAAACAATGATGTAAATAGTAAATGATGTGGGCTCTAGAAGAGCAAGTGCTTAAGTAGAGGAATTTAACACTGAAGTGAAAAGGTCACAAAAGGGTCAAAGCAAACTTTGAAAATGAATCCATAAAAATAAACTGCATGAAAACAGAGGAGAGCTATCAAAACTGTGCAGAACTGAATGAACTCATGAGAAGGGAGTGTACAGTGTTCAATGAAAGGCTACCTTGGTATTCATCGGGGTGCTGTTCATAGTCCAAACAAAACGTCAAAAACTTCATCAGCATCCTCTTTTCCACCATGGTGAGCTGTCTGCTGTTGAAGACATCTGCTCTAGAACAAGGAACCTGCAAACAGTTTTGAATAATTTCAGATACTCCCCATACTCCAGATAGGAAAAGCATCAAGGAACACCACAGTCACATCGTCCAACAAATATTTTAAGTTACTATTTTCCATTATAGTTATTTTCTAAGATATTTCTTTCTGTTATTTTCTATCACGACTATAGCAAAAGTTGCCATTTTTTCCCAATAGAAATATTTAAAAATCTTTATCAGCCCTTTCTTCTTTTTATTTCCCTTGTATTTCACTTGCATCTCAGACTGCAGAGTCAATCAAGAGTGTGTATTAATTAACTGGGCCAAAAAACCCTGCTGTCATTATCAGACCAATGACTTCTCTTATAAGTAGTAAAGTCACAAATCAAGTCTATACTTGGCGTATGAAAACCTAAAACCTGTGGATTTTTAAGAACTAACTGCCAAAATTATGATGCCCTAAATATATGAAATGAGGCAAAGATTTATGTCAATAATTTACTGCACATTTGTATTTTACCTTCTTTTTAAAAAAAAAAAGTACGTGCAACACATACAACCCTCTTTTCATTCCAGAAATGAAATAAAAATTAGAATCTTAAGGAAAAATACTGTTTTTTTGTTACAAAACTCCTAAGAAACCAATTTCAAGTTTCTTGACTTAAAAAGATGAGATTACACATACGCAATAGGTTATTTTACAATACCTGTTCTACTTTTCCTTCGCGAAAGGCAAGAATTCGTGTCGCATTTTTAAACTCTGCGTATCTGCTAACATTTGACTTAATGAGAAGGTCAATTAACAGACCTCGAGAGAACAGCAACTGCAGAGTGGAGGGAAAAAGGAAACAGTGAGTAAAAACAGAGTGCTCAGACTGAGAGAAAACAGTGATACCAACAGTATTCATTTGTAAAGTCTTTTTGATAATTATTTACCAGTACAGAATCAAGTAAAACCTGAAGAAAAGAATATCAAGAGAAAGTATGTGCAGAATCATACTCAATGAAATGCAGCATCCTCAAAAATAGAGGAGATAAAGCTGCCCATAAGAGAGACAGAGAGAAGCTGTCAGCCTGCTGCTCATTTAGTTTTATTAGTTTGGGAGTCACAGCTTGAGATAATTTTTTGCATCGTCATCGTGGATAATTTCTTTGTATTGCACGCTATAGATCTTGAAACACCATATTTTACAGCCTTCATTTCCTAATATCAGGAAGGTGCATGGTGCTGTCTGTGTAAATCACCACCAGGTGTTTCTTAAATGACATAAAATTATAACGTCCCATTTTCTAAATGTAAATTCCTTAAACTCCCAGTTAAGATTCTATTATATTACTTTATAGTCTGTCTACCTTTACTCTTTCTATAAGCTACAAACACATTATGAAATACTGAAGGAACAAATTGTAACTATTAACAGAAGACATATGTCCAAATTGAAAAGCACTGGAGATTAGCTTATATATCCTTCAAGTCTCATGGCTACGAGTAACAGAATTTGCATGATTTCACAGCAATTTTCAAGACAAAGGTTTACTGGAACACTAACCAGGACAGTATGAGAAAGTCTGTGCCTCAATGCCAGAAAGAAACCAACGCAAGCTACCAGTCTGCCCTGATGACTGTTCAGAAGTTTTGGAATTCACTGCAATTAATGCCACGTAAAAAAGGTATAAAAAGGATTCAAAATAGTATTATCTGCTTGACCATTACTCTTTTCATGATGTCATTCCAATGATTCATTGAAGAGGTATCCACGGTTGGAACACGGAGACAAAACTTGAAATTGTACGTTTTGTAGTGTCTCCACAAAGAATTTAATGAATTATTGAAGCCAGTTTTTCTTCCCGTTTCCAGAGGTTTGAAAAATCTTATTGAGCAGAATATGAAAAATTAAGTCTTCAACTTCCCACTGCAGAGCACAAAAGAGCCTAAAGCACTTAAGTTTACCATAATTCAGTGCTTTAGTCTGAGTATAGCAAAACAATGGGAGTTTCACAGCAAAAACTAAACCCCAGGAAGCATTCCAATAGAAAAATTATTTTCATTTTAAAAAAACAAAGATCTGCATTGAGATTGATTTTTCTTGTTTAAAAACATGATTCTTTTTAACGGCACTGTTTAAAAAGAGCAACTTTGCAGGTATTACTTAAGTGCTAAATTTCAGGAAAGGTACTTCTATGGACATATTTCTGAGCTATCTTTTAAAGCCTCTGGTTATAAACTAAAGAGCATACAAAATAGCTATTGTTTATTCTACGGGTATTAATTCTTGCTTACTTCTCAAGAGTGTCTTTTTCACCCCAAAGGTATAGTATCAGTCCTTCTCAGCATTAATGATTTTTTTAAAAAAGCCAGCATTTTAAGCAAAGTAAACCTACTTATACAAAAGAGTCATTCAGTTCCTACCTTGGAAACTAAATCAATATTAAACCTTCTGCCTTCTCTAACAATCTGGGAATACATAATTCTCTTTGGTTCTTGGGCAGGAATTTCTGAGGATGCACCTTCAGTTTTTCCCAATTCCAGAGCGGAGTCGCCTAAAGCCGTGCTTGGAGAACTTTCATTCTCAGAGGTTATTTCTGTATCCTTCCCTTCCGCTGCACTCGCTGGCTCGGTGTCGGTAGCCGTTTCTTGTTCCCGGCTCTCTGCCGCTGGCAAAGCGCTCTCCGTTGGTGGACACTCTTTTCCTGATTCCTCAGCAACCCTCTCAGCCCCAGCAGCTCCAAAGACCGGCAGTTTGGACAATGCACCTGCTTCTTCAACATCTTGAGCTGAATCCTGACTAAGTAACAACACAAGGGGAAGAAGCAGGGGGGAAAGACTTTTAAAGAGGCTTACAAACTTGCTTAAAGTTTTGAGTTAGTGCCAGAATCAAAACTTCACGTGATTCTATGAAAAGCATTAGAATGTCTTTACCCTGGCCAAATCAGCTGTGCCACCCTCTAAAGAATTTTGTTTCTTTGACTGCAAAGCTGTAATTCAAGAGGAGTATTTCTAGTGAGGAAAGAAAAACAGTCACAAAAATTCGGGTTCTTCTTTTACACGGACTCAAAAGATGGAATGAGCTTAAAATGAAAATCAAAACTCTCATGGTGAAACACAATACAGCTACAGAAACAGAAGAAACAATATTTTCAAGAGAAAACAGTAAAGCAACTTGATTAGTTTTTTTCTTATGGATCAAAAAAACCCTTTGAAACTGGAATGCAGAAATACATTGAAGTCATTAAGCTTAGATGTTTTAAAAGCCAAACTCCCTAACGCAAACAGAAGTGCTTTATACAACTGAGACTACTTTGCACCTTTTATTACAGCAAGTCCAGAAGAGAAACAGGCAATTTTGATCTGAAGTTTAAGCAAAACTTGCAGATTACTTTCTCAACTCTGCCCTTGTATCCTAACCAGTCGTCCAAGTCATAGCCAAACAGAACCAAGCTCCCAGCTGCAGCACTGGTGTTTCTATGCGGGTGTTCCAAAGCTGTGCATGGCAGACGAAGGCAGCCAGCCCAAGGAGGGACATGACCACACCACACTCACTCTGCACACTCCACTGCCCTTGCACATCACAATTCTTTAAAATTCCTCTTACAAAGCAGACCTCCACTTTTAATCCCATCTACTCTTTTTATCTTGAACTTCAATAACATCTACCTTAGCAACTGGGACTTTTGAACTCAGAATTTGAGTTTATACTACCAGCTGAGATGAATCAAATCAATGTCACTGTAAGTGAACGCAGTTCAGCAATAATTTCACACTATCTTTTTATCTTTATACGAGAAGCCATTAATGCACTGAATAAACAATTTGATCTCAGCTGAAAACTAATGAACTATGATTTTAAAGGTGACCTGCAAACGTAAATTTCAGCAACTAACGGGATAGTTAAAATTCACTGAACAGAGAGGAATTATTCAGTATTCATATAAAAATGCTCCCTCACACATCTGTAGCCTTACGGATGGAAGCAGGGGAGAGGATTTCTGTTAAAAGAGGGAATGAAAACCCTATGTCCTGTAAAAGTTGCTTCTCACTTATGAACTCACATGGGCTTATGAAAACAGGAGTTTGGAATAAGTCTCTCAGCTTTGCACAGCCACCAGGAAGCACTTATTCATGAGTCGGGTAAAATACTGCCCTGGGAAACACAGGAACTGCTCTAAGGAAGCACTAATGAAAGAAGTCTGTTTCTGTACATTAATTATGTCTCTTTTGCTTCATATTGCAAGCATTAAATCACTATAAAATATGAAAGAAAGATAAGTACTTTGGGAAATGTTTTTTTAAAAAGTAATCTTTCCTAAAAACCCAAATGAAAGTCAATTAAATCCTGCGGTTCTGTTGGAATTTCTTTTTGGGGTGGTAGAGAGCTGGAATTTGGAACGTGATATTTGTGAAAACTGCAAAAAGCCATTGCCATTAATGCAATAACCAGGAACGATGCTTTTATTCAACTCATTCTACAGCTTTTTGTAACACAAAAACTCAGAGGACATTTTTTCTTTCTCTGTTCTCCCAAGCTCAATGTACAGTTCCCTCGCATTTTAAATATACTTGATTATCACTTTTCAAATCAAATTTGGATTCACAATAGTCTTTTTTTCTATAACACTCTGAAAAGTAGTGTAACAGAAAGGCTATATTTACATATTTTAAATCTCTGTTCAATTTCCATTAGTGAATACGTAAATCTGCATGATTTGCAGCTCTACACATTTTATAATGAAAGCCTAACAACTGTATATAATCTAAATTCACGACATCCTTCCTACAGGAACAAATACTCCTGAATAATGTAAGAACTGTCTATAAAAATCACTCAAATTGAACTTTTGTAAAGACAATTCCTCTCCTAATTCAGAAAAAAATAATACATCTGCAGACAAATTGTTGTGTAAATTTAGAATATTATCTTCCACCATTCATCAATTAAAGGTACTAACAAAGGAATATCTTAAAACGAATGTGTCTTATTAATGCCTTGTAACAGCAACCCCTTCAGATAGGTCAAATGAAAAATTGCCAACCAGCTGGTTAATTTATTCAGCACAGGTGTTCACTATTTATTTTTCAGCCATTTGCCTTTTTTCAATACAGCTTGCTGTAGACACAGTATTCTTTTCCTTTGATGGATGCACTTTGTTCTAAGGCCATTCATTTCAGATTTGCACTGTGTATATTATACTGCTACCCAGCTGTTTATTCTTTCAAAATAAATGTTTAATGGTTACTTCATAGGAGTTATAAAAGTTAAGCAAAACCAAGAGTCTCACCAGAACGTGAACATTGTCAGAAATTCAATAACTGACTCAGAAAGTTTTAAGTTATTTTGGAAAACCTCTTCTTTGCTACATTTATTAATCTTACCACACTTCCTTGTGAGTTTGGGAGGGTTCGTTTTAGTGATAACCAAGAGAGAAAGCACTGCACTGCCAGGCTAAGTTAAACACTTACTTAAAAGTAGAATCTTCTGGTTTGCCCTGACTCAAGTATAATGCTCGCTGCCACAAAGTGTGAAATCTTAGTACTGGCAGACTCAGTTCTGAGCTGCCCACCGGTCAATACCACAGTTGCTTAGGAAAATCATATGCAAAGGTAAAAGATTATGAAACTTTTAACCTGATCTAATACTGGTTCTGAATAACATTTATTATGTCAATAGGATTGCAATTACATTATTCAAGTGATATTGCTTTAAAAGAAGCATAACTTTTTATCTGCGACAGTCAAGCAGCCATTACTGTGCAATATAGAACTCGAATATTCTGAGTCTGTGGCCTTCAAAATGCATTAGTATAATACACACCTCTTTTTCTTTCCTACCTATGATGTTTACAGAAAGAAATACACGTTTTTATATGAATATCTGTCAATGTCTCATTCAGCTACCTACATTATTATGTAAGAGATTCAAGGTTAAACTCGCATATCTACCCCAAAAAAGTCTTTCTGGAGTTCAGAACAGCGCTCAGTTCAGTACAAAATCCTAAAGATAAAAATGGTAAATAAACAAGCATAAATACTTCAGTTTTCCATTAAAGCCCATATAATTTCTCTTTATTATTGCCATGCTTACATACTATTCAACATCACTGCTTCACAAGGTTCCTCTGAAATGTTCCTTGATTTTCAATAATGACATTGTGAAAAGCTTACCTTCTGCATGACTGACATTTAAAAAAGCATCATACCTGCATTTAAAAATCTAAACAAAAAGTGAAATTTGTATTCTTAACTTCTGCTAATGCAGACATACCTCTACAGACAGATAACTAAGAGATACTTCCTACATTCTCAGTCCTAAGATGGCACACAATTCTTTGTGTGCTTATGCAAAAAACATTCACAGAAGTAAATGTGTGTATTTCAAATTAAGTGTGTCTTTTTGCATGTTTTATGTAAAGTAAGAGCTCAGTTACCTTACTTCAAAAACAAAAAGAAGGTGACAGCCCAAAAGGCTGGCTGTAATTACACTACCAGGAGCCTCTGGCCGTGCAATTCCATCTAAAGCATCATGAGTGAGCACTGTTTAAAGAGTAAGTTAAATCCACTGAATATAAAAATGATAAAAGGCAAATATTTATTTTATAGCTGCAGTACTAGTGTCCATTTGTGCTCCTGCTCTTTTATACTTGTTTCATCTTACATGTACTATGAATTTAACCTTTTATTCTAAGAATAACAGCTTTTAGCCAAATTAAGACTGAAAAATATTGATAGATGGTAGTGCATAATTACCTACCACTACCTACAAACACAACACTTCTGTTTCTACTCAGAAGTAAAATACCAACTCACAAAGCTGGCCAACAAATTATATTGCATGCAGATATGGTTCTTTAAGAAGGAACAACTAGACTAAGTGCAAGTGATTTCAACAAAAGCACACTGACATTAAGAACGTTTTAGAGCTCATGGTTGGTTTTTGAGATGACGTGCAATATGGTGAAATGCTTGAAGCCAAAAGAACATTATGACCATTTACTGCTGGGCATATAAAATTATTTGTATGTTTCTATATTTATACTTACTCGCCAAAACAGAAATCTTCTACATTTTGAATAGTTTTATTCTTCTTGCCAAGAGAAATAGCTTCTTCATTCTCAAGGATCAGTTTTCTCCAGTCTTCACATTCATCATTGATATCTGTCTTTTGCTTACAAAAACACAATAACAATATTACATTTGGTACTGTGCTAGCTGCTCTTGAACTATAAATCTTTATAGCCCCAAATAATCTATTGCAAAATCTTATATTAAAGAAAAAAAGAAATAATCCTTTTAGCTGTCTTAATGTTTTTTCTATTCAGATGTTTTGAGTTAAATTAGTTACAGCTGGTTACTTTCTTATAGCCTGGCAAAACCTGCACTACATTTCTAGCTCTAGTAATCTAAAATACAGTGTTAAATGAAATACAAGTTTTAGTAGAGAGTTTAATATAACTTTAATACAATCTACTGAACAACAGGTTTGCCACAGTCAGGTTAGTTCCAAACTTTGTGACCATACACTCTGAATGGAGATCATATGAAAAAATATGGTGATTGGGGTATTATATTAATCTGTCCATACAGGAATCTTTAAATCATATCACAGAGCTCTGAGAATGCTAAGTTATGACACTGAGCAACACCACTGATTACACTGGAAGGTTGCATTGTGAAATAAACAGGTATGAGACTGAACTTAAAAGTTCCATCTTTTACGGACCAACAGGCTCGTAACGTTTCAATAAATAATACGAACATCCATTTGCTAATACAGTCCAAGTGCTCAATCTCCTAAATAAATATCCTCTTCAGAAGATTTCTAGTGGACTGTCATGAATTAGATGAACTTTGGTCATTGAAAAATACACTATCACCATTAATCTATTTGTCCTGGTCATGGGACGTTTCAGTAGAAGGACCCACTAAATACCTTGCTCACAGTTATGGAGAATCAGCTGAGAGCATACAAGAAAAACAAAAGGGACTGAAATATCAGAGTGAGGAAAATAATCAAACAGGAAAGGGAAAAGACCAGATTATCATTTACAGAAGGTGCTGGGAAAGGAAACAAAACAATAGCGTGGTTGTTTCTGTATCAACTGAAGAATCCAAAAAGTAAGACTGAGCAGTAGACCCTCTGGTCTCAGATAACGATATTAATAAACCAGGCATATCCAAGCCTGAGAATGCCAGTCCAGATGGTTAAGTCTTAACCAGTAAAGTTGGAAACCAGAAACCTCTTTGATCTGTCAAATCACAGAAGAGAAAGAACACGGCGGTAATTTGTCTTGTAATAAATTATGCAAACAACCTAGATTTAATGTTAAGGAATGTTAAAAGAAGTAATTTGGGAATTTTTTACCTGATTTTCTTTAATCCAGGACAATAATCCTGAAAAACTAAAGCTGGCCCAGTTTCCACCATAGTAATTTCTCCTGTGAAGAAAAAACAACAATGAAACTTGATGGCCAGGTAAAACATAGCTTTTTCAGGTTTAAATAAAAAACAACCAAGTTTGAGACATTCCAAAGATTTTCCATAACAGATCTGACAGATGCAGAATATAAAGACTGCTATGATATTTTACAGCTCTTAACGAGATGCAGGATTTCCATTTTCACTCATTTGTGTGCATCTCTGTCCAAATAGACCGGAGTCCAAAATTAGAGTATTTGGAAGGTAAAATGAATAACGATGAAAAAAGCACATGGGATGCTATGAGTAAAAGGAAAGTATAGATAACACTGCTTTTTGGTCAAGACTGACTCTGCATCTCTAACTCAAACACGTACATCGCTTTATAGTGTGGAGCCAAGCCAACAGGTCTGCCAGTTTCAAATGAGTTCTCAGCGAAGCCTGTTCAGGTTTTCTGCACCCGCACCCCACTCCTTGGTTCCAGGTCCTGGCAGGACCTACCAGCTCTATCACATGAACACAGCTTCTGAGCAAAGCTGATCTGGAAGTTCATGTAATGGCACTGCACGCCACTTCTACGCTAACAGCGCTTCATGAGGTGACCATGGCAAAGGAGGGTTACGCAAACCGAAACTGGGTCCAGGCAGCAGAAACCACATCTCTTATCCCTTACGCCAAAAAAGGAAAGTTCACTCTACTATTTATCTACTGCTCACAGAGCAGATGATGCTTATTACAGACTGCTCAGATGCTCTGGCAAAATACTTACTGCAGGTGGAGCCAAAGGAGCTGATTTGTACAAACTACTCCTACCTCCCTGAGCACTTTTCAGTTTAGATTCACCACCTCTTCTTGAAAAACACTAGTTTACTTCTTTCAAATAACAGAAAATGAAGTTATACTGCGAATCAAAGAAAGCCTCTGCTCTCCCCTTTTTAAATTTTTCTGTCGATATTTCCCTGAACAGCAGATGGATTCATTAGGTGTTGTTATCATGCAGAACACATCTGAAATATTTAACAACCCTGACAGGAAAAATAATGCAGCAATTCTGTTTTAAAAAAATCGCTAGTTACTGCAAAGTGAAAAAGTCATTTCAGGATTTAACTCTGTTTTTTGGCACTGTATGCTGGCACTTCAGGAGCATGAAAGACACCCAAAATACCCTCAAATGGATATCTAATGTTATTTCATATACTAAAAAAAAACATTTAAGGTGGAACATGGGTTTGCATTTTACAGAATAATGTGAAGACTGTTAAATAAAATTAACATAAATCTTATCTTAACCTCTTCCAGTTTTAAATTGTAGAGATAAGTGTGATAAGAGTGAAAGATCAAATTCAGGTTTGATTCTACTGCTCGAGATGGGATGTTTTTGACAAGGCTTATCTGCGCTGACAAAGACTTCATTAAGAGTGGCAGCCCCCTTCCAGCACCAGAGGGTGATGCTCTGTACAGGGTGCTTACGTAGCATACAAAGGACAGATGTCTGCTAAACAGCACCTAATCGCTCCTGACGAGAAACTGCCCTCAAAAAGTCTTTCAACTCTGCAAGGCTGCAGCGAAGAACATAAATAGGACATCTGCAAAAACAACAAAATCCAGCATCCACCAAATAAAGGTGGCTTCAACAACAGAACATGGTGTTGCTGTCAATTGTGCAGGCTAATTTCTTGCTGCTTCTTAAGATTCCACTGAACACAAAATTCAATGTCCATACATCATCTGCCACTTCTGGGGCTTCCAAAACACATAGCCATGAAGATTTATTTTTAAGGGAATCTGCTGCTTTACTTGCAAGTTTCCCTGAATATGGAATACAATCTGGCTGTCAGAGCAAGCAAGGCCATTGATCACAAAAATCGCAGATAACACCTGCCTAAAATTAGCACTGGGATCCTTCAATCTATACGAACATAAATTAATGCATATTTAGAATATTTTAAATTAAAACTTTCAGTAAGAGACTACGTTGTTTTCATAGTTATAGGATTTTGTTTGTAAGCTGCCAGACACCTTGGATGCAAACACTCCTGTTCATCAGGTCGATTTTCCTTTGAAAGTGTTGTCCTTTTTAACCACCACTGATGTGAACCAATCTTTTCCCCAAAGCACTCTACAATGCTGTTCTGAGGCTCAGTCAGTTTTGAAAAGACAGGATGGCCTTTCTCAAATGGAAAATTAATCACAACCATGCTTCTGTTTCTCTGCACCTGAGCACCTCTCCCAGGTTCTGCTACACCACCTCAAATATGAATCTTCTCCCAAAGCAACAACTTCCAGGTTTTAATCCTGGACTTTTAATTAGTTTATGCTGCATTACATGATGGATTGGGATTGCTTCATTTTGTAATCTGAAAATACTACGGACAGAAGGCAGACCAGACATGACTGCTGATGTAACGAGCAAAGTTTTCAGTACAAATCTTGCTGAAAAGACCTGACGAATGGTTTAATAACTGGAAGTCCTTTGTAACCAAATATTTTTGTTATAATTGCCCTGAAAATGAACTGAGGAATTCCTTAGAGTAATGGAGAAGATCAAAGCTAAAATACTGTCCCAAAATATCAAGGACTAAGCTTCTCTCTTCTCTTGCTATATTAGCAAAATACAAAGATGGATATTCTCTCCCTTCTTCAGGGTTACAATTCAATTATCCTCTAAGTAAGAACACAAAACATCTTGAAGGTGTAACAGCAGAGGTAGAAATTAGTTTTTCTACTAAGTTAGACAGAGCAGAGATGTTTTCTTTTTCTACTATGCATTATTTCCTAGATGATATTTGCTCAAAACTCCTGTATTACCTGGATTATCATATGAATTAAAATTCTACTGCTTTTAGTCAACATTTTTCAAATCTGCACTGTTCAGAGCTAACAGAATAGCTAGAGCCATTTTTGCAAAGTTCTGGAAAGGTAGCCCAAGCGTATGCAGTTTTACTGCTGCAAAAAGCTTAATTCTCTCTTTTCCTACAGTAGTCTGATTTTTTTTCTCAGTTACTAACAACATTTTATTTCCAAATACTTTGAAAGAATTCGCAAATCCCAGTCCAGAACACTGAAACTGCAAATTGTTTCCAACCAATTCACATTGTTGGAATCTGAACCACGAGAATCCCCAATATCTCCTTCTGCAGACAGACTGCAATTTGAAAAACTGAATGCTTTGGAAAGCGTAAGATACACAAGTAAAACATAAGTAAGAACAGAGAAAGCATTTCATGGACTGTGCTGTTAAGACTGCCCTTCTCAGTGCCACATCCTAACAGCGGTGGTGTAACAGTCACAGTGGTGATGGCTGAAGAAAAGCTGCTGATGCCTCACGATTGCTCCCAAGAGCTGCCTGCACTTGATCTTCTTTCAGAAAGAAGTCTTGAACCATCAGAGTCACTGTCTTTTCCAGAGGAAGGTACTGCCACATTGATTTTAAGGATCTGAACACAAAATGACTTGTGTTTCAAACCCATAAAGTTTCATGTGCTACCTATTAAGTACACAGTCACATGTATTAAAAATCCCCATCCTGGCACAGTGATCGTGTTTAGCAGCACGAGAAGTGGACTGCACTTCCTTGGCTTTGAAGAGGAAGGGTTCAACCCAAGCAGTTCCTGCGATTCTTCAGCTCAATAAAAGGGTGACAGTGGCAGTCACTTGTACTACACAACATTATATCCTGGAATATAAACATGATCAGAGGTTATTATCACGGCCCAGTTGAGAACATATGCTCATAGGCTATGAAAGCATATCCTAAGCCAAAATAAAAACAAAACAAAACCCAAATTTTTTTAAAAAGGCCAGAAGACACCAGAATTAAGATTTTTGCCTATGCTTACTTACTGAAAGTTAAATAATTCTTTTCTTTTCTTGCAAGAAACTGACCTGTTTTGTGAAGCAACTGGTTTGCTATCTGGTTGCTACACAGCCACCCCACCTCACCTCTCAGAAGTTAAAGATCAAAAAGAAGGTTCTACAAAGACACAGGTTGTATTACATTACATATTTTACAAGTGCTGAAAGCAGGGAGACATTGTTTCACAGGAAGTAGAACACACTACAAAACCAGGTATCCTGGAGGGGGGAGATACTAGGAGGGTGCTTTTGGATGCTCAGATAACACCAATTTCGGACAGAAGAACACTCAAGTAACTCTACAGGCAAAGTAAGGTCAAAACATAGTAAGATAACTGGTGTCAAGAAGCAAGATATGAGAAGCAGACAGAGCAAACTGGGCACAAGAGAAGTTAAAATCCTGCATCTTGACACTCCATTGCCATTGGATTAAACTCTACAGGGAAAGATAAATAAGACAACGAGGAAAGATCAGACAATAAAAGTCTACAAAAGCTATATTCTAGATGTTGAAAATCCAATACAAAATATAACCAAACATAGCTCACATCTAACTGCCCCATCCTCAGTTACCAAACTAGTACAGAACAGTAGATATACATAATTATAAGAACAAATTAAGAAAAAGATAAAAGCAGGAAAGACAGCAAGCCATCAGGAGAAAGTCATACACGAATGAACAATTAGTATAGGAAGTACATTCACTTCAAGTAATCAACTTTTAGCCTTGATCTACCTTTCTTCAGTAACTTCAAGTTTAAACTAAGTGCCAGTCTCCACATTTTAAATTGCAAATTACTTTTCTAAATCACTTAACAAATATCCTTGAAATTCCACATGTCAACAGCTCATTAATATCTACAGTAAATGTAGCTCTCTGAAAAGAACCACAGATTTTATGTTTATTGAGACAGATAGCTGGCACAGAGAAATAGAGCTCCTTCAATTACTGTTTGGCAGAAGCTAACTTTAGTTTAGAATCAGCCTGCAGGAATTTATGGCAATGCTGCAGTGAAGTGACTATTTTGAATAAGATTAGCTACTGTTGATGGCAATGCTTGGACAGTGTTTATAAATCAAATTTAGAACTTAGTATTTTATAATAGGCCACTTCAAGACTATCTTCCGTAATCACCTCTGCAGTATATTATGATAAATGCAAACAGGGTTGGAGATTAAAAGTAATAAAATGATGTACACAAGGTAATGAGTGCAAGCAAACTATAAACAAAGACTTTAACCATATACGTTTTCTATACCTCATTCCTAACTTTGTGGAGAACAAAAGATTAATCAAAGCAGCACACCTAACACAAACAAGTATTTCAGTAACCTCATATCTTGTTTTCTTATACACTGAAAAGAATTTAAACTCATGATGCATCAAGAACTCAACAATATTGTTAAAAAGTGACACTGTGAATATAAACAGATTTTTGTTGATGAATTTTCAATTATGTTGTTACCTCAGTAAAATGAAACTTGAAAATTCATCTAAAAATGAGTATATTAAACCAGACGTACAGTAGATAAAATTAAAATGTTTTAATTCAGATGAATCTGGCAAGCTTTGTAAGGCTTAACTTTTCAGTTAAAATTCAAATGGCAGCAGAGTGGGGGTTTTCTGCTGGTTTTGTAGGCTTTTTTTTGCAAGAACACTCTCTTAAACACGAAAAGCAGATGGCTTGAAAGGCTTGCCTATCTATGGGGAAGGAGTTGTACAGTATAAACATTTCTATTTTATTTGCCAAGATACAGATTCTAGACGATGATTCAGTCAGCACACACCCCAATTAAAACAGCAACTATTAATGAGTGAAGAACACCTTGGTGAAGAACACCTTCCCCTGACCTTAGCCTGCACTGGAGCTTGAAAATAACTCCATAGAAGAAAGGCATCCAATGTGGAAACCTTCATTTTCACCACAAAAACAAAAGCATGTGTGAATGTAAATGAGCATATTTAAGTGAAAACAGTAATAAACAAAATCTGTATTCCACAGCTCTAATTGCCTGCTTCTGTGAGTTTTCCAAAAGGCTCTTCGTCATAGCTAAAAATAGGCATGGATCAAAGAAATCGAAGTGCCAGTGGGTAACTATTATTACAGCCTTTGATAGTCCTTGAACACAAAAAATTGAAATAACAGAAGTGGTGCATTTCACAAAACTTAAGGAGTCTACTGGTAAGAGATGCATTCAGCTTACAGCCCAAACATCACTATTTTATTCATTCTAGACCTGCTTACTATAAACTAAGTTTTTAATCCTTTGGTAAGCAATCAAATAGCCAATTTAAGAATTACTGTACCAAGATGTTTGAATTTAACACACCCTTACATATTATGCATGAGGTCTTTCCAGCAACTTCAGTGCGATCTGCTTGATCTCTAGCTACGCCAGCCTTGTAACTTCTGGTGAACAAACACTAACACTCTTAGAAAAAACAACCTTAGAAAATTATTATGTATTTTAGACTTTGACAAAATTTAGCAGCAGTAGTGCTGCTTAGGGAGTCCTTGTTTTCTGCTTCTGACCCTGTTAGCAAATTTTGTAACTACACCAATAAAGGGACTGAAATACATAGGGAGGAGACAGGAGCCAGCTGCAATCAACGTCAGTGGTAGAGCTGCTGACAAAAATATCTGTATAATCACACCTGGATCGGACTTAACTAACCACAGCAGTCACTGTGCTGGTGTCTAGCCCAGAAATCACACAAAATACACTGCATTAGTTATCTTCTAGAAAAGCACTGACATAAAGGCAGGCTCAAAAACTGCCTCATAACAATATTCTCAAGAGTTATAAGAAAATTAAAGTTCTGAAGTGCTAGATGAAAGAGAGGTATTTCAAGAATTTGTCTTGATAACCAGCATTTGATCTCAAGCTTGCCTCAGAAATCGCAGCGTTGCTGACCAGGGGTACAAATCAGCCAAGGTTCAAAGATCCCAAAGTTTTCTAATAAACAGTGTGCATCACAGCATATAGTTATAAAGTTTATTAAAAACACCCCTCTAATTGGCTAATTGGTAAAGGGAAGTAAAGTGAAACGTGACTCTCTTAAAAGGATGCAATGAAATATTGCACTCCAAGAGCCTCAGCAAATCCTCCTACGTCAAAGCACACCAGGAGTACTTTGGGAATCAGCTGATGTCAGTGGTGTTCTGTACTCTTACAAACTGATTCAGCACAGGCCAGGGAGAAGACAGCAAATGAAGAAAGGTGCTGTGTTCATCTCCTGCCTTATCAGCAAAACTTCACTCGTCTTCATTCTGATATAACAATTAAAATGCAAAAATACATGTATTAATTTCTCTAGGCATTGAGAGCTGATACAGATGACATATTAGCAAAATATTTCTCATTACACAACAATGGCTCAGGAAAAAATTCTCACAGAAACAGAATGGGATAATTACTGCAGGAACAATAATGAAGGGCACTGAATTGTAATGTTCTTGTCTGGAGCCATCAACAGCATCATTGACCAACCACATCACTTCCAAACTACTACATCAGCATGTGAAAATTGCCAGGTCTATTGATGGAAATAACACCCCAAAAATAAGGCAGAGACAGAGGACAAGATTATTTGATGTCAGATGAACAAAACACAATCCCCGAGGGGCACACGACCACAGACAGACACATTTCTAGCCAGTTTAATTCTCAAAAGGGAAAACTATTAGAGTAACTTACGAATCCAGATGAAGAACTCTCTGGCCAATCCTGGCACATGCCGCGGCAACAATGGATTCAGGCAAACCTGAAAGGACAGAGGCATTTTTAGGAAACAAAGTTAGAGATAGGCAATTCAAACAGAAGAAAGTTTACAGTGTGAGTCACTGAGATTTTGATTCTCTCATGCTACTAAAATAACAAACACTATTTTGTGGCCATTAACATTTTGCTATGTCTCTCTTGAATGCAACCCTTTGTTTTTTAAACAATTGTATGGTACATGTCACTTGCAAACACCACTACCTCTAGGTTAAAGCTTGTCACCAGTGATACTCTGTTATCATAAACACACTGAGCACTTGCCAGCACGATACCAAATCTTAATGGGATGCTCAGTGACTGCATCCCTCCCAGTACAGCCAGGCATTAC
Organism: Dromococcyx pavoninus; assembly: GCA_033558185.1. NCBI lineage: Eukaryota > Metazoa > Chordata > Aves > Cuculiformes > Neomorphidae > Dromococcyx > Dromococcyx pavoninus. The sequence goes on from JAUMJL010000137.1 coordinate 367,168, forward strand.
CTGAGGGCATTTCTGTGTATTTTTGTTCACTTCAAAGTGTGTGACATAACACGAAGGCCATGTAACAACCCATCAAAATGGTGGTTTAGAACTAAAAAATTCACAGTAACTGCTGCACGCCCTGGTATATTGTCCAAGGATGCATCAGAAAGTGTGAGGGTATAAACCTGTTGGGATAGTATTAAACAACTGTGTATGGCAAAGAGTCCTGAAGGGTGCTGTCTCCTCCATGTTGTCTGTTGGCAAACACCTCTGGTGTGCACTGCCCTGGAACTTCATTTCTGATTGACCTAAGTGGTTTACTGCACCAGAGTGCCCAGGACCACACACCCCATCCTGCATGCAGTCTGAGACCTGACTGTGAACAGAAACACTGAACGGATGGTGCAGGGGTACCTTCACTGCACATGTAGAGGTAGTGGTAGGGACAGGACAAATGTGAGGTGGTTGTTCCTAATGCGGTACGGTATCCCTGTCAAAACCTCCACGTCATGCAATTATGCTCTGTCAGATCAACACGTTTTCACTACATTTAAAGAAGATGGGTAGTAAAAAGAACCCACTAGGCCAATGATTCTTCCTAACAGCAATACCTGCTTGGAATGGCAAATGGCTGCAACTGAAAGTTTAACAAATAAAGGAAGCTGTTCTCTAACTTCTACTCCCACTCATCAGATTTCTACCTGCACAATTAGACAACTTGGATTTCTGTCCAGATTCAGAAAAGAAGTACAGCTCAATATCTAAAGAGCTGCATGGCACTAGCTTTGCTGAAATCTCTTTTAAAGGATCTATTGGCTGTTTAAGGAGGTAATTCAGTAAAAGCAATTAAAACTCTAAGGGACTGGTATTAAGAGACACTTAGGCTACGCATGCAATTAAGAGATTAGATTAAACAAAGTGAAAGGAGTGTTTCACTGATCTGACCTACAGCGCAGCACCAGAAGCGGCTGTGCCAGTACAGCTGAACTGCAAGGGGAAAACACAGGTGTGGTGGGGCACAAACTTCTTGGACTGCTTCACACTAGGCATTACCTTCACAAGAACTTCATGTTACACCCGCTTACAAAGCCTGAGGTGCCAACACAATACCAAGATTTCAAAATCAGCGCAGATACTATGATTAGAATGTAATTTTCTCATAACACAAATCCACTTAAAAAAAATTTGAATATACTTACTCACCACTGAACTAAAGGCACTTTCAGCATTAAAAGCTGCTACCAATATAATCTATACGGAATACAACACACACTCTACATTGTATGTTGAAATGCAGATGTAACTTTTGACAGGAGAAAGAACAAGTGACATTAAATGTAACTAAGAAAATGAGCCTAGCAAACCATTGAGTAAGAGAATACAGATCAACAATTATGTGCTGTTTACTGCCTACGAATGCCTTCGACAAAGTCTTTAGAACTTAGGTTTTTTAAGTAAGAACTCAAAGCATGGACCATTCTGAACAAAGAGACAAGGGAAAAACATGTTCACTGCAGCACAGCATCCTGAATGCACACAGCCTTATTATGAGAAAGCAGCTCCACACGCATCTGGTCTCCCAAAACATTTATACATAAGTCTCATTTCTCCCCACCTATAAACTATCTGGAACAGAAACTACAACTACTATTTTGTTTGTAGTTCCTGAAAAAGGTTTTCTTTCCCTCATTTGGGCACAGACAATACTACTCTGGAAATGGAATTGAGAAGCTTGTTTCTCCTTCCTTATTGATAAAAGCCACTGAGAAAGCCTTGTAAAACATCACCAGTGCTGCCTGGCTGACCAGGACTGGAGTTATAGCTACTAGGGCATAACTGATTGCTTTAAGCTTGATCCAATTGATACTGTGTTGGAGGTCTGTTCTTCCATTAACCTTAGATGAAATTGTTCCCCGAGTTAGCTTCCGCACTCTTGAAAGCTGGCATCAATTTTCTTCACCAACTCTTTGCTTATAAGACACGGTGGCCCCCCGAGTACCCACTGGCAACAGAATGAGAAAGTATAAGGAAGGCAAGGCCCCTGCACGTTAGCTTTTGGAGAGGCTCCTGGAAGAACCTGACAGAGCAAAACACCATTTATTTGTATGTGACAAAACCTTGGTAAACTGAAGAAATAAGACTGTGCCTTAGCACCGGTTTCTGAATTCGCTTTTCCAACAGAAATAAAGGCATACAGAAAACAGGTAGATTTTCAAATGCCAGCTACTCCTACAGGTGACTTGGGCTGCACGACAGTTACTTCACAAAAGCTTTCTTCAAGAAAGGAGGCTCTGCTAAAAAGACCATTATAACACAGTTACAGATAGTCTCTCTCTACCTAAGAAAAAATAAGTAACTTGGAAAACCCTCCTTAGAAAAACAGTAGACTTTCATTTAACAATAGCACATGAAGCTGAACTATCTCCTAGAGGATGCTCACATATTTGTGCAAAATAGGTCCCCTTCAGATTAGTCAGTAACAGAGAAACGTATTCTTCCATAAATTGTTCCTATTTGGAAAGAGTTTCCTATTCAGAACTTTGATTTGTTAAAAACTCCAAGCCAGATTACACTGAACTTTTGCAATGCTTACAGACCCTAGCTATAGGACAGAGCAGACTCCAGAAGTTCTCAGCTTAGTTTAAAGATAATGATTTATTACAGAATTCAGATGATAGCAGGGGTAAGGCTGTATCTCTAACATCGATTCTGAAGCTTCACTTCTGCCTATCGAGTAAATAAAGCTGGGTAGCTCTAAGCTGTTTTTCTCTTGCAGGAATATTCTAACACTTTCTCTTGGACAAGTGTCAGCTGCTGATTTTGCCAGCTTAAGGGCGGAAGGACTTAGCACTACAGTCCATGCCACTCATGATGCTTAATTGTTTCAAACAGGCAGTTGAGTAATGATTTGGATCCAATAACTTAGATCAAAGAACAGCAAGATCTAAATGAAAATCTACATTTCCTTTTAGATTATTAAAAAAAATATGTTTGCATTGCTATCAAAACCAGTAATCAAATTACTGAACCATCAAGAGCTCTGCTCTCTGGTATAACTAGCAGTAACCAGTACTTTTCTAGTAAGCTATTATATTATTATTATTATATGAAACAACACACATCTCATTTTATTGTATCTGAAATGAAGAGGGCTACTGCAAAAGAACATTTTCTCAAATAAGGTTCCAAATCCAGACACCATTTAGATTTGCAATGGTATTAGCAGGAAGTAAGAAGTCTGAACAGAAATTGCATGATCCAAGCACAAGAAAGCAGCAACAGATTCAGATTTCAGTTATGTTATACATAAACATCTGGCAGCATAAAAGGGAAATATGCAGAGGGATAAGGAGGCCATACATTTCTTGTATCGATCTAATGTGCTGACTCAGAAGTTCCTCGTATTTGAGGCAGAATCAATCCAGAAACAGCAGTGCTTGTTATCAAGAAGTATAAACTCTTCCTGTGCTTCCAGGCTCATTCATATTCCCCCTATAGAATGCTTGTACATTAGACATCTGCATTGTATTGAACTGTCCTGCACCTCATGTCTCTTACCAGGAAAAACAAAGATAAAGAGTTTCCCCTCATGACGAAGGTACCACTTGAAACCTATATCATCGTTCCTTAAAGCCTTTGCCTTCCCTCTCCACTTACTTAACCTCCGTTCATCAGATGCTGCTAGGTAAATTAGCCTCTCTGGCCTTCTGAAGGAAACATTAATTTAAAATTTCAATGAAGAAGGACAGATATCAAAATAAGTATAAAATCAGAGATTTTACTCATTAGTGATCTCTGGGTCACTAACATGTTCTCAGAGGTAGAATTTCATAGGTATTTCTTGACATCTATCCAGAAAGCAATGCATTTGCATGAATCTGTGACACTGCCTCATGAAGAACACAGACCACTCTCGACAGCACCAGCTTTCATGGCAGCTGTCTAAGCACTTTGCTATTATGGCCTTCTTGGATACATAACAGGCAGGTTAATCTCAATAAATCTTACAGATGTGACTGCTGCAAGCTGACCTTGAAGTCTACATCTGGTTGTTTCCAGCAACCTCTGACCAAAATAATTTCCATTACATGAATTTTTGGACCTTTCCTATCAAGAAAAATCAGCTATACTTTGATTTTAAAGCATAATGTGTTTTACAAGTAAATAAACAAATAGAAGATTTCTCTACATGTTATTTACAGTTACCAAGATACCAATTTTGCTTCTAGTTTCAACACAGCAAAATTAAAATTAGAGATAACTGCTATGCTAGAAAACTCTTTTTTTAAAAAAACCCTTATTTTAAAAGCTTTACAAAATAATGAAAAGTTATAATTCACCTTTGTGTAATCTAAAATTCATTTTAAGCTTACACACTGTGACTCTTCTAATTAGCAGCTATACATAATGCTGTAGTGACGTACTGCCTCTTCAAATGACTTTAAACAGATACATTCACTGCCCCAAGCAATCCATAAACTGGACAGCTTCCTATGTGTGGAAGCATCTCGGTTCCTGAACTGTTCCCTGTAAACTATTTTCCAGTCATCCAGTGGATAAGCTTTTACCCAATTACACAGGATTCATCTTGAAAAGGTTTAAATGTTTAATTTGTTTCACTGTATCTACTAAATAAATCACAAGTGGCTTTTTCATAATACAAAATGTTGAAGGGAAATATATTAAAAATGCTGGAACACACACAATTTCAAAACAATCTTCTGGAGTCAGACAGCTGACCGACTATAATAAATTTTGTTTGTATCCAGACTTCTAAGAAGAGAGGAATCACTGACTCCAGAGAAGCTCACTACGCAAACTGCACAGTACGTTGTTGGTCTATGTAAAACTTCAAACTGCAAACAAAGTTGAAATGCTGATTGTATATAATATTTTAAGTTAAAGCTTGATAATTAGAATTGATAATTGGTCTGATTCATTTTATTATCTGCTGTATTGCAGAATAGTATCAGAAAATATTTCTGCATTACAGAACACAGTAGTGGCACAGAAATGGTAGCTCAATAAGACAAGTAAGAAATCACAACTGGTCGAGGAAGGAGCCCTAAGTAAAAAGTTTCTTCTCCTACATTAGTAATTCCATATAGTTATCTGTGTACTATCAGAGGAACGTGGCAATGAAAACCACCAATACATGGAGAATAGTAAAAAGAATAAAATAAAAGGGTGTGAGTCAGTGTTCGTTTTGTTTGACTTTTACTTGGACAGATAATGACTTATTTACAAGCAATAATAATAATAGGGGTCTATTTCCTCCTTCCCAACCTCAACATTACAAGTCAATGCCGCTGTGTTAGTCCACACTGACCACTGACATCAAACCCCACCCATCTTCAGCTGGTTTTCCATCCAGCTTTTGTTGTAGTAGCTGCTGATACAACCTGAAGTCTGTGTACTTGTATAAGACAATGTAAACAAAATACCAGCCCAGAAGATGTATTAGAAAACATTTTATGCACATCCTAAAAATATCCTGCAACAATAAAGACACAGAATTTTTTTTAAATCAGTCTTCAATGCTAACTTCATCATTCACATCTATAACGCTTAGCTTAGTTTTTCATGGTGTATTTTTAAAATTGTATCAGTAACTGGAAGTGATTTTTCCTAACACCACACTTGCATAAGATAAACATAAAGTATTTACACCACTCCCAGCATAGCGAACAATAAATAATAGATTCTCCTGACAGGACTTTGATGACCTGGCAAAGCCCGAGTGCTTTCAGCCAAAATCATATGAAACCATAAATCACTCTTTATTTTATGGAATATTTCAAAATGGATTCCTGCTTTCTACCTTGAAAGTCATTCCATGCGTTATTTATAACCACTGAAAACTAGAATGGAAAGAAAATTGCATAGAACTAGAAAATTTACTGTGACTGCTTTTATAAAGAATAACTCCTTTTTAGAAAAAAAAATAGAATTACTGGCAGACAAACTTGTGCATACAACCACCTCTTGAAGAGCCACAGCCTTCATCTTACAGCTTCACCAGCAGTTATTACAGGCCTTCTGGAGTATCAGGAGACAAGTTTAAGAAGTGACAACTGAATATAATCCAATCAACGGATGAAATTCAAAGATAAGGATGACAATGCACCCCTACCCACACTACTTACAAATATGCACAGCTATGTGGCAAATCTTTGCACTCAACAGTCGTTTCTGCCATCAATTCAACATCGCTGTATGTTTTGCCTATGGGTTTTCCTATTTGACAACTGTTCAAAGTCAAAAGCTCTGCCACTGACTCCCAGCTCTGAGTGTCACTCTCAGATGCCTGTTTTCTGAGATAAATATTTATCGAAGAACTTGCAGTGTTCCCTCTTGCTATAAATGCACTACCATTTTAATGCCTGCGCTAAGTTAAACCTTATCAATAATAAACTCATTTAAATGAACACCATGAATTCCTCAAGCAAGCACTTACACCAGCCCTCCAAACCCGGATCCAACAGGCTTTCAGACAAGCAAATATCACTGAATATCACTCCAAAGAACAGACCTTTCAAAATAGAGAACTCCTTTGCGGACTGATGATAATGGACAATATCTGCTTTGGTAGAGAATCATCCAATAAATCCATTCCTGTTTGGTTGTGGGTGACTTGACCACAGTACTATACTCAAAAAAGCAGGAAAGGAGGGATATGAGAGATCAGGAGAAGAGTGACCTCAATTCTGCAACAAAAAAGGGCTAGAACAACAGCGTAACAACTTTAATTCTCATGTTGTGTTGCCATTGTAAACCTCGAGACACGCCCACCAGTTTTACGTCACATGATAATCTTCTTTTCTTTATAGCTATGGATATAAAATCCATGATAATAGTGAAACTTTTGCTGCTGGGCCCACCAGGACTTGTATTTCTGTACTACAGATCCATCTTGCTCTAAACTCGACTGTGCAAGGAAATGTTTCATCTGGTTTAAGGAAAAGGAGTTTCTTCAGTAGGTGGATTTACTTTTCCTGTAGAAATATTGAGGAAGTAATTTAACCTAAGCATTAAATGGAGCACTGATGGCTACAATTTAGTGTGACGCTCCATTTTCATTAAGCTTACTACAGGGAAACAGTTAAATGAGCCTGAAATAAAAACAAATTCAAATCTAATGTTACTACTCAATCTAATTACTAAAATTAACAGATGCACAAATTATAAAACCAGAAAAAGGCCACACATGCATAAAAGAATGCAATTACTACCATGATGTTACAAAGATCATTAACACAAACATTCTAGTCATTACAATATAACAATTAAATATCCATAGGTAGACTCAGCACTGGTTACAGCATTAGAAAACAGGGAATTAAGGCAAGGCTAAACTATTCCTCCAGGAGTCAGCTCCCAGAGGAGAAAACAGATCCAAGTTTTACTTTGGATAATCTTCCATATTGAGTAATTTAATAACGATTAAAAAACCAGCCAGTTAACAGTGTTAGTCACCACTTGTGTATGCTCTTAGTGAAAAGGAATGTACAGAAAAGACTGAATAATTCCGAAAATGCAGAGTTCTGAAAATCTTGAAATCAGTTGAGCAATACTCTCTAAAGGCTGTGGTTTTGCCCACTTGTAATAAAAATCCACACCATCACCACTAAATACAGCAATATTTCAGAGAAAGAATTTAGCTCAAAAAGTTTCCTTTACCCAATATCAAGGCTCTAATATTACTTGCTCTTTCCAAAGCAGGGAAGGTTCCATTTGATGGGTGTCACGTGAGAAACCTCCCTGGCACAGACAGCGCCACCAAAAGCGCCTTTGCTGGTTAATCACCAGTTTCAGGTGAAATCTTCAAAACCGTGTGCAATGTCTGTGAAATCCTACCACCAACCACCACTCCTCCGCAGCGAGCAGCATGGTTATTCCTTCACCCAGCATCCAGCAAGCACAATGCACTGTGGGCCAAGGGTGAGGGCACGCAAACGCAGGCTGCCGTGGCCTGAGCAACTCCCTGGCTCGTGCTCCATGCCACAAGCTAGTTATACTGCCTTAAAGAACAACCACCAAAACAAATTCCGGCAGAAGGTTTTTACTCTGCCATTGGAATAATGAAAGATGAAGTCATGAGCTTTCTCAGCAGCTAGAACAGCTCCTCCTCTTTCCCTCTTCTAGTTCCCTTAGCAGTGGGAACAGCGAAATAGCCTAACATTAATATTAGTTTGATAAACCTCTGATTTTCCTTCAATTTTGTACATCACATCATCTACACAAATACTTCCTTTCTCATGGCAGTAAAGACTGAATTATGCTCAAAAATCCCAGAATTTATTCAGTTTTTAATATAAAACGTACCGGCAGTACAAAAGAATTGTGTCCAGCGTTGAGGGAGGTGATTCTCTCCCTTTAACACTGCTCTTCTGAGACTCCACCTGGAGTCCTGTACCTAGTTCTGGGAGGTCCAACACAAGAAGGATATGGAACTGTTGGAGTGGGTCACAAAGATGATCTGAGGGCTGGAGCCCCTCCCATATGAGAACAGGCTGAGAGAGTTGGGATTGTTCACCCTGAAGAAGAGAAAGCTCAAGGGGGACCTTAGAGCAGCCTCCAATTATTGAAAGGGGCTACAGGAAAGCTGCAGGAGGGACTTTTAACAAGGGCTTGCAATGAAAGAACAAGGAGGTAATGGCTTTAAATGGGAAGGAGGAAGATTTAGAATAGACATTAGGAAGAAACTCCTCACGAAGAGGGTGGGGAGGCCCTGGCCCAGACTGCCCAGAGAAGCTGTGGCTGCCCCGTCCCTGAAGGTATTCAAGGCCAGGCTGGATGGGGCTTTGAGCCCCCTGATCCAGTGGGAGGTGTCCCTGGCCATGGCAAGGCGGGTGGAACTGGGTGGGCTTTGTGGTCCCTCCTCCTTGCAGCCCCGCGCCACAGGGCCCCCCGCGCTACCGCTGCCCCGGGCCCAGCCCTGACACCTCGGACCAGGCAGCGCCCCGAGCAGCGGCGAGGCCCGCGCAGAGCCCTGAGCAGCGCCCGGCCCGCCCCCAGCTCTGCCCTGGCTTCTCCCCCACCCCTCTCGAGCCCCGGCCCCGCCGCAGCCGCGCCAGCTCCTACCGGTCCCGATCACCACCACATCGAACTCAGCGGGCAAGTTGTCCGCCATCTTGGGAGGAGCCAAGCACGTGACCCCGCCGGCGGGAACGAAACATGCACTTCCGGCATCGCTCGCCGGGCTGCTGGGAGCTGTAGTTCTGGGGGAGGAGAGAGGATCACTGACTCGTTCGGTTGGGAAAGAGCTTTGAGATCATCGAGTCCAGCCGTACCTGTCCACTACTAAACCACCCCTGAGCACCTCATCCACCCGTCTTTTAAATCCCTCCAGAGATGAAGAATCCACCACTGCCCTGAGAAGCCTCTGCCTGTGCTTCACCACTCTTTCAATAAAGAATTTTTTCTGATATCCAATCTAAACCTCACCTGGCACAACTTGAGCCCATTTCCTCTCCTCCTTTCGCCTGTTGCTTGTGAGAAGAGACCAGCACCCACCTCACCACAACCTCCTTTCTGGGAGCTGCAGATAGTGATGAGGTCTCCCCTCAGCCTCCACTTCTCCAGGCTAAACAGCCTCAGGGCCCCCAGCAGCTCCTCATAAGACTTTTTCTCCAGCCCCATCCCCAGTCCCGTTCCCTTCTCTGGATGTGCTCCAGCACCAAAATGTCCTTCTTGTGGTGAGGGGCCCAAAATTGAACACAACTGAAGACACTTCTTGCCAGGGCTCTCTGATGCAGCTTCATTCTTCCTGCAGGCTCACACAGACCTTGCAGTGCGGAAGAGTCCAGCCTGCATCTGCTCCGTTTGGCTCTTCACAAAGTGCTTGTGTGAAAACCAGCAGTCCCTGCCCTGGGCTCGCCCCATGTCCGCTGCGCTGGCTGCTCTTTCCATGCCAACCACCAGCCTTCGCTGCTTGCTCTATACCCAGCAGTCCCTGTGGGCCCGTTCCTCCAGCCTGGTTCCATTCCGACCAGCAGCTGGAGAGCAGGTCATCCTGTGTTCCATTCCAGCTGACCTTAGAATCATAGAATCATTAACGTTGGGAAAGACCTCTAAGCTCATCCAGTCCAGCCACCTCATCCTATCACTGGTTACTTGATGCCGCATGCAGAGGCAGTCCCCTCCACGGGGACTCGAGGCAGGCAGCCAGCAGGAACGCTGATGTAGGGCATTCACCCCACACAGGACACCACCACGACCCATCAACCACTTTCTCTATCCCATCACCCACCTGGTCTCTTACCAACCTGCATTTTTTGAAAAATTTACATGTCAATTCTGCTGAAGTTCCTGGGTGACCGCTTCTTGAGTAACTCACAATAGATTTCCCAATCTATTTCTATTGATTGTTCAGCCTCATTGATCACTGCACTTTATTAATGTATCCGAGAAAATATTTCCCTTATTATTTTTAAAAAGTCCCCTTACTCCCAATTGTGATAATTTCTTTCCTTAATGCACCATATTGAAGACAGATTTTAGATAAAAGTGATTTAGTTCATCTATTCCTTCTCATTAATCTCATGTCCTTCCTTGTCAATTGACAGCCATATTATACGTTGGATTGTACATCCTTCTCTGTAGCATTCAAGAACTTCTCTATTTTTCTCAACCCATCAGTTAACTTTTTCTTTTCCCCAAAGCCTTAAATCACACAGCAGTCTCACTCTGCCCCTTCCTTCACCTTATAAAGAAATGAAGGGGGAATCAACAGTGAAAAACATAATCTACTGTTTCAAAGCAGCCTCTCAGAGTTACCAGTCTGAGTGAAAGAATAACGAGAGTAAAAAGACCTATTTGGCAAAGCCAGCTACAGTAATGTAGGCAAAATAACCTGCACAGAATACCTGTGTCAGAATACACTGGAAAGTTCTAGAAAGTTTGGCTTTCTATTTTGCATTTAATGGTTTATATGGCTTTAGACTAATCTCTTAATATTACTGATTGTGTATGATTATATTAAAAAGTCTTAACACTTTAAATCAATAGTAACAATAAACCAGCTAGCAGCCTGTTAACACCCTATTACAAGCGCCTTGTTCACACAGCAAAAGAATAGTGAAAATGGTATAAAGTGACTAATGGAAACCAGAGACCACCTTACCCCACGGTACTGCCAGATGTGCCAGAACAGAGCCCAGCACAGAAAACAGCCTAGCAGGAAACAGCAAACAATGTAAAACCAAAAATGTATAGATTTAAACATCAGTACTTGATAACTATGCAAAGAAATCTGTAATACAGAAAACTAGTCATTATGGATTCAGATATAAATGTAGTAAGATCAAATCTTGTGTTCCTTGTATTTATGCTTTCAACTGTCCTATACAGATTTTTTAAAAAATCCATCCTGCAGCTTCAATAGTGCAATTCTGTTAACAAAGCTGACATTACTACTTTTTAAACTGTAACAACAGAAATTTATCCAGAATTCTCATAATGCTGGATCATAATGCTTGAGTTGAGGAAGAATGCACCACTATGTTGGTTAGACCGAATAAGACTTCTCCTTGCACATCCTTTTCCTACTGTGGGAGGACATACTCATGAAAACAGCGTTTCAGTGTGAAAACCTTTTGTTAGTGTTTAGTACAATTCTAGGGCTATCCTAGAACAGAGCTATTTCCCTGTCAATGTCTTACTGTTTCTCAAGTGCTTAAGTTATTTATCCCATTACAAAATGCTGTTGTTTGGTTCTGTGAGTTCCTGTTAGCTTCATTCATAAGATGCAATCAGTGCAATCCTATTTCATGATGACAGTCATTACCCACTGGACCAGAAATTTTTCTTAGTACTATTTATTTGACAAAAATGATTATTCAGAATCTTTAACCACAAGCTTTGTCAGTCCCATACAACACAATTTTTTTCTATATATTTTACAGTTTTAATATCAGCAAATGTAGACATAAAATATGTAAGTATGAATAATTTTTATGAGAATTTCACGGACCTTGAGAAAATGTCTTACCATGTTTTTCTCTTTAGCTATTTAATTGCAATGTCATAGTAACAGAAAGCAGCATACCCAATTCTGCATGGATGAATAAGCACATTCAATAAAGAAGATTTAACGGAGTAAATCAAACACTGGATTAAACATTTTCTGCATAACAGACCACAAAATGGGCATTCATTTTACCAATAGAACCTCTACATTAGAAACAAATAGAAATGCACACCAGCATAATTAAACTGCACATCCTGTGGCCTGATTACAGAATTTCCCTATATTTTCTTAAACTGGGTCTCATCAATTAGAATTGCCAAAACGCATTCAAGAATGCAGATTGACAAGACCAAATGTAATTTTTTAACCATTTACATTAAATACATTTTGTTTTCTATATTTTAGGAAATAAGTCACAATCCTCTATATTGCAGGGGATTCATACAGCATTTTTAGCAATAATAATTCAGAAAGACACAATTATAAGATTTAGCAGTTCTAAATATTTTCCCTGTAAGCAACTTTTCCTACTGTGATTTCTAACAAAATGTCTCTCTTATAAAAAACATGAGGCTTGGCTTTGTAACTTTTATTTGAGCTTTTCACATATTCATAAAGCTACCTGTGTTGCTTTAAAGTCTGTATAGTTAATATCTAACTTATTTATCAAAATACTTCTGGGAAATATAATTTTAGCAAAACCCCATAAATGGTGTGTTTTCACTTTCCCAGATGGAAACACCGAAGCCCAAAAGAAAATGAGGAAGAATCAGCATTAGAACTATGGAGTTTCTAGTTCTCTCAAGATCCAATCACAGATCCTTTGATCAAATACTTTATCCTCTACAAACAAACACTTCAAATTAAATACTTCATATTAAGTTTATTTTTTCTTGAATTATGTAGTATCTTTACCCTGCAGTGACTTCATATGTTAAATCTCATTCTTTCTATTATTCACTCAATGGATATAGAATTTAATTCTATTTCAGTACCAGTTTGAATAAAGATCAGCAGCAGGATCGGACCTATTAGCTGCTTGAAACAACTATTGAATAACCTGATTTATCCCAACTAAATGGCTCATTAGTTCAGGCAGCAAGATAATGTTTGTGTGCTGCTGAAGTTATGCATGGTTGTCATATAGAGTTTGCTGTTGTGCAACTGTCAGTCACTCAAGCATGCACAAACTAGTTTGTACATTAACTACAGACACAGCCACTCCACATTCAAACATGTCTGGAAAAAAAAAATTGTTTCCAAATTTGTTCAAAACTGCAAAACACCTTTATTCAAACCTCTTCTTTGTTACTACTTTCTGACTTTTCTTTCTTTCTGTCGTGGCTTGCAGTGATCAGTCCCAGTCATGCCCATAAAATACACTACTTGTGTTTTATTAGTGGCATTAGACCCTAAACTGCAAATTCTCAATTGTATGTAGACACTTAATCCCCATGGATGGTATGAATATTCCTTTGAGACAGTGATCCTGGCCTTGGTAGATAAATGAACTAAACATATTTAAAAGAATCTGAGTAATTAAATCCACATTCTCTACCTAAGGAGCACTGAAACTAATTTTGAAGTTGCCCTTTTGATTACTAAGATGTGAGTAAATTATAGGAGTGTTTAGAGAGCAGGGAAAGAGGATTACACTTCACTCTGCTTCTGTAAGCATACAAGGCAAGAAGTCCATTTTTCCAACTTTTAATGAGTGACATTGTGCAAATATTCTGTTGGTCTCTCATTGCAGTCAATACTGTCTTGTACAGAGTGATCACAGATGAGAAAAAAACAGGATCATAGTGTTGATCAGGCTGCTCTGCCCAGCAAAACTGGCAGAATATGGAAAGAAGGCTCCACTACAGCTTTGTTAAGGATTGCCTACGAGTTTTACAGGCTTCCTAAAATGACAGATGTGCAAGATGAAGGCGACAGTCTCTTCAGTCTCTTTCAGTGGCCCAAAAGTTCAGTTATTTTTATGCTACAGGCTAATTTTAGTGCTTAAAAGAACTGATGAACCTAGGATGATGACTAACATGCTGCAGTTTTTAATTGCTTCTCTCTTGGAGATGTGAAGGAAAGCTTACTTCAGGGATTGGAAACTCGGAGAACTATTGGTGGTAGAATCAGACTATATCTTGATTTAAATTGACCTAAACCCTGCCTAGTGCCAATGAAGAGGCTGATCTCAGAGCCAAAAATGTGATGTAGAAATACTGTGGACTAATGCAGGGTAAGTTATAAGAGAAAGCAAGCAACAGAACTTAAATAAACTTGAATGTTCACAGTTGAATCTTACCTGTGCTAGTAAGGATTTAAATTATAAACTCTCATAGAACAAAATTTGATCTCAGTAACATCAATATAAATCGGGAAGAATTACTGAAATTATGCCATTATAAAGCAGGATGTTACAAAGAAGAGTTTAATGCTTTGTGTCCTAGCGACTCCATTATTTCCATATTCCGGCATCTAAAAGTCTTGGTCAATTAGGATATTTCATAAATGGCTACTAAAGAACAGGCAAAATAAACAGTTTGTGTATATAGGAGTGCTGTATAAAGTTGTGCAACAAATCAAGATTGGTAAATATGGATGAATGTGTCTAATGGTATTCAGTTACTGCCTTAGTTCATTTGCAGTATTTCTTGAAGCAGTTTTTATCGCGTAGTAAGAGGTTTTCAGACTCGTGTTGCCAGAGTTCAGGAAAAACGTACTTTTTCCAACACATCTGGAGACTGTAGCTTATGTAAGAAACCAATTCCTGTTCTTTTATATATTGCATTTCTTTTATTCATCTCTTTTGACTTGTTGCCAATTTAGGAATATGAATTCTTTAGCCATTAGGACTTACTCCTACTTCATTACAGTCACCAAAAGTTTTACCATGCAAGTGCAGCCTCTACATCACAGTCTCTTCTGATTGATTAACAAACAATAATTACAGTAAAAGGTGAAATGTATGTTGATTTAAACATGAGATAGGAGTAGTTATCTCATTCCACTGCATATATGTATTTAAAAATGTGTCCATACAAATACTGAAAAGAAGAGCAGTTGATCTGAGAGATGGATAATATGGCATACGAGACAAAAGCCCAGCTGGCCACAGAGTGGAAGGCTGTAGGTCCTTTTTTGAGAAGAATGACAAATGCAAGATGCTTCAACATTTTTTTTAAGCAGTGGTATTCTCCGGTCTTGAAAACCATAAATGGCACATGGCTGAAAAGAAGAAAGAGGATAAACCAAGCCTTTAAGTTCTAAAACTGAAAAAGCTCCCTTAGGAAACTCACCATAAATATTATCATATAATTAAAAGAGTTTAAAGTAGTCCATAAAGCTAAGTGAATTGATGTGTCTCATATGCAGTATTTTTACCTACACTTCACCAGAGAAACCATAAACAAAAGACTATAAAGGCCTCAGATGAAATGAGTCCTTGCCAACTCGGATTGTCGGGAAGACAGACTTATCACCAAGGACTCAAACATGAAACTGTGTCCAAGAGACATCTAGAAGTTAGGAGTGAGTAACAGTTAGGAGTGAGTAGCAGCGAGGGACCAATTTTCAGGTGAAGCAAACTATCGGCGATAGCAGTGAGTTAAAAACATGAAATGATGTATAACAACTACATCTGACATTATGTAAGCAGACGAATAAAAATGATAAAGCAAACATTATTCTCACACTGGGAAGGTGGGTAGGAGGGTGGGTTTGGGAGAAATTTTAGTTGTAAAAGGGCTGTGACTAAAAAGAAAGCCATCAGCTTTTACAGCCATCAGTCTTGTTTCTAAGAAACAGGAATATGTGTGATCACCTCTCATTTTTAGCAAGGACATTTACTGAAGCCATATGCAGGAAAGGTCTCCTGATTAAGTATTTCCCTCACAACATTACAGTTAAATAAGGTTTTGTATTTTAAATATTCCACTTAGGATTTCAAAGCCAGAGAGTAGTAGTTGTGGTCCACTGAAATGTTTAAGAAATCTGAAATGAGATTATGCTCAGCTTGCCTCACAGAAATGAGAATAGGTCTTGTTTTTCTCTCCAAAGTTGTAAACTGGTGGCAGGCTGTATGTAGTGATGCTATTGAGAATTCAGAAAGGACACTTAAGATTTAACATCTATTTTTCATCAATCCAAATATAGTACACTCCATTTAAATGCTAGCTTTTCTTGTGTGGCAATCCACATTGTACTTATTAAACTTTAATTAAACTGTATATGTCTAGGAAATGAATGTTCCTACTGTAAACATCCTGTGGGTCAGCTATATTAAAGCATTTAACGCTTTTTTCCAAGATGTTTGCACTTTAAAGCGTTTTCAGGGGACGATGCAATCAAGCATCCTAGCATGGCTGAAACCTGAATTTCAACATCACTGCCCTGACAACAGGATCTGCTCCAGTTTATGCGTTCTTAGAATGACGATAATATATAAAATGAAAGCAGTAGGAGGTCAAATCTGGTTGTAGTCTGAGTGAGAATTTTAGGTTTGACTGTAACAAATCATAATGCATAATACTAATTAGAAGCCTTTTTTGGTTTATTCAGTATGATCTTTTTTAGAGTAAGATCTAGGCTTGGTGGCTGTCAGTCTTAGCAGATGTTTACGTCATAGATCTCTGCAATACATGCAGTGCAGTTTTTGATAAGGTAATTTCTCCTGTTGCAGAATTGCTCACTGTTCCCTAACATCTGACTATTGATAGAACTATAACAGTCTCTCCCAGAGCAATTTTGCATTGCAGACTCTCTACAGGAGGGAGGAAGACTTTGAGCCATTATACTTTACTTCTGCTGCAAGCCTAAAACGACTCAGAAGCTCTAAAGCAGAACTAATGGGAACACGGTGTTCACTCCCCTTTTGTGTATCTGCTTAGCACCTTATGAGTGGCACTGCCTCCTCTGTTTGATTAAGTAAATAAAAGGAAAGAATAGGCCATAGCTCCTCACATTAGGAGGCTGCCATATGAATATCAATTCTATATAGCTTATGTAGACCCGTATATCGACCCTTCAGTCAAGCCAAAAGAAACAGACTTCTTCCCCAACTTCAGAAGAATGCTGTGCTGCTGTAAATGTTGAGGCAGATTATTAGGAAGATTTGCAAAAATAACTACTTTAAATGGTTACATTCATTTTAAAGAAAAGAAATATAATTGGTATTTGCATAGAAGAAAATGGACGAATTTAAATTTTAGTTGATTATAATTATTGTCATCATAATCATCATCATTATCTTTGTATGTCTAAATGACTGATTCAAAGAAGAATTTT
Source organism: Dromococcyx pavoninus (assembly GCA_033558185.1). Classification (NCBI taxonomy): domain Eukaryota; kingdom Metazoa; phylum Chordata; class Aves; order Cuculiformes; family Neomorphidae; genus Dromococcyx; species Dromococcyx pavoninus. The sequence goes on from JAUMJL010000137.1 coordinate 384,404, forward strand.
AGCACATTTCACATGTCAGTGCAATTCTTTTCTGTTTTGTGCTTTAGTGCCTGGGGTTTTTCATTTGCTTTTTTCAGCCTGAACTTTTCATGGAAGCTATTGTAATCTTTTTAAAAGGTGGAAAAATGTTTCAAAAGTAGTCAAATCCATAAGTATTACATATGTACATTTTTTTTTCAATAAAACATAATCAAATTGTACAGAAAAACTGATACATAGATACTGTGTGATGGTGCTTCAAAATGCTCTTAAGAAAGAGATTCTCAGCAGTAAGGTTCAACCTGAGTCTGGACTGTTTGATCAGATAGGGGATGATAAACAGTGCTAGTTACATGCAAATTAGTAGGTGAATGTACTTAGGTGGCTGTGTTTTCAGATGAAGATATCATTCAAAAAGCCTGTTAATTAATTGGAACTGCACGTAGACATTGTGCTCCTAAAGATTTTCAAAGTTACCAGCAATTTTTAATATTTCAATAATATGTATCTTGATATAGATGATATTGAATCATCTATTCCATGTCATTCTTGTACAGTAAAAAGCGTGCATTCTACTAGTAAACCTATTTTGTGTGAGTTTATCAGTATTGTCAATTATGACGAGTTCAACAGACAAAATCTGTTGTGAAAGCAGTTTCTTTTTTGCAGATATAACATCAAAACAGAGATAAGCAATTAAGACTACAAGGGCGTTATACTGTGCATAGCAAAATAAATACAAGTTTTGTAATTCCTGTTTCCCTGATAACTTTGAAATTACTATGAAAAGCGTGCGTTTTGCAACAAAGGGATCATCGCAAGCGGTGTGATGGCTAGAATTCTTGATACCTGGCATCTTTGAAAAACAGGACTTGGCTTTCCTACGACTTACCTTCAGTGTTAATTGATTTCATTTGGTTCCACATCCTGCCTCAACCAGTTTGGACCAGTTCCATTGATTTTTACTCAAAATTCCAGGCTGATTTCAATAAGAAATGGCAGCAAAGCCTGATATTACTGTATGGCTTTCAGAATGAATGTACTATTTTTAGACAGTATCATAGAAGTGATGTACATTGCAGAATAACCATTGATGCCAATTTCTGTCAATAAGATTTCTATAGTTTGAAAATAGCAAAGCATTGAAAAATTTAGTAGTATCTGAGGCCAAAATACCATTTGATTCCATGGGAACAGAAGCAGGCCCAAATTCTGAATACTAAAATACTGTGTTGTATGTATTTAAATGTTTATTATTTCATTACTGTTTACATATATAAAGTATCAAAATACCTACGTAATGTAAAAATATGGTGAATTTCTAATATTTAGTCTCTTGCTTATAGAAGATATGCACTCCTGAATGATGGAAATCAATTATCTCCATCTGTGTGAAATGCTGTAACAAGATCAATGAGACCTGAACACAAGGAGGCATCTTAGGATAACAGCTGTAGATGTGTGCATCCTCTGGTGAAAAAAACAAACAAATGAATACACACTGCTCACCCTTACATTCTCCCTCCCCAGTATAAAATCCCTGCCATTATCCTTTCCAATTGGTAAGTGCATAAAAAGAAAAACAAATAAGAACAAATAGCAGCCCATATATCACTATGGGCAAAGCACAATAAAGGTCACTCTTAGAGCCAAGGTAAAATGAATGCTTTGCATTCAGTTTTGAAATTCATTTTTGATCGGAATTAATGGCCAGAGCACCCCTACAACCAAATGCTGTGTATTTAATGGTCGTACAGAAAACTGCAATGACGTGTATTTACTATTTAAAATACATATTGGTTTTAAAGATGAGCTCAAGATAATTACTTTCACAATATTAATAATTCTGCCAGCTGGAATTCCACAATGTAGATTCAATAAAATGCTAAAAATAATTATCCAATAAATCAGTTAAATTTCTGACTGAGTCTGGATAGCTATAAATTGTTTTCTCATTGATAAAATTCTGTTTATGAAAACCTATTTTCATGGAAATTACTCTTCAGATATTTATTGGAAAAAGCTTTGCAGTTAAACAGAAGACATGAGAATTAATGAAAGGTCCACATAAGCCTTATATATTGAAATAAACAAAACCCACTACTTTTTCATTTTTACTTGAACTAGAATGTAATGTCCATGTTTAAAAATGCCAAAAAATGTAAAGAAAAATTAGATACCTTCTTATCCCACTAGATGGTGGTGCCTTCAGATTAGGGCTGAGATGCTCAGACAGTACAGGAAAACTTTTGCTTTCTTTAGCTGACCTGCAAATACAGAGCGTGTGAGGTGAGGTTAATCTTGTTTCTCTGGGGATATAAAGGTATTAAGCATTCAGGTATAATGACTTACTGAATATATCTAAGTACACAGTACTATGTTCACAGCAGTTTGCTATAAAGTGTGTTTTAACTTCAATACACAACTAACAGTATTAATTTCTCTTCCTGAAGAAGAAAAGATGTAAACAATATTGAACCTTAATGATGATTGTATCTCATGTAACACGGTCTTCTTCTACTGAGGTCCTGGCTTTGCAATTTTATTGCCTTCTATCCTCAATCAAAATCAAAATTCAGATTAAAATAGCCAATCATCAGCAACAACTGCATCTTGTGTTCATATAGTATTGGAATGATCTTAAAAGTACTACTCCCATTTTTATGCCACAAATGTATCCTCACTTTAAGAATAAAGTATTTACACACAAATAACTTCAACAAAATGCAACAGGGCCCATCTCTTCAGTTATAAAAGTCAAGTGAAATTTTGATGAACAGGAAAAGTAGATGGGACCTTGTTTGAGAGAGTAATTTTGTGCTTTGATTTTCTCAGGTTCCCATCGTAAATAGTTAAATTCTTCACATATCAAATAAAGCTTGAACTGTTGAATCAGTGCAGATTCTGTGAACTGGAGAGCTCGTATCAAAGGCTGTGTCTGTTGAGAATTGTCCCAAGAGTAGGCTCAAAATCAAACTCAACTATTGTGCCAGGAGGAAGCCTACAGATGCAGGCTCACAGAGAGCTGGAACATGATGTTAGAGTGTTCAGGGCTGTCAGCTGTCAGGTATGCTCAGGTAGGCCAACGCGAGTCTAGACCTTCCTGGGTCCATGGAAACCATGTGGAAAAACTGCTGTATGCACATGGTCGCTCCAGAGATTGTTCTTTCACATTTGTGCAAGGGTAGTGAGTGATTGGTTGAAAGCAATTTGTGGGACTTGCACTGAACAGAATAAAATGCTTCTGAATTGTTTCAATTTTGCTTAAATATTATGAGGTAGATTGATAGTATGAAAAATTTAAGATTAAAATTAAGAGCTGTTTTATGGATGAGGAACCTTGGTAAGATAAGCCTGAGCATTAGACTTTCGTATTGTTCTTTTTAAAGAGGTACAAGTAATGCTACAAAACAGTTCAAGATGTCCATAAGGGTCTTGGAAAAGACAGCATTAATTAAGAACCCCAGACCTCTATTGAAGTCTACAATTTTGTTGCTCAGTGTGTATTACTTCACATCACTCTGCTCCCAGGTGATCACACAATTTATAATACCTACAGTTACTTTGAAAATAACTACCTTTCTGGCACATTTTGATTCATGTTTATTTTCTATATTTTCCCTTCCATTTATTCTATACCTCCTATTCTATCTTCTCCTTTTCAATTCCCATGTTTGCAACACCTACTTGATTTCCTATTTCCTTTGCAAGTAATGTACATCAGTATGAGCAGCATCAAGGTGCTGAGATGCCAAATTAGTATAATTTTCAAGCAAAATTACAGACCCAATAGTCCAGATACTTCCATGTAAGAACATCACAGCCAAAACAGGCTTAATCCATGACTTTTCAATAAGCACCTAGTAGGGCAATTCCTTTATATATGCAGAGGACTGAGGCAGAAAAATGGATAAAGAAGTAGATGTAGATGCTGTGTTCTTCTGTAGAGTGTTAATTACTTTGCATGTTAGAATCTTCCCTGACTGTATTAGGGACAGAAGCTCCTGTCTTCTTTTCTCTAGCAAAGTGGGCAGTGTTTTCTGAAAGCCTGAAGCAGCAAAATTCACTCTAATCATTGTTACTCACTACGATTAGGGGTTGAAATGCAGCATTTGCCAAGAGTGCAAGTTCCTTTATTTGATCACTTTGACTGTACCGGTATAACTGCCAATCACAGGAAACACCTCTAATAACTCTTCCTTTACTTAATAGAGAATACCACATCTTTAAAACATTAGAAACAGATGTCACTGCATTACTTCACTGCTGATGTATGTAATAGAAATGACACACTAATTAATTTAATGCAGTATAAATGTACTGATTATTTATCATGGCTGACAATAAAATTATGAAAACATTCAATTACAATCAGTGGTAATTCATTATTTATTGATTCTGCATTATGCACACATTAATACAATACATTTAATTACATAAGAGAAAGGATCATTTTTCTATTGATACTTAGACATTTAGATTCATCAGTTTTATTTAAAATCCTTGATGTTTAGGTGGGAAGCTTTAATCCACGATTCCAAAAAAACCTCTACAGAAATGTCAGAAATAAATTGCATGTAAGTGTCAAGCAGTAGTGCGTCTAGGAAAATGTGGGTAATGAAATGACATACTAATTTCAGTCTCTTTTTCTCACGTCAGTGGCCTACATTTGTTAATATAATCATGGTTATTCTTTGCTAAGTAAACCAAGGCATTAAACACAAAACTAGCAAAAAAATAATGATGTTTTGGCTTCTTTCTCAAGCCTCTACTCAGAATTACCAATACCAGTGGTTTGCATGCTCATGATTTAAACTCAAAGATCACTTGGGTAAGTTAAAAGCCTTACATTAGGCCCTGACTAATTTTTTTTTAGTTAAGGGCCATGAGAATATCATTGTTACTAGGACTGCAGTCAGTCTGGAATTCAGAAAGAAATGGTGTTTCATTTTGTTATGACTAGGCTGCACTTGAAATACATCTTTGAGGTTTTTTTTCGTCCTTCATTTTGGGCCCACCGTTACCTCTGACCCTCCTAAGTCCATGTTCACATTTATCCCTCACATTTATTTTACTGAAGATCCAAGTTCTTCACTAAAAATGAGCAATTCTACTCACATTGGACATACCTATATCAAGTCTATATAAGAATTTCTCTATACTAAAAAAGAACCCAACATAAAAAAAATCACCAGGAGTCTTTACATTGCAATACCTATTGAATTCAAATTTTCAGTGTCCTACCTCATGTTTGGTTATATCAGACCAGCTTTCCAGTTTTCTAGAAACAAAATGATGACTATTTCTAATTATTTCCCTACTGTTTGACTTAAAAAGCTGGCATTTTTATCACTGTCTCCTCCTAGTTGATCATGTGACCCATCATTTTCTGTACAGGATCCCTAGGACCCAGTAGCCACATCTATGCCAGCTGGCAGTAAGCAATTTCCAGAAAGCTGTTGACTGGCTCTATTTGGAATGGTTGGGGCTTTCCTCTCTTTTCCTGTGTCAGAAAAGAGTGCTTTCACATTTCACTCCAATAGGTCATATGTAATGTGATAAACACAAAACCAAACAAATATAACAGAACCTTTGCTTGACATTTTGCCATACAAACATGGCTGATTTTTACATAGGACTAATATACAATACACTGATATTTCTATAGCTGACAGTGTTAAGAAAATAGAATATTTTGCATACCAGTCTAAAATGACCAAAAATATCGAAGCTTTAATCTTAAATAAATATTCTAAAATACTTATTTCAGCTATAGGGAGGCTTACTAGTTTGTACACATTCAAATTACATGCTGCTGGACCTCATTCAAATAAACCATCTGGATGCTTCATAACTGACAAGATATTACTGCATGATTGTTAGGCTTTAGCAACTTTGCCTTGTCTTTAATAAAATTACAGAGAAATAATAATATTCATTGATATAGTTGATTTGTATATGCGCAGTTGAACTGGACAGCTGCCTGGTATTAATTCTCAAACCTTGAGCATTTTCTTAGTTTAAGAGCAGTTCTTCTCTCCATGGACAGTCACCTCTCAAGGGTACTTTTTTTACTACAGCCTTTATGATTTTATATTGCTTCATGCCATTCCAACTTGCTGGGTGTTGATGCGCAAGGCTTCCTCTGGCCTTGCAAAAATTCAGTCTTATTTAGAAATATGTTTAGCTTATTGAAGGCATTAAAGTCAAAAAGGAAAAAGAATTCTCACAGTGGAATTTGATTGTCACATTAATCTCTAAGCAAAAAATGTCTTTAAAAGGGCAAAGCCAATGAGAAATGTTTAAATCTGATTTATGAAATCTCCTAATAGCAATTATGTCCAGTAAATTAAGCCCCAAAAGTTTCTATCTGAAGTCGGTTATTTGTTATTTCTATCATTTCCAGTATGTAAAAATCTCAGATGACTTCAGGGCTCAATTGTATTAAACTCTTTGCTGAATTAAGTAGCCTCTGCCCCACAGAGCTTCCAATCTAAGGTTTTGATCCTAGAAAGATGCAAGAACTCATTTAGGAAATATGAGCATTCTTATTGAAAGGTATTAATTTAAACCTAGCTTATTTGAAAATTCTGCCTCAGTTTTAGGCCTAAAGGGGGCCTAAAGCAAGTGGTGAGTCTTGTTAGAACACACATATGGAGAGAAAGTGAATTTCCTGCAGAGTGTAATTTAGATCATTTAAGTTAACAAATATAGCAATTTAGTTAGCATAAAGTCATCTCCCCTCATCTGAAATAGGATTACTCATAATGCAAAAATATTAAACCTTGCAAAAAGGGTGCCTAACTAAGGAAGCTTAACAAAAGGAAGGAGAAGGCGGCATACACTAGCAGTGCGAGAATGGAAATAGATGAAATGCTTTGTTGGTATTGCTTGTTTTGCATCCACTTGGAAAAGTTTTGTTTGTACTTTTCTGCTTTCTTTGTTTACTGAATGCTTTAGGAGGAAGCTAAAACAACAAAGAGGGAGTAGAGGGAAGAAGTTAAAGGACTAGGAAAGAGGGAAAGATAAAAGAAGACAGAATAAAAGTGGAAACAAACAGGAAAGAAGGATGTTGATACAAAGGAAGAAAGGGAAGAGTCTGGGAAAAGAGGCATAACATAAGCACACAGGGAGAAGGCAAGAAGCATGTAACTGATCTAGCCAGCATGTCCTGGCTGCTGCTGGGTGTGTGTCTGTCAGAGCCAACTCCTTTTTATGACATTTGTCCGTCCATCTTTCGGGTCCACTTGTTCAGGGAGAAGAGATGCACAAAGCTTAGCAGTGCTTGTGTCAGCTGACCTGGTTCAGGTGAAGCAGACGCAGGATCTGTCTGGTTCCCAGGACTGCTGGGTTTTACTGTTATGCAACTGAATGAGGTACCATATGGTGCTTCTGGAGGCTGCCTTACACTCAGGCACAAGGAGAGGCCTGCTGCCATTGTGTCCAAAACACAATTGATGCTACACTTGAATCTGGAAATTCCAAGCAATTACATGCCAGATCTCCCGAGGACGGGCTTTGCCTCCTGTGACTGACAGCCAGCTTCCATGGCTCTCACGGCCTCCCTCCCTGCTCTGAAGGGGCTTGATTTGCTTTACACCCAAATCTCTTGGGATATGCTGCCATTGCCTCCACTACCTATTCACAGAATTGAGAGACCACACGCTGTTGGTCTCTCAGGAAGTAAGTGCAAACTTGGATTATTCTTTACCTAACAGAGACTTGCACTGCTGCCCTCTCTCAGCACTCATTGCTTTCAGCTGTGGCACAGCACAGGTGTTTTAAGGTTCTGGAAGGTACCAGAGTGCAGTGACCACTGAAACTGCCTGGGAAAGGGGAACAGAGCCCATCCTACAGCTGAAACTGCCTGGGAAATGGGGACAGAGCCCAGATCTGCAGCTGAATCCTGTATTCAGTTTTTGGTCCCTCACTACACGAAGGACATTGAGCGTCCAGAGAAGGGAATGGAGAAGGGTCTGGATAACAAGCTTATGAGATGCAGCTGAGGGAAGTAGGGTTGTTTAGGCTAAAGAAAATTAGTCTGAGGGGAGACATCATCATCGTCTACAACCACCTGAAAGGTTTTAGCAGGGTGAGTGCTGGTCTTTTCTCCCAAGTTAACAAGCAATAAGACAAGAGAAAAGGGCTTCAAGTTGCACCAGGGGAGACTCAGATCGGATATTGGGAAAAATTTCTTTGCTGAAAAAGTAGTTAAACACTGCCAGAGGCTGCCCAGGGCAGTGGTGGACTCTGCATCCCTGGAGGGATTTAACAGATGGGTGGTCGAGGTGCTCAGGGGTGGTTCAGTGATGGACAGGTACGGCTGGACTCGATGATCTCAAAGCTCTTTTGCAACCAGGCGATTCTGTGATGCTCTGAAACAGCCCGGGAAAGGGGGGCGGCGCCAGCTCTGCCCTCCTCAGCCTCGGAGCGTCCTCCAAAACTTTCCTGTCCCGCGGCGGGCGAGGGAGTTTGCGGCACCCGGAGCGAGGCGGGAGCGCTCAGGGACCGCCGGAGCCCCCCTCCCCGCCTCGCGGCCCAGGTGCAGCGGCCAGCGCTGTCCCGCCCCGCCCCGCAGCCACTCGCCGGGCCCGCGCGGGCGGCGGGCGGGGCGCATTGGCTGGAGGGCGCCGTCACTCTCCCCCGCCCCCTCTCCCCCCCCGGCGGCGGCGCTGGGGAGGGGTCTGGGCGCGCGGCTGGCGGCGGGCGCCGCGTGCGGGCGGGCGGGCGCTGCGCTTGGTGGCGACGGCGGCAGAGCGGGAGCCGCGCCGGGGCAGTCGCGCCGGCCATGGCGGTGTCCGCGCCGCCCGTCATTGCCGCGACTTCCAGCGGCGGCGCGGGGGGCTCGGCGGGCTTGTTCCGGGCGGACCCGCTGTACTCCAGCCCCGCGGAGTCCCCGCGCCTCACCAACAGCATCGTCAACTCTTTCCTGTCTGCCGGCGGCGGCGGGGGCGGCGGGAACGGGAACGAGTGTAAGATGGTCGACCTGCACGGGGTGAAGGTGGCCTCGTTCCTCGTGGAGGGGCAGGAGCTGATCTGCCTGCCGCAGGTCTTCGACCTCTTCCTGAAGCACCTGGTGGGGGGGCTGCACACGGTGTACACGAAGCTGAAGCGGCTGGATATATCGCCCGTGGTGTGCACGGTGGAGCAGGTCCGCATCCTGCGCGGGCTGGGCGCCATCCAGCCCGGCGTCAACCGCTGCAAGCTCATCACCAGGAAGGACTTCGAAACTTTATACAACGACTGCACCAACGCCAGGTGAGCGGCTCGTTCCGCGGGACCCGGCCCGGGGCGCTCCCGGAGCCGCGGGGGGCTGGGGGGGGTGCTGGGGAGCGATGCCCGCTTTGCAGCATTTCTCGGAGAACTCGGCAGGATTCTTCGTAAAACTTTGCAGGATTCCTCATTCCCCCTGAGCTGGCCGGGACTGCCGAGCCTCGCGGCGATCCCGAGCGCACGGCTGCAAACTTTTCCGCTAAGCTGGGAGAGCAGAGAGTTCCTAAAAAGCCCCGAAAGTTTTCTCCGTTATTTCCCTTCTCGTTCTCCTCGGGACCGCTGGCTCCCGGGCGGTCGGGCTGACAGTGCCCGATGCCGCTGTGGGTCCCGGGATCCGGAGGTGCCCGGCACCGGGGGTCGAGCTCGCGGTTGTCCGGTGCCTCCCGGGTCCCCGGGATGCCCGAGGTCGGGCTCGCTGCACGCTGTTGCTCGGTGCCCCCTGGGTCCCGGGGGTGTCCGGGGGTCGCGGCGTGCGGGGCGACCGGAGGTTGCGAGGATCCCCGGTGCGTCCTGCGGTGCCGCGGCTGTGGTCCCAGTGTCCGTCCCTGCCTTTAGGAGCGGTGATTTCTCATCAACACAGAGCCCCTCTCGGGGCGCGATGCGGGGTGGACTGCGGGACGGGGGTGTTCAGCGGCTCCCAAGGTGCCCCTGCAGCTCCTGCTCTCCTCTCCCTCCCGCAGGAAACTTTCGGGGATCTCCCCCGGGCGGCACCGGGCTCGCAGCACGCCAGGGTTCGGTAACTTTGTGCTTCGAGTCGCTGGGCGGGCGTTTGCACCGCAACCCTGCGCGGGGGCTGGTCCTGCCCCAGCCCGGGCATCGCCGGCACCGCTCTGCACTAGCGCGTTTGTTTTGCTTAAGAATGTTTTACGTTAAAGGTGACATTTTAGAGATGCTTACTCTCGATTCCTGGTTTATTTGAGGTGTCGGCTTTTCCTCATGCCCGCGTCCCGTTCCCGGAACGCCACTCCCGCCGCGCGGGTATCGCTGCTGCAGGGCGAGGGCATGGGGTTGGAAGTAAGAAAAAAATCAGTGTTAGGGTTGCTCAGAGACACATTGACCATGTAAATGCTTCTCTGAACTGTTCCTGAAACTCATCTAGAATACGTCCTTTTGATTCCTGTGACCGTGCCAAAGTTTTTCCTTAGGGAAAAGCGGGATCTGATTTGATGGTTACAGCCTTTAAGTGCGAACTGACTGATTCTGCTGAAGCGTTAAAGGTTTAAAACTTATATCTCACGACTTTTCCTTCCTCTGGCAAAGGCTGGTGGCCGGGATAGGATAAGGGATTAAGTGATGCGAGGAGCAGCTGGGATGGGAGGCCGGGGGAGCTCTGAGTGGGGACTTAGGGATGCTCCCAGAGAGTGGGAAAGGAGCAGGCAGGGGGATGAAGACCCGATCAAAGGCTGAAGATCGGCAAAAGAACCGCTGAGGGGGGATCTGACAGGGCAGAAACATGTCTGAAGGGAGTCGGAGCTCAGAAAGCACATTCAACACGTGTGTAGTCACAAGCTCTCCCTGCCTGGTTAGGAAAATGCTGCATATTTTCACCTGTTCAGGAGTAGCAGATCCCTTTACGGTTCCTAAAATGTTCTTATTTATTAAACATTGCTCAACCTTTGTTTACATCTCTTGAAAATGCCACTGGTTCGAATAACTGATGGATATCAATGTATTTTGCATTCACGAACTCAGGTGTAAAGCACGATAAGTGTTACCAGCACATATGAAACTTTTCTCAAGTATTGCAACTTAACGATGTTAATTGTATTCTAGCATGCCAGTTGAATGCTTAATATGTCATTTTGTTTACAGATTTTTGTTTCCTTTGAACACCCATACTTAATGGGGAGAACGTTGGATGAAAATTAGCTAAATACACGAGTGAACTAATTTTTGTTTGCTGCGAAGTGACCTGGGAACCACTGCAGTGCATAGTACCAAACAAATAAAATGCGGTGGAACTGCCACAGCTATACATACATTATTTAGGTTCTGTACCTGGGAACTAGTCTTGGAAAACTGATCTTCTAGAAGCAAATCCTTCAATATGTATCACTCCACTGCGTGGCTCGAGCATTACTTTCAGCTCGGAATACTGTACGTTGCTTTTGTAATAGATATTTTTTTAATTTATAGAGATTTAGAGGTACATTTCAATACTGTAGAAATACTACATTAAACTCAAGAGCAGCCAGAAATAGCAATCAGAAATGCTAGCTATAGTTTTAATAATCAACTTCAATCTAAGTTGATTTTTAAAAGTCAGCATCTCTTACATTTACTATACATTTTTATTTTTTTCAATTGGAGTGTGAACCATCAGTTATATATAACAGAAAAAAAGAGAAAATCTACTTCTCCTGCTTTCTGTATTTCATTTTGTTAGTTGAGCTTATCTCATAAGAGTTGCAGAGAAATATACCTGTAAGTGAAACTTCTGTGTGCATTTATGTTCTGTGTATGTAACACTAGTTAACGTAGGTCTAGAGTCTTTGACCTTTGTGGTTTTTCAAACAGAACACGTATAATTTTCATTTATGTGTAAACAAAATGTTCTTAACTTTGTTAGCCATAATCATGTAATCTAATTTGGAAGCAAGCTTTGTAAAATGAAACTAACCACTCATTTCATTACAGGTAGCATCTTCTGGTGAATAGTGAGTACAATGTATTTACAAAATGTAGTTACTAATTGATGATACTTCAGAAGATTAGTTAAACTATGGACACGTGCTTAATTTCAGTAGTAAAGCGTAGCATTTGCTTGAAGTAGAAAATGATAATGAGGTTTTATTTAAAAATGAAATTGAAAACTGTAGTGAGAACATTTTTATGATGGTAAATATATCAGTCCTTTAAATTAGGATTATATGAGTATGATCATAACCAGTTCTACAGGGTTTCTCTGTTTGGTGTTGGCTACTGAGAAAGCATAGTGTTGGTCTGGTTTATTCAGTGAATAGTCAGAATGCTTCCCAGAAGGCAACTTCTCAGTATGTGACTTATTTTTTTGTGATTTAAAGTATACAGCTAGGCTAATATTTTGCATTACTTTAGCTATTCGCAAACAGTAAAAGGCTTTAGAAATGAATTTAAGCAGTAAATGCAGACATTTTATTTTATGAGATAATGAGGGTCTAGTTATGTTGTCTATTAAAAGCTACCCTATAGTCAGTGATACTCTATCTTTTATTAGGAGAATGATGTCAAGATTATAATTAAAGTAATCCAGCCATAGAGCACTGCACAAAGCTTCCTCCAATATTGATTTTAAACGTGGACATGTGATTATATAAACTTTTTGACTAAGTAAATATTCAGTATGTATTCAGACTTGACCAAACTTGCCAATTTTGGAGGTAGTAGCATGTTAAAATAAAAACAGTGATCAGTTTCTTGGCTTCTTTCTCTTCCTTGGAGAGATGACTCTCTTTAAACATTCTCGAGAGAGATCACTAGCACAGTGGGTTCTGCTGGAGATGCAGAAAGTAATTTTTTCACTTTCTCAGCAGATTAATTATACTTTTGGAAAAATCCCTCTTTTCTTTTTGGACATCTTGAAAGTCTCTGCTTTTTCAAAACTACTAAAATACTTGAATATTTTCATCAGAAGCATATCTAATCTGGAGAAGCCTTGATTAAAATTCCCTTCTTTTTTCATCGCAATAGAGCTCCCCATTTGAAGTGTAACATGCTTCTCCTCCAAAATGGAGTATTTGTATGTTCCCTGCATGTGTATATGCATAATACATATGTAATTTTCTACTGAGACTTCCACAACTGAAAAATACTGTGTTTTTGTAGCAAAGACAAAAAAGCTAAACAATTAGGTATTAATGATATTCTTGTTGCATATTCAAAAGGTCTTTGCAAGCATTTCTTCTCCTTTTTTTCTTTTCACCATTTCAACCTGCAGAACTCTTCACTGTCACTTCAAATCACACAATTCTACAAAGATAAAACAACACTTAAACTCATTTGCTTTGGGAGGGAAATTGAGCATTTGCACCCAATAAGCCTGATTGTGGAACTGCATGCAAATTGTGTTTTGATTTATCTCTTTTGCACTTTTTTCCATTTGAATTGATCTTGCATTAATTTTGCCAAGCGGCTCTGTGAGGCTGCAGATGTTGCCCTGTGTTTAATAAATCAATGAGACAGATCTGAATGAATCACTTCAGATGGATTCTCTGCTCGGTTTGATGTCTAGATGTTATTCTTAGCTTGTTATCATGACAGATGCATTAATGTTCCCATACACTGCCAGCAATGTCAAAGAGATTGAAGCTTTTAAAGTGGCGGTATCCCCTTTTTCCCCTTCTGTTGGAATAACTAAATTGCCTTTAGGAATAGGTCAAAATATAAATTTAATTGTGGCTTTATTGTGGGGAAGATGCTAAACTTCTGATCATGTTATAACACACAGATAAATGCAGCTTCATACAGAATGATTAATTATTCCAAAATAGTGGAGATCAATATTAAAATCTAAACAGAGGATAGAGTGACCACTTTCTCAACATTAATATTTCATTGTAATAGGAATGATCCAAATAAATAATATAAGACTAGAACACATTAAAAGTGTTGCTATAAATAGAACATCATTGTGTCCAAATTGATTGCAGGCTGAAGTAAAGCTTTTTTTTCTTTTAATTCATTAATAATTTTCTTTTGAAGTTGAGTGCATCTGGATTCAGTGTCTGTTACATTTAAAATAGGAAACTTCTTTATTATGTTTCTGTTATTACTTACTATTTAGTGCCAGGTATGTTAGAAAAGTTGTTGATCACTGTTAATTTCTGATGTGAATAGTCTGGTATCCTTTATTTTGGAGCAGAACCTGTGGAACGCAAATCATGAAAGAGGCTGGAATGTGTCTTTGTGGAGTGGTTTTAAATTCTGGAAAAGAGTGCACAAAGTGTAAAGTACCCTGCCATGAGTAATGAAGATCTATTTCCTAAGTCGGCTACGCACAGTTTTTGTTGGCTTTTATTCCTTAGTGTTTATTAAACCGCTTGTGGTCTTCCTTGTTTTTCTTTAGAAGATAAAATAGTATTTTGTGATTTGCTTCAATCATTTTGTTAAACCTGTTCTCTTTCTCTGTGATGCTTTTTTAAAATCTTAAATATTATTGTGAATGTTCCTTTTCCGAATCTCTGCTCCAAACAGAAGAAATTTGACTTTTTGTCATTAAGGCCGCTGAGAATAAATTGGAGAAACTGGCTGTAACAGATCTAGATTTATGTTGGCATTCTTGGTATTCTTGCTCCAGTAGTTCCAATTTGATAAAGGAAACAATATGTGCAATAGAAATTCACAGTTTATTCAAATGACTTTAAGCTTTAGCATTGTTATATTTGCCTTTCCTTCACCAATACATCAATGTGTGGCAATAGCATTATACTGAGAAAGCCTCCAGAAGTGACCAGCTCTGTAGATGGGGCTAAGTTTGGACACACAGTCTCTTGTTTATGTGTGTCCATTTGTTTTAAAGGCAGGTGAAAATCAACTCGGGGAGAACTGAGGAGCACAGCAGAAATCACTGAATTGGAAAATCATATTTTTTTATGTGGCAGTGGCCTTAGAGTGAGAAACCGGTATGTGCCTGCCTTGGTAGTTTTGCAGAAAATATTGAAAATTAGCTTTCTGAGATGTTTTAAAGAATTGTATCATGTTTATTTTGTTGCTTACAGGCTAGAACTCACATTGGGTGGGAGCTGTTTGTCGGTATCAGTATTAAAATGGTTTTGAAATCTGGGCTGTAAAGTCTCTGTTTTGACTTTGCTGAGGTGAAGCTTCCTTTTGTGCAGTGGAAGTTTGCCAGAGCAAGGGCAGAGAATATAAATACTTCAGGGATCTGAGCCCTTCTTGTCAAAGGTGGGACACACTGAAAACCTGCATTTGAAAGAATAATATCTTTATGGAATTTTCAATCAGGCACTACTTTTTTTGGGTATGAATGTAGGATCTTTTTCTATGCCTGTCCCAGAAATGGTAATTTTAGATTTTATGAAGTTATGAACAGTATAATTGAAATCTTAACTTAAAAATACCTAGAAAGTTCCCATCTAGTTTGTTTTATAAGTTCTTCCTGTATATCAGCGTAGTAATAGTGAATCCCCGTAGGTGGAAGTGCAGCTTTTTAATGATTGTTTACATAAACAGTACTAACAGCAAAACCAAACATAATGGGGTACTTTAGAGTTACTGCCATCTGTGACGTGTTCCTTTGGTGTAAGCTAAGGCAAGATTTTTGTTACGATTAAACATGCATTACCAAGCACAAATACATTAGTTACTAATTATTCTTAGTGATTTAGGTTTATCCTGCTTGATACTAGAACCTTCCCTTGGGGCAACACACTTTTGATCTTCGTTCCCTCTTAGTGAAGCATGGTTATCCAAAGTGACTTACTAATAGGGTTCCCCCTCTCCCCCTTTTACAATCTGTAACAAACACCGATACCTATCACCTAATGTACTTTGGTACCTGCCATGGAAGGCTCCAGTATCCAAATCCTGTAAAATATACATTTGTTTGTGTTCCTTTCTCTTCAGTAGCACAGCTATGATGTTGTTCTGTGTGTGCATGTAAAGTTTATTGTCACTGGCAAGTGTGGGGAGATTGTATTTCCTTGTCAGTACATCTTGACCTGCTAAGCCTGTTTTGCTCATTACAATATATTGTGTCAGAGCCTTTCTTGACTCGCTTACAAATGCCACTTCCCCAAAAAGTAAGAACCAAACCAAATGAATAGTGCGTACTTTATTACTGTACAGTGGCTTAAAGTGTAATGTTCAGTGGGCTATATTGTTGTGTATACGTTAAGGTAAATAAATGTTCGATTGCAATTGTGTCTGATCTTATCAGGTTTCTGGAAATTGATATCTGGTAACAGCGTTTAACCTACATCGAGTCTATCTGCTATTTATGTGATGGGTTAAAAAGAAAAAGTAGTATCGATCTGTCGCTGGATTAAAGTTTGAAATCGGCAACAGCAAGAGCACGAAAGGCATTTTTTATGATTTCTCAGCTTGCCATTGATCTACCAGTTTTATTGCATTCATTATTTATTAAAAGAATTTGCAAGCTAAACATAACGTTAAGCTAGTTTGCACACAGGGACTGCACTTAGGAAATTGAATGGAAATTGCATTAGAGATGAACATCTGTGCTATTTTTCCACTCGTGTGTTTATGGGTTTGTGTAAAAGGTGTATTGGATTAACAGTTATAACCATTATAGCTTGCAGCAATATGTTAGAACCCTAAGCATTTAGTAGTTTTTTAGGAGGGAGACTCTTTTTACTTATACTAAAAAGTGTGGTAATGCCATCACAAACAGTGCTATTATTGGATTATTCTTTCTTAATGGGCTTTTTACTAGTAGTTCGTGAAACTTGAAGTATCTAGCTATATTATGTATGTGTTCTATTATCTATACTACTTAAAGCTCCATTAATATTGTCATTAATTGAAGGTTTCTAGTGACAGTATTAGTTAAGGATTTGACACGTAGACACTGAAGTATTGAAATATATTTTGTAATATACAATAGGAATCTAAGCATTGAAAAGATCCTTAATATGCGTTCCTTCAGATTTTTGCCTGTAATTTAAGTTTTTGTCCTCCCTGAGCTTGGTAACATCTGTGATGTGATGTATCATGGAATTGAGTGAAAAATCTTAAATACATTGAAATCTTTTTCTGCTTTAGTTTACAAGTTCACTTGCCCTCAACACTCACTGTAGTTGCATATGACATATAAAAGGTAGACCTAGAATTTTGAGGTCAGCTCCTGTAATGATTTTGGATTTTTCTTGATTGCTCTCTGTCTTCATATTTTATAATAGATTACTTTATTTGAATATCTGATAGTTAAATAGGAATGAACAAGGGGAAAATTACTTAGGGGGCTTTGGGTGAAAAGTATATTTTTAGAATCAAGGTATCTTTATTTTATTCTAAAAGTATGTACAGTCTAGTCTGTTTATGACTAGAATGTACTGAATTATGTCACGTTTTGCATCATCAGTGCACTTCTCTTTCAGTTATTCTATTCAAGACTCAACCTGACACATCTCAGCAGCTTGTGAGAATGTTCAGGGTATCCTGTGTTAAGCAGCAGAAATGGGTTTTTGTGCCAGAAGTTTGTACTTTATTGAATGCCTCCTCTACTCTTTTTTTGCTTCTGGTAGGATGAACCCCTGCAAACCCTATTTTTCCACATTTTAGCTACCCTGTAAATCAAGTGAAAGTTAGATTTAATATGGTATTTATGTAACTAATATATATGCACTCAGATATTGATTTACATGATGTATGCACACATATATATGATGAAATTTAAGCTAGATTTCTGGATTTTTCCAAAGCCTCTCTCCCAAGCTATGGAATAAAACTTTAATTCCAGAATTTTTGTTCAAATTTTATTTGCTATGGACATGAACTAAATTTCTTAAATAAACGTATGTGGCTGTGTTGAGCTATGTTTGTGTCCGTACTAAAAATCTTTAGATTTTGATATTTCTCATAGCCGTGTAATCGAGTAACACTCTCAGCATGTGATTGTATTTCTGTCCAGTCTGCAGCAAGAGAACTTTTAGCTTGGGATGCTCTTGTGGTCCTTTCAGTCAATAGAATACCGAGTCCTCTTTCTCTCCCATTTCAAACCTGTATGGACAGTGGGATTAAAACAGAACTCTATTTTAAAAGTTAATTGAAAATATTTTACACCATATGTGTACGGAATTCCAAATCTGATGTGTTCTGCAGAATCACACAGTTATTGAGATTGGCAGCGTCCTCTTGATCTGTCCTAGTCCAGCTCCTCTGTTGAAGCAGAGTCAGCGAGAGCTGGTTGTCCAGAGCTGTGTCCAGCTGGGTTTTGAACGTTTCCAAGGACAGAGACCCAGCCTCTCTGGGCAGCCAATTTATGGTATGGAAATGACTGCTGTGGAAGAAAGGTTTAATTGGCGTTCGTTGGGATGTCTGTGTTGTGTGGGAGTTGTCAGAGCTGTGAGTAGGTGTCACGGCTGGCCACCAGTGTGGCCGCTGTCCTGCTGACGAGTTGCTCCTGCGGATGCTCTGCTGTTGTGTTTGTCCCAACTGGAGGGGAGAGTGCCTTCTGACCCTCGTGAATCATCCCTGTCCTAGTCAAATTGTACTCTCTCTGTCTCAAAAATGATTTCCTGAAATCCTAGATATGTGTGCTGATGAGCTGATTGTCTTATTCCCCACCGCTAGCTGAGAAGGAAGATTGTGTATTTGTAATTAAGAAAGAAAACAAAAAAAAAAGATGACTGTAAGAAAGCTCTTAGCACAGACATTGTGCCAGTAGGGGGATTTAGTTACTTGTATGTTACAGTAATTTAAGAATTGCTGATTAAGCTCAGGCTAGTTTAAAGGAAAAATATTTCTGCGTTTCATTTAGAACTTCTAATCAGAATGTTTAAAATAGTATGCATTATGCTTGTTCTTACACAGTTGTGTTTGCCTGGTACAAGTTTTATGTGATCGCTAATAGGCTGTTTTTCAGTTAATCAGAAAATGTCTGGTGTCTGTGAAACATTATCCCTGTTGTTTTTTATGAAGCTGATGAAGGCACCTTGCTGCACTGCTGCAGGTTTCGAGCCACCTCCTCTTGTCCTGGTGCTTTTAAATGTTGTTGTGTGCTGAAGAAGGGCTGTTTCCTAAAAACATTGTGAGATAATACTGAAAAATATAAGTAGGAAGAAATGGAAGGTCTTTTCAATGAAACTTAAAATACGTGTTTGTAAATCAAAGCAACAACAGAAAACCACAAACAAAAAAAACACAAAGAAAACCCCAACCAAAAAACAATATAAAAAAAACCCAAACAGAGCAAGACAGAGAAATGCTGGCAGTTACAAAAGAGCAGGATATGAATACTGAAATGGGACCTGAGGTGATGTATTCAGTGTTGTGTTTTCTGTGTTGCAAATGTGTGTTTGTAGGTCTGGAGGTTTTTGTAGGCTTGTAAGGCTTTGTGTTATGGTTTTTGGCAGTTTATATATTGATAGGTGACTCTTCAAAATACCTGGAGTTGAGCATCTCATCATTAAGAAATCGTTTTTACCTGCTTCAGGTTTGTTCTGGCTGTTTTGCAGGGAGCTAAGATCCATAGTGAAGTGACGGGCTGATGCCCCTGGTGCTGTCGCCGTGCCCCTTGCTGCCCCCCGTGATACCCCTGTGGAAAGGCTGAGGCATTGCTCTCTGCTTGGGAAGGGGCCCTCCCCAAGGGACTGGCCAGGGTGATGACTGTAACGCGCTGCAGACCTTGCTCTCTCGTAGTCAATGCTGCTTAGGAAGATTAATTGATCCTTCTTTCATCACTAAAACTAAGATTTCTTGTCAGAATCATAATCACTGTTGCTTCTTTCTGCTTCAATTTTTATGAATTACCTTACTTGTTGCACAGATGATTTTTGGTTCAAACAAATCTGTTTCTTCCTACTGAATCTCAAGAAAGTTTGTCTTGCGGTTTCATGAAATACTTTTCTCTTGCATTTAACATGCTGGAGAGGGTTTTGATCATTTGCTTACTTTGCCTTTTTTAATGTGCTTTCTTCAAGATTCTGCTCCCTTCCCAACCAGCAGTCCACTAATAAACTGTTTGTTCCATCTCCTTAATTATTCATTCTTAAAGGTTTACTATTTTAGCCTTTAATCTTACTGGCTGAAAAATTTAACCCTTTCTTATATTGGGAGAATCTGTATTCGTGCTGGTGTGGAAACAAAATCAAGTCAAAATGTGTGTAGGCATCTTTACTGAGTAATGGAGTGACTATTGTAAACTAGTTCAGTTTACAGCAGTGGACTGTTAAATAAATTTTAAAAATTTTATGTTCTGTGGATGAAGAAGATCTGAGATTCCTTATGCTGGTGTGTTCTCACCCAGATAGAAACTTTTGTTAAGAACTTTTTATCCATTCATATGAAGTTTATGATAGTTTAAGCTCTATATTTTTTTTGCCAAGCTTAGCAATTAACAGGAATTTAAATGCCTGTCAGGGTTGATCATCTCTGCTGCTATGTCTGCCACGTAAGCCATTCAGGTTCAGGAGTTGTGGTATTAGGATCTGAGTGACTTCTGGTTTTGTGTGAGTGTAGTTAGATAGGTCTTGTTGCACCAGCATCCCCTAACCTACGACCAGTTCGTTCATTCCCGTGTAATGTCTTTTCTAGTGTTTGTCAGTCACAAAAGTAGGAATGTTGCTCATGCTGGTTTTCCTCCACCTGAGTGGAGGTGTGGGAATATAGCCATCCTCCTGTGCCTCCTGGTTCTCTGAGATGGGGAGGCGATCTCAGGAGGAGATATGGTTATTTGTAAGCTATTGTGGTGCCAGTGTTAGGTGGTAGTATGTGCTCCATCCATCTGCTTTCTAGGAGGAAAGTAAAAGGAAAATAGAAAGAACATCCCACACCACAACTTATGTCCACCTGCTGCTGGGTCACAGTGAAGGTGTTTCACAGGAGAGTTGATAGGAGTTGCTTATTGACTTACAGGGAGAAGAAGGGAGGAACAGGGAGGCTGAGTTGGTGGATGCAGTATGTTTGTCTGCGATTCCTGGGCGTTTTATCCGATGATATCACATTGTTTCTAAAATAATCCCCTTTGATGTCTGAGTGATAGTAAACAAATCTACAGACAATAAGCGGGCGAAGAACACTTTTATTTGAGTGCTTAGGGCAATTGCTTGGCTCTGTTATATGACTGAGGGCAAAATTGGGAACTTCCTTTCTCTGCTGTTGATTTCTCATAATGCCCTACACTGAAACGCTGGTTTCAACCACTGTTTTTTTCAGAGCAGGTAGAGTCCTTCTGTTCCATTCGTTGTGTATCTTGTGACAGTCTTCAAACACAGTCAGTAGTGGTTGGAAACAGACCCAGCTGTGCCATGGGACAGAAAGAAAAGTAGTGAAGGAGCTTCAACACTGAACGTATTTTAAGTGTTAATAACTCAGTTAACCGAATATTAACACATTCTGTATAAGCTTTCTATGCAACACTATAGAGGAGACTGAATGAACACGAAGGCTTTGGGTCTTGTGAAGGAGGAGTTTGCTTTGTCCTTTTATCCTCGTTTAAGATGAAATTCTACAATGGAACCGTCGCAGAACCAGCGACATTCAATTGATTTTGGTGGTTTGGATTGAGAGCTCAGAAAGCAATCAAAACTAAATGCGCATCTGAGACCTAATCCGTAAATCGCTCTGGTCCACACCAGGAAACATTTTGTGCAAATTTGGAAGTGGAATGATGAAAGGAATTCAGTTGCATTTGGAATTCAGTTGTATCCCTTACATATTTACCTAATCTCATCTCTGGATAGTTTTTAATTACTCTCAAGTCCATATACTCATACAGAAAATAAACATAGAGAAAGTACATAGTGGAACTCCAAAACATTCAGGTAAAGAATCTCTGTGTATTTGAATTCTTCTGGCAAAAGGCACTACACAGACTAGGAGTAGTAAGAGTCAACACATTGCCAGGTAAACTCTTGCCAAGGATAGGGAGTTACAAAGTTTTTGAGCAAACTTGTGTAGGCATTTTCATGCTTCCCATTGTGAAAAGTGTTTGCCAATGGTGTTAAACCTCTATAGGGTGAATACTATAGACTTGTTATGATCAACTTGTTCCTGCACATGTGCTCTACTTTCATATTTGGAAATCTTTGCTTAGTCTCAAATATGTGAAATGTGATTATGATCAATCTTGATTACTTCTAGTCACGGGGGGATTCAGTGTTCTGAGTGGAGGTCAGTGCAGGTAGTGGGAAAATATGCACATTAAAATTTAAAAAGTAGGAAACTATTGTGTACTTAATAAGCCTGTACATGTCAATTTACAGTATCATAGGTAGCATCCTGGCTGCTTACTCAGTTCTTGATTTATTCTTGCAGATAGAATTCAGAGAAGTCTCGATTTTGTCATCGCTATTTATTCGAGTTCTCCATCATGTTAAAATCGGTTTGCTCTTTTATAACTGTTCACTTGAAAATTATTTCAGCAGTGTATTGGGAAAACTCATATCTAAGAGACTTCAGTTCTGTTCAAATCCTATTAATTCTACATTTGAAAACAGTAACAGTCTACCAAATACAAGATGTTGTTTGTTACTGATGGTCACTAGTACAGTTGGAAAGGCTTCAGCTTTTCTCAAGCTGAGACTGAAAACATGATGAAAGGTGAACCACCAAGTACCTATGTTTGAGTGCTGTACAAGCTTAAATCATGGTGAGTGCTGTGTACTTCACACATACAAATTCTGGGAAATCCTTTGTACTTTCTGAATGGGAATGGCAGT
Source organism: Dromococcyx pavoninus (assembly GCA_033558185.1). NCBI lineage: Eukaryota > Metazoa > Chordata > Aves > Cuculiformes > Neomorphidae > Dromococcyx > Dromococcyx pavoninus. Next base: position 406,993 of record JAUMJL010000137.1, read on the forward strand.
CAGAGGACTATTTATTACTCACTTTGGTTTTGGTGGAAAATTCGGCCTTGTATGTCATTTAGACTTTGTGACACATGTAGCCTCCCAGGGCCTAATGACTTGTCTGCAGATGGGCTGTTATTTATTACAGTCATGTAGAATAAAATTGATTGTCTTCTAAAATTAATTTTTCATTTGCCTCCAGCTCTGCTTTAATAGAGGACACACAGTTGCCTGTTTGCAGAAATACTGTTTAATCACATTAATATCTCAGCCCCCCAGGCCGGTGAAGATAATTGTACAAACGAACAGCAAAATCTGTATCTTTAACTTCTTTTTATGATTAAATTATGCAAATGACTTATCTCCTGCCCTTCTAAGCACTAATCATCTAATTAGGAATGATGTGTTAAAGGGATGGTTTTGAATCAGGAAAAGGGGAGAATGAAGGAAGCAGAAAATGGGACCTGACAATGAAACTGCTGAAGGTACTATAGTGGCACAAGATAAATCTGTGTATTTGTTCAAAAAGCAATAATAAAGGCTTGTTGTGGTATTTTCTAGTCTTGCTTTAGTGGTATTTATCATAAGAGGATGTCCAATCCTTGTCCATAATTTTCCGTATTAACTTTAAATTCAGTTATTAAGGTTCAAGAATTGAGTCATTTAGTACTTTCTTTTCCAGTTCTCATAAACAAGGTAGTGCAAGTGTGCCTGTTGGGCTTCACTGGTAGCGTGGTTTGAAGGACAGAATACGGGTATTTGTAGATGTTTTTTTATAAATGTGCTTGTCATGGTAGTGCTAGATGTCCTGAGCCTGTCAGATACTTTTATTCACATATCTCAGTCCCTCTTTTTTGAATACTCAAGTGCTGGTTAAAAAAACCACAAAACCTTTGCCTTTTAATTTGAAAATGCAAGTTCCCACCTGTAGAGAATGGCCATCTCTTTGGTAAAATTCTGTCCCTACTCTAGGGAGTTTCCTTTGGAGTTCTGAGTGAGGCTCTACTTAAATTTAGATTTTTAGATGATAATAAGTTTATATTTTAAGCATATGTGTGCAGAAGAATCATGCCTTGACCTCTCCCAAGAGCTTACAGTCCTATGTTCTGTGTTTTCTATATCATAAGCGGATCCCTGCTTTTTTGTAAGTCGTGCCTTTCTTTATAAGCACATCCTCCTGCTTAAGGCACTTTCCCACAGTGGATTCAAACTATTGGTGTGTTGTTAGTGTTGCTAAAGACACAACAAACCAACTCTTGTGTCAGCTGGTAACACTGAGAGTTTGATAACACATTACTCTTGTTTTCCCTTTGCTCCATTATTGGTGTACTTACTGTACATGGTTACAGTATATAAATAAGAATGTTGTAGAGGCTAACTTCGGACAGGAATCTGGCTGTGTGTTCTACAGATCTGCTAAATGCCTTCACTCAGCCATCTCTTGCCTGTTTAAAAGCAACATCTGCCTTATTCATTAAGGACCTTCAGTTTCCCTTCCTGTATGTATGTCTTGTGCTTATGTACATACGTACACACAGGGATTTACTGATAGAATCTGAGAAAAGCTGAACAACTTCCCCAGGAAGGTGGGAAACACTGTTTTGTAAAGGTAGATGTCCCACATAAATACTGAGAAGCCAAATCAATCATATCAAAATCAGCTTTTTGTTAGTGTTTAGGTGTATGTGATAGGGATTTAAAAAGGGAAAACTTCACACAAATTTGAAAGCAATTAAAATGCTGACTGTGATAGATATCTGGCTTTTCTGTGTTGTTTTTGGATGGTCCCACATAAAGAATGCAAGTTTGGACACCGCTTTTGCCTGACACAGATGTAAATTGCTAGTGGAATGTTTTTATAAACAGCTTATGGATGGGGAGGCTGTGTTTCTTTCTGTACCTTCCAGCAATATGATTGAATTAAATCAGTTCACATCTATCTTCACATGTATTTTTGTCATTATCACCTCCAAGTTCTTCACTAAAGGAAAGAGGAGAAGATGTTGTTGAAGAACTCTTACACAAAATATTTGTACTCGGAACACTTGTGTAAGTAATTCCAGTACACAAGGCCTAAGAATATTTTGTCAGCATTGTAGGAGACTCAAGAAAGGTTTTCTCATTGGATTAAAAGGTTCTGGGATTCTTTGGAGTTTTAAATCACAGTGAGGGCTTTGAGCAAAACCAGTTTTCTTCTTAGGGTAGGAGGTTCTGTGATACTTAAGAAACAAATAATCCTAGACTTCTTTATTTTATTTTTCTTTTAGATTTGCTGGATCCAGATATTCACTATGGTAGAGATAAGAATACAGAGGCCTTGTGCTGATACTGTGTGAGAAGTCCATGGAGAGTGGTGGACAGCATCCAGCTACCATTCTTTGTTGTTGAATTTCCTAATTCTGATGGCTTTTTGCCGAGGTATTTTAATGTAGAAGGGCGGTAATTCTGAGGTTGGGACATCTGGGATGAGTATCTGTTCATTGCAACTGCTAGAAAGTACTATTTGTAGATGGCTTTGAGGCTGTAATATCAGTGAGGAATCATCTGTAATCTGTAGTCTGTATTTCCTGACTCCTCTGTGTAGGCCTATTGGAAGAAGGTGGTCTGCAGCAGGTTTGTTTTTTTTTTCAGTTTGCTGTCTCTGCACATGCCTAGGTCTTCATTTTATCCAGCTGCTCATTCAGCTGTTTTTCTTATCTCTGTACTGGGCAGTTTTCATTGAGTGATGATAGGTGACAGCAGATGTTAGGTCTCAGATCGCTTTATGAATTAAGTTGTTGAACTTGCAAGAAGTTGTACTGGAAAGAGTTCTTCTAAGACTTCAGAATTGATAGATACAGTAGTGTTCTTTGTGTGTTTGTGTTCAGAATATATTGAATCACTTAAGTACATTCCCTTGAGTTCTTCCCCTTGGTGGGTCAAGTGTTGGACTTATTTGAATGGCCAATACTTGATGCTGAGATGAATGGCAGCTGCTAAAAACATCTAGCAGCCTTTCTTAACACAGTGCTGCATAGCAAGACTTAAACTGTGAAGTCTCCTAAATGTGAGACATTTTTAACCAATCTTGACCTCTCAAAACTGCCTGTGCATGGTGTATTTAGAAAAGCTGGAATAAATGCATTCCAATTACAATTACTAATTGGTCTTGTACTTTATGAGAGAAAGGATTACACCCAAGTAAAAAGGAGGAAAGCAAATACCTACTGCTTTTTTTTTGTTTTGATTTTTCTTTGTTAATAATCTGACACATGGAATAACCCATCCTAGACTACATTGGTGCTGAAAAATGAGACACCTTTACTGGGCGTTCACTTTGCATTAGTGGTGAATTCTTTGAGGCAGAGTCCATTGCATGTCTCTGATTTTCTGCACTCTCATCTTGCATTATTTTTTGGTTTTTAAAATGCTGTTGCAGTGATTCTTTATGTTAATGAGAGGCTGGGTGGTCTTACAACAGGCAATAGTTTTCAGGTGACCAGGTGATTTCAGGTAAATCCATAGGCCTGTAAAAGGGATTTGCTTCATGTACTCTTTGCACCTCCTGGAATACTTCCTGCTTTTGAGGAGGATATTCTTAACCTGTGTGGGATGGGATGTCTTTACCTTTATGAGCATATGTTCATCCAAAGAAATGTTTTAATGGAACCACCAATTAAAAGATCTTTCAGTTGTCCTTGGGATTTATAGACTTAAGACGCTGTTCAATAGCTGGTAATATCTCTCATGCTAATGGAAGCACTATTTGTAACCGTTAGGCAGATATAGTAATCTTTGCAGTGGTTAAGGTAGAGGCTATTTTAATACTAATCAAGTTTGAGTTATATATTAAAATTGTTACACAAAAAGCTAAACCAGCATGCAGCTTCTCAGGGATGATCTTAAAGCAACATCCCTTATCAGTGTTAAGGTCTAAGTGAGTTGTGACTTTTAGAAGCAATAAGAATTCTTACAGAGAAATGTTCTTAAGTAAATTATTGATTTATCTACTAATTTTAAATTAGTTTAGCCTAGAAATCCAAATGTTTTCCCTTCTGTGGTGTTATTGTAGGTTGAGGTAATTGACTATTTTCAAAGAAATGTGTAATTCTGTCATTGAAAAGAGGTTTTGGCAAATGTTTAGAAGGGGTAGAACATTTAAATATTCATGGCTCCACACTGTCAGTGTATGGTGAGTATGTGATGCGTAGGACCTGTAATCATGGATAATAAGGTACAATGCCATGTTTGTCAGATTTTCTTGAGTTCACCAGAACACCGTGAGCAATCTGTCTTCACTCACGTGGGTGTAACACCAGTTTGTTACAGTAATCAATATGGCCTCATCCTTTCTGTGGTGGTAGATGCACACTTATTAGTCTCTTTGTCAGAACCTAATAGTGGATGAGTGTGGAATGACACACTAAGTATATTTGCATGATCATATTAGTGGATTTCCATAGCTTTGCTATTTCTTAAAAGTTAAAATATTTTATCTTGATTTCCAGCAATTGCTAAACTTCTACTTTTAATGAGTCGCATTAAAGAGGTTAACTTTTTTTTACTATGGGCCTATGATTAGCTCTTTGTGACTCATCGTTGTTCAAACTGGAATACAGAATGGTTTTCACATTGAAGCTGTATGAAAATGTTGTGGGAAAGTGGAGGAGAAAAACACTGCTTTAAACTGTAGAGTACTTTGAGTATACATTCTGCCAAATTAGTCTCTCAGTTGTATTCTACATACTGTGAGAGTCAGGAGAAATAAGCAGTCAAAATAATTAGTTAAGCATGAGAAGGTGAAGTTGGAATTTCAAGGCTGTGCAGACATGTGGGTTAATGTCTTTGTAGGAATTGTTCTGGTTTCTGTGGTGCTTTAGACTTTGGTGTTTACAAACCCTTGTTATTAGCCAGGTGTAATGAAAGCATAGATTGGGGAAGTGGTAATCTTGTATTTTTCAAGTGGACACTTTGGCCAATTTCTAAGTTGGTGCACTCTAATGATTCTCAGTAAGTTCAGAAGATACTGAGTATTGTTATTAATATCACAGGAAATTAAGATCTAATTTTGGCAGTGGACGGAGTGCAGTGAGAGTGCTTAAGTTGTATTGCCCTTTATGGAGCATGCCAGTACATTCGTCTTTTATTTAATTGCTTGCTAAGCCTTCCAACCCTCTGCCAGTAAACAGGATGAAAGAGTAATGGGGCACATCAGTTTCGCATCCATTTCAATATAAACAGATTGCCTGAGGGCTCTTTATGTACTTATTTTTATTAAGAAAATACTGGTGTTAGATGTGTCGCAACAGGATCTTGTCTCTTTAGTTTTGAGATCAGACTTGTGTCCCCGTGTCTCTCAACCTGTATAGGCAGCCTGGCTGCAAAATTATGTATCTGGATAATTAGTTAGCAAGGATATACGTTCTCTGTTTTAGCATTTCTTAAAATGGAGCAGTCAAACCCAAGTGTTTGTTAGGAGTTGTTTGGACAAGTGTATAAAGCAAACAGAAAGCAGTGGTAGGTGACTGTGTAGGTTCAAGGTGTGCTTTCGTCTTGAATATATAGTGTAGGTCTGGTCTCCTTCCAGTGCTCTGCCAAAGGGCAGGCAAAGAGCAGCTCCCACATTGCATGAGGAAGGGTGGTACAAAGCTGTGTGAAATCACAAATGGCGCGGAGAAGGTGAATAGGGAGCCACTGTTCCTTGTTTCTCCTGAGGTAAGAATTAGAGGACAGGTGAAATTAACAGATGTCAGACCACACAAAGGCAACAAAACACAGCAAACTCAAAACTCTCTACTACAGGGCGATGTGGATGCTCAAATGTGTGTGGATTTGACAGGCCAGACAAATTAGTGCAATAAAATTATCTGAGAGACCGTTGTACAGACATGCAACTTCTGATCCAAAATTTCCAGTTACTTAGTACAGGGGAGTGTGAATGAATGCCTGTGAAGTTTTTGTTCTTCTCGGTACCTGTGCTACCATCTGCTTTTAGCCAAAAGAGGAAGGAGAAGAGATGCATTTTTGCTTCTAAGAACGACATCTTCTGGATTGCTTTAGTTATTAATTGTGATGTATAAGAGAAAATTTTGAAGTTATCAACAGTAGGAATCAACCTGTTTCCAATAATAGGAATTAGGAGTGTAACATTGACTTCACTTGAAAAAAAAATAGTAATAATATCAATGTTTAAAACAATAGGAAGATGTGATTATCTGATTTATAAAACTTACAGTTAGGTTTAAGACAGCATGTGGATAAAGGAGATGTAACTGCCTATCAAGTGGCCAAATCAACTTAGTTTGGAAATAGAAATTTTCTTAGATATGTCGATTACTGTGTAGTGGAAAAGGTAATAATGGACTTCAGTAATGAAACTTGATTATCATGTAATGAGACATTCTGCGTTCAGTCTTAAAATAAATCAGAATGGGTTTTTTTGCTGGGGGCATGGGGAAGAAGCTGAAAATAAAAGCAGCAGAAGAGTGGTATGGGTGCAGAACTGCTGTAAGGGGGAGGTGAAGCACTTCAGGTGCCCAAGCTTTGATTGCTTTTGAGAATTCAGCATTGTGCCCTCTGGTGAGCGGAGGATTGGGGATTCCTGTTCATTTCCTTCTCCTCCTCTCTGTTTCCTCCTTGCTTCCGCTCTTCCCCCCTCTCTCCTTCAGAAAAAAATCAAGGGTAAAAAGGATGCTTTCTGCTACTTTTAGAGGGAAGGAGGGAAAAGAGTGGAAGTTAGTTCCAAAGTTTAACTTTATCTGGCTGACTGCATGGGTCCATATGGATCACTTGGCTCAGTAAAAACACAAAAGCATTCTGATTGCCCTTTTAAGAATGTATTTCTCCAAGTCGTAAGCGAAATTCACTGTGCTTACATATAGGAGGATTCCTATTACTGCTTCTGTGTTTCTTTAAGATAAAATTCGTGCTAATGATGCACTTCATTGGACTGCAACAAGAGAGAAACACTAGCCTGCAGGAGAAGGCATTTGGTCTGTGGTCCCAAATGCTAAGGATCCAGTTTTGTTTACATATTCTTTCTTCTTCTATTATAAACTTAGTTTTCCATTTGCTTTCTAAATGATCTCAAATTAGAATAGTCAGAAATATCTTCTTTGTAAATACTCCACTGAGACTGGTACAATGCATGTCCAAGAAATAACTCTTTAGCTTCCTTAATAACTTCAGTAAACAGTTTGACCCTTAATCCTGCCATTCTTAATCACGTGATAGTGAGCTACTAGAAATAGTGAGACTGTTCCAAGTCCAGTGTTTTAGAGTGACTACAGTAACTTTTTTTCACGTAGAAAACTGTTTCAAGACGCTACACGGGCAGCGTTTACTGTCACAGTTTATGACAGGGAGAATCCAAACACTGTCTTTTAAGATCTTAATGCTAGAAGCTGTACTTAGCCTTGTGAGAATATTGGGATGATGGGAACTCTGGTCCCAAGATCCTTTTTAACTGTCTGTTTCACAATCTGGAAATCAAAATGAAACCAGCAATGTGATTTGTAATAAAAGCCTGAAAAAATTAAATCCCTTTGTAATGGAAGGCTGTAGCAAAAGGGGTAACTGAACTGCAGAGAATCATAAATGCGTGGCTTGTAAGTGGCAGTTTAACATTTTGAGCTGTTTTTATAAATACATCAAATTTGTCAATATACAAAGCCATAGGGAAAAGAGAAACCACTGTATTCTGGAAATACTCTGAAACTGATTAATACAGCCACACAATAATAGCAAAAAGGAGGAAGCAGTGAGGAAAGGCCAAACTGGTTCATGTTTCCTCTAGCAAATGCATCTGGCATGAAAGAAATTCCCTGGTGAACTAGTGTATGGTGTTTTCTCCTCGTTCCTGGTGACGTAGTGTGGAATAGAACACCACATAAGAAGAGTTGAGAGGAGGAAGTATTGGCTGGAACAAAAAACTTATAACTGTGGAGGATTCTTCGTCTCATCTTCTGATTTCTGGACACTCAGAATCACCTGCTGGACGGTAAATGAGAGCTGGAATGCTGAGTGTCCTGGATCATAAACACACAGGGCTTTTGCAGTTCCAGAGGCTGGCAAAGAAGGGCATAGTTCCTATGGATCAGGTTTTCCCCCTCTGGGCTTCTCCTGTGCTTCACATGCACTGTGGTGTGAGGAGAGAGTGGATCACAGCTGTGATGTGGAACACAGTGGCGCAAAGAACCTGGTAACTGGGTTTTGGTAGCCCTTCAGGAAGTGGCTCAGTAAATCTTGGCCAATACTGGTTTTAACTTCTGATGTTTTTTAAGAATAGAAGTAGGGATTCAATGGTAATTCAGCAGATTTCTCAGTTTTATCTGAACAGACATGGTTACAGTTCTGGCAACAAGTGAGCTGCATCAAGTTTTGCATTATTAAAAAAAATCACTTATAGGCAGATAATGCATGTTTGAATTATGTAAAGTAGGAATGAAGCAAAAAAGTGAGTACCTTAGGTGATACTGTAGGAAAAATATTTAAAAGAATGGTAGCAGAGCTGTCTAGGAGCATTGAGAACGTGATCATCTTTGTACCTGCCAACACTGACACGTTCCCCTTTAACGGGGTAATGTATTAACCTTGTGTGAATGATTAATTAAAAAAAACCCCAAACAACCACACAACTGCTCTGTGTGTATAATCTATAATCCTTGTAATAATCTAAAAAAGTAATGTAAGTCTTCCATCATGCAGTCTTTTCAAGCTGGAGAGTTACTCAGAACCCAGTTTAGACTTTAATAAAATCAATTTTTTAGGAACAGGCTGATTTTTTTTTTGTATGGCAAAATATAAACTTGAAAAGAAACACTTCTCTATAGCACTTTTTTAAAAATAAATTTTGGGTAATTTACTCGCTTCAGCTGTCTTTAGTAAAATAAGTCATGATTTATTTGGCTCCTTGGTAGATTTCCTGATGCATTCCTTACAACTTTTTCAGTGGGTGTTCTGTTTAGCGTAAAATATGTATGGAATATGTGTAATAGGCAAGAAATACATTCTTAAACTCCTTTGAGCGCAGCAACTGTCCTGTCTGTGTTACCGAGTAGCCTTGTGTTTGCTGTACAAGCACTTCCTTGGTGTGGAATTTTTGAACACAGTAGATCAGAAGGCTGATGGGGAGGGGCGTGGAAGGCATTCCCGTACGCTCATCAGCCTTCTATCCTTATGTCTGGTTATCAGCCCGCAGGTAATCACACATGAGCTGGGTGGATTCTTGGTTAGAAACCTTTCAAGAAGGTGCTGTGCCCAGCCAGAAGCAGTGATTTAGGTTTGTTTGAATCCATGCGGAATCAATCTCATTTGATACTATGGAATGCTGCTAAAGGAAGTACCTGCAAGATGTGCAAGACTGAGTTTGCATTTGATTCTGGTAATGAAAGAATTTTTTATATGTAAAAATTCCCAGAAACATAGTATGCCTGGACAAAATGGTGTGGCATGGACAGTTGCATTATAAATGATGGGGTTTATTATTTTTCTTTTTTATTTTTGTATTTATATGCTATATTTGTTATATATATGTATAATTCATAATATAAATAAAACAGTTTTGGGAAAGAGTGTTTGTTAAACATAATAAACTTTTATTTGCTTTTCTATGGCGTTTAGTGTTGCAGGAATCTTGGGGCTTCCCTGAGGTGTTAATTCTTGCTGGGCACTATATGTTAAACTGCTGAGATGGCTTGTGAATTTCAGATCTTAATTTCCAGGTACTTGACAAAAAGCATGAAGATTGGATATCCCCACGTTCACGTGGAGTTCTGGATATTGGGGCAAGGTGTGTGGCAGCGGCTGGTTTTGAAAACCACAGCCAGAGGTGCTTAAGGTCAAAGGAACATTGAATACATCCAGGAAACAAAACTTAGAGAGGCAGGTCTTGCTCATAAACTGGAAATACTGCAGAGTACAAGGTGTGGCTTCACAGAAATCTATAGAATAGCAACTCTTTTATTATGGGATGAAGATGAAAAATACTTCACTGTTCTCCCCCTTATAGAATCATAGAATGGTTTGGGTTGGAAGGCACCTTAAAGATCATCCAGTTCCAACCCTCCTGCGAGGTTTCACTCTTTATTCTCCTCATACTGTCGGGATGTAGCTGGGGATTACTTCTTCTTCAGCCTCTGCTGTACCTAAGACTCCAAATGTGAATTACTACAAATCAGTAAATTCAGTCCCTGAATCTTTCTCCTGAATTAGTGTTTTCAGATATTTTGATTCTTTATTATATGCAGACTCAGTTGGAGTTAAGCTAAAAAGCCAAACAAACAGGGCTTGCCACATCAATGGTTAGGAAAAAACCAGGCTTTTACTTTATGATATTAAAGCCGTAAATTACTGTTTCATTTATAGAACAGGCAGATCATCTTTCTCAGAATATTCTGGTTTTATTGTTTATAGTTCTGTGAATATCCCAACGTAATTTGCACTCTACAGATAATGCAGTCTTCTGAAGAATTTTTTAACCTGAATTTGTATTTTATTTTTGTGGTGAGAAATAGAAGAACAACCCTCTCATCATTTATGTATCGTGACCCAGCATCTCAGAGCCTTGGGCTATTATTTCAAAATCCAATATATTCAAACTTTGGCCTCAGAGAGCAGTAGGATCAGTACACAAGAACAATAGAGTGATAAATATAGATTTTTCATTAAGGAAAAGACTATATCCTGTCATTTTTGAATCAGTGTTCAAAAGAGGATCTGAGAATTCATAGCCTCCTATAGGCTTTAACTTTATTTTTGTTGCGAAAAAGGACTTAACAGCCTTTTCATGTTACTATGACTGAGGCCTTGCTGACACAGAAATAAAATTTTAATATATGCTAAAGGAGACATCCAGTAACACTGTGACAGTAATTTAATGCAAGTCAATTTTGAGCCATGCATAATTACAGACGTGATGGGGAGCACTGCTCATACGTAGGGATAGTTGGTGTGGAGTGATGCAGATCCAGTTGCAGTACAGCTGGTCACTGGGGTAAGCTGTGTTGCCTTTCTTCACTGACTACTCTCCTACACTAGGAATTTGTTTTGGCAGTCAAATTATACATAGTCTAATTCTCCTTGCAGCCCAGAAACTACAGATTTCTAGTACAAAAGTTGAGTTACTGGGTGGGTAGCATATGCTGTACAAATACGCATCTGTATGTGTAAGTGAACCCTCTTCACATGAGGAGGGATGTGTCTGCTTAAGGTTAGAAATTGCTGAAATTCTCAGAGCTGCAAACATATACGTTATATTTTGGGAGACTCCTTCAGATTTTAGAAATTGTTTTTCTTTTCATTTAAACAGATTTTCACTCAATTTCCTAAATAGAGCAGCTGTGATAGTGTACAAACAATCAAAATTTATGCTGAAAAGTAATTTTTGTGCTGTTTGTTTCCCTCTCAAGGAAACAATTTATGTTCTCATTTTGAAGCCAGCAGCCAAGCGCTTGTTGTTGGAGGATGCATGAAGCAGTTCTGGTTTCTGCAGTAAATTTAAGAAACCTGTGATTTTTCACTGGGCTCAGACACCACAAAAAAGACAATTGACCCTGTTACATGTATCTACTTAAAGACACATCAAATCTGGGAGAGAACAGCAGCACTGGGAGGGGTCTGGTACGTACTTTGTACAGATGCAATGATTGGATGTTGCTCTTGTACCCGTTTTGGAGTTTGCCAAAGGAGAGCTGTGTTTGGTTTGGTGGGAGAGAGGGCGGAGATGGAATGATAACCTATGGGCTGGCTCTGCATGTCCTGAAGGGGAGATGCTTTATACTCTATTGTTGTCAATGTGAAAATAAAATCATAAAAATAATATTATTTCAAAGGTTTTCTGCCTGCTTTTAGCTGACAGGTCTCTAAGTGGGTAGAGCTTTTTTCCACCTGCAATCAAATGTAATAAACCTTCTTCATTGCAGAAGTCAGATTCCTGGAAAAAAAGAAGTTGGAAGCTCACACTTACACCATAAAACCTTGTTTATTGCGACCATCAGTCTTGGAAGATGTGCCCCACAATGGGGTTTGGTAAAGCCATTACAAGGTGCCGTATGAGTTCCATTTGCCTACAGTAAATAGAATGTCAGAAGTGTCAGGGGGAAATAAATATCGGGCTGGTTAAAAGGGAGCAGAGATGGCTCAAAGCATCATTGAGAGGATTGATTTATCTGGCATGCTGTAATGACTGCAGATGTGGATCTGTTATTCTAGATGAGCAATGAATTTGATGAGCTGATAACACAGGGCCAGAGAGGCCTGGTTTTAATTACTGATGAGGAATTTATTTGTGAAGCACTGTGATTTACTGAGGGTTTGTTCTGTTATTGACAGGTGACCTTGGGGCTTTTCTCTTTTGATGAATAAAAAAAGCAGCATTTTTTAAAGGAAAACTGTTTTATCAGTGCTGTGAATACAGCGAGGTCATTTTAGATAGAGTATTGTCTTTCAAAGCATCTTTATATATAATTATTTTTTGTAGCAGTTGTTAATTGCTTCTTTCATTGAGATTGTCATGTGTGCTACCCTTGCTACTTGAGAGAGACTAATTTTGGTGCAGATTGCTGCTAGCAAGGATATGTTGGGTAGAACTTTTGTGGTAGAGATCTTAAGGCAAATAACAAAAAGACAAATCATCCAAGTATATATTCTGGGTTGTTCAGCTTTTCAACGACGTATCTCATCCAGCATGTATTACTTGTACTGTTCTGATTTTCCTTACAGGCTACTAAGCAGAAAAATACTCTCAAAAAATATACGGAATCAAAGAGGTTATTTTTTTATGCGTGGGATTTTGTTGTGTTTTATTGATGAACATAGTGTCTTAACTGTGTTAAACAGCATTTTGCCCATGGTTAAGTTTTCATCAGGACATGCAGAGATTGACTTACCTATTATTTTTATACATGTGTTTTATTTTTTGATCTGTACTTGCGGTGGGAATTTTAGTGTTGACTTTTGTGCTTACGCTCTTAATTCTGTACTGCACTTGCAAACTGCAGCATATTAACATCAGGAAAAATGAAAGTAGTTTCTGTCCAGACTGTGTCAGAACGGTGTGCAGTTAGTGTAGAGGTTTTATAGTTTGCAGATGCTACTTGCTTTTAAATAAATATTAGAAAATATGTCCAGCAGGAAACCATTTGAACCCCTCGTTTCACTGAGCGTATGTGAAAACCTTGGCAGGGAGAAGTAGGTACTTGGTTCAGGAAGGTAGAAGACATCTTTTTGTTTTCTTTTTGTGAGACTCACAAGCAGTATTATCCAGAAATTCCTTTTCACTGCTCTACTGTTAGGAATTTTTTTTTAATATGGAGAAAGCAATTAATTTAGTATTTACATTCAATATAGTTTCTGGAAATGAAGAGACTTTTCTGTCTTATCTAACCAAACCCCATTATTCATTTGACCCATTTACACCAAAGTATTCAGACTACTTAGATGTTATTTTCGTGTATTGAAGCAGAGAATGACCAGCTAATGAATAGGTGGTGGCAGGCAGGCATAGTGCCTGTTCTCATCCAAGGCTAAGGAAGCCCTTTAGCAACATCACGCCAATTAATCAGAATTTTCTGAGGTGGAAGGAAGAAATGGGGAAATAGTTGACGTCTGCACCGTGTACTGATGGGCAACTGCAACTGGCTGGAGTTCCAGAACTTCTACACAGCAGTGTCATCCTTAGTGAGCTGGATAGTATGAACCAAGGGAAGGCTGCTAGGCAATAAAATGGGCTGGAGTGAAGCACTATCATTTCCTGTAAGTACTGAAATTGAATCTAGTATTATGAGTGTTTTTAAAATTTATTCTAAAATTATGAAATAAGTACTTTTGTTTGGTTTTTAGTATTTCTTAGACTTGAATTTTGTTTGACTCTTTCATATTAATGAAGACCACATCAGAAACTGAGGTGGAGGAAAAGCAAGGAAAATTAGGAGGGAAGAAGAGAGGAAAAATCTTCATTTTTTAATGAAGATTTACTTCTTCTTGAGATACTAGAAAAAAAAACCAAAAGAAACAAAAATCTCTTGATTAAATATGGAACAAAAACCTCAAAGGAAAACTACCCAAAACCCCCAGACCCCTCAAAGCAAACACCTCTCCTCCCTCTCCCTGCACTGCAGTTTTGCTCCCTGACACTCCTCTTGTTCTGTGGGTTTTTCCGTGGAAGTGGAGCAGTCAGCTATTCATGGACAAGGCGTCTTATTATAAAAACAGTGTGTAGCTCTAGGGATAGTATTTCAATTAAACGCATCTGACAATTTTAGCTATACTCATGACTTATATAATGCAATTAAGCAAGCTGCAGTTTAATCAGTGTATTAAATAATGTTCTGTTTCTGCAGGCTTACTGTTCTTAGGTATTTTTATAGAAACAGTTTGTTTTTTAGCCAATTAAGTAGACTTCAGCACCTGTAAAACTGAATATTTAGTTAAATAACAACAAACATCTGTCCACAACTTGCTTTGTTCAGAGAAAACACGTGAATATGCTACCGTATTTTACCAGTGCGGATGCCAGATTTTAGGCTTATGCAGCAGCTTGAGTAAAATTGGGCAGTGCAGGGTCATGGTAGATGTGGTGTTTTATTTCATTTGGGTAGTCTGCCCCTTTATTTACCAAGGGAGAAGTTTACATATAGTATGCTGTCATTTACACAGTACAGGTAGTTTCTCAGTGAGTGTGAACACTTGCATTAGTAGTTTAATACTGAAAGTATTTTTCACAAGTCTGCAGTGATTTGGTCCCATTTCAGTTTCCTGATGTGTGGAGCTGTTTTTTTTTTGTAGGCTTTTTTCTTCCTCTCTTCACCATTGTATTTTGATATTATTGAATAAAGCTGGCTTGTATTTTATCTGTATCAGGTGTCCTCCAGCCTGTACACATGAATGGTTCCAGGCCTTTGGAAAGTGTCCCTCAGTCCCTGAAGCAGATGGCAGGACACTTCTTTATCTTCTAAGTTTGAAGTATGGACTGTGTTCATACGCAGGGGCTGCCTGGCCAGGTGTAGTGGCAGCAGGGACCTGTGGTCACTGACATATGCAGTGCAAGTAGTAGGCGTCTCATGGTTTTGCAATGTATTTTTCAGTGCAAACCTGAAGTGGTAGCTGCAGGCTCAAGAGGTGGAATCATGTCCTCAGATTTGCTATAAAATTCTTGTTGAGCTCTTCACTGTGAAAATGGCATTTTCACTGGGACCATGAGACTCAGGAGCTTTGTGATCTGGAGCTACTGTGGTTCTTGGTTTGGTTCTGTGCGGTGTCCACACTCTTAGCCTTGGGGCACAGGGATGTGAATGTGGTGATGATGGAGCAGCACAGGCTTGTACAATATCCTTGCTTCTAAGCAAGTTAAACACTGCTTTGTAAGACTTCCCCAACACAAATGATCTTAAGGGATATCTTTTGTATGGGTTTCTGGCAAGGATTTGAATGTTTACAGACAGTGATTGCAAGCCCAGATGTTGCTACGGGAGGGGACCTGCGCCTGTAGAGGTCTGTTGGTTCTGTTCAGTGATTACAGCAGGAGATGACCACATCCCACAGTTCCAAGCAATTGCGAAGCTATTTATAAACTTTTTTTTTTAAAAAAGTGCTACTTACTTGGCATCTTAACATGCAGAATAAATATAAGAGATTTAGCAGACCTGGAAGTTTTTACAGCTTCTGTGGGACTAGGCTGAACTAGGGAACAATGCTCCAGATGACACAATCCTTATTGCAGCTTTCCCCGAATGCCAATCTGTGTTTTGTGTCACTGTAAGTAGCAAGGATGGAAAGGACAAATAGACTGTTGTGTAGAAACTCTACTTGTTTAGACCAGTTTTTCTACTTCTGTTTCCCTTCATGTGTAATTACTGTAGTTCTTATTTTAAGGTTGAAGTCTGCTTCTGAATTTCTTCTTGCATTCATAGAAAAAGTTCTGTGTGTGAAAATAATTTCTTTTATTAAGTTGACATTATGAATTAGCTGAGACTTCCTAATCCCATGCCCTTCTGTAAAAGCCGTTTTACTCTGTCAATACCTGTGATCCAAGCTGTTGGTATAAGAGAGTTGGTGCCTTAACTCCTCTTTCATCCCTGTGTGGCCACTTTGTGATTAGTGTTTAATATCTTTGGCTTCATTGTCTGGATTTACCGATGCTGTCAGTAAAGAGAGTGAAACTTGTGTATTCCAGACTGCTCAGTGGGGTGTAACAAGAAGCTGTCCTTGCTAGGAGGAAGTACAAACTCTATCTGACTTGGAGTGTGTGTTTAATGAGTAGGGTTTTTTTTATTTTTAGATTGTTAGGATTATTTTTTGGTGGGTGGTGGGCTGAAGCTGAGATGACCACGTGTTGCTGTCTGGCACCAGCATATTCTGGCCAGCTTCTCTGGAGCTCCTGCTCTGTGCTTCAGAAATTGACTGCGGAGGAAGGAAAAAATCACATTTCTCCTGCACAAAAAATACTGTATGTTAAAATGCCCATCAGGCAGAAAATCAAAATGAGGTGGAATATTAATGTCTCAGTAGCAATATCTTACTGGATATAAAGATTCTATTGTGTATTATAATAATTTAAAAAACGGTTGTTTTATTATTTAAGTTGAACATATATTCCATTGTATTTTGTTAGATGACTCTGCTAATGGTCAAATAGAATCATATATATCTAAAACAATCTAGAGAAGAAGAGAGATTTGCACTTTTTGAGTGTTTAGCTCACAAATGCCGAGGTCTTGCCCAGGGCAAGACAAATTATGAACCTGTCTCTGCTGCAGCCGTTACTGAGTTACTGCACTTGTTGTAATTAATGTAGAAGCCTTGGAACAGAAATTAAGACATGTAAAGTGTGTTGAAGCTAGAGATGTGAAAACATTTAATTGTTAATACCTGGTAGGTTGCTCAATGCCGTGTAAATGTAAACACTAGTCTGTTCTTGGGCAGAGTTCTTCATGCTGATCCCTTTATCCTATGGGATAGAGCTGTATTTCAATTTAACAATTCTCTGTAGTTATATGAAAACTGTGAAGCTGGAAACAAACAGTATTTTCTCCCATTGCGAGTGGTGAGAGTTTGGGTAGTTGGAATGAAAAGTACTGATTGTGCTTAACTGAGATGTCTGAGGATGTCACAGCATGAAGCAGGGTGGCTGCAAGGCATGAAGTGCATGAAGGTGAGAAGTCTGCATTTAAATGAATGTCAGGCAAAGGCCTAAGTGTTCATTTAGATTTGTATACAGCAGTACTTCCTTTAAAAAGTTGTGATTGACGTTGTAGTGTTAGCTGTAGCATAAGGCACAAAAGTTTTAATTCAGTGTGGTTACGTCTGGAAGCTGCGGTGTGCTCTGAAGGTTCTCCAAAATGAGAAGCTGAACTGTCCTTTTGGTCACGTAAAACCAGTTCTCATGTGCCTCTGAAGTCACTGGGATTTATTAAACCCACAGGCAGGTACAACATGGCTCATGTTGTCCGTGGAGTACTATGAATACAGTAGAACTTGTCTCTTCTGTTTTGTCAGGGTTGCTGGTAACTTTTGTGAATGGTATAATCAGAAGAGGACACGGGAGCGCTGCTTGCTTTCTGGCAGTACCTGATGTCCTTCTGGGTTGTGTTGCTCTATGGGCAGAGGTTTGTAGAGATTCCAAAATACCTTTATTCACAGTTAATAACATTCGATGTATTGTTCTTAGCTAAGTTTTGTGGCAGAGTCTACACAGTGTTGGATGTGAAATATTTTATTGTAGTTCTTTCAGCACTACAAGACCAGATTTTTATCATCTGAAGGGAATAGTGACCTTGCCAAGCATATTGCTGTTGCAGTATTACAGATTTTTGATCTCAAACTGAGAAGCAGTACATGCTTCTCTTTGCAGATGCTGACTTACCTGTAGTGAAAGTAATTATAGTATTATATAGGCAGAATAGAGCCAGTTCATATAAGTTAAATCAGTAACCAGTATTTGTGAAAATGGGATTTCATGAGATGTGGCTCTCTACAAACCAGAAAAGCTGTTGGTGGTACGTCTGTGCTTGGCTCTGAGCTCCCATCTTGCTTCTGTTCAAATGGAAGGTAAATATTTTCTTGACTTTGCAGTCTTATTCTAGTCCTCCTGTTACTGGTATGGTACACATGGTTTTAAATACTACAGAGATTGTGTTTGTGTACCTTCCACAGAGTGAGACATCTGTGGCTGTTGTGATTTCTTAATGTCTAGTGATTATTGGCATTGTGAGAAGGTTTGCAACATCACTTATACCTTCAAATGCCTCTGTTTTTAAAACAAAACCATGCCTTAATGACATTGACTTAGTGTTGAGGGGGCATAAAGGAATTGGAAGATGTCCAGGAGATGGTGGGTGCCTGTGTGCTTGCCACTGTGATCTGCCTTTTTTCCCACGTGAAGCTTGCATTTCTTCCTGGGTGCCGTGTCCAAAGCTGACGGCGCCTGAGCTGGCATGGACTCAGCATGCAGATTGTTTCATCAAACAGGTGGTTGTGCTGCCAGGCATCAATAATGCCCATGTAGTGCACGTCCCACCCTAGTGAGACATCCCAGAAATCCATATTTAAGAAAATCCAGGTTTAGGTTTGTTTGAAATGAACACCATCAGACTCTTTGAGGGACAGGTGGGGGAGAATGTGGCAAGAAGCACTGTAACTGGACACAAATATGTGGCATAACTGGGTTGGAGCTTCTGTAGTTCTTTTTACAGAATTGGTAAAATATATGTACTTCAGACAGAGGAATGTTTATTTAAAGTTTTCTTTTAGTAGATTTCTGTACATTTATGTCATATAAAATAAATTTTAATTGTGTTAGGATTTATTTATCTATCTCTAAAATGATAGTTTATTGTAGTGTTCATTTACATAATTTAGAAGTGAATAGTAAAGCGTGCAGTTTTGCAGACATGATCTTTAAAATACTCTGATTATTGGCATCACCACTAACAGCTCAGATGGGATAAAGCAGCTCTGTTTATAGACACTCTCACA
The DNA here is from genome assembly GCA_033558185.1 of Dromococcyx pavoninus. Taxonomy (NCBI): domain Eukaryota; kingdom Metazoa; phylum Chordata; class Aves; order Cuculiformes; family Neomorphidae; genus Dromococcyx; species Dromococcyx pavoninus. Next base: position 425,926 of record JAUMJL010000137.1, read on the forward strand.
CTCAACAGAATATCATGTTCCAAGTTTTTTGTCACTACATGAAAAGTCATTTTTGGCTTGTCTCATTACTTTGAATTTCTTTAGAGTAATTTTTTTTTCCTTGTGATATGATGTAAGAAATACCAGTTGATTAGTTAAAGTTTGGGTTTGGAAAAGGAAAAAATATCCAAATTTCAGGAGTGGGTTGTGATATCTTTCTAGAAAAGAAAATGCAGAAATCCATTTCTTTGATTTTGAGCACGTTTGAGCAGATACTGGATATTTGTGGAAATATCTGTAAGTCTTCAAGGTTTCACAACTTCCATCGCAGCCCTGTGTTACTATGGAAAAGTGGTGTTCACTCTTTTGACAAGTGTGACACTTAACCAAGGAATAAAAATAATACAAACCACATAATACAGAGCCCGAGGAGGGAGCTGGCTGTGCAGACAGTTTGTTGACACTTTGTTGGAAGAGTTTTCTCTGATCTGCTTGTTGAGTAGGATCAAAAAATACCTCTGAGTTGGACAGGGTTGTGAATGTTTCGCTGGAGATGTCGCTCCATTCACATGCTTTGTAAACCGAGGGGCTGCTGTTAGAGGTTCGGGGCCTCCGTGTCACACACTGTCCAGACCTGGGGAAAATTCAACATTTGATTCCAAAGCGTTGGATTCATTAATGCTTTGCTTCATAGCTTTCCATGAAGATGCTAAAATACAAGGTGTGTAGTTTTTTGCAAACTAAAAAAAAAGCATGTTTTCCTTTTCAAGATTGTTTTCCAAAATGGAAGACAAAAATATGCAGTTTTTTCTTGGCATAGGCTCTCAGAAATGACACTGATGAAGGTTTATTTCTTCAAAATATAAAAATGTGCTCTTAAAATCGACACTTTCCCTTTTTCGTGTCGAGCGTTGGCTGTAGTGTGGTTGAGCGTTTGGTGTCCCCTTCCCACCCCAACTCCTTCCTGAAGATGTGAGGCCCAGGGCATGGGTGTTGGTGTGTGGGGTGGGATCCGGCACACCTCAGGTGGAAAACAGCCCAGGAGATTCCCTCTTTGTTGGCTGAGTGGCTCCATGTGGATTTTGTTTTGGAGTCTTTGAAGGGAGGATGTGAAGTTTGTCTGTCCTGTGCTTCCCAAGAATTCTCTTTTTAAAAAACAAAGCTGTAGCTATGAAGTAGCCTGTTTGTCCTAAAACTTATGAAAAGGAGGGGGAGGGAGTGCCAGGACCCATCTTTATAACAACAATCAGCCTTTGTAAGGTTTCATTCCAGGCTAATGGCTGGTGAAATTGTTCTGGGTAGTTAAAATGAAATGAAATGAATTAAAGAACATGAAGGAGAGCAAGCAGAATGGTTTATTGCTTTTCTTTGAAGGCACAATAGCTATACTCTGTCTCTTTTTGTTACTCATATCTGTGTGGCGGATATTTAAAGTCAGGGTTTTGAATAGCATGATGGCTAAATGAGGGCTATAAATCCAGGGCTATGGTGCAAAATACTTGTGCGAGCAAGTACTAAAGCACAATACCAAAGAGACTGGGGTCTAAAATTATTTTAGACTGATGAATATGCAGACATAAACCCAAGAAAAAAATATATTCCCTACCAAAAAAACCTCCAGAATGATCAGGTATTTTAAAAGGAAAATAAAGTTGTTCTTTTAAAAACACATCAATGCTTTCAATTTATGCTGGAATGTTACTGGTGTTTCTTCAAAAGCCTGAAAATCTATACTTAATAATTTTAATTAAAGTATGAAAACCGTGAAGTAATCAAATATTTTCATTGATGGGAAAATGTTGAGAAGTTGGTGTGTGTTATTTCATTTATAAACCAACAAATTTAGCCAAACCAAAAAAATTCCTTTTAATGAGTGAGCTTGCTGATAGCAACACAAAAGTTTCCCCAAATGGGATAATGCAGCTTAGAAAGCACCTGGTTTAAGACTGTTGTAGCACAGCTGAAAAAATAAAGTGTCATATCAGGTTGGGGTCACGTTTGTCTAAGAAAAACTAACAGAAGGATTTCTATTGTCAACACAGGAGATGAGCAGTGCGATAACAGCAAATTATACTCTCTGATCCACCCCTCTGTTACAGGAGTGACTACAGATTAAAGCCTCAGCCAGGAATTTCATTACTCTTCTATAGTTTCCACAAAGGCAGCATTTGCAGAAATATGGGTAAAGAAGGGTCAGAAATTGTCATGAAAGCACAGGGTGATTTTTATCTGTGTGTGCATGCGTATATGTATGTGTGTCCTACTCTAAGCATATTTAGAACCCAAAAATTTGCATGATGCATCTGTTGGAGTTAGTTTATGTGCCTGAGCCTTAGGTTCCATAGTGTGAAAGGCTTTAGTTCATGTTATTTGAAAGGTCTGGGTTTTTTGTTTGGTATTAAATTTTTTGGGGGTTTAAGACATTAACATAAGAATATAAACTAAAATTGAAGGTAATTTAGAATATTATGAGTTAATAAAAAGGAAAAGGTTTTTAGAGGGTGAAGAGTACTTGGTTACTTTCCAAACAAAACAAGTTTATTAACAGCACTGGTTTTATTGCCACTTGATTAGGCAAAGCCCAGAGCCTGGGAACGTTGTTTTTCAGGCTTTTAACAAACAGTAGTTCTCAAGCCTTTTTGTAGTGGAGTCTCCGTGAGAAACTGGCAATGCAGAGTCCAGCTCTCTCCGTAGCTTTCCCTGACAAGTTGGGACCTCTGGTGCTTCACAGGTCCCAGAACATGCCCTGTTGTGTCTCTGCTCTAAAGAGGTTTCTCCACTTCCAGCTGTTGCCCTTGCTGTGCTGGAGGCTGAGAACCTGGCCAGATCCAGCTGACCCTTCGTAGAGCCAGGGAGGTGCCTTTGTGCTCCAGCCTGCCATGTGCTGGTGTCTGTTGGCGCTTGCAGACATGTCAGCTGACTTCCAAGGGTCCTGCTGGAGCTGAACTTCTGCACTGGAGTAGGAATGCACCATCCTTTTCTAGGTGGTTGGGTATTTATACAGTTACAGGGGAGTCAGTGCAGTGCAGACACAGTTCCCATAAAACTACTATATGCACTCAAAAAAAGGTGTGGGTGGGAGAGAGCTCTGCTAATCCTGGCATGGTGCTGTGGGGTGCCTGGCATGGAATAGTTCCATTGTGGGTGGACAGCCAAGCTGAAGAATGTGATGTTCTCCTGGGTTACGCTGTCTAGATCTGCCCATCAGTCTTGTGAGAGTTGTCCTATGAGACTCTGCTGTGATGGGTCGCACTGGTGAGGGATTTCTTTCATCCCCAGCATGTGCAGGTGTATCCATAGGAGATGAAGGACCAGCCAGCACTGATACCTGTTGCCTTGTCTTTTGCAATAGGAAGCTTACTGAAGAATAGGTAAAACTCCTGGGTTAAACTTGGGGCCCACAGAAGTGAGAGCAGAGGTGGTGTGTGTGACCAGGAAGCTGGGTGAGAGCTGAGATGTGCCCCATTTTGTGTACTTTGGTTGCTAATGAACTGTTTTTAGCTTCTTGCTTATGGGCAAAGGCTGCATTAGGATGTTGTCAGAAGCAAGCATGAGCTCCATTGAAGGAGTAATTTAGGGAGTAGAAGCAGGAATCTTAGTTGTAGCCTGAGCGTTTTGCAAACATGAAACTGCTGCACAACTTTTGATAGAAAGCAACACTTGTATTTTTATCATGTTTTAAGGACGTTCATCCATCAGATTTAGGAGATGGAGTAATTCCTACCCTGTGGCTTGCTGTGAAATTGCTGTTTGGCATTGCCCATCTGTTATTGGAGAGCTCTTATTGCTGTGCCTGGCTTTGTTTGTAGTCGTTTCCTTTCCCAGTAAGTTAATATGCAAGGTATTTATTTGCAGATGCTTTGCCATCACTGGGAAGTCTAAGAATGTACACCAAAATGAGGGATTTGCTTTGTGTCGGGTTGGTAAGAAGTCTGTATGTGCGTTTGCTGCCATTACTGAATCAGAGCACTCTTGTTTCCTACTTGGGAGGCTTTCTGAATGTCTAAGATGTGGTAAGAGACTGATACCTGCTTAGGCAAACACCAAGAAAAGCTTTTTGTTGTTATGCATTTAAAGCTTTCTAAGAACAGTAGATATGTGTCCATGAAAATATTTTTTGCATTCGTATTAAATGGCTCATTTTTTACTGACTGCTGGTTTGTTTCCATAACGAGCATGTTACATTGAGATTGTGTTTAATAAAATTCTTCACTGCTTCACTCTGATTGTATCTCTTCTTGGATAAGAATAGTTTGCAGGACAAAATGAGTGGCTTTATGCATAATACAGGAGTATCGAATTAATCAAAATATAAGCTGCTTTCTGCTTTTTAATACTGACTGTTTGCCCTGCAGAAGTTAGTTGAGTTGGCTGCAAAAGACATTGTTATATTAAAATGTGTATTTTTTTTCTCCATTTAAAACAAGATTACCGTGTTCTTTATAAATAAAGCCTGCCCCCTCCAGCACATGCAAACCCTGTTAGGACTGTTTAGCTGTGGGAAGAATACACTACTAGAGTGTGTTTGTGAGGCTGAACTGTGGCTTTGGGAAGCTGTGACAAATACTGAAGGGTAGTGAAAATCGGAACTGCAGGTCTTGAGTTGTGTTTCTTGGGTTTCTACCTCATTCTTCGTAAGTGAAGGACGTTTGACCCATTGAACCAGACCATTGTCTTCCAGTTTTCATTGCAGCTGAAAATCATAGCTGGTGCTCCGAACAGCTGATGGTGGAAAGGTGGAGCCATTCTGTATTTGTGTGCTTTTTTTAAAAAAGTGGTGATGAATAAAAGCTTTCTACAGACACTGGAGCAACCACAGTTATATTTGTGATATTTGCATTTCAGGTAAGTAAAACCCTTGGGGGAGAAATGCAAGTAATACGTGGATTAGGGTCTTTACCTGTTCCTTTTTCTGTTTTCTTCATGTCCTGTGGGTCCTCATGTAACTGGCCTTTGTTCAGAAACAAAAAAGACTGGAATGTTGCTGTGTTCTTCTGTGAAGTCACTGTTGTCTGTTCTGTAAACTTTGAGGTGAGAGGCTGCTTTCTGTTTTCACTGTTCTGAGCTGTTCAGCTATTTCATTGCTGAATTTTGCAGAAGTAAGAACAGCATTGTCAAAATACTTTCTGATGTGTCCTTAACAGTTATCTGTGTGCTTTGTAGGAGTTGAACAGTTCGTAAGTAAGGATGACTGTTAACACCATTCGGTGTTAACATTTTTATACCACGTTTAATGTCACTGATGAAATTCTGTAATAATGCAATGAATTCACAGTAACTTAACACAGAATAAGGAGCTTAGAATATTGATCTTTCTGGGTTATTACATTTGCTTTTAAAGTAGATGAAGCATTAACACCTGAGACTGCAATATTGATCATAACACTGTCACTGTAAAAGCCGAACGGCTGTCGGTTTACTTCGGAGATGGTATAAAGAGCATCCTACCTTCAAATCAGGTGATTAACTTGCTTATCTGAGCTGAAGCTGGAAGAGTGTTTCCATAGAGTTCCAACAAAGGGCAGATTCACCAATTCTGCTTTGACCACACACTGGGAGTCTGCCAGAGATGGTGACGTGAGTTTTCCAGTTGTTGGGCATTTCTTGGGTCGACTTCCTGTGGTGAATGTTTTGGCATTTTCTCAGGTGTTGTGTTGAAAACCAGTTTCAGAAAGTCAGTTTGAAGTGTGAAGGGATAGAGAGATTTCCAGATTTTGTTTTTAAAATATTTGTGGTGTTTATTCTGTGGCAAATGGAGTTGGAAATGTCACACGTTGACACCAATCCCTTTAGCTAAGGAAAGGAAAAAGTGATGATGATTTGGGGATGTCCAGTTGGGTACCAGTGCAGCAAAAGATGTTGAGAAGATAGTTTTGAAAATAAGGCCCATTTTCAGTTTTGTGAGTTTTTTAGTGAAAAAAATCACTATTTGCAGGTGGAAACCTTTGTTTTAGCTAATTATATATTTCTAATTCTGCAGTGATTGCTTCAGTTGCAATAGCCTGAGTAGGTACCTATTCTTTTCCTGCCTTTCAGGAGTTTTGTTTGTAGATTTTGACTAAAACAAGAGTTTGCGTGTTGTTTTTTTATTGCTATGCTTTCGGTAAAATACAAAATTTTTTTGAAGCCTTTCATAAGAGTCTGAGGTTTAGATTTAAAATACTAAATTATATAGCATCCAATCAGGAATGCAAACAAATCTGTGTACTAAGGTAAGATCCTCAAAGGCATTTCCCACTCCTCTGCCACTGTTTTTCTTCTTTATACTATATTTGCCTTTTTTTGATAATGAAATATATAATGAATTTAGGGAGTGCTGGGATAGCAGGAAATAAAAGGAGTAGACGTTTAATACCAGTAGTAATATGTATTTTGTATATAAAACCTCAAATTAGGATGCAAAAAGTAAATTAGGTTAATGGAAGAAGTTAGTGTGATACAGAATTTGAAAATGGCTAATGAGCAAATACTGTGGAGGATTCATGAGTTCACCTCCCCTTTTTCCTGTTCCTGTGGAGCCCTGAAGGTATCCAACAACCTTTCAGGTTGGGTGTTGACTTTTGAATCTTAATGATGTTGCAAAAGTCTAATAAATCTTTTTTTTTTTTGTTTTAAAGCAGTTTAGCAAAAAGCAATTAAAGGAGCTAATTCTAGTGGCTAATCAAAATCATAAGCCAAACCACAAAATAAAGGCAGAGTATAAATTAGTGCCACTGAAAAGATGCTCCCAAACCAGCTGTGCTTACATACATCCAGTTTACGTTATTAACTACCCCATTTCTCCAGCCAGTATGTTTTCAGCACAGTGGAATGAAGCCTTCATCTTTACCCATTATTTCCATTCATAAAAACTAAAATGACTTCATCATAAAATAAGATGGAAAATAAAGTCACATAAGATGCACTGTTGAAAATGTACAGTTTCATTCAAATGTGTTTGTTTAAAAGAAATAAAAATGGTGAAACTGCGTTTGAAGAATTTGTTTAAGAAGAACCACGGAGCGTGCTGTGCGATAAAGATGAAAAATGTGTGTGCGAGCTGGCGGTGCCGTTAGCCCGTGTTGGGGCTGACAGATCAGTCCAGAAGTGGCATCAGGGCAGGGAGACATCAGCTTCAGTAATGGAGAGATGTCTGGGGGAAAGATTGCTCTATCACGGTGATGGGTTCCTCACACGTTATAAATCTAAGATTGTTCTTCCCTGCTGCAGAAATGAGCAGCTCTTTCTCCTTCCTAGAATGAAGTGTCGGGTAGAGAAAGGAACAGAAATGAAAACGAAAAGTGAGGAAAGTTATCTTTTTAACATAAATCTCTTGTGGAAGCAATATCGTATGAATTAGTGGTGTGAAAACCAGCACTGTGCCAGTCTCCTCTCTACTGGGGGAATGAAGCACGCTGCTTTATGGCATCTCCTCTTGCCCTTCTCCAGTGCTTCTAATCTAAGAGCAGTAGCGATGGACTGCACTAGACTTCTGCATGGGAAGTGAGGGCCGAGGTGGCAGCAGCTCAGGGAGCAGTTGCCTATGCTGCGGTGAAAGGTTGGGATCCTGTTTGTTGCCTTCTGGTTGCCATAAGGAGTGAGTGAGGTGCAGTTGGCCAGACCCTCGTGCCCCCAGAAGGGAAGCCCCTCAGCAGCGGTTTCCAAAGAGGACCCAATGGTAGTGAAAAAATGGTGCTGTGGCACTTCGGTGCCAGGGGCTTCCTCATCTGCTGGGATGGATGAGTTAGCTCATGCTAACGAGCACTGCCTAGGACAGCTGGCTCTGAATGGCTCTTTTCCCTCTTTTCCCCTCCCCGTTGCTGCCATTTTTGCATCCTTTGGGTAGCTTTATTTCAATCCAGTATTTAGTGTAAAGAAGCTATACAAGAGGGTTCGCTTTAAATCCTTCTGAGTTTGCTCATAATGCTTTGGGAGTCCTGAAAGTAATGCTTATGGCTACATTTTTCTTAGATGTTGTACTGCTAGGTTTTTGTTGTCCTAGTGAGCAAGTACTTTGGACCCTCCTTATTCCTAAATACAGATACACAAAGATAACTTTAGTCTTGGCAAATTTATATGAGCTTTGTCTAGGCTTAGGTAGCTTGTTATAGATTCCATAGCAGAAACATGGAAATTGAGATGTAGTAATTTATCTAACTTGCAAAAGGAATTTGAAATAAAATTTCTTGTTAAATGTAATTCAAAACAGGCAGAAAAGGGGGTAGCTAGATATCGATGTGGTTTTCCAAGGGCAGGTCTTGCTAAGCTGAATTGATAGGTATATTTGATAAGGTTACTGGTTTCCTAGACATAGGAAGGGCTGCCTCTGCTGTCTGGGCTTATGTAGAGTGTGTGGTATAGGAGATTCCTGGAGAGGCTGGTAACAATGGGGAAAACGGTTTAAGGATGTAAAATGTACTTGGAAATTATCAGGCTTAAGGAAGGTTATTGATTGGGTTTTCAAGGATTGTTTTGTGACTGATCCTGTTAAATATTTCTAATGATGAGCTGGGCACAGAGTGGTGCATGTAACGCGGTTTGACACATGTAGGAAGATACTGTCGACATACAGACGAATAACAAAGGCAAGTAAAAGAAATGAGATGAAAATTAGTAAATTACAAGGCCAGAGATGACTGCTAAATCTGAAACACTATGCTGGACAAAACAGTGTACTTGATAAAAAGAAAGACTCTGAAAGAGACTGAGAGAAGAAGTGAGAGAAAGCATCCAGTCCTATTAAAACTCAGATGATCCAAGCTGTTCCACGCAGGGTCTTGCCAGTGTCCAGAGCAAAGGCATTAGTACTGATGTCTCTTTCTTTGTCTAGATAATTCTCGTTACCAGGTCACAGGCTATCATTTCTCTTCTCTGTATGCCTGCAACTCCTAAAACCAGAGATAGGAGATAGATAAGTGGATAAGAAATAGTGAAAAGTAAACAGCAGTTTTCATGTTTTGTCTTTTCAGACAATTGGTTTACAAAAAGTAGTGTAACTTCTGAGATGTACAAACAGCTAGGAGTTGTTTAGATACTCTGGAAATAAAGGAGGATGGGGCTGTCCTATTCACCTCTCTGCCAAGCTCTGTTGCATCGCAAGCTTATCAGCCTGCCTTCTGCACAGTTCCTTTCCCACTGGCTTTGGGAGGTTTTCCTGCTTTTCCCCCCAAGTTTTCAGGTTAGTAATGAAGTGGTGTCCTCCCATAAAAATGTCATAATCCTTGAGTGATTTAGAGTGCTTCTGGATTTCAGATTGATGACACAAGGAATAGTTTGCTGTAATACCGTTAAAGGAGTCATGATGTAGTTGCCAGAAAGGAGTCAAGGAACTTAAGTCTCCTTGCTGGCCCTATAAATGATTCGTGTTGTGACCTTGGACAAATCACCTCATCTTTTTGTGCCTCTGATTTGCTGGATGTGAAATGGGGGTACTAATGCTCAGGTAGCTTCATCAAGCAGTGTGCGGAGAGCTGGATACGAAATAAATTTGCCATGAAGGGACAGCTTGAGTCTATAAATTTCATGTGAAGTAAAATTTATCTGCTTACCCAAGTTGATCTTTAATGGGAGCTTGGAAACCTAAGTGCATAAAATTCTGTGTAAGTTTTCTCATCAGTCTTGGCTGTTTCGGGATCTCGCCCTTTCCCTGCTCTGGAATGGGACACTTGCTTCTTGCTTCCATTGCTGTGTTCATTTACCAGTTTAATCCACTGGAATGTGTTTGGTGTATCTATCAAATTTATGATACCTGTTAATAAAGCAGTGGGCCAGTTGATATGTTTTAAAGTACATATTTATTATAGAATTGATTTCACTTTGCTGTTCTAAAATTCAGCAAGAGTTCATTTTTCTGCAGTTACGAACCTGCCTTATGCTTGCATTGTACATATAGACCACGTGTATTGACCTGCTGAAGGTAAGGCCAGTGGAATCACAGGCAGATATAACTTCCTTTGTTTTTGTTGTTTCTTATGGGATTTGCTCAGCTTAAACAGGTTGGGCTTTTCAGGAAAAAAAGGGTTAATATTTTGAGTTTCACAATAAAGCATGTGTTTGGCAGTAACAGGTACTCCTGAAGAGCATCACTTGTGCCACAGAATTGATCCACTGACCGTAGCCCCCTGGAGGTAGAATGTCTCCCTCCCTTTTGTTCTTTGTTAGTACCTTACTGACTGGTCTGTTGGAAGTGATAAACACCTGTTTGTGCTTTCATGTAACAGCTGTTTTGGTTGTCTTTTAAATGCATTTCAGTTTTAGAACAAAATTAAACTCGGGAAAAATCTCTGCATTGGTGCTTGCAGCTTGGGAACTTCACGATTATCCAACTGGAGGAGCCTTTTTTGTTTATTGGAAAGGACTGGAAATACATAGGAATGAAATTAGAAATTGTATTTTAAGGCTTATGTTCAATTCTTTATGTATCAAAGAACTTAATGGCTTTAACCTAATGTAAAATTATTTTTCTGGTCTATTGAGGGGTTTTTGTCTAGGCTGTAGGAAGTTTTTATTACCATTTAACCTTACCTTTTGAGGCTTCTCTTCACATCTTTTAAAAGTCATATTAAAAAGACCATATTAGGCTGGGAATGGACATGACATTCAGGTTTAAAAACGGAGTGTTTAATGGAATCATGAATAAATGGAAACAGATTTGTCTGTCAAAAATTAAATAGGAATATTCTTTGATTAATATCAAAATCTAATCTAAAATAGTTTTAGCCATTTCATACAGGTGACATCTGTGCTTAAATATAATTTCCTCTCCCTGTTCTGGCATGACTGTTAATTACTTACTCAATGTAGTTCAACATTTAGTTAATAAATATGTCAAGCTTTTACCATGGTGTTCTTTTTGCAGAGTTGTGAATTTGCAATTAGTTTTAGATTTACTACATGGTGACAGACAGTGCTGTATAAATAGAGGTTAAACACACAATTTACATATTAATTTCATGATTCATTTATTCAATGATTTATGTGGATATAGATTGTATTTAATCTCTGTGCTGTAGTTGTTTCAGGCATGACGAACAGAATCGCTGTTCTGGCGGAGAAGTAATGATGTCTGTATTGGGCTACGGAAAGCAAGGAGGGAAGTAAGAGATTTGGAAACCCGGTGATTCATTAATCTCAATACTTTTTGAGAGGCTAGTGAAAAGCAATTATAGGTTTCTAAAGCGTGTATATACAGATACATATACATGTGTACACGTGCACATGCATAGGCACTGGAGAGCTGCGTGCTCCATCTTGTATAACAGTTTGTGCCCAGTGCTGTTAACCCTGGAAGCCAAGAGATTAGTCACCATCTTCTTGTAGGGATCCTACTGCACGTGTTCTAGGACTGTCTGTTTTTCAGGCTTATGTGTAGTTAAAATTGTGTACTCATTATTGACTTTTTCAGGTCTTTCTGTCTACTTCTCATAGAACATGTGCTTTCTCTTCGTTTATTACAGTGCTGTTCCACTATTTTTGTGACTTTAAAAGGGATTTCTATGAGTATCTAGTAAAGCATCTTTCTCTATTTTGTTAAATCCGTAAGTTTTTATTTTGTCTGTTTTATTGAAGCGAAGAGCAAAGAATTCATTGGTAACATGAGAACTTTAGAAAATTCTCTGCATATTCCTAGTGTATATTTGCTTTTTATAGATAAATGGATATATAAATTGGTAGAGGAAATCTTTCATGAATATGGTTAGGTTTATAACTACTTAAGCTCACGTGTGTATCTGATACTATGAACACATAACTGAAAGCATATTTTTGGTTTAGTATCGTTCTCCTTGATGCCAATTTGAGAGAGTATAAAGGTTTCTCAAGTGAGGATAGATCTTTGACCTGATTTAGAAGGCTGTGACCTTTAAATGGACTTGGTACACCTCAAGCAGTGTTAGATTAAAATGTATCTCTGATTTTGGTCCTTTGCTGTGTTCCTGTTCCCTTGCAGTGCTGCCTCTGTAAATCCTGCCTGTGTGTTTCTTCATGCAAGCCTGTTGTCACAAAAAAGGAGGCTCTGCCTTCACTGTGTCCTCTGAATCCCTGCCAGGCCAGCAGTGGTTTAGCACCGAAAAGTATCATAACTGAAGAAAATAAACCAGGGTAGCTGGAAACAGATTAAGAGGCTGGAACAAAAGGAATAATTTATCTTAATGAATAAAAGGAGTAATGGCACATTATTAGTTGCTTTTTGAGAAGACGGGACCTTTTCCCTGGAATGTTCTAGCTGCGTCCTTGGCATTCTCCTGCTCTGGCCTCACTGCACACTCACATACATTTCTCATATGTGGGTGTAGCTTGTTTTGGGAAGAATGCTTTGATTTAAAGGACTGAAAAGAGCTACTGATGAGAAATTAGTGTATGAACAATCCTTTTATTTTGAGATAACCAGGTAACGGAGTAATAACCACTGCCAGTCCAAAACATTGACTTCCAATCCTGGAGGGGATCCCATGTTGCTGGGAGCAGTTGTGGCAGTGCAGGTTCTGGGTTGCTGAGCAGTGCTGCCTGTGGTGACCTCACCAGCGAGGGTTCACCCAAACTGGGGTGTCTGCCCTCATAGAATCATAGAATCATCTGGTTGGGAAAGACCTCTGAGATCATAAAGTCCAACTGTACCTGTCCCCTTACTAAACCATGTCCCTGAGAAACTCATCCACCTGCCTTTTAAACACCTCCAGGGATGGCGATGAAAAATCATGTGACGTGAATGTTTTTGGATTAAATGTCAGAGAAACTGCATGGGGGCAACTTGAAAACTTTCTCACTCATCTGTTCCCTGAATTCTTACATGCACTGCAGTTCACAGAAGTGTGGAAACACATGCATTTTGGTGTTATTTCCATTTACTTACCTGGCAAGAGTTGCACAGTGCGCATGGAAACAGTCATTTCTGCTTTTTAAACAGAGCCCCTGAGATATGTTAGTAGTCATGCAGAGCTGGAACCTCACTTCTAAACCCCTTGAAAGTGCAGTGTGCTGAGAGCTGACTGCAGGGAGCAGGTGTCAAACAATATTTAAATGACATTCTCAACAAAATAAATATTGAGCTGCCCTGTCACTTTGGTGGGAGAATAATCTGCTCAAAAAAAATCTCATTCATTGTAAACTGCCTCTGACATTTGTTCTTCAGGAATTATTTGCAGTTTATCTTCTGAGCTAGAGCCTTTTATCAGCACAGCAGTTGAACTGCAGTGCAAAAAAAATGGTAATTGAGTATTTTATCAAACGCTTCCAACAAAACGGACTTTGCAAGTCGTAAATGAAGATTAAAACCATTGTTGGCAGGCATGAACAAATTGGAATGATTTATTATCCGAAACATCAATATGTCACTGCTCAGAAATAAAATAAAAAGAAACAAACAACTGCCCCCCTCCCTGAAAATGTGCTCTTAGTCTCAGCCAAGCGATGGAAGGTAAATACATGTTTTAATTATTTGTGCTAGAGAGGCTGTTTAAAAAAAAAAAGAGAAGAGAAAGCATCATCATAATGGCACAGCTGCTGTGGGACATTATGTGAGGAAAAGAGACAGTAATAAAAGAACTGTGTCAAAGCAAGGCAACTCTGAATGCGTACTTCAGCTCTCCTGATTACAGAAGGAAGATTAAATATTATAAATGGGGCAATTTGACAAAGTGGATTTACTACTTGTGTTTAACACCTAACAAGCCAGTGGTTTTAAAAGGCACCTTATCTCACTTACCAAAAATAATATGAGAGGAAAATGCATTGCAGAAGTGTCCTATTTAAACTATATAAATAATTGAATGGTCAGGAATAAAATAAGTGGATCTGTTTTGAGCTCTGTATAAGTTTCAAATTATAAAGCAGGAGTGGTGAGAAGAGTCTCAGAAAGATACAGGGTTTAGGGTTTTTATTTTCTGGTTCTACTCATATAGCTGTGTAGACTTGTTCCAGGGAGGGACTTGTTGACCCCAGTTTGGCAGAAATCACCCCATTTGATAATGGGGTATCACTGCAGTGGGTAGCATCAGTAGGCTTTTGGGGTTAAGCAGCAAGGCCTTTCCCTTTGAGGACTCCTTTATGGAGTTTTCAAAGCATTTTGCTCCTCCTTTACAGCCCATGCACAAGCACAGGGTTATAAACAGCTCGGGGAGGGCGTGTAAGTCCACTCTCCTTGGGACACCTCTGCACAGTCACCTCTCCACAGGGACTGCTCTATGCAGGGAACCCCTTACCTGTGCAGAGCTGACCCCAGAGAGCTGTCCTTTTCTAGCTTGGGGGATGCAGACCAGTCTTCATGGTGATAAGAGTTTTTCTAGCATAGGGTAGCAGGATTCCATATTTTTTTTTGATGGAATATTTATGGTTTAAATACATGCGTGTGCTACTTGTCACAGTCTCCGGCTTTCTGTGGAGAGTAAATCTGGCTTTAAAAACAAAACCACTGAAAAACTGGGTTTGAATTTTTTCAGCCTTCCTGCAGAATCACAGTGCTCTCAGAGCTGGAGTCTCCTGGGTTTGGGGCCTGTGATAGTGTGAATCGTGGCACTTGGGTTGCTCTTCGGAGGGAGGCTTGACCCGCGATTTCCAGGAGGTACTGAAGGGACATTTGCAAATGCATTTTCATTTTGTTCACTTTCCTCTACCCTCCCCAAATATTTCTCTGCAAAGTAACCAAGAGTGAAATACTATAGGCTTACGATTTGTGGCATGTGTAAAGTGAAAACACGTAGATAAATTATGGGTGCTGGTTCTGTATGCTGCGGGAACACTGCTTTTAGTTGAAGTACTGCTTTTTTTCCTGTTCCTTTCTTGAGGAGAGGCCAAAAACGTGCATTGTGACTTATGAAAAAGCCAATTAATACTATTTCCCAATAAGAGTAGTGGTTCTACAGTGATGTGTCAGTGTAACTTTGACTTTTTAGCTGTCTGCTGAAGCCTACAGAAGATTGTTCCATCTGCCTATAAAAACAGCTTTTAAAACATATTTATTTTGAAGGTAAAGGGTTTTGTCCTGTTTTGGCTATTTTCAAGATTTTTTGAAGTGAAACAGCTAAAGAGATGGATTAGTGAGGTACAGAGCTTGTTTCTCCTCCAAAAATTAGACTCCATAGAGTTTTGTACAGTCCTCTTGATGCGTCATCTGGCCTCTTTTTTAATTGAGAAACTGAAGAGATTTGTTAAAGATACATGTCTCGTGGTGCTCCTGTACATTGCTGATGATTTTGTAAGAAAATAATCTTATTAATTTTAGAATAGTTTTTCAGTTTCACACGGCTGCTCATAAGTCATTGCTGGTTTGATTTTTTTGCACCCTCACCATTACACTCACGGGTGGAGGAGAATGGGCGGCTTCAAAGTGATGGAGATGTGGAGGAAAATGCTGCTGAAGAATAGAAAAAAGAGGGATTTACTGGGCTGATGAGAGGACATGAGGGGTGGGAGGTGTCAGGGAAGCATAGGGGAGTGCACAGTGAATAGTTGTTGTGAGACATCTGACAGTTTGTATCTGACTTAAGCATGTGTATCTTGGTGTGTGTAATTAATGGTGGAAGTAAATAGGGACAGTGTCTGTGGAAGCGCAGCACTGGAGGGAAGGATGATCACTGTCACATACCTGTGACACATACACTCTGTGTAGAACTAACATACATCTCTTTATGGCCTGATCCTTTCCATAACAACTCTGAGTTGTTGTGTTTACCATGTTGTTGCTTCTGAGTAAAACTCCACCATCACATAAAGAGTTCTGGATATCTTTCAGTACCTTGCAGTAAAGGTGATTCCTGGGAATTGCTTGTGGAATAACTCCTCAGAAAACCGTACGTCACTTTTATTTGTTGTAATAAAGGTGGAGAGGCTCTGTACCATCTGTACAATGCTGGTTGGAAGTTTGTTTAAAACTTTATGTTCCAGAGCTATTTGGAGTTCAACAGAGATAATATTCCATCTTCCTCAGTTCAAAAAAAATTGTCTTCAGTAACATAATATTAAGGTTGGAAAGTAAAGCTTTTAGTAGTTGGGCAGATGCCAGATTTGGGGAATATTGGCCCTCTTTGTGTACCAGTGATTTCTGAGTTACCTGTGATGTGTTCAGGGAAACTACATCCATCAACATTCCCGTGTTCAGGAGAATGAGCTCCGTATCTGTTCCGTACAGCTTGGAGGAGTGGGCAGGGGCGCTGTCCTTCCAGCCCAGCCCTGTGGAACCAGTCCCAAAGGTGCAAACAGATTTTGAGCTGTCATTTCTCTCCATAGTTGGTTTTAGACCTCCTCAGAAAGAATGAATCCTGTAGCAACCCTATTAAAATAATTCTTGTGGTAGGTACCATGAGAAGGTCCAGGACGACTAAAACCCTGTACTGGTACTTGCTTCATTGTTTGGTTGAAGAAATGTCTTTGAACACTGACAAAGACTCACTGACTTGAGGAACATTTTGTGTCTAACTTTGCATTGCATTTCACGTGTTGAAGCCATTTCTACGTAATAAATTGGTCATATCATAGAGTTTGAGCAATTTGACACACCTGCGTGTGGTACTTAATCTTCATCTTTTTTCTGTTCGTAAATTTAGTGTAACTTAGTTTGTATGTCAGTACAGATTTAATTGTTATCTTTGAGAAGTTAAAACGTGTGGAGTTTAACTTTCTATCCCACTCTACCACCTTTCTGTACCACTGGCTTAATAAATAGAGGGAATGTAACATCAAATTAGCAAGGCTTGATGACTAGTGTCAAAATATGATCTGCTGGGTAAATGAATATAAGGCAGCTTTTGATTATATTCAGCTCTTCTGAGTCAACATTTTGCATGGAGTTTTAATAGAACTGCATATTGTAATAAAACAAATACAATAAAAAGAAATTGTTTATTTGCTTGTTTCTTTATTCAGTAGGTGTTTTCTTGGCCTCTGATGTCCCACTGACCTTGAATTTTGAGCAACCAAGTAATAGTACCCATTAAACTTTATTATCTTCCCTTGCTACCCAAGCTAAAATAAAGTATAGGACAAAACTGACATATTCTGCAAGCTAAATAAATTTGTTACAGTTTTTAATAGAGCTTCCTTATTGTTCACCTTCTGATTTAAATTATGTGTAAAATGTGCAATAATTAGAAAACTTTTGGGGAAAAAAAATATCACTTATGACCTGGCTTAGCCAACAACAGTCGTCTTTTAGGAATAAGCTGAAAGGTGTTTGGGAAGTTAGTTTGATAAAAGGGCATCAGGAAATTTTTTGTCTCTTCAGAGAAGACAAATGTTTAAGAATTCTTTACGTAGTCTGGGTGGCAATGGTAGGAAAGCTTAATTTGTACTTAATTATATGATGCCCCTGACGCTCCGAGAGCTGTTCTATCGTTGGTTTCTCCTCAGAGGCTGCCTCCAACAGTGCTAGGTTGGCAGTAGGGCTGGTCATGTAAATTGTGAACAAGCTGGACAGACTGTCAGATTTGGTCTCCTCGTGCATCCAGGTCTGCTGATCTCCGTGGCGTTCTGCTAAGTCAGTCCATTATTAATTCTCCATCAGAAAAAGGTGACTTTGAAGCAGGTCTCCCCAGGCTGTCTGCGAGGATATCCTTCTGTAAAGCAGTGCCTGTGTGTATCTTTCTCTGGATTTCAGAGTTGTGTGATGTCCTGGAGGCAAAATTTATGGTTATGCTCTTGGGCAGAAGGTGTCCAAAGCTCTTTACCCTCGTTGTACCAAACCATTTTCGGACATGAGTGATTAATTCACTAAACAGATTTGATACTGAACTACTTATCAGAAGCTGAGGAAGTTTGTGTATCCCCAACTGAGCCTCATTTTTCCTAGACCAGCAGGTTTCTTTAAGGCTTTGACAGGATTTTTTTTTTTTTAATCTAGTGGACAACATGGAAGAGAGTTAATATAACAGTAAATGTTGTGAAACTTCATTTTATTATGCAATATATGGATAAAATAAGGCCCTGTGTGCCACTTTGAATTATATTATATAGGTATAATTTTTATCTTTTCTTTCAAAGTATCCTTTTATTAGTTGCTGTAGGAACAGAGATACTTGCTTGGAGAAATTAGATTTTTGTACAGAATCCTTATTCCCATGGGAAACATATAAATAAATCTGAGACACAACAGCAACAGGGATAATAGGCGAAATAAAATGGTCCTGACTTCCCTGAGTACAAATAAAATGCATGGAACAAATTCTTTTGTGTAATTGCTAATAGATGCTCTCTCTGGTGGTGTCTGTGTCCACAGTGGTGCTCATGTCAGCACCAGAATTTTGCAGTTGCTATTCCTTAATGACCATCCGTGTGTTGAGTATGTGGTAGATGTGAAATCCAAATTTTTTTGTTTCTGGCATAAGTAATGTGAAACTGAAGGTCCACCATTGCTTGGCAATGGAAAATTCTTCTGTACGCTTTCTTAATTTCTGTGTTTTCTATTGGTTCTATAGAATATCAGCTTATAGTTTCATACTGTGACTGGTTCAAAGCTGTTTCAGTTTCATACCTAATTCATTAAATATGTGGAGATTTTCAGAATTTTCCTTCAGAATATGTGGACAGTACAGGAAAAAAAAGGTGAAACCATATCTTTGCAAACCCTTTAGAAAATGGAAAATTCTAGACAGCTAGAAATCTGTTACAAAACCTGTGAGGAGGTCGGAAAATGTGTAAGATGTGGACGTAGTTAATTATTTTATACATTTTGTGGCTGACTCGAGTCACATTTGCACTGGAGAATAAGTAACTGTTAAGAATAGTAGAGAGGTGGTTTTCTTCGTCATTGGATCTTTTGAAATGCTAGGAAAAATCCAAAGTGAGGGCATGAGAATGACCATGTGCCAAGAAGCAAACAAATTATTTGCTCGATTAATGGTGGGTTTGGGGTCGTCTTTGTGCACTGCTGTCTCTGTCTGTGGCCTATGATAGGCATCATGGTGGTGCCCTGTGCTCTCCAGAAAAGGGAATGGAGGAGGTTGGGTGATGAGAAGAGTGGATAAAAATCTAACAAACTGTCCTTGCTGTGGATTTTTTAATAGTAATTCCTCTAATTAAAGATTGTAAATAGCTCAGGTCATTTATGCATCTCAAAGAGCATTACACAAATTGCAGTTTGATATGAATATGAAGCATTTTTTTGTTCATATTGGGAAGAGAAGTGGAAGTTGGCCTAAAGAGAAGTCAAACAGCCAACTTAAAGACTTGGGGTATATTTTTCTTTTGGAGATGTTTTCATCTAATCTTACACACAGTGTACAGTTGTTTTAAAATCAAGTGTAAAACCAAGTCAGTATTTTTCATGACCAAAACTAGGTCCTTGCCTTCATGGCAGTTTACTTCTGACCTTTGTATTTACTCCAGCCACCTCCAAAAAGAGTTTTGTTTTTCTCTTCGGAGTAATCTGCTCCATTAATGGGCTTTACTTGAAGAAACCTTTTTCAGCTGTCCCTGTCTAGATGTTGGGTATTGGAAAAGGAGAGTGGCCAGGGAGGCCGTCTCCCCTTTCCGTACCTGCTGTGGTTTCTGGCTGGGCAGGCACAGCCTGGCTGGCAAACAGCAGGTCCAGTGAAAACGTATGCAAGATTGGTTCTGAGAAAGGGCTGTTTTATAGGAGGTACAGTGGAGGAAGGTTACGTTCATTTTATTAGTACCTCTAGTACCATAATACGTTTGATTAATGGACTTGGTCCTGGCTGGTGCTTGAATCTCAAGTTTGAGTGAAAAATCTGTGTCGAATGTGAGGGAATAAGTAAATGTAACATTACCTGAAACTGACCATTTTATTACTCAAAATTTTCTGTCTGCAGCAAAGTTAAAAAAGCACAAGGAATAGGGTAAAGACTTTGTTCTCTTGCAGTTGTGCAAAAGCCAGTTCAAGATGTGGATGATTCCAATTTATAGACTGTTAGTCAGACATTAAATTAGTTACAAATAGGGAAAGATTTCACAATGAAACAAACAAGGTCTTTGACATAAATTATATCCTTTCGTTAAAATATTTAGAAATGTGTAATTATAGTATTTAGAAATGTTATTCAAATTATAATTAATAGGAGCCTCAATAATATTACCTCGTCTTAAGTGACTTCACATTTTGAAATGCTTTCTTTTATCTTTATGTGCAGTTAGGATTTAGATATCCTATTTAGGTATTTTTATACTCTTCCTTCAGGGATCATTATTCTAGTGCATCGTGTGCAGAAGTTTCAAGGTCAGCATTACTTGAACAGTTGTAATAGTCCCAACAGAAAGATAAATATATATTGACTAAGGCTGGAGCTTCAATTCTTCCAGTTGCTGAAGGTCAACAGCCCCTCTGAGGTGCTCTCCAACCTTCAGATGTCTATAGGTTAAATCACTGATGAATTACTGCACTTTCCTAAATGAAGGAAACATATTCTAGATGGAGGCAGCTCATAACATCGTGCCTGTTGACTGATACAGTCTTGAGAGAAAACACTGTTCTCAGATGTCATGGAAATAAGTACAAACCCCAACGTCTGAATGTGATGCACCAGAGCTGTAACGGGGCATAAAGCTCCCGTTTGTTTCCCTATGGAGATCCTGCCCCCTGCATGCTGACTGCTTTGAAGTGCAATTCTGATAAAATCATTTTTACTCACTCAAACCGATCGGTCGTGATCACTGAAAGCATCGGTAGCTCTTGGATTGAGGGCGTTGGTGAGACTGCAGTGACAGTGCTTGGTCTCCCCGTTCAAAGGCAAATTTCCTCCCTGTGCTGCTCCTCCCGCCTGCCCAGGCCCAGGAGAGTTACACAAACAACACTCTGTAAACAGCAGAGTCTTCTCCTTCACTAAAAACATTTTGAAGGCTGGAAATAATCCTCTTACAGAGCAGTTGAATATAGTGAGACTAAGTGAGATATTTGGCTTTGCAAATATGCCAGCAGTATTCCAGAGCGCTGGATCTGCAAAGTTCAGCTTGGCATCACCGGGGGGGGCAGAGTAAAGAATCTTAGGTTGTAGCTATGTATTTTATCTTTTAACCTTTTATATAAGCAGGCAGTGCAACTTGTCAGCATTTAGACTTTTCTGGAAGTTCGGGGGGCTTTAAAATATATTTTTATTTAATAGTATCTTAAAATGTCATTTCAAAATTAAATATTAAAAACAATGTTTTGAAATGTAAAATGTGGCAAATTATCCTAAATATAGTTAATATTTTAGTTTCAATATGATATTTAGTATATATACACAGTGAAGCATCCTTGCATAAAATCTAAATTAAAATGATACCTTTCAGAAGATCTACTGATTTCTGAAGTCTGAGTTGTTCCACACAGATTGTCTGTCGCAGTTTTCATGGAACCTGTATCAGGAGGTTCAGATTGACTGGTAGCTGGTCTAGAATCAATAGCTTTATTTTTTCTGTAGAGCTTTATATGTGCGTGTGTACACTTTACAATTTATAATATCTATAAAATACTATATATTGAGATATTTTAAAATATTTTTACAGCAAGATTGCTTGTTTCTTAATACAAATGAAAAAGCTGATGCATTTGTGAACAGTGTAAATGTATTATCAAATATAGACTAAACTGAACTAAATCATAGCCAAAATGTTGAAATTCAGGGAAAATGTCTCAATATCTGTGGTAGTAAGCATTCCCACAACTTACATGGTGACTGATTTTCATAGGAACTGGTAATTTCATTGCTAATGAATTTTTAGACTTTAATGCTTAATGCAAGAGTGGACTCATTAAAATTATGGTGACGCTGCCCTGAGCTTTAGCTGAGAGTAGCTTTAATGCCTTGGAATTCAGGCATTGTCTCTTAATTACAGTGTACATTGCTATTTCTGTATCTGCTGTGCAGTTCTTGTATGAAACTGTTCGGGCTGCTTAAACTCTGTAGGATTCATTTTGCCTACTTGTAAGGAAGTGCAATAACGTCTTCCAGCTGGTGGTACATTTTAGCATAAGTAATTTGAAATGAGGTTTGTGACTTCCTTTTCTGAATTCCTATCGTATTCATATTTGTGAAGGTAGCTTTTAAGTTCCTGATTTCCATTTTCTAAAACAAAAGTGAATAAAATGATTAGAACTTTTTTTTTAGAGAATTAAATTTTAATTTAGGGAAATAAATTTTAGTTTTCTAAAACTAAAGTAAATTTCAAAAGAGATAGTTTACTATTCTTTATTTATGAGTTGGTGGCAGAATTCTTTGTATCATTTAGCTTTTACGTTGTTTCAGTAGTTGAACAAATCCAGCATAAGACATCTCAACTTTATGTAACCGTAAAATTAGACAGTGTGCTGATAGATACTGCCCAGGAAAAAATAACCCTTTAATGTTCATAGTTCTGATTTATGCTTTTTTTCTATATTTCTATATTTCATCCTGGTGTGCTCTGAGTTTGTAAAGTTCCTCTTTTACTTGTCAGTGTTATCTTTTCTCATTTTCATTTGTCAAAGCTTCTCACTTTTTACACCGAGCTCTCAGCTGCTGTGCTGGTGTGTAATGAATAGGAAAACAATTGCAGCTGTGATATGTAATAAATAACAGTTTTTGTTGTGCAAACACAGCAATTTAATATAATTTCTGCGAGAGTAGGTATTGGTAAAGTTAAAGCATTTGCAATGTGTTGTATGTTTCTAAATTTAAAGAAATCCAGTTGTCCTGTGACGGATGAAATCCAGCCTCAAAATGTGAGGGCAGTCATTATCACTGCCTTGTTTTGCACAGGTCCATGGAATTGCATACACGGTGTAAAAGTTCACAAGCTTTTCCCACATCAATGACTATAATGTGTTCGGCAAGTTTGGGGGTTTTTTTTTCAGCTTTTGATTGTACTGTTTATTAAATGTCCTCATTATCTGAATACAACTCTTGGGGTTCAGTCTGCAGGAAGGTGTTCTACTAAAAAAAAGGAAATGTGAGAGGAAGGGAGAGTAAAAACAATTGCATATCAACAAATTAACACAGTTTTAAAAATGCGTACAGTTTATAAAAAGTAATGGTAAGATTTTATTTGCTTTCAGGCTTCCAGTGAAAATTGGTTCCCATACATTGACATGACTGTTAGAGTTGAGAACTTCTATAAACCACTGCCTACCGTGAAATCTATGAAAAAACTCTGAACATTGGTAACAAAAGTCGTTGATAGATTTGGATTGCAACAGTGCACCCATCGGGGGAAATTAGGAAATACTGAAACCAAAGAGTGTATCAGCAGATAAGTGCAACCTTCTGTTTGTGCTTGTGACCATATGTTATTGTCTCAACTTCTGACTCATTGGATTCTTCCTGAAAGATGAAACCACAGGCTTTACAGTTTAAATGACAATTACGTGTGGCTACTGAACGTTTCTTAGATGCAGTCCCATTGAATAATTTGGTATTAATTCTAGCACAAATGGGAAAGAAGTTAGGTGGCTACAAGCTGTGTTTAAGACATGCTTCAGGTGTACCAGATCTGTGTGACCTTTGACTTGCTGTGGAAAGCCCCTGTTTTAGTTTATCTTTATTAGATTTCACTATTGATACAACTTTATGCATTTCAAATGACTTCACTTTTTAATGAAATAGGATTTGTTATATGAGGGTTGTATTATGCTTGTCAGATGTGTTTTTGGAAAGGATGTTGTTTATCCTTTGTTACTGCTGATCTTGAAAACTTAGACTGGTTAGTGATGATATTTCATGCAAAGGGAGGTAAAATTGATTTGGCCATCTGTAATCCTCAGTTTGCTTCCTTTGTCCTCCTAAGTTACAGCAGAGGTTGCAGTCTATGGGAGGGCAAAGCTGTAGAGGACAGCGGTGAATATTTCTGACAACTTGCAAGTGCATCCTTTTATGGAGAATTGTCCATGAAAGCTTGTTGCACCATCCTGAACTCGGAAAATTATCTTTGGTGAAGAGACTAGGGTTGCTGTTCTGCGTCTTGTCTCACTTTGCATCTCAGTATCTTTTGGGGATCCTTTTGGCACTGGTACCCCTCCAGCCTCAGTTTTGCTGAGGATCTGGCGTGTCAAAAAATCACATTAAAGTGGTGTATGATCAGCTAAATCATCATTTCTAATATAAACAGAATTTCTGTTGACTCTTGTGAGTCTTCTGTTAGATGTCCCAGACCATCACCAATGGACCCCTATGAATGTCTCATTAAACATTGTTGCCAGTGGAATCTCATAGTTATCAGTATTGATTTTAAGCATTTTTAGTGTCTTACAAATAAAAAATGAACATGAAAAAGGAAAAATGTAAAATCAAAACAATTTATTCCTATAAAGACCTAAATGCTAATAAAAAAGAGCAAAAATTCCTTTAATCAATCAAAGTTGTCACTTAAATGCAGTAGTTTGGGCAGAGGATAATGCAATTTGCCAGAATTTTCACTGTCTTATAAGTACCAAATATAGATTAATATATAGTTCAAAACACTTTAATTTTTAAACTCTTGTCTTTCTTTTTCACTGCTGAAAAATTATTCTTGAAAAATAAAGAAACTGCCCTGTGGTCAAAGATAGTCTTAACTACCTGTCAATCAAAAGGAGAAGTTTGTTGAGACATTTAATTACAAGATAATGTAGTCATCAAAATCTCGTTGTGGTAACTGACAGCTCATTTTGGACTGAAAGCGTGCAGCTACCTCCCCTGAGGTCAGAGATGTTCCAGGGTTAACGTAGTAATGACAAGTCCTTTATTATCACATTATGACATTGAAAAAAATTGCAATTATACTAATAAATTAATAACAGTAATAAAATGACAGTCATAATTGCATAATATACATGTTGTCAATGGCATTTTTGTTACATGGTTGGAATTCGTATTTTATCCACATATCTTGGACTATATTAAATTTTTCCAATGCAGTACAGGCGTGCAGTGGCTTCTGAAATTTCTGAAAGCCTCAGCAGTTACAAGACTTCAAAGCATGACTTGTTTTTCACTTTTATGGATTTAAAAAAAAAAAAAGAAATTGATATTTGAGTGTGAAATTCTTCAAATGTAAGCATTCTTTTTTAGCAACATCTCTAAAGAAAATATAATATCTCTTATCAGCTGTAATGTTGGATAAAAACCCAGATGTGTTAGATCTCAGCTCTTAAACTGTTGCTGCTCAGTTCATTGAAAGGAAACTTAAAGCACCCAAAGACTCAAGTTTAGGTGTAGATTGGTTTAGAAAAGGGACGGTTCACACTAAGGTTACATGTTCCATTCTCATCCTGGGAGTGGAACCAGAGTTTTCACAGTTTACTTGAAGTCAGTCTCTACTGATCTTGGAGACATGAGGTATTACCCCATGGACTGGTGGTGCTCCTGCTTTCCAACAGACTTCAAGCGTTCATTTTCCTCTACAAATAGGGAATTTCATGGCAGATTTTTAATCATATCTTCTTTAAAGTTAAAACTTTGCCTTAGAGTGAACTAAATTGCCTATGGACAGGGCCAAAGAAAGCATGGGCTCCAGGTGTTGCTGTTTTTATGAATTCACATGATGCTGATAGAAATTAGTTCTCTTCCAGTTTGATACTTACCCACCCATGTAGTTTGCATATACCCTTGCTGGCTACAAAA
The DNA here is from genome assembly GCA_033558185.1 of Dromococcyx pavoninus. NCBI lineage: Eukaryota > Metazoa > Chordata > Aves > Cuculiformes > Neomorphidae > Dromococcyx > Dromococcyx pavoninus. The sequence goes on from JAUMJL010000137.1 coordinate 451,386, forward strand.
TCACCACAGTAAACATTCAATTCCACCAGTTTATCCATTGGCAGTAGGTTGTCATCCAGTGCCGATCATAATGCCGCATCTCTGTCAGCTTAAAATTAACAAATGTCTCTTCCACGTGCAAGCTGGTTGTTGCAGTGGGGACAAGTGGGCTTCATCCTTTGGTCTCTGAAGTGTTCATCTGAGCTGTTGGCTCACCTGTTATTGTGCCCACGTTTTCATAGCTGCAGTGCTGGTCACTGTGGACAATTCTGAAGTGATGTCGGCTTTTAAGGCCTTTCATCTTGTGCTGAACACTCAGAAGAGCCTTGTCCTGACACGCTGCCTTTGCTTCAAAGTGAAATTGCAGAGAATGTGGTAATATTTCCATCACTGAAAAGTTACATTGCTTGGAAGAGATCAGCCCATACTTCAGTGTGTGGAGATGCTGAAGTTTTTGCAATAGAAGGCTTACATTTTATTGATATTGGAGAAATAACCTGTTTTGCTTTACTTCTATCACAAACTTAAGATGGAAGCAGACACCAGATGTGCAAATTTTTCATTGAAATAGTTAGACATTTGCAGGAATGCAAAGTACTAATTGTATGATAATATTACTATCTTTATAAAAGAGGTTGAGAACAGGATCTTAATATCATCATTATCACAACTGTGTTATGTTGCTTTTAATCAATACGTAATAACAGAAGAGCCGTGCAATAAACGTGGAGCCTGGATGGAAACCAATTCTGCTCCAACCACAAAATTTTAGTTTCTTGCTCCCTGTTTTGTGCTTTGATCAGGTCATTCTGTTTGGTGGCATCTGTCCTGTGCTGTTCCCTTTATGTCTTCTACGCTGTGTCACCTCTTGGGTGTGCTTAAGAAAGATCACCATCTGTGTGCTGGGGAGAAGTGGCTTCCCCTTAATGCCGAGAGCCCGAGATTTCCCAGTACTGAGCCCAAATGCAGCACAAGCCCGAGAATAATGAATTGCTTCGTTGTTCATGGATTTGCAAGCAGTCTGTAAATATTGTGTGATATTTGTGCTTTTTCCTTTTTAGTTCTCTTCCTGAAGAGTCTTCTGCACTTTCCTTTCTCTTGAAGGGGATAATATATTACACGGACAGAGAAATGACCCTTAGAGGACAGCGTTCACCGTGACAGACCATGTTTTGTTTGTAGATGATCCTCACCCTGTCCTTCCTGAAGGGAGTGGAGTCCAACAGCTTTGTTACAGTACTTGGTTGGAAATCAATTACTGACTGTTACATAGAGAGAATAACAGGGTTTTTTTTTTTTGTTCTTTTTGAGCTCTGCTTGAAAAAAAAAGAAATAAAAGACAAACAAAAATTCAGTGAAACCGTAAGCTCGTAATGCTCCTTATCATTAGTGCTGAGTTTGTTATATATTTATCACACATCTGATTTTTAACTTTTTTGCTTTTCCGTCTAGCTGAGTACTTTCTCATGGATGTTTTTTCCCATTCCCATATAATAATGAAAACCCTGAAAGCAGACCTGCACAGACTGGGCACATCCTGAGCCTTATATTTTATTACTTTACACTTCATTTAATCACAGCCATACCAGTTTGATGTGAACCCTACAGTCTGGTTCAGTACTGTGTTTTCGGTGTGTGGTTTGGGTTGGGTTTGGGTTTGTTTGTATTGGTTTTCCACAGGTCCAATGGTTACATGAGGATGTGGTGGATTTAGTGGCTGCTGCTCAGCGCTTCCCGCAGGCAGCACTGTTCTCATCTTGTGCAGGATGAGTCACAACCTCATCCAGACCCTGCTTGGTATTGCTCATTCAACCAATCAAGTGGGCAGATTCTTGTTCACATTTTATGTGTGATTAGTTTCTTCGTTATTTTTTTGGGTTCTTTTGAAAGGAAGGTAATACTTTGCTCATTTTCCCCAGACCTGTTATTGCAGTTCTTCCATTTCACAAGAAAAACAGTTAGCAGTTAAAAGTGACATTGCAAGAGCACTCATGTTTTGTAAGAGAGAGCATGTCAAAGGCAGATAAACAGAAAGCTGCACTCAAATTTCAATAAGCATATTTTTGTAACTTCTGAAGAAATCAAAGGTCAGATACGTGTGTAGGCATTGGGTGGTATTTTACTACTTTTTCCTCCTAGTTGCTTTTTTCTGTACAATACAGCTTTTGAGGGCTTTCTAAGAGTGTGTTTTGATTTTAGTTGTGGAATTTGCTTTTAGAAAATATATTTGACATTTACTTTAAACTTTCTAATTTAATATGGTAAATAAACCTTGCTCAGAACTGTTTATCTAGAAACATATAGAGGACAATGTCGTATTGCTGCTTAAATCTGCAAATACAAGAATCCCATTTTAGGTAAGAAACTGGTTGTTTCTGTCAAAGGTTTTGTCAGGCTTCTGAAGTCTATGGCAGTTAAACTTTGTCCTCATCACAAATTTAGAGGTTTTGCAAATACATTCATCTGTAGCGTACATGTACAGTACCCCTTTATCCTGCTCTGGTTTTCTGCTCTTTAAAACCTTTATACTGTAAGGTCCTATTGATCTTGGTTTGTAATGTCTGTATTTATCACTTTTCTGTATTTGAATTTAAACAAAATCAAGCACAAAACTCAATTTAGGAACTTGTGTCTTTGAAGGTTTGACTCTCCTGTGAATGTGTTATCGGATGCTGTGGCTGGGCTGTTATTTGGAGTAGTTTATAGCTTTAATCCTTACATTTCTACAGAGAGACTGCGAAGTGCTCATATGTTAGTGCTTTCCTGGTTTGCTTGATGTAATATCTTAGCCTCGTGCTCAATCTGGGCATCTATAAACAGTTATGGGGGGGGCTAAAAAGATGCAAAGGTTATGACCCATTGTTCAAATTTTTTGGACTTTTTGGAGACTTCTGACTCTGTGCTGGTCCCCTTTTAAAAAAAATAGATAAAGCTTTTCCTGGATTTATTAAAAAGTAAAAAGTTACTTATTTTTACTGTTGTCCATCTGGCACGTAATCCTGTTTGTGTTTCTCCCATTTACCTCTGCTCCTGCTGGTTGAAGCTGGTGCGTCGCTAACATTGCCAGTGCTGCGTTCACGTGAGTTGGCTGTAGATGAGGTGGAATTCTCCTTGTGAGGTTTGGGACAGGGAAGAGCCTTCTACAAAAATAAATCTACGTCGTGCAATTCTTTTACAGTATTGCTTCCCTTATAGTAGGGAAAAATCCCAACAAAAATTATGTTATTTTAGTCTCACTTATTATATAACCATTGTTTTACTTGTGGCTTACTTTATCCTTGTTACCTACATTCCTTTCCATCGGTTCTTAATCTTCCAGGATCCCCTTTAATTTTGCTTTCTTATTTTGCTTGTTTTCTTTCCTTTTCTTCCTTTCCCCTTTGATCCAGGTAGACCTTTATTTAGTGAACAAGTTTTGATGGTAGTGTGAAAAGTCTGGTCCTTGGAGTACACTGGAAAGAGGTAGAATCCACTGGCAAGGACTCTCTGGAGATAATGGAAGCACGCTTGGTTTCTGCAGGGGCAGAGTGCAGCTGGTGAAATGGCACGTAAGCCAGAGAAAATAAAACTGAAAGCCTTAATTCCTGAATGTGAAGCTTAACACTTCATGTTCCATTTTCAGCTTTATTTTTTAGTAATGTTGAAAGATCACGGTAAGAATCAAAACTGGTATCGCTGTCTTTCTCAGAAGGAAGCAAAAGAGCTCTACCAAATAACGTGAATATCTTAATTTATGGAAGGAGGAAGACACAGAAAAGGAAGCCAGAATGGAAAATAATCCCTTGTGTTCCCCTAAATAAACACCGCCCCCTCTCCTTTTGTCCCCTTCTTGTTTTGTGGTTGTAATGCAGTCTTCAGTTGGTTTTTATTTGAGTTAGAAGATGGGGATATTACATGCTTCTGCTTAGCTTTCAAGTCATTCACCTCTAATTTCTGAACTGCAATTAGAAATAAACTTTTTTCTTGCCCTTACTTTTCGTTTTGCATTCTAGGGTAGCAATTAAGAAGAACTGGGTGAATAGGTTACCATTTTATCCATCTCTATTACTCTGACTGATGGAGCTATTAGATAAAGGCAAACTGTAATTCTTTATTACCTGCCTGGCTCATTTCTGCACTTTGCCCTGGAGAAGAGCTGCATAAAAGATCAGAGTGTTATTGAAAACTCCCGAGCAAATATTGAGCAACTTGCTTGGTTGCTCAGGTAATGACAGAATTCCACGGGAAGATGAAGTGCATGTGAGTGGTGCGCGGTTTGGGGAAAGACGTGGTGAGAAACTGCAGTCATGGTATGGTTGAAGATGGCTTTGGGAAAGAAAAGCTGAGAACACTTTGTATATGATAAATACGCTTATAATTAGTGAGATCATTAGCATGGACACCATGTACTTAAGTATTCACAAAGAAGTCTTTAAGCTAAGCAGTTAGCTTCACAATGAAGGAAAGAGACAAAATGAATTATACACAGCTGAATAAGCTTTTCAGAATCTCCAAGGAGGTGACTTGTCTGTTGATGGCCAGTGGGGGTCGAAGAGTGAAATAATTACTTAACAGCGTGTAAACAATGTGAGATGTGAAGTGTGCATTTTTTTCCTTTTCTTTTTCTTTTCCTTTTTTTTTTTCATTGAGAGAGTTTCTTGTTGCGATGGCTCCACTGGGACAAGCAGCAGAGAAATTTGATTAAATGGATGCCTGGGGTCGTGACCCTGTCTAAACATGCTGCAGCTCTCAGCATTAATCAAAGAATGTTAAAAAAAAATTCTGACCTTGCTGCATATGAGTATTGGTGAGCGCTGAATGCAGTTGTGGATGGATAGAGGGCTGTGTGTGGCTGCGTGAGCGCCCGCTTACAAAGAGGAGCAGACGAGGAGGCAGGTTTCAAGGACAATGGGAGCCCATCATGTTGTTTTAGTCCATGTTATGGAACTTTCATGTGATGATAGCCCATCAGCAGCAGACAAGTTTGGAGATCCCATTAGGATGCAGCTTTTTATTATGAGCTACTGTTACTTGAACCCTATGCATAGAAAATATTTATAGCGTGATGATACATGAGAGACCTGTGGGTTCAGAAGGATTCTTGGCTGCTTCCCCTTAGTTTAATGGATCTGAAAGGACAGGGGAAGTAACTCTGCTTTGTAGCAGTAGCCAGGATTAGTATCATGCTTAGTGTTTAAGTGTGTATTCTTCAAGAGTTTTTGTAGCAGGGTGAAAGGTCTTGATATTTTATTCAGCAAATTATATAGTAATAGAGGTTACAGTAAGTCAGAAATTGAGTTGTGGCCAGAAGCCCACAAGTGTTTTTTTGGGATTGTTTGGTTTTTTTAATTGTTTGTTGTATTTTGGATGCCTACCTGAAAACTCCTAATGCATTTCATTCAGCTCAAAGTGCCAGCAGTGCTCACTGGAGGCAAGAGTATTTTGGGCAAACAGAGTTATCAAGGGAGTCAAGTCTCATTAATGTCCAATTTTGAAAACAAGGTAGGGATAGGTCTTTTATCCATCTTTAAAAGTTTTGGCTGGACGCTGGAATCAGTGTCATCACAGTAGCGTAGGAATTACCAGCCTGTTACCCCTGCTGCAGAGTGGGATGCTGCTTCTCTAAAATCAATTTTGCAATATTTCATTGTGTGTTTCACTTCCATTAGATTGTGTGAAAGACACGATGTAAAGAAAAACGTTAAGCGTTATATCATAGGCTGTGAATCAGAAACTTGACCTGGATTACTACAAGTCTGTATTTTGAGTTGTAGTTTGTCTTTCTTTGGACAAGTATTTGGAGGGTGCAGTCTTGGCAGTCGAGTATAGGTTAAGGAGGGAATAAATAAGATGGTGGAGATGGCACCTGGAAACTTGTTGATGCAAATTTGAGTCGGAAGTCAAAAGTTGCCTCAGCTAGGCTTGGATTTTCAAAGAGAGCCAGTCTGCTCCCATTGACAGTATTTAAATGATGTTCAGGCTTGGCTTTGTTAGGGAAAGAGTTGATCCAACAGCAAGTGTTTTTCAAAAATCCACCTGTTTCCCACCTCCTAAGCCTTTTTAAGCCTGTTTGACCTCCTTGAAGAGATCTGATGAAGCTATGAATATAAAGGCAAACTTTCTGGGGTGGCACAGTGACCCCAGTACTTGCTCTGTGAGAGAAAGTTAAGTTTTAAAACGGTTCTTTTATACCAATATCATAAAATTGCATCTGTCAAATGTGTGGTTGTTGAATGAGGTCCCTGAGGACCCTTCCATATGAAGCTGTTCCAGTGGGGGAAGGAGTTAAGGTTTCTCAGATATTTTACCCGTGCACTTGTGCAGATTTAGGTGCAGTTCGCTGAAATCTGCTAGAAGTAGCTCAAAATTGTAACTTTTTGTAAAGTTTGAAGTTATTGATAAACTTTCTTGATTTTTTAGCTTTATCTCATGCTGTTTCTTGTCTGTGGCCTTGGCTGATGCTCACAAAGTATTTCTGCAACTGCCTGTATTTGTCTTTAGGAAATCCTGCAGAGAGCGGCTGCTGTTGAACTGAAGGTGACAGAGGTCATTGCGTTCACGTCAAGCTGTTTGTATTCTTATAATTACAGTGCAGAAGAGTTGCTTTGTTCATTACGGAGCAGACTATTGGTATATAAATTCCTTTCTGTGAGTGTTTCTGAAAAAGAATTCAAAAAATCATTGCACAGCAGCCTCCTTTTACCATCACCTCATGACAAACATAACTAAAGCCCTGTTTATGAGACTTTTTTCTAATGTGGCTTATATAATTAAAAATTTTTTTTTTCAAACCTCCTAATCTTTATTCACTTTGGCAGTGCCATCTTATATTGTAAAACAACCTAAATGGTTATCAAATTTATTTATTATTTAACTGTGCTAAATGTAACTTGTGTTATTAAGGTTGAAAGATCCTTTATTTAGCAGAAATTCTTTTACACAAACACAAAAGTGCTGATTTTTTGAATCATAAGAATAGAAGAGGAGATGACCACGCATTTAAGACTAATTTAATGTGGCTTTTTAGCAAAACGAGTAGCTTGAGTTAGGAACTAATTGGATAAAAAGAATGCATCTATAGAAGTATTTGTGTAGGTTAAGAAAAAACATAATAGTGATTAGTGAATTTTTTTAGATAATATGTTTTTTAAGAGACTAGTTTTGTGTATTCAATGTTTCACATCATAATACTGAGCTGTGGAGGTTTACTGTAAAGTTGTTTTTTCTGTGAAAGTGAATTTACTGATTGTGAGGTTGAAGTGATTCATCTGTAGGCTGCGATGCCCAGCTTCTGGGAACAAACCCACACCTAAGGTTTTTCCAGCTACACTTGAACCGTTCTGGGGTTAGGAATGAGTTTTTCAGTGCTGTCTCTGCGGTGCCCAATCTCTAATGGGTCTGCCAAGAAGTGTGCTGGTCATGGCTGAGGAACCTCTGATGGGCTGCGCCGCTCGCTCAGGGCTGGACTGACACCGCTGATGGTTTTTCCATTGGTCATCAAACGTGTCAGAGGGGGAAAAAACAGTTTTAAGTTGCTCAGACCTATACCTACAACTGAAGCTGACTTGAAACGGTCTCCTGATCTTTGCTGTTACTGCTTGGATCATTTCTTTCCCCATTCCCTCTGTACATTCATCTTATTCCTGCAGCTCGACTCCCATTTTCTGCTCTTGGCTGTGTTCGCTTATAGTGTTGGAAACGCAGCATGCAAACGGTGTTCTTTTTTCTCTCTTTTTGGCATGATATTTCATGCTGTTTTCTTAGATCCTTCAATCAAGAATGTCAAATGGGTAATTTCTTGTATATGTAAATAAAGAAGATGAAGCACAATTACCACATTTCTTTTTAATGGACATTTTTAACCTGGACTGGCACAAGGAGACAGGGCAAAACATTGTGTGTGACTGTCAGTAAAGGAGGATGGGAAGTTGTATGTTGCAGATTTTGGTTAAAATAAAGTGATTTCCATAAATTTGATAGTTTTAGAATACAAATATGACCAATATCTGTGTGTCTTCGTAATCTCTGTAGACATGCTTAAATATAGAGCCTGGAAGCCATGGATCGGCTGCCTTACAAGTCGTGTGTTTATTCAGATATTAAAAGGAACTTCATGAAAAGCATACTTTTTTAACAAAACAATTTGTTAAAAAGACTTAAATTTGTTCGTCATTCTTGCTAAAACAATTCTACAGTAAATATTTTAAGTAAGTTTCATAGGGAACACAATAGGCCACCTAGACTCGAGTCACACTGACAGCACTAAAAGGCATTGCTCGATTTATGAGAGCACTCTGTTTACCCAAGAATGTAGAAATTTCCCTTGCTAAATGGGACAGCCTTATCTTTATTATTCCAGTGCCTTTCAGTTTACAGTTCTGCTGTAAGCAATGTTTCAGGAGCTTATTTCAGGATTCCTAAATAAATGAACAGACAAAATTAATGCTCAGTGCTAGCAATCTACATTTTATATATTGTGTGATTGAAAGTAAGCCTTGCTGAACAGCAGAAGAGAAAAACGATGGTGGTACTTTATTTAAACGGAATTTATGGGATAACAGAAGGTAAATCAAGCTTCTGAAAATAAACCTTGTTTACAAATCTAGGTGTTATTTTTTTAAAAGACGCAGGCCAAACCATGATGGCAATGAAAATCCAGTTCCAGGAACATCAAAGAAGCCATCTCTCTTCTTTTTAATCAAATATATGTCAGAATGGATGGAATTGTACATCATATTTACTCAATTCAAGATCACTACTGACATGCACATATCGTGGCTGGTTCCTAAATCCTTGTTGGTCACGTGAATGGGAATAAAGCCAAGTTTTTATTTGCAAAAAGCAGCGTTTCAGTGCATAAAGCAAACAACCTAATGCTAATTGAGTTGTCCGTATCCGGATGTCCCCAGGAAGTAGCACTTCTTGTGTGCACAAGAAAAGTTTTCAATATGTCGTGTCAATGGTAATTAGAAAAACAGCTGATGAGAGTTCAAGCACAGAGCGTTATTTTCCTCCAAAGATAAAATTCTACAAAAATCTAGCAGCTGATGGGAGCTGGAGTGACGTGTACTGTTTCCATCTTAAGATAAAAATCTGATAAAGAAAACAGCTGATGTAAGTTAAAACAGAGTGTACTATTTATATGCTAAAAATAACATTTGGAATGCTTTTGTGTTGAGTTATCTTTGCTGTCTTGAGCAGCAATTAATAATTTATTCTACCTTTCTTAATCTGCTTTTCTCTCTTTTTATCAATGGACCTTCACTGGAAAAAGCCACTATGACAAGTCAGTAAGCTCCTGTGATGTGATGTGCATAGGTCTGGAGCTGATAGGGTGTTCTGTTCTTCAGCATGCTGCTCCTGCAATGCCTCTCTCATCTGCAGCTGTGAATTTATTTCATGTGCTTTTCTCAGTTCTGTTTTCTTCTGCATGTGAGTGCTTCCTTTTTCCCTTTCTTCGTCAAATTACCCATCGGTCTCGAGGGTGAACCTGAAAAATCCACCACAACCTCCTTCCTCACACCCCAAACAAAACCAAACCCACATGATGGCTTCAGCTGATGTAGGGAAAGGCTTTGGCCATGGAATAAGTTATTCAGCTAGTAAATCATCTGCGAAAGAACCTGTCAGGTTTTTCTATATTCAAGATAGGCTCCTATGGTAAAAATTTGTTGATTTTTTTTTTAAATAAATAATTTAAACACAACAGAATTAATCTTTAAAATTGATCCGATTTTCATCTCTTTAGTAATGCTTATTGTCTTCTAGATTTTTGTTTGAGATCTTGCCATCTTATTGTAGAAATTTAATATTATTTTCAAGTGGATGAGAGGCTCACAGTTTAAAAAATTTTAGTCTGAACACAGGACCTAAAGTTTGGAGAACAAAGATCAGTTATAACCAGGTTGCTGCTCTTGAGAGACTGAGGTTTAAAATTAATTTATATCCGTAGCTGTGATTAAATATGGAAAAGCTTTCCCATGACTTTTTAGTGTGCTAATTTTGTGCGTTTTCATTACTTTTTGGGATATAGGCTGGTTGAAGAATGGCATTAAAACACTTCATGTGTTTCCCTAACTTGGCTTTTTTTCCCCCTTGGAGGGTTTGTGCAGTTTAAACGCAGTTTGAATTTTCCCAGGCTTTGATCCAAGCGCTGAATCGGGCTGTGCACCATCAAGGCTCACATTTAGGACTCGGTGCATCCTCCCTGGCCGTCCCCGGCGCAGGGACGCGCTCGCATGGTCGCTCTTGTTCCAACCAAACTTCAGATGTTTGTCTTTCCCTAATTAGATACACGTAATCCATTCACCCAGGCTGTGACGTTCCCCTTCCCTTGTCCTCGCTGCCTTCAGCCAGACAATGAGCACAAAGATACAGTAGGACTCGTTTTCTCATTATTGATTTCACGCACCAGCTGGCAGCTGTTTTAGCTTGTTCGTTTTTATAACCCTCTGGGCAACTTTTTAAAAGTACTTTTCTTTGGCCATCTGCTAAATGCAATTGGTTTAATAATTAAAGACTTGCCATCCCTTTTCAGACAAATACAAATGCTGTTTCTGCAGCTGAGAGTTCGGCATTTTTGTTTTAAGTGTAGGTGGGATGTTTTCTGTCGCTGCTGGGAGTGATGCTGTTGCTCTGCTGGTCCTGTCAGGGCTCCTTCAAGGGTCCCATCTCTCATGTAAATTAGGGAGAAGAAAAGGAAGTTTTCTGTGGGTTTGTTTCACGACACAAACTGAGAGCAGGGGGTGGGGAGGAGGGAGTTGTGTCCAAGCTCTTCCTGTTTTTAAGTCCCGATTCTTGCGTTTGTAGGAATTCAGGGAAAGCCTCTCCACTAAGTGCACAAGCAGCGTGTTCCAGTCTGGGTTGTGCTGGTAACAGGGAGCAGGAGCATTTGGAGGTGTTTTGCCAGAGCTGGCTGGGGCTGTGCTAGTAACAGCTGGCTCTGGGACCACCATCTGCCTCCTCTTAGGGTGGCAGCAGAAGAACCCCTTCCCATCCCAAGCTGGAAAGTCTTGGGAACTATAAAAGCTTCATAAGTTTGCTGGTTCATTCTTTTTTTCTTTTCCCTGTGATGAAGTGATGGGGAGTGAGGCACTAGGGCCTGCCTTACTGAGACTAATCTAAGATATCGGATTATGAGCAGCACGGTAAAGTTGTTTCTGAAAAAAAGAAGGACTTTATAAAAAGAGAAACAAAGACACTAGGACACTGATGTGAATGGGTCTCTTGGAGCCCCTGTTTTTTCCACGTTGTGTGCTTCATCGGCAGGATATGTAAAAAAGATCCAACCTTAGTTTGAACTCATCTTTATGCTGTGATTAGATCTAAACTTTCCCATGATTCCTTCAGAAAGGGCTGCTGAAAAATCCTTCTGTTTACCAAACAGTTTACCATTTGTTTCAGATGTACCTCAAAGCTGACCTGTAGGATTGCTCTCTTGAGAGGTGAAAAAGGGTAATTCATTTTTTATGTTCCTTTAATCTTGGAATTCTTTCAAGAACTTGCTGTGCAGGAATTGGTGCATTTTATTTTGCTATGGAATCATTTATTCACCACCCAGCCTTTGCTGCACAATGTATGCTTACAAAATTGGTTAGAGATTTGTGTGGAAGAAGAAAGGCTCTCTGAATTTGTGAGAATTTTTAATAAATTGAATAAGACTCTTTTCTACAGAATGAAAAAGGAAATAGTCGTATGTTTTCTTAATAAGATGAAAGATATCTTTGTTTGCTTTGAGATTTTTATGTTTGTTTGTTTTAAAAGTATTCCCATCTTTAATATTTTTGTACTTTACAAACATAATCTTGTTCCAGACAGCTGTGATCTCTGGTCTCCTCTAATTCCTAAAGTAGACAAGAGCAAGTCAAATTTTCCAGAGTATCTGGCTAAATGTCCCCTGAAATATAATTGAACTGGAAGTGAATGCTTACAGTAAAAGTTCACATTAGAGTGCAAAGTTTGCATGAGAAATTCCTTTCTTGAACTTAATCCTATGGTGGTTTTCATGTGGAGCATTCTCATCATAGATTTCATGGTTGTAGTATTTTTTTAGATTGCAACAAGTATGCGCTAAGCTGTACAAACCTCGCTGTGCTTTGGGTAGGTATTTGTCTTTCAAACAAACCTCCTCACTTCTTGCCGTTCTCTGCTGCTTCATTCCATGACCTGACTCTCTGTGAGGCTGTTAATTGCCACCCTGTCAAACTATACCTAAACGTGAAGTGGGCAGAGGACATAAATATAATTTCTGGTATTTGTTGAGGGAACACATTTGACAAAATCAGTGACAGCTGAACAAAGCACATTTAGGTCAAAATGATGTTTCTCCTTAGTAGGTTGGAATTACTCTTCCTTGAATGCCCCAGACCTCTTAGTGTTTCACAATACTTGCTGTAGTTTCTTTGAAGTGTCCTTTTCCTGTGCTAAGTTTTAGTTACAAATGAGCTGCGGGCAGATGAAGGGCTGATAGGCCAGGGCAGGGAATTCAGCTCAGGATCAGCCCATGAGATGTCGGCTCTCGTGGGCAGAAATCCAGTCAGATCTGATCCTGTGGTGGCTGCAGGAGCCACTGCGTTCAGTATTGCTTGGATACAACGGGTGCTCTTGGATACAACGGGTGCTCTTTCGTTTGCTCCTACATATTCCTTAGGTTAACTTACTCAGGAGTGTGGAACAAACTGCTCATCCTCTTCCTCTCACTGATCTATGCAGACAACTGAATGCTTCTGAAGCCTCTGTAAAGATTTTAGGATGAAAAACTCATACAAATGTCTCTCCCCTTTTCCCTGCTGGCCTCTTCCCACTCTGGAGCTGCACTCCTTGCCCAGAGAGAGAAGGGCAGGAAGCTGGGTTGAGGTTTGCATTGCAGTGCTCCATAGATTCAAGTCTCGTGAGCAAGTGGCTTTATTGGGTTTCTCAGTAGCATTTTATACCCAACTCTTTTCAGTGTACAGAAGACACAAAGAATAATCCAGAAATAAGTTCCACGTGTGTGACAGGAGTGAATGCAATGCATTCCGGTGGCTGCAGGTCCCAGGTCAGATGTTGTTTGTGTTAAGTAATGATATGACGTTGGTTCATGTTCTGAAAGTAAGAAATAGTGTTTCATAAGTTATTTTTTTCTTTTTCTTTTCCTTAAAATGGGATCTGCCTGCCCAGTGTGAAGTGCTGAATAATTCCTGTGCTGTTAGAACCTCAGTATAGGCTCTTCAATGGAGCAAACCACTTGTAACACTCTAAGCAATATAGTAAACATATGGTATATTTATTTTTCTCTCTAATCTAATACAACATTAATACTTATAAATGGAATTTTTAATCTTATGTCATTGAAGGAATTGACCTCATTAAGTTATGGTCTGGAATAAGTCTAATCTCCATGATAGTGCAATACATTGTGCATCCCATTGTTTTCAGTTGTATGGAATGACTGATGCCTTCAGCTATATATAAAAACAGTCAAACATTTTTTACAGATATAATGAGCTGGATTTCAGAGATCTCATATGCTTGTGGCATTTGTGCAAGCTGATTTCAGTGAGATCTAATTGTGCAAATAATTCCTGTCTAATAAATGCTTTGGACAGTGCAGAAGCAAACATGGATGGTCAGTGCTTCTGTGGTATAAACTTTAATTACAGATAATATAAAAGAAATAGTGTATTGAGGAGTTTTCTAGGGAACATTAATACTAGATTTTCATCTCTTTTTTATTGCTTGCTCTGCAAGTAAAATGTTAACTGTAATTAATGGCACGTTTTCAAAGGGGATTCAACTCAAGCTAAGAACCCATTGCTCAAAGAAATTCTGTTTAAAGATTATGATATTTTTATCAAAGTATGAAAAATGGGTTCTTCTAGATACTTTGTTTTATTTTTTCAGACAGTTTTATGCAGGTTCAGTTCAATTAATATATACTGAATTCTGAATACCCTTTGAAAAAAATTCATGAGCACAAACACTGCTGGAAAAATATAAATGAAACCTTGAATAATCTTTTGGAGTAGAAAGATCAGCTTATTTGTAGATCAGTCATCCTATGTTCTGTAAAACTGAAGGAAAACCCCTCAAAAACCTTCTAAATAATTTATTGATATTGTTGATGCTTCCAAGTGAGTGGAGTCCATAATGGTGAAGACTGGCTAGGTAGTCATTATTTGTCTTCTTTACGTACTTTGTAATCAAATGAAATAGTTCCTTGAAGATTGTTTCTATTTGTTTCCAAGTTATGTCAAATATAACAAGATTTATAGGTGCCATTAAAAAATCCATATTGATTTCCCACAGTCAGCTGGGAGTTTACATGAAAAGTCAATCATTAGTTGAATGAGCATCCAAAGTGTGTTCTAATTTTTATTACTAGTTTCAGGTTTGAAGCAAAACATGAATATTTATAAAGGAAAATGTAGTAGGTCCTGAGTTCTGGCGTGTAGAGATTCACGTTTCTCATTTTGTACTCTGGATGTCCCCGTGGCTGTTCTGCCCCGGGGAGGGGAACTCTGGAAGGGATGCTGCAGCCTTCAGCATTGTTTCAAGTTTTAATTCATTTGGATTCAGTCTTTGAGCGTTCCTACTACAGCATCTCTTCTGCCTGACCCGGGGTGCCTTTATGTGTAGCTCTGTGGTGATTCATTTTGCTGTGCAGTGGCAGCCACCGAGGAACCAGGAGCTCTTGGCTGCCAGGAGCTTGCAAAAGGGATGTGCAGGAAAAGGGATGACGGGGAGTGAGGCCACAAGCAGAGTGAGCAAACTGGTGGCTGGTGATGGTGGTGCCTTTTTTCCCCGCTAATGCTTGGGGCTTTGATTTAATTTAAGGGTTTTGGAGGAGCAAAGGAGAGGTGGGAGACCTGGAAAGGAAGGATACAGGGGACAAGGGGAAAGCAAGGGTTTCGGTGAGGTGACTGCACTGCAGAGGCCAGAACTGAAGGAGACAGCCTGATAGTGGCTGGGGAAGGGGAGCTGGGAGGCTGTGAAGCACCTGATGATTTTCCCTCAGTGCAGGTTAACCACACGGCCTGCTGCAGCTCCTCGAGTGCCTTTGGTCTTTTCAAAGTGATGTGAAAAGGAGAAGAGAAGATAATACAGGGCTGGGTCAGTGTTGTCTGGCGATGCCCATTATTCCATCCATGCCCTTTCAAGTTGGGATGGTGTAAGTTTGGATTTGGGAAACTGAAGGAGCTGAAGCTTTGCAGTAGATGTTATTTGCCTCCTGGGACTCAACTGTGCAGCTTGTCCTTGTGCCTTCCCAGTGTCCTGGAGTGGAAGGATTTTGGATTTTCCTGTTGTTTCTATTGACAATTCCTTTGTTATGCTCTTGTGGAGAGATTTTTGAGAGAGCAGGTAGCACCATCTCCACAGGTCAGGGAGAACGGTTTTAATTAATTGATAATACATTCTCCATACACTTACTTTCATGGACAGCTTATGGGATATCTACGCTAATGGATTGATCTTGTTTAATGTATATGAGTAATTAAAGAAAATACATTCTTAAGAGGCAAGGATATATTTAATTTTAATAACTACCTTTCCCTGAATCAAGAAGTCTTTGCACAGAACTCTAATGGGTGACATTAGTCAAATGTGTGATAGATCAAATTGTTAAGTATGAAGGGTGTTGTTAATGTAACGCAGAGGAGAAATCTTGTGAGGTAACTCTGAATAACACACGGAAAGAGTGCATTCATCATGGTATGCTGACAAAACATCTGAGTAATGGTGGCCATTAAATCTTTTGTCATGGCTAAGATATAAAAAAAGAAAACAAGTTAAACTGTGAACCATTTAGGAAAATTGCCATTTGACATGTAAACTTCTCTGCCTTCCTGTAGTCACTTTTATGTTATGGAATGAGTTTGCAGTTTAGAAGGAAATCTGATTTGCCCAGCAATTATGTAGAAAAGGTGAATTTCAGTCTCTAATTAGTCAAATATTTGAATGGAAAGAACAGAGCTTTCTTCCTTTTTTTTCCCCTTCATTCATAAATTTGTTTTTTAATACAGTTTGGATGGGGAAAAAAGAAACATAACGAAACAACCAACCCACAACATGCAAGAGGATCTGATTTCTTGGGTTCTTGATGTTTTGAAAAAGACTCTGTATTCCCCCATCTTTGCATGACCCTGTGTGAATAGATTTTAACTGGGCCTCCTCGAAGTCTGGGAGAAGGGGGTGACTCAGCAATGCTCTGCACTGCTGTTCTCTCCTATATGAATAAACTCATGAAATTTTGCAGTGTGGCATTGCAAGAAGACAAAATTGAAACAGTAGAGATTTCATAAAGTACAATTCCAGTGATTATACAGATTTGTAAATATCCAGTCCTTGCTGGTGCTTGTGTTGACAGATGATGATCTGTGTTTGTCGATCTGGATGCAGATGTGTTTGTACACGTAGGTGTAGAGAAACAAGAGCAACTGAAATCTCCAGAAAGGAAAAGAATTTTATAGAATTATGGAACCAAATTTCCATCCTCTTCCCTTTCTCTCCCCAAGTATATCACCGTGTTTTGCATTTTTGGGCCGTGTGTTTGTATTGGTGCTGAGGGAGTGAAGTGCCTTGGTAGTGGTCTCTCCAAAACTCAAAGGTGAGGCTGATCACTGCTGTGGTGTTGGGACACGTGTGACACAGCTGCTTCTCTGGCATTTTCTATTTAGTCTTCACTCTGACTTCTGTGCCGACTTATATTCTCCTGAAGAACAGGAATACTGCAGAGTATGTTGGTGTTTCCTCCTCGAATGGCTTTTCAAGAAAAGAACAACCATAACTAACCAAGACAGGAAAATCAAGAGAAATTTCAATTAGGCTGTAATCTTTTAAACTCAAAACTGGTGCCTGACAGCACAGAGTAATGCAGCATGAGTAATGTCAGAATTGGAGCTGCCTGTATACATTAGGATATATTTAGAGGAATTAAATTACTTTAAAAATGAGAAAGTTTAAATTATGGAACTGCTTGACAAAAAGGACTTTTTAAAAATTTGATTGTGAAGTATATAAACTACTTCTGTGTAAAATTAAGAGAGCATCTGAGAAATAACACCAGCAATGCAGTAAGTGGAACTAGCAGCTGATGACTGTGACAGCAGCAGTCTTGGGAGTGGGAGATCTTGAGTTGACCAAAGTATTTAGCAAAAGAAGACTGCAGGCAATATTAAACCTGGCTTTCCCTGTTACTATATCTGAGCTTTAATGTCTTACCAAGTTAAACATGCAGTGTGGTTTCTGGAGATCTTTGGATTTGCTGGTAAGAAATAGCCAAGAGTGTATTGAAATATAAGCTGTTCATAGTCTGGATCTGTTTGTACTGTTAGAATATTTGGTTAGAAGAGCTGCTCAGACTGATATAAATGCTTGCATAATCATACATGAGAATAAAACAGTGAATTTACAGTATTAGGTGAAGTCATTGGATTTTTGTCTGTAAGAGTATTTGAGTTGCTACAGCAGAATTAAGAGACACTGAAGAATTACAGTAAGAGAAGTAAAATTTGGAGTACCCAGTTATTCTGATAGGGCAGCTGAAAAGGCAGCTGATAGTTTTCTGAAGTGACTGAACTCAGAAATAATTAGTTATCAATTTCAGGACATGGATGGAATTGGCACTTTGTAGCAGCTGGTTCCAATATAACATTTTCATAAGAAGATAAGAAGAAAACTGCCGATGTTGAAATAGAGAAAGTATGTAGTGAGATGTTTTGGAGTTCATAGAAGGGGCTGTCAGGTCACCAGAGTGTATCCATGCAGGCAACGTTCTGTTATTGTATTAGGAGGAAATAAGGCAAATTACAATAAAAACTACATTTAGCCAAGAAAGAATTCATAGCAAAATTGTCCAGATGGTTTGTCTTAACCCTGACAGTGAAATATTTTAACCAGATTAGAAATTTAGACATCAGTGATACAGAGGGAACTTTGGAGCAATGCTTCTGTGGTTCAGAAAGCCCTCGTGCGAGAGACCTCGTCTTCACCAGCGTAGGTGGTGAGTCACTGCTTTGAGTTAGCCAAAACCCCCGACCAGCACTAACCCTTTAGCATCAGTAATTAAATTATTACTGTGTTAATGTGTTTGGAGAGGTGAACCCAGCCAACAGCCTTTCTCTGGAAAGGAATTGTTAGGTTTAATACAAACTCTTTTACCTGCAGGGTGGTTGTGAGTGAGGGAGCACTGGTGGCCCTGCTGAAGGTGGTGGTGGTGTGTGAAGAACAGGCTGGTTAGAGGTGACAAAAGTGAGCAGCTGTTGGGGAATGCTGTGTCCTGCTTGAAGATAAAAATCTGCTCCAAGTTACATCCAATATACAGTCAGATCAACTTTGCCCTTTTGCATGACTGCTTATTAAAGGTCTTGTAACTTCTCAAAACTGACCCTGTATTCTTCCTGAGACACAGCACTGTTGGGGATCCATGATCCCAAGTACAGTGGGACTCAGTTGGAGATGAATTGTTTGGGCTGTACATTGCTGCTTGTACTTTGAATGATTTTGAGAACCTACAAGCTCTAATTGAACTGAAATCAGAAGTAGAGGCAAGACAGTTCATTCAGTTTACATATATTTTCTTTCAGGTGTTTTCTTTTACTCAAATTATGTAAGTTGTGTCTACCATCTAGTCTTCTGTTGTATTTTTTTCAAAAATATAAAATTTATAAAGTTACTTTGCTAAGAAATTTCTGCTATTTCTGACAGTGGAATCTGTGGTTCATCTAAAAGGGAAACAGCCGCACAGCTTTGTGGCAGTTAGGGTTTGGGGTTTTCTGATTGATGACTTGATTGAATTTCTTTTAATGACGGGCCACGTTTTAGTGGCACAGGTTTTTATTTGGTAAATGTGACTCTTTCAGGATCCTGAATTTGATATATGCAACCTGGAAACAATTTGAAAATACAACTCATACAAGTTTGAGTTTGTTTTAGTGTAATCCTTTCTTAAAGTAAACTGAGGATAACTTTGAAATGTCAAACAGTGTGGTAGTTTGTTAGTGGCATTTAAAGAGTAAGGAAAGAAAGGCAGGCCTGGAAAGTCTTCAGCAAGTTGTTATAGAAAAGTTGCAGCCCCCAAAAGAACGGAAATTACTGGATCTATTTCTAATTTTAAACTACAGAGACATTAGAAAAAAATAGCTGAAAACACGCGTGAAACATGGAGAGAAGAAAACACAGGAAGGAGGAGGGGTCTAACAACCAATAACAGAATGAAAATGTAAGGAATATATATAAAGGTTATGAAATCTTCTGACCTCACTTAGGAGATTGTTTTTGTTCTGGTTACCATATTTTTTAAAGATGTAACATTTGAAAAGGGGAATTTGATTGACCTTATGACTAAAGATAGGAACTCCGAAGAGAGGCAAAAATCATGAATTTCCATAACCTTTAAAGAGCAAAGGTTGAAAGGTATTTAATTGAAAAATATAAAATATCCTGAATTATATATCAATATATAACTCTATTTCTTTTATATCAGGAATTATTATAAAAGGAAGACTATATGTCAGCTCAGGAGCAAGTAACTGGGCAACCTCTGTGTACTTGCTCCTTAATGCCTTGCTCTTTCAAGCACGAGGTCGAAAGCAGGCGTCCCTTCCACTTTTAAATTGCCACAACCTATTTAGAAAAATGTAAAAATGTAGCTGAATATGAGGAAATACATTTAAGAAAGCCTGACACGACTCTCAGATATTCAGTGATCTTACTGGTGATTGCTGGAAAGAATTGCAAAGGTTCTTGTGGGCGTTGTAAGACGGGTCTGCCCTTTTGAAGTGTTCACAAGCATTGGGGACAGACTGAAAATATGTCATGGGGCTTAGAGTATATTTCTCCCATATTTTAAGAGCAGGAATATAACTGTTTTTCTTTCATTAGGACACGAGAGGACATTGAAGGTGTGGGGGTTTCTGGAGGTGTCGAACAGAGGTTGGAGTGGATGCCATCAGTATCTTGGGGCTAATGCAGAAGACCACAGCTGCCACTGGCTAACTCTTGTGTGGTGGTTGGTCTGAGAGAGGGCTGCTTTCATAGAGGTGGGGCAGAGTCTTGAAAGCCTGAACTTGAATTTTTCACGTGTAAACCCATGCTTTGTGGTTTACCAAAAAGAGCTGTCTTTGTGGTCAAATGTCCAGGTCCAGGTCAATCTGAATCCGTCTGTGACAGATCACCTAAGAGCCATGTTTTAAAGTCTTTGGTAAAAAGAAGCAGCTGATAATAGGGTGATAACTTTGCTCTTAACGTGTAAAAATGAACTCACTGTCATAGGAAATAAAGAGCTCTAAGTGGATGCACTCGCTATTTCCCTTTATCTTTGATAAATGTAGTTTCTTGTACTCTTGATCTAATGGAGTTTTTGTCACTATCACTGTTTAGATAGAATAATTTAAACATGTTCAGTGAGTTTGAATTGGGCAGCTGTTAAATACAGTTCTAGTGTGATCTAGTGCTGTGCAGTAGCTTTCGTATCTGCCTCTGTGGTTACGCAGTCATGGTGTTTAAATGCTTTATGCCCAGAACGTTAGGATGGTTTTACTGTTCTGTGTTTGTAAATAACTGCCACTTTGAGAAAGATACCTGGTCACTTGAGCTCATGCATTGATCGAATCTTATTGTTGAATAGGATCTGTGAGAATGCTGCAAGTCCCGTTAGAAAATACATAGCTTGATTTATTCTTGATGAGAGCTACATTGATCAAATTCACATACTGAAACAATTATTGATGGAATCTATGATGAACAAATCGTTCCAGTTGTGATGAACATTGGCTTCTAGCAGACATCTGACACTGAACCATGAGATTCTTTGTTGTTACAGCACATCTGAGAAAATCATTTAGCTTTTTGAAGTCTTTACAGGCTGGACCTAAGAGTATTATTTGCATTGAGACTCATCATGTTCCTTTCACATCAATTTTGGCTTTCTTGTAGGAGTACATTAGCAACTTTGTGTTATCAGTAGCCATGGCATATATTACAAGCAGAAATATAAATGAAGCTCAGCTAATTATCAACTTGAACATGTTTTTCCTATGAGGAGAAGCACAGCATGTTTGAGGTGTTTAAAGTGTGCTTGTACCATGGTGAAGACAAAATGCAACTGTTCTAATGAACAGAATTGGAAGTTATTTGCAGTTCTAGACTTCGTGGAGCAAGGAAGGTGGAAAATTGGAAAGAAATTTCTTTTTAGGGTTGGTTTAACCAAACTTATGTAACTGAGAAGAGCGTATTCTACCAGTTTTTTTAAAGTATTTTTTGTGTATTTTTTGCACTATAAGTCACAGGATTTAGTTGAATTCTTAGGGTGGAAGTGTATTTCCAAGAATTGCAACAGTTTTTACATTCTGGAATGAAGAAAACTACCTGTTAAAATAAGCAGGAAAGTCAGTAAACACTCCCAAAGCTGTTCAAACCATCAGAATGGTTGTATAATGTCCTATAAATAATATTGAGCTGTTTATAAGTAACTGTTTGCAGCCCGTTTCATGTCGTGGGACACTCAGGGAAGAAAGGTGTGCTTGGATTATTTGCAAGTTTGTTATTCCTGTCCATAGTCCAAAGTATTATTTTATCTGCCGGGGGCTCTGAAATCTCCTTCCAAGAGAAACTGGAAGAATTTGTGACCACCCGTAAACTACTTGACGACAAAGCTAGTAATTCAACAGTGCAATGGTTAGAAACTTGACCAGCAGAGGAATACACTTTGTCTGCTTAAAGATCTGTATTGATTTGTGTAACAGCCTGAATAATGAATGTAGATTTTTATTTTGGTCCCCTGAGTGAACGATGCTGTTTCACTCCCTGCAAACTCTTTCTTTCGGCCTTGCTTATGATCTGTAAGTTGAATTCCCTCAGTACAATTTTGGGTTCATGAGGAATGATAAAATGACATTATCTTAAGGATATAATAAGGATATATTTTGAAAGACATTGATAACTGCTGTAATGTTATGGAGAATAGCTGGGAAATTTATGACCATTCTGGTGTTTAATTCCTGAGAGATCCCTGACCCAGCCTTGCTGTCAGTCCTCTTGGCCTTTATCCACTTGCCATTTTCTTTGGTTTTTTTTCAGTAAAGTGGTGTTAGATATAATGAAATAGATAAAGAAAAGTTAATACTGTCTTCTTTCCAAGCAGAGTTACTTGATATTTTGCTCCTGAAGTGCATTTAAATGTCTCTTATGCAAGAGAATGGGGTCATACTTGGTACTTCACATGTTGGGCATTTGACATGCAAAACTCTTCACCAAAGGATGTTGAAGGGCAAGCACAAGGCTCATTGTCCTGTATCTTCTAACACACAGACACAGACAGACACACACAGACTTCCAGTATTCTTGAAGACCAGAAACTGGAAGGTCATGAAAAAGGAAGTTGAACAGTCTTAACGCTAGTCAGTTTTGAGTTGACCTGCGTCAGAAATACGTGAGGAGAAAGGTGTTAAAAATGATCCTTCAAACCAACCACACTTTCTCATTAAAACCAGTTGTGTTCAGCAGTGATTTTTGCTCAGGGTCACTGTCCTTAGGCAACCACGAGGGCTGTACGACATGTAGAGAGTCAAGTAGATGGAACTGACTCACACTTGGACTTGCATAGATGCTTTTGTAGAGTGTAGTCCCTGAATAATTCAGGAAGTGATAGCCAGGGATTGTACAGCAACTGAGTGCATTTCTCTGCAGGGTCCACTCCAGTCCTGAGGACCGTTGGGGGATTAATGACTGGAGTGTGGAATTCAGCCTGTATTTTGTGGTGTCTGGGGGACGATAGAGTACAGAGAGCTTCTGCTCAGTGGAGTTATGTTTCAGCATGTGGTGGGTGTGTGCATGGTGGTTCTTTTCCAAGGCTGTTACCTGGTTGTAGCAGGTAACCTGTCATGGCACTGTTTGTCACATTCATCAAAGTAATGATTTTGTTAGGGCATTGAAATATATCGATGTGGATCTTCTCAGCGCAAAATGAGTGTTTTGCTTTGTTTTTTTCCTAAGGAATCTTTACTTGCTTCCCCATTGATGTTTGTACTGGGTGGGTGGTGGGGAATGACAGCTGATTTGATTTTTGGGGAGAGGTTTGGTGAATGAATCAAAAATTATCATGTGTTTTTTTTCTTTTTCAGCTTTATCTAGTGATAATTTTCATTATCCTGTTTGGGAGTGCTTTGTTACAGGCTACAGAAGAAGCGTCACAGGGATGGGTCTCAGTTCTAAAGAGAGATTTCAAGTTTTTTGCATGTTGAATAGCCTACTAAATGTTTTGAAAAGTGAGATGTGGTATGTCTAATTCAGCAGAGGAGCAGTATTCTGCAAAGCTGGACATTCTTCTCATCCTTAGCACTGTACATCAGCTCTCTTTTGCTACAGTTTATCCTGTCCCCTCATCCAAATGCAAAACAAACAGTTCATTCCTTCTAGATGCAGGATGCCTCCTTCCTAATTACTTAAACTTTTTTCCTCCCCACTTGCACTCCAGATGCTCACAGATGAGAGTTCTGTTATGCTATCAGGCATATTTGTTAATAAGAAAGTAACTTAAGTAGTTAGCATAACAGAGGTTGGTTTGACCTGCCGATATGCATTTTTGCAGAATAAACAAAGCCTGTTATCTGAGATTTTATTTATAAGGATCTGCTGAAGTGATCCGAGATCCCCCCTTGTTTGCCTGTCCTGCCCTAGACCTCAGCACATAATCTCACTGTACTCCTGCCCTTTTGACATCTGATTGCCCTTTCCATCAGCATCCATCCAAAAGCATGTTTGTCTAAAAAGGAAACAATTAAATTCCAATCTCATACAGAAAACCTTTACTTTTTAAAGAAAACATTCTGAAGAAGTCACGAAGTCGTACATGATGGAGAACCCTCACTAAATCAGAACCATAAGTCATTAGGCCAAATGCAGTTCCTGCCAAAGTAGACACAAAGTGACTGATGATATTTTGCCTGTTTATATTGGTAATATTATATGCACTTATTTTTTATTTGTTTTTCTATTAAATCCTGTAGTAAGACTGCGTTATAACATATGTGAGAAGTGTCGTTACCATGTGACATAAATAATAAGAGTGCCTGGTAAGTGAACACAGAAATATTTAAAATATGAAATGATCTTCTGGTTATAACCAACTGTGACAATAGGCTGAAGTGACTAAATTATATGAAATTCAGTTTAAACAACATTACTCTCATCTAATACTGGTATGTCGTGTTCCATGAGAATCTTGAGTTGTGTTGCAGTGTTGGTTTAAAGATAGCAGTACATTATTGTCAGAGTGCACAGGAGAAGGAGATCATCTCCTTTCGGTTCTGCCCATCCCCTTCTGTGTGTAAATCTCCGACCAGTCCCACTTGGGAAGCAACTTTTCTCCTTCACGCTGAGCACTGTGCCCTGATTTTGGCTGTAGTCACAGACTGCGTGCTTTTGAATCATAAGTTTGAACACTGTTTTCCATTACCTGTGGCTGCAAACAACTTCTAAAAAGCTACAAATAATTCATAATGTGTAATCAGTGGTATAATTGAGTTATACTCTTCTAACGTCAGTTTGATAGGGAAGCAGTCCCTGTACCTCGTTCTTAAAGTCCTTCAGATTGAGGAATTCACTAAAGGTAGTTATGTTACAATTTTGTCTGGGAGCAACTGGGTAAATATGTGACATGGTGCTTTGAGAGTGAAATGCAAACCCTGCTTTGACTGTCTGGCCACCCTAATTAACATCAACAAAGAAGAAAGAGAAGAGCCAAATTCCTGCATCTTGCACATAGAGTGGAAAGCGGTGTAATATGAAAAAGATTTGTGTGTGTGTATTATATATCTTTTTTTAACTTTAACTGTCAGTATTCAACTGCCACAGGTTATATCTGTTGGTTATACACTACGGATTAAAGGTTGATTACATCAGAAGTAATGTTACTGTGAAGAACAATTTAAGTTTAAGGGGCTAATGGCTGTTAACACTTGGTTTAGCTTTAGAGGTACTGTGTAAATACACAGCTAACAGTGACACTGCTTATTCCTTGGTTGTCAGCTGAAAAATGCAGATGTTTGTAGTTTGACCTGTGGATGAAGGATGCAGGCTGGATGGTTGCTGCTCAGATTATTGGCTTTGGTTGTGTTCCTGCCCAAAGCAGTGGCTCTGCAGCACAACACGAGGAGCAAGCCGGGAGTAGGCGCTCGGCTCTTGCTGACAGCCCACATCCTGAACAGTCGGAAGTTGAGAGTTGACGTGGACGGATTTTACAGTTTTTTGGCAAAGGCCCGTTTTTAGCACTGAACTCAACATAATTCCTACCTGGGAGAACTTGAAACAGCCTAGTTTTGTCATTAATTAAATTTCCCACAGCTACTGTTTAAGATAGAAATGACTGAAATGACATTTCTGAGGATCTGGTGTGTCAGTGACATTTCCCTGGGTACCACTTCACTGCAGGTGGAATTCCCAGGGATTATTAAAGCTCCATTACTGATATGGCTGGCTAAATCCCAACACAACCTGGTTTTGTTATGTCTCCAAGTATGTGGGCTTGAATGCTTGTGGATTTACAGTGTTTGGACAACTTGGGCAATTTCTAACTGCGAACAAGCCTCCCTCTGTTCAGGCAGCTTTATGTTACTGAAAAGGAGTTCCCCACTGCATTTCCAAACCTGCACAGCCAATGTGCTGCTTGTAGGGTTGCAGCTTGCTCACTTATGCCCTTTTTGGTTCATTTCAAAACCAAAAAGCGTGCTGTCTTGGGTGGCTGAGAGCGTGGCAAGTGTTGGTGTCAAAGGGAGAGTGCCACTATAGCTGGCAACTTCCCTAACAAGACAGTGCCTGACCATGGATGGTTTTGTCCCTTGAGAGTGTTCTTTGTGCAATGTATAGAGACTGAGAAATGCCTATGTACCTGGGATTTATCATCTAGGTACTAGGGGAAAAGAGATTCGGTTGCACATTTGTTTGACACAGAAAAAGGCTGTAAGTGCTTTCCTGTTTGATATTCAAAGGTAAAGCAAATTCAACTAAGTGAATGGAAAAGATTGGTCTTTAGGAACGAGGTTAGTGTATTTTTACCATCTCTCTGACTGACAGTTTAATGAAGATTTTATTGTGTTATGTTAATTACATCCCTGAAATATATATTTTTTGTTTGCTTCTGTCACTTACAGATTTGATTAATGCTCCATGAGTTTAGTATGGTTTTTGTGCAGAATCATGTCTCTTAATCCTTGCATATCTTTGGCAACCGAGTCCTTACTTACAAAAGGAGAAGTTTGCGATGTTCTGACCAGCTAAACGTCTTCACACACAGAAGTGCCTTTTGCTGGTGATACCTTCTACAAAGCGATCCTAAAATACTGGTGTAGTACATAAGCCTTTTACCACCCTTGAAAACCCAGCTTGAACCTTGAGCTAGTCATTTACATGATGTTTCCTTGGGATTACCTACATTCTTGTCCACTTTGACCTTGTAATTTTGCTCACAGTTGGAAATGTAATGCAGAGTGACTAAGATAATGTTGTTTACACAGACTTTAAGTGGAGTGACATTATAGTCAAGCAAGTGTCACATCACCCAAAGTGAAGGAAGACTTAATTACCATAATCCTGTGAATACTAAAATTCCTTAGCCATGTGTAGCATAATAATGTAATGCTCTGCATGTTACATTTAATAACCTGAGGGTACTGTATTAACTCTCGGGGATCTTTTAGTTACCTTAAACTGAAAGCAAACAGATTTAGAGCGGGTCAGGAGGAATTCCATGGTTAATGTAGGTACTTGGTGCATTACGTCACTGAGGTCTGCCTTTAAAAGTACGGTTTGACAAGCAAAACAAAACTGAAGTGACTGTACCAGCATCTCTGTTAACCTAGTGGGTGCAGTCTGGGCCAAAGATTTCTGCAGGTGATGAAGGCTGAAGTTCATTAAATAATGGAATGATAGGAATGAGATGGTAACAAAAACATACTGAGACATGGCAAACATACCCATTAAGTGGAGAGGAGTGTTAAATACTGCACGATTGGAAGAAGTTGTTCCTTAAATTCTCAACTGATCTTGCATTTTCACTGATAGCCGGTGCACCAGCCTCACATCCTCAACCAGGATAAGAGGTGAGGTGTTCAGTGAGAGTGTAATCACAAAAGGCAAATCATCAGCAATTATCGGGTTTCACAGAGCTAGAGTATTTGTCATGTGCTCATCTGAGCACCCTATAATCATTTTATAGAAACAGAATGACTGTTCTTAACGTATGTTGTTATTATTTCGGTAACACTAAGTAGTAGTGCACAGCATCCTGCAAGCCTTAAACACATTTTTCTCCTAAGAATCAGACTATTCAGCCACTGAAAGAACAGAACCAGTGTACAGGTGGTAGGTGTTTTACTCCTTGGGAGTCCAGACAGTTCTCTAGAGCCTGCCTGTCCTGTCCTGTTGTCTGGGCTCTGCGCTCCTGTGATCAGTGGCCGGCACCGATGGATGGAGTCAGAAGCATAGGTGTGATTTAGTGTTGTGGGAAACAGAAGTTCTGAATCTGCATCTTACAGAGATTAGCAAATGGAACGGTTAATGTTGGGAGGGATTATGTGCTTTCACGTAGGACCTGCTTTTCAAAATAACTATTAGTATGGAGTTCAGATTTACGTAGTGTCCGAGGTTTGGTTCTCTGACTGAAAGCCAATATAAATGCACAAGAATGTGTGAAAAGGAAAAGCTGGACATTAAAGTAATAGTGTGTGCTGCTGGTGTGTGATATTTGTGTACAAACAAGCATAAGCTCTTGAGTAGAGTCGATAGGTGTTGGTTTGCGCTGCTGCTCTGATTTTCCTGTTACTTAACAGCAGAATGCAGCTGCATTTAATGGAATTGGTCTTATTTTTGGAGAGGGGATGGGAAAGGAGAGCCATTTGTAAGGAATTTTAAAAATGGGTGTGGGCATTAAGAATGCTTCGTGGAAGGAGGGTGCAGACTATCGTTGCCTGGCCAGTATTAAGGTTTTGCAGTCTTTAAAAGGTGTTCCTGACAAGTGGTGCACTTCCCTGCAAATAAAGTGTTTGGGGGGAAGACAGGAGGGTTCCCTGCTGTAGTCTCTGTGGCTGTCTGGGAGGGCATTTCTGAAGAAGCAGCAGTGCCAAGAGGAGCACAGGTTGCACCTTGTTTGGCACCACGTCATGGTGCCTCTGTGCCCAAGCCCAGCCTCTCCTCCATCCAGGCTGCCATGTGCTGCCCCTGGGGTTCTGAGCCCCTGGTACCTCTGTCCTATGAGAAGCCAGTGGGGGAGGGGGGGGAAGATCAGTCTCCCAGATGTATTTCTGTGGCACGTCACATCCTCTGGACCTTTGATATACTCTTCCAGGAAAAATAAACCAAAAGTTTGAAATATGAAATGAGTACAGCACAACTGAAACCGTTAGCAGTTGGTGTGTCTTTTTATGGTGTGTTTAAAGTGATAAATCTCTGATCAGGAAAAATAATGTAAACTTGCTGATTCTCAGTTTATTTTTTGTAAAATTAAGCCATGCTTAATGCTGTAGCTTGCCTGAAGTCTTTCCTTGTCCTCTAGTACCCACCTGGGGTATTAGGAGCTAAATAATAGAATGTAAGACAAATGCAGATCATTGAGAATGTGGATTATGCACAAGAAAAGTTTTGTTGTTGTGGATTTAATTTTTTTTACTTCCTGTGTTCACAGCAGTTGCCTCAGCTTTGCTGCACACTCACTTATGCATCTGCGCTCTCTCTCTGATGGTAGGATAGGGTGGTTTGACTGTCAGAAATAGGACTAAAAGGCTGTGAAGAAGGCAGTAGCAGCATTACATTAAACCATCTTAGCATAAACTCCTGTTCCAGCTCGTGCACTGTTCAGCAGGTGCCCCTGCTTGATGGCTGCTTATACGCAGATCAGTTTTCCCTGCTTCGAGCTGACTGTGTTCCCCTCTGAAATCAGGGAATGGGAGCATTAATTGTGCCGTGGTGGTGAGGAGGAAACTCTGCTGCACTGGTGCTGGGGAGTGGGGAGCACTGGAGTGCCTGGGCTGCCGTGTCGGGGGTGGTAGCAGTTGAAATTGCTTCCACGCTCCCTCTTGCCGAGCCTCACGAAAGGGTTTGAACTCTCTTTGGATGTATAATTTCTGTTGATTAACAGGAGTTCTGGGAAGGAGTCCTTTTGTAAAACTGATGACAGGGAGGAGCCGCCCGGGGCAGAGGCTGTCAAACCATCTCCTTTGTGACTGCCATAGTGCAAATATTGCTGAGGATCCACAAATCCCTTCCCACTCCCTGGGGGCGCCACTGCTCACACATGAAACTCCTCAGATGGCCAGGGAGGAATCTTACAGGTTCTGTTGCTTTTTACCGTTTCAAATTATGGGATGGTTTGGAATACGTAAAGTTTGCAGTGTCTTAGGAGCAGAAAGGTCAGGGAATGTGCCTGGTGTTAGGATCCTGGATCTGTGCTTTTGTCGTTGCTGACTGCCCTAGGTAGGTCTGGGTACCTTGGTGTCTGAGTAGTTACTGTGGTGTGACTGGGAGCATTTTGGGTCCAGCACGATCTGGTTTTCCTTGTAGAGATTGCACACTCTCTCCTGTAGAGTTATGGAAGGCAGAGAATGGGAAAGGATTTTCCAGGATATCCACAAGTGTTTGTCATGAAGATCTGGGAGAACGATCCGAGCAGTGAGAGCTTGGGTTGTGATAAACATTGAGTTGAAACATGTACACCTAAAGTTCAGTTGGGATAAAATCTGATTATATTCCTTAAAGGAAGCAATCAAAGCTTGGCTGGAGGGGTAGTGTCCATGGCCCGTGGAGAGTCATCACCTGTGTCCATTTTGCAGGGGAAACTCACGGCATTTTTGTCTCAAAGCTTACGCTGTACAATACAACTTATTCCACTATAAAACTAAATCAGATTTGCCATCGTTTCATTTCCGTACTTAAAAATAAATACTTTTGAAAGAAGAGGGTATAAATGTGTCAGGTATTGATCTTCTGACACACTCAGAGGGGAGCCCGGGGGTCCGGGGGGCCAAGCGTGGGGTCGGGGTGGGGAGGGCAGCGTTGGCTGCGCCCAGCGTCCCGGAGCGGCAGCGGCTTCTCCAATCCCTGCAACCACAAAACTAATTAGTGAAATTAAGTTGAAAACGCTGTAAACAAGTGCAGTTGTTATTCATTCCGTACGGCGCTACAAATGTGGGAGGACATGTTAAATGATAAATTAGGCATGAACTGCTTTAATCTGTACGCTGAACATGCTAGCGAAGGGCCTGCATTTGTAATTAGTGTTGGGGCCACAGGAGAGTGGTGCCTCTTTTAAAACAGTGACAGGGAATTGATCAGTTTAGGTTGCTGTGGCAACCAGGAGCCCTCCATCGCTTTCCCCACGTCCTATTATGCTGTCCCTGCGTTTAGAAATATATTTATGAACTGTAAAGATAAACTACTCAATAATGCAAAAGAGGCTACGATGCTCAAATGCCAGAGTGACGGGGGCCGAGCGGATGCCTGACTACCCGATAACAAGCTTAAGTGTTCTATGGTTGTCATGACATTTCTTTTACAAAGCAAATGATGTCTGCAGAAAAAAACCCCTTAAAATTAGCCGAAAATGCAAATCTCTTTATGAGGCTGTCACCTTCATAATAACAGGCAATAATTGATGATTTATGAGATGCCACCATAGCAACCGACTCCTTCGGCACCCCATGGCTCCTCTTGCACAATGGGCTGGGGCTCCTGTGAAAAAGTTTCCAGCACGAAGCTCAGGAGATCTTCCAGCATCTTGCTCCATGCAGTCTTACTAAACAAGGTCTGCCAATATTACAGGGATTTTCACAGTCTTCCTTCAGATGAAGGGGCTGAGGGACCTTTTGGAAAAGCTGTGTAAATCATGACTGAACTAGGATGGTTTCCATCAAAACCATTTAAGAAAGTAGGTAATTTGTATTCATGATTCAAGTTAGAATGGAAGTTGGGACACACAAACCTCTGCTGTGTATTTGGCTTTTCAGAGGCCTTTACCCAACACTTGTATTTAAAAGTACTGATTACACAAATAGGCCCAGTTTTTCCTACTGGTGTCTAAGTTAAACTGACCATCATAGAACAAATGATGTTTTATTTGGGTAGTGCCAGTGACTGCAGAAGAAAGGCTTTTATTTACAAATGGGTATTTAGGTATCTCGCGATTGGTACTCCTGCAGTTTTCTTCACGATAAATCAGTGCTTTAAAAAAGGAAAGTTTTAATCTTTCAGATTGCCACCTTTTTGAACTGAGAAACTCAAATTGAGGAGAATTAGGGTCCATAGGCTTGGTTGAAGATCGTGTGCTCTCAGAGCTACCAGGCTAAGTGGTGTATTAGTGTCTTCCTGTCCAAAGGCCACGTTATTTGCTCTTCTGTATAGGACGGACAGGCACAAACTCCCCCACACCAGAGTTGTGTGTAACTTTGTAAAACTCATGTTCCTAAATTTGATACCTAGAACAGCCAATATAATGCTGAGGGACGGGAACTGGTATTAGCAACTTCTGCTTAAGGTGTTCTTTTTCCTACCTAATTCCTTCCCCTCTCCTTGCCATTAATAAATGAAGATTCCAAACGTGCCCTTTTTTGTTTCAGTTATCTTTTTTAAAATGTATTGTAGTAGGAGGAGAAAATCCACTGATAAGAAAAAACGTGCTTAGAGTAATGTGTTAATTCTCAGCCCATATCTTAATATCCGTACTCAGACAACGGTTCCAAAAAAAGTAATAGGAACTTGTTGGAATTAAGAATTCGTGATCTTTCCCATTCTTTTTTACTTCGTCAAATACGACAATTAGAGCTGTCAGTTCCAGAAAGTGATTTCTTGTAGAATAATATCTTTCAGTCACCTTGCCTGGCACATAGGGAAAAAAAGAATAAATAAATGGAAACCAGTTATGTTGTTACTGGCATTTACTTTTCTGTTCACATTTTGATATATTTTTCCGTTGTTTAACTCTTTCCATAACTTCTTATGGAAAAGTTTTTATGGGATTATTTTTGTATGTGAGGAAAGAAAGAGAGATTTCTTTAGATATTCAGGATGAAAATAAACGAGCTTGGTGATTCCTCCTCTCATGGCTCTGTCGTCTTTATATCCTCGCTTCCGAGTTCAGCAGAACTTGCTGCTGTTCTTTGTCTGCTGTTGACTGCTCCAAACCAACAGTCAGACAACCCCATAACATCTACCTTTTTGTGGACAGCCAGGTTTGACTTCTATGAAGAAAATGCCCAGAGTAGGAATGGCATGTGACACTGTGCTCAGTACAAGTGGTGATGGTTTCTGTTGCTGGACCTTTTACAGAAACCCTATGTATGTGTGTTCTTTCCCATTTCCAGTGCTGCTGTTCAGGAGTTCTGTGGTCATGTCCTGTGTTCTGCTGGGCTGGACTGGATGTGGAGGTGTTCCCATTAGCTTTTTACAAGCTGTGGCTGTGCAGCAAGTGTAGAAATGGCATTAAAATTTTTGATGGTGTATTGACCTGAAGTCCATTTGAAGTTGATAAATACCAGCTGTTCAAACAGAAAATTATACAAAAGCAACTTCAAACTTACTCTGAAGTAAACAGGTGAACAGTGTGTAAGACAAAGCAGTTCCCCAAAGGCATTTTTAGTACATGGTCATTATTTAACTCCTGACTGAAAATAAACAATACTGACAGAGTGTGTGTTGGGGGGCTGTGATGTATGAACAGTGTCAGTACTGTGGGCTGATAACCTATAGCTTGACATCCTTATCTATAAACTTTGACAGATACATCAGTTTGTTATTGTCACTTTATTAACTTGCTTCTATGATAGCAGAAGATAGTTGTTCTCAAAGTCTAAAACAGCTAATACTTTACTAGGTAAAAGACTTGGAAAAATGTCAACAAGTGTAGTTTCTCCCCAAAGCAACATCCTTACAGTTCATTACATATTGAGGCAGTATTTCACAATATAGAACAGAGTTGTTTGTATATCAGCAGCAGACATTAAATTATTTATGCCAGAGACACCCTGACAGCATCTCTTAAAAAAGAGAATATATTGCTAGGAAGTGTAGTTGTGGCTGCTCGAACTGAACACTCGCTTAATAAATTAATATTTTGGTCTTGTGATTTTTAATTGGAAAATAACAGCTGTTCCTAGTTGGAACTGTCTACTTTGTCTTCTGGTTTACAGCAGAGCTGTAATAAAGATTTCACAGGCCTTCTTGCTTGCTCCTTGCTGCTATCCTGGCGATGCCGCGGGGGTGAGCGAGGGGACAGAGCTTGAGCTGAAACGCCGTCACAGAGTGTACAAAATTGGGTTTGACTTTTTTTTTTAAACTTCTCTCAATCTAACTTCGGAATGTTAGTATGAATTATACTTCCAAATGAGGATTTTTTTCATGTACTCTGAAACAGAGTTAAGATTTGTTTGACTCTGAAACTTAATCCAACATCTGTTGCATCACTTCGTGCCAGACTTCTTCCTCTTAACTCCTTGCCCTGTCTATCTTGCACTTAACGACACATTATATTTTCAAGGCTGTATATCCATGTGCGTTTACCAATCAAGGAGTTGGGAAATGATCCTTTAAAGGCTCGTACATTTGCTTACGTTTATAGAAAGCAGTAAGGCAAGGCCAAACTGCTCAGCGCTGCCCGTACCCATGGCACACTCTCAGTTGTAAGTAAGGGCTGTAATAGGGCAGCAGAACTCAAGTCGCACAAGCAGCCTGAATTCTGGGATTACATCATTTTGGAGTGCTTGTGTTGTCTCAGGAACGGTCTTTTGACATCACTGTGTGTATGTGACCGCTTCAGGTTTTTAGGAACTCAGTCCCAACCCCCAAAACTTGGGTAATCTGCAACCAGTGTCACCTGTAAGTGTCCTGTAGTTCCTGGGTTCTCCAGAGCTACCGTAAGGACTGATGGAATAGCTGTGGGCACAACGTGCTGCGGTCGTCCATCTGAGCCAGCACTGGGAAGAGGTTGATGCCTTTGGCGGTGTTTTTCGTTGATACTCGCTGCAGTGGAAACATGGAGCTGCACTTGTCTTTGGCGAGTGCTTTAGTGAGTACAAATTTTCTGCCAACCTTCCACAGCTCACATGTCGGACTTTTCTTCCCTTCTCTGCTCCAACAGCAGTTCTTCACTCCTTTCACATGGTCTCGTCTTTCATCTGTCTTCTTCAAACTTGCATTCCAAGCCCTGTTTTTCCTGCCCTGTAAAGTCTTGTCTCGTCTCACTCCTCTGTACTCCAGTCATCCTGACATTAGGATAACTCCCACCTGGTTCATAATCTTATTTTCCAGTCATTTCAGGTGTCTCCTCATACTTCTTCGTCCCCAGGCTTTCTCACCATCGTCTCCCCCTTGCCGCTGTTGGCTTTAGCCCCACCCTTCCTCCTTTGACTGCTTGCCCTGAACACAACTCTGGTTTCTTCTTGTCTGAAGAGATAGGAGGTAATTCCCCAGTGTCTTGAAATGTTCCATTTTTTTCTGAAAACTACGTTTCAGGCAGGGAGGAGCCACTGAGGTAAATGCTGGGAAGCCAGAAGAGATTTGGAGAGAAAAGGGAAAGCAAAATTCAAGTGGCAGTGGGATATGGGGTTACAGTTGATCTAAGCAGTAATTTAGGAGAGGTAGAGGAGGAGATCCAGTCAGGAATTCAGACCAGTTTGAGCTGAGGCCTCGGTTAAAATTTTTACAACAAAGTGAAGGGAGTTAACTGCTAATTATCACATACATAATACTGAGAATGGGGAAAAGAGGTTAATAAAAGAAAAGTTCAGTTTATGAAATCCCAATTAAGTATGAGAAAAGACAGATTTACAAGATTTGAGTGCTTTTCCAAAAGTGGGCGATGTGACGGTGCCCCAGACCCAAATGTATTTCTGCTGTGTTGAAGTCAGTATTGTGAAACATGAAAGTGTAAAAGGACTATATGTAGAGAAAATGCAGTTATTGTAATAGCAAATGACAGTGCTTTTCTCTTGCCTGTCTCCAGGGTGGCTCAGTGAGGTCCTACCAGCATTTTGTATTTGTACTGTTTTTGTTCAAGACACTGCAGCCAGGCCTGCCCAGGGAATGGTCCTGGAGCTTGCAAGCACTTATTGTTTGGTTTTGTTACGGTAGTGGTATTATGTAGTACAGCATTATCTCTCACAAAAGAAATCATCTGTATTCCAAGTCAAAGCTGTATGGATGAGAAAATATTAGCTTTTATAAATGGTCCAAGTTTTTAAATGGATTTGTTGATCTATGCTGACATTTTTGGAAAAGATGATGCAGAGTAAACTCAATTTTAAGGAAATATATGTGACATCAGAGAAAAACCTTGCAGTAAAACATTTGGTATCTTTCTTCTTTTCTTTATTTAGGTAAAAGTGACATTCCTAATTTAACCAAATAAAAGTTTAGCATGGCCTAAAAAAGTAAATCATTAGAGAAGAGAAGCTCCTTGGTTGAATGGTTATAATGAAACATTGCTTGAGGAAAACAAACTCCTGATTTTTCTTGGAGAGGCAGAACTCTGCAGGATGTTGGTAACTGTGAAAGTGTTTATAAGCAGAATAATAAAGCATTAGAAAAAGAATTAAACAACTGTGATCATCTATACTAATCCCACAATGCCTTGTGACCAGTATAACTCTCTTAGCTGTTTTCCCTGCCTCTCTGGTGCTGCGTCGGTTCTTGTGCAGCTGCATTGCAGATGTGCTGCCACACTGGTTTTGGTGCACCCTTGATGACTTTTACTACTATATCACAGTGTCAGCTGCATGACAGCAGCAGTGTGCCTGGATCAATATTGTATTATGTCATTTTGTGCTGTGAAAGAGAGCTGTGTGAAACTTCCAGACTTGTTCTTTGGCAGTGTATAACTGGAATGGAAAATGGCCTGGTAAGAGCACGCGGTGGTAGTGGTGTAGGAAAGTGAAAAGGGATGCATGAGGGAATTAAGTGTGTGGGAAAACAAGAGCTTTCAGGCTTTGATATAAGAGATGAGAAAGGGTAACACTGCTTTTACATATTGGTTATTGCACTGCATTCAAAGATTTTAACAAACTGTAAATGAGGTCGTCATGCGGCCTTTGAATCCACTGGGTTTTGCTTCATTTCTCAGGTAGAGTCAGGCTGTGCAGTCTGCTAGCAATTAGTTATGCAAGAAACAGGGTCCTTACACCTCCCCACATCAGTTAGTGGATCAGGAACTTTCCTGACAACATGATTTAGGAACTACTTGTTTGTTCTGCTGGTTTCTTCCTCTCCTAACCTGTTTTTCTGAATAAGTGGTAATGTTAATACTAGAGGTGAATAAATGTGTTCACTAGAATGCACATCCTGAAAAAGGGGATATGTGTGTTTACATGTGTTTGCTAATGTAGTCACTAAGATTCTAAATTCTAAAATGCAGCTGAGGTGAAATGAATAAGGATAGATGCAAAACAGGATTGAAAAATTGTAGTTGGGAGAGTGTTTATTGGTACTGCGTCAACATCAAACGCAGGGGAAAAACTGGGAGCCCAATAGCTGTGTAGCTGATGAGTGTACCGTGTGCTGAATGCAAGTCAGCAGTTCTGTGGTGGTGTGAATGGGAGAAATCTGTGCCTGGTGGTATAAAAATAAATATCGTGATTGTAGGGTGAGGTGGGGAAAGCTGGAATTTTGTGTCTGACTTTCCAGGCTAAAATTCAAGAAAACTTTGGACCGAAGCAAAGGAGTGCAGTACAACAACTGTCAGAACTGGAGAAAGGTTCATGCAGAAAACAGCAAGTTAACAAACACTAATTTCAGATATTTTCTCAAAACTCACTTTACTAGTTAACTAGTACAGAATTCTGCCTCCACAATATTTTGATGTTTAGTAAGAAGTTGAAATTAAAGTATTATTTCCTTCTCTTCTGTTGCTCTACTCCTGGTAACGAGGGTGTCGCCCTCTGTCATCACAGCTTGGCTCCTGATGCCGTTGTAACTCTGGTTATCAGAACTGGGATTCGTTCCTCTAACCCTAAGGACATGGGGTTCATGATCTCTCAAAACCATTCTGTGTATCAAAGTCCTTAATTTGCCTTTAATTAGGGGTGGAGGAGAGGAAAAGGAAAAAGAGAGACACCCCCACCCTCCGCTTTCCAGGCGCATTTCAGGCTTCAATGTCTGTCACAGGGCGTATTAATGCTTACTGTGGTAATCAGCATCTCGGGAAAACCTGGCATATTTATTCTTTCTGGGAGTTTATTCAGAAAATGCAGCTCAATCAAAAGTCCTAAAACACTGTATCTTTTTAAGTGTAGACAACTTTTGTATGTACAACTTGTGTTTCCAAATACTCAAGAGAAGTCATTCTGCTTAATAAAGATGTTGTCTAAGTGAAGCTGGAGTTAATTCTAATGGTTCTCATTCCAAAATTACAAATTCTAGTGGCCAAACTGTATTTTTCTTTATGTGCCAAATGCTGCATTTTGCAAATGAATATGGATCTATTTGCAGTATGAAGGCGAGAGTGGTAACAACAGTGATTAAGACAGTGTTGGGTTTGTATGCAAATATCACTGTTTGCATAAGAATGATAAAAATGAGATCTTCTTGCATTTGTTTTGAGAAAGACAGGATCCTTACATTACAGTTACTGGGTGGTTTGTCTGGGCTTTCTTGTGTGCAAATGCTGTCTGTTACATACAACTTAAGTTGTGGCCTAAGGGTCATCGTTCCTGCTCAGCAGCTGGGCCAAGTTCTGAACATTTATTTCCTGTCTTATTTTCCTCCAAATTACAACCAGTATTTTCAGCTGAAAATACTGTTTTGCCCAGGACAGTACCTTGGACCATTTTGGTTATTTTTAGTGTACTGACTACGTTCTGTGTTTGAACCATGATCTGTAGAAGATGTACAAAGAGGAGATACTAATTTTCATTTTTGCCATCTTATTCCAAGAGCAATTGCAGAGAAATGTGCTTTTTAACAAAAGAAAGAGTCTGATTTTAAGGGCTGCAAATCACTCTGTAGGATGGGATTTGAATCGCTGTTGGTGGAAGGAAAGCGTGTTTATAATAACTAAAATCTCACATGTTCATAATTGACATAATTAGAGGCTATATGCACAATTTCCCTGTAGAGAAGAAAGATAATGATTTTGAAACCTTGTTTGTTAGGGGTTTTAATATACTTTTATTAAAAAGGAAACGGAAGTCTGGTATTTGCAGTGATCTATACTCTTACTCACGTGGGAACTTCAGATAAAATAGTGGCTTCCTTTCCATGATTTGTACATCATTACAAATCATCTTGCTGTATTCTGTTGCACAAAGGCTGGTTGGAACTTGTGACTTTGTCAGGATATATTTGAATAGCTTCTTGATTTGTCTCGAAAAATTAAGTTGGTGTTGCTGGGAGTGCTTTTTTATTTTGCCAGGGATACATATTCTAGATGTAATTTTATGTTAACGTACATGCTTTTGCTGTAAGTTTTGAAATCTAATCTAAGGGAACCCGATTTCCTCAAGAATTAGAATAGGAAACCCAATGTTTTCTAAAAAGTAGACACTCGATAACTACTGAAAATATTTACCTCGACTCCTGCTGCTCAGGAAACAGGAAAATTTTAATTTTCTGTACTTTTATATACTGCTCTTGAAACCACTAAAGGAAATCAGGCTATCCTGTTGTCGAATGTTGGGTACAGGCTTTAATATGAAATGACTGTTCTGTAGTCCACATGCTACAGTAAGGTCTGTAATAGGTAGCACATAGGCAGCGAAATAATACTTTTCTTATATTTTCAGAATTCTTCTACCACAGTTAACTTGAGTAGAAGTTGATTCAGTAAGAACCACAAACATTTCAATTTGCTCTCTCCAAATGGTAGTTTTTGTAATAAAAAGTGAATTTTAATGACCAGAGAAAGCTCATTTGAAACAAAGAAAGCCGTCTGCTAGTTTTATGTTGATTGACAAGCGTGCCAGGGATAAAGTGTTGGCTGACACTAGAACATGCCTCATCAGAGCGGTCTACAATGTCCCCAAAGTCAGCTGAAAACGTTAAATAACATAGAGCTTCAGGATCTTGGAACGCTTTGAGCGACAGGAAACAAACTGTTTTTTGTTTTTCGTTTGGTTTGTTTGTAGGTACAAAGAGGAATCTGGTGAGTGTTTACATCTTCCCATGACATTTTGCACTAATACTGTTGCAAACAGATTACGGAGTAGAATATTAAATAAATACCACAAAAGGAACTCCTGGTTTTCAGTTTCTCGGAGTGGCGAATGACAGTAATCCCCTCTGACAAAAGAGGGTTATTGCCATTAGTTAATCCTGTTATGTAGTTCCCTCAGCAGCCTCTAACACATGTTGATAAAGACTGGGAAAATCTGAAATGTCAGACTAAGAGGCCACTGATCATCCTGACCATAAGGCTGTGGTAGAAGCAGCCCAGAGCTGGGTATGTGCAGCAGTAGAGTATTTAACGTCTAGGTCTGAGATGAAATGATGCATTTGGGCTGAAAGATGCACACTGTCGTTAGCGTTCCCTGTTGGCTGCTGTTTGCCCAGTGAAAGGATGATTTCAGTCACCTTCTGTGCATGCACTGTGAGTATCAACTGGAACGTGGGTCGGTAACAACGTACAGGAGTGAAACCTGTTTGGGTCATTTTTCACGCATTAAGCCCTGCCAGAGTGCAGAAAGTGAAGTCTGCGATGTGCAGGGATTTTAGCTAAATTGTTGGTGTTACAAAAACAGTTCTGAAGTCTGTGCACATGTTAAGTTTTAATTAAGTCATCCCAATAATACTAAAGTAACATATAAGTCGTGAACAGTCAGATCATCGAAACTGGAGTGGGTGGTGAAAGAGGCAATGAATCTTTATTTAATTTTAAATTATGGAATGAGGGCTCTTGTGTGTTAAGGTTGAAAGTCTGTTTTGGAAAGTAGTCTTGTCTTTCAGTTAGCAGCGAAAACTTTGGAATCAAATGAGACACCATTAATCATCATTGTTACTGTAATAGAGAAGAGACAGTTGCTTTTTTCATCTAGTACTGTCTGCTGCTTTACCAACAGGATTTTCAGATCAAGTGACTTGACATGAGGATGGTTTAAACTATATCCACCATGTCTGTTATACGGAGATAGACTTTTTAGTTGTATCCTGTGAGGCTGAGGGTGCTCCTCCACTTAAATTGCAGCTTGGAATTTCATTGAAATGTGAGTGCTTTGAGTGCTTTTCCTGCTTCAGAGCACGTGACAGGTTTCTGAATTTGTTGCAGATCTGAGTGAAACTTCAGCAAACGATCTTACTGTCAAGGCAGGAGACACTGATTTCTCTTTGTCAGTGTATTTTGGTGCTTTTCAATAAGAAAATACCATGGGAAGTTTGAAGGACAGTTGGGTGCTCATGACATCTTTCCATGTGCGTATATTCTACCTAATTTTCAGTAGTCACAAGTTTGGCCAACTGTGTGGTAATGTTTTAGCTGTCTAATCTATCAAATTGCACACTGACTTTTCTCAAAATGTAGGAATTACTTTAATTACTGCTTTTCCTTTAAATAAACCTACACTGAAAGCCTGTAGCTCACGGTGCTGGTTCTTGTAGAAAGGCTGGGCATTTATTTCTAGTCATAGCAATTGAAATCCAATATTTATTCATTTACTTCTCAGTAATATATTTGACTGATGTGCAGAATTGCTGCCTTTAAATTCCTAGCCTTTTTCTTTTGAATTCACAGTATCTGGAAACACTGCTGATAGCATAATAGTTAAAATATCTACAAAATTAACATTGTTGAGGTGTCACTTATTCTGATTATGGCTGCAGGTTGGACTTTTTTTTTTTTGAAATAAAAATTGTTGATTTGAATTCATCCTGAATAAGCTGTTACTGTCAGTAATGTCAACTCAGCAAGGAGTGTAGTAGTTGGTTTGTGTGAGGTCAGCTCTGTGATGCTAGTAAAGAGTGCCATTTTATCCTTTCCTTGTGAGACAGATATTAAAGATGTCAGTCTAAAAGGTCTTGGGACCACAGGTGGTAAGATTGTAATCATAATGTAAATGAAGTGCACTCTTTGTTGTCCAGCTAGATGTAAAATTATGACGTGTATTTTGTATTTATGTTATGTATACAGAAATTGTAAAGTGGAAGAAAATAGCACAGAAGAAAACCCTCAAAGTAACAGTGTTATATTCATGGTAATTATTCTCCCAGATCAGTGGGATATTGGTTTGCCAGGGCTTTTTATTAAGTGCCTTGTACCATTGCACCTGCCACGGCTTTCTTTTGGTCATAGATATTCTGTGGGCAATCCAATATAATTTTATGTTTCTTGTGAAGAAACTTTCACTGCTGAAATAATACTTGGTTTTCTTGAATTATTTGCCTGAATTTGTTTGTTGAGCTTTTTATGTGAGACTTGAGATGGAGTGACTACATGAAGATACCAGGAGGTCCTGCATAGGGGAGGCTCTGATCATAAGGCATCAGACGCTCCACGTGCCGTGGGGTTTTGTGCTGTACTCCTGGCTGCAAAGATTAATGGTCTTTGAGAGGTGAAAGATTCCTCATCTTGTTATTTTTTTCTGGAAGTGAAAATTCATCACAAAATGGTGAAATGGAGAACATCTTTCCATGCTGGTGCACTGGTGTTTTGAAACAAGCGGAGCAGCAGGCACAGCTGACTCTGCAGATAACTGAAAGGTGTTACAAGTAATTGTAAAAATCAGTCGGTGGTGGGAACTGGTGAAAAGATTTTTTCAAACTTTGATTCTCGTTAGTGTGATTAAGGCCCTTCCCAACAGTGAGACCATTGTCAGCCGCTCGCAAGTGTTCATTTGATAGCAGGCAGCAAGGTCTGAAAATTTGAGTGCATCTTAATGAGCATGCGGTGGGCCACATTTAGTGGGTTGTTCTGAAATCAGTTGATTTAACTAAAGGACTTTTAATGAAAGTGTGTTACTTGTCTACATTCCCTATTTTGAGATAGAGAATGTGGGAATATCTGTTTACCTTCAAAAAGACGTTGTTCTGAAGTTCAGGGGGGTGGTTTGCCTTTTGTTTTTTTAATCTGGAGGTCGTTTTTGCCCAAATAATGTGGTCAGAGCATTAATGGCCTCTGCCAAGCATTAGTAGGGACAGCCAGAACACAAAAAAGGAGGGAGGTTCCCTTTTCTCCAGGAGTGCTGCAGGTGATCTCTTCTCACCACATTGTGTAGGAGCACAAGAGATGCAAATAAGTGAATGCTGATGAAAGAGTACATTTTATTTTCTCACTTCATCTCCTGCCAGAAAAGCTTAATGGTATTTTAGAGCTGATATTACACCTCAGAAAAGGGGTAATGCATCTTTAAAAGCTAAACTACATCTTCTTTACTTTTATCAAATTCTCTATAAATCTTTCATGACAGTTTATTTAACAAAGTGTCATTGAAACTGTATAGATGATTGATGTGACCCATGTAAGATCAACATGAAATGTTTGTAAATGTCAGCAAAATGTGACCATCGAGAAGCAAGTAAGGATGGTGTTGCTGTGAAAGTGAAAAACAAACAGAAAATGTTTTATCTTATTCTTTACTTTCTGGGATGAAATTACAAATTCATAGAAGCAGCATTATATGATTTTTCTAGGACATCAGGCCATGAAGCGGGGAGGAGGATCCAAATTACTCTTGACATGCCGTGCTTTTACATTTGGCTTCTTTTACAGTTCATAGTAGTTTCTCTCTCACCTATTTAAAAAAAAAGATTTCAATTTCACTTCTAAGAAGAATAATACTAATTAGGGTAAAAAAGTAATAAAAAAAGACCAGAGTGTGAATAAATGAGCTTTATTTGAACAGCTCCTGTCAGCAGAAGAGCTGGAAACAAGTAAGATGTTCCCTCGACTGACTGCTTCTCTGAAGAACGCTCATCGTATGAAAACAAATCTAATGGTTCCTGTCCGTTGTCACCAAAGGTTTCTTTGAGATGTTAACCTGTTATTTCTAGGTCAGTGCCATGCTCCTGATTTGTGTACAGTTAATTTAAAATATAGAAAAATTCTACTAGAACCCTTTCAAGTAAATAATTTTGGGGGTCCCCTTTTTCATCTCCTTTGTTGCTGACTTCCCTCTCGCCAGAATCCATAGGATCAAGGAAACCAGTGACTGTTGGGTTCTTTTGAGCTGTCTGAATGCCCTGGGGCCTCGCACGGTAGCTCCTAAGGCTCCCCAGCCTTCAGTGTCTCTTCTTCATTCTCACAAACTGCACCATAGAGCATCATCTGCTGTAGCATGGTATGCCCTGCAGGTAGTAGCTCTTTGTGGGTTTGGTAGGTCTTTAGACACAGGTAATATTCTGGGCCCGTAGGAAGTTTGTAACAAGAAACTTAATGCTTGTTATTTCACCCTTGAGAAGAAACACAAAGCATTGTTGCAGAATGTCTTTTGGTCAGAGGTGTGAAGGTCTGCATGAGCCAGTGACCCTTAGTTCTGGGACTGTTGTACCTCTTGGCAGAGCAGGTGCCTCGGTACCTCTGGGCCATCTACAGATCCCATGTGGAGGTGGTGGAACCCTCGCCCAGCCACTGCCGGCTGTGCAATGTGTGCAATGTGGCCTTACCCCCAGCGCTCTGCCTTCTCAGCTGCCCCGGGAGCACTGTGGTCACTTCACTTCAGTGTCGATGTCTATTAAGCAGCCCTGGAACTCTGCCATCAGATTTGCAGCAGATGTCCAGTTTCTTTATGGCAGGTGTGATCAGCCAACAGAATTTAAAGGGGAAAAAAAATAACTGTATATCACCGGTGAATTACAAGCATGGGGGATGTGTGTGTC
This sequence comes from Dromococcyx pavoninus, assembly GCA_033558185.1. Classification (NCBI taxonomy): domain Eukaryota; kingdom Metazoa; phylum Chordata; class Aves; order Cuculiformes; family Neomorphidae; genus Dromococcyx; species Dromococcyx pavoninus. The sequence continues at coordinate 495,096 of JAUMJL010000137.1, forward strand.
TGCATGCAGCTCCTGATTTGTTTCTCAGCCCAGTTTAGTGAAAACCACCCAGAATCTTAAGACCCACACAGGGTCTCCCTCTTCGTTCATAACCAACCAAGCCAGCTGTAATCCTCTTGAGTAACGCTGCCCAATATGCTCCAAAGGAAATTCGTGAGAGCTAGAGATAAAAACAGTCTTGGGCATCAGCCAAAGAGAGTCTGAGCCCAAGACGGGTGGTTTTTATAGTATTGCAAAACTTGCTTGTTTGCCAAGACCTTCCCACGGTAACCAAAGGCAAGGTAGAGCAGCTCACAAACATGTTGTTGGAGAAAAATGGAGAAAAAAGAAGAACCTGAAGGTTAAAATATAATCCATTCTGGCATCCACTTGGACAAAAGCCTTTGCAAATTGCTATGATGAGGTGATAAGATACTACAGTGATAAAAATCTTGTAAGTCAGACATGTTAGTATTGCTTTTAAATTAAACTAAGACAACATCAAAGGAAGATGATTGAAAAAATTAATATCTAAAATGGGAAACACAAAATGAAACTGAAGGAGAGAACAAAAATCAATTCTGTATGCTAATACATTCTTAGATGCTGCAGAATGAACTGTGGTCACGTTAGCCAGTATTCCCTGTGACCTGATCCAGATATTCCCACCTCTTTGGTTTTTTTCATTCCCTACAAGACATTTTATATTTTCAGACCAAATATGTGGATTCATGTACCACATCTTATACAATGTATGTATTTAAAATGAATATATTTGCAATACAGGGTGAGCTGTTTTCATTGTACTGCAGCAGTGCCTCAGTAGATGTCATGGCATGGTAAATGGAGAATCCTAAGCATTCCTGTGGTGATAACAAGGCTATGGTGAAAAGGAAGGCAGACATCAGAGCTCCAGTGTGGAGTAGCCTGTTCAGGTAATGGGAAGTACTTGAGTTGTACCGATCTCTAATGACCACAGTGCCCTGTTTTGAAAAGTATTACTTCAGATGCATTTAGATGATTTTAAAAGATACTTGAGTGCTTTTATAAGAAGCGTTGAAGAGTTGTGGACCGTAATTCTGTTCTTTGCGCAGGTGTGTGCATCTACATAAACTTGAATTTAAATGGAAGACTGCTTAGGTTCAAGCAGGCGTGTTTGTGACAGATGAGTGGTGAGTGAATGGTAAGAAAAACAGTGTCCCTTAGTTAATTTTAAACTATCTTCATTTTAAACTAACCTACGTTTGTGAGTCGATTTATATTTAATCATTAAATGATGATGTAGCATATGGTTATCATGTAATACATAATAAGTAGCTGAAAGTTAAAAAATGGAGAGTTTGTGAGTTCATGCCAGGATTATTGACTTGTCGCTATTAATAAAAAAGGCATAAAGAGAGCAATAATTAAAGTGTAAAGGATTATATAACATATTTTATAGGTAAATATAGATTGAGGATTTTTGGGAAGTTTGAACTGGCAGTCAGAGGAGCCTTGGTGTTGCACAGTTCCAACCATTCAGCTTCCCTCCCTTTTCTGCCTTGCCTTTCAATCGAGTAAAAAACCCCAACCCCTGCACATATTTCGTCAGCAGGAGCTTTGCTGGTGGGCAGAAAGGAAAAGATGGAATCAGAAAATCATAAGAATGTTCTGCTTCCAAATGCCTTCTGTTCTGGGGTAATTCCACTTGCTTCCGTGGCTCCTTGTACTTTTAAGTATTGGTGTAGAGATGTGAGGAAGATTTTGCTGCCTGGTTTGAGGTGTGGATACGTACACACACACACACACACACCCCCTGTAACAGTAAGTTTAACCTTTCTACAAAGGATGAAGGGAATTTGATCTCTAAAATCCCACTTGAGCAGCTGCTTCCTACTGCACTTAGTTTCCTTAATTATATAGAGCAGGTAGTCAGTAATCTTTGAAGGTAATAAAGATTAAATTCTTTCGTTTTCTAAGCTAAAAGAAAAAGTAGAATGAATGAATAGTCGTGGAAGAGTGGTGTGTAGTTCTGCTGTGTCTTCTGATGACTTTGAACATTACATCCTTTGCATACAGTAAATGTTAAAAATGTAGAATTTGCTCTAAAAATTGCTGTATAGGTTTTTTCCTCAGCAGAAAGGAATACTGATGGCTTGAGCTGGCAGCCAGCCAGTTGAAATTCTCTGTGGAAATCTATAGCTGGCTTAGACTTCAGTCTTTAATTGAAAAATGAAAATTAAAATGTGAAATGTAATTTGTTTGAATGTAGAGAAAATTGAAATACCTACAAATGCCCTTTCTTGTCACAGTTACACAGGTAAAATGGCACGTTTCTATGAATTATTATTGTTGATGTAAAAGGCAGACATAATTTAATGACAAGTAGTTTGAGCATCTCAGTTTGGAGACTTACTTTGAAGGGTGCCCATGGGGGTTGACTGATAGTTGCATATTTTTTTCCTGAGAGAGAAATACTGAAGGTGAAAACCAGCAAAGGTTTTCATGGCAGAAGCTCCAGGATGATGTACTTCAGGAACCAGAGGAGCCACCTTCTGATTTGAAGTTATGGCTTGAACCATCTGTCTGTTTGAACTGTCAGAAGGAAGTTGTAGGTGTACTCTAAAGTTATTTAAATTTTAAAAACTTCAGTTTAATGTTTATATGGTAAAAATGCAAGGGACATCAACGTATGGAAAGCTATTAATTTAAAACAGTTTCCGTTTTCTGTTTTGAGGCCAGATGTTTGTTGGTGTCACCTTCCAATCTAATGAGTACTTAAATGGCTTTCTCCCCCTCTTCTAATGCTACATAACTTCATGTGAAGAAAAATCAATTCCCAGAGGCCTGTAACACGTGGAGGTATTTGATGAATGAGAAATAGTGCCATTTGCTCAGAATACAGCTTCTTGCAAGAATTTAAGACGAACGGGTATCGTTAAGCTGATCAGGGTGGCACTGCCTCTTTGTGAAACATCGCGGTGAACTGTCTGCTGGGTAGGGCCGCCCAAAACGCCGGTGCTACGTTCACCAAAGTGAACAGAGTACAATTTGCATAAATCCATGGCTTTTGGTTAGGAAAAAAGCAAAGATGTGAACATTTTGGAAAAATGGAAGTTCCAGGAGGGATCTGTGTAGTGGTTACAGTCAGCACTGCTGGTGAAGCCGAGTGGGATGGAGCACTGAGGGTGAGGTGGGTCCGAGCTGAAGGTGTCCAGTGGGCAGGAAAACAGAGCTCCCAGCGCATTTGCTGAGCTCAGGGTCGGTCTCAAAAGCTGCTGCCTGCAGAGGCAAACCGAGGGGTGCTGGGCACTGACCTTTCTCCGTGGTTTTCATCTTTAACACCCTTTGAGAGCCATGATTTTTAGATTCATTCCTTCTCAACTCCGTGCACGATTCACAAAGTTCTGTTATTTGTGTGAGGTGAAGGGAGTTACCTGCCAGCTTCCCACGTGCACATGCACAAAATCCAGCGGATGCCAACCTTATACGATGACAAACATTAATTAAAATAAACTAATTATTTAGTAGCTTCTGTGGGACAGATGTTCTTGAGATTTTTTGCAATAAACTGTGCAGTGGCAGGACAGGGAGGCTTTCAGCACTGCCAATATTATTAATTAATGTGTAAAGTCACATAACCTTTAATGCTGTTTTTGCCTCCAGTATGTCTGTACCCTCTGTATATTGATCATCTCACAGATTCATTTTAGAATGTTTTATCTTCTTACGTGCAGTCTGTATAATTATACTTTAGTAATTAACATGGATGAATAATACCAGTTTGTTAGAAAACCACTTTTCCATTCCAAATTCTTTAGTTTTTCTGTGAAGCACAAATATTCTGCAAACTGTGTATGAGTATCCTGTGTAAAATGAAGCTTTCTGGAGGGGTAGAGGAGGATGTGACTGTGCAGTGTGAGTGACTGTGCCGCTCCGGTGTTGTGACAAGTCATCACACAACAAGCACAGATAAATGCCCCGCCCAGAGAGAAACACCATTATTATATGCTCTGTTTATAAAACACTGCTAAAGAAGAAGTGTCAGTCAATCCAGAGAGTAGTGACATAATGTACTGAAAGGAATGGGCTGCTGAAGAGGCACCGGGTGGGGTGCTCAGCGCATCTGAGAAGGTGATGGGTGGCATTCGCGTGGGACCCTGAATCTCCCAGTGTGTCACAACTGGGAGGTTTCATGGATTTGTGCTTATTTAAACTGGTCACTTCAAAGCCATTTGCTGTCCTGTGCATAGCATCTCGCATGTTTTTTCTCTGGACTATTATGCTATACAAATAGGGGTTTTTCGTGGATGTAATCTTTATAATCTTGAGGTGATGACTGATGTTGAAACAATTACTTTTCCTTCCTTTCCCAGCAAATAACTTTTCTAAAATTCAAATTAAAAGATTTGAGTTTACAAAAGATGGAAAGTTAAATCCGGGCTGTTTTGAAGTGTGAACTTGTAAATCTCTTTCCCAGTCAGTTGTGTCAGGGTTGCTTTCTTGTGATTTTAGCAATGCCATCGATTCTTCAGTTATCACGATTTCCTGAGGAGGCAGGAACTGGCTTCTAATATGAACAATAAGCACATTAAACCCCCCGAAATAATAAAACCTGAGCATCTGAATCTATGAAAAGGACATGACTGCATTTTCTTTTTCTTGTCTGCGTCTCTGTTAAAGCAGACAAACAGCTTAATGTGTAGGGCACGGGAAATTTTGAAGAAGGATACCTTTGCATTGTAAAAGTGAATGTGATGGTTGTAAGGAATGCCTGAAGCACACAGACGTGTTCTGTTACTAAAGGAAAGGTAAGAAATGGACAGCATCAAGCTCCATGATTGCCTCAGGATGTCTTAATTCTTCAGCAGAGGGTTTGCACTTCCCATCAGTCAGAGTCATTGAGAAGTTGGTGCTAACAACAACTGTGAGTTTCTTCCATTAACTCACTTTATGCACACATCACAAAATTATAAGATACTCACAAATGGTTACTCATTTGTATTTTATGCAGTTGCTTTAATGGCACAGCTAATAGCTAGGTGGAAACAAACTGTAATTTTATAAAACAGTGGGTGGAAGAACATAATAATAGGCTAGTTTTTCTAACATAATAAGAATAATGCAATAAGTGGGGCAAAACCTGAATGACTAAGAAGTGGACAGTGGCTTGGTTGAGAAGGCAAGGTAGCAAGTGGTTATTGCATTAGCCTTTCACCTTTGGAGATCTGAATTTAAGACCCAGTTGAGGCTGAAGTTTGAGTGGTTTCATGCGTTTTACTCAGTGCAGTTATCTGTGTTGGCTCTGTCTCAGGCTGGGCCAGCAGATGTGTTGCCAGAGCTATGTGAGAACTTTACAAAAACGTGTTCTTCTCTTGGTGCATTTGTAATCAGTGTCTTCATTCAAACAAAAAAATTAAAATGCATTTCTAGGAAACAGAACAGCCAAAGGAGGGGTATTAAAGTTGACTATTGCTCTTACCTGAAGCCACTACCATGGATGTTGGATGTACTGGAAATCAAAACCAAGTGATTGACAGGGAATCTTGTTCCAGAGACTGTGATCTACAAATAGTAGAGTAATGCAAAACTGGGACCGATAAAAATAAATGTGTGAAGGAGGTTTTATTGAGACTTCACCCACCATTATGACAAGCCATTAAAAGAATTAATGTAATTAAAAATACATCTATTAGCCAGTTGTTTTTATTAAAAAGTCTTGTCTGCAAGGAAGAAATTTGTTTCGCAGATTAATTTTCGAGTCATAAGCTACCTTGTGTTCCCAGTGTTAGATACTTAATGATTGTGGGTGATGCCTGAAAAAAAAGAGCATAAAACTTATTTAGAAGCAGGATAGCTAAGCCAGTTTTTGGTTTGACTTTTTCTTTCAAGTAGTTTCTGAGGCTTTAATTTGCATGTAAGTCATGTCCTCATGGTTTTGTGGAGGAATTCTTAATTAAAGCTGTGGCTGTCCTGTCATCATAAGACTGCAGGTGTAGGAAAAAGGAAAATGATATTGGGCTGTGATTTATAGACACCCATGAGGAAGTGTCTCTAGGGATGAGGGAACACAGTTCAGATAGTCCAGGAAGGATGCGTGCGCCACGCCGGTGCTGGTGCTGGTTCTTCCCAATACTGGTATTAGAATAGAAGGCAATAATAAATACATTTTTAATTAACTGGAAGTGGTAATGATGCCATGTATAAGCCAGTCTTTTTTAAGGGTATTTTTAAAAGCTAGAAAAAATACTGGGGAAATTTCCTAGGGTTTAAAGTGTTTCAGAAAATCCAGGAGAGGGCCTTGGCTTCTTCCAGCAGAATCGACTGCCTTATTGGTTGTTCTGTGAACCTCGTATGAAGAATATTGACTCTTTGATCTGCTTGCTTGAAGACTCCCCAAAATGTTCATCTTTAACTGGCAGATTGAGCAGAAAGGAATCCATCACGTTCGAGTCAGGTGTGTGTGAGCGTGCTGGGGGCGGTGTGTGGCGGCAGAAGGGGAGCGGCCATATGGACGCGGCTCTCTCCAAGGTACCCGCGGGTGCAGCCGGCGCGGCTCCGCGCCTCTTGGCACCGTTGGCAGCCGCGCTCCCGAGAAAGGCATTGCTTTCAAACATGAGTAATTGATGAATTGTATGTAATATGCAAATGTGAATGCATAAATCTCCTGAATGACAGCTTAATTTATGTGAGCCTTTAAGAATGTGGGATTAGATTTTAATTAAATATCTTCAAAGGCACCCTGACTTACTCAGTTTTTTGGCTGCTGTCTTTGTGAGAGTTTAGGAGGGTACAAAAATCCCAATTTTAAACATGTTGTTTGCTGGTTTTCTGGTGAATTGTCATTGAACAAAAGCTATATATGTTGATGCATAAATTTAAGGAACTGTGTTAGATATAGCTAATGATCATGATAAAGTGCCATGCAACTTGTTTGAATTGAAATAATTAGTGCAACTAGTTCACTTGTTTCTTTATGTTAAAAATTAGTAAGTTAAACCCAGTATAAATGTTTAATTTAATATTTCACCTTCAAAAAGTACCTTAACTTCTAAAACCAAGTATTTCATCTTAATGGTTACTGTTGCTTTATTTGTTACCCCAGTGGGACGAATTGATTGTTTCTGTTAGGGCAATGAGCGCTAAATCCGTGCGTGGCTGCCTCAGCCATCTCATGGCAGCTGCAGGAGGTTTATCTCTGTGTGCAGAGCACTTTGAGGTGTGAAAGTATAAATAGCGGGCACCATATTTCCTTGACCCTGGAGGGGGCAGATTGTCCTGCCCTGGACCCAGCAAATGACCTCCCCGGCTGCAGAAGCCGAAGCAGACGGGAGCAGTTCCCCTGGAGTCAGAGGGACCACAGGTACTCATCTATGTGATGATGCCCTTTACATATTCATCTGTAGTATTTCCGTGTGCATTTTGCCCCCCTACTCACACCCACTGAGTTGGATCTTTGCAATGAGATCAGAAGTTCCAAACCTCTTTTATGGGTGCGGTACTGTTTTGAATTGTCACCTGCCTAACCCTTGCTGCTGGTGCAAGGGCAGAGCAAGGTGCTCTCCTTCTGTCAGCTCCTGCTAGAGAGTTTTTTGGGATGGCCAAAGGTGTTGGAACTGACTCTTTTCATCCAGGGTGAGGCAGCTAGAGAAAACAGCAGGAGATTTACTTCCTCCTGTGTTCTAGGTCAATCTTCTCTCTCTTTCTTTGACTCTTTGATAGGACAATACTAGTGCAAGGGAAGTAGTTGGGATGAGAAATTTCCCAACAGTGGGAGGACAGGCTCTTGCTGCGTGGGAGGTGTGGGGCCAAGAGCAGAGAGTTTAGGGGGATATTCTAAGGGCAAATAGCTGTGAAGCACTGATCAGTTGGGGTAGATGTTGAGTAGAATTGTTAATGTGGAAGGAAATGGATTATGAGTCTTGGATTATACAACTTTTTTTGGTTGGAAATAACTTTATTTTAGCTATCTTAATTTCAGTTTTTATTCCTAAAATAATATAATTGCAGAATAGGTCCCTCTTGTAAAACCAGTACAATGCGCAAGCGTGCTGTCTTTTGCAGTTTTTTGGTGCAAGTACTGAATCACAGCCTTGGGTCAACTGTTTGTGTTTTGTGTGTGGTGGTTGGAAAGATGTCCAGTTACCAGTAGAGCTCACAATCTGAAAGTATTGGCTGTTGTATAAACTGTGATAACAGATGAAAGAACAAACTTACAGTTGCTCTAATTACAATATTTTCTAATGCCAAAAAGAAGAACAAAATCTCTAGATGTGTTCTTTTTGTTACTGAGACTAAGGACTAAGAATTTCTTGAAATAGAATCGTAGACTGCATCCAAGAATGGGACATATTTCTGAGGTCCAACAAGGGAACACTTCTTATATCACGTATAGATCTATTTTAAAAAAAAATGCTGAGGGAACCCATCAACTTTTTTAGGGGTCGGAATTGCGCTTTGAAGGAGTTGCCAAGACTTTGAGAAATAATGTCATTAAATGATGCAACCCCTAAGATTACACTGGTTTTAAATTTTTTGACTGTTTTTTGTAGGTAGAGCTTTGTGAGGGTTTTCAGCTGCCCCACCCCCAGTCTCTGTTTGCACCCTGGGACTTCTAAATTTCACAGTATCTCCCTTATGTAGTAGGGTTGGTCTAGGGGAATATCTGAAGGCAAACTCATTTTTGTACATCATTAAGTCTTCTACATTTAGATGCTGGTGGATAATGTTAGCTAGGTATTTTATTACTGCATTATTTAATTATGTTGACCTGTTCCTGTTAGATTAATGTTTCCTGTAGTTATATCTGCATTTAAAATTCCAGCCTTTAAAACTTAACAAAATAAAATTCCAATAAAAATAGTTGTATAGGTAAGCATGTGGTACTGAATTCCATTTATTTCCAGACATTTTTGGTTTTGTGTTGCTAAAGATCAAGAGCTATTTTAAATCACAAGATTGAAAAAGTCAAGTTAAAAATAACCCTAAAACGTAGAAAGGGCAGTGATGGAAAATATAAAGATATATCAATATATAATTGTTAAAGATGAAATTCAAATCTCGAAGAGGCTTGTGCCTTTTTTGTGAACAACTTTGTGTCGATTCTCTCACTTTTAATTTTGCCCAGTGTGTTTTTAGTTTGGAATCAGTTTGGGTAAAGGGCTGCTGCTTTCTGAGACTCTGGGTTGGATCCTGATAAGTAACACACATTTTAGGCTCCTGTACGAAGTGATGAGCTGAATGTCTTTGCTGAAAATACAAATGTTAAAAATCCTTAGCAAAGATTTTCTGAACTTTATTGTGCGTATTGGTCATTAATTCTGTATTTTTTGGCTGTAAAGTTAGAACTGATGTCCAGTTTCATTTTTCCTTTTTTTATCATTTTGAGATTCTTTTTTTTTCTTTTCTGATAATAATTATAGCATTCTGATAAAGCTTATCATAAAACAAGGACAGGCACAAGTACTTGTTTCACCGAAAGATATATTAAACTGACAAGGCAGAATGCGCATATTGAAATCAGGTCTCTGAATAATTGATGATTGGTCCAAAGTTAATTCTGTTAAGAAATGCACACAAGGATAATCCTGGAGTTTGTGCACAGATCTGCAAAGAGGATTTCTGTCATTACTCCCAGGAGCTTTCAGGGTTACAGCATTTTATAAGGTCAGTTTTGTTCAGGTAAATGATAACATTTCCATCAAACTTTGCTATAGGGCGGGTTAATAGGGATAGCAGCATTTGGTCCACAACCAAAGGATGTGCTTTCTCAAGTGTGTGATCACACTCAGCCTATTTATTACCAACTTAAAAGTATCATCTTATTAAGAAATTTAGAGTAATTTTAAATAATTCTTACACTATGCAAATCACTGATATCACCATCAGAAGGTTTAAAATGAGTGTACTCCATACCAGTAATGCAATATTAAAAGTGAAGTCCATTCCACTTCTTTAAGAAATTAAAATAAGAAAAAAATATTCAAGACTCCATAATTTTTCTTTTGTTTAATTTTTCCTAGGAAATGACTCCATCCAATGACAATAAAAATCAATGTGTAAATAAACACGATGAGAACATGCTTAGTAAGCACCAAACTTTGAGATTTCATGAAAAAAATGGGGCTTGTAAAGCATTACTGAAAAAATGTTCTTGTACGTTTTCCTTTGAGATTACAGCAATGCAACCTAAGCAGAATTCCATCCCAGGCACATTTTATGTGATTTGAAAATAAATAGCTTCTGATGTATTTGAAGAGGAATCAAGTTATGTACTTTACACTTCTTGTAATGTCAGTTAGTCACGGCAGAACAATTTGATAGAATAACTATACTCTTTTAAGTATCACTGGAAAATAACCTTTTTCATTAGCTAAGGAATTTATTCTGTTGTTAATATTTGCTTAAGGAAAAACTGTGCTGTGCAAGCTAAGACACAGCAGTGAGCAGCACTGAAGGAGGAGACAAAGTTTGTTACACATCATTACAAAGTAATGTGTGTGGAACAAATCTCTGTCCTGCGTGTGGTTTAAATCTAAAATACCTCTTTGGGCATTCAGAATTGTAAGGGGCGGGGTCTTTGCTCCCCCAGGCAGATCAGAACATGCAGAGACAATGCAGTACAAGGTCAGAAAATAGGACTTCATCACCTCGCAGTCTGCCCAGGGCTCCCCAACAGTGACTGAGCGGAGGGTCACAGCGAGTGGGAGATGTTCATGGTGTCGCCGAGCTGTGACTCCTGGTGAGGAGCACAGGGTCTGGCACATCTTGGCTTTTCTGTGTTGGGTGGGTGTGTGATTGGTGTGTGCACATGGTGGATTGGCCGAAGTACTACTCGTGTATTCATATGATTGGTGAACGGTGAAGCCAAGTGCACGATATTGTTTAAATTCCACTTGCTGGCTAGAGCAAAAATAAAGTTACTTTTGCAGCAAGTTTTGGTACAAGAGTGTGGGAAGCCTAAAAAATGTCCATCACCCAGTCTCTTCATAATTCTGCACTGGCCCATACAGAAATAACAGCCACAAGTGAGGAGTGGTGAACCCTCTGGAAAGGCTGTTCTTGAGGGCAGTCAAACCTTAAACTGTTCTTTTTGGTCTTTTTTGATGCCTTTGGGTCCCTTCCAACTCAGGTGATTATATAATTTAGTTCTCTGGGCTCAGTTGCACAGGTGGCCTTGCAGGGCTTTTGGGTCTCTATACCATTTTTGACATAAAAATGGTAATTGTTGGTCTCCACGATGCCGTTGGACCAGTGAAACAAGTGGTGCTGCTTTTGTTGGTGTATGCCAAGGTCTGCTTGGATGAGATGTTTTGAACCATTCTTTTCACATCTGCTCTTTAACACGTTGAATACAGTAATGTAAATCTTAATCTTTCATTTTAAATCAGCTCATTCTTATGACTTCATCATTTTGACTGCTGTGTTTTCAGTTCCCTCTACCTTGGTAATATCTTTCTTGTAATTAGGTTTTAGAAAGACACGTGCAGTTCCAGGTACGGCCATGCAGGAGCAGGTGAGTCAGGGCAATTTCTACCATTCCTGACATGGTACTTCCAGGCATGCAGCCCAGCACCAAGTTGAATATTTTCCTTGTTTTGTCACATCTGCCTAATTTGCAATCTTTTATAACACCTCAATGTCTCTCAGCATATTAATGTTACAGATGTTGCCTCTCTTTTCGAGAGCTATGCTTTCATTATTTTTCACACTTAAGTAATTTTGCTTCTTTAAAAAATCAATTTATTTTTTAAGCTGTTTTTATTCATTCAGATCTCTCTGAAGGCTTTTGTAATGTTTCCTCTTTCCTCTAAGTACCATCTCTTCTGTGAGGTTTTGTTTAAACTTTTCCTTTTAGAATGTCTATGAAGATATTAGATGAAGTTAGAGCCAAATCAATTTATTGCTGAACCTTCAAGGTAGCTCCTCTCCATACCATCATTCGCTCCGTTTCTGTGAGTGCTCACATCCATACTAATCTTTTATTAGAACAAAGCACTCTATTAGTTGATTTTTCTTTTTAAATTACAGTCTAAATGTATTGCATCTTCTTTTTTCTCCATATATCAATTAATTCTGCAAGTCTCTTTCTAGAAAGATTTTATTCTGCCAAATGGCACTGCAACTGTGTGCTGTCCTCAGCCTGAGATCATTCTCTTTATAGTTGTTTAACTATTTATCAGAAGCATAAGTTATTTCTCCAGGTCAGTAATTACCTAGACCTACCCAGACTGGACACTAACATGGAACAGATTTTCATGCTACCTTATGTGAAATCCTTTAAAGCATTTTTTTTTTAATAAAAGCTATTTTTAAAATTGAGGGACAAGAACTCATTGGCCTGGAAACTAATTGTATTGCTTTAACTCAGGTTTTGCATGGTTTTTTTTGGATAGAAAGGAAAATTACTAGTTAAAAATACTATTTAGTAACAATTTCTTCACAGCTGTAAATTTTTGCACTGAGGTGATGGGTAAGATTTTATGTGTTGTTGATACAGAATTGAAGCTGTCCTGTCCAGCTGCCGGGCAGGGTGAATTTTTCTGTTCGTAGTTGTTTAAGTGTCTTTCTAATACAGACTTTTAAAGACAACACAAATACCTCTTGACAACAAACAGCACCTTCCAAGTTCAATAAAATTTGTAAGATTATTATGAAAGTTCTAACTCAAGATCTGCAGATGGTGGTGGTGATGTAAGGAGCATAGATACTAATTGTATTTCTGGTGTTCTGACTCCCAGTCTTTATCCACCTCTTGAAGTAGTGCAAGTCTGATTTTGTGTTCTCTGTAGCTGCTGATTTTAATTTACCTTTCTTTTCTAGTCACATTGAGGAAAGATAGCTATTGCTTCTCTTTGAATTTGTTTAAGAAAAACCCCACAACCCTTGTAAATTTCAAGGAAAAAAAATTATATTTGAATAGATGAAAATTGGTAATAGTGGGACACATTACGTAAACAAAACCAGTCCAGGTGACCATCACTGTGAAATTAAATCAAGCAGTTGAGTTTATTGTCAAATCCATCAGTTTATTCTGTGATGTATTTGATAACTCTCCTGAGTTAATTAGTTCCCAGCAGATATTTTATCGTCGCTCTGTGGCCTGACCGTACAATAATGCAGCTGGTTTGTTTTCAAAGGGGAGAGTCTTCTTACATAATTTCTCTACAGCTTTAAAAAATATCTTAATGTTATCTGGAATAAAGCTAAGCTGGAAGTTCTGACAGCCATTTAGTCCAAGGTGATTACACCAGTGTGAGAATGTCAACAATTACGCAGTGCTCATGTTTAATTAGTAAAAGGGAAGCACCTGTATTTTTAGAGGAAAAGACTCCAGGATTAGACTGTACAAATTCAAGTTGTAACAAAAGGCAAAAATGAGCATATTATTCATCCTTGGGGAAAATCAGGCATTGGATGGGCTCCATTTATGGAAAAAATGCAACAAATAGTTCTTTTTGCATATGATCTCTCCATGCTTTTGTACTGATGCCTATCAGTGCTGATGTTTACAGCTCCTTTGTCTGTCTGACAGCAAAACAGAAAAATTAAGAGCTCTCCCAGTGGTTAGAGAGACCTTTAATGCTCTCCCTTTAATATCTCACTTCATCTATCATTGCAGACTGAAAATATGACTATTTATTTACTTTCTTTAAATGACTTTCTTTAAACCATCATCTCGTTGAGGCATTAAAATGGGCAATACTACTCTAAGTGTTTGCTTCAGACCTTTCTTTGGCTGTTAATTGTGCGTTTGTAATTACGTTCTTACAAAAAGTTAAAAGAGTTTTGAAAGAGTATTCTTGGCAGCAGACCTGACGTGAAAACCTGCTGGTTTAATGTGTAAATTACAATATGTGCAGTTGTGAAGACTGGCTTTGTGAAACACTCAGGTAAGCACAAGAATCTTAAGAGAGCTGTCAAGGAGTTTGCACTCTTGAGGGGCTGACGTTCGTTGCAAACCAGCTCATAATTGAGTAGTTTAAGTTAAACACAATCAGTAACTTTCTGGGAGACAGATAAAGGAAACAATTGCTCCCCAAGCAAAGTCAGAGAAACACAAAACCCAGACTTGCTTTGAAGCCTGTTTAAAAACATTAATTTTCCTGTAAGTTAATGTAAATCAAGGATTAGATAGAAACTGTTACCATCTGACCCTTATAAACTGAACTTCTGTGTGGCTCATGTATTTGAAGTCAAATCTATCCATACATCTAAACAGGAAGCTGAATGAAAACATTTTTTCTTTTCATTTCCTTTATCCTGCAAACTTTTTCAAACCTATTTCCTTTTTAAATTTAGCCTGCATACTTACACGGTTCATTTTTTTTTCCTGTGTGTGGTTTTGTAAACTCTCCACGAGTTACTGTGCAATATAGAGGGTGCTCCCTGGGCATTGCTGTTTGCCCATCTGTAAACGTTTCCCAGTGTTCCTATCTTTGCAGAATGGTTTGTGTGAGGGATCCAAGCCCATGTGTGAGTTCCTGGGCAGCACAGAAGTGTTGTAATTATCACTGGTTGGATTTCATTGTCTGTAAGTGGCAGACTCTGGGAATTTAGGATTACAATTTCTCCTGTAGTTCATGGTGATTTCCAGCTTGTAGAGCTGTCTTTCTCTGTTTCTGATGACATTGATCTCTAGAAAATACCTTGAGCTCTACAGATAAAATTACTGTTTACCAGATTATTGTTATTACTACTGCTATTTATTTTTCTGCAAGGATGAATGGCACAGCTCTGTTGCTCACCACTTAGATTTGAGAATTGTTGGCAGTTTAAAAGGGGGCAAATACCTAACGGATACTGCTGTCGTCTCTCACGCTGGAGAGATACCTTGTGCATAGTTGTAGGAGTCACTTTGTTCAGTCAGTGTGTCTTGTGGTGTGTGTGTTGCTCAGAAAAATTCTCATCTTAATGAACCTACTTGCTGTTTGTAGCTTTATTATCAGATGTTTTTATGAGAAAAGACTGTCAATTCATACCTAGTCAGTTAAGCCTCACGCAACCCTGTGAATAATCTGAAGTCAGATTCTTCACTATTGTGCAAATAATCTGACTGTAGAGGACAGGTACTGACAGAGAAGACTTCACAGCGCTTGGAGGTACAAAACTGTCTCTTTGCTGTGGGTCACTTCTGTCCTGCCCTCCTACCCCTTGGCTCAGGGTTGTGTCCCAGTGTCTATTTGTGTTTCTAGATAGCCGATAACGCAACAACTTCTGGTGTTGCACTGTCTTGTGTTGTATTTCCAGAGAGTGGGTGCACGTTTGCTGTAATCCTCGTCTTTGCTAGGGTTACACGGACAGTTGATACCTGAATGTTTCATGCAAATGCACGCGAGGTGTGCGGTGTTTGGGCTGTGCGTGGCAGGGTTCAGTACGCGGCTTTGCACGGCGTTTGGGTTGCTGTCGCTGGTTCTCTTCTCTCCTTGCTTGGCTGTAGCCTGAAAAGAGGGGAAAGTTCTAAGTGGTTTCCACGTGTCACACACCTTCACCATGATTTTGAGATACGTGCCTGTGCAGTCCCAGTGTGGAGGGTGCATCTGGGTCTTTGACTGCCTTGGTACTTGTTCTTCTGTGTCCGCCTGATTTAAATGCAGTGACGAATCCTGTATCTGCTCTTTGTCTACACAGTTACCCGTGAGTCCTTCCGGAAAATGTTCCCTAAGCAGAAAAAAATATTCAATGTGAGAGATGTTTTCTGTTTTTTTCTTCAGTAACTGGATGAAGAATATAAAACCCATTGCTTTTGAAAAGAATTATCATGCGTGAGGAGTCATATGCAAGCATTTTCTTTAAAGATACGATGAAAAGGCAGATGATGCCAGAAGGGCAAATTCCTGCCCTTCACAAAGGAGGGTCTGTTACAGAGCATGGAGAAAGAAAATGCTGAGGAGCTTTTGGAGCCCTGATATTTGGCACTTGGTAATACACTTTTATCAAGAAATCTGACAAGAATTCTGCCTTAGTATGGTGTCTACATGCTTCCCCTCTTCTGTAGTTCACTCAAGTTAGTTAATAAGCACGTTGGAGGGCTGAGGGGGAAGAGAAGCCTCAGAACTCTGGCACTGGCACTCGTCAAACGTACAGCATCGAAACAAGGTGCAGCACGTGTCAGAACTTCTGCAAAACCAGAATTTTGATTAAATAGTAGTTGTGTTCATCTGCCTCTTTGTTGTATTAAATCTCTGTATCTCAGAGTAGTCCAGTGGAAGAAGATAGCAAACTTACTCTGCTTAGCAAGATAAATGACTGCAGTGTCAGAGCATCATCCCACTTGCATTGAAAGCGATAAAAGATTCTTTTAATGATTTTGAATGTAGCAATGTAGGACTTAAATGAATTTGGCTCTGGCCCAGATAATCCTCTTTTGTTGATGTTAAACACTGGCCACAACAATGATTACAACATAAGAATACAAAAGAGACTTTATTTATACTTTACTTTTTCTTTCATGTTTCCAATCATAAAAATCAACATATCTTACTAGAAAATAAAAATTTTACTTGATTTGTTTTGCGTGCTAGGAGGCATTAAGTATTTCCTCTGGTTTTTTAGGGGAAATATGTCACTTGCATTTAACTCAGATAAAAATAAATGAAGATAAAACTAATTTAATTTTAGAATATAATTTTTTTATTTGTTGAACAACTGTTGTTTTAAAATGGATAGCCTGCTGAGAAAGAAACAAAGCCACTTCAACAAAGCAGGAAATCAATAACCACAAGAAAGCCTAAAGAAAATTAATGCATACAGCCTGAGCAAGTGACACAGGAATTATTTTCTGGCGTAAGAATAGTAATAATGGAAGTCATATGGAGTGAACGAGAAGCACAATAGAAATATACATCGAAAAGATGTGTTCTCTATTTCTGTTTATAAATAATGACCTCTATGTTACAGTATTTAAACTTTGAAGGGTCTAGATGATGATTTTCTTCCTGATTTCCCCACCCCCTTGGTCCTAGGTAAATATTTATGCTTGCAAAATTTAGAAGGCTGGCAGCCATGGAAACATATGTCTTTCATTTATCCCCAGGAAATCTGGTTACAAACACTCTTTTACTTGAATTCTTTCAATCTTCTTCAACAGCTTTTAAAAAAATCATCTTTCGTGAGGAGCAGTGAGTTGTGCATGTGATGTGTGATTGCAATTCCATTGGAGTTGTTGACAAGGCTGTATCTGCCTGTAGTAGGAGCAGGACTGTATTTACAGTCTCTTGCCGTACAAACCAACACACATTTTACAGTTTCTCCGTCTTCTTGAAGCCAGGTGAAGTGTTGATTGAAGGAAGTGGAATCTAGGAAGTCAACACATAGCACATACTTTTTGGGAGAGACAAACCTTTTCAGTCTGAAGGGAGATCTTTTTTAAAAACCCAACAGTAGGTATGAGTTTTCTGGTTAACCATTGTACCTAATCTAGAAAACACTTCATTTCAGGACATCCCTGAACTTGTGAATAACTCATGACACTTTTCAGTGCCCTGAACTGATTTTGGCTTTTTCTGTAGTTCACTTCGTCCCATTTTTCCTCAATTTGTATGAAAGACTCTAGGTGATTTAAAAAAAAAAATCACAAAATGACATTGTGTTTCTCTGTCAGTAACACCCAGTTGTGCCTGTGGGGAGAAAGGTTTGTGAGTGTAGCTGCTGGTAGAAAAGCAGACAAGCTTTTGGTCCAAAAAGTACTTCAAGTCAGGTATAAAAAAAAAAAATACAGTATTTGAAGCTAAGTATGAGTTGAGAATAATTATTCTCACTTGGATATCTTAGACCACATGGGGGGGAGAAAGGAAGGAAAGGGTAAATGTTAGTGGTGGAGTGGAGGGAATATTACTAAGAAGGCAAAGAGTGATGCTGTAATCGCTCGGGGGGGGGGAATGAGATCCACTGCTCATGGAATGCAACAGGGAAAGATCAGGGAGGAAAGGGGGATCATGAATCCAGTTTCTTTGTTGAATTCCCATGTGTTTGGTAGCCAGCTGAGTTAGATTCTAGTTGAAACATACTCCTTCTCAAATGGTCAGCTCTAGTATTGGCCTGATTCATGATGTTGTTGAGGCATTTACTCCTTCTACTAATATTACTAATTTTTCTGTGTGAAAATGCCTTTAAAATGAGAACTAGATGGCCCTGCAAAGCTGTGCTCTGGTTTGCTTTGAAAGTGTGAGCCCAAATCAGGATTATACATCAGGAAGGAACATTGTTTTTAGCTTACAGGACAGGAATCCCCATAAATCTCTGGAAAAACAGTCATGGCTAGAATTTAACTGGAAGATCAGAGACTGGATTTACGCTGGTATCAATCCTTGATGCCACAGGGCTATCTACCAAAATATGGTCTGAAGAGATGTCAAGGAGCAGGAGGAAGGGGAGCTGGTTACTGAGAACATCCCCACGGGTCATACAGCGGCAGGGATTGCTCTTCGGCTGTGCGCAGGCTCTTGCTGTATTTAGTAGTTTCCCCTTGGAGCCCTTGCAGGATGCTTTTATTTCCAGGAGCTTAACCTCAAACTGAAGCAATGGCAATTCATGTCCCTGCTTACAGGAGGGACATCAGTGTCCAGCGTGGGGTTGGTTCTGATCATCCTGAGCAGCAGTTTCCCCTTGTGCCTTGAGAGTTGTGCTGACAGGCAGGGCAAGTGTGAGTAGGGCCGATAAAAGGGCTCGGTGCCCCATCCCGTTCGTATTAGCATCTTACAGTAACAGGAAGCTTTTAAAGATAAATTTAATGTGAATTTTGAAATTTTTTATATTTTCATGGTCCTAAAGGTTCTGTTGTTTAAAGGCTTCGTTGTTTAAAAATACATTTTTTTAACGATAGAAATAGTGATCTTGTTCATCTGTGTAACTAAGAAATTACATACTAACGGTCCCAAAATATGGAAAAGTAAATGTGAAGCGGTGTAGCTACGTACTTGTACTGCCTGTTCAATTTCATACTCTTCCAGGACCACCAGCTAACTGAGGGGTATTTTCTGTGCTGTGAAGGTTAACCCTCAGATGTTTACTTCTGGATACAATCACCGAGGCTCCTTTTGATTGCTGCAAACAGTTCCTCCTTTCAACATGGACATAGGTGCAAAGGTTGATACAGAGGACTTTCTATGTTCTTTCATTTATTATTCTTTGAAAGATGGATTTCTGTTTTCTAACTTTGAAGAGTCTTTGCAAAATTGTGAAAACACTGAAAATTGTAATGCAGAGATTAAAAACAGTTAAAAGCAAGAGCAGTATCCCATTGCATCAAAATTGAATCACTATGAAAATATTCTACCACTGCACTACAATGTGCCATTGTTAGGGAATTAGCCAGCATCTCATGTGGGTTATGAGAGACTTGGTGCTGTGAATACATTAAGTGCTTGCTATTAGGTTTGTGTCCATAGATAATAGGCTTAAACAGTCACATTTTTCACAAGTTTCATTGAATTGAATCTTATTGAGATATAGCTCAGAGGAAAAGAACAGTATTTCAAAAACCTTTCTTTGTAATAATATTGCTGTAAATTGGCATTGAATTCAGATACAGGTCGAAAGTAAAACTTGTAAGGGTCTAATATAATTCAGACAAATATGAAGTACCATGAGTATTTGTAATAGATGGTGATTCCCTGCTTGGAAAGTATCCATGCAAATATTTGTAGAAGTGTGCATGTGGAAATTATATAGTGCTTGAAAAAATTGGTACTAAATTAACTTGGATGAGAGCAGCTCTGTAGCTCCTCAGTGTAATGGCTTGTCTGTGCACGAGGTTGGACTGTACCGTGCAGTAAATGTGACGTTCAGCTACATTAATGAAAGTGAGTTTTCTCCTGCCTTTTCTCTTTCAATTTTCAGTTCAGTATTTTTTTTGTCTTTGGGAGAAATGCTGAAGATTTTACACAGCTGATTTTCTCATTGAGTGTTTTCTTCATAGATGGGATTGAGACTGTTCATTGTCACTGTATGGTCTTCACACGTTCCTTATCCCAAGAGTGTGTATGATTCAGTCCCACAGTCCTGGTTTTGGGAATTGTGCCTTCAAGGAGTGATGCCTAGGCCGAGCAATATTCTCTAGCCCAGGGCAGAGCCTGCTGACAGCCTGGAAATTGAGCTGTCAGTCAGGAAGGAACCCATCAGGCTCCAAACAGATGTGCAGTGAGCAGCGACAGGTAACAGAGACTTGTGTGGTCCTGTGCCCTTGTCCCTGCGCTGGCTTTGAGGCTCACTGACAGAGAGTAACTGACACTTGCTGTGGCTCTTTGAGGAAAGGAAACCGTTAAGGTGTAAAATCTTTATTCTGTCTCTGTCTTTGCCAACACCAGGCTGTGCAGAATGAAACTGTGTTTGTTCCCACGCTGGCCCCTGAGCCAGCCTTGATATCTATTTATATCAGTGCTGAGCTTCCACACACAGGTGAAATACTCATAAAAATGTTTTAAAGTAGCTGCCTTCTACATACTGAATAGTGAGATACTTCAGGAAATTTAAAAATAGCTAGAGTGCAAATGGCTTAATAACATTGCCTGTCAACTCCAGGGCTGCATAACTTTCACTGGCTTCAGAACCCAAGCAGAACTCTCCGAGTAGCTCAACTGGGGCTTGCAGGAGTCGTTGGACACTTGGCAGTATCTCTGGCACTTTCACATCTGGTTTAGCTGGACATCTTGGATGAGCATTGTTTTGACAACAGCTCTGTAATTTGAATTTGTGGTTCTGGGTATGTAGTTAGTGGCACGATTCCAGCTGCGACAGGCACCCCCTGCTAGGTTTCATCTAGGTAGAGGGGTAACAATAGTAAAGACACAGTAGCAGGAACTTTGTCCCACTGGGTGTGATCTCAAGTTGCTAAATAAGCTACTTCAGCGGTGCCACTGCATTAGTTACTGATTTAATGTAGTTACCTTAAATTAGTGTGTGTATATGTACATGTGCTGTAGTCACGCTCTCCTGACTACGACACCCTTAAACTGAGCAGTGGGGAGCCCTTTCATCTTGTCTGCAGCTCTGAATCATGACAATTCTGAAATTTGGGGATTTATTCCATTTTTTTTCTGTGACAAGTGTTATTTGACAGGAAAAAATTAACAGCAGGGATGTTGAGGCACTTCTCTATCTGCAGGCACAGTAATAAATAATTCAGAGTTACTTAAGGTTTTAAATCTCAATGAAACAAAAAATCTCTTTTTTTTTTTTAAGCTTGTTTTGAAATGTCTAAATTAATGAATAAGCAGTTAAACTTTCTAAAGTAAGAACCAGTCACTTGTTCTCTGTTGCAACTAGACTGCAATAGCATTTCAATACTAGGAATTCAGATAATTTTTCTGACTGTAGACCCAAACTAAAGTTTTAAATAAATAACCTAATCAGTAAATAACCAAGAGGTCCTGTAGGGATAAATCTGTAAAACATATCTATGAATAGAATAGTTTCACAAAGAATGTTACCTGGTGTTGAGTCAGTCTTAGGATTTTAAGATAGTAGTCTATCAAAGCATTTTAATATATTTAAGAAATTTCTAGAAAGCTCATTTAAGTTCTTTATTATCCTTTTGCACAATTCAAAGCAAGTAGTCCTGATTTTGTGATTTTTTTTAGGTGAGATAGGATGGATTGAGTTATATTGGGACAATGATGTTTTCAAAACATAAATTTTACTATAAATTAAATAATTTTATATTTCTCTTTACTGCTTCAGTATTTTTCCAGATATCTTTATTGAGGATGTTTTAATGAATCAGACTTATTTTTTTTTAATAAAAGTATTTTCTTTAATTCCATTGTAGTATGTGAAGACCTCTTGATGTAGTAGGCAGGGAAATGTCCACCCTGACTCGTACAGTAGCTGTGCTGAGCCACAGATAACTCCTATTGATAACTCTCAATCACAGTTACTGCTACTTCTGCACTTCTCATAATTCATAGTGCTTGTTCATATTTATTAGTTTTTTTGAGAAGCTTCTAAATTTACCCATCAATTAATTAGAGTATCTCAGCTTTCAGGTGTGAAAATTCAGGGGTAAAATGCAACACTGCTCCCTTCGAAGAGCTTAGAAGTGTGATGATATTTTGAAACTTAAAGATTAAAAAATTAAAATATGCAAAATGAAATTGTAAATACAGTAGAATATTATTTATTCTCATGATTTCAGGGTCATGATTTGTGACTATTTGGGGTTGGAAGTACTGTAACTAGGTCAAGTAAATGAAGTATAAAATGACTTCACAGTTATACTTTGTGTCAGGTGAGTAGTCAACCCTTAAATTGTCTGTTCCATCACCTTTCTTACTCTGACAAAGAAAAAATTTAATGAATCTGTATCAAGAAGCTGTCAACACTGGTATTAATAATCTGAGATGTATTTGGACAAAGTTGTGGAAAATGTGGAAACTAAGAATTTGCTGTGGGCTAAAAAAGGGAGGATAAAACACTATGCCTTGCTTCTCCTCTTCCCAAGCAGGTGTCTTTCTCTACCTTGCTAGGGGAGCCAGTACTCCCAGGAGGTACAAGGCATAATTGTCATCTAGAAAACAAATGTACAGCTGTAATACAGAGGATGGTAGAACAGTGGGTTTCTCTGCTCCCCTGAAGACCTTCAGGTGGCCACTTGAGGGTAAAGAGACTTGGCTTGCCTGACTGCGTTGCTTGGCTGCTGTTTGGTGTCTCACCTTCACCCATAGATACATCTGCCAACAGCACCACTGCTGACAAACTTGTCTGTAAAGTCCTGTGCATTTTCTACAACATTACATATGTGGAACCTCTGGGAAGAGCAGCCTTTTAGCAAAGTGTCACGGGGCTTTCTTTTAAGCAAACCAGAAAAATATGGTCCAATGGACAATACAAGTTTAGAAATGTGCTGGAAAACCAGTGTGGGACAGTGGTCCCTGTTCAGACTGGAAGAGTGTTCTGAGGGGTAAGGGTTTCATGAACGCTGGGGGAATGGTATTAGGATGGAAATGATGTGGATAAAATGGAAAGCTTGTCTTCAGTGGGATTCGGTTCGATAAAGGCATGTGTGGTGTAGGGAAAAACTAAAGGCCAAGTTACAGTATTTCTACCTGGGGATAAGGTATGTACCTTTGCTGTTTGCAGCACACGTTCAGGGAGTCAGAAGATCATTGCTATAAACTCTAAGTCTATAAATTCCATCTGTTTGTATGAAAACCTCACAAAGGCAAAATATGACGAGTTCTCAAAAAGTACAAAGAGCGTCTGTAAAGCAGAAAAATAGAGGTTGTTTTTCATGTCTGCTGAGTAGATGGCAAGAAATACCTTGCTTAAATTAAACAGAAGAGAAATAGGTTAGATGTCAGCCCCTCTTTGCCCCACAAACCTTTCCTGAGGGGAAGGGCAGCCTAAGCATTGGTGTGGATTTGCCTAGGGATGTTATGGAATCTCCAGCACCGAGTGTTTTCAGAGGCAGGTTGGGCTGACGTTTGTCAAGAATGATTTGAGTGTATTTGATCCTGCCTTGGGGCAGAGGTAGGGAGAGCAGGTCACCTTTTGAGGCCTGTCTCAGCTTTATGATTCTGAGCGAACCCAAAGACTCGTGCTGCTACTCTGGAATTTTGGCATTGCCTCTGAAGAGTCTGAGTGGTGGCTTCTGTCATACACAGTGCAAGAAAGCAGTGGGATAACTGTGGAATTGGTATTTAGGAAAAAAAATATCCAGCTGTATGTGTGGTGGTTTAGTTTTTCTGCTGTGTTGTGTTCTCAAGCATCTGTATGAGTGACAAGACTTGGGCTGTTGCTGAAGGTCCATAATGGCTGTAAGTCCAGAAGGCCAAGGCTGGGGGAGGATTTTAGCAGTGCTGAATGCCCTCTGCTCCACTGCCTGCCTGTCCTGCCAGCCCCTGGGACAGCAGCAGGCAGGAGTGCTCAGACAACACTATTCCTCGTCCTGTCAGCCACCCCACACCATTCCCAGGGGAGGAGGGGGAAGGAGGAAGCAGAAGGCATTTGGCAGGTGACCGTCTCAGCTCGTGTGCCCAGGCATCCCCTCTTCTTGTTAGGAGAGAGCAAAGGTCATGGTAGGAGTATGAAAGTCACAACAGAAGTTAGCACTGGAACTGCTCTCAGCTATCCCAAAAATGTAGGGACAAGACCAGGACCAGAGGATAACTGGCCTAACAGTAACACCAATTCATAGTGACAGAAAAGAGTTGAGATTTGAGATGCTTTAGGAGCAGACTTCCACTGACATCTTCACTGAGGCGGCTGTTGAGGATCTTCCTCACTGAAAACCCCTGGAGAATTGAGTGGGAAGATTTTGTTTTGGAGTGCCAGAGCTTTTCTCCACCGTTTCCTTTTGCCCTCTGAAGGGAGACAGGAGTGCGCTGAGCCTGTGGAAGATGAGATGTGGCTCTCCTGGTGCTGGTGTGGGCACTGTGAGAGTTGCCATAGGGACCAGGTTCTAGTTATCAGCTCAGCCAACTTCATGTATGATTAATGTTAATTGCCCATTTTGCATGGATGACTTTTTTCCTCCTGCTGAATTGGCTCTTGTTGCCTTTGATGTGGCTGGTGATCCAATGTCCTGCAATGGTTAGACAAGTGATCAGTTTGCCAGCACCGAGAGGAGACAGAATCAGGTTGCTACGAGGTCAGAGTTTGCTTCTCTTCTTAAACACTGAAAGGTCAAGTAGAGTTTAACTACCATTGGCATCTTTGAAATGTTGTAATAAATGCCAAAGCGAGGAGATTATTTGAAGTCAATGCTACAACTGAAAATCTTAGGGTTGTGAAAAGAAATAATTTTGACTCAAATTATGAAAGTTCTTATTGTTGAGGGCTTCAAAGAGTACTATTTACAATCACTAGCATGTATTTTCATGACCTGTGGGGACAGCAGGGTTTTAATTTGTGATTTCTGTTGCAGTTTCACGAAAGCAATTAAGATTGTTGGGGTTTGTGTTTGTTTATGTCTAAGCACTTGCACCAGTATTGCCACCATGATGAGAACAATTATGGAGCATGGCATATTTCTCCTTTAAGCCTAATAAAATATGTTGCTCTTGAAGAAATCCGTGATACGTATGAGAAGTACCTAAATCACAAGTCTAGCGTATTTTTATGCCAAATAACTCAAGCCTCATGGAATCAATAATTAATTTATTAACTGGAGATCTTTTGAAAAAACAAAATCAGCAGTCCTTGCTAGACTGTCTACTGCCAATTTGTAAATAGTTGATGACAAAAATGAAAAGTGTAGAAGTAAAATCCAGATCTTAAGGATCAAAGTATTGGGTACCTCATCTATCACAACTTGGAATAAATATATCACAGAACGTGTCATATCTCATTGACACTGCAAGACATAATGCTTTCCCCTGTTATCTAGCTAACTGCCAAGTCTACAAAGTTTATAGGCTGCTAAGATAATGTGCTGGTGGTAATCCTCTTCAGATGCAGAAATATGAAGTACTGTTGAAATATATTTCTGCTTGGTTTATTCTTTGCTCTCAAGAGGATAGGATACTATTTCAGTTCTTCTAAAGAAGCCTGGAGAACGAAAAGCAAAACATCAGGATAAATTATGCTAAATGGTGGAGTAGACCCCAGAGGAAATCATGTTTCTGTGGTACAATGTCCCTCCATTTATCTCACAAATATTAATTTTATAAAAGGAAAGCATTCAAAGATTTATCTGATCCTTTTAATAATAGTTTTAGTGTTATTGTGTTATTTGTCAAACTGGTACCATCGTAACTTACTTTTCTAGTTTTGACAGACCAGTCATACAGAAAATATTTTGGGCTACTAATACATAACATTTTATTTCACAAAACACAAATAACCTAGTAATTAAACTCCAAAACTTAACAAATAATTGCCAGCAAGCAATTACCATTCAATTAAAGAGTAATTACATGGTTATTTGTGCCCTGTAAAATAAAGCATTACTGAAATCAGTAACGCAATCAATATTTTAGCAGAAACAGGATGCTGCAGTGATGGACCTTTCAACCTGTGCTGATTAAATTGTCATCCGAATAACGGTTTCCTAGTTAAATCACCACATGTTTATTTGTCTTGATTAATATGCAAATTCACTTCTGATTCTAGTAAATCGCCTATATTTAAAAGCACAAAAGTAGAGCATTATCATACATCAACAGTGATGTGCTGGATTTTTCTACTGATTAATTTCATTTTACAAAGTGTTGATGAATTTGTGGATTTTATGAAATATATTTGTCTATAGTGAGCATAAAATAGAGTTATAAAAGATGGAGCTGGTCAGTGACCTTAATGAAGTCACAAAAATGACCTTATTCTATGTTTTGATTCCAAATAAAAGTCTTTGGGATGTCTAGGGAATATGTAAAACTTTGAGAAGAAAAATAATAAAATTAGTTCTCAACAGGAGTGGAAAATAAAGGAAAAACAGGCATTAATGACTGATTTCTCAACATTTTACGATATAAATTTTAACTGTCACATACACTGCTTAAAATTTAATTTAATCTCTCACAAATTTAATTCCAAACACAATACAAAAGCAACATTCCCATAGTTCATTTTTCTTTTTTTGAGTTAGTGATTTTGTGGGGGGGTTGGTAGAGAGGATGACAAGAACAACTGTGTAAAGCATAAATGCAGGTAGAAACCAAAGCCCTACAGGCATCCTCATGTTCAAGTAACAGATGACCCAAGGGCTTTTTGGTTTTGTTTTTGAGAGATGCTAATAGAATTTTGATTATTATAGACTCTGAGTGTGCCAGTTCATTTGCATTTATTTAGTAAAATGAATAAGATTACTAAATTTGTTAATGATAAATGTATTGTGCTTCTGCTTTAGTTTCCATGTTCTTCAATGGTTACCATAACTCTTGTGCTTAAAAATGGTTTTAGAAGATATTTTATAAACCAGCAGTTTCTAACTGAAGCAACACCTAATTGAGAATGGAGAAATTTTCCATTCACAAAGTGGATGGCAATTGTAAAATTTGTGTAGAGATTTTAGGATTTCAAAGAAACACATATAAAATTGTTTGAAGCTGATTGTTTCTGTTTATGCTTCCTTTGTTATCAATGAGGAAGAGATTTTTCTGCACTTCTTGAATGTGTAACTTTCTTGAATGAGATAAAGGAAAAGGTGAAGAAAATGCAATGGAAGAGCAGGGTGACAAAAGATGAGGAGAAATAATATTAAATAAAGTTAATATTTTTATGCTAATACTATTAGCATTTATATGCTATACTTATATAGTCATGAATGGTGTCTTACTCTCCCCAACTGATAATACTGCTTTCCTTATGATTTCTGTTCAAGGCATGTGTTAGCAATTTCCCCCAGTTGTGAGGGTTAGATATGTTTTAAATAACAAATGGAGGTTTGTGAGAATTCTAGACCTGGCAAGACAGTCGGAAGCGTACTGGGAGTGCTGAGACAGACCAGGGGAATTTCATTGCTTGGGAATGCCAGTCCTAGCCCTGACAGCAGCATATTTGCAACAAAATTTTGAATACAGATGTTTTAGAATCGTAGAAACATAGAGTGGTTTGGGTTGGAAGGGAACTTAAAGATCATCCAGTTCCAACCCCCCTGCCATGGGCAGTGATACCTCCTACTAAACCAGGCTGCTGAGGACTCCATCCAACCTGGCTGTTTTGTTTCCTTTGCTCAAAATCTTATTTTTTAATAAACACAAATATTTGTGACCTGTCTCTATGAAATTTTTCATTTCTTATTTAAACAAAAATGCCAAAAGGTTTTTTTTCCTGACAAAATGAGGCTGGCAGTGTTTGGATTCAGCGTTGCTACCGAGGGTGCTTTCTGCAAGTTGTGGTGTCCTCCCAAGCAGAAGACCTCGCTACGTGAAGGGAGACATGGTCTCTGCTCCTTTCCAGGTGATCTGGTAGAAAGTTGAGGTATCTGTGTCAGTGCTGGGTGACTCCTTGTGTCATGTCCTTGGTTCCAAACCAGATAGAAAGCATTAATGGTGTTTCCATGTAAATTGTGGAACACAGCGTTAAAGACACAACACTTCTGTTGCAGGTGTTGTATAAATGACAGTCAGTCAGCTGGAGGCAGCATCCAGCCTTGAGCTTTTCAGTTAAAAGCAAACATTAAATTGGAGACAAAGGCCTTTGGTTTTATTTGAACAGGTTCAGCTGGAAATGATTCCATCCAAATTATTATGGCTACAGCTGTGCAAAACCAGAGTCTGGCCCATTGTAGTTGCTGCATTACAGTAACATTCAATAAAAAGGCATGAGTAGGTTAGAATCATAGATCATGAAACTACAGAATGGTTTGTGTTGAAAGGGACCTTAAAGCCTATCCAGTTCCACCCTGCCATGGGCAGGGACACCTCCCACTGGATCAGGCTGACCAAAGCCCTGTCCAGCGTGGCCTTGAACACCTCCAGGGGTGGGGCAGCCACGGCTTCTCTGGGCAACCTGGGCCAAGGCCTCCCCACCCTGACAGGAAAACATTTCTTCTTAAGATCTCAGCTAGAAGCATGCGTCTCTTTTTTTCTTCAGAGCCTATCAAACCCCTTCTCATAAAGGACCGCAATCCCAAAGACACCAAACCCCACGAAAAACGGTGCTCTGTTTTCCTAGTGGTGCTTTCCTTGCTTGGGTGAGTAGGCAGGATGTAAATGTGCTCAGCAGAGCTCTGGAAGGGAGCTGAGTAAGTTTTGGTGTGATTTTCTATTTCATCATCTGCTAAAAGTTTTTCTTAATCCTAGGCATTCTGTCAGTGCGTAACCACAGATTGGGGAGTTTCGCTTCTGCTCGTTGTATGTGCTGGGAAACACCTAAAAATCTGATCTGGGAAGCCTATGGGCAACCAGTTGTCTCCTCAGAGTCAACAGGCATCGACGTGAACTGTTGTCTGGGCATAAATAAGAGTGAAACTCCGGTTCCCCCGCTCTTCCTCTGAAAACCCAAATCGTGAATAAAGTGTCTCTTCTTAAAAATCTTGTAAAACGGGTTATTGAATGTTTTTCTTAGATTATTATGAACATATGGAGTTTTATGCAAAAGGTTTGTTAGTAATTGAGCTTGGGAAGAGAATGTTTTGTTGTTTTGTTGATTGAGCTCTTCTGCTGGAGAAAACTGCTAATTTTAGCTGTTTTGTAGGTTTTTTTCAGAGACAGTAAGTGCCGACTAAGAACTTACACACGCGTGTGTATAAGCACAGACTTCTCTAAATCAAAAGAGCAACCATTCTTTTTTGTTTAAAATCCCCACATACCAGCCTAATACTGTCTGTTGGACAGTTTTCCTGTGCTGTGGATGATTTCAGCAGGTGATTTTAATAGAGAATGCATGTGTGCATCCAGCTTCCTGTGAAACTCAAAACACTCCTATTTTGGGTTGACTTTATTGTAGCCTTCTTGGAGGAGGTTTTACTACATAGGAATCGTAGTATGACAAGCAACTTAGAGCATAAAAAAGAAAAATTGAATAAGTACTGAATAAAATGAAATACAAAATGGACAAACCTGAAACTAAAAAGAGGAGGGGGGTGGTTTTATAGAGATAAAATAATAAACAAAATAAAAGATTTTGTGCTACTTTGATGTACAGTAAAATAGAATAACACTAGCACACTGTGAAAAATGAGCAGGTTAGTGGTACCTCTGTGCAGTGTTGCTGGAAGTTGTCTTCATTTAAACGCTGAGTTTGTCTTACATTGATGGAGGGCTTTGCCACTGTAAGTTGATAGAGTGAGGTTTAACTTAAATTTCTTTGTGAACTAGCAGTCATTTTGGAAATGCTTTCTATTCAAACCTCATTCATTGTTGCAGCTTGGTTATTTTATACAGTGTTTCACTATATTTTGTCAAACGCTCTATTATTCAACCACGTAGAGTTTGTTTTGACCAAAAAGAAGCAGCAATACTTCTCCAAATGTGAGAAGGTTGCATTTTTATCAGCTGGTGTGGGAAAGAGCTGATTCAAATGGTTTTGGGGTCTGTAAATCTCTGTAGTATAATGGCAGCTGTGTAGTTTGATTTCATCTACTCCCACTGATATAAGGAATAAATGTTGTAATTGAAAACAATAGCTAAATGTAACAGGTTTGTAAACAGACCTTAAACACATTGGATTGAAAACTGTAGTCATAATTTATAAGCTGGTCAAGGGATGGTGAGATCTTTGATGGTTGCATTAACATTCTTGGTTTAACCTGTCTATTAATTAAAAACACCAGTTAATCCATAAAGAGAAGTAGTCAGTATCGGAAAAGCTCAGCGTTAAATTACTGCCTCGTCTTCAGAAGCAGGCAGTCACCTGCCATGAACTGGAAGGCAAGGTTTAAGATTGTGTTGCATTTAGGGGGTTCAACTTCTCATATTTTGGCAACACAACTTTTAGGGTTTTTTTATTTTTCGTTTGAAACGTCTACAGTTCTTGAATGTTTAATCAACTTGCTTTTCTTTTTTCCTAGGCAAGATCTTATATTTCTGTGTATCATTAATGGTTCATCTATTTTATACAAATCAATACCATCTGTAGTAAGCAAATATTTCAAAAAGAAAATACGTTTTCATTTATCCTCTTATTCCATCAGCTCACGACCAGGAAGACCCCCCAAGCGTTCACTAGGAGTTGCGATACAAGAAAATGCACGTCTTCTGCCCCATGGAGTTCCAGGCCTCTTATCACCAGGACTTATCTCTCCGACAGGTAATAAAATCCATCAGATGATCAGCCTCATCTCCTCAAACTGCACAGCAGTTAAAATAAACTAATATTGATCTAAGTGCCTTGTCCTTCAGGGCTTTTTCAAGCTTTACCAGAGGTTACATTATTGGATTTTTTGAGTGTTCATGAAAACTCTGTTTTGTTGCTGCAGTGACTGAAATGTAATGGATTTGTAATTTAGTTCTTTATTAATTGTAATTTCCTTACAGGAAATTCTATTAAATCTGTTATTTTAGTAAAAGAAAAAAGAGAAAATGAACTATTGTCTCTGAGAACCCTGTAGCATGCGTTTCTGCCTTTGAAATGTGTGTGTATTTCAGTTCTCATGGGATGTGAACAGCGTGGTTAATGTGTATTGTATTGTAACATCATTAATGTATGCTGGGAAGATAGAGAGACGCTTGTACGAATTATAGAAGAAACACTTGAAAAGCAGATAAGTCTGCATTGCCACAGTGGATTGTACTTTAATAATCTGCATTTAGTATCATAATATGCAAAAACTAGCATGAAAACGTGAAATTGTACAAACAAGCCCTAAACATAATTAAATGCTTAGTACTTTATTTCACTTCATTAATTTATTAATAGAGTTTAAATTAAATCTTGTGCTATCCTGATGAGTGTTTTAATTTTTTATTAATTGCTGTGTGCTAAAGGTAAGTTTATTTTGGTAATAAAGCTATATTAATAAACTATATTAATAAATAATTGTTTAAATACTTTAGCAGCTATAGCATTATTAACAAAGTCCAATCTAAATGTGTTGTATCTCCATAATAGGCAAACTTAGAGAAGTGTTTAGCTGAATATAAAGACATAGAACATCTTAGAGGAAAAGCAGAGTTAAATAATTGATTGGTAGGAGTTTAGTGACTTCTGCAACTCACTGCCTCTACGGGTCTCAGTGTTCAGGGGAGGAACAAAGCTGAGATCTTCAACTTCTTCTGCATCTCCGAGCATCATGAGGGCGTCACAGTGAACCTGTGTCGTTGTGGAAGTGGGAAGGAGCACCCTTAAGCAATAGTCACAGGAACCTTAACTGAAGTAGTTCATAAAGCCTGAAAGTCTTCTGGTAGAGCCAGGTGCCCTAGCTGAGCTGGTGCAACTTGGTGGAGTGTTCATATGTGTGGCAGGGATCAGGAACTGTGTTTTTACTCTTAAGAGCAGTTTGTAAATGAGGGGCTTTTCTAGTAGCTCTGTCACGTCCCCAGCTCAGGAATTCCATTGATTTGGTTTTCTGTTGTTGCCCATGGACAGGAAAGGACAAGAGCCACTTTGCATTGGTAATTTCTTGTTGGAAATCTAGACTATTCCATATTAACTTTTCTGCTCTGTGTGTGTTTGCCAACAGGACACTATATGCAGACTACTGTATTACTTCAAATTGGGAAATATTTTAGGATGCAGTGTGCTGAGTGTGCACATTAATATCACAGACACATTCTGTGTCTCACAAATATGTTGAGTATCACACAGTTTGAATAAACATTTTTTAAGTTCTTTCTGGACTATTTTAGGTTGTTTGGAGTCCATAGTGGAGATGGGGATACATCCTGTTTTATTGAAGACAAGGAGGGCTGAACGCAAAGATCGGCCCCCCCGGGGGTTGTCTTTCAGCCGAGGTCCACGTTGGGCGCCTTCGTGACCTTGAGAGCTGTCTGTGAAAACCTTGCATGACCAACCACCAGAAGTCACAGAGAGTGCCACAAGTAGCTGAAAGGAAGTTTTGTGAGCAGCTTGTAGGTGGGAGAAAATGCACATTTAGAGAGAATCGCAGCATTGTTGAGGACTCTGGATGAGCCGGGTCCTTGCGGATGAAGCAGCCCTGCCACCAGCCCACAGCAGGGAGCTCCACACTGATGGACTCTGTAGTCTTGTCACTCAGGAATCGGAGCTCCTAAAGCTGTTGAGTACTTTTATGTTGTTCATAAAGAACAGTGTAAAAGCTGGGGAATTGCTGAGTAAGGAAAGGTGCCAGAAGAATCCCTTGTAAACTCAGTGGGAATTTGAGCTGTTGTAAACTTGATGGAACACCCAGGGTATAAAGCCTCCATTAGCTTTATTTATACCTGTTTAAGCTTAATTACTGACTGCTTTGCTCTGGTTGCCTTCAACACTTTTGCAATTGGATTCTTTCCTTTTGGCTTAACTAAGGACAAAATGGGCTTTAAGACTTCTTACAGAACAGAGGTTTTTCTTCCAAATTTCTTGGTGCTGGGTAATAGACTGGACTGGAAGTTGCAAGGTTATTAACCTGTTGCGTACTGTCTGAGTTCTAATTTGGTTATTTGTGATCTCACTTGCATGTAACTTGCTCTGGTTCTGACAGGTTTGGCTTGCAGAATTTGTATGTAAAACCGAATCTGTTTCCTACCCCTCACTGCCCTCTGCAGCGCCATGTTTCAGATGTGACTGCAGGATGTTAGCAGGACTGGGGAAGAGCCTGAGGAGAGTTTGCAGCAGAGTGTGGCTGGATCCATCCCTTCCAGTAGAACAGATGCTGTTATGGAGGCAAGAAGGATTCTACATCTCAGTGACTTGTTTGCTTTCTCTAGCTGCCTTGTAATTGCCCAGAGAGAGTATTTCTTTTAGATGTCGTCTTGTCCACTCCATGATAATTCCTGTGTCTGATCTTGCCCATTCTTCCCACGGGACAGATACACAGATGGTTAAGTTAATTTGCCCACAGTATTTTAAGGAAAACAATCACACTCAGTCTTCTTATGTAGCTACCTCATTTTCTAATGTGGCCAACTTAGTATCTGAGTTATTTTCTTCTTCAGATAAGCTCGTTCTAGTAACAGACGCAGCAGATGCATCATGGTTCATCCATCCGTTGCATTTTTGCAGCTTTACCTCCTCTGTAGTCCTCTCTCCATTAAAGTGAGGGAGTTTGTGTCCAGGCTTGCTGTTGGTGAGATGGATTGGTCTCAAGAAGTTGCTGTTGTGGCTGCAGAGCTCACAGACCTGTCTGTAGAGGGTATTACAGAGTGATGATTAGTAACTTCCTGCAGACCTGAGTGAGCCATCTGTGTTTCCACTCCTTGAAATGTGCTGTTATTTTCATCACCCATTTGGTTTGTGTCAGCTCAGTTTACATGGTCATTTTCACATAATAAACAGGTAGTTAAATTAGGCAATGCCGCATTTCCCGTTGCAGAGTGTAAGTTCTTAACCTCTTGACAAAGTGGACTACAGCTGCCCTTATGCATTAATAATTTGTGAAGGAGCTATAAGTGAAGCTTCAGCCTTTTTAAATATATGTAAATACCTTCTGCCTTTGAGGAGTTGGGAACATTTGAGTTAGGATGAGACTAGAGCAGCAGGGTGGTTAAAACTGCTGTGATTGAGAAGGATGAGGTGATGTGTCTCGGATAGATGCCACCAGGATGGGCTTGTGTGCACAGCACAATAGCTGTGCCCAAACTGCATCCTTCAGGAGCTGATGATTAAGTACTGTCCATTTTATGTCAGCTTAGGAGAAAGTGTTTTTCTTCTTGTGTAGGAAATGTGGAAATCGGCGTGGTGCCCTTGCCTGCTGTGAGGGCAGAGGGAAAATCCCGTATGTCACAGAGGGATGGGCATCAAAGGCTCCGTTCTTCAAACAGTGCGGTGTGATGAAGTGACATTAACAAAAAAAGGCTTTCACTCCTACTAATGTACAAATCTTTGTCATCAGTGTATCTTAACAAGACAGTTGAGACTAATTTATGGGATAGATTTTAAAGGAGGTTTTAGGGTGTGAAGCAGCAGTTTGCTGTGTGGAGAGAAACTGGAGTCTGTTATGTGATTTAAGGCAGTAGTTCCAGAAACTGTTAATATGGAGTAAAGCTGAAAGAGTAGTTAGGTCTTGATAGTTACTCGTGCCAACTTCAGTCCTCCTACCCTTCATTTAGGTTGTCTCCAAAAAGGGTTAGAAAACTGCTGCAATTGCAATTTTATTGCAGTTGTTCTCCTTTCAATTTGTAGAATGGCTGCTTTTATTTCAATAGAACTTTTTGGGGGCCGCTCCATCTTGTGTTCAAGGTATTGGAGAGGGTGGCTCATGAGGAAAATTGTTCTGCCACTACAGCTTTGTTGGATGGTGGTACGGGGCACAAAGCTGCTTTTGGGGCAGATTTCAAGTGTTAGGAGGGGGAAACCCCAACTGCACTGGGTGGGTGTCCTGCAGCTGCTGGGTGCTGGGAGGTCTGGGGAGCCTGGAAGATGGACCCAAGTCTATTGAAGAGCATTTCTGTTGCCATTTGATATATCTGAGATTTGCTGCCCAGAGCTGTGGGCAGCCTGGTGGGTCTAATACAATGTGTGTTGGCAGAGTATGTGTGGTGAGGATTAGGGCTGAGGGCTGCCAGGAGCTGGGAGGAAGCCCGGCTGATGGGCAGTAGTGTGTTAGAAAGGGAAAACAAGGCATTTCCAAATGGATACATGGCTTTGGTGGCCCTTGCTGAATGGGAGACAGAAGGATTCAGCAGTCAGGGATTAGAGAGAGGTTCACTATGGTTGAGGATTGTTTGGTAGGGAAAACCTGTGGTGTGTGCTATGTGCAGAGGTCGTGGCTGGCACTGCCAGGAGTGGGCAGGTTGCCTGAGGCCCTCCCTGGTGTCAGTACCTCCTGATTAAACCCACATCTTACCACCAGTGCTCTGCTCTTTTCTTACATTACTCTTGCCACGTGACAGAAGAGCAAACCACCTGAATTTTCAAATGTATGTATTTCAGATATATATATATATTTTCAAAACTGTTGTTTTCATTATCAGCTCCGTTAGTTTCATCTCTCTTGAAGTGATCCTTTTTTATTTCACAAACAGACAGGTAAACCAGACAATGTCTCATTAGTTTTTTGTCTAGATTTTTTAAGAATGTAGTAATGAAAATCGTGAACTGTTTCTGCAGATGCAAATGCATTTTCAGTATAGATTTGTCTTATTAATAGTTAAGAGAAGCTCTCGTGAACTGAACAGTTCCATGCAATTAATATTTTAGTGAAATTAATATTTTAATAGATTTACCAAGTCACATCATTGCACAACTCAGATAAACAGAGTAGCTCACAGGAGTATGAGAACATCATGTTTTACTTCAGTTCAACAGTGATAGCAGCAGCCACTCAGCCTTCCTACAGGCAAGAGAGGGTAAAACAGTATTTGCTGCAGTCTTTTAGGTTTGGTGCATCCTTGTCAGAGGGATGAATGAGACTAGAGGCTTTCATGGTTTTGATATCCAGTTGCTCTTTATCAGAGTGGGCTCGTGGTCAGCCAGCACAGCTCCACTGACCTGCAGAGCTGCCTGTAGGAGCGCCCTGGTGCCATCGACCCCATGGATCCTCTCCTTTTTTCCATCTGAGCCTGATGCTGCTCCAGTGCCCACCAGCCTCTCCTGGCTGAGGAGCTGGAAGATGTGCTCGGAGTCAGAAGAGTGGAGCTGTGGGAGCAGTAGGGTTGTTCTGTTACAGAGGGGCTCAGTGGGGCTGTAAGGCAGCGAATCTGCTCCTCCTGTAGCATTGGCTCTGAGACTGGGATTGCCAAAACCAGGCTCTGCAGGTTTGCCTCTCTGTGTTGGAAGCGCTGCTTCCAGGAAAGAGCTGGTATTTGAAGAATACGGAGTCACTCAGGGTCACGTTACAGACCGTCTGTTGACTGATCTCACCTCGTGGGGTATTTGATGTAGGGCTGTTGTGGCTCCAGCTGCTGGCAGGAGTCCTGGAGACTCCCAGAGCAGGGAGCAGACGATTGTAATGTAAAGAGAACCCTTTCTTTTCTCAGCACACATAACTGAACATGTTTGTATGTTTATATCCTGTTTTGGTGGCTCATTTTGCTGTTTACGATTACCCTTTTTTTTTCCAGTTGTCATAGATATCATTTTAAAGTTCCATTTATAGTGAGAAACATATGCACGGCTTTGTCATTGTTGGCATTACCTGGCTTGGTAGGAATTATTATTTTTAATCAAAGCCAAACATACTTATTAAGGATGCCACAACACTCCTCTGCCTGTGGGGAACGTTAACAGTTTATAAATTGTTCTTGGTGACAATTCAGTAGTGAATTACTTTGATATATATGGCTAATAAATTAATATGATTAAGTTAATGAGTAGTACAAGTGTTGCCAAACTCCACTCGTCGGGCTTTTAATGCTGCTCCACATTTGCAGCTCTAGCTTCCCCCTGTGGTGAGAGGATCAGTGCTACCTACGCACTGTCATTGTGATAAATGGCATATCCCACAGTGCCCTGCACTCCATCTGCTGTGTCCCCAAAATGAGAAATATTTTATACAGATCACACACTCAGAAGCTCAAAGGACTGTAGAAAGATCTATTTTTTCAAACAATAATAAAAATGCATACATCTCTTTAGCAACTCTTCATTTTTACTGTCATAATGAATGCAGATAGCTTTGGGAAATGAAGGCTCTTGTGAGTAACACGGGAAAGTTATCCTCTGCACGGTAAAGCTGACAAATAAGTTACATGCTCACTCTTTTATTTTATCATGAAATGTTCTTAGGTAAAAAATGATGTTAGAACATCTATTTAACTGGATTTTAAAATTAAAGACCGTATATGCTGCATGATTGAGTACCACCCCATCTCATGCCAGCAAATTTCTGTGCTGAAGGGAGTATGAATTTGAGTGAATGAGGAATGCAGATCGTATCATTACTCTTTAAAATACAGCCATTCAGTAGAGTTCTGATAATCTTAAGAACTATACTTAGTGACTGTGAGTCACTCGGTTCCTCTTTTCCCTTTTCTCTTTTAATATTATCTTTCTTTAGGGATCCAATTTTAGTGTCTGCTGTTTTCAGGGTAGGACATTACATTTTTGACAAACGAATAGTTAAAGCTGTTGAGAATTTACTAAGTGGTTAACCTTACTATAAATTTAATTTACAGCTACTAATTATTGTCCGAGAAGCGTGAAACTCAGTAATATAGTTTCATTTTTAAGCATTTGCACAAAAGCTTTTTAAAATTTGATCCTGCTGAGTTCCTGCGTCTTTGGAGGTGACAAAGTTCAACTGAAGTGGCCATGCTGAGAGGATTGTATTGTCTTGACACTCAGGACAGGTCTGTGCTGAGTTTATCTTGATTTGGATGGGATGAGAACCCTTTGAAGAAGTTGGCTCAAGTATCACAGAGTTAAAAAAATCAGTAAGTTTCCATCTCTCCGTGTTTATAACCTGTGACGTTCTTTCCTACCAGCTTTTCCTGGTAGCCTGGTGTCCAAAGGCATTGAGGTCTGTAACGATCATAGTACCTGTCTGCATCTCTCTGCTGCATCTTTAACTGGCTTTGAAACTAGTTTAGCTCTTTAAGTCATAGTTAAGAAATGTCTTATAGTCACCACCGTGGTAATTGAACAGGTTTTGTTCGGATTTATTTTCCTTTGCAATTACATGATTAAGTTGAACAAATAATTACAGCCTGAAATTGGTACCTTTAACCAATATCGCAGCAACTGTATTTAAATGCCTGAAGAGATTGCCTAAGAACCCCAGACTGACTCCCTATTGCAGAGTCTTGTGTTTTAATGCAGGAAGTAGTTTTTTGGATGCACTGAAGTTGTCATTGAAGAATTTTTACATTCATGCTCATGGAGCAGGGCGTATTGATGTAGCTGGTTATGAGCCTCATCAAATGCACTGTGGGGTGATAATCCTGTGGCAGGCAATCCAGGCATCTTCAGATTCTGGACTGTTACTTTGGATGGCAAAAGGCTTTATTCAGGCTTCTCCATTTTGGAAGAAGCATATTTTATGCTAACAACAAGAATTGGGATATTGTGGTACATGTAGTCAGAGACAAGGAATGTAAATCCTCACTGATACCTCTGCTCTGCTTTAGACTTACCCAGCAGTGTTTCAGAAGAGGCTCAAGGTATCTGCACAAACTTAAATTTTTGTTCCCACGACTTAGAGAAACTGTCTTTAACTCTTTGAATTGATGCAGTTGTAACTGGCTGGATAATACATCTCTGATTGCAGAACAGTGTTGATCCATGATTTGCTTGCAATGCTAAAATAAACTGCAATTACATAAATAATATTCTCTTAGAATGCAGCATTCGAATCTATATTAGATTTAGGTAATGGTTTTCACGAAGGATAATTTTGTAAGGCTGTATTTTGACAAAATTCTTGGTGCAACAACACTGCTGCAAATCGTTCCTAAAAATCAGGGAATAAACTTCAGTGGATTAAAAAGTACGCATGCTTTATTCTTAAATCCAAGTATTTCCATAGTTACAGTTCTGGTCAGGTACTTTCAGTGTAATTTAACAGCTGCTGTGCTTCAGTCCCTGTCCTACAGACCCCTGAAGTCCTCAATAAGTGAAATACTGAAATAGGTTTTTAAGATTAGATAAACAAATAATCCCATTGGTCTGGATTGGATTATTTGTTTGCTTAAACACAAGTGTTTTGCTACTTAGCGTAGTGTTTTGGAGAGAGAATGTTCTACAAGGATTCTTTTGCAAAATTGTGAGTTGAGGGAGTGTCTGTGTCAGACCAGTACTCCCTTCTGATTGTCCTCGTGCTCTCCATTCTTCTGCCTTGTGTGGAGTGGGGTTTGTGAAAAGATACTGGTTTTTGAAAAAATACTGGAGACAATTTAACACAGTGGGTGCTGATGGGGACATCACCTGAAAGATGACTGTTAGTTGTTCTTTATAGCTCGGAGTGATGGGAGTGGGTGCACTTGGAGCCCAAGGTGATAAATGGAAATCCTGCTTGTCGAGGACGGAGATTTGCAAAACACTGATTCTGGTTCTACTTTTCTCCTGGAAATTTCTCCAGGAGTTGAGGCAGTGATAACAAATAGGAGAAATTTCTCATTTGCTGCTGCTGATTTCTGAATTAGCCTTTGCATTGGTTTTGCAGAGCTTGGCATGCTGAAAGCAAGAGGGTAAATATAATCTGACTAGGCAAAGGGTCCTGTCTGTGTAAAGAAGTGAAAACCTGCCCAGCTAATCTGGGAGAGAGTTCAGCAATTTTTTTATGTGTGTGCAATTAAGAGAACAAGTTAGCAATGAAGGCTGCCTCCCTGTCCTGTCTGGAGGACCTCCTTGGGTAGCTGATCTCTGAAGGAGCAGCCCTTTGCCATGTAGAAAGTACAGTGCCTGCAGTCGGTGTTTCCTCCTGTGCAAGAAGAATGTGCCCTTCTTTCAGCCCTTCACAAGTAATAAAAGATGGTGCCAAGTGCTGGCAACAAATTAGGATTCATGATGAAAAGGAAACGTCTCTTACTGAGCATTTTGAAGAGGCACACAGTTTTATTTTGAAGCTAGCATAACTAAAATAGATTTCAGTGTCTGTTCATTCTCATTAAGTGACTGGGACCATATTAAGATTTCACTGGAAGTGTATTTGGATTATATGAACTATTTTGTCACAGTCAACGTTAATTGTTGTAAAGAAAAGCAAGCTGACTTGATGAATATAGTATTATACACCATCCTTTTGCTGAACAGAGGCCTCTTCAGTTTGCAGAGGGACACACCGATAACAAGTGGCCTTGCTGCTGCCCTGTTGCACCTATTTTAAAGATTTGTGTAAGACCAGAGTTCTAGAGGGTTCAGTCTAGAACCTGGTTTCATCCTGATAATCCTTTGCGAAGGAAAAGAGTTCCTACTGCTACCAACCTCCTGTGACTTGAATATGAAAAGCTTTATAGAATCGTAGGATCGCTTGGTTGGAAAAGACCTTTGAGGTCATTGAGTCCAATCATAGCAATCCATTACCAAACCAGATCCCTGAGCACCTCATCTACCCATCTTCTAAACGCCTCCAGGGATGGTGACCCAACCACCTCCTCGGGCAGCCTCTGCCAGTGCCTGAGAACCCTGTCGTGGAAGACGATTTTCCTGATGTCCGATCTGAACTTATCCTGGCGCAACTTGAGGTC
This sequence comes from Dromococcyx pavoninus, assembly GCA_033558185.1. Lineage (NCBI taxonomy): Eukaryota > Metazoa > Chordata > Aves > Cuculiformes > Neomorphidae > Dromococcyx > Dromococcyx pavoninus. The sequence continues at coordinate 535,616 of JAUMJL010000137.1, forward strand.
ATTTCCTCTCATCCTTTACTTCAGAAAGAGAAGCATTTCATATAATACGTGCCCGAATGTAAATGACAGACATTTTATTAGAAAAGGAAAGCCTTTATTAAAGTATAATGATCTACATTGTTTTTATGTAATCTAATGAATTACCGTAAAAGCCTGAGAAATGAGCTGGAAAAGGTAGAGTACTCTCCCATGAAAGCGAGCTGTGATAACCTTTTGGTAATTCTTTAACATGTTGAAAGAGTATTTCTACACAGACTTATTAAATTAGGCAAGGTCACCTTTTCATTTTATTAACCGATTTAGTTTGCCAGATCATGGACTTTGATTCTGAAAAACGTGGATGAATCATGCAGTAACATATATCAAGTAGAAAATTCGTTATAAAATGGTAAATCATTTAGATACACATTAAATCCTTATTTTTACCGTTGCACAATTGTAAAAAATAAAATGCTTAATTGCTGGTTTTCACATTTGCATATTGATTGGATGTGCTATAATAATAATGATAATTCTAAGTGGATTAAGCCCTGATTGGGGCAGTCTCAATCTAACTTTTTCATAAAGGGAAGAAAATATTCTTTTCAATAGTAATATCAAATTCTGTTATTTTGACATGCAGTGTACAGGTGTTACTTTGAAAGGTTACCTATAACTAATAACCAGCGAGACTGGCTGTGTGTGTGAAGATGGGCACATACATTGCAATTATCACTCTGACCCCAGTTCAGTAAACAGGAATAAAACTGACATCATGTCATGCAAGTTGTCCATATGCATTCCCAAATCTCTGCATGGATATTACAGTCTTTTTATATTGTATATATGAAGAGGAGAATTATATTTAAAGCTTGTTACATAAATCTAACGCAAAATCTTGCTATAATTGTTTGTAAAGAATTTCACAGTCATGTCTAATTAAGACAGAAAATGTCATTTATATTTCCAGTCTCTTGGAATTACTTTTTTTTTTTGTGTGTTTGCATCTGTTACCTCTTATGTCCTAAATAAAAGTAATTCATAAGCTCTTTGCTGGTGTATGGAAGAGGTCTGAGAGAACATCCCAGCAGTTGCTCCAAACTTTATGTAAATAAAGGCATTAATGGAATAGATAATTTCTATTTTGCGTATCTGGTTTCAACTGAAAATACACTAAAGTCCAGATGCAGCTGACTCTTGCTGCCGTGAGCAGCCCAGCAGTTCTGCTGGCGTATGCCGAAGGCGCCGTTCTCGCAGGCGCCGTGCACTGAAGGGCAGTTGACTTGGCCCTGGCAGTCGCAGAGCAGGTGACTTGATTACACTGAAATCAGGCAGAAAATGTCCTCTTCTGGCCACTCGAGTGAATCAGGCAAATTATCGAGTGGCAAAACTAATTCTGTGCCTTGGGCCATCAGAGCTGCCACTTCCTATAAGTCAAGCTTTCACTTAGTGTGAAATTGTTTTTTATTTTATTCTCTTTCATTTATTATGCTTATTTCAGCTAATCCACGTAGTGAATGTGCATTACCCGGTATGCTAAAGCTGTTTCAGATGTGCAGCCTTCTCATGCCTTAGTGCTGAAATACGAAGTCTGCTCTCCTTTTAAGGCACTCCTGACTCTGTTATGACCTATACAGTTAAAGCAATATTTCAGTTCTCAGATGAGAACTTGAATGAGGAAAAGAATTTGAATATGCTTTTAAATTAACTAAAAGTGCTTATGGTTAAGCTTTCTTTAAGCAGATTTAATTCAGATGGGTCGCATTTTTAAGAACTAGAAACAAATCTGCAATGAGTTGTAGGCCATTAAGTACTGGTTAATTTGAAGAGTTTGATGGAACAAATTTTCCCTTGGAAAGCATTGAATATTGTTTTAAACATTAAAATATTGCCTTAAATTCTGGCAGAAGTAAAGCTGAGATCTGCTTTAAGCACTCATACAGGTGATACACCCTAGGCAATACTGGGGTATATAATCCTGTCCAAATGGCAGTCCCTCATTTGACTGTGCCCTCTGGTGCACAGCATTAACATTTTCCAATAAAAGAAGAGTAAAACATATGGAAGCTTTTATTTCAAGCAAAGAAAAAATCAAAAAGAATAATGAGAATAAGTAAAATGCCTGTGGTGATGGGCAAGGGAAGTTACAGGGGAGTTGCTACAGCCGAGCGCATCAGAACAGAAGAACAGAAGTAGCCAGAAGGCACCTCCCGTAGGCATCTAAATGTAGGTTTCCTATCTTTACAAGTACTAAGATATGTAGATGTATCTGTATCATAGGCTAAAACAGAGGCATGATTCGGGAGAATCCAGATAGATTGTTGTAATTCATGTCCACTCAGTGCATTGGGCAGATGAGGGGGCTTGAAGGGTGGAAGGAAGCAAGCAGAGCCTCAAAAAGGAAAGTTGAAAGGATTGTGCTGTGATTTAGATGGATGCGTTGCCGCCAGTGTCAGAGCAACAGCTGCTACATCTAGGAGGCACTTGAAAGAGTCTCTCTATTTTGTTATATCTGGAAGTCAATAGGTTATTTGGGCTAAGAACACCCCATTATTCAAATTCAGCTGACCCAGAAAGCCATGCCATCTTTCAGTGCCAATTCGGAGGGCTTTGCCGTTTTGACAGTGGTTTTGGTATTTCCCAGTTCAGGATTGTTCTGTGTAGTCTCGTGTGACGTATGGATATATCGATCGCAGTTGTTTTCCCTGAAATGTATTAGATTAGTCTGTAGAAGACTTCAGATGGCTGTTTTGTACTTGCAACTGGATTACATTGTGAAAACTTGTCACCTGAATCACCTTTTTTAAACCTATTGAACATCAGGGAAATGTACCATAAATTGTTTTGGCCTTCCTGTTTTGGAAGTGTTTCATTGAAGTTTGTTCATAGTAGCTTAGGAGTCCTATATATATTAGCTAAACATGAGTCCTGATCCTGTTGAGAATTTGTGTTCCTTCATTGAAATTTCTCATGGTTGATTTTGCCTAGGAAAATCTCCTGAGAATAGGGTTTTTGCCTGTTGATATGGACATGTCCTTCCCTTTCTGATGTGTCTCTCTTGATCTCCATTTTTCATTGCATCATACTACTCTGCCTTTCCTCTTTATTTTTTTGCCCTTGACTTTTATGTCTACGCTACCATTTGTGTTGACCTTGAGGTTGCCCTCAATTAGCTGAGCCATTTCAGTATCATGGCCCACACCAAAATCCACCACAACATGCTTCTGATTTCAACAGCAGAGCCATCCTAGAAACTGGTCTGTGGCCATTTTTCTTTTCTTTTCAAGTTAGTGTTTATTTCCAGGCAATAAAGAGAAGGAGTGATAGAAAAGAGATAGAAATCAGAAGCAATAAATCATAGGATCACTTCTGGTAGGTTCCCTTTGCTCATGCCTGCAGCGTCTGTGCTACCTGCAAAAGGAGGAGGATTAGGAAAGGTTTCGATGAGAGAGATAAATCTTATCCCTGAAAGTTCAACAAACCTCTCAGTATCCAAAGGATGGCTGCAGGGGCTCAAGATGGGGAATTTGATGAATAATGGTTAGACAGCAGGCTGGGATGGCTTCATGTTTGACTCTAAATAGGAGGAGGGTGTTAGGGTGGCTGGTTTGCAGTAGGGTCAGGGTTCTTTGAGCTGCTGTTGATGACACAACTCCTGAAGACTCTGCTTGTATGTCTCCTCCTATGGCTACACTTCCATGCCTTGTGTATGGAAAGCCAGTGTTGGCCAGTTGTCTTTGGCTGTCCCCATTCTGCGTTTGAGTTTCTTCTCTGGACAGAACTCTATACTGATAGCACCAAACCTTGTTGCACCAGGGCAGATTTAGATTGGACATTAGGAAAAATTTCTTCACTGAGAAGGTGGTCAGGCACACCCTGGGGGTGTTTAAAAGACGGGTTGATGAGCTTTTTAGGGACATGGTTTAGTAGTGGACGGGTACAGTTGGACTCAATAACCTCAAAGGTCTTTTCTAACCAGATGATTGTATTAGAGATTCTATGATTCTAATGGCTGGGTTTTGGCTTGTGAGTACACAGAGATGAGGATAAGTCTGTGTTGTTACTATGAAAGATGTGGTATGATCAAAGGATGGCCTTTGATCTCCTTCCGTTCTTTTTTTGCCCCTTTCTCTTATTCATCAGGTAGTTTTCCATTTTTCAGTTTCTGGTCTAGGAAACAGCAATGATCCACTCTGTATTTTTGCTAATACAGTAAAAATAACAATGAGATCAAAGTAGTTTACTAGGTAGTAAAATATTGCTTAGTTTCAGGATTTAGTGCCTGTGTGTTTTTAAAGGCTGAGATGATTAACCACTGTGTCAATTGAGGAACTTGCTGGTCTTGGTAGTGAACTTGTTTTCTGATTTCCAGCTGAAGATTGGGTGAGCTGTGACATCTAATGTTATCACGCGTGTGTCACACGTGTGTTTTTGCTGGATGACAGCTGGTAGAGTAACGCTAATGCCTGTGTGTTCTGCATTATCACATTCAGTTTATACATCTCCTGTGAAGGAACAAATGGAAACACTGCAATGGATTCTGTGAGATGCCATTCAGTTGCAATTGGAAGAACATTTAAGCATTGTGGTGAAATGATTTTTAACCAACATTGGCTAAGGGGCTGTAAGTTTTCATGGTGTAATTGTAGAGAGCTATCGTAGATTAACTGAAGTTACAGTCCACCAACATTTGTGATCTGTTTGGGATGTCACTTCCAGTAAGCTTTTTAAAAACGTAGTAGTGCAAATGGAGAAGTTTCAGCAAATATTAAATGTAACAATGAAGACTTTTGTTCCTTATTAAACCATTTCTTGATGTTTCCCGATAGATTTTCATCTAAACCCTTGCTAATCCCAGAGTTCTGACAGGCAAGGCCTGCTGAATTAGGCCAGCCAGTGCTACAAATAGCTTCTGCACATGAAACAGTAATCATTGCTTTCCAGTCTATTATTAGATTAACTTCATAGGGATTGCTTTTTTTCCTCCTGTGAGTTGATGCATAAATGACATGCTTTACCCTCCAATAAATCTAGCAGCAGAGTGGCTATGACATGATGTTCATACCCCTTAGTCCCATGACAGATTATTTTTGATTGCTGCAGAAGTTAACAGCAGCTTGAAACCATTAGAATTTAAAGGCATCACTGAAATTTTACAGCGCACCTGACTCAGACGCACGGGGCTGGTACCGGGCTACGGTAGCAGCGAATCGGCTCCACGTCGTGATTGCCTGTCCCAGGGAGTTGTTCTGACTTAGCCCAATCCCCAATGGCCTTTCAGAGGAGGCAAAGTCTTAGGGTGCTGCACTCTCGTGGTCTCTCCTTGGAGCACGTTCACTCCTCTGCGTAACGTTCCACCTGGAGGCAGAACGTTTGCACAAATGTGGAGACCGTGTCATGCACACATGGTACTTCACAAACTCATGTGGATGATTGTACTGAAAACCAGCTGAACCTTTGTTTCTTGTTTACCTTTTTTTTAGGATTTGAGGATGGTCACTCTCCACCCTACTTAGTGTTAAATAGAAATTTGCAAGGATGGAATTCAGTTTGTGCTTTTAATAGTGCTCTCTTTTTTCTAGAGTTAAGAACTTTGTTTTTTCCCCCGATAAAACACAGATAAAGTTTGCAAAGCTCAAGACTTTTCAAATACGAGTTGTTTACTACTGTTTATATCTCCTATGAATGAATGACTGTATTTGGCTCTGGTTCTGCACTGTGTTTAGCTGTTGTTTCACACAGCTGGCTAAAATTTGCTCTTTTAGACATGAGAAACACAACTGCAAAATTGCTGTTTAACTTAATTAGAAGATAGACATCGATTTCCATTGATTTGTGTGTGTTGTACGTACCTGAAAAGCATCACTTTAAATTGGGCTGTGTAGATTCCCATGAATCTCTCGATAGACTTCTGTTCTATGCACTTCCTGGGGAAAGAAAAAAAAAGTTTTTCCATCTAACAGCTTTGGGTTTATGTTCTGGACAATGTGATGGAACCTGCTTGTGTTCTTACCTTTGGTCCTATCATAGGTGTGCCCAGCAGATTCAGGTTGATGAGCCTGGTATCAAGTAGAAAACTGGTATTAAATTAACACAGATCCATAGGCTGACAGTTTTATATTTAACAAATATCCTCTATAAGGAGTGGCATCATAGAGAATAAGATAGGAAGGCAGTATAAATGATACATATTGCTGATAGATGAAGATGAGAGTCTCCAAAGAGGACTTTAAGGTATTTGCTCTAATTAGGCTGCCCTTTCATCTTAAAAAAGAGAACAAAGAGATGTTTAATGGTTACATGGATTGAGTCCCTTAGTAAGTTGGTTTTGGAAATGGGATCCCAGTTCTGCATATATTGTGGTCATGAGCCATTTTGTTCTGGGTGCTTTTTAGCATAACTGTCCTTTTCTGTTTTAGAGAGAGAATAGAGCAGGAAGTGACACGCAGATTTTTTTTTTTGTGGAATTCTTAAGCTCTCTAGGTTTACTTATCAGCATTTTTATAATCTTTTTGGAAATAGGACTGATTTTATTAGTGCAAAATATTTATGTCTTAGGAGGAAGATAAGTGAAAAATATATGTAGAAGGCATTTGGACTTTGCAGATGTGAACTTTCACTACAGAACCTTGAACGTTAAAAGCTTTGCTCATTAAGTCAGGGGAGACAATTAATGCTTTCTGTACCCAAACACAAATTACAGTTGATCTTATTAGAACATCTTGAAATTTATTTACAGCATTCTTGGACAGGGTTTGGGTCTCGTCCCTGCAGTACCGTTTGCTTGGATGTTTGAACACCTCACCTGTCGGCAGTCTGGTTGCGTTGGTCCACACGCTGTTGTGGCTGAGTGTTTTCTATGGTGCCGTGCTCACCTGTAATGCCTGCTGGAGTGACCTCTCTTCTTTCTCTCAGTATGGGTATTTCTACCTATTTTGTGATTGTTAGTTTTATAAATGATGATGAAATTACAATCAGTTGGGGTCTGTCTCACAGAACCTTCTGCAGATTAAATCGAAGGTGTTGACGGAACAGGGAATGATACAACTTCAGATTTAGGCCATTTTTCATCTGACCTGTGAGACTCAAAAATGAAGGGAACTGAGGATTAATCCATTGTTTATATCCATGTGTAACTTCACAACATGTGGATTAAATCTTCTCTGCACCTGTAGTATAACATTTTCCTTATGCTACAGAGTAAAACCTTAACTGGAACCACAGCCGCATTCTAATGACTTCAAAGAAACGAGAAACCACATTCAGGTTGAAAGCATTTTGTTGTTTGTAATTTTAACAGAGTGCATATTAAATGTAATAACTGATGAGTTTAGTAGAATAATGTCTCTTACCATATGCGAGAAACATGCCTCATCAGTTATATACATCTTTAAGAACTGTTAACTTTTATAGAATTTGCTGGAACAAATCATTCTGGGAAGGCTGCATGCTTGTGTTTTCAATTGAGGTTGAAGCGTTTGGCTGAAGTATCTCCTGTACTTCCATCATCTCATAATTTCCTTCAGAGAAAAGAGAGAACAATCTGCGTGTTGGGTGGGAGGATGAGGGAATGCTAATTGAAACCAAGTAATAAAAAGGTAATTTAGCAAAACTATTAGTTTTGGGGTTTTTACTATTTTAAGCCTATTATTTTTAAAATTGCTTTTGTATTAAAAAGGCTGTAAAACTACACTGGATGTCAGCACATTGCATCTTAATTCTCATTTTCCTTGGCATGAATAGTAAAATCGTTATAAATTGAGAACTAAAATTAATTGAATAAACTTCAGTTGAACATTTTTATGTTTCTGTTTGGATTAAAAAAAGCACATTGTAGACTTTTTCAAAAACATTTAATGGTTTCTAACATTGACCACACCTCGAACACAGCACAGGAAAAAAGTGCTGATGGAGGGAAACAAAAACCAAGAACAAGTGTTAATTAGCGTTATTTGATTTACAGTGTGTTTATGGCTACAATATAGTTGCTGCCACCCGTATCTGTTGCTGGATCATAGTGCTCCATCCAGCAAAGGACAGTTATCAGCAACTGCTATTTCCAGCCTTACAGCCAGCGAGTCATGGTGCTTCAGTCTGGAAGCCTACCTGGAGGGATGGACTTGTGGGCTCAACCCAGACAACATTTTTTACCAGGTCATGTTTAAGCTGAACTGGTTTCTCCCATCTGGTTTCTACACATCCCCCCCTTTTTTTTCTTTTTTTAATAAAAAGCTGATTCTTTCTTTGGGGAGCATTAAGGATGCACGACTGTGCTGGGTTGTGGATTGCAGGGGGTGCCTGTGCTGTAAGACTGGGTGCAGAGAGAGGTGAGCATCCCTCATACAGAAGGAGGTGGATTGTCACTTGTTTGGGTTTTGTGGTACCTCTTACACTGCAAGAATGAGTTCTTGTTATACACAGTGAGCTTTACAGCACGAGATAAGGTGGAACCAGGCTGTGACAAATAGTCACTGCAAACCAGAGAGGAAGGCAGAATAAAAGCAACTTTCCTACATCCCTGACAGGTACCAAATGCTTCTCAAAACAGCGAGAGGGCTGTTTGGTTTTTTCCCCCCAGTCCCTGAACTGGAAGCAATGTTACCTGCAATTTTTGGGCCAATACTGTGGGTTAAATATTATTTACTTCTCCTGGTGTGTCTTGATAGTTAATGAATGGGAAACTGTAAACGTGCCTCCTTTTTTCTGAAGTTGAAAATGGCTACAATCAATTTAGTATAGTAGAAATCCCAAACCAACCCAAATAAATTAATTAGAGGACATAGAAATCAAAGATGTTACCTTTCAGTCGTTGTGTCTAACAGTTAAAATACGTCGTGATAAAATATTATTAGTGATTCTATGATTCTGTGTTCTGTTAGCTGTCCTGTAACTTCCCAAAATGTTGTGTTTTTCAAGAAATGTAACATCAATTTAAAAGTATAAATGACTGTAGGAACAAAATAGCATTTAATAAGAACAGGAGAGAATATATTTTCATATGAGTTTCTTAATATAAATAGAACAACTGTTTGTAGAAAAAAACTGTTATTGCTAATTACAGGGACGTAAAAAATATTAGAATTCATTAAAACTGATTGCTGACCTTCTTAATCTGGAGACTTGGTCTCAGCAAGGCCTAAAGTGGATCAGTGCCAGTTTCTCAAAGCATTAAAAAGACTTCTGAATCCTTAAGTAAAAGGTTTTCATTAGCAAATCTTACATTAAACCAAATTGCAAGGTACAAATTGGGGCATTTGCATGGTGATTAGAATTATCTAAACTTCTTATTTCCCATTGATTTTTATGGTATTCTGTAAATCAATACTCATATCTATTTAAAGCTACCAAATTACTGGTGCTCATTAACTCCTTTTGCATTGCTGTGTGATGCTTTAAACAGCTTTTGCTTCCAGCTACATCTTGGAATGGTGCAGGATCTTTGGAAACAATTTGCGTGGTTTACTGCCTCAGTACATCTGTGCATGCTGTCTGTATCAGATGTGGAGGGAAAAAGATACAAGTCCTGTAACGTAGAGTTTACTGTTCAGGACACCCTTTCTTAATGCCTTTCAGACAGGCTGGTTTAAGAATTTAACAGAGCTACTGCAGGAGTAGCACAGCTGGCACATCTGCTGGGAATGTCCTGTAGAAGTTGGCAATTTGTGCCTGGTGGTGTCTGGGTGGTAACTTCCAGGGTCAGTAACACTGCAGCTGGGAAGGATAAAGTAGAGTTAAACTCTCTTAAAATCAGACTCTGCTCTTTCATTTTTGGTTTGTGAATGTAATTTGTGTTTCACTTGTGGGCATTTCTGCAGTTGGCTGTTTCCTGAGGATGGGTACCCAGTCCTGTTTCTTTGCTATCTGGGACAATACACAGGGTAAGCAGATATGGCACAAGGCTGTGACTTCTGGAGTAGCAACTGTTCGGAGCAGGATGTATTAGGACATTCCAAACTACTGGAATTGTCTTCATCTTAGTCAATAAATAGCCTAGAGAGTGGAAATAGTTTGTACATGTTGCTACCATAAGTATATTACAATTATCTTTAAAGATGCTCATCCAGGATTTTGAAAACATTGGAAAACAACAGACTGCAGTTAATGAGCTGATATGTATTCAACCAGTAAATAACAAAGTAAATGATGTATAGCAATTTATTATAGTGGATTAATTACTTTGCCTTTTTGTTATCTCTTTTTTAATTTTCTTCTAATGACTTAGTGCCATCTCTTCAGCTTGCATTGACACAACAGTAGTAGGACGAGAAAATACAGGGCATTAAAGGAAGTTTTTGCCCTGTTAAAAGATCTGAACTTTTCACATTATAAATATGAAAAATCAGATGTGTCCACTTAGCATACACAAACTTCTCCTATTTAATGGACATCTCTCATCCATTTATGCACCCATGCCCACACACAACACAGTGCTCCCTGTGCCTTCCCCTCACTCCAGATGGAGTTGCCGTGTTTTCTTTCTTATGTGTGCTTCCCTGTTTTTTCTAAACGTGCTTGTGCACGTGTGCATGGGTGTAAGTGTATTCCTGCCCAAGCTGGAGCAGTGTTGACATAACTTTTCTTGTTGCTAGCAGTGGTAAATGCTGGGATTACCTGGGCGATTGTTTTCTCAGAATGCCATAATGTAATCTCAAACCTAATACTCCAACAACCATGCACTAATTAAAACTGCAATTATATTTCTGCTCAAACAAAACGACTTAATAAACATTATCACAAACTGTTTACCCTTCCCAAAAACAATTTATGCTCACTAATACAATTTCCCATTAAAACTGCTGCCAGGTAAATTAAAAACTCTTGAAATAGTAAGTAAGTGGGAAATTAATTCAACAGTTTAATCTAGAGCTAATAACAGTTGCAAGCTCAGAAAAAGATTGCTACAGCGGGGAGTTAATTAACAGCTTATTCCCCATTTGATAAAAGTAATCCACTCTAATTCCAGTGTAATTTACCTCAATGTAATATAAAACCACAAGCTGCTTCTGGTGCGAGTAATTATTAGCCTTGTCCTGTGGCCACATTGACAATAAGTGTCAGCAGTATCTTAATAATAAGAGGCAATCTGCTAAATGCCCACAATTAGAGATGTAACCTGAAGTCTTGAAACTGCAGCAATCACGTGTTGCTGAAGAGCCTGATGGTGTAGTTTGAACAGAAAGAGGCACATCTCAGTGCTCTCCCTAATTCCAATATCCAGCTGTGCCTTTCATCCACCAGGGTTATTCTGCTGCGGAAAGTTCTAATAAATGCACTGGGGAGACAATAGGATGCAGGTTACAAACGGGTCTGCCTGTTGCTTCAACTTCAGAACAAGCCAGTGTGGTTGTGGCTTTATTACTTTCTCTGCCATGCAAATGAGATACCAAGTTTGCAGCTCTTGACCTGAAATATCATACGAGGATCATAAATTGAGTGTGGCTTGTTTGACCTCAGCTATATTGAAGTCTGTTTTCCTGCCTTTTCTCTTTCTGTGGGGATCAGATTTTGTACTTTCATATGGGTGTGCATACACACCTGCACTGTCACAAACATGTACAAACATCTACACAAATACATGAGAAATGTGTTGTATTGGGAGTGTTCTTGTTTAATCCCAGGATTATATTTTCTACTAATTATTTTGATTAGCTCTTGAGCAATCATGGCGGTCCTTCACTAGGTAACTCAGACATTATTTAATCATTGCCAGGTTTTTGGCTTGGTTTCTGACTGTCAGGTAGATTCCCAGGTTTCCTTGCGTGATGGATGCTTACCACTATTCCACTGTCACTGATTTAGAGATGCCACAGTAAGAGCAAGTTAGTACATGAAATTAAATGACCTATTTTATCATCTACATACTGATATTTGAAATAAGGCATGTATGGCATTATTTTAACCCATTGGTTATTAAAAAGGAGTTGAGTGGGTTTGATTGTCTGCTGTCACCAGAAACATTTGTTTACAATATCGATGAACTTGAGTAACTTCCTTCTGGGACTTTGATGGATTTCTCAGAAATAAAATGCCTGCTGGGATGTGCTCTACTGGGTAGCAACTGCTAACAAATACAGCTGGTATTCTAATTGTGCAGGGGTTTAAAATTATTCTAAACAGAGAGGGCAGAGAAAAAGATAAAGGCTAACTTTGAAAATACAAAGGGAAGGTTCCGAGGTTGTCTGCTGATGTCATTATAGAGGTGTCAGAGCCAAAGATGAAGACAGTGACTGTAGTCAGAGTTCAGTTACAGTTATACCCATGTTTTCTTCAAGAAAATTGAAATTTCTTGGGTTGCTGCAGAAACAGACAGATGTTTAGAACTGAATTAACACTTCTAGTGTGTCAGATCTGGTAGGATGCTCTGCACACTGCTGGTTTTTTGGTAGGTACATAAATGTGGTTCTTCCTTATTTAAAATAGTAGGGGTTTTTTTTCCATCAAATAGGAAAGGTGGGAGCTGTTAACGGAAAGAAACATAGGCGAGAGGAGTGAACTGAATACATGAAATGACAGTTTTTGTTTCTGATAGCAATGATAACTCTTAGGAGAAACTCCTGGTGTCTGGCTTAAACTATGCTACCCACTTCTGCTTCATTTATTTATGTACTTAGCAACAGTTGTGTCTGCTAAGTTTAAACTTGATTTACATTTCTGAGCTTAGAAGCGTTTTTGTTTGTTTTTTGTTGTTGTTAAACAAATCTTCGGTAAAATAAATAATATTGACTGTAAAGGGTATTTTTTCCTGCTGGCATGGAAGTCATCCATAATCTGAATTTTGTCTATGTACAAAATCTGAAGTATGAGTGAAGTGAGCCTGCAAATTCTGTAGGTCAAGGATGGAAGCTCAGTCATTGTGGATGCTCAAACTAGATAGACCTAGAAATGGATGAGCACATCTCATCAGTTGCTCATCCTTGCTAATGCAGTGCTCTGTGCTTACCTTGCAATCACTGTGCCCACGCTGTCAGAGCCACAGCAGAGGCAGGGCAGACTTAGAGCAGTTCGAACACAGCAGCTTGAGCTGAATTGTGATCAGCCCTGAATGTGTGCCTGGTGATGGAGAGCTGAGTGAGGAGGCTCCTCCTGAGCTGTGTCTGCTGTCTGTTGTGTGGAGAGGGCCAAAAGAGCTACACGTCTGCTTCCAAAGTGCTGTAATTTACAGACTGATGGATTCAAATGAACAGACTCCAGAAGAGCTGTTCTGGTGGACAGTTCTCTGGTGGTTTGGGCTCTCGTTTTCGGTCACTGCTGCGGCGGGGGAGACAGCGCAGGGGGAGATCCTGTGGGTACCTCTGAGGTGGCACTATTGGTGTGATTATCCAGTGTTCCAAGAACAAGAATCCCATTCTGCTTCATCCTAACGTGTGGAGAATATGTGCCATTAGTCACATCTCCTGCCCAGACACCTGAAGCTTGAAGCAGGCAGACAACGTGCCTGTGTGTGTGGGATCCAGACATAAACTCTCTTCAGCTGGTTGTTTGCCAGCAGTATTGCAGTCAGTCTCAAGGTGCAGGAAAACAACCTCAAGGACACCATTGATTTCCGTATGGGGCAGGGTTAAACTTGTTAATCGTCATGGACAAATGTGGAAGTAAGCCCAACCATCAGGGACCCAGATTTTAACCAACTCTTTTTGCCTGTTGTAATGTACATTTCTAAAGAGCAGATACATTTGGAGAGGACGTGTGCAACTAAAACCCACAGACCGTTAGGGTAATTTTTCTTAAAAAGGTTCAATATCACCAAAATATTTAAAAAACAAAGTAACTGTCTGTGTACATAATTATTGAGTGCGAACTGTCTGTTTATGTCTGTGGTGCACAAAATGGAAGTTATGCTGTAGTCCAAGGAATTTACCATTTGAAATAATTCTGACTCTTCCACAAAGAATTTTACGGTCATTAGGGTAAATTTACAGTGCAAGTGACAGCCTGTGGACCTGGATTGCTCTTGGATTGCATGTGTAAGTAAAGAGAAATGTGTTAGTGGACCGTGCTAATAATCTATATAAACCTCTGGTGTAATCTGGGCTGTGAAATGGCACCAAACTATTCCTACATTAAGCCTGCAACTTCTAACGAAACTGGATCAGTATTTGAGCAGCACATCCAGTCCCAGCTCAACGATTCAGGTGATGGAGAATTCATCCCGTGCTCTGGGAAATTGTCCCAGTGGGTGTTTATTTGTGCTGTGAAATGTTGGCCTTCTTTTCTAGTTTGTGTTAAACTTTCTGCCTGTTGCTGTGAATTCATTGAACTTTATCAATGTGGTCGAGCATTCGCCGTTTTTCTTTCACCTGTGTCTTCTTCCCCTCGCTCGACCCTGAGTTCAGTGAGCAGATGTACCTCGTGACCGGGAAAGCGCGGGCCCTGACACGGAACGAGAAGTGGCATCAGTGAGGGAGGTGACAGAAGTTGGTGTGGAGTACTGGCCACAAGCCCTGGGGACAAGGATTGGGATGGGGCCATGGGAAGGAGGGTTTCAAAGCTGTGTGTTCAGGAGAAAGTTAGGTGATGCAATTCATGATTGATATACAACTTAAACTCACGTTTACAGTCATATAACTTGTTAGCACATTTTTAGCAAGTCATTTATTTTCTTCTACCCAGTTTGTCTGGCCTTTCAGACAACTTCCATTATGCTAATGTAATTAATATACATTCTAAAAAGCAGGATTGCAGCAGTTTATTCCAGGAGTGCCTACTTGGCTTTTTTTTGTTTGCTTTCCCATGCTGCCACTCAACATTTCACAACTAATGCTAAAAGAACCTGCTTTCCTGCAATTCTTTCTGGCATGGAAAGGCTTTCCTGTATTTCTCTGCCTCATTGACTCTCTGTCTCATTTAAAAATCTTTGCTGAAAATACATCTTTTTCCCCTTGCATGACCCTCATAATTTTTATCTCTCTCTGCTGTTATTTTAGTATGTAATTTTACTTTTAAACTAGCTGATGGCCCTTCATATGAGAAAGGGCAATCAATAAATTATGTGCTGATTGTGGATATTCTTCATCATATTTTTGTATTTCATTGTCCAGGCTGTGAGAGTTGATATATATTTTTGTTGTACTTTTTCACCTTTTTTAGGGTTTCATTATTCTTGGCTTTTAATAATTGAAAGAAAATTCAATCTTTTTCCATCATGGAAGAGAGAGAATGAAGGAATGAATCTC
The DNA here is from genome assembly GCA_033558185.1 of Dromococcyx pavoninus. Lineage (NCBI taxonomy): Eukaryota > Metazoa > Chordata > Aves > Cuculiformes > Neomorphidae > Dromococcyx > Dromococcyx pavoninus. The sequence continues at coordinate 550,768 of JAUMJL010000137.1, forward strand.
TACCTGCTAAATATCATTTATATCCGTTAATGGCCTTGCTGAGGAAACACAAGCTTGAGCAAACTTGACATGGGCTGAGCAAAGAAAGTGAATGGTTTTCCTGACTAATTTTTAGTTCATGCCACTAAATCATCAACTGGTGGCTTCCAGAGGGAGTAAACGTAGTAAACTGGCCAACAATTTCTGAAATACTTTTCATTTTGTGAAAGTAGAAAGTTTTGGGGGCGTATTTACATAACAGCTTCAACAAGAGTAGTTTTTAAGACCAGCCTTGGTCCTCTCCCCAGGGAATGGGAGCTCTGCAATCCTTCAGAATGACTGCAGGGTAACAAGAAGCTGAGTGTGAGACTGGGGTGTGCAAGGGTTGCCTCCATGCCGGTTGTCTTCCATTGGGAGAGGTTTGCATGAAGAGAAGAATGATGTCCATGGGAAGTCAGTCTCTCCTGACCCAGAGGGTATTTAATGAGTTACTCCCAGTACATCTCTGATGGGAGAGGGCCTTTTTGTCAATGTAAAGAGTGTGAGCATAACTAAAGTTTATAATTAATATAAACTTTGGAGGAATGAAGTTTAGAGAAATAAGATCCAATCTATGGTAAACATGCTCAGTTCTGACAACTCGGAGGTCTGGGTATGTGTGCAGCTACTTAAACATAAACATTTATTCTCAGATGTGTACAGATGTTTCTTCTAAGTTGGTTCTGTGGTTTCATTACATGCTAATTGAGGAAAAAATACGATAGGACTGAGTAGCGCTTTGCAATTTAGAAAGTTTTTCTGCCCGTGAAACTTCATTTTTCCTGTTTTTGTCAGCAGTTTTTTCTTCAAAAAGATGATTGGAACGTATATGATGAGAGAAGTTTGTCTTACTGCTGTTTTTTTTTTTTTATTCATTTAATATTAAATATATGCTCGTGGTAGCACCACCCATATATGAGTTACGTTCTCAGCTTTCAGGAATGGCTGGTGCTGGTTTGTCTTCACACTGTCACTTGATAACTAAATTGTAATATGTAAAAAGCCAGGAACATATTCTTAGGTCATCACAATGCATGAATCCAATCTTGTAAAGATTTTCATTATGACTTGAGGGATGAGATGTGCATCTTGCTCATTTGCTCATACGGATCCTGGCTGCTGACCCATTCATCATACGCACAAGTCCAGGCCGACCAGAATGATCTCTCCAAGAAAGATAAAGAGCAGAAATTTCAAATGGAAGGCATGGTTCTTTGTACCAGCTCACCTCATCTGCCATCACATGTAACTGATATTATCCAGCTTGTCATCTGCCACTGTATCCGAGCACACTGAGAAAGTGGCAGGGGAAAAGGGGGTAAAGAGGAGCCAGAGAGTTTATAAAATAAGATTAGGGGAATTCTGTTTCCCAGGTGTTTCATGTGCTGTTAAGAGAGTGCTAGGATATTTAGAAGCCTTTTGATTGTTTCAATCTATCAATTTTGGAAAAAAAAAAAGAGCAAGCAGTAACACATTATTGGCGAGGGAACGTCATCGGTCAGCCAAGAACAAACACAAAGAGAGACTACCTTGCAATCTGAAAGTGCTGATTGCACTTTCTGTGAAGCCAACAGCAAAAATATGCTTATTTTATTTCTTACTTTGGGTAAACAGCTTAATTGATGACTATCTCATTGGCTAATGCTGTGCCTGCAGCACTGCAAATGGATATGTTCATGTTGGACTGTCAGAGCTCCCAAAACTTAGAAGCTGACACTCAATTTTATAAATGTAAACCAGCAAGAACTTAGTATGATAGATTTTCAAACTCCTTAGCAAATTAAAAATGCAGCTCTTACAGCCATAAAGATTATTTATTAACTTCTAAATATACTCACCAGTAAATGCTATCAGGGAGGACGGCAGCGTATCCAGGGTACCTCCAGTTGCGCCAGGTGATTTGGTAACAAATAACCAGTGCCAGCCTGCTTTGGCCAGAAGTCTGTGACATGAAAGACTCCTGCTTCAAAGATAACTCCCGTGCTTAAACAATTGTCATATTACAATTTGCTGAAATGCATGAAAAGCTTTCTTTTGGAGTTGGTTCCTCTGGTAAGGGATTTGGTAAGGCGTATCTCAGGAGTGAGCAATGTGCTGTGGACAATGTCTGCAGGATTGCTGTGCTCTGGTTTATCATCATTATTTACTTAATTACTGACTTCTTTGTGTCTTTGTTTCTTTTGTTAAGATTATTGACAAGAGAATTTGTGATAAAATAGCTTTCATTTTGCTTTGAGAGTATGGAACAGGAAGCAAGTTGCTGTAATTCCAACAGTTGCACTCTCTCAAAGTTTAGTTCTAACTATCATGAAGTCTCTTCAACTTGGTAACGATGTTTGCAACCTCCTAAAAGTGGATAGCCAAAATATTTATTTTAATGCATATTTTTATTAAACTAGACAGCATTATTACTGCCACAGATTAAAGACCTGTAATGTGACTTTAATATTGTTATTAGATGTTGATGTCTTCGGATAGCGTTCTGAAGATGAAATAGTTCTCATTTACTTTTTACCATAATGAATACTAATGTGTCAGGGGACAAGAGATGTCTTTGCATTCTCTTCAGTTTGGCCAAGTAGGAAAGACAAGAACAGAAGACAACAATTAGTCATGTGTGAGGGAATGCAACTGGAAGTTGTGAGCAAAGGCAGTTGAAATCCAGTCATACAGATCTCCCTCTCATTTTCTGTTTTGACTGAATAAAATAAGAATAGATAGTGGGTTGTCCAATTTCCAAGATTTCTGGTGGGAATTAGTCGTAATGGATTTGTTATTTCTACAGTGCTTTACAATACTATTTCATCTCATTATTGGTGGTTTCATACTCATCATATTATGAGCTCTTTCAGGAAAGGAAAAATAACTCATTTCCTGGAGGAGGTTTGTTTTTTACGCTTGCAACTAGAGACTAAATGTTTTTGCTCAAGAACAAAAATATTTCATCTCGTGGACAAAATTAAAGTAGTGCTGTCTTCATTCAATCTGGGTACCTGTCACAGGTACAATAGATAGAACAAGGATCTGGTTTTATTCGTGTGTACATAGGAACGTATTGCTTGGTTAAAATTGTTCAGGGCAATTTTTTCCCAAGTTAGGAGCCTGCATGTAGTTATCAGAGCTCGTTCACTCTTGGAATCCACAATGTACCTTAATATGATTTATATTAAATAACAATAAATGTTAAAGTGGCTTCAGATGATTTTTTTTAGTCTTCTAATGTTTCGCTTGTGACAACAGAAGTTGTATATGAACGTGGCACACGTGCCAAGTTCCTTTCTCACTCTGTTTGACCGAAAGGGTTTCACGGATGGTGGATAAGGAAGCACGATTCTTCACCGACACATGCATGACTCAGTTCTAATTCCAGAGGTCTGGGAACTCTAAGGGCTTCCAGTCAAATTTGCTGTGTTAAGATTTAGCCAAAAGGTTGTGCCTGCTTTTGTCACACATACGTCGTCGTAGCAGAGAAATTAAGGCTGTAGTTTGTAGAGGTGTTACTGCCAAGCACCTCAGAATGGCAGTGAAATTCGCTGGATGTAGCTGAATTCCTCCACTGTTTGGAGTGTATATCCTGAAAATCAAATTAAGTCTATGATTAGACATGCATATAATGTAAGAGTGCATCCTTCAGTGTTGTGGTTTTCTTCCAGTAATAAATAAGTAAAATCCCAATGTTTTATTAGATTTTGGGTTATTTAGGAGGAAACAGTTCTGTGGGATATTTTAATCATGGAGCTAGTTAATGTGTTTCAATTAAGTATTTTTGCCTATAATGTGAATTGTTCTTTTAAGATGACTGGCACTTTATCTCACTCATAAATGAAGCAGCAGCACAGCACTGCTGTCTACGAGAGTCCCTGCAAGGAGCGGCCGCTGCTGGCAGGGCTTCGGTTTAGTTCTGTTCCACCTTTCTGTGCTGCTGTTTTCCTTTGGAGAACTTCTGTATTTAAAAAGAAAACAAAAGAAAACATTATAGTGATAATTTTTGGTGTCTGGCTGTTACTGTTTAAAAGGTGCTGTTATTGATGTCTCCATACCAGATGGTGTGATCCCATGGTGCCTCTTCGAAGATGTGATATATGAGCATGTATCTCAATAGTTCAGTGTTCATAATATAAATCAGTCTTATGATATGTTCCAGCAGATAAAACTGGTCCTTTTATATTCCTTCTAAGGACCAAATTAATCAAGCACTATTTTGCTTAAGTTTTGGTTTATATTCTTATATATTTTATTTTGTAGATGCTCTTTTTTATCCATAAGTACACGCTTGCTGGATTTAGTACGTAAAGGAAGGTGCATATTTGTAATATTTGAGAATAACAGAGGTAAAATATTGCTGGTTGCAGGTGTTGTGTACCTGGGAGAGTCAGAGGTAAAGTTTATTTTGCTTCTGGCCTGCAGAGAATTTCAGGGTTCAGCAAATCCTGTGTGTTGCCTCCATAGCAGAAATATGGTACATAAAGTAATAAATAGTATAAAAAGGAGTAATAAACCATGCTGTTTGTTTAAAAAAAAAGAGGGGAAACGTGTAATATTCTCTCTTTTAAGAGATGAGCATTATAGAGAAGGAATGAATGAAGTATTGCTTCGTGTGGTTAAACTTGTGGCTAGACATTGGAGAGCAAACAGCTGAGGCTTCTTGTGCCTCTTTGTTTGGTTTTAAGTGGCCCTTGAGAAAGGTATTGTGATGAGTGGAGGAGTCTATGGGAAAACACCTCTTCCTTCCCGAGGTTACTTTTAAGGTTTGTGGTCAGATAAGTCTCCTTTAATGATGATAAATACCTGGCTTTGTATCTTTGGGGTTTCTCAGCTCTTTATCAGTTCTTTATCAGTGTTATAATATAGTAATATAAGAATTTGAAAGTAATATCAGGAAGTTCTTTCCTTATGTATGGTTTCTTTATAGTTTCTAAGGCCAAAAGTTTGCACGACAAAGATATAAGATTTTCTGTTGTAGTGCATTCTGTGGTATAGATCATTAATTGTTACCAAAACTTCAGCTTGGGGCTGGGGTGTTTCCTGCCATTGCTGTTGTCTAACAGAGCTGAGCTGGCTGGGCTCATGAAACTCCATTGTAAATTTTGGCTGTGTAACCTACTAAGTGGTTTATAGGGGTTTGCAGTGCTTCTAATAGCTAATGATAATTAGGTTTTTTGAACAATAGTAATAATTTAAGCATATTGCTGTAATGAATGTTATCTCGTCTTTTTCCTTAATTAGCCAAGTTGTCTTCAGTTCACAATCACCATTATGACTGAAAAATTTAAAAGTAATGGCTTGTAGATTGTAATCCATTCCTCCCATACTGCTATTTACTTTACAAATTTAGGTCTCCACAATACATTTTAGAAGGATTAGATCTGTGAAATAATTTGGTAAAATGATCTAACATAAGTTAAGGGATAAGCTAGGGACACAGTTATGTATTTGAATAATTCCAATACCTTTTCTGTCTGTTCTGCACTTTCCCATAAATTTCTTGCTAGGAATACCAGTGGTTCTGATTTAACAGCACTGGTGGATAAATTTGCCTATGATTAGGAAAATATATTCTTAAAATTGTTTATACTTATCCAGCATTAGCAACCATAGCCAGGTTTGACCCGACTTCGTTCCAGTAAAGACAAAACTAGCCAAATACTTAAGAAAGAAGTTTTTCCAAATGTTGGTACATGTTAAAATCTTACTGAACTATTAAAACCTCAGGACTTCAACCAATTTATTTTAACCATGATATGGCCTAAAGTTGAAGTATTTTATAAAAGCTAAACAATGCCAAATGCATTTGGCTGAGATCAAAAGCCAATCTATTTGTTCTCTTTCATCTTCAGTGTTCCATTTCCTAGGAGTATGACCTTAGTCAAACATCTATTAAAGTTCGCTTTTGATCTTACTCCCTTTTTTACAAAAAAGAAAAAAAGTCAATCTTTAAAATTTTCTTCCAGAGACAATCACACCATTGTGTTTTAATGTTCCAGCAGGGTGTGAGTAAATAGGATTCTCTGATGTATGTGATAGAACAGTGGTTAAATGGGACAATCATTTTTGTGTCAGAGACAAGAATCAAAAGGAAGCATTCTTCAGAAGCTGTTAACTGGAAAGATCCCCCCCCAGGTCAGCAGAAGCACGTTAGCTGGTCAGCGGGCTGCATTTTGTGGTCCTTTGATGAAAACGCCTTGTAATTTGATAACAGGTAGCTGTTCATTTGTAACACAATTTTCTCTTCACCAGTCAAAGCTGCTTAGTGATTAATCAGTAAAAAGGTTAATTTTCTTCAAGTATGAGCAGTTTAGTGGCTTTATGAAAGAAATAAGGACGGATGGGATTGTGGATATTACATCCTTTATTTCCTGAATAGAATTATAAAGATGTTTCTTGGTCATTTGTAAGTTCCTATACGTTGGGCAGCTTAACTGTCTCACATTCACTTCTTGGTTTAAGGCCTTTTTAAAATATATACTGGTTCCTAAAACTGTGTAGGGAAATAAAATTATGGTTAAGATCTGTATTTAACGTAGTGAGCTGGTCAATTTTTAATTAGTCCACAATATCTTTCCTATTAAACCTATTCTCATCAATGTAGTAGGGAAATCTCAGTTAAAGGGTATAGTAGATAAATACTGAAAAGATTTATTAAAAATCAATATCGAGAGATGAAGCAATGTATATTTTTAATAAACTATTCAATCGACAGATGTATCTCATATTAAACTTCTAAAACCAGGGTTAAATATGGAAACACATTTAAGTATTACCTAGATAAGCTTATAATAACATATAATAATCTATCAATGTGGGAAAAAGCTTTAAAATAGACTTTAACCCCTCGGATCTGAAAAGTTAGCTGCTAAAAGTAGAATATTAATATTGAGAAAAGGTTGAGGAGTATAGAGCAGAGTAATTTTAAAGGGAATGCTTGCAAGGGGTTACTTATGTAGTGTAGACTTCTGGAAAAGCACGATAAATATTTTTCTGAAGTGACCAAAGATTTTCAGTACATCTTGGGTGTCGTTTATATTAAAAATCCAATGATCTGTTTTAAGATCTGAATGTATTTTGACTACTGCAATAGTTGCACAAAACCTAAGCTAAAAATGTTTGTTGCCATAGTTTTAGCAGTGAAACTGCTATACTGGTGCTAACTCAGGAGTAAAGACCACAGAGTTTATCTGCAAAGATTTGCAAGGGCAAAGAGAATATTTGCATAATTTTAGATTACTGAGTGTTTCAGTTCAGTGACTAAATTATTCCTCTCCTTCTTGAGCCTGAATTTGGCTTGGAGGCTGCAAGTTAATTCAGCTTGACCAATGAGCAGGGACACATCCTTTAAGATTTTGAAAATGGTGTGGTTCATCTTCTACAAGTTATTTTTATTCACTACCTGGAACAAGAAAATAAGTTTCCAGTCAGTGTCTCAGATTTGAAAAATGTTCTTTACCTTGCATAGCATGAGATGGAAATAGCTATTCTGGCATAACTTAATAAACAAAGAAGATATTAACCTATTGGGACTAAATTATTTGTCTCCTCTGTTTTTTCTGTAAGTACATATGCGTGAATAAGCTTCAACAAAACTATATGAAAATAACTTAAAAACAGATCAGAGCAACTAGAAGTAAAAAATGCTTAAAAAAAAGGAAAGGTAGGGTACACGCTGCTCTGTAACTGTGTTCCGTAGAGGCTCTGCTTGTGTGATCAATAGTCATTCATTTATGCCCCAGAAGAAAATACAGCTCTTGGTATTTTTTCACCTATGGTCCAAACATAACCAGAAGTTAAATCTGCTTTCTCCAGGCTGTGGGCTGCCTCCTGTTTGCAGTGTGAGAAATTCACGTGTCCATCCCCTTCTCGCAGAAGGTGCCCAAGCAACACCTCAGCTTTGACCCGAGGGAGCCTTCACTGCCTGTCGAGGTAGTTCTTGCCTCAGAGAAATGAGACTTTTTGGCAAAAGCTGCATTCCTGATGGCTGTGTGAAGCATCAGGTTTTGAGATGGATGCATTTTTATGCTCCTCAATTTAAAAAAGAAATAAACCATCAGGTGTTGTTATGTCAAAAGTGTATATAGAGAAATCATAATGTAATGTAGGTAGAGTCTTCTGAAGAGGTAGAGACCTAGAGTTTAATCCTTGCTCCCCCATGCATTATTTGATTTTACATTGAACAATTAACTTTATGAATCAGCTATTCCAAGAAACTTTTAAGTCGTGTTTCTGCACTATGTTCTATGTCTTTAGCAAATTGATAGCAAATGTAAATGTGGTAGGTTCTACTTTAAAGCTGGAGATCTGCTTGGACCCTGTGTCAATGATTTCCTGGATTTTCACTCAACTGTTCTCCTTTCTTGCCAGAGAAATTACTGCTTCACTAATCTGTGCTGGTCATGCTGGTCCAGCTGAAGTGAACAGTGGCTAGCAGGGGTAGTATTTTAGTAATCCAGTCTCTAACATCAGTGTTGATCTTGACAGTAAATTGAGGTTTCATCTGAAATCCTGTAGCACAATGAATTTGTGGAACTCAGTATTCACTTAAAATCCTTGAAATATACCGTGTTTTAAACTGTGTTTCAAACAGTTCGGATGTAGCTGAGCTTTGCCATCTGATAGAGAAACAATATTTGTGTGGTAGTTTCCAGTCATAAGTAGGAAGTAGCTTGAAATCACTCACAAAGATATCCTTATTCTCAGAAGACTTTCTAGCCCAATTAATTTTACAAACTCAAGAGATTTGTGTCAACTCCAGATAAGCTTGCAGAGTTTTTGGTACTTAACTGAAAGGACCTCCAAAAACTTCACCACTTTCCCTGTCGTTACCGCTTATGGCCAAGAACTTTATACCCACAGGAATGGATTTAACAGAAAAGGAATAAACATGGAGAAAAAAATAACAGCTAATTGTAATTTCAGGTGGCAGCACACGCACCATGACAGACATCTGTGATTATAGTGAATTACAGAATGTCCATGGTGAATATGAGCCCTATTAGGTTTTAAGGTATTTATAACCTAATTTTAGTTTCTCATGAACCCAAACGTATTCTGAAATGCATAACTGAGTCCTGCAATCAGAAAGAAATGCAGTGGGCTCTGAGGCCCAAGAGAAGGTGGCCGTTAAGCTCTGTGAGTGCATCCAGGGCCCTGGCTGTGTCTGAGCTTTCCAGGCTGTTGAACAGTCCAGGATGTTTTGAATTTGACTGAATTCAAGTTGCCCACCTGGGCTGTTATGCTGGACTGAGAGAATTACTGAGGTTACCAAAGCATTCCTGCTCTGTTGGCTCTGAGGCCTGTCTCAAAAGTCTCTTTTCCTTTTGAGGCTGATGACAGCCACCTTTTTATTCTTTCCTGTGGCTTCTGAATATTTAGCACTCTGGAATTAACATTTTTTTCCTATACATGCAGTTTATTTTATATGTTGCTCTCAGGGAGGAAGTTTAACATATTTTTGGTTTGGCTTTTAATTTTTCAAGTCCTTATCTCAAAGAATTGTAATCTTTAGTCTGTGACAGCATTTTGAAAGCATAAGCAGTAGTTTAAGAGTTTAGATGATTATGAGCATTAGTTTACCTTGTCTTATTCCTAACTGAAATCTGAGTTCTAATGGGTGAATTTTTCACTCTTGTGATGTACAAAAACACTTTTTAACTACACCACATAGTGTAGTTTTCATTTTGTGTTGAAAGTTTTCAATGCCATAACTAGAAGTGTATCAAATATGCACTGAAGAACATATGAATTATCAGTATAAAGCGGTTGTGATCTTTTCAGCAATAATTCAATGGCTCACGCGTCTGTCTCGTGTACGCTTCCATCTCCTGAAACCCGTAGATCAGAAGTGGAGTGGTCAGTCAATCAAACATGCAGAAGGTGGTAAAGGTCACGGTAGTGCAGCATACTAAAAGCCTTACAATCTTGACAAATCATCCTCATGGCGTAGATAATAAAAAACAGCAGAAAATGTCACAAAATTAATCAATTCTCATGAGACACAGTAAGAATGAAGGAAGAAAAATAATGTAACTTTCTTAGTGCTCTTTCTAGTTCTCATTTTTCTGTTTCCCTCCAATGAGGTGGCTGCAGTTTTGATTGACAGAAGATACCAGCTACCTTTCAGGATACAAAGTCATCTGAAAACTACATAGCTGGGTATTGCTGTGCATCAGCTTGAACATGAGTGCTCCTGCTAATATAGGTATAAGCACAAATATGGGATTAAAATTTCTATGCACTTTGAACTGAGCCCCTTGGGTTTAGGTGAGAAAGCTGGCAGGTCTTTGGTCGTCGTGTTTTCACATGGATCAAGGATGGAAGATGTTAATGTTAAAAATATTTGCAGTCTTTCAGATGGATGTGGGGAAGATAAGATTAGGCTGTACAAAACAACAGAGGTTATAATGGCGTGACAAGCCTAAATCATAGAGGCAGACGTGGGATGAAAGCATTTGGAAAGCAAGCTCTCCCCATTTTTTAAAGTCAACACCCAGATTTGAAAGGATTTGTATCTGTCTAAATATGTGTCACGTTTGAACATGACAACTTGTTACTGCTGTGAGTTATTCCATGGAATGGCAGGGACTTGTTGATGAGTAGAGGTTCTCACCTTGTTTGTGCTGATGTGAACTTCTGCATGAAATTATATTTCAGAATTAAAGTAAGGTGAGCTCTTTTGTTTAATGCTGTGTTAAACAAAAAATACTAGGATTGCAAAATCAAACCATGAAAAATTCCAAAGCATTTGTGCAACCCTAATTTTGATCCCTTGGGCATTTGGTAAAGTCTTTAAATTACATTACCACATACTGTTTTTTTCCCCAGCAGAACTACCTGGTTGATGATAGAGAATCGATTGACCTGTGGGGGAAGTGAGGTTGTATGATGAAGAGACCTGGCTGGAGGTGTGTCCCTGTCTATCTGTGGAAACGATGTAGGGAATAAGGGAACTGTGCAAAGGCAAATAAGGTCTCTGAAGTAAAGGCTACCTGGCAGTTCATTGCACAAATGAACTGATGGAGACTGCTCAGTGGAAGGTTAATTTCTCACAAACCCTGAAAAATACACTTAATATTGGTTTGGGTTACTTTCCCCCAATAAGGTTTTTTTGCCGTAGTATAATGGTTTTTGACATTTTAAAGTGGTGGTGTTTAGAAATTTTAGGGCACTCAGAAATTTTCAATATTGTCCAAAATATTTTGCTAAGAAGGATCCTCAGTGATCTCTGAGCTTTTGTTAACTGAACGTGTTTAGAGAATTAGTCTGTATTTTTCTTCTTCACTTTGAACATGTAGCAGGATAAATACTGTAAAAATACTTGCAAATTTTCTACTCTAAAAATAAGGTTTTGCTGTTTATTGGAGTGCTTTCGTGATGCAAAATGGGAGACAAGAATGTATCTTTCAGAAATGTTTGTGATACCAGAATGACTGGCTGCAGGTATCAGAACAGATGAAAGGAGCTCAACTGTAGTAATACATTTCCTGGCTATCGACTACATTTCATCTTGGCAGTGTCAAATGGGTGTAGCGTGGATTTCAGTGTGGGCTCCAAAGTGTCCTCCCAGGCCTGGGGTGAATGCTCACACAGCTCAGCCCATGATGAAGCTTTGCACTGGGCGCTTAAGCTGAAATCCCATCCTCTGCCTGCAGTGGCCAATTATTCACCAAGTTCTTTCCTTACAGTCTCTAAAACGTTTCACGTTGATGGATTGTTATGACCTATCTGAAATGGTAGCCAGGATATCTTTGAGCAGCCATTGAAAAGAGAACATGTGCGAGAGCTAAAACTTCCCTGCCCCTTCCAGTTGATTCAGTTTACAGAAAGAGAGAAACCAAGCGATATTCAGACTGAGGTATTTGGACCTGTCTAGAAACTGCTCTCACACTTCGGTAATTTTAATGTTCTCATTGGAGAATTTGGTTTCACTGTCCTTTGTGTTAGTTTGGGTTTTACTTATGTGTTTATCACTAAGCAAGGATTAGGATTAGCATTTCAGCTACAGAGAAGCCTCCACTTTCCAATGTGACAGTTTAAACTACTTAGAAAATCCTTACAGGCATTCTGAAAATGTAAAGGCTGTTATATCTATTTATTTTTATTAATTTCCTTATTTAAGAAAATGGGAAAGAAAGCCTATCCTTTTTAGTCTTCCAAGACCTAATTTATTGCATGTTTCAGGTTTGTTTTCACTGTTTGCAATATGGTATCTCATATTAACATTTCATACTACCAGATGTTTCATTATTCCTGTTTTAGCACATCATACTTGACCCATAGCAGCTCTGAATGCAAATAACAAACAAGCCAATGCACAATGCTTAACTATTAGACTGAAGTAATATGGCAAGGCTAAACTGGTTTTCATTTTTCCTTTTGAATATTATTAATTGCAATGTGTTGACTGTTAATTTAATTAAATGTTTTGTTTTAATATAAGACCATTCTTCAGTTCACTGACTCACCGTTTCATTTAATTAATTGCAAACCTCAAGATTTGATTACTCATAGTTCTCCTTTAGTTAATTTCCTTGTTCACAGTTTTGACAGAAAAGCTTTCAAACTAATACGAAGGAGGGGCACAGTTGAACTAATTAAGGGACTGGGAAAAAATAGCTGTAGCTAGAGTACAAGATTAGCAGATACTCAGGGTCACCTTAAAATGCTCAGAGTCCTTGTACTCACCATCAAAATCTAATTTTCAATGACTGGACATTAGTTAAACATGGAAGACTCACTTGCATGCAGGAAACCCTGGCTGCCTCTGTGTGGAAATGTCACTGAGTTTTTGTTTCTTACGTTTCCAAGAAGGTATTTGTTCATCGGTGATGTTTACTGGCAGCAAGAGACAGTGTCCTCTTGTTGTCTGGTGCTCAGGGAAACTGGTGAGTTCAGCACCACCCTGTAACAGGAGACTGGCCCTGAGGGGATACAGCTACAAACCACATTGGAATTGTGATCTTTGGGCCGTGCAGTAAAAATGCGCTTTTTCGTTGAAGTTATTCCTGAGACTTCACAGAGAAATTGGCTTCAGTAGTCTTTGTGTCTGCATAGGAGATATTTGTGTAAACTATTAACCACTAAGTGTAATAGGATGCAGACAAGGAATGGTGACCCTTTCTGGTCTTCACACCCTCTCAAGTGCTACAGGTGCCTTTGGCTTTAGGAGCGGAGGACGTGTCCAGTGGGGCCCTCACAGGGCAGTCAAGCCTCACGCTATGTTCAGGTCTGTTCCGTTTCCAGTGCCCCACAAGCAGAACAGTGTGGTGTGAGCACATTGCATAAGCTGAGTATGGTCCTAATTGGGATCAAACCCCTTTATTTGAAATCTGGTGCTTAGGTGTCATTTAGCTGTGGCTCAGAAGGTAATTGCAGAATCGTATTTCAGTGCAACCTAAGCATAAAGTGTACCAGTTTGTGTGTCCTTGAAGGGTTATTTCAGGGCTAAATCCGTGTGTTGTATGCTGGTTATGCAGGCTTGTCAAAGGGAGGGTACACAGTGTCCTGACAAAACTGAGCTTACAGAATGAAGATTAGCAGTGGCAGTTGGTTGTTCCGCCCTATGCACGATGCAGGGGTACCTGAGTGTGCACCTTCACAATCTGTTCTGCGGTTGTAATCAAGATTCACAAATACAGAGCTGACCCAGAATGTGGCTCCGAGGTTTCTGCAGTAGAGCTGGTGTCTCTGGAAGAACCCAACCAGCTCTTCAAGGAGCTCCTGTCTTTCAGCCAAAACTCCTGGTAGGTTGTGGGCTGCTGTTGGCAGGAGTGGCTCCACCGGCCACGTGGTGCTGGCAGTTTTGAAAACAAACCATCACAACTGGGGCGAGACTCATGCTTTTGATGTTGTTGTTAGAACTGTAGGGGTTGTACGTGGTGGATAATGAGCGCTATGTAGTTTATTCCTGGGTGTTCAGTGGTTGATCACAGCTGGCAGAAGATAACTGAAAGAAAGGAAATTTTAAGTGTAAATGGAGAGAAAAAAACCCTGAAAGCTTTGAAGTAGTAATCCAGGATGTCAGTTTTCCTAGAAATCCCTTTTCTTTCCCAAGGTGAAAGTAGAGGGGTAGATGTATACATTACAGCAGTTTTCAAGTACATTTTTCAAAAGGAGGTGCTAAGTGAGATTCTGTTGCTGATGATTCATCTGAGAGGATGGAAATAATTCTTCAGTTCTTTGTAGATCTTTAGATAAGTCAGTTGAAGAATAGCCCTCTTTGCCACAGCTAGCTGGAGCTGAGTCAATTATAGAAACGAGTTTTATTAATAGTTAAATTAAGTAGTAGCTTCAGTAATGTTAGCCATGGCAGTAGCCTTAATTGAAGATTATGCCAGTGGGTGATTTGCTGTGCCTTTTCGTCCATCATTTCAATCAGTAGCACACCTTTACTGCTGAAACAATTTGCTTTAACCTCGGTTTTATTAGCTTGCAGAAATGCTGATGAATTAGTAGTGTGTTTTTAAAGTGTCTCATACAGTCAGATCCTGGGTCTTTTACTGCTATCACAATTCAAGAAATTATAAAAAACTAGGGGATAGTGAGTAAGAGTATAAAGACTTTGCTGACACTGGGCTTAGAGATAGTATTGGCTGTATCTGCTTCAAGCTTATGCGTCACTGCTCAGGATCTTCTGGCTGTAGAACTTTCTGCATCAGGACTGGGCTTTACTCTTCGAACCTTTAATGCTGAAGCAGAGTGACTTCGGTGTGGCAGATGGTGCAGCAGAGGTTTCTGATACATCACTGGTTTTTGGCAGTTGTCCTTATGGCAACTGTGTCTGGTTAGGGAGCTCAGAAATGCCTGACAATAATTACCTTTAATTTCTGCAGGCAGCATCGTGGTGGTTTTGGGATTGTGTTTACTCTTTTCTGTTTGTGCCTCGGTACCCGTTGTGCCTCTGTTATGTTGTGACACAACTACTCAGTGGAGGTTGGTTTGTTTTCTTGTACAGTGCCCTGGATAATGTTTGGGTTTGTCTTTTCACTGAACATTTTACTAAAGTTTTCGATCCACTTTCCATTCCCTGTTTATCTCCTTATTAATAAGTTTCTCTACTCTTTTGTCTATTTTAACTAAGTAAAGTTTTTTGACTTCGAGTATCAAGAACCTGTAAAAATACTGACCCTAGTGAAAATATTTGCCATCATATTGGTTCATCTGTATGTATTGGGTACAGTCAAATAATAAAATCTGATGACAGTATGTGATGACTGTATTTTGTAACCTTTAAAATAAATGTGAATTCTTTGCAAATAGATTAAAAGTATAAAGTACAAATAAGAGTAGGCAGCGAATAGGTAGGAGTTCTGAAAATGCTTGAGCAATGGCTGAAGCTCAGGACCTGAAGTTGTTTCGGATAAGGAGGAGTAGTGCAGGTGTGCAGGTAGGCAGGCAAATCACACAGGTTCCTGGAAATCTTGGAAACAGTAAATTCTTCAGAGATCTTGTACTGGTGCTTGTTTTTTGAACTTCCTGAAAATAATGTGGAATTCAGTCAAAGAACAATCCCACCTCCTTTCCCTAGGAAAAAAGTAGAAGTTTATAGACTACTTCATCTTCTCCAGAAAGCACGTGAACAGTTTTGTTATTTAAGGTGTGTTCTTTGATGGAGTAAATGTGAATGATGTCAGCCAGAGAATTTGTAAAAAAAAAAAAGGAGTTTAGACAACTTTGCGTCTGCTTGATCAAAAAAACCTACAGTGTCTGCAAAAGAACTTCCAAGAGTGGTAGGAATAAAAGTATTTTTAAATTAGAAGTGAGCACTGTTACACTATAGTGGTGTTCTGTATGAGGTGAGGACTGCATTAAATTACCGAAAGGACAAGATTGTTGATGATATTTTCTGGACTTATTTTTATATGTTTGTATTTAGTGTATATTAATAATTAAATCCGTATAGATTTTCCTGTATCCATGACAAAACAGTGAGCCGAGTGCCTGTCTAGTGTAGGTGATATTTGTTAGCTCTGGCATCAGTGCTTTGGGAATATGGGATTTTGTTTTTGTGAGTGTTGTGAGGCTCTTAGGCAAAACAGAAGGTAGAGGTCAGACAGCCTGGAGAGAAGAGAGATGTGTAACTCCCTTCTCATAACCCATCACCTCCAACTTACTGATAATAATCAGGAATCTTTGCTGCAGTTATCCAAATTGCTGTATCCATATGTGATAATACATGTCCCTCCTCTATGCAGTTGGAGTCTATTGATTGCTTGCTTACTTAAATCATATTAAAATAATGAGAACTTTTTTGAAGCCCATTATAGGAGCAGGAGAACTAATCTAAATGTCAGATTCATAGCAGCTTTTGAAAGGAAGTATTTTAATTTATGGCTGTGTGGCAGTATAGGATGTGAAAATTATTAGTTCACTTTAATCAGTATCTAATCTCTCAGTAAGCAGTGCTTTGCAGAAACAGCAGATTATTTAATTCTGGTTTGATGTCTGATATCTTCGTGGGTTGATACAACAAGCACCACCAACAAAAAATCATGAGTTTTTTGGTAAATGCAGTTTGGGGCTTTTGTGGAGCTATTGCCCAACTTATCTGATGTGAGGTGTTTCGCTTGCTTTTTAGCAAATGACAAAAGCAAATCATACTGTGCTGGGAGGAGGACAGCAAACCCATCTAATCCATAACTGAACAGCTAAACAATTAGACCTGTAGAGATCTTTTTGGCTGCACGGCCTTATTCCCTGTATATTCCTGCAAGACAAGTGAACTTCAGATGAGATATTATCAGTCATATCTTGCCCAGAGTTAAAATAATTTGATGCTGTTTGGAAGAAAGTCTGATTTCTTACTTACTGAACAAGTTAAAAATGATAAAACTTTAAAAGTTTACTTTAATGAAAAAAAGATATTGGGAATCTAAATAATAATTTAAAAACTATGGTAATGATGGTAACCTGTACCCTGATGCAACTTTGCTTTTTCTCTTTTGCTATTAGAAATTAATTGTTTTTTAAAACACTAGAAAACCTACCACTAACCCCACTTAATTCTGTAAGTTTATACTGGTCTTAATGGTCTCTTAAAGCTGGGACGGAGTTTATAATTACCAACGTTGTACTTTTTTAATATTTCCAGTGTAATATTTTCCAATAGCAATAATGTCAATCCAAACCAACATACTTCAGAAAAAGGCAAAATAATATTTGGATATATACTATAATAGTACAGCATTGATTGTTCCCTGTTAATTGGCTTTGAATGCTGAAATGAAGGAATATTCTATCTTACTATTGTACCTGGAAATTTTATAGCAGCTAAATAAGTCAAGCAGAAAGTGATCAAAGTGACAGGAAATGATACCTAAAAGTATAATCAAAAGGGATACCATTAAATATAATATGTTTTTCTACTATATATGTAAAAAACCCCAGAAAAATAAACATGAAAGAATTAAAAAATATATCAATGCTGAGAATGGTGTGCTGAAATGACTCGACCTTAAAATAAAGATAGTGTTCAGGATATCATTGCATAACTGGATTAAGAATGTGTATTGAATTTGTGACTTGTTCTCACTGGAAGGAATTGTTTTGGTTTTCATGTTTTTCAGTGCTGCATTGTTCAGTATGATATTGCATTTTGTTTATTTATATTTTTCCAGGTCTGACAGCGGCTGCCATGGCAGAGGCCATGAAGTTACAGAAAATGAAACTTATGGCAATGAACAGCCTTCATGGGAGTGGAAGTCAAAACGGAACAGAGTCAGAAAATGAAGAGCTCAATTCGAATGCAGGTGAGTAATGCTCTGTACGTGAGCTGGAGGGGAGCTCCTAACGCCTGCTTTTGTGCAAAGGGAAACCAAATCAAAAATCTGAACGCAAATTCTTGCACTGTTTTGTTTTGTAAGCTTTGCTCTACTGATGTCAAATCAAAATTATTGCACTTTTTCTTCCAATATTCCTCCGGTTTCCCGTCTTCAGAGCCACCTTCACTAATCTTTTGTAAAATACTGGTGCAGGATTGTTTTCATTATGTTTGAAAAGAGACATTTTAAACTGTTCCTTGGATATGTTTTTAGTAACAAAAGACTTGTCTATTGGCAATAATACAGTGAGCCTGGAGTTTTCCTGTAAACGATGGAAAGTTTCCAAAACGTCAGGTTGTTGGAACTCATATTATGAATTCCATAGTTCACTGGAGAAGGTTCAAGTAGGGAATGTTAAATCGCCAACTTTCTGGCTTTTCTGCGTTTTGCTCTTTCCTTGAATGGCTCTTTGCAAACCACAGCTCTGAAGGAGAGTCACGATGAACATTTGGTATGGGCTGTCTGGCTGGAATGACCTTGGGCAGAAGGCGCTGGCGCCGAGCACGGCGTTCGGTCTATACCGCTATAACCATTCGTCTAAACTTGAACTAAGCTCCCTGAGACCCACGTCCACGACAATAGGGTTCAAAGTTTAAGTCAGAAATGGATCCTTTTGATCTTCTTTGTTTACTCAAGTGTTCTTTTCAGGTGAATAGAAGAGAATTTTACTTGGATAATAAAAGGAATCATTTAAGATAGATCTGTTTTGTCTCAGAAAGCTTTAAGATACCTGTTACAATAAGGACAGGTTGATACGGATTCGCTTTTTTTGGCACAAACAATCCTGCAAAACACTCTTACCATATTGGAAGCTTAGACATCCTTTGTCTCCATTATCAATTCAAGAGCAGAGGCCTTGCCTGATGCCGCATTGCATTCACACATTTCTGAAGCCACACATGCGTCTCTACAGATGAAGCCGCTCTCACAGTTTGCTTGCTTGGATGGTGTGTAGTGTATATGCATTGTACCATCAAAATGGTAATTTATTAGACCAATAAAGCAGCAGCTGGGAGGTCTTAGACTAATTTTCTAAAGGAATAACTTTGAATTCATGGCAAATTATGCACAAAGCAGTCTTTCCAAAAGCAGTGTTGCCTTTTGCTAATTTTGTGTACTCATTTGTATTGAAGAACTCCGGCTTCTCATTCATCCATTAAACCCTTCCCCAGCTCTCTGTTATGTGGGATGTGTATTTCTTATTCACCTCCCAGACCCTAATCAATTAGTGCTTATTGAATTCAGAAAAAAACCGACTGGAAAAGCATATTTATTTTGTATAACTATCATAGTCTTTATATAGTTCAGAATGAATTATGGAGTTCCACTGAATGCTAAGAAATACAACCGAAGAGAGAATTCCTCATACAGAAAATACGTAGGATTTAGTGCACAGTGCTGTATAAAAACTTGCTAATTTGAGTGTTCATGGTTTGGTGTGTTACCTAATATGCCAAAATTTGTATATTTCACACAGAGAGAACCTATATTGCCTTAATATTATTATCTTATTTTTAGTACCTTGCCAAGTTTTATCATACCAGCCTTTCAACAATACATCGAGAGTATGGATATTAAATAGAAGTTCTCTGTAGTTTAGCAATTCTTTGAGTTCTGCAACTCATTCAATACCTATTTCAATATTTGGAAAAATTCCCACTGACTGTAGCTGACGTTCCAGTGGGGCCCAAGGATAAGGATATGGTGTCAGTTACATAAAGGTCTTTTCTCAGTTCTTTCCCCTTTTCATTGCCTAATTCAGTACAGTTGCCAGGAGCAAATTTGCTGGATTGAGTGCCAATGTTGCTTGCAAACAGAGAAATAAGTCCTTAACAAAAAGAACTACTGATCATAGTAAAAAAAAAAAAATCCCAATTTCCCCTCCTTTTAGTATGTACAATGCCAGTATTGGGGTCATTTTCATAATGCATGGCCTCTGTCTTTATGAGAGGATCACCTTTTAAAGACTTGCATTTAGCAGGTAGAGCAGGATGTGTCAAAAAGGAAAACCAAAATGAAAGGAACGTAAAGCTTAACTATGCATCTTGAGGAATTATCGAATATTCCTTATGGAAAACTCACAGGAGATTGAGGTGGGGCGTGGAGAGAGTTGGCATTTTGTTTAGAAATTGGTAGACATGTTGTAATTTTGATTCACTCTGAAGAGAACACCGTGATAATTCTGTGTGCATGAGCCCTATACCAAATGTTTGTTTTGCTCTAGACTCTCACACTTTAAATGACTATTAAAACCAAAATGGGGATGTAAAATGAGAAAGAAAATTGAATTTTGAAATCTTTTTTACTAAGAAGAGATAGAAAAAAAACAGACCAAAGGAGTCAGAAGTCTCATAAGTGAGAAAAAGATTTTATTTTAGGAGAGAGACCTACAGTTTCTTTGATTTGAGGTTGTGTTTAATAGCTTCTGTAATGGCTGCAACATGACTCTGCATCTAGGTTTCAGCATGAATAACAACCTGTTCGTGTTTCATTTAGCTCCAAATGAGAAATTCTGTCTTTTATTGTTTTAGGAAATTAGTCTGTGTACTATTGCTCCTGGAACTTTGTAATTAATCAGTAAAGGTTATGGCTGTGGAGAGTTTGTGGGAAATAGATGTCTGAATGATTATAATTGTAGCTGTCAAATCAGAAATATAGTTATACAGAGCAAAGGACCTTTTGCCTCCTTTGATTTTTTTTTTCATTTTTACTGTAACAAAGGCTTTGAAGAGTTGCAGTTTTACCTAAAGAAAACAAGTACAGAGATGGCTGGGTTTTTACCTCAGTGTTAGATGTTGATTTCCTCTGGTGAGCATAAGTTACAACACCACTAAATGCTTCACATTAGGCTGTGTGCCTTCCTCCTTATTCCGTACTCTGATGGATGAGTGGAGGAGTCTCTTTTGCTGTTGTTTGTTTTGAGTTTAAAATGTGCTTTATCAGTATTAACTCCTGAGACTTTATTGCCAGATTTCTTAGAATGTTTTGTTATATACAGGCCATTAGGATAGTGAAAAGGTGTGGGGGGTGTCTTGTCATATTTGTTGAAATCCTCATCTGAATTTGTGGAAGTCAGTATGAAGTCATTTTGGATTTACTTCTTTAGTGGTGCCTGGGATGGCACTTCCGTAGTTTCTTTCTATGCATATTTTTCAAGAATTTCCCTATCTAAAGTCAGAATTCATGCTATTAATCTAAAACTCTTAATTATTCAGATATTATATTGTTCTCTAGGAAATTACAGGTATAGGATTGAATCTTACAAGTGTGTCTAAGGATGGGGGAAGTAAACATGCCACTTCTTTTCTTGCTTCTAGACCAGCTGGTGTGCTTTTGCCATCAGATCCTACCTACCTCCTTTTGGGATACTGCAGTAACCTGGTGGAGTTTAGTACTGGAATATTCTAAATAACTTATTTAGAAAAACATGCTGCAAGAGGCAATACTCAAACTGTGAAGAAAAAGTGTACCAAACCCCTCAAATTGCATGTATTTTTGAATTGAAGCAATGCATTTGCTCACAATGCTGTGAAGAATGTTGTTATGAATTTGAACATTAATGTCCTCCTTCCACTCTTCTCTGCGGAAGAGAAAGAGGTTTTTTTGCACCTTCCTACTCATCATATGAAGTGTTGAAACAAACTTCTCAGGCAGTTGAAAATCTCATATTTAATCTGCCACTATGGGGTCTGTGCAAGTTGTTCCTTGTGGCTCAGTGTCTGTCTCCATCTCCTTGTAGGACCTGAGAAAGAAGATTGAATTTAGAGAACCATGTGGTTGGGGACAAACCTGTCTGGAAATGGGAGAAATCTCTCAGAAATCTCCAGTTCCTAGTGGCCATAAGTTTTTCATAATCCTATTCCTTCATTTTGGCTACTTCATGGGAGTCTCTGGAGATGGGAAAATTTGTTGGTGGCCCTCCGTGCACACATCTGAGGTTTGCTTTGAGTCCAGAGGGTGTCCATATCTAAGGCAAGTCATGCTGTAGAGCTTGATGGGTAATAAATGCCAGGTGTGAGGTGGCCTTTCGTATTCCACTTTGGAAGATGAGTAGGATTAAGAGTTTGAAGCTGGCAGTGCTGGATGTGTGTGCAGACCTCTCAAAGCCCCGCCACATAATCAGTTTTTTCTACAGAAATAAGATAAACAAAACAAACCCTCTCTGGCTGCTCAAAAGTGTTTGTAGAGATCATCATGCAATACTAATATTAGGTGAAGCATATTCTGGAAATTAGCATATAATTGGCCAGGGAAATATGAATCTTAGTTGAAATCAGAGCTTATTTTTTTTCCTACAAGCATGGCAGCAGGTAAGTTGTACAAGTATGTGATAGAACTGAAATGTGAAGGGTAGATTGCAAAATAGAGTATCAGTGATGGTGCCTGAACATCCTTTGAGCTGCATAGGCAGAGAAGGATCGGCACATAGCAATGCGTGACAGTACCTGGTGGTACAAAACCTCAGTGCAAAGAATAAAGCAGTTATTTCCTTCTGTTGGCTTTGGAGTTAGCATGCATGATTTAATAAATGTGTTTTGCTTTCCCAGGAGAGATATCAAACAGTACTAAGTGTTTCAGTGGTATTTCCTTAGGAAGTCAAAATGTTATTCTGTATGTAGAGTCTTGTTGCTTGATTTCCAGACAAGGAGCTAAGTTAGGCAGAAAAGAAAGGAGAAACACCCTAGCTTTTGGCATATGAGGATCAGAGAAAAAGCTCTTCATAGAAAAAAAAACTGTTACCTTTTTATCCTTTTTCCCTTCAGTACCTGCCATGCAGTTTTCTCATAAATGCAAACATCTTTCACAATCTGTTTAAAAAACCACAAATACATCACTCGGAGGAATATTTAAGGAACCATCAGGAGGGAAAAAACTCATTGGTTTAATGGAATGCTGTCAAGGAAAATCAGCATCACAAACGACACAGGGGCAGAATTGATACTTCTGCACTGACATGTTAAAAGAAAATCCCATGCATTATTTAGCAAACCCAGAAATCTGTCAGCTGTATGATTGCCGAGTTAGCAGAAGCAGGAGGATGCTGCTCAAGTTGAAAAGAAACGCGTAGGCACAGATCCATATTGTAACCTTTCATGTTCTCCACCCACCATGAATACCCAGCTATTACACGGTCAGCATTTTTTAGTTTTTCTCTTTTAAAATTTTCAAGTGCTCAAAAAGTCAAAAGAGGTAGGTCTTTTATTCTAAAGAGCAGGATGCCGAGGCTGTTATTTTATTGTAAGAATAAAAGTGACGAGACCAGAGAACAGATTTTTTTAGTCCCCGAGTTCTGTGCAGACTTCGTGAAGTCATTTTTCCTGTTGTTCAAGCAAGTACTCTTGTGTTACGTGAGCACAGAGTTATTGTTTCAAAGATGATCATTTTATTTAAAGAACACAAAACTTTCATGCCATTTTAAAATATAACCAGTCAAAACTAGTATTAATATTTTTAGAATCAGTTGAAAGGCTGGTGAAGCATACGTTTAATTTTCTTTTAATTGCCCTTTTGCCAGGAGGAATATATACAATCTTGAAGGAAGAGAGGATTAAAAATGTTTTCTTTTCTGTCCAGTCTTGGTATCCAAAACCAAGGGCTGTTTGACTCCAGCCCTAGCAGGTATATTAAAATATTTTATCCATTCAACCTGGCCTTGAACACCTCCAGGGATGGAGCAACCAGAACCTCCCTGGGCAACCTCTGCCAGTGTCTCCCCACCCTTGTTGTGAAGAATTTCTTCCTAATGTCCAATCCAAATCTTCCTCCTTCCAGTTTAAAGCCGGTTCCCCTCAGCCTATAACTACAGGCCCTTGTGAAATGTCCCTCTCCAGCTTTCCTGTAGCCCCTTGAGGTACTGGAAGGCCACTATGACGTCCTTCCAGAAACGTTGGTGTTTTAGGACTTATCTCCCAGCACAGAGGCGAGGGAGCAGCGTCCTGAAGCGTGATGAGTGAATGAGGCTCCTTTAGGTAGTGAAGGCACGTATGGCCCCGTAGGTGTGAGGACAAGCTGTGCTTAAGAATATTTATCCCAAGGCCATAGTACTTGAAGGTTCGTGATGTGATAATACTTGGTGGCTTTCAGGATGCACTTCCATACGTGGATTTGGAGGTGTGGTTTCTTGGAAGTTTCTTGAACCCACTTGTAAGTGGTATCTAAGAGATTGTTAAGATTTCTTTTTGGTGAAAACGGAGTGAAGGGACCACAACATTAATAGAACACTGAGGCTTTAAAAGGCTTTGCCCATTGCTGCTTGTCAGAAAATGTCCCTGCTTGCTGAATGATACAGAGCAATGAATTCCCTCCAGATAAAGTAAGTGGAGCCAGTGACTGATAATTTTAGAGGAAAGGTTGATGTGCTGTTTTCTTTTTTAAGATACAGCTCCTCAGACATCAGCCAGGAGGTGATAAGCTGTTTGTTTGCTTTGGTTGTACCTTGTCTGTATTCTGCTGTGTTCTCTTCTATTTCTTCCTGACGGTGACAGCTCTTCTGGGCCCTCTCAGTTATCCCAAGAACCCGGTCTTCACATGTGAAGCTTAGAAACAAGATGCACACACATCTCTTTCTTTGGCAGATCAAGGTTTTTTGGAGAGTGACTATCAGTGGGTGGTTCCTGCTGGGTTACCCCACCGCTGGGCAGGATTTGATACCAAGAATTTTAGGATGCTTTGGTGAACCATAGTTTCAGTGGAGTGCAAAAGTGAATTTGTTTCTTATCTGCAAACTATTTTAAGGTCCCATTTTAGATTCTTAAGCAGTTACCTATTGAATGCATGAGAATACTTTGTGTTTTTAAAAAGTGTTCTTATTCATTTAAATATGAATGTAAATACTTTAGAGTAAATGCATATGAGTCACACAAAAATGTCAATTTGTCAGCTACTATTTATGTGTTTGGATTGACTGACACCCAACTCTGGGAAACATGAAATAACTCTGGGTGTAGCTTTAAAACTGATAAAGGAAGTATAATTTCAGGCGACTCCTGAAAGGGAAGATCTCTGTGTTTCTCTGTAACTCTGAGGCATCTTTTTTCTTTGAGAAGAATTTCTATTTCATATTTTTTATGTTTCTATCACACATAATGAAATTAATGTTTATGTAGCATCATAAGCTAATGTAAACTATTTTAAAGATGAAGCAAGTTTAGGTATTCTCTTATATTGATTTATTCTTACAAAAGTTCTTATTACATGTCCAAGCTCTGGTTTCTGTGAATGCTTTTGAGTGGGTAATTCTCAAGGGAATATTTTAAATGGATTCATGACAATTAGATGCTAAATGTTTATGAATGGAGGATATATCTACTTGTATGTTTATATTTCAACGGTTAAACATATCACACAATCTGCTTCCTCAGTATAATTTGTCTTTTACCTTATTTGAGATCAAAAAGTGCTATTCCTTTTTTTTTTTCTGGAGCATAGAGTCCATTTTTTTCATGAAGACAATTCTTTACAATTCTAACTTTTGCTGGAACAAGTTTAATATAGAAAACCATGATTCATATTTATTTAAAAAACCCTTTAATAACACCAATGAAATACCTCTGGCTGCACACAGTATAGTCATAAACAACCTCTCTAGATTCTTACCGTATTTGCTATCAGAACTAAGTGCAGCACAAGGTAAACTAATGACAAAATGCAAATGGTATGGCTGAACTGCGTGGAATTGAGAGCTTTCACGTGTCTGTCACCTTTCAGATCCTTTACAAATTTATAGTCTCAGAGTGCAGAGGTCTAAATCTTCAAAGCTTGAAAAACAGAGGTGCAGCATGAACTAATCTTCATTTTTCCCCTATCTTCTTACAGCAGCACTAATGGAAATGTATTTTGTTTAATGACTCTGAAATCCTGTTTGTAATTAGATGTGGGAATTGGTCTTACTTTGTAACAGATGATACTGGAATAATAATATGAGAGATGCTACGCTGAGACCACTATCCCCCTAAATCTATATCATTTTTCATTTTATTGACAGGAAATGTGTTCCTGGAACAAAGAGATTGGTTTTAAAGAGTACAAAAATAATGTCTAGTAAAAACTCAAATGAAAACATTTTAGTGTTACTTTCAGTATATCACAAGAGTACATTAACCTTTTAAATTAATTTTTAATTTTAGTAAACAATCTTCTTATAATTGTTGCTTTGTCACTGGTGTGATCTTTGAATTAATGCACCAAAAGGTAGGGAACTTTAATTAATGACAGGGTGCGTACAATTAAAATGCACATCATATTTCAGAAGGATTATTCAAAATAATTGATTTTGTCTGTTAAAACACTTTTACAGTCGTAAATGAAGTCATTAGGAGTGGGCACAGAACACGTGCAGGCAGGCTGAGCTCCCACAGTCCCTTCAGAGCATTACACTTCTGCACCAGGACTTGATGTCATAAATCATTTTGGCCACTGTAGAGCCAAGGCTACGCTTTTTCCTTGGTTGTAATTTTCACATTTGCTCGTAGCAGCGGATATTTGTGGTCAGTGTCATCTTGTCCAAGGCAAGCAGGCTGTCCCTCATGAAGAGGAAGTCTCCTGTTTCTCTGCAAGGAACAGGAATTGCTGTAGCACTGTAGGGAGCAATGCTTGCCAGAAATGTTGCAAATTTAGACCAATCTAGCCTAGATGCATTGCACTTTAAAAGGCAATATAATTCAAGTTTAGAGAGTAGGCTTCTGAGACTCCTGAAGACCTGAGGAAGCCGAGCAGCTCTCCCTGCAGGTAGGTGTGGGGTGAGAGGGCATCTCCAGGCATCTCCGCTGCTGTCATCTTGATACTGAGTAGGAAAGGGAAGGGGAAGAGTGTGGCCCAGACCCACCTCTCTGAAATGCAGGTTTTAATTTCATGCTGGATAAATACAGAAGTGGTCCTGGAAGCAGGAACCATCAGCTGGTGATTGGATGAACTCTGGCAGTTAGAGATGCCAGAAGTGCTGAGAAGTACATGTGTTTCAACTTGGTGATGTACAGACTTTCCACACTGCTACCAAACAACAACAGTACAGTACCATACGTCAAATACAGTACTTCTGTGTACTCTGTTTCAACCAAATCTTGTCTGCCTAAAGTAACATATTTGTTTGAACACCGTGGTGCGTTAGCATGTTCAACTAATGTGTTTTAGTTTCCCATTTCAGTATGTAAGGATGTACAGAATCCAGTATGTAATGGATTCCAGTATATTAGGACAAGCAAGTATTAGTGATGTTTACCGTTGTTAATTCTAGTGAGTCAACTTCAATCTCACATTAATGATATTTTAACAGTAAAAAGTACTTTAGCATTTTAATTGCATTTTGAAGTGTGGAACGTTCTTGTTAAGGCACATGTAAGTTAGGATTGAAAACTGGCCTGTTGCCTTTGATGCAGGCCACATGCTGAGAGTCCCCCGAAGGATGTCAGTGATTGGGATACAGCTGCCAGCAGCAGGAGTCTTATGAGTTACAATTTTAATCAGATTTTTTAAAAAAAGTTGTCTAATGTGCATTTAATTTTGAGGTAAGAAATGTTTGCACTGATCATTTGGAATATTTTCTCACTTAAAAGAGTAGCATTAATCAAAAAAAAATAATAATCTGTGGTTTTAGTTAAGGATTCAGTACTAGATTTTTGCAGAGTGCCCTCAACTGACATTTTTGCAGCTGAGATTCAGTAGCAGTTTTACTTGTAACAGTTGGCGCTGTTTAAATGTCTAGCTGATTTGTGAATTTGATGAGACAGAAGTCACAGGTCTCACATAATTCTGCCTTTACTTGCACCCACAAAGTGGGAGGCATCCCTTACTTCTGGAGTAGAGACTGTATGGGTAGACAGGGCATACACAGATCAGAACCTTATTACTTTTTCCAGAATACCTTTCCTATCTTGAGTAATTATATTCAAGTTTTGTTTTTCTGTAATAAAGTTTTGATCCATAAAAATTAGCATTATGCATTTATTTCTGTGATTTTAGAAGTAAGCATCTGACAGTTTTGCATAATAGGTTATGCTTTCTGCTCCATATTCTGTTTAAAAAAAGCTGGAATCCAAAGCTGTGAGTGACATCTTGGTGGAATTTTAGCAAGTACAGTCATTACCAAATTAAAAATAGATACAGGTGGGTAGGCTTATGTTTTTAGCTCCATTTTTTAAAAGAAAAAACCCAACAACCTCTAACTGTATACAAGAGCACCAATTTAGCAGATCGTTCTAGTTGCAATTAAGAAAGACCGACAGTTGTCCAAGACCAGGAGTAGATGTACCTTTATCACCAGAGCTTGTTAGAAATCTTTAGTTTCCATGGTGGTGACATTTTTTTTCTCAAATTAAGTTTTTATTATTAATTTCCTAGAATATTAATTTCCATTAATAAGATTGCTGAAGAGTGTTAAAACGTGGTCCGTTTAGTCATGGATAAGAAAATCTTGTTGGCTCCATATAACTGAAGTCACTGTAATAACTTGCCCATAAACTAAAGGGAACACACATGGATTTTTAATACACGTTTCAAATGCTGTCTCAATGTGTTTATTACCTTGAAAATGTAACCAATATTTTGTTGTCTGGTGAGTAATTCTGGGGTGGCCAGTTTGTGTGCTGTTCTTTGCAGCTGCATGTTGTACCTTGGGAGGCACAGTAATGCACCTGGTGGTTCCAGAACAGCAGTGTCGTCTGCAGCAATGAGCTTTTCTTGAAGGGGCTTCACCTGAACCATTCTTGTGGATGAAGAAGGGATCATAATGTAGGATAACGACCCTGTGCTGTGGAGAAGCGCTCCAGGCAGTACCCTGCGATGCGGTGCGTTACGTTGTGGCGTACAGATCCACTTCTGGCAGTAGATGGAGTTCAGCGGTGGCAGGGTGAGTTCAGGATGGGCTGTAGTGCCCTGTTTGGATCTGCCTCTGGATCTGGTCTCTACACAGCAGTTGCAGTGTTTAGAATTGTAGGAAAACAGCACTTTCAGACTTGGTTTCTTATCTACACTCTCAGTGGCGCAAGAACTCTGCCAGCGTCATGTCTGACCAATAGTTGTCCAGCTTAACTTTAAAAATTGTATGGGCTTACTAATCATGGCCATTTTTCCTAATATTTAACCTAAGTCTTCCTTGTTAAAGTCTTTTCTCTGCTGCCTCTCGTTCTGTGCACGGTGGATAGGGAGAGCAATTCATTCCCTTTTATTACTGAAGATGTCTTAACTAGTGAAGACTATTGGTGAGTGTCCCGTCTGCCTTCCCTACACTGAACAGAGCTGCTCTTTTGAACACGCCTCAAACTGGTGGGTTTCTGGGTCCCTGGTCAGTTCTCACCCCACTCCTCTGGCCTCTCTCCAGGTCATCCATACCCTGTTGACTCCCAGCCCAACGCAGTGCTTCGGTCAAGGCTGTGCAAGGGCTCAGTGTGGCAATGTAAAACAGGATAGGGAGAAAGACTTTCTCCCAGCTGTCCATACAGCTCTCTTGTATAAACGTGTGAAGCTCTTACTCTCCTGACATTTCCTGGAAGGAAGGATTTGCTGACCTGTGCTCACCTGCAATCTTCCATAACCTCTTCTGTAAAACCCATTCTGAATTTGTGTGATGGCTATTCCAACATTTCCTCTGTCCGGATCAAGTTTTCCCATTATAGCTCTCTTCAGTGTTCACAGAGGTTCCAGGTTTTTGGATAGATTGGTTAGTTGTGCCCTGTGTGTTTGTGATGACTCTAACATGCCAGCATCTGCCCCTCAATGAGAAGCATTTCTTTCGGTTGAATTTGGCCATTTTATAGTTCATTCTGTCTTTATGGATTTTGTGGAGGGACATTCTGAAGGTAAATTAAAATTGAAAGTTGAAACTGAAAATCAACATTTCCTGTTTAGATCATGTGCATTTTTAAGGTGTACTGAGCCACCTGCAATTATTGCTCTTTGTTGTATATCTTCAGTATTTACAGTATATTTGACAATAAAACCTTTTTTGACATTTAATCAGTAGCACAGTTGTTCCACTTTCATTACATATTCATGAACTTCAGCACCAAGACAAGACATAAATGTGGAGTTTGCCTTGAGGATCAGACATGTATTGATACATAAAACCTAGGTAATTGAGGATTTTGCGTCTGTTCGACATTTGTACAGCATCAAAATGAGACTAGATTCTTCTTTTTAAGAAGAGGCTCAAGCTCCTGTAAGGATGGAGACAAGTGAAACTTCGGGGCTAATGAAATTCCAACACACCTGTATGGCAGTCGTATATTCAGTTACAAATGTCATGGGATGTGAGAGGCTGCATGTTCTCCTGTAGGACTTACAAGATTAGTTAAGTTCTTATATTTCAGATGGAAATTGTAAAGACAGTAGGAAAAAGTATGTTGTGAGTTCCTGTGGTTCCTATGGATCTCTTTTCTGTCTGACTGTCTCTATGAATTTGATGTAAGGGGGATTTTGGCGTTTCATTCCTGATAAATATTCCCCCTCATTTGCAGCATCTCCTGTGTTTTTCTTGATTTTGACAAAGTAAGTGAAAACTTTATTCCCTTTCTCTGTAAGATCCTAGATCCAGGGAGGGGAATCCTTTAGAAAACACTACAGTAGCTAACATGAGCAAGATTTTTAATTTCATTTTTCAGAAATACCAAACGGATCTGAGTATATACTGCATGCTAAATGACATCTCTGTGTTAGTGAGAGATTGAACTTTAACAGAAGATATAGTCTAAACACAAAGGCATTTGCATGTAACTTGCAGGTATCTTATATTTAGGAGGACAATCTCCGACGAGCCTCTCTGAGCTTAAACTCTGATTCTGTCTGTAAAAGAAATATTTGCATTGACCTGTAGCTGGCAACTGATACTCATTCTCTATCCAACTAACTAACAACTTTTCTCTGAAACTGCCTTGAGTAATTACAGCCCAAAAACCTGCCCCTGTACCACATAAGTGGGAAATCCAAGTTTTAAAATAGCACTGAATCTTCATTTTGGATTTAAAAAGCATTTAATTTATCCGATGCAGTTATGGCACTGAAATAAATGGTTGATGCAGTTATACCTTACCTTCAAAATATAATCATCTGCAAAGGCTATTTATTTTTCATAAGCTCCTTCCCTTTTAATATGATTCATTAAATGTCTTTTTTTTTTTTCCCTGCTGTTTGTTCATCTATTTTTGATGTAGACTCCAGGCATTTATTTCTTCTCTGCCTTAAGGTGTAGTGTGGTTGATGTAAAAATATTTCAAAATAATGTTCATGTTACTTAAATAATTCCAGATTGGAAAGTTTGAAATTGCAGATCTATTCTACTGTAACTTCTTACAGATTTGTCTTGGAATTTTTGTAGAGGCTGATTTCTATAGTTTTTAAGAATATTTGTGTTTTCAGTATTCTCCCACTAACAACATGTGTAATCAAGAAATTCCCCTGCAGACAGGAGCTCCTCCAGAACAACAGCAGAAGCTTTTGAAGCTGATGGACAGGTACATCCCTGCTCTCCATCAGGGGAGGGACACTGATGGAAAACTACACCTCTGCAGAAGGTGTGTGTTCCCGTGCTCTCCTGTGCTTGGCTCTAGCTGTCGAACGACTCCGAGTCACAGCAGTTTGGGAATGAGGCAGTTTCCCTTCATCCTGTCTCTTGCACGGTTGTCAAGAGCTGAGGGTCTGTAGTGTTACATGGCTTTTTCTGATTCAGCATGTGACTCAGAAAAGAGGAAACCTACAGGGATGAAGATGAATGAATTTTTTAAGGGTTATGGATAGCAAATAGACTATCAGTAGTATCTCCTGTGTCTGCAGTTGAATGTGGTCTGAATTCAGGGGGTAAATTTGACATTTGAATATATGTGTGGCAACATGAGGTATGTGACAGCAGCATGGTCTAGATAGACAACTGCCTCTCAGCTCCTCCATTTTTAGTTATCTTAATTGCATACATGGTATAACTTCTAATTCAATTAAGACTAGCAATATTGCACATTAGCCTGTCTGTTAAAATCCATGCAGTATACTATAAAAACGTCATTAGTTTGGTAATGTCAATTTAACAGGTTTTAGCTCATTAACCTTGACACTGGCAGTGCTGGAGAGAGGAACCTTTTGATATTGTTGTTCTCAGCAGATACCAGGGAGCTCTGAAAATCTGTTGAAACCCGTGGTTATTATCCTCAATGATCAGTTGAAGCTCTGTGTTAGCTCTTCTCTGCAAATACCATAGCAAGCCACAAATGACACCTTTTCAAGTCAACTTTATATATTGGGGTAGTGTTTATTCAGAAAAACATTTTTCCCTTAGGAATTTCCTCTGCTTTTTAGACCATCCTTTAACAGCATTGCCAGCTATTTCCTATGTTTTGTTTTTCAGATAGATACCATTCCAACATGATTTTAAAAAAGGTTACCTGAAGTATGGCAGATTTCTGGTAACATATTAGCAACCTGAGCATGATGCTAATTGCGGAACTTCTTCAGTTACTTCTTTTAGCATTCCAGGTTCACTTTTGAGAAATCACAGTTAGCTTTGTAGTAATCTTGTTTTAGCTTTAGACATCTTATATGGTAGCGATTCAGGTACCATTATAAAATAGGAAAATAAGCAATTATTTAAGAGTGGGGTACAAATAAATAAAGAAAAACTTCAGCATCAAAAAGCTGTTGTTAATTGTACACTTACTTTTGGACTGAAATTAGATGTGTCTGAGTTTGAGAGTTGAGAAGAAGTAGAGCAGAATTCCTGTTCAGCCTTGTAACAGAGCGATAATCACAGAGGCAGTTGAGAAGAGATTCCATAAAAACACAGTGTATTTTCTCAGGAATGGCTTCACTTAATCGCTTGCAGTCATCATGAGTAGGTCACATTTTATGACTTGGGGACAGGGTTTTGATGTAAAGAGAATTAGCACTCACCTCCGAGGAAGGGCTGTATGGAATGGAGGGAAAAGAAGAGGGACTTGCACAAACCTTTTAGGGTGGAAGTGGGAAAACAAAGCAAGACAGAGATGGAAAACAGAATATTTCTTTTTCAACTTTCTCTTTGTCCTATTCATGCCTGTGTAAAATTTGTCACGTGTTAGTTTCTGTTTTATATTCTGCTGCTTCTTTGGTCAAAAAAACCTCTTAGCTTTCTCACTGAGAAACTGCCTTTCACTGTCCCCTAGGTTATGGCAGTGTTTTTGAAATCACCATCCTTGCTGTGTCCAGTAACCTATTGAAATCACGGAACAGTTTGGATCCCTTTTTTCCTTTTGCCTGTGCTGAAGTGGGTCACTTTCCAGATTTTAGTTTCCCTATTGGGTTGTGGTTTCTGCCCTTCCTGGAAAGCCCCTCTTGTCCCTTCAGCCCGACCGGAGCGCGTGGCCCTCAGCCAATAGTTGTTCTTCACACAGCAGCTCGTGCCCTCGCTGGGGGAGAGGGACAGGGGACACCCCGAGGTATGAAGAGATCAGCCAAGTCTTGCAGTGGTTTTCTCAAGTGCAAAATACAAGGTAAGTTCTGGGCTGGGTGTTGTTGAGTACAGCAGTGCTGACACCCGTCAGGAGCACCCACAGAGATGTGAATTTTAGCTTTGTTTGAGAGCACTCAACCCTGTGTGATCCCAGGAGATGGAGGCTGCCAACGTGAGTGTCAGTAAGTGTGTACAGCTGTGGTGCAGGTGTGAGAAAGCAGGGCTGGAGGGAGCCACTGCCATCTCTCCAGCCAGGACATGGACCACTGGAACACCAAAGCTCTCCTTGGTGTGACGTATTTAACGAGTGTGCTGTACGTGGTCAATCACAGGATTAAAGATTAACTTGGAATACTTTGATAAAGTGTTAAGCCAGAAGATGGGCAGCAAATAATTTGCTCATTTACATTCTTAATGAGAAGGTTTCAGTAAAGACCAGAGATGTAATAGATGCAGTTTGAATACTGCAGACTAATAAAAAAAAGTTGTTCTGAACTATATGTTAAAAACTTTTTTTGTATAAAGAAAAAGTTACCTCAGTGGAATTTTCAGCTTCAGTAAGACAGAACAAAGTAGATTTAAACTTAAATATTAATTTAATAACTAATTATCTTATTGATTCATTTGGTTTCTTTCTTCTGGCATATTTGCCTCATAAAAAGTGAACTATTTTGTAGAACTCTAATCCAAAATGAAAAAGTACATTAGATGGAGCTAAACTCAAATTTCGGTTGACCTCAGGTAGCAGGGAAGAGTGCAATGTTGACATTGAGAAAAGTCTTGCACATGCAACAAATCAGGAGGAGACTTTGTACTTTGCAGAAGTTGGTGAGTTTGAAAAGGAATAGGTCTGAGTGTTTTCAGCTTTGAGAATGTACAGAGAACTACACTTCACAATACAAAGCAACTGTGTTGAAAATACACATCACAAAATAAATCTATTAAGTTCTTGTTCTTTTCGGACATTTAGCATTTTTTCTTCCAAAATTTGCCAAAATCTCGATGCGTAGGAGCCAGGCTTTGTCTTCATGTAAGGAGTGTATTTCAAGAACTCTGTAAAAAGAATTTTTTAAAATAGCTGAAGACAATATAGATGCAGGGAAAAGTGCAATTCTTTCATCTAAGACCTAATTCAGATAGAATCACCTATATATGAAAGCTGAAGATTCACGTGGCGGGTAGTTGGGCAAACATGTCTGTAAGCCAGAGCTGCCTCTGTAAATATTAATTTTCTTTAGTAAAAAAATCTTACAGTGTATGACATTATGAAAAACTATGATAGAATCTTATGTGAAATATACAGTGGCATTTCTTCCAGCAAATATATTTGTGTATGTTTACATTAAACTATATGTGTGCACATGTTTATATGTATATGTATGAACGTATCTCAATATATTTGAAAGAAGAATTACAGATCAGACTGCACATTTGTACCTTCTGATTTGAAGGTTTGTAGTCTGACCGTGTTCACTTTGAATTTAAATACCATTCAAGGTATTCAAACTTGATTACTTGGCTTCACCTGAATATTACAGCTTAGAAATAAGACTCATATCTGCGTAACTGTCTTTGTATTATGTTTGTGACTAAAAATCTGTCACTTCTAAGATCTTTCATAGAGTAAAATGTGTATTGTAGACATGTCACTTAAGGTTTTTTGACTAGTATTTTTAAAAGCTAGCACAATTTAAAAAACAGATGTCCAAGTCCTCAGTTTGGGGTTAAACTTCAAGGAATCCATATTTTAGGGGATCATGCTCTTGGGGGTTGTTCGACCAGTTGCATTGTTAGAGGATATTTGCAGAACGAGATAACAAATAGGAGTGTCAAAGATGTCCAGAGCTGTGGGACAAAATAGGCTCTCCGTGGCACTGAGGGAGGCAGTAGCCTTCATCCTTGTGGTCAAAACCACAGAATCAGCACCAGGGTTGTTCACCACTGCCAAGCGAAGAGTTGTGGTTGGAAATGACAGCGCACCTATGGCACGGTGTCTGTTACAAAGTGCATTGCTCTTTAATTATCTCAACAGTCAGTATGACTCTTCCTTTTTTTTCTTTTAAAACTGAATACTTCCAAAAATCTCAGAAGTGAAAATCATATCTTGAAGCTTCCCAAACTAATGAACTTTGGGAAGAGTGTATTTGTCATTATGTTTAATTTGCACATACCTCACCAAAGAAAAGGCCAGGGGAGCTAGGCCGAGAACACAGCTGTACAGGCAGCTCAACTAATTGCCTCTCCATCCTCAACCTCATTTATCTTCATTTCTTCCCAATTATACCAAATTATCAATAGTCTCTGTTGCATCAGAGTCTTAATCCCCTTTATTCAGGCAGCATTAGATAGTGGCAGATGAATTCTTGGAGGGAGTCAGGGTAAACAGCCATGAAATGCCACCTCTGGCAGATGGCATTGCTCACAAGAAATGTGACAAAACATTTGGAATTTGTTACTAGGCATTGGTATGAGAAGGCAAGCTGTCAATATTTTTTTAAATGATAATCAAGGTGGTGCATACTTATACCACAAGCAGAAATGAATCCTGTCCAAAACCTCGAGTTTGGTTAAGTTCAGCTTGGCACTGTGCTGTTGTATTTTGTTGCTGAAGCCTCTCACTTTTTCTTCTTCAGAAATATTTTCACTTTACCTGGTATTAATTTCAAATTTTTAATAATGTTTATTCTGATGGTAGTTATTTATAGTTTTATATACCTCAGAAAGAAATATCAATTTGAAGATGATTTATTTTACACAATAACAAGTTTAGGAGGTATTTGCTTGAATAGTTTCTTGGCGCTGTTCGTCTTTTGTAGGGGTTTGATCCTGCTCCTTAGAGAACCTAATGCAGAGCTCCCACTGATATTCAGGAAGGAGAACTGCTCTGGAGATTAGGTGAGAGCACCTCATGTCTGTGTTTGATGGGTAAGAAAAATATTCTGAAAGTCCAAGATCGATTGGATGTGTAAGATGTCCAGGTGCTGTGGTGGGTGTGTATTCAGCTATTACTATCAGGAAAGATGAAAGTGATTTTTAAAGGAAGTACCAAGTTGGCTGCTAGGATGGTTCAAGATTTTTTTAGGTGTTATGTTTAGACTGACATCAAATGAAACACGTTAGATTTCACTACAACCTTTTATATGAGTTAGGTTTACTCGCCCACTGTCTGAGTTTAGGCAGCATTCTAAGTCTTTTGCAAGTCAGTGATAACTTAGAGCAAGGAGTTGAATACCAGGTGTAAAAAATGGTGGCCTTTCAGCATTGATGTGTGCTTTGCCAGTGTTCCCCACATTGACACAACTTGTTGGAGTTGTGTGAGTTGCTTACATGTACAGATCCATCATGGAGACTGGGGCTTGTGATGGTAAATCATGTTGGAGAGCTTCCACAGTCATTCAGCTTTGATATAAAAGGATGTTAGGCATCCCTTTTGCAAGCTCTCATCCTCTAGTAAAATCTCAAATGCTATTAAGTTCTGTGTAGATGTTTCAAGTTGGCAGAGGTTTGGAAGATTGTCTGAGTGTGTGTGTATGAAGTGCTGCAGCCTGTAGTTCATTCTTTCAAGCCATACATTATATTACACCGAGTTCTTTTAGTATTAGGAGATTTTGAAAAGATTATAAACTTATTGTTCATGTCAGTACAAATTAACTCAGAGCACTACAATCTGTAACTTGAACTGTTCATAATATTACTTCAAAGAAATAGTAGAAGATCAATTATTGAAACTCAAATGATCTGACTTTGTACCATAACATTACCTGTCTACTGTGGGTGTCAGGACATCCTTAAAGCCTCTCAAAAGTCACAGTAAAAATATACTGTACGTGTATCTCAGTGGTTGTTTCAGTAAGTTGTTAAACATGGGGAAAATAGTATGTAACTGAGAAAAGAAAGAACAACTGCAAAACCAGTGAGTGAAGGAGTCAATGATTGTCGTCACTGGAATGCGAGTCCCAGTTCCTTCCTTGCAGACTACAGTTGTTTAGAAGAGTTTGTGTTTTATCCTTTCTGGCAGCCAGCCCTACAAACTGTGTTCAAGATCTGAAAGTTAAGCTGTTTTATTTCTGGCTTGTGCATCACCAGCAGTAATAAAAACATGACAGACCAAAATTTTGACCTTATTTCTGTCTCTGAAACGCACGTGTTTTTGACTTGAGTCCTGCAGTAGAAAACAGGTTGGGTTGTTTTGTTGATGGTCCTAATGAGAGGAGATGCCCTGTTCTAGTACAGTGTTCGTATCTTTGTATAGAAAAATAAATAGCCATAAAGTCACACACTTATTCCTAAAAATGTTTGCCATAACCATGTGGAGTGCAGAAGGGAGCAGCTCAGTTGTGCAAGAATGAACCATAATCCTGTGATTATATTTAAAAATAGAATTGAACATTTAAAGGTTGTCTTCTTGTTTGAGTTCATGTCTATTGAAATAATGATCTGTGCAGATTTTTGTGAGCCCTCTTTTGTCACAAGCACATTCTGTCAACTGTCAGGAGTAGGGGTCTCCCTGGCCCAACTTTCCAGCAAAGGAGTGTTGCCTGCCACTAGCTCAAACTTGCTGAGGGTTTTACAACAGCACCTTGAGTGACAGAGAATAGAGGTCATTTGTTACCTCTCAGAAAAGCGATTGCACGTGCTTGTGACATAGATCTGAAAGAAATTTAGGTTTTAACACTTAAATTCCCTAATTCCAAGAACAATACTGCACGTTGTATAGAAGAAACTGAATAGAGTTTTTTAACTTATTATTTCATCCACCACAAGAACTAGAAGACATCAGAGGAAGGCAGCAAATGCAAAGTTAACCCCTCAAAACACACTTGCAAATAACATGAGGTGGTTTTTCGTACAGTGCATGGACAAGCTGTGGTACTCCTTCCTGCAGGATATTGTAGATGAAAATATTGACATCCATTTAATTTAATGGAAGAAAAATCTTTAAAGGTTCTTAAATTCAAGGAAAATACTTCTGTTTCAGGAAGTGCCTAACACATAAATGGTTGGAGAGTACTCTAGGAAATTGTATAGGTTTTCTCTGTATTTAAACTCTTTAAGTATTGCTTTTGGGACAAGGTATTAGGCTAGAGGGACTGTAGCTGTGTGCAGGCATTTGGGGAACCACTATTCCTTTAGTTATATTGCCCCTCCCTCCTGAAATATCATGACTAATTTCCATTTAGGAAGCCATAAATATCGAACTTGATATGAAGATTACAAGCTTCCTCCACCCCCCTTTCATTATCACGTAGTTAACTGAAAGATATAAAAAGAAGCAAAACAGCAAAGCCTGCATTTATTAATTATCAGAGCTTTTCTCCAGGATGTCACATTCCTTCCTAGCCAAGAAGCAACTTGTTTTGATTCATATTTATGCATGGCTAAATCAGCAAAAGAGGAGAGTGGATACAGGGAGCTAACTTTGAGAAGTACTTTTGAATATTAGTGTATTTCTGTGACAATTATGGTCGGTGTTTGCATCTAACTTCTTATAAATATCGCGTTTCATTTTGCTCAATCTCACTTTAATGGCGTGCTTTGATGGTGTAAGTTGAATTAGCTGAACTACTGAGGTATGTTTGGTATTGGAGTTTAAATGAAGATATTTTGAGCAGTTTGTATTTTTGACAGATCTAGTCACTTATATCAGATGGCTTTTTGTTTCTTTTTCCTGCACCTCTTTATTTTTTTTTGTAACATCTTTCCCATTTTTTAATATTAGTTACTTGAGGAAGAGCTCATCCATATTTTAGCAGTTGTCTACAGATGATTGTTCTACTCCGGTTTTTGTTGCTGCAGCCAGTAGTTTGTCTACCCTGACCTTAGAAAGTAGGAGAAAACTCTTCACCATGTTTGAGTAGCCATCAGCATTTTTGTGTAGATAATTTAAAGAGATAAATGACCCAGTCTGTTGTCAGAGAGATAGAGGATGGGTTGTGTACTGTTATGAGTTTTCGCTTGGTTTTAATTGTGGGATTTTGTGGCTGCCAAGGCCACTGTAGGATGGTCTTATTTTCCAAGATTTCTGACAATTATAGGACTTCTCTGGTATTTTGCTTTAGCATTATTATAATCATAATTTGGGAACTTTAAAACACATTGCATTTACCACCTTATTTCTTCTTCTCTGTTCATTTTGAAGGTCAGGATGGTTTGGAATTGATTTTTCTTAATTAAATTGACATCAAATATTCTGACATATTCCCAGTCATCTTCAGTATCCGTTGCTGTGAAATAAACTTTGATTTTGCTGTCATTAAGACTTTTCAGAAAGTTTAGAAATTATATTCAGATTTCAGATGCCTTCTTATTGTATAATTATCAACAGATTACTTCACCTAAGTTGTGACAGACATATTTTTTAAGTATGACTGACTGATGGACAGATTGGGAATTGCTGAATTAATGGGCACATTTCAAAGCTTTGGCAGGGCTAAGCAGTAATTACATCTGCTGAACCACTTGATAAGTTTTTGGAAGTAGCCCAGTAAAGCCATCACTGGATTTCTTGAGTTTTAATATCGTACCTTACACACATTCGCGGCTGTCTCGTAGGGCACAATCCAGGGGTTGATATACCCAAATACACACAGCTAAACAAATCAATGCATTAAAGCTCTAAATGCATTGCAAAGCTTCCATTTAGATTTGTAGATGGGTGTCATGCTTTTGAGGGCTGATTAAAAAACGCATTCCCATTTTAAAGACACTTTATTTGGGGGTAATAGGGGACGACAGAAAGTGTCCATGCTTGCGCAGTCTCCGTGAATAACACCATCTACTGCCAATATGAGGGGACAGAATTGGGGGTTAAATGGGTCATAATCCTGACCCAGAACAGTTCCACGTTTTTCTGACCGGAAAGTGCCAGTTTACCAGGAATGTAACACAGATGGTGCCTTCCTATCTGTACTGCAGGGAGATTCTCAGATTATCAAATGTGACAAAAATAGTTTCTACCTAATCTTCTCTTCCTGGGATGTTCAAATGTTACTACCCTGAAAAGAGCTGACAGAGTGTTGTAGGCTGCAGAGTTGCCAGCAGAGGAAATTCTGTGTACACCAAAAAAAGTGACTGTTTTTCCCAGTGTTGAGGTGAGCTTAGGATATGGATAACTGCAGATAGTCTGGGGCACCTGAAAACACTGGGGCTAGGAATGCTGGCAAATGGGCCCGTGTTGGTTTAGGAGTAGTGGGGTTCCAGAAAAGCCAATGAATTTTAGAGGACTTGTGTGTGCTGGACACTTACAAAAGAAGTTAGAGGAGATAAATACTTTGAAATTATCAGTGCTGAAATACCTTTTTTCTTTGCAGATGATGTTTTGCTTAATGTGCCCAACAGCATGAAAAATGTCTTTAAAAATAATTTTAGAATAAAAGCTGGACAGTGAAGATGACATTGCTTTTAACAATTTGAGTTCAATTTTTCAGAAACGTATCACAACAAAAAATAAGATGACAGACATGGATTGAAACAGTGTGGTTATTCAATTCAAAGGTACCCCTGACAGAGTGGATTTCATTTACCTAGACCAGACAGTTTTAAGGCTGCTAAAATGAGTTTGAAACCAAATGAAAAGAAACTGTCACCGAATTGAAGTTTGATTACTTTCTGGAAAACTTTAACACTACTTTAATCTTCACAAATGTGTCTTCACCTAAAAAAAGTTTTCTGGGTTTTGTTTTCAAGAGCACAAATGCAGAGAGAGGTTTATTACTGGAAGAGGTGTACCTTTAAGAGTTAGCTTATAAAAATACTAAAATCAAAGCTAGGTCAGT
This sequence comes from Dromococcyx pavoninus, assembly GCA_033558185.1. Classification (NCBI taxonomy): domain Eukaryota; kingdom Metazoa; phylum Chordata; class Aves; order Cuculiformes; family Neomorphidae; genus Dromococcyx; species Dromococcyx pavoninus. Next base: position 591,777 of record JAUMJL010000137.1, read on the forward strand.
AGAAGCATTTTCAGAACAATGAAGCTGAGCTTATCACTTGCAGTGGCTCTGTGAGTACGGTGTGGATCACCAACGCATCTCTCTGTGGCTGAGGCTGATTTTCCCAATTTGTTCATGTTACCTGTAGTTTAACTCCCCTTGTGGCTGAGCTTGAGTGAATTTGCTGTTCATAGGGACTGGGGAGCAGAGACATGCAGAGTTTGGCCACTGGGCTGTAAAGTGGCATTAAGGGAATGCTCATCTCTCACCGCTTTTTAATTTAGCAGTGAATGGACTGGGGTTTGTTACATTAGTTTTGCTTTTCCTTTCTTGATCAGAAGTTCAAGTAAATAAATAAGTTCTCTCAAATGACCTGTTCTGAGCGAGACTTGGATTTTTAATTATCATAGAATCATAGAATGCGTTTTGCTGCAGCTCAGAAAGCAGAACAGTGCACCAGACATTGGGTGCATGGCCTGAAGTGGGTGGTTGAAGTAGGAGAGACCTTTTTTTAGGTGTTTCTGCTGGGCAGCCTTTCGTGATGGCTGGCCAGGTAATAGCTCTGCCGCCTTCCTCCCGCCCCGCTGTGGCGATGTTTAGGCCAACCACAGCCGTGCCTGCTTCTGACAAGCACCAGGAGCTCTGGAGGATGGAGCTTCTTGTCTCTTGCACTTTTTTGTTGCTGAGTACAATCCGTTCTAGGACAAGATCGACTAGAAAGCAAACAAGATAAGGGAAAAAATTACCTTTTTGCCCTTCAGTTTTATCAGTTGGAGAGAAGGTCACGTGGGTAGTGGGGAATGGTGTTGGACATAAAGCTTTTTGTGAAGAGCACAAATGATGTGTTGGCATTTTGACAAATCAACAGACAGCTGAGTGCTCTAGTAATATTTCTATGACTCTTAGGAGTCAAATTACTAATATTTTAAAATTAAATACACTTTCTCATTTCGAATAAATAAAAAACTGTATTTCCCTTCATATACAAGAAGTCCTATTGCTGTTTCCTGTTGTCTCATTTCCCTTAATGTTGTATGTTTGCTTTCTTCTTTCATATTTTTTCCCCTTTTTTCATACATACCTGAAGGAAAGTTATTGAAGTCCATCTTTCTATATACAGTAGTATGGATCGTTGTTTAATTTTAAACTCATTATCTGCTACATTAAAAATAATGAGAGCCTTCACTAGCTTAGTATGGACAAAGAAATTTTTTCCTAATATAAATTTCCTCAAAGACCAAACCTTTTGTATAAAATGAGAGAAAAAAAAATGAGTCCCATAAATTTATTTCTCTGTGATGTATTGTGTGATTCCTGTCATAGTTTTGGTTTTAGTTTCACCTGTAATGCACTCATCATACCAAGGACAGGGTTTAGAACCCAAACATGGCATCCTTTCCTTGTCAATTGCACACATTTGGCAAAAAAATGGCAATTAACAGAACTCTCCTGAAAAATTGTGTCTGTGCCTAAAACATTTTGTAGATGTGTTCTCCCTTAATTGTTACAGTCACAAAGAATTTGATAATATGCATTGATAGATATACATGTCAAATCTGTATTAGCTGATTTCACATGCTGACAATTGTGTTACTAAATAAGAAAACGTGTATGCTCAAAAATAAATGCTTTTTTTAACTCGTGTGACAGCAGAAGGACAGAGTATATTGCTACAGATTTGCATTTTACGTTTGGTTTATAATGTGAATTTGGCTCTGGCTCACTATTAATTTATATGTAATTTCTCCTTACTGTGTGGGAATAGACACTGCAAGGATGGATGCAAGTTTTCCTTTGAAACTGTTATTTTTTAGCTGTGCCTGTGTGTTGTTTTTTAGCTGTGCCTGTAGGTAGGTTGACCTGAAAGTCTCTGTGCTGGAGAGCACAGGAGTAGGACCTGTGAGACCTGACTTCACTTCCACTTTTGGCCTGCCAGGTAACACGGAGGAAGTTGCTTCGTAATCCTGCACCTCAAATTTCCCACTTTTTTAACTTGGAAATAATCATATGTAACCCTTACAAAACACTTCACAATTGAGCAGTTCTAGGTAAGAAGAGGTTTTAACTATTATTTTATTTTTCAGAGATGTGCTGCTACGTAGGCTGTGCAGTCCAGGTGACGTGATGGTGCAGTTATCTCTCTGCTGCACTGCAGACTGCAGGGTACATTTCACTTACCTGCACTTTTATTGGACATCATACGCTCAGCTGTATTTTTTTTTCTTTCTCTAAGGAGAAGTGATAGGGAAAATAAGAACATAGGAATGGTCTGTTGAGATAAGTGCATTGCATTTTTTTCATGTGTTGCTGGCACTGAGCACTGGAGCAGATTTACAAGTGGAATTTGCAGGGGAAAGAGTTATTATTGTCCCCATCTGTAAGGAAAACGAGTCCAGTGATTTGGACTGTACGACATAATTTAAATTCAGTTTCCTGTTCCATTGCAGATTTCCTGTGTTTCCTTAAGCAAGTCACTTTTTTTCACAGTGCAATTCTCCATCTGTAAAGCAGGAATAATTGTAGTTTCCTATGGCACACGGAGTGGTTGTAAAGCTGGGCACGGAAGGCTGGTAGGGTACTGTGACCCGACAGCATCAGGGCCCCTGAAATGGGGGGGGTGGATGCACGAGGCTTTGGAAAGACAAGAGAAACTTCCAGAAATAAGTAAATGAGCTGAGTTTAAACCATCTGTGCTTTGGCTTGGAGGTATTGGAGAAGAAAAAGTGGGGTGAGGGAGATTTTTAGATGAAGAGTGCAGTATCTTCTTTTCTTTCAGAAGTCCATGAGAAACTGTCTTGTGCATGGATTTCATGGCCAGTGCCCCGATATCTGAAGTTCCATGTACAAAATCTATTTCTAAGCAAAAAAATCATTCTAAGGTACATGTCATGCGTGGGTTTTTTAAAGAAGGATAAAGTGGAACTGTTAAATTTATTGCAGAAGCTTGCGGAGAAAAGTAAAACTCATTTGGTAGAAGTAAATGCTGAGCATTGCCCCAGAAACCCTTTTTAAAATTACACTTTTAACTTGAGCAATACCTTACCAGATAACAGCACCTCTGTTTCACAATAGTCAGACTGAACAATTTCTGTACTAAGTATCAGTCAAATGTTATTTGAAAAGCTGATCTACAGTATTTTAAATAACAAAGATGCTGACGCAGCCTTAACTGTAGTAGTTCTGATTACTGCACTATGCCATTTATATTATATCACAGGACGTAATTTAGAGTATCTTTCTTTGTCAATGTATTACTCATCATTTTACAAATTAGAGATCTTTTATGGGAAGGTAATTCATACTTGGACATAGTGCTAAAATGATGGAGTGATTTCCTTTTTCTCTCCATCATTGATCTTTCAAACTTTTTCATTTAGCTGTATTAATCATGTTTATTAGTTAAGTGTTGTCATAAAGAATGGAATTTTTCTATTATTTTCATATTCAATTAAAATGTGTTTTGCTTGCTGCCTCTATCCGCTGCATAGAGGTGATCTATTTACTTATTCTAATTGAAATTCTTGTTCATAAATTTGAACCAAAGTCAATACTGCTGTTACACATTTTTGTAACAATCTATAATGTAATTGAAGCTGTGAAGGGAGTGTATTTAAAATACCTTTTTACTTCATGAATGGTCAGTCTATATCTTTTTAAGGTGCTTTGTTTTGTGGACCAGATGTATTCCAGAATTCACTAACATGGCTGACTTAACTGCTGTTAAAAGGAACTTGTTGTTATACAACTGTATATTTGTAATACTGAAGTAAACTACAGTCTAAAATTGTTGGAGAACACCCCCTTTTCAGAAGACAAACAGATATTTGAAACCAAACACGAGTGCTTAGTTTGCTGTACTGGTTTTTGTTGTAGACAGTGATTACTGTGGATAACAGATATCTGGCCTCTTTAAATTTAAATTCCTGAATATTGATGATTTCCAAGCCCAACCTAAAGCCAGGCTTGTTTAACCCAGCAGAGTGAAGTGTTTCATGTAGGACATCGCCAAGATCAAACCAGCGGTGGAGAAAAAGCTGTTTATGCTCAAAGATCACACAGCAGCAGGGTAAATTGTTGAAGCCTGTTCAGGCATAAATTTAAGCTAGAATGCTGGTGAATATTGGAGGAGTGAATAGCAGAGCGACTCTCCAGAAAGATTAACAGTGGTGAGAGATTTGACAAGCCCAGGGATGGACACCAGTTAGTCTCTGGCAGGGACTGGGTGGCCTGATGCTCTGGGACAGCAGAAGATTGTGGTCCAGTGTCTCAGATGTTTCCTTTCTGCCTTATTTACTTAATAGTGGCTGGTGTTTACTTGGATGATTTTTTCCTTAAACATTTAGCTTTTCCTGTTCTCCAGAAATCAGTGTTATGAAAGTAGATGGTGCTGGAAGTTTCTAATGTTTTTTTCCTCTGCACAGTGATTAATTTATTAGAAATAAAAATCAGGTGTAGATTTCAGGTGCTCTGTTTGTGCTAGGTGTGTAGCTATGGTAGGCTATTAGCTCGTTGCTAACCAAGCAAAGCCTCTTTTAAAGAAAAGTACATGGCATTTATGGTTTCTGTGTACCCTGTTTTGCAGGTGGGAGTGAATCCTCCTGGGATAAAGACAAGCTTCAGTCTCCCATTACGACGGGATCACAGCACAGCATTGGTCATCCCACACTGTCAGGGCAGTCGAACCTTGGGAGTGCACACCCGCTCAGTCCTCTCCAGCAGAATCACCTGCTCACCAACAGTACGTACTGTGCTCTTGCAGGAAAACTTACATGGAGCCCTGCTTGGAGGCTGACCTTGCACTCCTTCCCAACCTGCTGGAGGTGGGGGAAATGGGTGGGAGACACATGAGCAACAGGAGGATCCTGATCCCGCTGTCCACTGCACTTGAGCATCGTGTCCAAGCCGCCCACTGGGATACAACACCCTCTTGGAATAGTCAGATAGTCACCTGCTGCTCCCTTAGGGACTGTCAGTCCTTAATTCACCTTTCCATAGCCTGAACTGAAGGGAAAAGTACCTATAAAGTTGCATAAAATTTTAGCTTTGTGGGAACATTCTCATCTTCCAGGTGAAAATGCTGACTGCCAATAAGAGAGTGTGGAATACATGTGCATAGGCTAGTTAAAAGCAAGCAGAAGCAATCCATCTCCCTTGGTTTGCCTCGTGTCTGCCAGATGTGGGCAAAGTCATCCATTGAACCCAGTTATCCGGAGCAACTGGGATAAAACGACATAGATAAAAATTAGATTTGGAACTTAAAGCTCCCTTCAAACTCATCTCTTCCTTGTCTTTGGAAGGGGGCAGGTGGGAAGCCAGCAGTTCCCCTTCTGCTTTGCACCCAGAGAGGGAAGGCAGGGCAAAGTTATTCTAAGAAAGATGTGCAGGATTAATATTTTAAAAATTAGTGAGGTGTAAAGTTAATTCTAACAGATGATGATATTTTGGAATTATGTTATTTGTTTAAGCTCTTCATTCTCACAGTCTTGAAATTTGATTTTGGTGTTAGTTTTAATGGATGAATCATAATCCTGGCTCATTACACGATTTTAGGAGCAGGTAATTCCTGTGTTAGGCCCCACACTTGAACAAATCAAAGCTATTGAAATCTGCTGCAATATGTGTCTGCTTTTTTCATGGGAAGGGATGTACCTGAGCATTTTGGGCATCTGGTTAAGTGTCAGAATGACCAGATTATAGGACTCAAATTCAAATTCATTTTATATTCTTGCATAAGTCAGTACTGTATGTATTTCACATACAGGGATATTGTGTTCTTCGCTGCTAAAGAAAACTTTAAAGGTATTTTCCAGTATATTTTGTAGTAGGCAGATGTCTATAGGCTATTAAAGGGTTTATTGAATATCAGACATTATGCCCAATGATTTGCAAACGTAGGATATATTTTCTTCATAGTCCTCTGAAATGTTTGACGGATTGTGTCTTAAAACTGGTGATGTGCTGTTAAATTCTGTTTGTAGTTTGCATTTAGTTTGCATGTCAATTGGACTTTAAGTAGACATACAACTCAGTGTGGCCAGATGGTGTCTGGGAGTTTTGGAACTCTATAGAGTATGAGGAAAGATTATTGGGCTGTTAAGGGAGATATGGAGGGGAACAAAGGCTTGTGCATGTACGCACTGAAGGAGGTTGTCAGTATGGTTTAAAGGGAGGTGTATGTGGCCTTTTCTTATTACTTATCATAATTAATATTGGCATGGATCATCATATAAAACACATAGTGAATCATAAGACATCGCAGTTCTTGTTCATGAATACTCAAGCTGAGCAGAAATAGTGTGGGAGCTCAGAATATGTCCAATTCTGCCTTTTGTGGTGGGTGCAGTGGTAGTTTTATGTCGCTGTAGTCAGATTGTAATGGAATAACATAAGCTACAGCAGTCAATTATATTTTTTATTGTGGGTTCTGTCATTCACACTAAAATGATGACTGGCCTTCTTGCTTAAAATAGTCAACAGAACCAAAAGCTAAAAAGCTCTTAGAAATAATTATGTGAATAGGATATGATTATGACTAGCAATATGATTATGTTACTTACTACTTGTACCTGAATTTTTTAATGAGAACTTCTAATGTAAATTTCTTTTAGAAAAACAAGATATTTTGTCTGGCAGGATGAGTCCTATTTTTTCTGAAAAAATAATTTTGGGTAGATTTCTTCAAATGGTGTCTGCAAAGAATTCTTAAATGCAAAATAACCTGAAGCAGGTTTTTTTTCAGTGAATTGGTGTCTTGATCTTGCTTTGCATTGTAGTCTTTACTAAATACAAGTACTACACATACTGATATAGATATTAAAGAAATATGAGAATTTGATTCTTCTTAGCAATAACGTCATCTTTTTGGCAATGTCAGGATCTGCAGGTTGGTGCAAATGAATTTCATACCTTCTTAAATTGTTTTATATCTGTAGCAGAAGACGATTTAAAGTGATTTTTTGGAAATTAAAACCTCTGGCGTCAATTTTAACCTCTCATCACATATTCCAGTTCACAGACCTGTATGGTAGTTCAGTAGTGTCTGTAGCCCAACCCATATTGCAAGAAATAGTCCTGATATGCAAGTCTAGTCTCAAGTTCCTGTGTGTGTGAATTAATAATAGTAAGAGGACTTGGCAGAAATATATTGTTAGATAAAATTATGAATAGATATTCTTCTGATCTATTTGAAGAACATGCAAATATCTGCATGTTTTGTGAGGTTTGTTTTATTGTTCTTCATAAAGAGATCACTGGCCTTATGCACTGTTGTGGATTCATTTTGCTAATATTGTGTTACTTTGTGGGTGTGCGTTTCTTTCCCTAATACAAACCAGACAGCCTTTTCTGGAGTGCAAAGGCAATTATTCCCTATGTAACCTCAAAGTTATTAACACACAATAATTTAGAGTCTGACTACTCAATGTTCCAGTAGAATACAGACATGAAAAAATTAAGATGTTGGGTTATAAAATGAGGGATTGACACACACGACCTGCCCGTGCTCTCTTCCAGGGATAGACCTGCCGTTCATGATGATGCCTCACCCTCTGCTCCCCGTCAGCCTACCTCCCGCTTCGGTTGCAATGGCAATGAATCAGATGAACCACCTCAATACGATAGCGAACATGGCTGCAGCCGCCCAAATGCACAGCCCTCTTTCCAGGGCAGGGGCCTCTGTTATCAAGGTAAGAGTCACCTTTGAGACTTACTAAAAATAGCTTTTTGTGGCTAACAAAAACATTGAGTTTGTAAGGAAGATAAATAAGAGGCAATGAGCTTATACTGCCTCGAGCACACCTGGTTTGCTCTTCCTGACGGTGCTTCAGTGTGAGGAAATACCCATGAGCACAGTCAAGAAGTTAAGATGCTTTGCTCTATCTACAAATCTGTAATGTAATTAAAACCAGATAATAACACTCACTAGCAGCTGGGGGAATAAGCAGTGCTGCATCTGTTAAAGCTCAAAAGCTATTCTAAAACGTTATTTAAAATCAAACTTAATGTTATACTTAAAAGAAAATGCTACAGAGCATAACAGAAAATCTAGTGAGATGCAATTCCAGAACAGGTTAATAGCAGAGAAAGTCATCAGAAGTACCGTGGTGAGTGTAGTCTCTGGTACCCACAGCTAAATTTCCTTCTGGCTGGCTAAAACGTGTTTATACTTCTGAAAGCCTTCTGACAATCTCTTCCAAGCGGGTTGTTAAGAAAATTTCCTGCCAGTGTTGTCCTGTCACACGATAAAATTACCTTGAGACAAGAAGTTTTCAAAGCAGAAGGAGACAGGATCAGTGCATGTGAAGGATTGGTGCTGTGGGTTTCTCTAAAACACAGTTTGTCCTCTTTTTATTCAGCTAAGATGGACGGTTTTATCAGTCTAACTTCTGTGTGTAGTTGCATGCACATGCATATTTGTTACTGACAAAAAACCCACCTCTGTCAGCTTTGAAAGGTAGTTATTTTAGTGCATTTTTGTTTGGCTTTAAATACATGGTTCTATAGAGCTGTCTGTTCCAGAAAGTACATGTCTCTATTTTGGTATATTTATGCTCTTTTACACTCGTGTTTCCCCATCATTCTGGAATCTGAAAGTCCTGAGTTGCTTTAGTTTAATAACTTTCACTGATTCACTGAACTTAATCTCTCGTATCTTTATTGTAAAACTTCTTCTTTATAAAATATTGTTATTTTATCATTAAGTTGCTATTGCAAATATTACAGACTGATTATGAGAACAAATTAGTTCAGATTATGTTGTGCCTTCTATTGGGCCAGCTTTCTGCTGCAGGAAAGTTAGTTGTACACAACCACGTTTCTTTTTCAGACTTGTGGTTACTGGTTTCAGCTTAGTTTCAAGGAAGAAAGGAAATCTCTTTTGTCACATTACAGTAGCACAAAAATATTAGGTCTCAAGGTTGCTGAGGTTCCGGAGGTCTTTGCTTTTCTTCTGAACTTCTTCCTGGCCCTGAGCATCTCCAAAATTGCCTCACGGTTTTTTCCTTCTGTACTGAGAGTCCACTTCCAAATTAGGGCAAATGTTGTTCTTAATATGTAGATTTTGTTTACATTTTTTCTTTTTTTTTTTTAATTCTGAGAGGCTGGCAAAATTCATGGGGGGCTTCTCCAGTTAGAGACTGTGTAGGGTTAAGACCCATAAAAATTCTTCATATCATCAGTGTACGTGGACAATTCCTGACTGGGTGAGGGAGCTGCGATATCTCTGATGTCCAACTGTCCGTTAGTTAATTGCAGGTCACTGAATTGTTAGAAATTAATTACGTTCCATTTGTTTCACTCAGTAAGCTTTTTTGTAACTGTTCAGAGACCTCTTGAGAATACAGCAGTGGAATTTTCGTGGCAGCAAGTTGACTGCATATACTTTGATTATACTTTAAATGCTATCAGTATGTCAAACTGAAGATTAGATAAGTATTTGTAAACCATTCTAGTTCTTTGTGGTATAAACTGCAGGTTTTGTGAGCAGTTAGGTTTAAGGATGCTCTTCAGCAGGCCCTTGCTGATGCAAGGTACTCATTTACAGCTATTTTTTCCCCAGCACCTGCACCAGTGGACGCACAGTATCTCCACAGCAACAGTAGGTCTCACCAGCACTCTAGTGGGAATTACTTTCTGTACATGATGTAGAGGAAAATACATCAGTAGCTAATTTGGCTGAGGTAAAGTGTGCATCCACTGCTGTGTTACTCTCACCTGTCAAGCGATGCTGCATCTTCCTCTCATTTGTTCTGAGTGCTGAAAGTGTAGATGAATTTTATTACAGGCAGAGTGAGGCTCCTTTTGTCCTTTCCTTCCCTTACGTACAGTCGTCAGCTCTGACTGATGATCAATTAGTCCTTGCACAAAATGAAACGTATGAAAGAAAAGCATTACTGCTATTTTCTACTTTTATTATATTAAGTGTTTAGTAAGTACAAAAAATGGCTCTTTGTAGATAGACTGCAATTCCAGCATCAGGACATTACTTAAAATGGGAGAAATGAATTGAATATATTGCGTCTGTATCTATTTCCATACTCTGATGACTAAAATACCACTTGGCCTGTTTTCCATAGGTGTGAGAATCAGCTGCTTTATAAAGGTTTTGAATGAAGTCATTCTGGTTTTTATATCACGTTTGCCATTTCGAAATAAGCTGTTCTACCAAGATATGCATGATCAGCAAAGTTAACATTTAGTGCTCCAGAAAGAAATGTCATAACTATGAAACTTGATTTCTTCCTGACAGCAACACTATAAATTAGGCAGGCGCAATGGCCAGGCTCACAAAACCTTCTTAGCCATCTGTAATGTGATCTGGTGTGATTACAGCAGCACCCGCTAGCAGTGCCATAGCTGTGGTTCTGACAGTGCCCCTGTAATAAATCCAGCCTTTTCAGGGATGTGCTGCGCATCTGGAAGAGCTTCCTCCATTTGAAACGTGGCTCAAATGCTTCTGAAGAATCTGTTTAATTGAGGGTCTCACATGGCAAAAGCAAAATTTGACAGCAACACTTTCACCACTCTCTCTCTTCTCCCCCTTCCATCTACTCTTCTGTTAGTCCTTTTTATCCAGAGCTGTTCTTCAGCTGGATGAACTCTGCAGTCCAGTTCCTGGCCTGGGTGTCAGATGCTTTGCCAGCCTGGTCTTGAGGGCCACTCTGGGGTGGAACTTTGCTTAAAGTATGCATGAGTCATGATTTAGGCTAGAAACATCAGTGAATAGATGTAGTAAGTTACTATCATTCAATAATTTTGTTCATGATACTCAGAAAAATCTGCTCAGTGATGATACTTTCAGGTCTTCAGAAGTGGAGTTTGGATGGGCCCTTGACACAAAAGGGAAAGGGTTTTTCATTGAAGTTTATAGACCAACTCAACTCCAGAGAGCCATAACTACATGATGTTAAGATCTTTATTTTACAGTGGGTCTATAATGAATATGACTAATTATGGAATGTGACTATTAATATGCATTCACAGCATATTGTACAGTTTATCATAGAGGAGCTGTTAAGAACTGTGCTGAGAACACGAATAGAATGCTGAAAGCACACCTAAATCTTAACGCATAATTTAAGTTAGGTCCAAAGGAGTTGAGTCCTCACAGCACATAACGTGGAGGGCAAATACATGAAGAGGTGTCACAGCAAAAATGGGAATAGCTCCTCTGTTCTTTGACAGAACATTTGAACTCACAGTCAGACCACGCCTCTGTGACAACTCTTTGTCCATAGTGGAACGAGGCCTCAAGCTGTGGATCCCCAGCCTGTGAACTGTAGAGGCACCGGGGGTGTTAAGGTAGTGTCATCTTACCTGAAGTCCCCATTTATACAGATTAAGTCAGAAAGGACCCTTTCCCAGATGTCCTTTGAGAGAGGTTGGTGGGAGATTGGTTAGGGTGGACTTGAAATTGCAGGAACGGAATCCAAACGCGAGGCTTAACTTAAGCTGCTCCCTTTTGTGTTGGGTATCAAGAGTACTGAGAGTAGAGTAACGAGGCAAAATTTTATCCCAGATATTTGAGAGGCTCTTTTTTTCTCCCAATTTTTCCTTGCTTCTTGCTCTATTCACCCCACGTATTTTGTGTTCTTTGCTCCTCTTGCTCAGGTCTCACCCTTCCTCCTTCATCTCTCCTCCTCCTCATCGTTCTCTCTCCCTTTCCTTCTGGCTCTCTAACAGCCTCTTCTGAGCTGCTGAGAGATGTGCTTCTCCTGAGTAGGAGTATTGCTGCAAATTGGTTTCCTGCTGTCCATTTTTCTTCTGTCATCATTCCCTCATGCTTGCTGTATTCCTACTTTTATCCTTTCCTTTCTTACCCAGTCCCAATTAGGAATAAATGGTGTATTTGTTGAATGCAGGTGGAAAACCCAGAGAAACAAGTTAAAATGTAATTGAAATGCTTTGCTTCAAAAAACCTTCAAAGTAAAACATTTTTTATTTTGTATTTTAAATCGTATTTCCTTCAGAATTTCACCCCAATGTACATCAGAATTGAATTAAAACCCATCCACTCACCCCGACCCCCAAAGGACATTTTAAGTGAAATGCAGTGCTTTGTTTTGTCAGGGAAATTGAACTCCTGTGCTTCACATCAACCCTGCAAAATTTCCCTCTGAATGTTTTGGTCCACCAATAAACAGAACAAAGCCTTATTTGTACAGCGTGATCTAGACATGCAGCAGACATTTTTGAGCCTTCAATTCCTTGTGTTCTGTACTTCTCCTGGTTTTGTGGGATTGTTAAAGCATTGTAAAGGATGTATATGACATGATTTTAAATTCCCTAAAGAGAATACAGATGGGCTGTGTAATTATTGCTGAGAGGTGCTATTTTCTGTGTGCTGTACAACTCACATTCATAATATTTACCTGACAGCCAGAAAAATGTGGCCATCTCAGAATACTCTGAAACAATTGTTCTCAGTATAAAAATATTTCTCATCACAGAATTTATAACATATTTAATTTCATATCTCTCTGTGCATCCAATTCATTCTGAATTGCTTTCAGAATATTGCAAGATTCATAAAATGAAACTTGCGTAAAATTTATGTTATTTTTCTCATTGTTAGATTTCTTCTGTCCCGTCTCATGGCAAGTGTTCACTGCTGAAATGGGGACCGTAGGATGTTAGGGGAGTGACGTTTGAGGCAGAGTAGCTTAAGATTTCTTCTCATAAGGCTAATTTTTGTGGCTGTGTTTGTAGGGAAGGAGAACTGAGTGTGCGGGTTTGTATCTTTTTATTCACTGATACAGAGAAACTGCTGTGTTTGGAGATATTCAGGTCCTTACAAACTGCATTTAACACCCTTCTCATATCTCTTCCTGTGAAGGGAGGCATATCCCTCTCCCTGCAATGCCACGAGTGCCCTGCTTGTTAACACTGAGGCACCTACTTTCCAGGTTAAAGAATAAGCAACGCGTTCTTATTTTAGACTTGCAAGTGGAAAAAATACAGTCAGAGCAACTACTTTGCAAAACTTGTAAGGGAATATTGCTGGGCCAAGCACATACTGGCTCTTAGTTCTGGCTCAGATCTTTTTATTATTGGCTTAGTCATTTGCATTTGTACTTAATAACTAATACAGCTATAACACAGTTCAGATATAGAACTACCATCATTGGTCCTGGGGAGTGCCTTTCATTCAGTAGCAGCACTGGGTGTGACAGTTCGTAGGTGCAAGCAGAAAGTTTCCACTGCAAGAACCTTTCCAATTTTAGTCAGTATTATACTTTAAGATTTGAAGTGAAATGGAAAGGTAAAATATTAATACACGAGTGGAGGTTGCTGTAGTTTTCACAGTGACTACTAATATAAGAAATGGTGAAGAGTGCAGCTCTTGTTTGGCTGCTCACCAATACCATCTGATTAGCTGTGGTTTGCTGTTTGGCCGAGCAGCTGGCAATTAATGAATTAATAGGAAGTAGTCACAAGGTAATGGGATTAGCAAGTGAACATCTGGTATTAGAAGTCAGTAAATGTAGAAGAGTTTTTTATGATTTCACAAATTTGTGGGAAACTATTTGCCAGTTGACTGCAACTGGAACAACGCAATGTACACAGTGAAAGAAATTGCATTTTAAATGGCAAAGTACGTATTTGAAGTGAATGACTTCCCAATACACTGCAAAAGATGAATGGGATCCAGCTGGCTTTCAGACATACAGATCCTATCTTAGTTTTTAGACCAGATGTTTACCTTGTTCATCTCCAGTTCTTACAGCAATGGGAGGTATTCTGACTAGCTCAGAAGACCAACGAGTCATCCGTGGTGTTTGCGTGTGCCCATTTCCAGACTGAGATGGTGCAAAATATAACCTAACCATCGTTCTCTTGCCCAGAAGCAGTAGCTCTAACCATCATCTTTCTTGTTGGCCACTGTCTGGCATCATTTTAGATTTAGCTCAGCTTGCTATGTCAGGATTATTCTTTTTTTTGAAAAGCCTAAATGCCAGTTATATACTGCTTTTGTCAATAGTGCATTAGTTAAGGACTGTAAACTTTAGCACGCTATTAAAAGTGTGCTTGTTATTAGAATTCAAGTAGTATTGCTATCAATTAAGGTCAATTGGAAAAAATGTGTCTTAAGTAAGGAAAAAAAAGGCACTTTTTACTTTATTTATTAGCTCTTTGCTAACTGAAATTGAGTTAACTTTTCTTATTCTTCTCTCTTACTGAGGATGAAATTTGACCAGGGAGGCAGGAGCAGCAATGCCACGGTTTTGGGTGGGAGGCGAGGACTGTGTAGTCTGTTTAGAACATCTGAATGGTAATTTGGGAAACACCGGGAGATCGAGGTGTGGCACATTAAATATTCCAGTGGGGAACTGGTGAGCAAATTAATGTTGGAAGGTGTATCCTGATGGAGCCTATGAACTCTTTTCCAACATGGTCGTCATCTCTCTGTCTTTGTTACCATAGTTGAACACTTTACTCTAGACCTAGACAGGATAATCCCCATTTTTCCTTCCTCTTTGTGAGGTCTGATGAATTCCAGCTCTCCTGCCACTGCAGAGCCCTGTAGAGTACAGAAGCAGCACCTCAATTAAATATGAAATATCAAGATAAATGTCTGAATAAAATATCCAGGACTCAGACAAACTTCCAAAACCTGCTTGTCAGCAGTGAAATGCCATTAAATCCTCTAGGAACTCATTAATAGATTAACATTTGGAAGAGTAATTACAGCTACATTAGAACTAAGAATAAAGAAAAATAAAGGAAGATCCAGCAGTATCATTACTCTAAACTCTTGGCACAAAATGAAGATCAATACTGTAAAAAAAATCAGAAGTAAGGAATTAAGGTCAAGATGATTATGTCAAAAATAGGTAAGCTGTTCATATATATTTCAAATAAAACTAGTGTGGTGACAACTGTTATGTAGTGTTTCATATTATTTGTGTAGAATCCTACCTCACAGGGCATAGAAAAGGGATATTGAGGTGAAATCAAGGATGTATCTGGAAATTGGATGAGTTGATGACTTCAATGCTGTTAACCTAAATCACGACTAAAATTAACAATGTCAGGCATTGTAGCTACATTTTCTGAGCCAATGCAAGAAACTGATCTTTAGTGAGACAGAAATATATTACCCTTCAAAAGGACTAAATACTGCAAAAGTCTTTTTTGAGAATTTATGTTACAGCTCTGTAAAGGGAAGAGAAAAGATAAGATAAAGTAGGTACTATAGTTAGATAAATAGGTGAGATCTTGAGAAATGTTTTCATTTTTCATAAAATTTACAGATTGTGAGGATTTTATATATATAATTCATTACATTATAACCCAGAATATGAATCTTGCAAATTTATGAAATATGAAGAAATTCAAATGGGGAAAATATGACTTTATTTAGAAATGCTTCGCTCTTACTGTGAGTGCACCCCCTGCAGAACCTGGCTGCACAGCACTGTGCTGGTGGGAACTGGGCTGTTTTCAGGAGGGAGAAAAATAAAATGTCTGAAAAGTAACAAGGTTATAAACTAGATAGATGAAAATAAAATGAAGTCATCAATGTGTAAAAATAAATGTTAAGGTTTTACATTTTCAATTTTCCTATTTAAATGCCCTCATTGATTTGTTACAAATACTGTTAACCCTGTGTTTGGAAAATGGTGAGGACATTATCACTTGTGTTCTCATTTGTAATAAAATAGATTAACTTGCTGTGAAATTTTAACTAGGCTGAGACACAACAGTAGCTACCTAATGAACCAGAGCACATTGCTGTTAAGTAGCTAAATAGATGCATACTGATTACAGGACTGAAAAATGGAGCTGTTTACTTGCAAAAAAAAAGTCTGCTCATAGTGTTATTTGTTATAGTAGGGGAAATTCAGCATTACATTTCCACACAAACATTTAGAAGTAGACAGTTTCCCAATCCATATGCAGTCTATATGATGATGCTCCATCCTCATTTGCAGTACACATGATATAGAGAAAATTTCAGCTCCTTTGTTGCTTAAAAGGAAAAGTGTATCTTCCCTCTCTATGTAAATTTTTGTAACTGGTAAGACGTTAGATGACATAATCAACTAATTCTCTCAGAAAATGATTCACTGTGTGATTAAGAATGACATTATTATTTGACACTTTTATTTCTGTCTGAACATTTCAAACCAAGACCCTGAGCTTGAAGGCAAATTACTTGAAGCAGAGATTATTTTATAGCAAGAGACAATGGGAAATGCAGTTACCAGAAGGAGCTTGAATACTTTGCTTTTCCAAATCATCAGCTTTTGAATTACTCAGATAACTCCCATTTAAGATGACATATATGGCTGTTTGTGTGATATCTAAGTGTTAATTCGTGGTCATATTTGTTCCTAGGATTTTTTGCAGAACAGTTGGCATGGCCTCTCCTTGGCTATTCATTTTCATGGTTGTAGTAGACAATGAAATTTACTTAAACTATGTGCTCTTCTGTAAAATTAATCAACTCAAAATGATACCTTAATTGTAAATGGAATACTCTTTGTAGTAAAAAGAGAGGAAATAGTGCCAAAGAGGACTGTTAAAACTGAAATCCAGGCATATAAAATTACAGTCAGAGTTGGTAGTCTTTCATGCATTAACCTATTTGGAAGCTGTTATTTAGACAAAGGTAAAAGAGACTTCGTATCTGTAAGCTCAGGATTGCATGTGTATGATTTAGAATTTATTTAGGAGAATTCTTCTTGGGTCAGAACGTGCATTTTAAAAGTAACGTGGTGAGCAGTCGTGGCTCTCTCTTACTCTTTCACTCATCTCAGCAACCTCTAAACCCCCTCTTTTGGAAGCTGAGAAGAAGAGAACACAGGAAAATTTAAGATCAATTACTTTGATTTTTTTCATACTTGAAAATCTGTTTGTTAAAACCATTCAGTTTTCAAAATTTTAGGAACTGGTGACTCAACATAATAGACTCGTATTTGTTAAAACTTAGTAAACATTTTTAATTAGCATCCAAAATACTGCCATTAGAAGTCTTCCTTTAAAATTTATTAGTTATTGTATGTTCATTAAATAACAGATAATTAGTGAAAACAGATCCATTGGGGATTACCTGCCGTGTAATAGACACACATCTGTTACATGATTTTGAGGCTCAGTTTTTATTTAATGTACAATAACTCTCCTATTAAAAACACATTCAGTGCTGTTCTTGGCTGGTGTGATTGGAATAGGCAAATGCTGCCCCTTGCTATTAGGAGGAGACGATCTCCCATTCCCTTTGCATCATTCTCAAATGTATCTGTAAATAAGATGATGAGTGTGGTTTAGAGAGATGGTTTTAATGGGTAACAGAATATTCTTGAAATGTCGATCTTACAGCCAGCATTATTAATGAATTACCTCAGTAGGTTATGAACAGAAGCTATTAAGATCACTATTTGTAATGGAAATACTATTAGAATCTACCATTCTCTTCCTAAAGCTATGTTATTGATTTAGGATACTGTCTAGCAGAAACTGCCTGAAAAGTTGAGATGCTATTGAGTTTATTTCCAAAAGCATGTGGTAAATTGCCACCAGGTAGCCAGATTGCATACTCCTAATGAAAAATCTTGGAGAATAAGTTAAAAAGGTAGAAAAATTGCAAAGTTCCTTTGAGGCAGCTTCCCCAGATTACACTGTAATTGTAGTTCTTAATGAGGTGGGGGCAAGAAGATCTCCTTTTTTGTAAAAAGGAAAGGGATATTTCAGTTCTGAGTTTCCACAGGGAACAGCCGATTGCCAGGGATGAGGGCAACTCCAAAGATGCAGTTTCTGGAATTCTGTAAATTCAAGCATCTCCTTGTTAGTGTCACTCTTTTGGAACTACAATCCAAGGATTTGTAGTGGAGGATTTAAAACACAGAAGGGATTTTAAGATAAGGATATGTAGAGTAACTCAGGCCAGGATTTGTCCCATTTTAGAAGATTCTTGGGTTTTGTTGGTCCTTGGAACAGGAATGAGGGGTGCTGGAATTGTTAATTAATTCAGAGAAATTGTACGTGTAGAATCACTGACTTGGAAGGGATCTCAAGTGGTCATATAATCTCTTGCCTTCCTCAAGACAGGATGAATTATTACTTGTGCCACGCTTGTCTAACCTGTTCCTAAAGATTTTCACTGAAGAAAATCCCATGGCATCTTCAGGCATCCTGCAAGTATAGAAACACAGAATTGCAGAATTCCATTTGGCTACATCTTTATAATTTCTTACCCTTTTTTTATTCTGCTTGCCTACAGTATTGTGTATATTTAAATTAGAGGTTAATATTAAAGTTTTGTGTGCAAATGGACACATAAGAATTTGCAAGCACGTTCTTGGGTTTGTGAGCCAGTAGTGCTGTTCATGCAAAAGTGAAGTTCTTACCAATGCCATAGCTTTTAAATTTTGTGGGTGCTACCTTGAAAAAATACTGTTGTCATTTATTCAGGTAGAGATTCCAGTGTGTTAACAAGTTTGACTGCATTCAGTGACAGTTGAGTCCAAATCTGAATTGTTTATTTGAAATGTGACTCCTATATGTCTATTTTTCTATCTATAGATTAAAAGTAGTTTGTGAAAACAACATGAAGGAACATTCTTAAGGGGTGGCAAATGCAGTGTGATGACACAAAGGATGAAAACCTTCCCTTATTGCATCTTTTTGGCTACAGAAGACTGTACTGGTCTTTCAATGTGAATTTTATTCACTGTTTATCTCAGAAAGTACATTTGTTACTGCTCTTCTTTAGCCAAATTCATTTTTTCATTGAAATTCAGTGAAGGCAATGAATCAAATTACACAGATCTTGTTTTATTTCTCTTTCAAGGAAAGGATTCAGGACAGCCCTTCTCCAGCTCCATCTCTAGAAGATAGTCAGCGGCCTGGGAGCCACGCTTCCTCCCATCAGAGCAGCAGCGTGTCCAGCTCTCCATCCCAGCTGGACAACACCCCGGACAGAATTGGTGAGTGTGCTGCACCTCTGCGTGGTTGCTGACCTCAAGAATTTTAGAAGTTTGTCAAGGCAAATATTTCTTTGCAGGGAAACTCAGGAAAGCACCCACTTGTTAAAAAAAATCCCTGAATGTTCATCACTGTCGTTTGTTGTATTGGATTCATCTCTGTGCAGGGCCCAGCCCCTCACTTGGTGCCAGCACCCACCCATGCACAGAAGATGTCACCCCTTCTTTGGAACAACCAACTGCTCTCGTGTGTCAGAGTAAGAAAGTGCCTCAAGGCACCTGGAATTGAAAGCTGGCAAGATATCTTTGTATCTGTGTCAGAGAAGTCACAGATTATATTCCAGAAACCTCCTCGTGCCCACACATTCCCTCATCACCACAGGGCCCAGGGCTTTCTGACTTTTTTGGTCTCTCTGCCAGGGTTTTCACAGCCTGTGCATTATCGATCTTGTGTTTAAAGTGCTAATTTAGTCTAGAGGAAGTTGAGATCCTATTCTTGGTGCTTCCAAGAGGGATCTAGGGCAAGTCAATTAACATCTCTTCACGTCAGCGTATGTCAACACTGTTGTCTTCACAGAGATTGGAGCCCAGGCAGGCATTGCTGAGCTAGATTTAAACCACAAAAACAGCACAGTCCATGTAAGTCAGTGTAGACTTCACTCCCATCAAATAACTACGTGGCTGCTAGCTGGGATTTTGCAGTTGTGCCTCTGGTCTGTGCACAGCACCACAACACAGTTTTCTCTACACAAATGAGGCAATGGAACCCTGAACTGCTTTGCCTAAACAGATGCACACACAGCCACTCGAAAGTAGATGCCTGTCAGCTTTTTAATCTGTAAAACAAGGCTAGAAATACACAGGAGAAGAAACATAACTTCTTGTAGCCACTGTGAAAAAGGGACTTTTGTCCTCAATGTAGCTTTAGAAAGCTACTCTGACTTCTTTCATTAGTAGTAGTAGCTCACGCTGCAAGGCACTGGGCTCCAGAGATGCTACTGAAAGGTTTATAAAGAAAACTAGCTTTTGTTATGTTGAACTACACATTTCTCTGTGTTGAATGCTTACTGTTGTAAAGTTATTTCTATATACTTTGTATCTATGTAAATATATACATACATTTACTTTTCAGTTTTAAAAAAACTCAAACAAGCAAAAATCTTTCCTTTGGTGATGAAATTTTTAACAAGTGTCCTCTCTGGAATAACTTTCCGTTCTCTAATTGCTTAATGCAGAGAAGGAAATGTTTTAATCAAATAAGAACAAAGAAAATAAGCATCCTGAAATCATAAACTTAACACCTCTCACTCATCTTGCAGATGTTAAGAATTCCTGTAAACACTACAGCATGTTGGTTTTTTGCTGTCATCCATCAATTACTGTCTGCCTATATATTTTTTTATTAAGCTTGCTGTTTTATAGATAACTACTGATACATAAATTCTTAAATGTATTTTTCCCCAAAATCATTTTTGTGAAGTACTTTTCTAATTAGTTAATTTGAACATTTCATAAGAAATCACATTTGTCTCAGTAGTAATTTGGGTTCTGTCTTGGTATCTTGGTTTAATCAACTTGAGCAAATTTGCTTTTGCTGCATATTTTGCTTGGCTCTAAGTGCTGAAGTGGGACAGTGAAATGGTTGATTATGGACAATAAAAACGGTCCATTGCTTTAGAACTTTTGTTGTATAAATAAAATACCAAAATATTGACAAAGAGGAAATATAATTTAATATCTTGCTTTCTTCTGGTGTTACTTAGCTGTGCACTCTGATTTTTTTAGCTATGCTGACCAACAGCAGGGAAGGAGAACTCATTGATCAAGAAACTGGGACCAGCCTAAAAAAAATACAAAAGGAGAAAGGTAAAATTACAGACTGTATTCCATCTCAGGCATTTCATTACACTTACTATGTTTTATTCCTTTTTCTATTATTCTGCATGTGCATGGTATTAGAAATATACACTTCATATATACATAATATTATAAATAAAGTGAATTTGCATGGCGTTCTCCTTAGGAAGTGTAAACAGTCAGCTCTTTGCTTCTCACTGTTTATATAATATATAGTATTTTGCTGGTCTTTTTACTCAATTATTTATGAAGTTCCTCACAAATATTTGATTACTCACACGATATTGTCTCTTTGCCTCCACTGGATGTGTGTCCAGGCTGCTCTAATTGCTGGTACATCAGTGAGGGAAATAAACCATGTTTTGTGTCTAATAATATCGCATTATATCACAAGTGAGAGGCAGCAAGGGAAGAAGCGATGCTCGCCCTGTAGTGACTGGGCAGGGAAATGCCACCTCTGCTTGGTGTTCCCTGCAGGGATTGTTGGGTCCTGGCAAAAGGGAGGGCACTGATGTGTTCAGGTGAGCCCTGAGGAAGTGCTGTAGTGACAGAGAGCATGTGATATCCATGGCTGCACATTTAAGAAGAAGAAGGCATTTTTGTTTCCTTGCAAATATAACAAAAATTAAATCACACTAATAGGCAAGAGGTTTAGTCTGGCAGTAGGTGCAGAAAGCACCATACAAAATGAGTGCCTGCAAAAAAAAGAGGATAGGATATAGTTAAAGAAAGCAGAAGGTAAGTGAATACTGGAAAAATACTGCAAAAACATATACTGAGGGAGATACTAAGGTGTGAGAGTGAAAAAGGTGTGAAGAAAGAGATCAAAAAAGGAGACAACATAAGCTAAACGTACTTAAAAGTCTACTCTAAATATCAACATTTTATCATAAATGAAAACAGAAACTAATTTATGTTATGATTGAGGTGATTTTAATGTATTCTTGAGAAAACAGGTATATTCAATTTTATGACTTACTCAAAGAAGAACCTGAAGACTCCATGTGCCCTGTGGTTCCAGAGTTATATAAAATTGTTTGAACAGGTTAATTATTTTGTATTATCAGCCCTATTCTTCATACATCTGGCTGATGCAGTCATGGGTGGGAAGAGCCTGAAACTTCCTCTTTATGTTTTTGTACCTAACTTTCTCTCTTCTGGAAAGAAGAAGCTGTTTTCTATTCACCAGTTTCTCTAGGCATTTAAGCGCTTTCTTCGTGAACCCCAAAAGAGCCCTTTTGTGCCATTCTGAGATAATTTTCTATCTGGATCATCACGCTTAAATCCTTCCCTCTCGACTCCTGTTAGCATTTATGGACCAGCACCAGGGGCTAAACAGTTATCAGCCATACCTTCGTTCCTAAGATGAAAACATTACATTTCTGTAGTAATTGCAGAGGTATTTAATCTAAATCTGAGAGTGTAGTCGATTTTAATTTTATTGAACTGTGCGTGGCTTCTTGGCACACGTTTAGTCATTTTTCAGCGAAACAACTCAGTGTCCTGTGGGGTTCAAAGATGCAAATCATGTAGTTATTGGTAGTAGCACTCCTGTCACTCAGGATGGATGAAGGAAGGTACAGTTTAAGAATCAGAAAAGACAATTCAGAAATCCCAAAAAGCGTGAAAATAATTTCAACCTCACCACCTGTGAACCCATTTCCCAGGCTCCTGTGGCCATTGAAGGCTCCTTGTAACATGTAAGAAATTACAAAGATCTGATGCTAACATTTTCTGTACAATAATTCAGCTGAAGATTGCAGTTGTATGGGTTTATTAATTTTCTGGTCTACATTTTTGCATAACATTGTCTTTCTCTTGAATATTTACTGGGAAATATTCCTTTATACATGTGTTACTTCTGCAGGTACTCAGGATTTTTTAAGGATGAACTTAGTGTTCAGAGATTGATCCACAGAAAAGGGCTTCAAAATCATGAGACATTTTAAACTATAATTTTAAAGGTAGACTGAAGGTTCCGGTGTTATACTTGATCTGCACAAATTTTTTCTCTGAAAATAAGAGAATAAGAAATTCTTTCTTTTCCTCAAGCAAAGATGTGATTTTCAAATAATCCCACAGTTCCAAGACCGAAACCTCTTGATGACATTATAATGGGGCAAATGCTGAAATTTTAAAGACACCAGTATGTATATCCAACAATTCCAAGCTGATTTTGCATTTGGCAGCGTGACAGACTTACAGTACAGTTCCTGCAGGAATCTCTGTTCCATAGGATACATACCCAGGTGATGGACTGCACTGGTCAGAGAGTCAACTCTGCTGCTGAGAATGCCCAGCCTGTGTGTGCTGGGCCTTTCTGTCACCCCATACAAGGTTTTTAGTCCTCAGTGATTTGTCTCACTCCCATATAGGTCCCTTGTTCCTAATACTGTCGTTATTCTCTTGTGTATTATTATTGTGTGCTCTGGTGCACCTCAAACACGTTGAAGGGTTTTCATAGTCACTGGAGAGTGTGATCTGTGCTGGATTGCTCAGCAAAAAATACACCTGTAATTTGTCTACAGAACGAGCTTTGTTTTTCAAAACCTGCCATTACTTTTACTAATGCAAAATATATTTACCATGGAAAAGATTTTCAAAGTTATTAAGAAGGAATGTAGTTAAAATAAAAGTATCAACATTTATTAAGTATGACAAGTAAGCGGTTTATACAGCCGTGGCAAACATATGTTTTCACATCTGTTTTGAGTAATATCATCATGATTTTAAAAATGATTTATAGCTCTGCAGGCCGTAAAATGCCAGCTTTGCTGTAAGTTGGAAGTTTTCAAACAACAAAGAAGTTATTGAAGGCATATATTGAACATGGTTCTGTGTTACACACCTTGACGTAACTTTACAAATCTGAACACTCTGTAACAATTAAGATAGAAACAAATGAAAATTGAGTAACTAATATTTAGGTAATACTACTTATGTGAAAGTTATTATAATTAATACAGGCAAATACTGTGATATCCCTCAGGATACACAGCTTTTGTTTTCCATTTCCCATTTTAAGTGATCTCAACACCAGACAAAAATGTGCCACTTTGTTCTCATCAAAGTAATTTCAAGGTAATTAGGGCTGAAGAGAAGATAGCTTGACAGTTCTTCGTTAAAGGACAGTGAATGTGAGGTTGTTCCAATTAGGCTGAGCTGTTTGTATGTGTTGGTGGGGCAGAACTTCCAGAAGTAGCGGTTGTCTCAGTGTGGAGGGGTCAGAGTCTGTACCAACCACACCTTTAAGTTTTTTGAAAGAGAAATGCCATTAGATCTCAATTACTCTGCATCCTTTCATCATCTTTTTAGGAAGTATGGTCAGGCTTAACGTTAGAGAAAAACAGAGTCAGGTCTGCAGTTTCATTTCGTTTATATAAAATATGTTGTTACTATATTTTTGTCAAATTTTAACCATTATGGTGCACATTTTGCCTGTGCATCCATAGCCAGAGTGTGAGTGAAAACCAGACGAAGGGTAATCAGTATTTTGAAAGTTCTGGTGAAAGGAAACAGAGTTAGAAAATTCCCCCCCAGAACATAACCCCAAATATTTACACAAACTGAAACACAAATTCTTCTTGATTGTGCTTACTTGCTGTGTCTGGGTTTGTGAGTTACATTTTACCTGCACAATTGCTCACAGAAACTGGATTTTAAATGCATCTGCTGCAGTATATAATCTGGAAAACATCTCTATTGTATGGGAGAGTATTGTGTTTGACACAGCCCTGTATGGGCTTTATAGAAACCTCCACATGAATGCTGGCATTAGGGAGGTTAAACGAGCCAGAAGAGAATTTGGCCGTGCCTTCCAGTCGGATTTAAATGCCGGTGCAATTATTCTGTTTGACTGCATGACAAGAAATATTTCAAACTCCTTATGCAGGATGGAGTAGTAAAAGGCAGTGGCCCAGCTCTTGCCACAGAAATCAGCGGGGAATGTTCGTGATCTCTTGAGCAGGAAGAAGAGTTTGGCCAAAGGCTGGTATTTTGGAAGAGAGCTCCCCCCTAATATTACTGGTTGGCACTCAGGGGCTGTGCTGGTGCTGTACCTCCTGGACTGGTGATGTGCTCTGGGCCCTGGTGAGACACGGGCACGTGCCAGCCCTGCTCTGATCTTAGTGAGAGGCAAGCAGGATGTGTGGGCCCCCAGGGACACACGCGAGCCTTCGGGGTGCTGGAGCTGCACTCCACCCTGAGTGAACCAGAGTAGAATTTCATAGGAAAATTTCATACATGATGAGCATCTTCAGACTTCACCATTGTTCAGTCAGACTTCAAGTAGAAATAAAGATTGTGTTGGTTGAGAGTGATTTGCTCTGAATTTCCCAGAGTGGCTCGGTAGCAATGCTGTCTTCTGTTAGCCCAGTTGCTGCATCCAGAGCACAAGTCTGGATCGAGGGCTCTGTCTCATGTGTCCAGCAGACTGTAGCCTCCGAAACTGCATCTGGCAGCTATCCCTTTCCCTTTTATTAAAGAACACCTTTGCCTTTATTACTTCAAGGAAATGGGAGTTTTGCATCATTTCTGTCAGCTGGGTGAAATATATTCAGATGGCCAGAGACCACGGTAATGAAAGAATAACTATATTTATTGATTGTATTTCATTAGCAGAAAAGAGGTTTTATGCTCTTTAAATTAGTCATTACCAAAGGACTGGGTTACTGATGGTATGAGGGGAGGAGAACGAGCAGGTGCACAGCACCTGAAACAGCACCAGGCCCGGTGGTGGGGGTTGTCCTCCAGAGAGAGGGCTTTTCAACAATTGATCTGAAAGCATCCAGATGGAGAGTGCAAGGAACGAGAAAGAGAACTAAGAGAACGAAGCTGTACCACACAGCACGTCTACAAAGTGTACAATAGGTGCCAACACTTCAAATGTTCACCAGGCTGTTTCTTTGCTGTATCAATACTTACATGTTAAAGATACGAGAGAAAAGCCATTTCCTTCACGAATGTGCTTGTGAATCCCTTGAGATACGTGAAAAACTCCCCGAATTAGAAGTGATGTCACATTCCTTTTGGTATCTTAAGTGTGTATATTAAAGACACGGGGATCGTTTCCTAAGCAGTGGATGCAATAATATGTGGGTTTAAAGATTGCAAGGGTTTCTGTTTCCAGTAGCCTTAAGTGGCATGCATTGTGCACTGGAAAATTCAGAGATATTTTTACGTTTTCTCTCCTCTGAGAATATTGAAAGATAAGAAGCACAGTGCTCTATTCTGGGTAAAGGCTTTTTCCACAAGTTTTTTTTGTTGTTAAATTTAATCTGCAAGTGAGCTGACAACTGTTAAAATGCTGGCCTAAGAGTGGATGTGAGGTTTCGTCAGTCAGTCAAGCAGAACAAAAAAAACAACCCAAACCCAGGAAACCAAAGCAAACTCTCATTAACACTTCAATTCACAATATATATAAATAGAAAATAGTGGTAGAACTTTAATTTTTAAAGTGGTTGGACTTATATCATTATGACTGTGTGTTTAACCATTGCTCAAACATTTATAAATACAGGGGCAGTTATGAAAGAGATGTTAATGAAGTATTCCGAGGTGATGTCTTTTACATTAAATTTATATTAGAACTTTACTTGCAGAATCATTTTTAAGAATGATTTTTTCTGGCGAGTAAAATACCTGCTTCATGTTTATCTTAGCAGATGGACCAAGACAGCTTCTTACATTGATATATAATTTATTAATATGTTTTATTTATTAGATTTCAGTGACATTAATGTATTGCTGTCTAAACACTACAAATTATGAGTCTGTGTAAACATGCTGAAATAATGAAATTTTCTCTACTGAAAAGGCTTTGTACCAAATATTTAGTAGGGTGTTCATGTAAGTCTGTGGAATAAAATGAGCAAATAAGAAGGAAATAAGAAATAAGGTGGCTACTCTACAAAATCAGGTTGTCTCTTCAGAGTTTACCATTTCCACTTTTCCTTCAATACTGTGAATGGAGTTTTAGTAGGTCCATCTTATTGAGCTATATCAGATTTGAAAGGCATAAAAAGGAGAGAAAAATTGCTGATTGGCACCCAGTGACCTAAGAAGGCTTTTGGATTAGGCCCAGGAATCTATTCCTTAGAGTTAGCATTTGTATTAAAACTGACCCTTTGAGTTCTCTGGTTCGTAATACCTCTGATGTGAAGTCATTAACCTGGAAAACGCGGTTGGTGACATTCTTAATGTCTATGAGTTATTTAATAAGTTTGCCTTCAGTCCTCATTACAAGCAGTGAGATCTGGAAAACATGCATCCTGAAAGGTTGCTGAATGTTTTTCTCATGTTGCTGAAATCCTTGGGATCTCTGGGAACACGCTGGCAGGGGTTCAGCCCCCACCTGTCTGCGCTCTGAGCCAGCCGAGAGCACCAGACCTGCTCCTGAGAAATCCCGTTTGTGCCTTTGTGGGCCCGAGCGTGCAGCGTGTGTCGTAGGGAAGGAGTGGGTTCTTCTCTCTTTGAACTCATGCAGTAAGCTTTCATTTGTACAGACAGCATCTGTAACTGGAAAAAACATGTCATTTCTAGCAAGGACAGCAAGGACCACCATCAAACACTTCTTTACTAGGAAACTACTTAGAAGGCAGAAATTCCTGCTTTCGGTACAGGTGTCTTTTACAGGACAAGATGTTTTTGGCATATTTCATGCATTTGATTTAAGCCAAAGTAAATGGACAGATAAAAATTTAAATTAATAATAACAATTATTAATTGGTGATATTGAAAGCTTTGCAATGTATGTGTCTGGGAAGACCTTCAAGGAATTCATAGAAGCTGCACTTCGTAACATATCACTTTCTTTTCTAAGGGTTATTGATAGTGAGGCTTTAGAGTTTGCCCCGTTACCCAAAGATGCATGTTAAATATTAGTGAAATATCATTGAGTGAGGACACAGTCACAGCTATAGCCATAGCTCCAGAACCTGTGTTTCAATCAAGGACAAGGAGGACCAAAAATACTCTTGTTTGTGATGGCAACGTGTGGACTTCGCCTTAGGTAACCTGATCTCCAGAGAAAAGGCCAGCTCAGGAGAGATGCAGGTGCTTGTGGAGGGATGCTCTGTCTTTCCCCATGAGTTATGGGGAAGCCTCGGAGCACACCTGGCACAGGTGGATGGTATTTTGTGCAGCATTTTTTATGTATTCAAGACTTTTGTAATTTGATGTTTTGAATATTTTAAGATCTGTGGAGCATGTCTGCCTTCTGCATACGAGTCACATTAAGATAGCAATTAAGAAGAGCTCCCTTTTCATTATTAAGGAGGACTTGCTGCCCAAAGGTTTCTGGTGAGAGGAAGACTGAGAAGAAAACCATACATTTATGTGCATCTCCAAATTGTTTGTCTGCATGCTGCATTAGAACAAATGTTTCTGAGGATAAAAGTAATAAATCCACAGTGAACACAGAAGGGAGTGAACTAACCTCAGATTGGAAGTAGAAGAAGATTATCCTCTTGAAATAGATCAGTAGTCATGAAACCAGAATGAGTGTGGTGTTCATTGTGTTTCAGACATTGCCTTAAATTACATCGATAAAGTTACGTGCTGTCTCGTTGGCAGAGCTGATATGACCTGTACACTGAACTGAGAAGCCACTGGGGCTGCAGACCATGAGGAGGTCCAGAGCACAGCCAGCTCAGGCTGTAATTATGAGGAAACCAGACTTTATGTTCAGTTGTTGGGGCAGAGGGCACCATTACAGTACCCTTTACTGTGTTAGGTATTTGTTTATTATAGCCATATTTATTTCTGGGGATGAACAGTTCTCTTAGTAGCTTTTTTGTGCTATCAGCTGTCCTTTGGAATTTAAGCATCCTGCCTGCAAGAGTAAGAGGGCACAATAGTAAGCAATCGATACAGTTTCAGTCATTTAAAAATAAGCACTTTATTTTGGAGAAAAATGGCCCATTTTGAATTCTCTTCATGAAACTTCCTGCACTTTTGAACAAGTTCAATATTAATTTTGTGATTTTTTTTAAATATTATTATTAATGTGGTAGCAATTAGATGCATGGGTGAAGTAGCATAAGAATCAGTAAGTAAATGAAATGCATGTTATGTATGTTACCCAAAACCTTACTGTTGTCACACAGAAAGCCACGCAAACAGGAACATGCCTGAAGACATGCTTTTTTTCTTATTGTTCTTGACTATATTCAAGGGTTTCTTTTCCATATTCATGTTCTTACTCTGTATGTTCTCTGGAAGTTAATTTAGCGGGGAAAGGAGTGTGCAAAATAATCAAGGAGTTGTCATGTTTCTCAAATGTCTCCCTGCTTTTCCTCTCAACTTACCTCAAATCATTGGAGCAATTTATTTGCCAAAAGGATAAACAAACTGTAAATGACTGGTTATGTGGTTAGTGTATTCTACACTCATTATACAACCCAGTAAGTTATGAAATAACAGAATGTGAATAAGGAGGAGGACATAACCCTTCTTCCACGAGCAGTAGCGTTTTATCGGTACAGAGCTGGCCAGTGGAGGGAAGTGCCTGTGGAGGGGCTGCCTGGGTCACTCTGAGAGGACAGTGCCTGCTACCAGATGGGGAGGTGAGTGCTCACTTTTGTTGAGGATTTCCAACTGTGAATATTTTTCTTGGAGCAGGTACTTAGGATTGATCAAAATGGGAGCAGAGACACCTGTACCCTGCTGTGTTTGGGATACCACAGTCACTGGGGGACTCTGTGCTTCCTTCTCAAAACTCCTCAGATTGTAACAGGAGATTAAATCTCCTGTCCTAAGTGAAGCCTCTTCCAGGCTGCTGTGTGTCTGTTTCACATCTATCACACTATGTCCAGTTAAAGCTGCTCCACTTCATCTGAGTGATTAAATATTCATAAGAGCAGGCTCCTTAACTTGGTCCCTTGGCCTGTGGCATTATCAGCTGTTGAACTGCTTTGTGTCTTTTCTCCCCTCCCCAAACTCCTCTGCTAAATGATCCCAAACCAATAGCCTGATGGTTTGAAAACAGGACTCTCCTCCCTCAAGTGGCCACTCTGTCTGGGGCTTGTGAGAACATCAGCCAGGGAGTTTTGTCATCCCTGAGCTTATGGTCTATCTCAGATCCTCCCAGCAGGACCCCAGTTGAGCTTCACGGCCAAAATACAAGTGACCAGAGGGAGCGTGGGCATAAGTGTAGAGGGTTAAAGGCAGCTGTGAGATTGACTGTTGGCTTTTTTAGATACCTCATCAATGCCTCATCAGCACATCTGTGCCCAGCATGAGGCCATCAAGTGCCTTTGTAGCTTTAGTTTGAAGGATCAGACTTCTGAGAGATTTTGAGGCATCACTCTTACTTCCATCCTGTTGTTTGCCTGAATATTTGTGAAGAGCAGCCCTGAGTAATTGAGCCACTTTTGAAAGTTGGACTCCTAAGTCATTTTGATGTGTTGTTTATTTGTGATGCTTAATCATGTTTGTGGGAATGCTTAAAAATGTATAATTTTCCCAAAAGGCTGTATTGCACATATACCCGCTCACTTATACTTTAACCTCTTTAGCCATGAGGAGTCTGAAATTCAAGGCAAGTGAGTACGAAGCTAGAAAGGCAGTGATGATTCCAGTACAGAATTCCCCAGGCATGCTTCTTTGGTCATGCTTGGCCATTGCGTGTTGCTCTCAAAATATCAGCTGATTTATTTTCTTCTTTTATTTTGTAGTCACTGTGACAGTGGTTTCCAAAGTGGATTTTTCATCTAGTTGACAGAATATGACAGGCTATAACAAGCAGTTTAATAAATAAAATTCTGCTTCCAGGTGTATTTTGAGATGTTAATCTATAAAACATTGTATAGTTTTGCATCTGTCTCTTTTATCCGTCACCTGGACTGCTGTGCGGTATTTTGATAGCTACACTTGGCTTGTGTGAATTTGCTGACATATCCCATGGCTTATTCGTGTGAGTGTTGTCACTGAGGGGATACTATCAAATTTTTAATGACAGTTCAGTGCAGCAGTGCAGTACCTCTTCTGGCGTGGCAGAAGATGCCTTTTTGATGTAGAATATGTTGGAGGATGGAACATCTCTGGTAGATGGCTGAGCTGGAGCAGAAAATGGAATACGTGTGTGTACACGTGTCTATTCACAGAGGCCAGAAAATATGAATTGCTCAGAAAATAATGTGTTATTTATACATCAGTAACCTTTGGAGACATTTTATATGCTGTCAATTAGGAAATTGGCCTGTATTTGTTATTGTTGTCTTATTTTTTTGTTAGTTTTAAAAACTAGCGAGTGATTGTAATGAAGGTGCCCTCCAGGCAAAAGTGTGGAGAAATTCACATATTAAAGGAGGAGTCGCCAGAGTTGCTGTTTGACTTTTGACATTATTGTCATTTAGCCTACGGCATTACAGGCAGAAGGGATTTAGATGGAAAGGAGAGCTTGAAATTCCTCTGTAAAAGGAGTATATTTATATATACTGAATTTTCTTTAAACTGATGTATTTTAAGGAAAGCGTATTTTTGTAAAATTAAATTAACAGCAATAGTAACAGTAACAACAATAATTCCATCGGGCCATAATTCCTTTGTTTCTTTGTACATATCTTTTGGTATTAACAAAAAGGCCAACAATATTTAAAAGCTATTTAATGAGTTCCTGAGAGATAGTTCTATTGTTTCAAGAGCGTTCATTACTAATCTCTCTCTATAGGTACATGTTGAAATCTCAGCAGAAAATAAGTCAGGCACTTCTAGATAAAAGTTGTCTTCATAGTAAGAGTTCTCTCTAATATATAGAAGATAATTTCTCAGCACCCTATTTTAGGAGTAGTGTTTTGTAAACATTACTGTATAGCATGTATTAACTATATCATAAATCAGGCTGGAGTTTTAAGTTTAGATAACTAGCAGCTCATGGATCATCAGTCACATAAAATGCTGAAGCTAAATGGTCCAAAGTGTCTTAAGAAGTGTGTTGATGGTTCTGTAATAGGTGTAGCTAAATGGCAGGATTTTTGTGGTGGAGACACAGAGTGGCTGGGTTGGGGCCTTCCTTCTTGTGTTCTGGTTGTCTGCAGTGAAACTCTACTCTGATGTTCAGACATGTAAGTGGGAGCTGTTGAGAGGCTGCTTTCTCCTCTTCTGGGACTCTACAAAAACATCTGTTCCCCTTTCCTCTTAAGAAAGTTTGCATGCAGCCTCAAGGACTCTCACTTATTCCTGTATCTTCCTTGTCATCTGCAAAGGAAAGTCTCATCTCTCTCTACACCAAACTATCTGTCCATCAAAGTACCATTTTAGTGTTTTACCCCAGAATGAAAGGGACCACAGAAAAACAGTGCAGTTCATTTCAAATATAGAATGGATAATTTACTTTCTTAATATAAGTTTATATATGGAAATAAAGGTATAGGGAAATACGGAAACAAAGAGATTGTCTGGTTCAGAACAACCTCTTCAATGGGCTATTCCAGCTCCCCATTAAAAATCTAATAAAGGAAGAAAAGAATGAATTGTATCTTTCAACAATTTGACTCATACCTTCACAATTCTGCAATTAGTAGAGTAAGAGAAGGTGATCTGGCTGTTTCACTTTCTTCACCTCCAGAGAAGCAGGTTCATTGGATGTGCCTGTAGTGTCCCATGTTCCCTAAAGAAATCACCACTAGCAGAGGAACCACAGTGGGGGAATTAAAGCATCAGGAGCGAGGTGTGCCCTGGTGGGAGCTCTTGGAGAATGGTTGGTCTGCTCATGGCAGGCAGCCTTTCTCAGGCTGGGTAATGTGAACACACCCTGGCTGATGAGTAGCTGTAGCATAGATTTAGAACATTTGCATCACTGAAATGGCACTGTTTATCTAAAAAGAAAGATTATAGCAGAAGAAATCTAGAAGACAAAATAATACATATTATACCTTGTTTTCCAGGCTGTTGAATCAATTTTTAGTAACGTGGGAGTAAGCAGGAAGGTAACAGCATCTGGTAGCAATAAATTTTTCCTTTCCTGAGTTACCAAATTAGCTATGGGGAGGTGATTAGAAATAAAATATAACGATTTCTGATGGAAATAGGTAACACTGCATGGGCTTTGAGATAAGAACTTGACAAATGTGTAAAATAAATGCACAACTGGTTTTGAAAAGGGGAGAGATTACCATTTTCTATGTTGTGTGCCAAGATTTGTGCATTTCAAATGTTAGCAGTTGGCTTCTTTTCAAAACTGATAAATAATGATGTTTGTTGCGGAAACAATTATCCTAAAAATAATTTAAAAGGATTGTATCCCCTTTTTGTTTGCCTATAAAGACCACGTTCAATTTATATATAGACAGAAAGAGCTCCACTTGCATCTATAAAACAGTTTTTAAATCATTCTAAATTATTGATGTGCACAAAGAACTCTTTCCGCTTTTGTTTGAAGTTTTATTTCTGCGGCGTTGTGCTTTCTAATTGTACTTTCAACTACTATGACATCTGTTATAGTTGTTTCAAAAACTTTCAATACTTTTCTTTTTTAATGATAGACAGTCTTTTCAAAGACAGACTGTCTTCAATTTGAGCAGGAAAAATAATTAGTTGAAAAAAGATCACTGATTTGGCCGGGGAACTCACCATTTCACTCTTTTTTTTTTGCAAGTCGTTGTTTTATATGATTCCAACACCTACTCAACAGAAAGCTGGCCAAGAAGAATTCATCTCTGCAGCAACTCAGAAACCATAGCGCATCAGCATATGTCCTTTGCTTCCCTGAGGAAATCTAGGACTTTATTCTACCCAAAAGAGTACCAAGAAAGTACTTCACAAATTGATAGTCTCTGTATGTCTGGCAGATGGAATAGTAAGCTACTATTCCAAGCTGCTGTACCTACAGTATAGGAAAAAAGCTCAGCAATTGGAGATGAGATTGATCCTTAAAAGTCTGCTTAGAGATCTTTTTTTAATATAACTAGTGATGTGAGTATGTGGTTAGCAATAAATTTAGTTCTAATGATCTGTGACATAATTATGATCTTATCTCTAGCAGAAAAACACCGCAGACATTTACGCCATCCCAGATTGGAGAGCACAATGTAAAGACATTTCCTTACCTTTGTTTCAGAAGAGAGTGTTTTCCCCATGAAGTAGGAGAGGTTTTCAGCTTTGAAAAATTTATGTCCAGGACTCTGGTCCAGTTGCAGTTCACCATAACTAACCTTTGAATTACAAGTTGACTATAACTCATATAATAATTAATACAGCGCTAGGGGATTTAATTGACCACAAGATTAAACTATTAAGGAAAAAAATTCATCCTAATTGAGAATTGAACCCCTACCCTTTATTCATTGAGTGTCTGCTCTGCCACTTGAGTCGTGAATTGGGGGTTAATTGACTGTCTAGAATCTCCCAAGGAGCAATTATTTCATATAATGGTGCTAACATGTACTGTATTAAGGCAGTTTTTAATGGCATCCTTTTTTTCCCTCTGGGTTTAGAGAGATTTGGTGAGGATAGCAAGAAAAGATGTTGGACATGGCAAAGGAAAGAAAGATGTAAACAAAAAAGGATTTGGGATTTTCTTTCAAGTGAAAATTGATAAAGATCAAAACCCAGAAAAGGTATTGGTGTGGGTTCACAGTTAGAATAGGACCTCACCGATTTTGGGTGAAGAGACCCCCTAGTCTCTGCATCCTGAGGGTCACACTCCAGTGCCAGCACTCCCCTGTTTCTGGTAGGCAGTGGCCTGCAGTAAGGTTCCCCATCGTTCTGACTGCCATCAAAGGTTTTGAACTCCACTGAATGCATCTCAGTCTTGTTGGACAGATAATTAATTAGTTGTAGTCTATGAGCCATGTTTTGCTCTCCAGTTTAAATATTTCTGGCCATGCTCCGTGCCAGTGTTGCACTCCATGGAACAGAGGCAGAGTAAGGAGGCAGGGATTTCCCCAGTGGCACAAAATCACTTGTGGCTCTCAGCTATTTCCATCTGGCAACTGTGACACTGAAGATGTACGAGAGTAAGAGGTGTCTGCAGTGACTTGACTCAGGCAATCCTGGGCAAAAGAATCAGAATCATAGAATCATAAGGTTGGAAAAGACCTCATCGAGTCCAACCATACCTGTCCCCTTATTAAACCAAGAAACTCATCCACCTGCCTTTTAAACACCTCCAGGGACGGTGACTCCACCCCCTCCCTGGGCAGCTGTGCCAGTGCCTGAGAACCCTTTCAGTGAAGAAATTTTTCCGGATGTCTGATCTAAATCTGCCCTCGTGCAACCTCTGACCGTTTCCTCTCATCCCATGACCTGTCACTTGTGAGAAGAGACCAACACCCACCTCACCACAACCTCCTTTCAGGCAGTTGTAGACAGTGACGAGGTCTCCCCTCAGCCTCCTCTTTTCCAGGCTAAACAACCCCAGTTCCTTCAGCCGCTCCTCATAGGAACTTGTTCTCCAGCCCCCTCACCAGCCTCTTTGCTCTTCTCTGGACGTGAGAGAGACTGAGGGTCATGAGTTGATTAAGAGAACCCCAAGCAGTGCTAGGGCTGGACCAGCTTTATCTGCCATGGTTGGAGGAGGCTGGGGGGAGCCACTGGGACACTGACCCTTCTGCCACCACCGCGCTTCAGGATTGGCACTGTTGTTTGTTTCCCGTGTGCGTTTAACATATCCACACTTGTAAAGAATATTGCTTCTGAGTCTCTGCATCAGGTCTGAATGATTATCTTAAATCTCACCTTGGTGTAGGTGGTGGCAATAATGTATGGTGTGAATTCTCTTAGTATTTTTTTTCCTTCTGCACCACTGTCTCACTTTATCTGCTTTTTATTCTCCCTGTTCTCCATATGATTTTTTTCCGTATGTGATTTTGCTGCCTATTTAAGTAGCTTCGCCTTTTCGGTGTTTGTGGAATGTAGATTCATAGATAACAGTTCAAATTTGTAGCAAAATTAGAATTACCAACTCAAGGTTCTTCTAAAGACATAGGAATAACCTGTAAGTAATTTTACATAAACTATAAAAATCATAAAAGTAAGGGGTTAGGTATACTTATATTTTCAACATTTTGTATTCGTTTGATTACATGGTAATTAACAAAATTCAGTACTTCATAGTAGTACATTTTTCTGCTTCATTAGTGCAAATTTGCAGAACTTTTCTAATTACTATTCTCCTTTGAAGAGTAAATAATAGAGATGATATGAAAACTTTTTAAATAAAGACTTAGTTAAAGATACAGTCAGGGATTTTTATGTTTAAGTCTGTTCTGGTTTTTAAATGTTGTAGAAGTGCCATCTTTACAAATACTCAAAGAAACTGTCAGAATTTAGGAGAAATTATTTTTGTGTGGCATTATGAAAGATGAAAAGAAATGCAGAAAAGTTCAGCTGCTTAAGCTTTCGTTTTGAAAATTAATTTTAAATCATGCTTAAATATATGTAAAATCACTGTATGCTTAGCAAAATCTCACAGGGGGTCTGAAAGGGAATAGCACCCCATAGCTCTAGGGGTGCTCAGGAAGAGAAGCAGCTTAAATGGCATTTTATGAGCAGGTGCTTTCCGTGTGGTGCTATTTAACCATATTAACCTCTAGGAGGGGCTTTTACAGTGTTGCTGGAAGTTCACCGTGCATCTAGTAGGCAGCAAATCTTTGCTATATGTTACTCTGCTCTGGGATATGGAGAAAGACAGAGCTTTGTACATGTGGTGTGTAGGAGTTTCCCCAGACCGGAGATCCCCAGCTCTTCCATCCCCCCCTCGTGCTTGCAGAGATGGGGCAGCTGGGGTGGACACGACTCGCTTCTGCCGTAGCTCCTTGTTGCAGGGTGATGCGTTGTGTTCACAGCTTAACTTCTGTTTCCCTTAAAAACATATGTACTCATATGCCTCTTGCTTACATTTGCGTTCTGGTGGAATGAGGACCACCAGCCAGTGTTTGATGACAGACCTCTAGGTTCCTGCTAGGTAGCGCAAAGCCGTGCAGTCCATCGCACAGAAGAGCAAGGTGACACAAGCAGAAAAGCAGTGTAAGAAAGCCCAGGTGATTCCATTACAAGTGCACTGGGAGTGATTTTAAAGGTGACTGGGAGATATACACACGCTTTATAACCTGATTTATCTGCAAAAGAGATTTAAAGATTCTCTTGTGCTTATTTGGTATTACAGACATATCAGTAGTGTAATCTCTTAGGCTTCCTGGTTTTGCGGGAGGTGTTCTGGAAAACGGCTGTGGCACAGCCTGTCTTCATCTGGAGAAACAGTATTTGAGACTGCCAAAATTATTATTGTTGTTATTTCCTCTTAAAAACAGTAGAGGTGAACAGGTAAAATCGATCATAGAATCATACAATCTTCTGGTTGGAAAAGACCTTTGAGATCATCGGGTCCAACCACACCCATCCTCCACTAAACCACGTCCCTCAAAAACTCATCTGCCCCTTTTTTAAACACCTCCAGGGATGGTGACTCAACCACCTCCCTGGGCAGCCTCTGCCAGGGCCTGACCACCCTTTCGGTAAAGAAATTCTTCCTAATATCTAGTCTGAACCTCCCCTGGCGCAACTTATGGCCATTTCCTCTTGTCCTAAAGATGTAACAGGTAAAAAGAGAAAGCAGGATTTACATTGTAAATCAAATTTGAGTTAGGTTTTATAGTTACTCATTTTCATCTGGTCAGTAAAATGCTGGAGTAAACACATAGGAAACAAGGCTTGGTATTTCTAACATGAGAAGCAAGGGTAATGTTTGCTGAAATAGTTGTCCCAGGTCCCACAATGACAGTCTGGGCTACCAAAAGCAGCCACCCTCTGAGGAGGATGATGTTCTCATGAAGAAACAGAGTAAGAAAACACAGCATTTCTCATTGCTTCTGCCTTGGGAAGGAAAGACCTGGACATATTCACAGTATGAACTAAGTAACAAAAGCAATGTTTTACACTCTTGAGTGCGATTCCTTTACTGTTCTCACCTAGTTCTGACTTCTCCCCTTTAGATATAATTCTGTTCCACAGTTTTCTTCACCTGCTATTTTCTCAAACTCGTGTCCCCAGTCCACATACACTATCATTCTTCAGTTACACTCTCCATCCATGTTTTACTCTGCCATTCCAAGCTCTGTCTAGCACCCAGCTTACCTGCCCATCTCAGGCCTTTTCTTTCATTTTATGTCCTTTTTTATTTATACAGGAAACAAATAAATCCATATATTGACAGAGAAATGTCAAGGTCAGAAACCTGTTTGGTTTTGCTGGCTTCTTTTATTTCTTTATTCTTTTTAAATACCACACCCCAAGAAAATTTTAACACTGTTAATACTCCATGTTCCACCCTGCCTTTCTCAATTAGTTAATTTGTAATTGTATCGCAAAATCGCATATCATACGAAGCCCCTTGGTAAGGGCCAGTTAGCTCTTAGGAGCAGTTGCCACTGAGTAATTTGGATGGACTTGACCCCAAATCAAGTTTTCTCAGGTCATGATAGAAACTGTAGATCAACTTTTCTTCTCATGTAAATTTGAAGTAACTACTTGGAGTAAGTGGAAGCCCTCTGCGTTGCTCCCTGGTGAGATCAGAAGCTGTACATTGAGGGTATTCAGCATTGCTCAAGGAGTGCTTTAAATTATATTGTAATTACGGTCAATTCATTCCCCTTTGGAAGCTTGCCTTTAGATGGGCATGGTCTGGCAAGCTTCTCAGTCAGTTAACAAGCAAATAAAAACCCCAGCAGCAGCCTCCCCGTGCTGCCGTAAAGAGATCTATTCTGGAAGTTATGTGGAGCTGAGGAAAGCAGTCGTTGTGCTTCGAGCGTGCCCTTGCGCGCAGCGTTAGCCTTCACCTTTCTTTGACTGTTGGAGGGGGAAGTAACTGATAGCGATCGACACGATTTCCTGGGCATAGTACATTCAGATTTTTATTATGATATTACCAGGACATATGTTTGTGGAAAGAAGATATATATATATCTATGTTTAGCCTCAGAATATAAACTCTATAGAGACAGTATATTACCTGCATGAAACTGAAAATATGGGTGACTTAGTGTGCAGGAATTGGGCCCAGCTTTGCTTACAAATCAGCTTGATGATGAGGCTGCAAAAGTTATACTTTCACTGCTTTCACATACTGAATTTATTAGCTTCTTGAAATTGATTTTGGATGCCTTTCATTTGCCATTGGGCTGAAGTCAAAAGCAAAACGATGCTATACCACATTTTGCTCACTCATCTTTTTATTGCCCAACTATTGTTATTGAGTAGAAGACATTCAGTGTGTTTCCCAAAGGAGACAGAAAGCACATTTCATTTTCTTTTTAATTGACGGAAGTTTAACTGAATGCAGGTCCTGCAGTCCTCAAGTTCCATATTCAGGTGGCAGTTATGAAGGGTAGAGAGGATGGGGACTGGGATTCAGTGGAGATCAGGGCTGAGCGCAGAAGCCAGACGGGCTGTCAAACTTTGTACAGTTTTATTTGCTTGGAATAAATGGTGCAGAGTTAATATCGATGCTGCAGTATGAAAGTGTTCAAGTGGTTATCTCTGGAAGGTAATGTGAACTCAGCAGTATCACTGCTTTGATCTTTGGTTAAAGTCTTACAAAACTAGATTGCAGTTTGACTGACAACCTTGTCAGAGAGTGAATGAAGACTGACACTCTAATATTGAAAATGCAGCGTTTACAGAAGTTAAAGCCCGAGTTTTCTCATGACACTGCTGCTTTTGTGGAAGACTGAATTTCACATTTATTTTTAAATAAGTGTATACCTTGCTGTGTGCAGCTAAAACTTATGATTCTAGACTGCCATCTCACTCCAGTATTCAATGCAGATGTTCATAGCAACAGCAGCGTCATAACGTATTTAAAGAAGTAGGAGTTATTGTTTGAAGGCTGAATGCAGAGGTGTTTATCACCACTCAGTACCAAATAATGACTGGTCTGACTTGTGAGTGATCGACACAGAGGCAGCTGCTGCTGCTTCATTTGGGTGGAGTGTCTGGCAGGTTGTGGTACAAGGGTTAAAGGGTTTCCACCACGTAATCCTACCTTGAGGGATTGTCTTCAGCTCTTGCTTATTCCCTAAATTGTGCCCTTAATACCCTCAAGTGAACAGAGGCTACTGAAGGGAGAGTTAATTTGTGGAGTAGACTTTGGCCAGCAAACAAAACAAAACTTAAATAATGCCCACTCCTGATTTTTGTGAAATGTCATTAATGCCATGAGTTAAGCAACGAGTAAGAATGAGCCAGATTGTGCCTATTTCCACATTAAAATACCCTAAGCAAGGAGGTGTCTCCCCAAAATAATAATCCTACATCATCCAGAGGTGCTAGTGAAGAGATTCTATTTATATGATGCAGTTGAAAAATAGGCATCCAAAAGATTTCACAAAGGGGCTGCTACGGGGCGTGGGAACCGCTAAAATTGGCTTTACTGTGAAAGCCAGTGTTTTCTGTGGCTACATCATCAGTTTTTCCTGACCTCCTGAATTTCAATTTACTTCAATATTGCTAAATTCTGAATGTAGTTCTTTCTTTCCTCTTAGGTCATACATGTCTTATGTGAACATGTGTGTGTATATGGCATTAGGTATCTATAGAAACAAGCATAAACACTTGCAGACTGATCTGTGTGCAATGCAATGTCATATCTTCATCTACTGAGATATCCTTTTCGAAAAACTATTAATTAAAATCCAAGTTTAAAACCACTTTCATCAGCAATGCAGCTTCGCTGAATAAACCTTATATTTGGCCATATTTCCAAAGTGGACATGTAACAAGTCACGGGAATAATCACCATCGCGTCATTTGAACTCTGCGAGTGAGTGATTTCTGAATGAAAAGCATATGTAGCTCTACTGATTATGCAGTATAAATTATTTTCAAACCCCACATTTATATTGGTGCATTTTTATTGTGTAGAAAATGCATGTCCACAAAAAAAATTAATGATCACCTAATTTGTGCTGTAAACATTTTTTAAAATATATATCTGAGCTCCCTTTTGGAAATGTCTACAGTCTGCTTTGGTATTGCAACACATATGGTAAGGAAATCTTGCTTGCAAGCCAATGACTGTTTTTAAGCAGTTTTCAAAATTGCAGTGAATACTAGCCCATGTACAAAAATTGGTATGGTTTGTGTTTTATAACAAGCAGCTTAACATTTTCTAAACTATGACAAATTTCTCTGTAGATAATTTTTAATGTAATAATAGCATTAGGTTGGCTGCCTCTAATTTTTTTTTATGTACGTGGGCACTGGTGGTATATTAGGAATACTTCTGAGTCATTCTGCTTCTGCCTTACTCTTTTCTTTAGTCCTTAGAGGTCTCTGTGGGCATAAAGGTTGTTGCTGTTGAAGGCTTTGTTCTGCTCTCTTTTTTTTTTCCTTCCTCTCACTGCATGTGGACGTGTGTACATGACACACAACGGAGATATTTAGGAACCAGTTCTGTTGCTGTGATTTTGATAAAGCCTTTCTGGAACTTGTTGTATTTTGATTAAAGATTTACAGCTCTCCTTTTGCCTCAAACCTCATTTTTAAAGTCCAGAAGAGAAAAGAAATCCCAGACCATAGGCATGTTAAGTGAAATATCGATAGTACCTTCAGCTAATGGTATTTCCTTAAAGCAGATAAGTTACCGAGCCCCCTTTTAAAAGAAGAGTGTTAATTTACTGTTTCCTTTCATCTGTTGAAATAATTACTTTTTTTTTTGCCTTCAATGGTTTGTTCTGGTCGTTAACATTTCTGTAAAATTAAGTCTGAAAGGTGCTTTTAATGTTCAGATAGACTGCAGTGCACATTTGACTGTTAAAATCAACCTACTTAAGGCAGAACTAATGTTTAACACTCGCAGCTATTTGAAGTAGTTCACTGCCCAGTTTAATGGTGCTGCCAAGGGCAATGGTCGCATTACTTGCTATTATGTTTTGAGGGGTTTGTTATGCTGGCAATAAAGACAATCCATGATATTTCTGAAAACATTGGCTCAGATTTTAAAGGCATCATTTTTCTACTAACAAGCTGTAAACTGTAATTTCTTGGGGAGCAGCGAGCAAGAAACTCCAACCCCTGCTCTTGGCATTTAGGAACCGTGGTTTCATGCCTCGACTTGTCCTGCAAGCTCTGGTGAAAAAGTCATAATCAAACTGTGCAGAGCCCACGGTGATGGCCAGGCGTGCCGGGATCTTACACAATGGGAATTGGCTTTTCATTTCATATGGCTGCCCAGGGAGGTGGTTGTGTCACCATCCCTGGAGGTGTTTAGAAAACGGGTAGATGAGTTTCTGAGGGACATGGTTTAGCAGGTGGACAGTTGGACTCTGTGATCTCAGAGGTGTTTTCCAACCAGATGATTCTGTAATTCTATTCCACGGTGCTAACCATCTCTGCTGTGGTCATGGGCTGGCTGGCAGCTGCTGTTTCCTTGCATTTTTTCTGGATTTTGCTGATTTAGGGGGGATGTCTCTGTCATGCACCGGTTGCCCTACAAAATGCCTCTTCAGCCTTGCGTTGAGGATAGACCTTCCCAGTGGCCAAGCTCACTTCAAGCCATTCTGCTGCTTTTTCTCAGCCCATAGATTTTAGTACGTAAGTCGAATAAGATCATTTATAGGAATCTTCAGGCAAATAGTACAGAAGGAAATGTAACTACTCCTTTGTGTAGTGGAGTTGATGGGAACCTTGCTGGAGTCTACCAACAAGTCCGATGGGAAATGCATAGTGTGGGGCTGCCCCGAGGACCCACAAGTGAGTGGGTGAATAGAGCACATACATCATCTCTATTCCTGAGTGAGGTCATGAATTTATAACAAAGCAACTGCTTTTCCCTCTTCGATGAGCAGGAACAGACAGAAAATTTAAAGATTAAACAATACATCTTCTCAACCAGAAAAAAATTATATATATTTACTAAATAGTGAGTAAAATTTTCCCCTTGGCTAGTCTAGTGCAATTTTACAAGCTTCAACAGTGCTGAATGGATGTTATTGAGAAGTGAATTTGGCTTATTCTTTTTATGCTTTTAATAAATACCCAAGGGAAAGGCAGTTGTTCAAGGAAAATGAAATACAAATAAACATAGAATTTATTCTCAGTAGGCATTCTGGGGAACTTGGAGCTTGAGTTTTATGCCGTAGTTTTTTTCCTGGTACTTGCAAGCAAAACTAAAATATTCATATAAGCTGTCAGTTCTCTAAAGCAAATTCATCCTTTTTAAAAAATAAAACTAACTATAGATTCAGTGGATAGAACAGAAACAATGTGAAACATAACAAATGACATTTCTGCTCCAAAGTACATCATCGTAATGGACCACATTATTCTGGACTGTGGATACAAATGATTTTTTTTCACTGCATACTGTAACAATTCTTGAGACACAATCATGCACAAAGCATCATTTGTAATTATAGCAGTTTGCCATTTTCATCTGCTCCATGCTTATTTCTCATTTGATTGATAATCTGTGTACTTCAAGCTAATGAAGGTTCTTCATGCTGCCACTTAATAGAAATTACCTGTTTTGACAACTTAAATTTCAGGAAAACATTGGCATTTTTTGTTTGAAGGAAAAGTAAAAAAAAAAAAAAAAGTAATTGCTTCACATTGTATTTTTTCACAAAGATTTCTGGGGCAATGCAATCACCAGAGAACATTTATTGGTGTAAGCAAGAATTTAGACTATGGATTTAATTTCAGATTAATCATTGCCCAAACTTTCGAATAGTCATTCAAAAAAAATGTGATTCCACAAGTAGTATCGTGTGGAGGGTCAGAGGCACCTTTATTTGATCCACAGTTATTTTGGTTATCAGTTTCCAAATTTTCTGTATTACTGTTTCTGCCATTCTGACTTTGAAAAAAAAAATTCATTTGCACGGTCTAATAGTTGTTGGTTTAAATAAAACATATGAAGAGACTTTTTATGGTTCTAGACTGCACGTCCAACTTGGATAC
Organism: Dromococcyx pavoninus; assembly: GCA_033558185.1. Taxonomy (NCBI): domain Eukaryota; kingdom Metazoa; phylum Chordata; class Aves; order Cuculiformes; family Neomorphidae; genus Dromococcyx; species Dromococcyx pavoninus. The sequence goes on from JAUMJL010000137.1 coordinate 635,435, forward strand.
CTTTGTCAGAGGCAATGCAGAGTCATTTTAAGTCACTATTTACTGCTAAGAAGTATAAAGCCAGACTTTATTTTAAGTCAGTATTACTGCTAAAGAGTATAAAACCAGACTTTATAAGTCATAAAAACAAGAACATATTTTACTGTTTGAGAATGACTGAGCTGCAGAAGTTCTGCAGTACCTGGACAGAGATTGGCTCCTGACAAACATGTATTTAATGACATTTCTTTGAAGATACTTGTGGAAGTACCTTTTCAGGTATTTACCAGGCTTGCTCTTCATTAATAATTTGATCCACTGCTTAGTTTTGATCAGCCACAGATTGTGTGTTTGCGTACACCACCCAGCACCAGCTCCGTCACTCGCTTCATCACCTTGGGTTGCAGTAACCCTTGTGAAAACCTCAGAGCTCCATTGACAGTGCATACAACATCAATACCTTTCAGAATTTTACAAAACTAGCTGATTAAATCTGATTTTAAATACTACTTCCAGTCTAGAACCCTGCCTTTTTAATAATCAATTAAAACATTGTTTCATTGTGTTTATTCAGCGCGTGTAAAGCACAGCTTGACATGTATTAGACCTTACATAGCAGTACACAGCTGTAGCCCATCCAGCATTTTCCAAATGAGTTTGCACAAGGAATAAAAGATTGCCATCTGAGCAACACTGGAGGGAGACAAGAGCAGACAAAAGGCAGTTAATGCTACAAAAAAAGAAAAGACCCTGTTGAGAGAGAGATTTCTGAGCAAATGCCTCAATTTCACAGGGAGACACTCGTATACATTGATTTTAGCACATGAAGTACATTGCATTTGGGATTCATTAAGCTTCATTTTGTGCACTATCATGAATGGGTACGTCAGCTACTCTCTCAAGTTTCAAAGCAAGGAGGTAGAATAAACCAAAGTGAAAATATAATGTGCCCCGCCGAGAGACTAAGCCAGTTTTCAAGGGAAAGTGCTTTGGTTGCGAAAAGCTGTAAGTCAAAACCTAAACGTTTTTAATGTTTAAGGACTGATGCACTCGTGGAGTCCAGAGCCTTTATTTCTGCTGTTTGGGAAAAAATACTCTGGCAACCCTTTGATACTTTTTAATTATTCGCTTTTTTTAGTGAAGGTATTTTTGGGGTTGGTCACAAAGGGTTTTTCAGCTTCTGTATTTGCAGCAGGAGGATGCTTAAGAGGGTGCTGTTTTCTCTCCCCTCTGCTTTCCTGGAGAGCCAGCTGCAAGGTCACTGTGGTGCTCCACTGCCTCTCCTGGCATCGGCTGTCCAGTCCAGAAGCCACGGAAAGGAGAAGGTCCATGAGGTTGGATTTTTCAGCCATCAAAGCAAATCCAAGGCTGGTTTGAAATCTGTTTGTGAATGCATGAGAGGTCTGGAGTACTGGGTTTCTGCATACTTTGTTTTGGTTTGTGTTCTGTTTTTAGTTGAGAAGCATGGAAGTCCAAGAGGTTTATCCATAATTCTCTTTAGTAGATTTGATTTAGTAATGATGATGCCAGTGGCATTTTTTGTTTGTCTTAAAGTTTACTATAAATTATAGTGATTTAGAGGCAAAAGGTTCATGAAGTTTATCAAAATTTCCCTAGAGTGGTTGGTTTGCAAGTGCCAAATCCCTAAAAGAATGGGATTGTACGTGCACATGGCTGATGGGGGAGGGAGTCTTCATTGCTCCGTTCTCCAGTTTTTGTGCTTTGCCTTCAGGAGATATTAGCATGTTATTAATGAAATTAGCCTAAGCTACAGAGCTTTACTGCCACACTTTGCTGTTTGCTGTAGCAAAGCATAACTGTGTGTGCTTTGCTGTTTCAGGCTGGTGGCACAGGTGTTTGAGACCTTGGGCAGGGAGAAGAGCAGAGCAAAAGCGGTTGCTGGGAATTGTACTCCTGCTCTGTACTAGTAACCTGTTAGAGGAAAGCCCAGGATGCTGAAATTGCCTCTCGTGGTTTAAATACTTAATTTAGTGCCTCTTTGTAAGTGATGTTTTGTCTCCAATACGAATTGGGAGCCGCTGCTAACGAGGCAATGACTGAAGAGGTGCTGTGCCATAAGGTGTGAGGCTTGGTGCATGTGGCCATCCGCACACCTCCGCGTGGCCAAGGACCGCGCTCAGGCTGATCTGGAGGGACAGTACAGATAGCAGCTGCTTTCTGCAGCAAGTTTTCCTCTTTCTTTCCTTTCCCCAGCATTTGATCTTTTAAAAGAGCTCAGGATAAGTGACGGCAGTAGACTTAACAGTTATTAGGTTGCAAAGTAGTGGATGTGGACTACTTGGTGGTTAGCTTACATTTATCCTCTGATCACAGCTGCCATTTGGGTCAGAAAGAGTTTTCCCTTTTGATAGATTGGCTCTGTGCTAGGAAAACTTGTCTTTCCCCAGAGCATCATGTAATTATTTGGTGGCAGAGAGCTGTGCTGTGTTGCTATGGACATGCAGCTCTCCACACCGAGAGCTGCTGTAATGCTGATATATGTGAGTCTAATCATCCTGTCACTAAGATGTAATATCGGTACACCCGGACAACGTTTCTATCGGAGGGCCTATTCCTTGCCCTCTTAGTGGAAGAGAGGAGGAGGGCTGGGATAGGCCAAATTCTGACCTATTCTTAGCCCAAGAGGGGCTGGGTTGCACTAGGGTTGATTTCTATAGCCTTTAACGTCTGCAGGAGCCATCAGCAGGCGGCGTGGAGCTGGAGCAAGGGTAAAGTTTTCCATGGAAGTCCTCAACAGGGCTGTGCCAGGAATCGTGTTGGTAACAGCTGCAGCACAGACCTGACACTCACCTGTGGAATTAAAACAGCTAGGAGGTAGATTGAAAAGGGATGGATTTCTCATGCTTCTTGATAATCAGGGTTTATAAAATCGATGTGTAACTGAACTGAATTCAACCGCCAGGATATATAAGCAGAGTACTTCTTTGTTGACATCTGAAGAAGTCGTAACTCATTCAGAAGGAAACTTTTAAGGTGATCATCTTTATGGGTATATTTTCCTGGTAAGGCAGTCATATTTCTCCTAGCAATCAGTTCTGAAAGTTGTCTTATTTCTCCAGTGCAAAAATCCTGCTGGTGAACATCCTCCAGTTGCTCTCATAATTATTTCTGATTAGAAGTGCCCTGGCCTGACAGCACCAGGGAAATTAATAGGAGAAGCTTTCTACAAGTTTTAGAAGATGAGCAAAGACATACTCCCTCTTAAAATTATTTAAGCAGGTGCTGTGGGAAGCCATTGCTTTTATAAGGCTCTTCAGATGTTTACAGCAAAACATTTTTTCCCAGTGATTGAATTTTTCAAAGTACTAAAATACCATGGAGAAATATGTTTCCCACCAGTTTTATGGCTCCCTGGATGCATTCTATACAAACCTTGTATCTGCCTGGACACAAACACTCTATTGCAAAAAGATATCTTGCCATTTTAACAAGCTATACTGCTTTGAAAGGATACACTGCATCACCAGTGGGAATGTCAGCACCTTAAGAGTAATGCTTCTTTAAGGGTACTATTTTATTAAAGCAGACCTCAGTAATTTGTTCCTGACTGTTATACACCCTTATTTTATTAAAGGTATTTTACATCTGTGGAGGAGATTACTACCACTCCTATTTTCTCCACTGCTTGGCTTTAATGGATGGTGTGGAATATAATATTTATTAAGCCTAAGCAGGGGAGGACATAATAGCAGAATTGTCCTTTATAACCTATTTTACACAGTTGTAAAATAAACCTTAATAAAGCAGGAATAATTATCCAGGAATATCCAAGAAATGGAGTACTCTGCCTGCTTTCAAATATTTGGAGGACTTAACTGCTGGTTATACATGTACTTTAAGAAATTGAGCTCAACAGTAATAATATTGGTATTTGGTACTATTTTAAAAGATATTAAGAGATGAATTCTCTTGTGTGTGATAATTACTATGTTAACATAAATAATACAATACGTAACTATAGTCTCTACATAGCATTAACTGTATGTAATCCTACTGAAGATTATATTACAAAATAACACATAAATACCGGATCGTATTACAAAAATATATTTACTATCTTTGAGGTTTAGGTCTCCTTTCCCTTACCCTGCTGGCACCCAGACCCTCACAGCCGGCTCCCGCTCAGTTCTGCTGGTGATCGCTACTCTTTGATGTCAGGGAATAACATCATTCCTTGGTGCTCAGTTCTGCACGAATTTAGATTTGCTCGTGGCCAGAGAGGACATGTGTGGGCTGCCTGAAGCCCAGACCTGGTGTCTTGATTCCAGCCTGCTTTTGCCTGAGGTCAGGAACACGGACTGTGGGGAGGGAGCAGTGCCATTCTGAACACAGGGCGTAGGCTTTGCGTGCACCCAGCAGATGCACAGTTGGCGTTTGAGTAGTTCCCCCAGGAAGACAGCTTCAAGAAAGCCTTTCCTGGTGGCTCATTCATATCTTGAGCAGGCAGGTGGGGTTTTTCAGTTGCAAAATGGGAACACAAGTAAATGGGCCATCCTGGTCAGAGTTTGGTCCCGTTGATCACAGCTGTCTGGAAGCGTTTATGGTTGTGTGGGGGTCGTGAATTGGAAAAAAAATTGAATCTTTCTAATGAGATCTGTTTCAAATTATTGGTTATACTGCCAAATACTGCAGTAAAAGGAGTAAATGATGAAAATTATTTAAAAGCACGTTATATTTTTTATTACAATGAGTGGGACATGAAAGAGACTGCCTGACTGGAGGCATGGAAGGCCTTTTTTTGGGTACGTGGTTTTGCTTCTCAGTTCTTGAGTGCTGTGTTTGCAGACATGTGGCGTCAGCAGAGGTTGTGGACGACTGCGCCTCAGCCTCCGGCAGAGCCGTGCAGGGGTGTTTGCAGCTTGTCCTGCCCATTCTGCACCTTACACTGACTGGGAGCCACCTCCTGCCCAGCAGCAGGAGTTTGCGTGACGCTGGGATCGAGTTGTTGCCCATCTCTCCTGCCCCTCCATCCCGGTCCCCCGTGCACAGCTGCTTTGTTAATCCAAAGGTGGTGCCTCTCTAATCGTGGTGGGTCAGGCCAGGAGCTGGTTTGCCTGTGCTGCCTGAGGAGCTGGCAGAGCGGGTGCAATCCTGCCCACGAGTGACCTCACCGACTGCGTGGTGGGGACTGGTGTTCTCCAGGCACCTCGGGCTGCCCATGCTTGGAACCTGGCGGCTCAGTTAACCGGCGCTTCTTCGGCCTCAGCGCCGTCAGCCTGTTCCTACTGATCCTCGTCACACCCAGCCTGTGTTTCGTCACCTTTCTTACACGATCATTTTACTGCTTTTTGTAGTGCTTCTTGGATAGCCTTGCTTTTCTCTTTCTTCTGTGATTTCTCTTCTTGGCAGTAGTCACTGGAATCTGTCTCAGAGGAAAAATGGGCAAGATTTTATATTAAGGACCCAACGCAGCTTTGCCAGAAACAGATTCTTGGTCACATATTCCAGAAGGACTGGGAAAGCAATCCCTATATTCCCCCTTCCTTCTTGGTTTCTCCCTCCTGTTGTCCTATTTATATTTTTTTTCTTCGTAAATGAGTATTGTGGAAATGATTTGGACTAAAGTTATTACATTAATTATCCAAACTGACATTTTTGCAGTGTGTGAAAGGACAGGGTGGTGTGTAAAATAGATGCACTAAGAACACCTACAGTATGACAACAAGTAGCAGGGTAATTGCTGAAAATGAAGTCTTTTCTGCTATCCCTTCCCTTCAACATCTGTTGTTCCATATGGAGTCATAAATATTTGCAACAAAATAGTTGAAGAAATAATCTCAACATTAATAGGGAAAAGCTGAATCCGCCAAGAAAATTGAAGAATCTTCTTTTTTCTTGGCAAGTTCCTCCTACCCATCCTCATCTGACAGTTTAAAGTCTCAGTAGAACAGGCAGACTACAGTGATGCTTAAAAATCACCACGAAAAAAGCCTTTGTGAGTGCTATAGCAGAGTTAGCTGAGAAAAATTTTATAACCTCTTGGTAATGGCCATGAGGAGGATTTTCTTTACTTTGTTTCATTTTCCTCCTTTCTTTCACGCCACAGTAGTTTTATTACTTGCCTCTTACTGAATAGTTCGCCTTATCACTTTTCTGTATTGTCAGTAGCAATAATGCTCCTTGTTGGTGAGAGGAGTGACAAGGTGCTGTTATGGGCTGCAAAGAACTAGTTAATTTAAATTGCCATATGGAAAATGCAGATCGATAGTGCCCGAGCTGCTGCGTAGATAAAACAGCAACTTAAAGCACAGAACAACTTTAAATGTTTTGGAATCCAGATTACCAAAACCTGCCCGAGGAGCAGCTCATAGCAGAAAGCAGTTATAATAATAACATAGACAGACTACAAATTGTGAATAGTTGTCATGAATATAAATACAGCATTTTGAAGGCCTTTTTATGTATTTATTAGTAGCCTTAATTTCAGTTACAGTTCTCTTAAATGATCAGAATTTAATCAGGTGACATCACTTATATTTGTTTTTCTTAATCTGCACATATTGGACTGGAGTCGAGGTTACCTGCAGTGGAACACTTCTGATATCTGCTAGTGAATTACTGTGCTTCTCAGTTGCTTTTGTTACTGTTGCAAACCTTGTATCTCATCTAACTCAGGTTCTTTTTAAAGTTTGCATTAATAAAATATTTTCAGGTGTTTTTACCATCAGTGCCATGTGAACATCAGAGTATATTGTAAATATGTTGAAGTTATAAATAGGTATAATTTTCTGTGTTATTAATGAGAGTACATTGATGAAAATGTCAAAGCTGTATAATTATGCACCTCTTGATAAAGACTGCACAGATAAAGACAATTTGTAAACTGTAATTTCATCCTTTTCTAGTGAACTTTTCATTTCTCTTTTTGCCTCATCTTCCTATCCAAATCCTCAGTGCCTGCTTTATGACATTCTTTGGGAAAACCCACCCTCAGCATTCCTGAGAGCAGGTCTGTGCGAAGCTGGGGAACACACTGCTTGCACAGTTTGCTGTCTCTTTCTTTACTACTCAAATACTCAGTTTTTCCTAAGCTAGCACATTGCTCTAAAAGTTACAGACGTGGACTATGTTTCCTCCCTCTGCTGAAAGCAAGGAAAGCGTTTTATTAAACGCTTCTCAGGACCAAATCACTGATTTCAGAGAGCATGGGTGAGAACCAGCTGGGACGTGGACACCGTGAAGTGGAGCATAACTGATGGTACTGTTTTGTGATAGATTCCAAAAGCTTTTAAGGCAGCCTGGAAATGTATATATAATGATTGGATACTATTTTTAAAGTGAAGTTTCTTTATGGCAAAGCTCAGTAGTGAAAAATGCCTGAGTGCTATCAAGTTGTATCAATCATTTGAAAATGAAATAAAGTCTGATTTAAAGCTACTGCACGGGATTAATCAGCTGCTCCCCAATTGCATTCATTGACCCTGTTCATTCAGGGACTGTAATTAAGAAAAACAGCAGTGACTTTAAATTTGGTACCTGAATCACAAGGTTAAAGCAGTAAATTTCTACTTTTGCTTGGTACCAGGTTAGGAGGAGGTCTCTCTCTTCCCACTGATGAACAGGAGTGCTTGGCCCCTGACAGAGAAGCAGTGAGTGAGGGAGAGAAAGACAGGCAGAGGTTTATGGAGGATTTTCAGAGTTATGAAGACACTAAAGGCAGATAACCCTGCCCTTGCAGACTTACAGTTGTATTTGAAATAAAGCTTCAGATCACAGGTTTTACATAGTTACCTTACTATTAAAAAAATTCTACTAGTTTCTAGTTAAGCAACACAGAAGTTGCCAACGTTTAAAATTAAAATAAGAAGTCTTACATTTTTCAGAATACTGCTTTTGCAGTCAAAAGTTAAAATTTGGACCCTAATTCTATGAAAATACCCATGTTTGGACAAGGCTGCCTATCCCTGTTGTGAAGCAGACATACAACTGGGAGTCGAGGGACCTCATGCCACTACAAAGATATATTGCTCTGGATGATTCTGTAAACTCTTTGGACCAATAATGCTATTTCAAAAAAAAAAAAAGTATTATCTTATTTTCAGAGATGAGTAGCATGTGAAACTCAGCAGGTGTTTAAAATCCTCTGTTCTATTTTATTAAAGCTCAGAAAGGTCCATTAGAGGGCCTTTAGGCTGTTCTTTTGTAACTATGGACCATTGAATGTAATCCCTATCGCATAAACATGATGAAGCTTAAAGAATTATAATTGTGATAAACCTTTTTAGTCCTTAGGTTTCTATATTGTGTGCCACAGGCAGGGAAAAGGGGTGACCCAGCTGCCATCTATGTTCAAAACTGTCTTATTAATGCTGGCTGAAGGATTTCTGAGATCAAACGTCTGGGTTAGAAACTAACAGGTTAATGACTATAAATTTCATATAAATTGTTACTCTCTTCTCCATATGCCACATATTTATTTTATGCATGAGTTATATTCTGTTAGCTGTTTTAAGTCAATAGTGCTTATGCAGCTCCACATAGATAAAATTTAGAAGTGCATGTGAAGAAGTCACTTGGTCTAACCAGTGTTAGGCAATCTGTAAATTGGAACTTTAATATTTCTACCTTGTTTTGAGGGGGATGTGACATGTCAAGTGCCTCAGGTATATGAGTGACGGGTTTAAAAACACGCCTTCTGAAAGAATATAAACCAGCTGGCAAATAAAATTGCCTGTTGGTTTGGGCCATGCGCTGTCATGCAGGGAGCAATCTGCGTTACTCGTGTTCCCAGGGCTGCGTTTAGCCTGTAGGTTGATGCTTCATTTTCCAGTCCCTATTTCTGCACCTTAGGCAGGAGACAGCAGATGAAATACTTCAGTAAACTGAATTAAGAAACTTCCTAGCAGATTTCCACGTGCTTTCCTGTGATAATATTCCATTCTCTGTCAGTGTTTGCCGTGTCTTTCTTTGCTCTGCAATATACTTCTCGCTTTCATCTATTCATCTGAGTGCCAGCTAGAAATTAAAATAAAAAGACTGCACTCTAAATGGATTCCTGAACACTATTATAAAGCGTGGCAGGTTTAACAAACAAGCTCGATAAAAGTAGTTCCCACTTTGCTTCAATAAACAGCAAGGTTGTTTGTGTCCTTGGTTAGACTGTAGTTGTCCTGGCTTTATTTCTTGCTTATTCTCTTGTACTCTATGTGTGAGTGCAGCTTTTAGCATTTATATTTTTAGTGTTCTTTAAAATTAAAATGCTGAAACCAACATTTTTTTTTCTATTAAAGGGATGAATTTGATGCAATCCACAGAAAATGCTTCCAACACATGCCATTTTTAATTGCTTTACCAATTATGATTTCTTCAGTCTAGCTAATAAATTTCTGCCTAACTGTGCACTTACTCAGAATGTGGGCAAGATGTAGACACCGTTCAGATGTGAAGACCTATTACAAGATTGAAATAGATTTCTAATGCATTTATCATTCATCTTTGCAGAGTGTGATTTCAATCAGAAAAAAAAAAGATGAATGGTTTGACAGTTCCTACCCATATACGGTAAAACATAATGTGCTGCTTCTAGTTTTCAGCTATTACAGACTTTAACATGCAATGTGACCTTGGTCTGCAGAGCATGTTTGGTTAGCACAAAAACTTAATCATAAGAAGTCATAAGTAGAATCCTTCTTCTTTACTGCCCTTTTTCTGGGACTTGGAAATTTATTGCTTCTGAGACAGGTAGGATATGAACAATGGGCCAAATAGAGTCCAGGGTTATCTCATCTGTGCGAAAACTGCTGCTGAAAATCGATGTGACCTCTGCTACACTGTCATCCCAATTCCCACCCTCTGTGTCCTATTTGTCTTTTGGTAGAAGCTTAGATCTGTGTGCTGTCTCTATGTGTCTCTCTTGGGCCAGATTATCAAAATGAATCATTGCCTGCATACCTCTTATATTTCTATTTATTTTCCTGGTGTTGACTAGGTCTGATGAAATATGATTCTTTTTGCATTTGATCCTCACTGCAGCAAGCAGCACCTAATTTAGCTGTGTCTATCTCTTTAAAGAAGAGTAATACTATTTTGAAACTTCAATCTGCTGTACAGTAACGTTACAAACCATAGACCATGCACCTGTCTTCACAGTCAATAGTAATTTTCCTTTCGGCCAATTTAATGTTATTACTTTCATCTCCAAATCGTAGGGATTTCTAGAGATTTAAAAGCAGCTTTTTGTTATGCATACCACATGTATGACTTTCTTTTTCAAATGCCAGTTTGAAATGTTCGGTGACTCCATGGCATAGATGCTGTTTCTGTGTAGCATGATACGCAACAACTAATCAGTTAACTCTGCCACTGCTAGAAGATATTTAAATAAGAGAAGTGGTGTCTGAATCAGCACGAGCTCTGTGGTTGTTTGGTACTGGAGTTATTTTTTTTAAATGGATCATTTAAATTACATGAGCAGAGCTCTAAAATGATGGCTATGAAGATCTTTAGAGCCTTTAGTTGTTATTGGTCCGGAAGAATCATTACGAACAGCTTCCTTTTAATGAACTTACACAGTGAAAACAAAACATTCCCTAAATATTTCTTGGAATACTTGAGAACTGCTGATGCTCCTGGCTCGCTGTCGGTAGGTGTCATTCAGGAACACAGCAGAAAGTGCTCCAGGAGTTTGTTAAGTGGATAACGGCACTGCTGCAGAGACAGCCGGGTCTAACTGGCTGTTGGCAGATGCTTTCTGAGGTTTGTTTTTAATAAGAGAGGTGGGAGAAGGAGCCTTTTGAATATGGTACAGTCCAATTGTAAATCCTGGCTTTAATATGACTGAGACACTTGACAAATGAAACTATCAGGACTGGCTCTGCAGTTGCCTTTAGAAAACACATGCATCATGAACGTGCGGTCAATACATTAGTTGCAAGCTTTACTAGAAAGCAATTGCTGAGAAGATATCCTTCATGATTTCTGCAAGTGCAGGAACACGATAGAGAGACTGGATTTCCTTGGAATATTACACGGAAATGTTCGTCTAACGTTTCAGAGTAAAAGAAATCTACAGAGTTTGGCTTTAAAGGCTGCCAGCGGGTTTTGGTTTTGTGCTTTCCAGCAGTTTACTTGATATTTAAAATGACTATGTGGGGAAGAAGTATTCATAGAGAAGGAGATACATTTACTATCCTAAAATATGTTTGAATTATCCTATTCAAAAATGGGAGTTCATTGGTGATCGTAATGATTCATCACGAGTTAAAGGATTTTTGAGAAATAATTAACCACCGTTGTTGTTTCTTTGTGGATTCACATTTCTACTGGGTGTGCACGGCTTGATCTGTAACAACAAGATCAGTTTGAAACAGCGAGTGAAGGGGAGGCTGCCAGGTCCCAATTCTGCAGCTTGTGAGGGAGGCATCAATCTCATTCTGTGCAGTGAAGGCAGCAGCCAGGCCCTGTTCCGAGCTCGTCTGGCCGTGCCTGTGGCCCTGACACCCTCCTCTCGCCGTCCCTCCGGGAAAGATAACTCAGCAGAGCATTTTGGGCTGCTGCTGTAACTGAAAGGCTGACAGAGCAGGGTACTTGTTTAAAAAAACCTGCGCTGACACTTTACTGACAACGTGGAGCTGATGCTTGCTGAGCAGGAGGGGATGAGTCAGTGGAGATTATTTACTGCTGAGTATGGGAAGAGAACGTTAAAGGAGTAGAGAGGTGTGATACATTTCTTGATTAGAATTTTGTCAAGGTTATAGCAACAAAAAATGCACATCACAGAACAGCAAACATGACAGAGTGAGGAAAGGTCATTCAGGTTTAATGAACTGCGTAATGCTGTTATGATTCTCTAGTAGAAGTCTGTGGAATTTGAGATATAACAGTCTTTATTACAGCTCTGTTATGGTCTTCAGTGTATTTATTATTGTTCTACATTGTTCTGCAAACTTACCTTAGGAACAATCACAGCTGCCCAAAGACTGTGTCGCTTCTACTAATGCATTTGTATTTTGACTTCCCAGGTAAACAGAATGCTCTAGTTTCTAGCAATTACATTTACCTATGTTTCTGATGCTTTCTGATGTTGCTTTTAAACCTGTCTTTACAGAAGAGGTCCAAATTGCCATTCCAATAATGAAACCAACCTTAGATAAAGTCCAACTGGCTGGACAGGCCTTGCCTCCTGGATTTCCAGCGCCATTTCTTTTTGCTGATGGTCTTTCGTCGGTAGAAACGCTATTAACCAACATTCAGGTAAATCATTCTCTATGGCACTGGGCTATGTCATGGTAGATAAAGTGTGTTTCTCTTCCAGTCTCTTGAAAAAGTTTCAGAAACTATTTTATATCTGCAATTCTAATTTCTTTTATTTAATGTAATGCTTAGGTTTCCACTATCTGGCATTATCGATCGTGAAAGGCTTTCATATGTTGTCTGTTTGACTTAGTAGTTGGCAATAATGGTCATATTAAAATTCACCAGTCTCATTATTCCTCCTTTGCTTCTCCCTGCACCTGACCAAGGTCAACGATGATATGGCACTCCCTTTGTTATAAACCATATCTGTAGGATGCAAAAGCTATAGTGAAAGATTCTGTGCCACAAAATTGCTCATCTAAAACATTTAGCGACTTCAGATGCCCAGTTGCAGTTCAGGTCTATAGGTTCCTGCTTTTAAGTGTTCTCTTTTCTTGGAGGGTGTAAAGAAGCAACTGGATTAATTCTGTCTCTGCTGAAACAAAGTGGTGTTTTCAGATCTTACCTTTGTGTGTGGTTTAGGGCCTGCTGAAAGTGGCTGTGGACAACGCGAGAGTCCAGGAAAAGCAGATACAGCAGGAAAAGAAAGAGTTAAAGATGGAGCTTTGTAGAGAGAGAGAACTGAGAGAGAGCTTGGAAAGGCAACTCACAGCCGAGCTGCAAAGCAGAGGTGAGTGAATGAAAAATGGAGTTTAGATATCTATTAAATGTATAACCCTTTGGCATTTCCAGCTGGAGCTACTGGGGACTCGGAGTTAACTGACATTCATACTTCAGCGTAATGCAGCGCTGGACTGGCACTGGTAATGAAAGATTTAAATTTAATAAAACCAGAATGAAGTACACTTTTCTGTAAGCATTCAGAACGGTGACTGAAGGATTAGTTCCTGGAGGGTCAGTGGCTGCAGAGCATTTTGGCTGGTTCTGTGAAAGAAAGCTGGTTTGGTTGCATGGCTTTCACGTGTGTTATTACCCCTCTGCCTGTGTATTCCCAACCCGACTTCTTCATTTGACAGCTTTAATTTCTCCTGTTTTCTGCTACTATCCTCCAAGCACTGAGGGTCACTCATACTGTGAGGAAGGTAGTATTGGATATTCAGGTGATTTGGGTGTTCAGGTGGGGTTTTTTGTTACTTTACTACTTATCTAGCCCACATTTCTGTAGCTTGGGTGCTGGTCAGCTAGTGTTTCTTGCAGATAACTTTCAGTGCAACAAAATAGATGGAACTGCAAGAAGTTGCCTACCAAAGTGCAAGATCTGAAGCAAATAACCCTGGGTAATTTTTCTTTTCCATCAGAAGAATAGGATACAATAAGCACTCCCCATATGGGGCCTTCTAAGACAAAACCATGACTATTGAGAAGCTTTCGATAATAAGAGGCAATTAAATCAGTAAATCTGAATTTCTTGCTGTGATATTGCAAAGAAGGCAGTATTCTTTTTAAAATTCAAATCTGCCTCTAAAGCTTTATGTGCCAAAAGCTGCTTCTAGATTACTGAGGAGAGTCTGTTAGCCAGCAGGAGCACAGGAGGGGCTGTGGTTGGCAGAGTCAGGTGTTTGAGACATAGCTCTGACCCAACTAATGGTAAACTGGTGCTGGTGAAAGACAAGGTTAAACATGGGATTAAGATTGAGGGTTTGGAAAGGAAAAGGCTGAAGAGGTGCATTTTATTGCTTGGATTTATATAGGTGAATAGAGTCATAGCCAATGTCAGCAGTTCCCGATGAAGATATTGATCATCTGGCTATAATTAATACTATACAGATTTCTAGTTATAGTTTTAACTTTATTTATAGTCGGGTTTAAGACTGAGATTAGTCAGGAATACTTCAGTCTTCTGGCACATCTCACCTGGCTGTGCCAATGCCCTGTGGATGATCTTTGTCAAAGCACTGTTTCTGCTTTCTGTCTGTAAGAGAGAGGATAACTCTAAAGTGCATTGGGGTCTAAGACAAAGCTGTACAGGAGTGCTGTGTTATTGCACTGTTACCTGTCATGGCATTGTTACCTAATTTTAAGTCCAAACAACCACCTACTGTACAGCATTTTCGAGAGCACTTCAGTCAGAAGGAGAAACTGCTAATGATGACAGTGTGCTTGATTTACTTCCCACAGTTATAAGGTTGTTTTCAATCTGCTTTGTACTTGGGAATTTTACTTTTAACTTCTCTCCATCCAAACAATGTTTTTTTGTTTCTCTCCTTTCTTTGGCTTTTCCTCTTTCTTTTCTCCCACTAGGGATCAGGTGTGAAAGTGCTCGCGTTCATCACCACTTAGCCCTTGTCTACAGGTTCGATCTTTCATTTGAGTATGCACTTGCTTAGCCCTGCTCCTCTGTAGCCCTACACCTGGCTTCTCTCTTGGGCAGCAGTTCTTGTTATTTCAGTTGTTCTGCTTCCAATTTCACCCAACTGCTGCTCCATTTTTACCAAAAAAACTTACCACATAATTCCATGGGGTCCCACTCTGCGCTACCAACACTTCTGATTCACCAACGCTGCAGACAGACAGTTTGCCTGCAGAAATAAATTCCTTTTCCTTTTCATGTTACAAAATATAACTAAAACCCAACTCTCTGACTCATTTGGAAAGCTTCCTCTACCCAGGAGGAGTGGTCAGGGGAGACATAAGCAATGTGTTTGAATGAACTTTCTGGATAAAACTTTCTGGAGGAGGAGGTTGCAATATAATTGTCAGCATTAAGGGAAAAGGTGAGAATGAAGGGTGAGAGATGTATTTAATTTTGAGGGTTACATTGCTGCTGTTGCTAGAAATCAGTTTAAGCCGACAATCTGCTCAACCAAACTTTGCAGAACCATAGCTGGAATTCAGCCCAAACTGGGGAAGTCTTTGAACTCCCTGGCTGACTCTGAGGCTCTTGTGTTCTGGTCAGGAGACTTAAATCCATGTGGCCGTTCCAGAGTAAGAATAAGATTTAAGATCTTTAACCCAATCTAAAGTCCTTTCAGGTTGTTCATTGTTTCACTACAGGATATGGCTTGGGATTTTCTTATTTTTATATCAAATTCATGCCAGATTATTTTTTTTCCTTGAGCTGGAATATTGAATATTGACGTTTGAATATTGACCATAAACTCATTTACTGTCTCCATTATGTATTGATTGTGCTTTAACAGCCATTCTTACAATATATTTACATTTCAGCAACAATTCAGAAACGCTTGAAGAAAGAAAAGAAAGCAAAGAGAAAATTGCAGGAAGCTTTGGAGTTTGAATCAAAGAGAAGAGAACAAGTGGAACAGGCGCTTAAACAGGCCACATCAGGTGACGGTCTCAGGATGTTAAATGGTAATGTCTTAGTTGGCCTTTCACAGTTAGCTTAAAGTGATGTTGAATAGGAAAAAAATAGATGATGCACAAAGCAAATTCCACAATAAAAAAACACAATCCTTTTCTGAAATACTTAAAAATCTATTTCAGGCCATGTGCTCTGGGTCATGAATTAAAAAATAAATAAGTCTGCAACTAGAGAAACAGACAGAGCGGTTTACACAGACATGACAAGAAATGCTGAATATATTACCAGAGAAATCTGTTATGGTGCCAGCTAAGACAATGTGAAATTTGGTTCCTGTAAGGTTCTTTGAACTCTTCTCTCCCAGCAGATTAATTTTTAGAGCTGCTGAGCTTCATTTTAAAAGCTGCTTGGCTGAAGTTTGCTCAGCCTCAGGACCTATTAGGTTTGTTAAATACGTATCAGCTTTCAGAGCTGACTAAGATATCCTTGTGAAACAAAAGCAAATCACTTAATCTCCTAAACAAGTCGAGTAGTGGGAGGATTTGCATCTCCTGCTTAATATGGTCCTGGCCAAGGTTTAGAGCTTTGCCTTGAATGCATAAGACTGCACCGAGTTGAGTTTTATTTCCTTTCAGGTTCTTGTAAGTAAGGTTTAGTCTGTGGGTCCCTACCCTGCAGTGTCTGCAGAGGCTCTGGAATCGGTTGCATCCGGTCTGTGCTGTTTCTATGTCTTGTAGCCTTTACATTAACTTTGTGCTGCCTCCTTTGGGCACTGCTAGAACTGAGCCATAACAACATCAGCAGACTGCAAAAACTGCCTGAACTGCTGAGGGAAAATAATGAGTTTGGCTTGTCTTAAGCTCTCAGTTGTGAGCACTACCCAAACTGTTTTTTAAAGTTAGGGCAAGCCTGTCTACGTGAAGTGCCATCACAGCACTCTGCAGTGCACTGCAGGTTGTGATTTATCTAGAGCACCTAAGAGATGTAAACTCTCCAAGTAGGAGAGCAGCATCTTTCAGAGGCATTCTCATCTGCTGGGTTTTATAGTCCAGCATATCACTGGAACCAGGAAGTGTCCGGCTTTTCTGACGCGCTGACAGTGAGTGGTGGTGATTCAGGTGTGGATCTGCAGCTGCACCGTGAGGAGGGACAATGACCCAAGGGAGAACGGGTGCACTGAGCCACCAGAAACCTTTTCCACCACCTCCCTGGATCAGAAGAACACCCAGAGCAGATCCCACAAGACAGAGGCAGCACCTCGAGATGAGTGTCAGGAAAACCCTAAAATCCCGGTGCTCTCTAAGGTCACTCACCCAGGTCCTGTCATTGCCACTCCCACGGCCGTTGGGAGTCCTCAGCAGTTCGGGAAGCCACAAATTAAAGGGCACCAACGTGCCAGCAGTGTGATTAACAGATCTTTACATCTGCTCCCGTGGGCCTGGCTGCTAACGTTTTGATTTGCAGGCACACCCAGGTAGTCGTATATATGTTAGTGCCTGCAAGAAGCTGATATTTACATGCTAATCTGATTGCACATGCAAATCAGGTAGCTCATTAGCATCTTAATCCACAATTTAATTGCAGGTACAATTTTATGACAACAAAATGTGAAGGGCTATTCTGAATATTTTTAATTTAACTCTGACGGTCTGTCTCATTTAACAGATGCTGTTATTAGTTACAGATGACTTTGTCATTTTACAGATACACAATGTGTACTTTCAAAGGTCTGAAAAGAAACAACCTTTTTAGATCAGTAGATCAGTGGCCTCAGCCTTCCTTCAAAACAGGAATCTGAGTAAGAGAAACCCTGTGTAATAGCAATCACTTGTAATTTTAGAAGAAAAACCAGGATACATGACAATGTTATTTATTTGCTGATATATATTTACAGGACTGTGTGCATACATCACACACATTTCATATATACACAGCATATATTACTAAGCTGTTACTTGTATTACTCTTCCATGCATGGCTGTATTCAGTGGATTGCCCTGCCTGGACAGAGAGTTTGGTCAGGCTGTAAGGTGACCAACAAAACACCATCATGGAATAGCTACTGACCCCAACTAAAGTGACCTGAGAAACAACAGTACAGTTATTCTCTGTTTGAGAAAGTCCAGAACAGGCTTCTCCACAAAAAAAACCCCTTCAAATCTGTATACACAGCCCCCTTTCAGGTGTGTTTTCTTCCTGCTGTAATTTTTGAAGTGCTGTTTTATAAGGGAAGCAGATGTTTCTCCAGGATTCGAGGTGCCATGGATTCAAATCACATACCCTTCACGCTAATCCTTGTTGGCACAAGGTGGATAATGGCATCTGTTATCACACTGCCCTGGGGTGTTTGAGCCCCCACCCCGAAGGACTGTGTGTGCAGGGCTGTTATCAGTATGAAATTAAATAGTTCAAAAGTGCATAGCGTTGTGAGACTCTCAACTTGGGAAAAGAGCACAATCCATTTTGGAAGGCTCTTCGCAGAAATCTGGGAATGGTTCACATAATATCACATGTAATTTTGGTTTGGGTGATAACAGATGCTTACAACATCCTGAGCTGAGTCTTTTAAGTGCAATTTAAATCCTTATCTATAACAAACCCCCCCCCCCCTCCCCAATATGCACACAAACATTGTCTGACATTGTGTATTCTTTAATTCTGTACTTTGCAGGTACCTGGCCAGGAGAGTCAGTGCAGTTTAATGTTATCACAGTTTAATTTCGACTTTTATTTTTCATATGTCAGATGCCCTCATTCTCCAAGGGGATTTTACAGATATATTAATATCATGTGTTGGTTCTTATCTGATCGTCAGACAAATGTGAAACACGTTAAAAATAATTCACAGTGAGACCAGTAATGTTTGCACAGTTTGGAAACAATTTTCGACTGCAAATTCTATGAAGACCAAATGTTTTATGCAAGACCTTGTAACTTGGAGATCACTCTAGTTTGCTATAAATATTTTTCTAAAGATGCATGAGAGAAGGACAAAGGGGAATGCATTAATCTTCGGTGTCGTGTCTTTCAGATGCTGGAATCCCGGATATGGAAATAGAACACAATGGAACCCAACATGACAGTGCAGCAATGCAAGGTGCAGTACGTACCACATCCCATCACATAGATGTTTATCATGAGTCATATTAAAAATTAAATGAAAAGCAGGATAGCTTTTTACTCTGCTTTTCCTGCTTTAAGATAAATGTAAATTACACAACTTCGTTTTAGTTTTCTGTTCAATGTAGAAAACCTTTGTAAGATCAGTACTTTAGGAGACTAGAAACTATGTTGAAAAAGTGGTGTGGGAAACTCGTATTCAGCTATAAGGTATGTGCACTTAGTTCAAAACTGCTTTTAAATATGATTTATCATTTTGAAATCTTTTACCCCTGGGTTTTGTAGCATAAAATAACTTTAAGACAGTCAGCCCCCTTCTGCGTAGACAGAAGCAGGACTACAGTCCGGTTTTAGGCACTTCTAGCACTACTCAGCTGTTGAAGGTGTGACTTTGCACACCTCTGGTTTGCATCTGCTGGCCATCTGCCATCTGTACAGGAAAGGTTTCAAATATTTTTACTGCTGTCTCTTCTTGTGACTTAGGTTCATATCTGATGTATTGCAAAGAGGGAGAATCACAGCTCTGCTGCAATGCCTTAATGTACCTATAACACGTGTACACATATGATTAGAGTTTTGCTATAAGTATTGCAATTTGAAAATCATTCCTGCCCAAAATAGTCAAAATATTAGCTAAACATTTGGGATTCGTGTATTTAAATTTGACAAGTAAATTATTCCTTACATTTATGGTCTGTTTATGATACCTGCTGAGATAGGTGCTGAAGCTCTTCCAAAAAGATTCTGAGAGTCAAAGGTGCATCTGGACAGAATCTAGTAAAGAAAGGAAGTTAATTCAATTTTCAGTGGGAGGAAAAAAGTTACATTTGCCTCAAATGTGTCTTCCCATCAAAAAATCAGGGAAGGTGATGTATAGCCACTTCCAACAACCATTTATTTACTAGAAGAAATTAAGAGAACTTTTTTATACTGCCTGTAGGCTATTGATATACAAGAAAACCTCATGATTTTATGATTTTTAGTTCAGGCTGGTCTTTTGGTGGTGGTTTTTTTTTTTTAATATGATCCCAACTACATCATTCCTTAGTTTTAACAGGCTTTGGATCATAATTTTTTTGTGCAGGTTAAAAGCCTGAACAAAGAGAGAACGGGATATCCACTGTGTTTGGTATCACAGGGTGGTGCCCCTCTGTGAAAGCAGAACCTGAGCTGTGCAATAGGAGTTGTAAACCTGTCCTGTGCTCCTCAGCAGCAAAGCCTCTCCTGTCTTCACCCCAGTGATGAATGGCAGCGTCGCTGACTTCTCCCACAGCCTGGGTGTAGCAGTCCCGTTCATATGTAAAGGTGTGATGAGTTCAGCCAATCCTTTCACCAAGCAGTCGCAGCTGATAAAAAGGCTTCTGAAGAGCTCTACAGAGCTGGTTCAGATTTCAAAGTGTTTCTGTCCTGTAGCATCATCTCCTTCGGTTTTATTCTCTTTTCCTTTGATAACAGTTTTCTTACTTGACAGCTACTATTGCTCTGCTGCCTGGAACAATTTGAGCGAGCTCCCTCATTGCCCCCTTCATTTGCTGCCTTTGTTTTTTGGGCCCTGGGAGGAGAAAGGGTCAAAATACGTGTCCCTAACACAAAGCTGTTTCCAGGCTTCCAAAATCTCTCTCTATTGCACAGAAAAAAAGCATTAAGATCAATGCAGACCTTTCTTTTTCTGTTGTCAATAGCTCTGCTGGACAGAAATCTATCACTCACACAGTGCCTTCCCTTTGAAATTCAATTAGCTTCACTGCCAGATCTCCTTAAGATGTTTTAAAGGAAAATTACAAAAATACTGCAGAGCCACCTTTCACAGTGATTAAGTCGTATCATATTTTATGCTCATTTCTTAAAATGATTTTATTAACACAAGCTGTTCATATACTGGGATTCTGATCTGCATTATAAATCTTTTCCATTTAGTTGACTCATTTTCTCTATGTTTTGTGTATTGATTGAATGGAAATTCTGTGCAGACAAGACAAAACTTTTTTTAACTTTACAGTCTGATGGCTCCATCCTCCCTGCACCTGATCTCCAAGTGCAGCATCGCTTGCTCTGAGAGAGGCTGTTTAGCTGGGAGAGCAGAGCAGTGGTAGGTGCTGCGGTCA
Organism: Dromococcyx pavoninus; assembly: GCA_033558185.1. Lineage (NCBI taxonomy): Eukaryota > Metazoa > Chordata > Aves > Cuculiformes > Neomorphidae > Dromococcyx > Dromococcyx pavoninus. The sequence continues at coordinate 656,117 of JAUMJL010000137.1, forward strand.
AGAAGGCCCCTGCGTAGCCGAGTGGTCCCTGCACACAGATACCCTTCTGGTCTCGCTTCCGTCCCTCAGCGTGGCCCAGCAGGACAGTGCATCAGCCCTTTTATCAACCAATCTCCGTTTCACATAAAATAAACATACTGGGTGTCATTAAGTGCACCTTCAGATCAATGATTTCTGCAAATGACATTCAAGTACCATTCGAGTAGTGCATTTTTGCTGATAAAAGCAAATTAAATTAGCACAACTACAAGTGTGCTGATAAAAACTAAAACCGAACAGCAGCACCATTAGCTAACAAAGTAATATTTTCTCTTTACTGCTTTCTGCCATTTAGTTATTATCCTATTGGAAATCTAATTATAATCCTTTTACTCCCTAGTCAAACTTCACAGTTTTTGCAAGCTTAGCACTGACAAGTGATTTCATTACATTTGATTGCCCGCGCCCAGATTGACTTAACTTCACTCCGAGACCTAAAAGCCCTCTCAGTTTCTCAGATTCCCTGTTTGCACATTACAGCAACAGCTCCTTTAATTAATTAGCATGAACAGCAGTAACATGAACTGCTGAACAGAAAATAACATCATTTTATGATCGCAGGGAGACTTCTCCTTTTGCATGTTTATACCTTAGTTAACTTTTGTATTACTGTATTTCATTGTTAGGGGATATTGGAACAATCAGCAAAGCAATGTTATCTTAAAATTTTAAAAAAATAGATGTTACCATAGTACTTGATGTTAACAATTTACCAAAAAAAGACTGAATTTCAGGAAGGAGGTGGCAGCTCAGGCAGGCAGACTTTGCTGAGGTGAAAACAGGGTATAGAGATGTGGTTCCCTGCACCTGCAACAGGAGGGTGACCCAGGGCAGCTGCTGCTCCTTTTGTCTGTGAAGTCACCTGTCAGAGATTTAGCACCAAAAACTCTCAGTAACCATGAATAACTTTGTATTTTTATGTTCACCAAAGATGAAGGACTGTTGAAATTTGGACTGTGTTTGGGGTTTTATTATTTAGAAAACTGGGCTATATTTTTTTTTTCAATATTCTGATACAACCAGTCAGTTTTCCAATCCAACCTATGGCAAAGAGAGCGCCAGGGAAAAGAAAAGAGATGGGGAAAAAAAGAGAGGAAGTGGTTTTAGGAGGTTTAACAGCTTTGTTATTTTAACAAATTATAGCTCCAAATGCTGCAATCCACTGAAACCAGCCCTGGTAAGGGATTTCACGGCAGTCTGCAACTGAAAGAGACAAATTCAGCACCTTGGAAACTCCAATGCTATCATCTTAGTGCCTGACCTGCAAAAAAAAAAAAATGGTGAAGCAGTTACAGTTTTACATAAGAAAAGATCAGAAGCCAGTGATTAGAAACTCCCAAGATTGAACCAATCGGTGCCTGATGCTTTGTGAGCAGTTCTTCTCTATCCTCATTTCTTCATTTGAGTCTGAGGCCTTTTATTCCCCCTCCCATCCAAGCCATGCTCTGTGCCTGTGCACGTCCTGCTCTGGGTACTCTGAATCATCACACCTCTCGCAGTTGCCTTGTGCTGTGTCCTGTTGCAGTGGTTCTAGAACTCCTCTCTCTCGTTGGTGGGCAGTTCCCAGACCATCACAGCGGTGTAGGCTGAGAGCCCTCGTTAGCTGCCAACCAAAGGGCTCTCCTTAGTAACCAGCCTGAGATGACCACCCTGACGGACTACACGGCTCGCCCGATGGTGCCACAAATGCAGGGCTTTCAAAATAACAGTGTCACTGATTTATTTAATTTACTCAGTAATTCAGTGTCAGTAGACCTGAATATCTCCTGAGGAGGAACCACTCTGTTATCTCCGTGTCTGCTCACACTGACCACGGCAGTCCAGCGCCTGCGTAGTTTATATTCTGTGACCATATTCTTGTCCTTGGCTGTTGTTACACGAAAATGTGGCACTTCTCTTCAGGATATGGTTTAGTCAGCACGTTGGTGTTGGGCTGGCAGTTGGACTTGATGATCTTAGAGGTCTTTTCCAAGCTTAATGATTCTACACATTTGAAATCCTATTTTCTGTACCAGCTTTTAGGCCTGTTAGCGTGGATGTGGAAATATTTGACAGAATTGGCTCAGTAGTCCTAAAGAAAACGTAACTGGGGATGAAACCCCCACGTGCAGCACTGAGGGAGAGCGAGAGATTAGAAGAAAGCAAACCAAACTCCATCAGTACTGCTGCTCTCAGAAGCAGTATTTATTGTTCACATTCTGCTGTGAGTCGAGAGGAACCCATGCCCTGCTCATGGTGTGTCAGTTTTGCTCTTTCACTGCTCAGTTTGGGAAATATTTACAGATAATGGAAGAGAAAGTTTTGCTGGAGAAGTAATAAACAGGCAGAGCAGTGTTTGCTCAGTGGTGTTGTTTGGCTGAAGCCCGGGTACAAGAGCTCTGGCTGCAGGCTGGGTCTTTTTTTTTTGGGGTAGTGAAGGGATCATGGACAGGGGTCTGGATGCAGCCTCCTTCCAGGCCAGTCAGCACTCCTGTTTGCCAAGGGCTTTGGGGAAAGAAGGGGTTTGGTTTTTTTCAGGGATTTCATCCACAGTAGAAGCTAATGCAAACTGTTCTCTCATTTTTCTTTTCTTTTTTCAGCAAAATAAGAGCCTGATTCGAACCAATTAACCTCAGCTTTCTAAATTAGATTTGTTGTTATGGCATTGTATTTTCCATTTGTTGCTGCATCCAAAGCTGGGCTTGGCTCTGATCTGATGGAGATGCTGACCTGGTTTGTGTAGACAGGGCGGAGGGATCAGCTCCTGTCCTGTAGACTCTCAGATTCAACCCCTCAAGCTGGAGTTGTGCAAAGCCTCTGCGAGCGCACGTGGCTGCCCTCCCACCGCGTCTCAGCTCTACCTACCCTTTATTTTAGCAGCTCCTCTCCCAGCTCCTCCTTCATCCACATTGGCAAAGTGTGGGTTTCACTTTATTATTTCATCTCTACTGCCCATACTCTCTGCAATACTCTGTGCTGGGGTTTATGTTTCGGATTGCATCGATAACGTACAGTTACAGATACAAGAAGTATATCCTTGTTTTCTCACTTTGTAGCAGATCCCAAATTTCCCTTCTGCAATGACTCTCCCGTCCAGTTTAGAGTGTGTGAAAGCCACCTGGATAATCCCAAGCTGTAGCCATGTTGATTAGCAGCTGCATCGTGTTGCTCTCCTTCCTGGACTGGGTTTGCAGACCGGCATTGCTGGGTATATTTCTTTATGCAGGTTGTGAGGGTACACGTGGAAGATTTGTTTGAAAGTCCCTCCATGGAAATACAGGTGAATCACTGAATTAAAACAAAGGTATTAACAAACAAAGCCCCACAAAGGATTCAGAAAAATCAGAGATGCTGAATAGGCTGAAAAAAAAAGGAAAAAAGTGAATAAATATGCAAATGATAATTATTGCTTTCGGATTTGTCCTTTATACACACATTAAAACCTTGAAAGAAGAAGATGAGCAATGATATTGTTGTTAAAAGAGAGTGCAAGACATGAATGTATACCCTGCACTAACAACTCGTGGGAGACAACACCATCCTGAGGGAAAATTACAATTATTAACAGAGGCTCTGGCTCACTGAGAAACTGAGAGATCTGTACTTGTGTTATACATTGTGAAGGGAAAAGAAATCCTTTCTAAATGTCTTGCTTATTAAGCCAGTCATGCATTTCACTGTGGGTTGTAAAGCAGTATAACATGCACAGGGGGCTCATAAGCATATTTTAGTGTTAGGGAATATCATTTATACAGTTTTTATATTGTCAATATTACCCCTAGAGAATGAGATTAGGCTTTAAACTACTGTAAATCTACGCTTTTGCTCACCTTTGTATAATTTCATTTTTTAATAGAATGAAGCCCACATAAATGAATATTTGATTAAGGGATAAGCCTAATAAAAGAATACATTTATGGCACACAGATTTATTCAAATCTTTGCTATATAATACAGTAAAATGCTATAAAGTGGTATGTAGCTTGCAGTCAGCTACACTGAGGAGACGGTGAATATTCTTCAAAGCCAGGAATTTGACAACATCCCATTCTTCCCTTTGGAAGTGGTAGTGCAGGTGCTCCTAACACTTTAATTCCTCATAGGTGCTTGATGTATGACCCTGTTAATGCAGTGGAGTTAAGTTTATTGTACAGCAACAAAAAAAAGCATTCTAATTTCTGGAGAGTAATTGAGAGCTTTATAAAAAAGGAAATATTTAAGCGTGCACTTTCTGTCTACTGATCAATAACATCTCCTGGGTGGTTGTACTGTGCTTGAGCTTTGGCATTAGCTTTCTCTTACAGGTATCCCAGGTACCTCCATTGAACTTTCCTTGAGAAATAAAGGGAATAGGAAGGAAAAAATGAAACCTGTTTCAGTCAGTCCATGAGCCTGCAGTACCCTCAGTGACCACCTCTTAACTTAGCTTGGAAAATAGTTTTTAGAATACAACAAAAATTTCTAAATTTTAGTAAAAATATTACTGATCCTTACTGATCCTGGTTTTGATAAATCAACTTTTCCCTTGCATGCACATCCAGAGTCCTCCCCTCCTCTTTGCAGAGTCCTTGTTGCCAAATGCAGCACTGTAAATGTGCACACACTTGTGGGCTCTGTCTTGCTGCCTTTCTCCAACTGTCGAGCATCAAACGTATCAAAAGATGCAGCTGACACTGGTGGGTATTTAAGTAGGGACTCAAGTACCTAATTTCTGCTGACTTCCACTGGTTTTGTATGGACTAATCACCAAGCACACCTGTAAATCCCACCCTGTGTAGGTGGTTCCTGTGTAACCTGGCCTTCAGGGCACGCAGGCGTGCGGGCGTTGGGTGCCCCCCACGTGTCACTGCCTCACGAGAGGCTGGGGCAGAATTCCAGCCTTTGGGACTGCCTGTAAAGGTGATCCGTAGGCTTTTTAAGGGCAGACATGCTGGCCTGGAGATTGTGCCAGTGGCTCCCTTTTCTAGAAGTACACTACACTCCAGGCTAGATCAGCCACAGGCTGCAGTGGGAAGAAATCTGGTGCAAATTCCTAACAGTCAGAAGGAGGCAAACTAAAAAAAAACCCAAACAACGCCCCATGTTCAATCTTTGCATTTCTGCTTTCCTCCTCCCCAGGCTTTAATATTTGCCCCATTGAGTTTAAGGCAATAATTTTAATCAGCCAAAGGCCTGAAGCTGATTTTAGCCACTTCTTTAGAGGTTCCCATGCTCCCAAACGATCCTCCAGAGATGTTGTGTCCCTGGCTCTTCCAAACTTTTGTCTCATTTACTTCCAAAATATGTGTTAAATCATCTCTGTTTGGAGAGTCTGAGCCTCCTTAAAACCATGAAACATTCAATTACTAATTAGCTGTTTCCTGTTCCTAATGAAGTGAACATGTCGGATTTGGATTAAAATTCAGCTACCGCTCTCCTCTGTTTATGGTTCCAGATGTTTTTGTTTTATCTAGGAGGTTACTTTGACAGCTACTGCTAAATGATAAATCACTCATATTATAGCTGAAATGCATTTTGAAATTGAAATGTGGCAAACTTTGAGATTGCTCCAAGGATCAGTGTCAGTTAGCAGGTCAATACATGTTCTTGCCTTATGAGTGTTTGGTATTGGCATATGTAAAACAGTAATGCGATAGATGTCAACATTATACAGGATGCTGCTCACTATTATCATTTTGCTATCATCTCCAGGATCAGTGCTTGCTGGTTTAGCTGGGTGGATTCATGATTCATAGTATAATGAACAAGAATATGGATTCTTGTTAGCTTCACTTTCTGCAGGCATTTTAATATTTGCCTAATGTGAAAGAAATCACAGTTGATATGTACTACAACTAGGAATATTTTTAGGAAAGAAGGAAGTGACTTCCTACTTGCTTCCCTAAATAAAGAAAAATAATTTCAAAAGGAATGTGGTGCTTTCTGAATGAAAGAACATTTTTCCAGGAACAGATATTGATTTACTTCTATTACACTTGTTAAAGGCCATGCAGTTTTGTTTAACACACTGTTCCCTAGAAGGTTTTCTGCACACAATAATGGTTTATTCTAAAGCTTATGCCACGTTCCTTGGTTTATCTCTGGGAAGTGTGCAGTACAACACAGCCTGCCCTTCGACAGCAAGGAAGGAGAAGGAAAAAAGTAGATGCCATAAATGAAGAAAATCCAAAGCAAAGTATTTGTAGCCTCTCCTCAGCAGATGGTGGCAGGTGCCATCAGAAACCAGGCTGGTGGGTTTGTAGCCTGGGCGAGTGCCCCCTGTGCCAGCGGGTTCGGAGTGGGCAGGGTGCTCAGACCGGCTCCTTCGCTGTGTAGTGATCACCTCCCGAGGGCTTTGCAGGGCTCTGGCACCTGGGGCTTTTTTCCAGTGTAATGTGTACTCACATGATTAACGATTTATATCACTTCTAGATCTGATAATCTGGCTTGAGGAGAAAGAAGTCCACAAATAAGGAGATGCACCTAAGTTTCAATTAATTATCAAATGTCGAACTGTGTAATCGACCTTTTTTCTTCTCTTTTTTTCCCCTCCAGAAAACAGAACATACATCAAACCCACTATAATGTACTGAAGGGAACACCTATTGCTGAAAAATGTATAATGATCACTATTTGAAGACTACATAGTTCATGACAAACGTCCCTTCCAACCTTTGATGCCTTCAGTACTGTGTGAAGACAGGATTTGTAGCATGAAACTTGAAGGACAATTTGGAGCAATCCACTGTTGCTGCATCGAAAACTGCCGTATTGTCATTAAGAAATATTGAGACTTTTTACAAGCTTACCATACCAAACCAAGCCTGTTGCAACAGATCATTTTTAGGTCCCCGGAGATAGAAAGTTTTAGTATTTTTAAGCACAGACAGGAATTATTCCCTGTTGCCCCCCAAAAAAGGACTTTTTTTTTTTTTTCTAAGGAGGTAGCTGTTACTGTATAGCAATGGCACAATGATTTTAAGCCACAAAGGTCCTCACTGGCTGTACATCATCCAAGTCCAGTTTATCACTGAAACTGTTCAACATGGAGCTGTTTCGATTGTGTTTATAAATTAAGCTTTGTTTACTGAAGCAGATACTCGATATATATTACGTTTTAAAAAGAAATGTGTGTACATTTTTTAAAAGAATGATGTAAAAATTGTCCTTTCATTAGCCGACCGATTCAGAAGTGTGAGCTAAACCCTAATAGCTGACGTAACATGAGGATTATAATTGATGCTTTTTTTTATGCTCAGTTCAGCTTGGCTTTTGGTCTTTTAAGATGAAAAAATGAATATGCAGTAGAGTGTTAGATAATGGAAACTTTTAAGTATGGTTTCTCTGTTGTACCATATTAAGTTAAAGTACACATTCTTTGTTAAAAATGTTCTTGCTAAAAATACAGTATTAAAAATTTTTTTTGTTTGACTTTGGAAATCCTTTAAGATTTTTTTTTTTTGACTGTGAATTCCCATGGTTACTGTACTGATGCAAAACCATATTTTGCACTATTAAAAATACTTGAAGCAGTTACTTAATAAAGAGGGTGGGTTGGTATTAAACATTTCCCTAATTGTTGTATGCTACAAATTCTGAACTTTGGAACTGAACCATTCCTTTCTTGAAATAACCTGACTGGAAGCTGGTTTGGGACGGGAGGAATCAAGTACTCACCTGTTCATTCCCTGCCTTCATTCAGGGCTCAGAGGCACAATGCACTTACACACTCGTGTTGACAGACACATACTTCTCTCTACACACCCCCTGAATTAAATCACAATCACTTGTCACAAAATAAACTCAAACCCAACTCTTTAAATACATCTATGGGGAATCTATTTCCTGTGATTGTGTGTGCTGCTCGCTTTGTCTGTATGTGTAGCATTCACAATTATTTCATTTATTTTTATCTCCAGAATGTTTTTCTGGTTAACAGACTTGTGCCAGCTTTCAAATTGTAGCTTCAAACTATGCAGTGAAATAACAGCAGGATAGAATCCTCTTATTTTTCATTCCTACAAGAAATCTTTTAGCTTTACCGGGTGTCAGTTCAACAAGGGATGTTGGCCTCTGTTTTACAGGTGATCAGACTAATTACCAGAATTGCCTTTCAATGTACAAATATGGTTTATGCCATCTCACTTTTATTGCAGGCATTCTAATAACTGCATTAATCTCACTACCAATGATCAAATAATCAAAATTGGAATGATATGAAGAAGGAGGAGCATTAGGAATTTTGAGTGCCCCCACACTCAATAAAATTTCACGTGTGAGCAAAACACTGCAGCACCTGAACTTAAATTCTACCTTTGAATATTTCTTAAATTTAGTTGCTACTTCATCAGGATTCTCTAAAATGAAGGTTGGATCTTGTTTCTAAATCTTATTTTTAAAAAGGACTTGAAACAGCCCTTGGGGTACTGCAGCATTTCTGACTGATGGACAAAACTCTGGTATCGCTTCTATGCAGAGATTTGGAAGAGAGTTACCCAGTATTGTGTATTTTAGAAAGACCTAAAGTAACTAAATATTTCCACCTTTGAAATGGTAGCATTTTTGCATTTTTCTTTAGTCTCCATAAAGGCAATTTTAGCACTTCTTTTTTTTTCCTGGTGGCTGATCTACATTTCTTAAGGCTGCATTGATACTGGGTTGATGAGCACATCATTGATTTCTAATTTGCCCTTCCCAGAATAGCTTTAAATGTCAAAGCACTGGCAAATGAGATTTAGGGAACTGATAAACTTCAGAGACTGAATCTGTTGTTAAGTCCTTGTTAGGTAGCTCCTGATAAATATTGACAAACCAAGACACTGAGCTTTTTATGTGTCAGCCCAGCCTAATGAGCACACTTGGCACTAAGGCTTTCTGTTGGGAGAAACATTCTAAAGCCATAGCAAGCAACAGGTTTGGCCAATCACCACTCAATAGTTCATGTAAGAGTGCAGATTGCAATTGCTTTGAGTGGCCCCAGCTGCACCACTGGTAACCCCAGAGGGACATCCTCTCCCTGAGGTTCTGGGGGTTGTTTTTTCAAATGAAAATGCCTGAGAATAGCAGGTTTTCAGCTGCATCGACGACCCCAGCACCTCCCAGAAGTGGCAAATGAGGGAACATTGATGATCGTGAGCAGGAGGCTCAGCTGGGGGTGGTGTTGGCAGGCTGGGGCACTGCTGAGGCCGGGGTGCATCACCCACAGCCCCTCTGCCCCCACCTCTGTGACAGCTCCTGCTCTCTACAAAGCATCTCCTCCTTAGTGAATTGTCTTTGAAACAGCACAATGCCAACAAGCTTGGTGTTAGCTGGACACAAGGTGATCTCAGCTAAACGCAGGCAAGTTAATGGGCAATGTTTTATGAATCTTGTATAATGCAGACTGCAATTGTAATAAACCCCAACAGAATCCATAGTGACCGATCTCCATTTACAGTCTGGATCTATGGCAACAGACACGAGAACATTCTCCTTTAGAAATGCAGGGCTGTGCATAAAAAGTTGGATGCTGGTTTAAGTAATTGCTGTTTACAAGAAAGTGGCCCATTAATGTATTTATTTACAGAATATTTTTGGTAACGTGACAAAATGTGGGCTAACCTGGATCGCTGTGGGTTTCCTTCATGACCTCAGCTGCTCTCCATGACTGCTCCTGTGCATGGACATGGACTTCATCCCAGCCTACAGGTGGGATAATTCTCAGTCCCACCAGCCTAGAGAAGGGAATCTCTTCCCTCTGACAGCAACACTGATATAAAGCTTGCTGCTTCCCCACTGCTGCTCCCTGTGCAGCACCGCAGCATCCCGTTCACTGGGGTGAGGAGGGAGGGAGAGGAGTGTCCAGGTTTTCTCAAGGCCAGGTCCTGTGCTATCATTTGTTACAATGCTACAAATGTTTAGGCAATGATTGTAAAATTCACTATTAATAAACATAAAATCATAATAAACATTTTTACTTTAGTTCTGCCTGCAGGTAAGGGCAGTTTTGAGAATTTGAAGCTGTGATGGAAGGAAGGAGAAAAGTATTTTTTTTAAATGATGATTTTATAGATTAGTTATGAATTGCTACACTTCTATATTTGTACATCAAATAAATCCATTGAAATGAGCCAATTCAGTGTCAGCACAGCACAAATGCTGCAGCTCTCTCCCTTTCCATCAGACTGTCATCCATTTCTGCTTCTGTTGGCCAGTTAATGCTGGCATCTTAATCAAGCATCCTTTGCACGAATGTTGGAGTGTGATAATCCAAGGTAAGGGAAAAATTTCAGTGCTCATTTTTTTAAAATAAAGAACTATTATTCTGAATTCCAGTTAAAAATATCTGGTAAGATTTTACTATACCTTCATTATGAAATTCCGTTGACGTAATACAAAATTAGGAAAGTAAATATAGCACCATATAGTGAAATGCTTTTGTAATAACTGATACTTAACAAATTAGATCTTTCATAATATTTAAGCTTTTTAATGACATTTGGCTTTGCATGGTTGCAAATGTATGCACCCTTCAACAATGACACTGAAATCCCTGTTCACTGAGTAGTTGATCCCTTTCACTGTGTATCAGGTGTTTGCTTTGGCTGGCTACAAGAGGGGTTGGTTGTGAGCGAGCCAGCCAGAGAAGGGGCAAGTTCATACTCAACTATATAAAACTGGCCCAGCTCTACTTTATCAATCACTGAGTGCTTCAGGCAGGCAGCAGTGAGACAGACAAAGTTATTTTTCTCTAGAAAGTCTGAAATAAGACAATGTGTAGAAACATTTTGAATTATAGGGTGAAAAGATATTTTTATCATAATAAAGTTTGCATCACACAGTTCTTGTATAATAAACATTGCAGTAAAATACAACTATATTAAGGTTATTAAGAGTGCTTTCTAAACACACAGCCTCACGTAAAGGTGGTGCTGTAAGCAGTCGAGTGCAGGCACACTGGGCACTGGGGTGCAGATGCCTTTTGGCTCCTGCCCAGCTGAAGAGGCAAAGAAGGGGCTGGGGGTCGTAGGACGTTGACCCCTACCTTTGTAAGGTTGAACACAGGCACAGAGTGCCTGCATTGTGCTCATTTTAGGATCTGGGCTTTGCCTGAATCTCTAATCTCATTACGAAAAGGCCACATGCCTGAAATGAATTGTTCCCTCCTTCCACCAAAGTGGTCAAACAGAAAGGAAAGCCCATTGGCATTAAATGAAACAAGATGAATTAGCTAAAAAGAGAAGAAAGAAAAACAAGAATGAAAAATAAACTTTAATTTGCTCCAGTGCCAATAGGTTTTAGCATTTAACTTTCATCATATGTTTCATTCCGTATCAGGAAGAAATACCTGTTCCCTATTTCCCCTGATGATTCCTGCCATTAGCTGAAAGTCTGTTTATTCCCAGAGCTGTGCTGCCATCAGTTGATGATGCTGGGGCACTTACAGAGATGTTTTGGCAGGAATAATGCTTTATCATTCATAACATGATTACAAAACATACTTGTCTTTGTAGATCAGTCCAAAATTGATATCATTTAAATTGTTGCATTCTCTCCCTTGGTGTTAAATGGGAGAGAGGGAGAGGGTAACTGCATCCCAGAAAGTAAGAAAACAGACCAAAAAAAAGCTAGTACTTAAATAAATAAGGAATAAACTCCCTATTGGACTTTTTTTTTAATAGTTCTATAAAATTGGTGAAGACAAAAACGATACTCAGAAATTTTTGGTGTCTGAGAGGTGCTTTGCATTTTATGTGACCATTTGCACCTGTGCAAAATAAGTATTTGATAGCATTTGACAGCTGATTTATTAGCATTTGACACCTATATTACACATGTTGAAATGACTCTACAACGTGCAAAGCAGTGGAAAAACCACTGATTCCTTTCATGGCTTTTTTCCTGGTAGTTTAATATCAAGATTCCATTCCAAAGGAAAAATTAATTCCTCACACCCTGATTGTAATTCTTTATTTCTTCTAATATTTATTATGTTCAGCTCGTACTAACTTGGGGAAAAAAATAAAAGGAAAAAGCGAAAAGCAGTTGTGTTTAATTTGCAGACCTGATTCACAGACACTGGCTCTGAAATCAAATCAAAACCAGGCCACGCTCATAATACTGGAAGGAGTCACAGGAAAATGAGAAGTCTGCTGTTGTGATGGGAAACACTGCAGGACTAAGACTCTTGATTTATAACAGAGCTGGTAAGTAAATTGCATATTTTTGATAGTTGATAGTTAATAGTTTTTCAAATAAACAGGAATTTTCATCAAATGAAAGTTTTGTTCTCACTGAAATTATTTTTGGCTTCTTCAAAGCGAATGCTCAAGAAACTGCAAAGCCACAGTATTTCTTTTTCACTGTTTTGAAGGCAGGCAGTAACAGACTCTGTTCAGAATCCTTATAAGAAAGAAGGGGTGGGTCAGTTTAATACTTAATGGAACGAAGTGGACTTCTTGGGTTTAGACTTATTAAAATAGTTCCTCCCAGTGGGAAAAAACCCCACACATCAGGAACATCACCTACTACTGGAGCTTACAAAGCTTTGAGTTTACAAAAAAGAACAAAAGACCCTTCCCCACTCCAGGAAATCAAGCCTGATAAGAAGGATCATGAACACAGTGAAAGCATAGTCTGAATCCTGCTATCCAATTGGTCAGGCACACAATCATCTGAAATGCATTTGCCAGCGTCGCGTGTTGACAGCGTGTGATATCATAATGAAAATAATAATACTGTTTGCTCATCTGGTACCAGCCCAATTTCCAAAAGAAAAGCCTCTCAGATTTCACACATCACAGTAGCTTTTCCAGCTAAAATAATGTGCTAGCTAGTGTAGCATGAATAAGTTAAGTATCTGTGAAGTTCATGGACTGGTGAGGAGGGAGGACCAATTTGCCAGGCTCTGAATTACTGACAGACTGAATGACCCATGTCTAGTCTTGTCACGTTACTTTACATTGCACATCATAACACAATCCTGCAGAACATAACCTGGACAAAAATTGCTTCAGCAGGAGATGACGAGATTTTCAAGGTTACCTGATTGTCACGGGGCCCACAGTTTCTAGATCAGTTATAGTGGCCTTTCACTGGCACCTATTGATAAGGTTAGCTTTAAAGTCACTCAGAATTAAGCTCTCCCATATTTAGCAGTGTATGTCTTTTGGGCTGCACAACTTACAAAGAAATCAAAGCAACTGATGCTAGAACTGCCCTTTTCTGTGTCAAGACACTGGTTTTCCCTGCGGTTCCTCACTCAGAGCCAGGTACCTAGCCAATCTTGAAAGGAAAGAGGCAGTCTGAAATGTAAGTCAAAGGATAACAAAATAATTATGTTAAAAAAAAAATAGGTAATTTTACTTCCTCAGCATGACAGCTGCATCTGAAGGGGAGAGACAGAAATAAACTCAAATAAATATTTTATGTATCCTGTACCCAATAAGTGTAGCGAAGGGAAATAATTAAAGGTATCATTTGCTCAGTCTCAGAGAACTGACCAGGAGTTACTGCTGATGGGCTCTACCTGCTTAGGCATTTTAAAAACTGAAGAGTGAAAGGTAATAAAGATAACATCACCTGCTACAAATGGGCTTTGGTTATTTTTGACTGTTTTGTTAGGAATTTGAATGTGCCATCCCTTCCTGATGAATCCATCCACAGCCCACTCAGAGTTATGCTTATATGGCAAAGAGAGAACAGGTCTTCCAGTTGTCTACGCCCAGAGCACGCCGCAGAGCCTTCTGTGGCTCATTCAAACAATGCAAGTTAATGAGGATTCACTTGGTGCACTACACTTCTATAAAAGTAGTTTTTTTAAATAGCATAATGGATTAATAGTTACTTGACAGCCTCTGCATCATTTATTCCCTGGTTTCAATCTTACAGTCCTGTAAAACAGAATGAAGGAAATAAATACTTACTCTTCATGCCTGCGGTTTATTCTGTCTAGAAGTGTATTCAGCTCTATCCGTTGTGTTGCCTTTCAGCTAGATGCTGTAAAAAAAGCAAATTAATTATTGTTAAACTTAGGTATGTGATGAAAAGGAAAGAAAAAAACCCAAAAGCTCACGCTGACTCCTGTCTCCATTTTACTGCAGGCCAGTCCCACCCCGTCTCCTCTGCTGGGGTGTGGGGCTGGGTGTACATGTGTGTGTAAAAATAAGATTACCTCAAGCTCATTACTGTCCACTGACAGGGTCCTGCTGTAAAAACTTTTGATGAATAGTCAGCATCTAATTCCTGAGTAATAAAAAAAGCCCTAAGTTGCTTGCAATCATTATTCCAAATGGAAAAATTAATTGTAAATAACTGGAAGTCAATTAAGGCTGGGTTCTGCCGGGTAATGCAAATCTTTTATAGTTTTGTTTCAGTTAACTGCCTCATTAATGATTTATAGATGTGTATACAGCTGTGGGAACCATAGCATTATCTAATGCACTCAGAGAATAATTACATATGAAAAGAGCTACGCAGCTCAAGGGAAAAACTCAGAAATTACTTACTGCCTTAACTTCAACCATATTAAGATGCAAAGTATTTAGAACCCAACTGTGATGTTTTATCATATGCTTGAGGTTTTATATTCCTTCTAAAAAGGGAAAAAATATTCTTTCTAAAAAATTATTTGTATACTTCAGTATTACACAGTGCACAAAAATCAAGATGCTTCAAACTGAGAATGTAAGCCATTTATTTATTATTTAAAAGCCTAAGTTATAAAACATTCCCACTCCCTTTGTGCAGCTGCTGTACAGGAAAAAAAGGCATCTCCACAGTTAAACAATTCATGGGTATATGCATGTATCTCCCTGATTTACCCAGAGCTAGAAGTAATTTTGGAAAGACTTTGAGAATTGTTTCCTGGACATACAAATATATTGGTATTGTTCTTTGCTGACCACCATTGTTTGAAGTTCGAGGGGTTTTTTGTAAAATATACCTTTCACATGCCTTGCTACCACACTTTCCCCACTTTCAGCCCAGCCACTGGATTAAACATCCTTGCAGCCACCTCTTTTCCCTATTACTGACACAGCACAGCTGCTTCTTCCTCCTCCTTCAGGACTCTTTTCCCAATTCTCTCCTTTAGCCCAATGCTTTTGATTTGGTTGCTCAATCAGATGTGATGTGATCTGCCAGTGCTCCTTCTTACATGTTGTGTGATTTAGGGCAAGGACCTTCTTTGCCTTATATTTAGTAATAGAAGACTGTTGCTTGATGAGGTCTCAGGACATCATCTAGTCCTAACTCCTCTCCAGAGCATTATGCATCTACATCAGAGACCATTAGTGAAATTAAAATGAAGTCCAAAGCAAGGGAATAATTTATTTGGAGATTTTATTACCAGAGAATAAAATAGACAATTGAAATTCTCATAAAATATTTGTAACTCCATGGTTGTGTCTTACTTGGTTATGAAAAGTTACATTATTCTACTAGAATAAATTAATGACTGCAAATCAAGTATCATTTAGCATTAGAAAAATGTACTTTTGATTCTAAGCCCTTAGTTGCAGTGAATAATCTGGATAAGTAACAGCTAGATAAATCAAGACTCTGTAATCTGGAAAAGAAATGACTGAGAACTGATGAGACAGAGGTCCTTATAATCATTAATGCCACAAAGAAAATGGCAAGAGAATGACTATTCAGCATTTAATACGAAAAATGAGGGCTATCAAATTAAAGTATCACATATCAGGTTAAAGCAATAAAAGGAGGTAGCCTTTCTACTGTGGGACCTTAGCTGGAGAGCTGCTGCTGGGCCACAGCTTCCATCTGATCAAAGAGTGACTCCACAAATTCAGGCAAGAATAAAGACCTCAAACCCCAAAAGCTGCCTATGGTGATTAAACACACAGATAAAGCATTTGGCTTAAGATCATGGATGTCTTCATGGATTTCTAGGTACAGAAATATATAGCCTTGATCCTACACTGCCCTTGGGTAGCATGGGCTTGACGCCCTTTGGTTTAACACTCCATGGCCATTCTCATCTTCTGCTATCTCTGTCTGTACATATTTTCTCAGTGTAAATACCACAGCTCTTTCCATGAAGTCATCCTCAACAGTAGCCAGTAATCTTTATGGCCATTTCTTAATTGCTCTTGGAAAACACAGTAAAGGGGAAAAAATGTGGTAACATATTTGGCAAACCATCTTCTAAGTAGCAAAATTGTTTAGTAATTGCTCTTGTTTAACTATAGCTTACCACACATTGCACTGTGAAATGAAAAGAATCAAAGACAATTTTAATTCTGGTTTTAATATATTACAATGAAAAGGGTAAAATAAAGGCACATCGTTATGATTTAATGTATGGCGGAAGACAGGCAGAAGAGCTTTCCAGCCCATATCTGCCACCTATTAACCATGGCTCTGTCAGCCCTGAGTGTTTCATAAAGATGTTCACTCAGAGACAAAAAAGAAGAATGCAGATCAAATTTGCATCTCAGATCTTTTGCCCCTTAGAGAAAAGCAGGAACACTGAATTGTAAACTGGAAGTAATGTTTCATTGTGAATTCCTTTACAATCTGAATTTTAATTTAGAGATGCGCTTCCAAGGCACAGTAATTCTACCATTCGTTTCTTTCACGTTGTCCCATGCTCGGATTTTGTAGATTAGATATAAGAGTAAGCTAAAAGCCACAAATATTGTAGTGGCTCAAGGAACATGAGAGGAATGGAAGAGACTTGAGACCTCATGGAACTCCTTATTCCACCAGTTGGCCAGTGGAAGATGCACAGTTCACAAGAGGACAAACTCATTCCCTTCGCAGGCACCGCTCTCTTTCTCATCTGTTTCTTTCCCTGATCTGGTAAGTTCTCATAACTGAAAAATCATGGCCAGGTAAGCATTTATTTTGTTTCCAGACTGCATTCTTCATTTGAAAGATTTGTAAATCAGACAAAACCACACTCCAGGTTGAAGTGTGATGTTATAAACTTTCAAGATGGAAGAAAAAACCCAAATAACTTCTGATCTATTATATTTACTAACATTCCAATTATGCCTTTCCATTTATACAATTCTGGGGGAAGGCAGCGGGAATGCATGTCATTGTTTTATAACACTTCATTTTGCCAGTATGCCTTAGGCAGTCACTTCAGATGTTGAATGCCTAACAAGACCAGCTAATAGCTCAAGCCAATCACTCCGAGTTGCAGACACTCTGAAGAACAGCCTTTAGGAACCATTTCTCCTCTTGGATCAAATGTCTGAAGTGTTCCAGTTGGGTCAGTGTTTGCATGCGAAATGCTCCCACTTAATTCTTATGACTTCTGCTGGCCACGCAGGGGCACAGAAACTACAACAAATGCACGTAGAGAATACTTGGATGGTTTTGCAAAAATCCAAGCAAAGATGAAAATTAAGAGCAGGCAGTACTGTTATTAAAAAGTGTCTTAGGTTACAGTAGCTATAATATCCATAAATAGGGGAAATTCATAATTTAGCCTTTTCAGAGTTCTATTATTTTTCATGTAGAGAAGTCTGAAAAAACCCAGTTGTCTTTCTGATCTCTCATTTCTAAGTATTAAAATTTTTCAAGAAGAAACTCACTATGAATAAACTGTAAGTGAATTCAAGAAAGTTGATAAATGCTATCAGGTCCTGGCAAAGAACAAAGAAGTGGCAGACACTGACATGCCTGAAGGCTGATGAGGATGGGCAGCTGAAGGGCAGAAGAAAATGTGTAGAGAAAAGAAGGAAATGGATGTGTTAAGAAGTGAAGTGATAAGGTTCTGACACAGTTACACTAAAATAGAGATGGACAATTTTAAAGTAGTGTTTAGAGTTCTGCCTTTCCTTGCTGTGTGCCCATCTCTGCTTTGGGCTTGCAGTGCTCTTTTTGGAAATCCCTTTTCAGAATCTCCTTTCATCCTGCCTGGATGTTGGGATGCAGCCAGTTTGACAGCCAGTGAAAAACTAACACAATAAACATCCATTAATTAAAACAAATAAACCCAACTCTATTAAAATGCCCACATTTGTTTAAAAGTTATTATAATAACAGGCAGATACAGGAAACCAAAACATACTACATCTTGCAGCTACTCCTAACATTGCTTTTAAAAAAATATTTACATACTTTAACTAGAGAAAACAGAGGGAAATGGGGTTGTGAAAATCATGTACCAAAACATATCTTTCCTATGGTATATGTGAGTCAGCTGACATAGTTTAATACTTCTGCAGATTAAAATTAGCAGTGAATAAGCCATATTCACGTTAAACTACCAGATGAATGGTTTGCCATTTCCTCATCAGAACCTTTTTCTCACATTGATATGCGTTCACACACAGGTGAAAAAATATTTTGTGACCTGTAAATGTGATTGGCCCTTCAGGATATGTTTAGTGAATTTTTAAATCGACCATGAACACGCACATACGCGCGCGCATTTCTCGTCACCATTCCCTGGGAAGCCACTAGAATTTCATAAGTTCAAAGCAATACTGGAAAATTCATAAGTACTGTGACCTTATTTGAAGAACACCAAAAAGGCATTTACTTTTAGTATTTAGCTATATACAATATAACTTTACACGTGATAGATGACAATTTTGCAAACAATATATACAATTCCATGTTCCTGTGTATGGTGAAAAGAAGTGTAATTTTTGTCCTTAGAGTTATTCTCTCTGAGCAGAGATACAACACTATTAATATGTACTTTAACCATAATAATTCCACAGTCCTTACTTATGCTGTAAAGATGATGCATATAGATTTTATAGTTTTTACGGTATAAAAAATACTGGTATAGTCTAAGATTTTAAGTGTGTCAAGCTATAAAGCTGTAACAGAAATTACCAGGATAAAAAAGATAATTTTGTGTAGCTGGGAAGATTTTGAAGCTATTAACTGTAAAAAAATTAGTAAATCCAAGTTTTAATGGCAATTCTTTTCATATGGGCTCTAAAAGGGTCTTAAATTTCACAACTGACAACTTTTCATAGTGAAGAATAGAAATTTCATAAAATAAAATAAAATAAAACAAAATAAAATAAAATAAAATAAAATAAAATAAAATAAAATAAAATAAAATAAAATAAAATAAAATAAAATAAAATAAAATAAAATAAAATAAAATAAAAGTTTGATAATCTACTAATGAACCCTGAAAGTGTCTGACCTGGAGAAAGGAGACTCACATCAGATCCGAGCTCTGCCTTCATCCCCAACGACCTTACCCATTCCATGGGATGATGCTATGGGGCACAGATGTGTATATTCATATAAAAAATACACAGGGGAGGGAGACGGATTGGGTCTACAAATACCATCACAAGAGATCCCCCTCATTCACATTTACAAATGGGGAAAGGGAGATTAAATAAAGATTAAATGAGTGACTTGTTTAATATAATATATAAATCTATGGAGGACTGCAATTTCATCAGTTCAAAATGCACTACACCTTTGCCACCATATTCTTCCCAACTGATTAATGCCATTAGCTGACTAATAAAGGTGGAGGAAGTGAGATACAATAAATTTCGCTCTTTTTAAGATCTACACTGGCACAATATAAGCAAGGGAACCACAGAGAAGGTAAAGAAGATTTTTTTTTCCCAAGCACTTTGGGTTTTATTTGAAAGGCAAATATTTTATATATTAATATTTTATAAATTCATATATTTTATATATGAAAGGCATCCGAGCTCCATTTAGACCACTGTCTATACAACAGCTTGCAGAGAGATGCTACCCTTTCACCCAAAGCCCTCCCTATGTGCTTTGGGTGAAAAGGTACCTATGTGTCCAGATCAGGAGTGGTCAAGGTGCTTGGCAGAGAGCAAGAGCCTTGCAGGGACCAGGAGCCCTCCCATCTCATGGGTTCCCCTCAAGAAATGGTGGATGCTGGTGGCAAGGCCACCTCTCCAGTGGTGCACACCATGTAGAAGCTGCGGAACATTGCCACACCTTATACCAAGGGTAGGAGCTGAAGGACAGAAACCCAGATGGTTGGCGTTGCTCCCTGCTTTGACACGTGGCAGTAAAGTCTCAGCTGAGCCTGAAGCCTCTGAGCTCATTTTAGATGCCTGCAGTGCTTATCCAGGCAAAGAAGGTTGTGGTTCCACAGTCAGACTGGGAAATAACGGTGAGTCTGAACTGCTTTTTTGTTCTTGCTGCTTTAGGAGCAAATGATGGACATTTGATGTAAATCTCCTAATTACTTAAGTCCAATAAAGAAATGACACACCCACGTTGGCCAGGAAAATAATCCTTGCAGTTTAAATTAAAAAATAGGGTTTCTCGCTCTGTACCTTTGCGCCATCATTTTGTGCAGCACCCATAAATGAGAGCACTTGTTGGTGCCCCCATGCCCTGAAAATCCTCAGCTGCTGTTATAAGAGGATGCACAGAAGTGCAGACTCCAAACCACTGTCATTTTAGTGTTTCACTGGTAATATTTCACAGAATGAAGGCTTTTTTTTTGTCCTACAGGCTTTGGACAGGACACACATACATCCATCTATGGAATGGGAAAAGTGGAACTTGTGTGGGCTCTGATGCGTTCTGCTGAGGCAAAACATTACAGGGGCTCCGGGGCTGAAGCATGACTGTATCTACAGTCAAGCATTCAAAAGAGGAATGCTTACCCAGCTGCATCTGTCAGCCTCCCAGGGCCCAGAGACTGGATGGAAAAAAAAGGATAAAGATATTTTTAAAAAATCCCTTGGGTCCATCTCCCGTATTTAATAAGGAAAAGCACCTTCTGTGTAGCCAATAAAAGTTGAGTCTCTCATGAAGATTTATACCATATTACACACTGAAATTCAATGTACAATGATACCCTTGTGTATGCTGTTGTCAGAATAATAATCTTTGTCTGTCTGATCAACTTATATTTTATGCCAACAACACAGCATTTAATATTACACAGTTTCAGAGGAAGGAAATATATTTATTCATGCAACAACTTCCCCAGTAGCTTAAACAGACAAAGTGAGAAAAAATAGCTTGGAGTTTTTACATCAACTTATGATCTGCAATACAGATTTCTATACAATTTTAGCAATTTTATGCAGCAATATAAACTATTATTCTTAATCTAGTTTGTGAAACTGTCTCACTATTTTATACTGTCATGAGGAATAATACAGTTGGATATGACTGCTGAAGTTTGCTTTTGGCATTCCCCTGAAATGAGGAGACTAAAAATACAAATGGTAATCAACAGCTTTGTTCTGTATTCTGCCTTATCATATTCTGTGCTGTATTCTTAGGCTTTGTGTCTCAAAATACATATCAAGAAGCACTTATAGAGAAGATACACATGGGCTCCCCCACAGAACTCCTTGTCAGAAATCAGTAGAGAAACTCTCCCCACGCTACAGGGCTTGTTCCAAATGATGCAATGCTCTGCCAGATGAGAAAACTTAAGCAATATAGAAAAGCTCCCTTGTATGTAGATCCATTAAATCTATTCATCTAGCGGCCCATGGAGAAAACTGACAGACTTTGAATGATTTATTGTTACCTTTTTAAAGGCATTTACTTTTTACCTTATATTAATTTTTCTTCATACAACAATACCTGACAAAAAAGGAAACTCGGTGACATCCCCCTACTCCCCCCCCCACTTCAAGCTAATGAAAATACTGTATATAGGGTTGAGAAGAGAAAGAAAAAAAGTTGTTTATAATTGTGTCTAAGCCCCAAGGGGCACACTTATAAAAGAAAGGTGTACTACAGTTTTTTAACAGTACTTCAGCTTCATTAAATGTAAGCTTTCTATTGCAAAGGAAAAGGCAAATGCTTGTGAGAATGTAATAAAGGGGTTGGATTTCCTCACAGCTAGTAGATTTATCCAAACCTACAAATCCTCTGGCCAGGCTGGCATTGCTTGATAATCCATTGCTGACTATTCTTGAAACTTTCTCAAAATTATGTATTTATTACATCAACACACAATTGAAGTCACTGCTTGCTCATAACAGGATGTGATATCAGTGCCTAAAACCAGTGGCTGATTCCCAAATACACACGTGCACACACACACACTGTTAATTTTTACGTAGGAAAGAGTTACTGAACTTTGTTGGCCAAGGATTGGCTGTGGCTCCAACCCATGGCAGACTCGGACATTTCTTTTGCAACCAAAGAGGAAACAACAATCATAACTTTCCTATTTAGTTTAAATCTAGGAGTTGATCCACCAACTCCATTTATAAAACACATGTTTAAAGATGGAAATAGGTATCACATGACAGAAATGTGTATGGGAAAAACATACCTACACTGTAGGAGTAGAAAAAAGCTAATGGAGGACACAAACTAAGTCCTGCTTTGTCATTTATAGGAATTTGTTTGCATAGAGCACATTTGGACTGCTTTGATCATATTAACTGTTCTAGATAAAAGCAAACCAATGCTTAAAGCCCACATTATATTGTCCCACGGGAAAAAAAAAAAGGCAGTAACAAATGAGATGGCCCCTAAAACAACTCAGACATTCATGGATTGATAACCTGAAAATACTCCAAGGAGGTGAGAAAAAGGAAAGGCAAATCAAAGCACCAGAAAACTGAAATGTCTAAAAGCATAAGAGCGATCTTGCACAAGTCCACAAAGATCAGAGACGTTATGCTGATTTACACCAGCTGAGGAGCTGGCCAGTGTCTTTTTGAAGCTCAGACTTTAGAAATAAATTCAGTGAGTCACAGTCACTGTCTGAGAATTAGAAAAGTAGATTGTGTTCAGAGCCTGAAAATAAATTTGAACTATTTTTATTGGCAAAGGAAAAAAAATACCTCCCTCCTCCCTTCATCAGAAATCTTCAAACCAGATCCACATGATCTGAACGGAACGCTTCCAACCTGGAGAGGTTTGATTTGCAACTCAAATCTACTTTTAAAATGTCTAAATGCTGAATAACACACCAGATTAGTTACTGTTAAAACAGGAGTGTGACTGCTAGTATTGTATACACTTTGAAGTTAGAATTAGAGAAGATGATAATTCTATTAAAAATGATAGATTCTTCATTGAAGAACAGCTGTCATTATTCAACAGCCAGCAATAGTTAAATATGCTTTTGTTTAGTGGTAGCTTAGTTAAACTGATGACCTTAAAAAATGTAATTTTTTTTCCTGTTTAAACAGTATTCTACACATTTTAATGATGTATTTAAAAGATTTCATACACTCCATTTAGCTTCCAAATATATACTGCATAACATACTGGAACACAAAGATCTACATGCTGCAAATGCATTGCACATGAACATTTGTGCTTGTCTAACCAGGCACATTAAATTGAGCTACACAGGTATGTGTCATGTATCCCCCTTGGATGGTTCGAGCATGCTGCAGCTACAGTAAAATATCACCTGCCACTATTGCTCCATGGTCCCGGTTCTACTCCTATGGAAGCAGGATTCTTCATATTTAATAAATATAATCAAGTTTTGCTATAGACAGGGAAGAGCCTCAACATCAAAGTTTAATATTTGTATTTAGGAATAGGCTTTAGGTTCACATTAGCGTTTATTAGTCTGTTAAACGTATTTGTCATATATTTGAGTATGGTGAATCTCAAATCAGTCAAATTTTGCAGAAGAAAATACCCTTTTACATCCAATACAGCTGCATCTTAGGTTAAAACTGTGTAAATGAAACTTTCCTGAGAGATTCCTCTATCCATTGGGAAAAATTTGGAAAATACCCACGTATACATTAAATATTCCAGCATTTCAGACTTCATACAGGGTCTCCTTTTATGATTTAATAAACTTCACATATTTTTCTTTCCATAAAACAATCTGCTTATCCTAGCAGTGTATAATGGAAAACCAGTTACATAAAGTAACATTTAGATTTTATGTTTAATGCAGAATGAAGTAGGTATAAACAGCTGGTTAAAATATTTTTGCTGGGCTTTTTTTGCTATAAAACAAAATGTGTAGCCCTGTTTCCTATTAATCTTTCTTGATGTGTTCTATTCAGGGTGGCCAGCAAACTGATAAGATCTTTCCTTCAGATTTCAAAATTACTGAATCTGGAAATAGTTCTCATTTATCTCATGCACTGCTGAGAAAACAATCTCAAATCGTTGGTTCTACTGATGAAACTTCCTTAGCAACACAAGGGCTCCAGAATTATTTTTCAAACCTTGTCAGTGCTTCCTGTGAGGTTTCCGTCACTGTCAGCACTGAGCACTTCGCAGATGAGGGCACAAAAAAAAATCAACCCGACTCAGAAAGCTGTGATAAATTAATAGAGGGTAAATTAATAGACTAAATGGAATTAATAGAAGCAGTGATAAATCTAACAGTGAAATTCTGTAACAATAGTTCAGCGAGTAACATTTTAGATTTACCAAGTCTTTTATCATTTGGATGAGAATCTATAGGGAAATGACCATGTCCCAGCGGTGTTAAAGAAAGCAGGAAAACAGAGCACTTGCACCTGTGCCTTTCTCTGCAGCAAAACACCCCACAGCAGGGGCTCTGCACGGGGACTGCACCCCGGGAAACATCTCCAGGGCACCCTCACAGGCCTTTTACTTTCAAAGCCTTGGTGTTAGACTGCAGATCCCAACGGATACGAGGATGTGGCTGGTGTCCAGAGCAGGAACTTCCAGACCAGCAGAGAATTATGAAACCTAGAGACTGGTCCCTCTGCCTTGCTGGCACTTTCAGATAGGATGTTTCAGCCATATTCCCTCATAGTATATTAAGTTAAGGCCACGGTTTAAACCTTTACCATACTCGGTTTATATCGATGAAGTCTCAAGCCTGCAGGTAGTCCTTCAAGCTGGATTTCAATATTTGCTGCTCAAGACTGTAAAGTGTCAGCAGTGCAGGGATTTGGCTTTCAATGTAATTGCAACAGACGAGTTTAAAGCTACTTTATTTCAGGTATCTCCAGTCTCAGGTTAAAGAGCGCTTTCTGCTGTGAGGATTTTTTCCTTCCCTGACACAAACGTTCACCCTAGTTCTCAAATTCACCAGTACTCATCTGACACTTCACAACTTGCCAAATGTCTACTCAAATGCTAAAAACCCAGTTTCTGCCGAGTTCTAAACTAAGTGTTAGAGGATAGCTGAAAATTAGCAGTAGCATGTCTATCTAGGGCTGAGCAAAAGACACTGAGCATTAACACTTTACAGACTGCTGAAAGCTGGCAGAGAACTGAGCTGGTTATCTTCTGCAGTGGCACTCTTTGCTCTCTCCTCCTGCGTCCTGAGAAACAGACACTGACACCAGGAGCAAGCTAGGCAACAGGGAACACCGCTCCTGTCCTAACACTTTAAAGAATACCTGGAGGCAAAGGAAAGGCATCCTGTGTCAGCCTGAGCTCCCTGTCGCAGGCAGGTTGGATTTCATGGCACAGTGAAAGATGAAGACAGCTCAGGCTTCCACCTTCCAAAGTGCCTGCTGACAGCACCTTCCTCCGCTGTCCCAAGCTGCATCCCTTGCTGCAGAGGTAGAGCTGGAATGGCTCAGCTGCCTCAAGGAACTGCCCTGATACATACATACATGTATATTTTAAAAATTACTTAGCATTTGTTGTCACACAGCTCTGTTGCCCAGACTGAAGGGGGTACATGCCATACGCGTGCAGGAAGGAAAGAAAACTGCTGCTGATACTGTCCATGACAAATCATAACATTCTTAAACTATTTGCCTTCAACTTTAAATCTTCAACCACTCCTTGCATCCCTTCAGCCTAAGATTACTCTTAAACTTTTAAGAATAGCTTAAGAACTCTTAAGAATACCGTCTTAACCTCCTTCTAAATTAGCTGAGTGCTCTTCCTTTGATCCATTCTGTAGTGACTTCGGCCAGACTATTTAAAGCCAAGGAGTAGGAGAAAAGAACAGCTGACAACATTTCAAATATCTACTGGACAAGAACATTGTTTAGATGTAAGCTGCAAACATATGATATACAATGAAGATAAATAGGATAAAGATTATTTGGTTCAAGATCCTTCTCTAAAATCTACACGGCCTTCTGAGTGAAGAAAATGAAAAGTTTGTATATCTAATACATATTTATTAGTTGATAAGTATATAATTGAGTAGAGCAAATTCACTTTGCCTTCTTGCCCCGTCCCATCCATGTGTTATCTGGGACACTTCTGAGGAAACAGTCTGTCTTGCTTTCACCTCCAAATACAAGACTAAGAATGTCAAATTAATCTATTGATGTGACCATAGAAACCTCAATCGCTTCTTGAATTGTGACACAGGGAGACAGGCTTTCAGCAGCTGGGAGACACCAGCAGGTGCTAAATTCTGTAACGCATATCCTTAGCAAAATAGGCTCTGTACCATACCCAACCATCCTCCACTTCCTAATCTGGGTTTGAATAAGATCCCTATCAGATTCAAAGGTTTGTCCCCCTCTTCAAACTACTTCTTGGTCTGGATCCATGACGCCAGGAATATTGGTCAAAGCAGCTCCCACAACACTGGCATCTTAGCTTCTATTAGACAACTGAAAACTCAGGCAGGTCCAAGGTAGGAAATGCCTTCAGAAACTGAAGAGCATCACAGACTGCACCACCTTATTCCAGGTTTACATTTCCTGTGTATCACAGATGCACCTAACAATATGGATAATCATTAGACAAGATCCTGCACCTCCCCAATCTAGGTCGGAAATAAATCCTCTCCTTGAAACTTGAAGTTCAACTGCACCAGATCTTTTTGGATAAAGGACATAAAAAGAAATAATAGACCAGAGGTGCTGTTCATATACCTGAGGATGCTGTGGTAAGCCCACTGCATGCGAGACAGAAGAATCTGCACAGACAAAAACGTGCCTCAGAAAATACATGCAATTCTGTTCTGCTAAGGGCTCTTACAGATGTTGTTCAACTGAATTATTTGTCTTGAAATACCTTTAACCAGGATCTCAAGAACCGAGATACAGAAGTCATAGTTCAGATTAAGAATATATTTACTAAACAATAAATACCGTCATTTTTACAATAACTGTTTTAGTACAACAAGGGCTTTCTGGTGGTAGCAGTGAGACCGAGGCTGGGTTCAGGCCACCTTTTAGTCACTTACATAATGATAGATGTAGCCTATTCGTTATACAGAAAATATACCATCATCTATAATCACTATAATCAGCCTAATCCATATTTTGGAACACAGCTAGACAAAGCAGTTCAGAGAGGCTAAGAGCCTTATATCGTACAAACCTGCATTTTAAATATCTTCATCTACTACAGGCTGAATGGCAGACAAAAATCCCCTCACAGAGACACCTAATCACATGCTTTTGTAGCAAATCAGCAGCCCCATAAATGTCAGAGTGAAATGTATCAATGGCATAATATACTAAAATAATTTTTAAAATTGTGTTATAGAATTGAGAGATACAGAACATATCCAGAAAGACAAAGTTATTGTGAGCACAGTCAGACTTAGGTAATTTAATCCTCATCAAATAAAAGGAATATTGAAGAAAAAAGGAAGAGTGGGAGCAAGGAAATGAGTTTAACAATTTTCCACCTTCCTCCTAAGTGCTTAGTGAATGCTATTTATTTATTTGAATAGTTATGACTACAGTATTGATGCTGCCAAAGAGACAGACATTTCCTCCCCATACATAATTTAACCGATGAAACATGGGAAAGAACGTGTCAAAGGTACAATTTCATATGAAATAAAATTGAAATGTGGAATCTTGGTATACCAGTCAAGTATGTTTTTCAACTTAAGACCATTAAAAACAGTTACTATATAACACAATGTTTTGAAGTGACAAAGTAACTAGTAGTTCCTGACACAGAGCAGGTTCATTTGTTAGCTGACAACCAGAAAAATTAAATGCAAAAAGGAAACAATGTTCAAAGGGATTTCTCAGCAAAGATGAGACACCGTATTACAGATTACAACCTTTAAATATTTTGGTGTGTTTTTATATTACATAAATAATAACCCACAGCCTATCATCCCCTACTATAAATACTTCGTATGAATTCAGATAAATGTTTTATATTGTTCCCTCCCTCATTTATACCTTTAAAAATGTGCAGCTATGATTTATGCTTTTGAGGATGGCATAATAGAATTTGACATTTTCCAGCTGAGGTGTGGCCTAGTTCCAGCTCCATGCTTCATTACATTGTACTCCCTTTGAGAGGATGAGAAGAGTAAAAATAGCCAGGTTGTTAAAAATGTAAAAAGGCATAAATAAATTCTCACCAGATGTCCTCTTCAATTGTCATTTTCATAGAATTATGGTTGTTAAACTTTTGCTTACCATCAAACACTAAAAATCAATATACGCTACGAACCACATATCTAGAAGGATTGTTCCCACCTCACCACCACCTTCTTTTCTTTGGATTCTCCCATAATTCAAACGAAAGAGAACTGTTCTTATTTAAAATAGTACCAAAATCGCGTATTAATGTGAAGAAAACTCACAAATCCATGCTAGGTAGTAGAAGTCTGAACACCAACGCCATGTACACATTTAGAGACACCACGAAAAAGAATCTTTGAACACACAAGTTTTCCTCCTTTTTCAAAACAGAGCGAACTTGGAAAAAACACAGATACAAAACTGAACAATGGCTCAACTGCACACATTCCCCTCATTCCAACAACCCACGTTTCAGGCACTAGAAGCTTTCGTTACAGAGTGCCACAGACCATCGTGACATGCCTGGAACCAGAAGCAGGTTATCAGGGTTATAAACACCAAATGCTGTCTGTAAGTTAAAAAAGTAAATAATTTAATAGCTTTTAATAAGCTGTCTTTTTGGCAAGGGGTAAAGTGTAAGAAACGTGAAATGCGTTTTGCTTATCCTGCTGGGCAGATCCAGGATGTTTTTATCTTAACATCAAAGCAGCTTTCTCTGCTTTTCAACCATATTGATGTGCACAAAAGGTAACAGAAATGCCTCACAATTCATTCATCTGTTTAGCTGAATGCTGTACCAAATTATAATGTTCAAGTATCAGACATTTTATGGCTGCTCTCTCACTGCAAGATGAGTGTAAAATAATTCTTTGAAAAGAAAAACGGGAATTATGCCACTTGCAACTGTCAGGGCTCCTGCACATGGGCTGACTTGCTTGCTCAATGTCATGGGAAGTTTGGGATGAAGATTTCTGCTGTCTGAAGAAAAAGTGCTGTTCTTTGGTTTCAAAAGTTGTTACAAACAAGATAGGCAAGAAGAAAGATTGTCAGATGCTCTCTGAATGGCAAAAGGTTGAGTAGATCACTCAATATTTGTCAGGCTTGAGGTGATTGCCTGTCACTACCCAAGGAAGTAAATAGTATTGACAGCTTTATAAGATCAAAATTCAAAGCCTGCAAGGATACACAGCTGCATCACAAGGTACAGTGCAAGGACCTTCTTCTTAACAATCTGTTGGGCTCAACTGTGCAGAGTAGAAAGAGAGCAGACAATGGCACGTCAGTGCCAGAGGGTGATCCCTGCTGCGTAGTTGTGTCAGAGATCTCCAAACCAACTACCCATCTCTGCCAAAACACCTTAAAGAAGCGCTCAGCAGCTACTGGTGATATCCTGAATAATTCTCTGCTTTACTGTATTGACATATCAGTTTGTTCTGAGCCAGTCTGGACATTTAACACAAAGCTGTATACCTGTACACCAATGTACCCTGAAAAGCTTAAAAAAACAAACGGTGTGATTTTTAATTTTATATTCCCTGCGCATCCTTATTCATTCATAAAATCTCTGAGAAGCTGGCATTTATGAATAATCCCTTGAGTAATACTGCTCTTAGCTCATCCAGGTCAGGGTGGAAGTAGCTATAGTAGAAAAGCACAGGGAGCTTGGATCTCCTTTGGAATCAATGACCCTATTGCTAACAGCCACGCTTTTTGAATGGAGAAGATCTGTAACAGAAGATCTGTTACAAATGCAGTGGGGTGACAAACAGAATAACAGGAAGGGTCAGAATCCCCTTGATAAAGTAATCTGGTAAATCTGGGCCTGAATGTGAAGCATACACACTCAGATATAGGATGATTTGCTAGAATGGTGTAAAATAATTGCAGGCTTGTAACCTTTCAAAATGCAAATACTAAATCATGAGAATATCCGTATCTTGCCAGTCTTAGCACTGGCAGTGTGCAATATTATTCTGCTTGTTTTAAAGAGATTAAAGAGAGACTACTCACATTATCTTATCACATTAGTGAGTCTCTTAATTAAAACTATATCTGAGTCATCATCTAGCCTTCGCTTCAAGTCACTGCCATGACTAAAATGACATGTAAGATTTTGAATATGACATCATAAGCAATGATTTCAGGGATAAAATATATATGACCTTAGAATTGTTTATTAACTTAAAAGCAAAGAAATAATTGTTCGGTCCCGTCAAAATAAAACTTAATTCTCCAAAGGTTTCTTTCCAACAAAAAAAGCAGAACTGTCCTACCTGCTCTCAACTGATTAGAGCTTTCATTACAGAGACAAAGTAAAATATAATTCGAACCAAAATACATCCCACAAACCCTGCTTCGGGAAGTATTATTGAAAAAAATCATACTCTGAAAAGGGAATTAAAGATTTCCAGGGAATGGCAGGGACCTCAGTAAAGATATTATAATGTGGCATTTGATGCTCTAGAGGGACTTCAACAAGTTTTGCATGGTCAAATTCCATTAATAAGTTGGCTTTCTTCCAAGGCTGCGTGCGTCCCTCTCATCTGCCATAGTGCCCGAACTGTAAGGAAGCCTCACCTCACCTGCTCAGTCACATCTTAGCAATTTTAATTGCTTTTTCTTGCTCGTTACAGTACCAAACAGGCTTAGAAAAATCCTAGTATCTTATAATGCAGATTATGTGGGTTATGAGTAGAACAGTAACAATTCTGGTGGTGGTGTAAGAGGATTACAGAGTCTATCGGCGGGGAAACGCTGTGTCCAATGATATTAATGATGGTGTGAGGGGGAATGAGAAAGAGTCGACGAACTGGGTTTTGCAAGCAACTATTCAGGGAGAACCACTATCACAAGTATTGTCACTACAGTGTTCTGTAATGGATGGGTTTTATTCTTGAGCTATGTGAACATTTGAATTATAAATCCATATTTATTGTTCTTCTCATTTCACAAAGCCTGAGTATGTGCAGACTTAGATTACAGCACATTCTGAGCAAGTCTGACTCAGTTTTTAGCAGATGACCTTTAATTAGTGGGAAGATATTCTATCCATATCATATTCGTTCACTTGTCTTACTGGGCATTAGATGGCTGCTGTGAAGCATAAAGGATTTTTTTGTCCTAATCCCTGTGATGTGACATGATTAATGAGATGAAATTCCCATTTGGAGTTTCCTACCAATCAATAGGCAGATGGGCAGTAGTGGATGTCGAACAACAAGACAGCAGGAGTTGCTAAGCTCTTGCTACTTTCATAGAGAAAAAACATTTAGAGACATAATTTAAAGGAACAGATAATAATCATTTTCCAAATTTCTCTCCTCCTTCAATAATTGTTTCATTGTTTTTAATGTACACAGCAAGGCAAAAATGCTATCTTATGTCTACATACTGTATTAAGTTAAAATAAGTATGTTTGAAAATCTTATGGATGTCACTTATGCCAACGTGTACACTGCACTGGTGTTGAAAAACCATTTGCAAAACACTGAATTCAATTTTTCTCCACATTTATACAGATAGAAACAAACAGATATGTCAGAGAAGCCAACAGAATTACAAAACATTAGAATAAAGCCAGCAAGAATATAAAATTAAGCCAGTGATTAACCAAACACATTTTACCTATCTTGCAAAACACACCCTTTTCAGGAACTTCACCATCCCACCCCTTGATTCCATAGGTTTTGATACCTAATATAAAGTGAAATAAAGGAATAGTCTATAGGTTATTCTCAGCTGTGAAAAAAATTGATTTAAGATTATAAAAATCTGAAAAACAGAGATTTTAATATTTTAAGACTTTACAGTTTAAGACTCCGCTTTCTTGTTAGTAGGATTTGTTTAAAAGTATGGGTACCTTATTCAAATAAATTCTATTACATGATTTTACCTTTACGTGTCTCAATATTAAAAAAAAAAGTCAGCCAAATACCTAAACTAAAATGATAAACCAAAAGGCAAAAAATGGCTGACTGGTGGATCTTTGTCAACCAGGCTAAATGTGAGGAAATAATGCAAGTGTCCAAACTGCAGTAGCAACAGGTTTCAGGAGACTTCCTACATAGCCTTCACGCTGATGCTTATTTTATTCTGCGCAATATTTGCCTGCTTATTTTAAATAGGAGTATTTCTATTTAGTTATTTTGTATGTGTAAATGATTTGTTTTCTATTTCCTTCTCATTGTCTTGCTCTCTCTCTCACACAGACAGAGACACACAGAGTAAAATTCATAACACATTCCTTCTAATGAACAAACTCCCACTGAGCACCAAAGTGCTTAACGATGCTCAGCAGGCAGAGCTCTGCAGATCCCCTATGTGAGCCAATATATAATCACACCACAAGTTAAAATAATATTTAGGTTGCCAAGAGAAACACTGGAAATGTAAGACAGGCTACGCTGAATTTTTTTCAAACTTTAATTCAGTTCTTCTGTGTGTTCATCCAATGTCATTGAAAAAAATGGCATGCTGTATAAATATATGGGATTATAAAATTAAAAATCTCTTTGCAAGACAGCCAAAATAAATTTAGGCAAACTGCTTTAAATCAGCCTTCAGCAGTCTGCAATCTCCTCTGTTTCAATCAGTTTTACATACGTAGCACACACTGCATACGTTTATCCCATCTTCCCTTCCTTAGTAATGCCTATAGACCAGATTCTGCAATTAATCAGCTCTGTAGATACAATCCCACCTGCAACCTTTTTAAGTGGCCTTTTATGAGGAGGTTCTTAAATGAGAACTGGCAGTAAGAAAGCTGGCTAACATCGTCCATTTACAGGTATTTTCTAGGACTGCTATTCAAACTCACATAAATTTATCCCTGGAAGAATAAAGCAAGCAGGCCCTTACACTGGATGGTGGTAGCCCACAGCTTGTTCCCATCTGCTGGAAAATTATGGAGAAACAGTTGACTCAGGTGAGGTGTTGCAGGTCTCCCTTATGTCCCCAGGCAACTGGGGTTCTCTGCACCCCTCCCTGGGCCAGGGCAGCTGGTGAACAGGTAAGTGTGCACACTGTCCTGGCTTTTTCTCAGATCCATACCCTGGAAAAGTCTATTCTTTTGCAGGAGAAAGTTATGTATACAGCTGTGGCCTGAAGTAAGCTACAGGTTTAGGATACAAACAACATTATTTACAACCCAGTCTGCCCCAGCACGCTGGTGAGGTACTGCATGGCTGAGGTACTTAAAACCTCACAATGATCGGAGCCCATGTTCAGAAATCTCAATCAGCCTAGAGACAGGGATGCTCAATAACTTGTTGAATCTACAAGAAAATGCCAAAGGCCAGGAGGAGAAGAATCAAGAAACCCGTAATAATTCAGCAAAATATCCTGGCAATTGAGACCAATCTCTGTCACTGCTATGGTCAAAAGCACATCTGCTGCTACTTTTATTTAAAGGAAAATACGTAGGAGTATTACGTAGCTCCTGTGTTTGTAACATACTCATCTGTTCAGTGATACTCCTAAAAGGCAGGCATGGAACACCACCACTGTCCCCTTTGGAGTGTATCCTTAGAGCAGGCAGATGAGTATGTGTAAGAGCAGCTATGGATGGGGGTAGACTATGAACACGGCAGTGGAACATGCGTGTTACAGCTACACAGGTGTACATAGAGCAAAGGAACTGATACTCTTATATGCTTTAAGAGATTATTGGATTAGATGGCAGACAAGTAATGAAAAAGACATTTTAAGAGGCTTAGTTGTACAGTACATCACATCCAGCTGTAAGGGCCCTTGAAATCAGACAGCCAAGAGTAGCAGTTTCAATTTTTTTCTTTAAGTCTTACTTAACGCTCTGGGCTTTCTTCGTGAAAAGATAAGAGTCATTAGTGTGTCATCTTAGCAAAACAATTAAGCATACTAAAAACACCTACCTAAATGTTTTATTTATTTACAGTAAGGGTCACTTAAATGCATGATCACTTAACTCTGATTTTTTTTTTTTTCCTTGGGCTTTGGTGCAATGCATGGTTGCAAATTGATTTACGCTGTTGTCTAGATTCTAGACCATGTGTGAGTGTGCAGCAAGTTCTGTTGAGACAGTTCACATTATGAATGTCTTACCACTTTCTGAGCATTAGCGATTTTTTTCTGCTCTGAAAATTAAATCATTCCACTCAACACCACAAATTTTCTCCATTTCTCCATTGATTCAGTTAAAACACTGCAAGAACCAGACAGCTGAAGAGCTGAATATAGTTAACTGTAGCCAAGGATGCTCTTTTGTTTCCCCAAGGAACAACACATCCAATTATACACTGAGGTTCTGCTTTCCTAAAAGGCTGAATTTGGGAAACACTGGAATTTCAGTCATCTTTGTATTTGACCACAGACTGAAGTTGGATGGCTTCCCAGAGTCAACAAATGCTTCTACTGCATTGACCAGCCAACCTCCTAAAATGCTCCATTAAAGGCCAATGCTTATTATTTAGCTAATGCTCAGTCTTTGCATAGCCTGCAGTTTTCACTGTGGAAAAGCACATAAGGTTTATCACAAATGAACAAATCTTTCGCATATTATTTTGTTTATTAATATTTTTTCTTTATTAGCAGAACTCAGGTCCAGTCCTTCTCCTGTTTCACAATGATTGCAGCCCTTAACAGAATATAAGACATAGTTTCCCCACTATTACGTAAAAGGCAACGCTGATATAATTCTCATCATAACGTAATTGTTCAGTACTCAAGCAAAGTGTTCTTGCAAATACCTCTGGGAAACTCCATAAGCCTGTACTATCCAGATTATTTCACTTAAGTGAGGAAGAAGAGTTTTAGGCACGTTCCAGTGTGATAGATTCTGACCATAATGACTGAATAAGCAAATGGTTTGGAAAGTGAAGTTTATAATTATCCTATTGATAGCTATACATATAAAAATACATTTCTGCGTGGTATGTATATTTGTTGAGAATGAGAATTCATTCTTATTTTAAAGAAGTGCTCTAGAAGTAGGGGAAGCTGAAAGGCCCAAGTTCTAATATTAATGACAATGCCCCGGGTTAGATTCATATTTATTGCAAAATTGTTTTGAGAAATGGAAACAGTCTAAGCTACGCCTCCGATATTTTTTTCTTTTTCACTACAACCAGGAAAATACTAAATATTTAAAGGTATTTCAGTAGGTAATATGAGTATTTTTGCTATGCAAAGATATTTTGAGATATAAAGATTCTGCTTTTCAAAAGGAAATGGAAGCTGGTTGCTTGAAAAGAACCTGTATTTATAAACATAAGCCTTTATTGTTATAAGGGAAAATGAAGGTAGTTGTAAGGGGAAAAATGGGTGATTGCTCTTAACTTCTGCACCATTAACACTTGTGCTGTGTGGAAGAAAGAATAAATAAGGTTTTGTTCTGAAGAAGCTACTTATGAGCCGGCAATTACAGCTACTGCCTCAGGCTCCTGAAGAAAAAAGCTTTCAAGTGCCAAACTCAGCTGGGGCTGTTGTACTAAATAGATGGTAAGTAGAAGGTTTTTCACAGGCAGAAACAGGTTTGCTCTGCCCCTACTTAGCTAGATGACTAAAAACTACCTGAACGTTTTTAATACAATGCTGAACTGACTTAATACAGCCCTTTAAAAGCCAGGGCACATTAGCTTGGGCCCAGCGCTGCCACTGAGGTTCAGCACAGCAGGACTGTTCCTGCCAACGAACTCCTCTGCACACACGCTGACAGCCCAAGTGTGGTACCATGGTTCTGCTTGCAGAGAGATGATGATGCAAGAAGCCTGTCTTGGGCTTGTGATAAGAAAAGTGAAATACTCATGTTTTTCTGAGCTTTTTGGATTGAGTCTATCTTTATACCTCAGGAGTGCCAAAGAGCTCGTGGCACATGCAATACTTGCAAAAAAAAAAAAGTTGTTCTAGCAATAATACCTTGGCGTGAAGAAACAGCTTGTCTGTTCTCACTGAGGAGCCGAGACCACTTGGTGGTGGGGGAGATGAAGAGAAGCTCTCTCTATTCCTCTACAGTGACTTTTAAGGAGGAATTCTCATTAGCTGCCTTAGAATTCACAGGTATCCACCTCTATCAAGCTACAGACATTCTCCAACTACGGTTTATTGTCCAGTTCTTCTGTCTTATGACTCTGAACCAGCCTCCCAGTTTCACTGGGTTTACATCATACCACCTGAATTATCAGGAAAATTAAGGAAAGGTCTCATCTTCAATCACTCATCAGTGAGCAACAAAGAAAAATGTAGAAAGTGCCCACTACATTCTAAAAAAGTTATACATATATCTGATCCGTATGTTACATATACACTACACTTGAGTAAACTTGGATTTTGTTATTTTATAAGTCTTTCTGCTTATAATATATGAGTGTACCTGTCTTCACATATCGTGCTCCCATATAGCACTGAAATAGAAGTTTATAAAAAAAAGCCACCTAAAGAGAGAGCCCTACCACACGTTTAGATGTAAAAATAAGTGTCTTGATTTTCAAGTCCATGCAGCATCCTTTGGCTCCCGATAAAATAAACACAAGATAACAGTGATTAATGCTTTTAAAAATCAGATGGTCTTCAGGTATTGAACAGATCAACAAAGCAGTCGATGTGGAAATACCTTTAAATTTAAAAAACTCGTGTGTCTTCTAAAAAGACAGATATTTAAGATTTGCCTGCATTACTCTCTTCTTACTCCGTTATAGACCGGCCTACTTTAGATATCTTGCACTTCCCCTCCAAGCAGATGCTTGACTGGAAGTTGTAAAGGCCCCATCCCATTTACTCTTTGGAACTTAGCCACTGAAGATCTGAAAAACCAATAATTCTCCCAGCTAAATCCACCCCCCATTCCTTCAAAATACAACTTAGTACATTAGGCTTTATATTCCTCAACAAAAACCCCTTCCTTCCAAAAATTAAAAAAGAACTAATTGGCCTACTTAAGACTGCCCATCACTTGGGAAACAGGTAAATCTACACAGCCCATCTGAACCAGGCAACTGCAAAAGTTGGAATTGTGCAAATCCAGCCGATTTCTCACCAGGCTTGCACACGCAGAATTGCTAAAGCTCATTACAATGTAGCATAAATGGGGGTCTAATTAACATAAGAAACTGATCCAAAAGAAAATCCCATCAACATACGTGAAAATGAACCTGATGTGCTTGAAATGCAGCCAACTACAAATTAATTCAACATAGATTACATATACAGGGAGAAAGAGACTCCAGCAGAGTAACTGGCATTGTACTGGTATATATGCCAGAAAGATTCCCTCTTAACCTGTATCTCCTCCTACTCACTAAGATGAATTATACTGGTGCACCATATGTTCCTGCAACAAATGAAGCAGTGGTCAACCTCTTGTTCTTGATGACTGCAATTTCTTTATAAATTAATTTGTGTTATGTCACTTTCCCCTTTCTAGACTACAGATTCGGGGCAAAAGGCAGCTATATTGTGGTCTTGTGAAATACTGAGTGATCTTATTACTGAACCCCTGAACTGCCATTTACAGTTGTTGATGGCCTTGCTCCAGGCTGGTCCCAGCACTTATATGGCACCACAGGAATACCAGTGTGGCAGCAAGGAAGGGCATAAAGATGCCTCAACTGTGTCTAAAATAAGAACAACCTGAGGAAAGCACTGTGTGGCTACGTAGTTCAGCATCCAAACTATAATAGTTCTGCTGTGAGCATTACTCTGTGCTACAGAGTTAACAGCAGATATAAACGCTGACTACAGGCATGTCTACAAACCCTCACCATGCAAGTGATACCCAACTGTGTGAAGGGTGTTCTGACAATCCTAATGAAAGCCATTGTCTGCTGCTCTGACCTCACAATACCACTTCAACACCCAGGGTTTGTTTCTGTGAAGTGAAATAAAGTAAGGTGTGAATTCACAGAGCTCCAGCTATCCTATAGAATTATTACCCAGGACTCTCACCAATCCTAAATGTTCATATGAGTGATTAGTGTAGAAAATTCACACCACAGCCATTGACTTGTTATGCCAAAAGCTTTCAGAAACAGCATTTCATCTGCCAAGTACAACCAGGTGCTGAGTACTCAATCACTCTAGTTAAAATACAGTGAAAGTACCCGAGCCATATCAATTGAACACAGTAACTTTGGAAATCCTATTCCTGCTCAGCCAGCTGCTACGTGACTGAGCAGCAGGTATTTGTGTCTTCAAGCTGGAGGAGAAATCATTTTTCTTCTCTTTATTGCTGTGGTCACTAGATCTCAAATTATCTGAAATACTGTCTCAGTCAAGTTCATCCTACTCTGCCCTTCAGGTCATAGCTGATGCCAGGGCCAGAATATCCTCTAAAACACTGGCAGATGTTTGTTTGAGTGGACTTTTATAGGTCTGAAGCCTCATTAGTTGTTTTCATGACCTGAATACTAATTTAACAGGGTGATTCTCGGGCTCTGGATCTGAATAACCAGGAAATGCTGATGAATTTCACTCTATGGTTACTACTAATCATTATTTAGAATAATATGGATCTATTTAATAAATACCTTCTATGTCAATAAACATGCTGCTTGAGAAGAGCATATGATTAATGAAATCCCTATAATAAAGCTAAGTATTTTAAGTCAAGATGTCCCAGTAAAAAATAAATTGTTGGGTCAAGTGGCAAATGAAAGATATTCAGGATTGGTAACACCTCATTAAAAACCATTTCAGCTGCCCTGAGGCAAGATGTTAATACACAGTAATTGTCTACCCAGAGTGAATCTTTTTCCAGTTACATGAATAATGCAAAGTAACTCTTTAAATATGCTTGCTTATATCTTTAGCAGATCCACCATACCTTCAAAATTAAAAACTAATTCTTTCATGTTTTAGGCTACTATCAGAAGTTCACAAATCTGAGAAAGAAGAATAAAACCACCCTACTCTTCTAGTACAAACTTCCCTTCCAGAAAAGAAAATAATTTCATTAGGATATCTGAGAATCCCAATGAAATAGTACTGCTGCTACATCTGCATTCATCTTATTGCTCCAATAAAACTGTAAACAAATAATAGGACATCAGTAATAGTAATTTAAACAGTGTGAGGGATGTCTATCGCTGTGCCACAGAAAATTACAAAATGTTTTCCAATTGCCTTTGTAAAGTTCTGAGTGTGTTCAGCATTTTAACACAGAACAGTAGTAAGTAGTGGAGCAAAAGTGGCTTTTAATGCAAGTTAGCTCAAGTTGTGATAAATCTCAAGTACCCTCACAATCAGAGGACAACCTCCTTTGTCAATCTGCCTCTAGAAAAACAATTTATGCACACCTACTCTCAACAATAAATAAACTATGATAATGTTGCTTTTATTAGTCTGCTACATGGTGCATTCAATCTTCTATTAAATGTTCGTTGGGTCAATCCTACAAGCATTCTGTACTTTACTTGTACTGATCCCTGTCCCAGGGAGCAAAAAAGCTCCAGAAGCTGAACCTGGAGTTTCCTGAAGGCACTAACATTGAAAAAAAAAAAGCTTCCCAAGGTGGGCTTGACTTGCTCACATTGGGATTCGAGGACACTGAAGGAATGAGTAGGAAGAAAAAACAATCGATTGCTGTATCAGAGCGAGAAATCTTCAGTAAGAATCCTACTGAATAATAACAGAGGTTCCTAGCAATGACAACATATATGCTCAAATAACCTGTAGAAATGTTTGAGATAACATGCAAAACATGGGATATCTACAACACATTAAACTATGTGTTAATGCTTTTAACATACAGCACCCTGGGTGTATTTGTAATATCAAAGAAAAACAGCATGGTTTTCTTAAAAAGTGATTTTGTTTTTATTTAAGTGGGAAGTGTATTTATTGTGATGCATTGTGTTAGTTTTATTGTGATTCTCAGCCTTTCACATTTTAAAAATTGTAATGGGGTTATGCTGACCTCTGCCAAAAAAATGTAGTAATGTTGCAGACAAAAGGCATCTAAGACACAGCACCAAAGTATAATGTCAGAGGTGCAATGGAATTTGCAAACACAGTAGAACAGTTATAAAAAAATTAAACTAAACCAGACAAGACTTAAAGAGGTATTCTGTAGGAGCAAATCATGCGACAGATTTATCCACCTGGAAATAAAAGTTTGATCATATGTTTCAGACTTTTAATGGCTGGAAAAAGGAAGTTTAAATTTCTGCTTGGACTACTATTTTATAAACTACCACCCAAACTTTTTGAAAAGCTAGAGTTCCTGACACCGTTTCCTAAAATTCATATTTCACAAGATATTTTATGAAAGTAGTTACGCACTTAACATTGAAATCAGTAGTTTACAGCTAGATTTGCATCTCTTATCAAATTGATTTTTTACAAAGAATACTTTTTGCTGCAACCACTTGACCAACAAAATACAATTTCTGTATTCTAATGCTGGCTGCAAGTTGAAAACAAGGCTTTATGTAGTCGCCCAGAATGTTACTGTCATATATGAAGACTTTGTTATTCATGCTTAGTAGTTTGTCAATATTCCTTTCTCTCGTGTGTGCACTTTATTGTAAATAGCTCAAAGACATGCCCTCTGTTTTGTGATCTAGAATAAATATCCTATTTCAGTTGAAAAAGTATGTGTTACCACTGGATTGAATTTTTCCATTAGCAAGAGACTTAGTGGGTGACAAACATTAGCTCAACGGCTTGGCATTCCCCAAACCAGCCCACTCACAGAACTCAGTAAAATTTCCTGCTCATTTCTGGTAGTCTATCCTGAAAGTTTTGTATTAATTAGCATACAAATATAATTTAAGTAACTGTAAATTGTCTCAGTAAAGAACCTTTTATGCTCAGGAAGGCAATTTCCTCTGGTAACTGCATTATTCTATTGACTTGCATGGGTTCTATTACAATAAGCTACACAAGGCAGGAATCCATGGTGTGGTATGTGGGGGATTTAAATCCCTGTTGTGTTAGCAAACAAGCTGGACTTTTAATTAGACTTCTTAAGCTATATATTTCACTGTCTATATTCTGAACTTATGATATAATCAAATCAGGAAAGGAAAAATAATAAAAGAAACCATGAAGTTAGAGCAATAACACTGATCAGAACCCACAAAAAATGACAGTTGAAGAACATTGCCACAAAAGTCAGGTGGAGAATGAGGAAGAAATATGCAGCTGAAGAGGACACTTGGCCTCATGTTTAATGTGTTGTCTTTCCACTTTTTAATTTAAGTTAGGTGTGTCAGGATGATGCTTTACAGAAGTGAATTTTGACTTTACTGTTTCTAATATGTTCTACATTATACTATTAAACCTTTCTCTTAAACGCAGCACAAATCAATGTCTAGCAAAAACACCTCAAAAATTGACTTGAGTAAAATTCCTGTAAAATTACTAAACTAAGAAAATATGCAGGACACTGTTCAGAGTGATTTTTTCCCCCAAATATGACATTTAATTTTCATATTACTGTCATTTTTACGACAAGTAAAGTGATGTAAACATGACTAAAGCTGCAAGCTGGAAATCCCCTGACTGCCCAGAGAGGCAATGCATGCCTTAGTAACAGCAGCCAAAACCATCTGGGTTTGCACAGATTTTTCAAAATGTGGATATTGATGCTAGAAGCAGGTAAGTACTATGCAGTCAGTCCTAAACCCTCTGAAGAAATCAGGAACAGTTGTGCTTTCTCTCCCTATTGACATGTTCTAGCCTTGATTTGAAAGGTCTATTTTTAAGGCAAGCAAGGATAGTTCATGCCCACCATACCCTTGGCCTTCCCTGCTGAGAATACCAACAAGAACGCCTCATCTCCATGTGATATTTAATCTAGTCTGTAAGCCCCTCGGGGGCAGAGATCACATCTACTTGTCTGAAAAACCTAATGTGCACATATGGCAAAGAACAAATAGTAAAGAGGATCACAGGCAATATGTGATGCTAAGTTTTGTTTACCTTTTCAACATGAGACTATATTTACGCCACAATTACTTTCCAAGATACTTAAGCCTGATAAAGCCTGTGCAGCTCTAGTCAAAATGCACACAAGGGTGATGTGACACCATTTGGAGCAGTAACATGAAATTTCATCAGCAGCCTTTCTGAAGCAAGAGTGGTCTGTTAATAGCATTTGATGTATAAAGGCTAGTTAGGAAGATTGAATCCTTTGTTTTATCCTAATGTATATCTGATGTGACAGCTGTTACCTGATTCAAGGCGAACTGGAGAAACTCCAAAAATGGCAACAGAATTTAAAATAAGGAATGACAGAAGTTTTCAGCTTTTCAAAAATTTTTTCCTGTTTCTTTCCCCAAGTCAAAAATTAGCAGAGAATGGCTGCACGCTGTCAGCAAGGCACGACTGAGAATTGTGAATCTGTGAACAGGGAGCTGAAAAGAATGATGTTACTCAGCAGTGTGCTAATCACCTGACCACGGCAGTTAAAAATGTCTTCAAAACAACAAAAACGTTCACTGCTAGCGGGCTATCACAGGGTGGGTTTGACTATTCTGTTTCCAGCTGGAGGTTGTGCCAGAAAAAGCTAGCCTTGCATCTTAAAAGTAATTTAAACAAGCAGCCTGCTTTGGCCAACATGACAATAATCTCAAATAATGCAGGTGAAAAGCTAAAAATTGCCTTCCAAATGCGAACACCCTCTGCTGAAATCATAAAGTATGCACACGATTGTTGGGTTGGAGCAGGGAGCCAGCTTTCTGCCAGAGCTGGCATGGTAGTAGAACATTATTTGGATTCAAAAACTATGTTAGATAGGACAACAACATTGTCTTTATGACTCATCTTTGTCAGACTGGATTCAAAACTTATACCAACAAATTTGACATTTCATACTGCTCTGCAGAAAGCAAGTAAAATGAGTCCATGTTTTAAAACAGCAGGGAAGCTTCCAGTGCTACAATTAACTGGTAACATATGCCACTGCTGCCAAGAGGATTTTTAATCTCTTTAAACATTAATGTAGCATTTTTGCTTCTGTCGCAATAAGGCAGCCATCTGTGTTTGAACCTGCTGGGAAACTGGGGATATGTTTACAGAGAGAGAAATAGAGAGAGGCAGAGAGGGAGGTAGACATCCATGTTTCTAGACCCAGCATCAAAAATAACAATTCAAACCTTTTAAATAGTATTATTAAGGTGTCATATAGCAGTAGGAAGACTGTTAAAGTGCTCAGACTGCTCAATTTCAAGCTGTACAGAAAAGCAACCCGCAACACAGTACGTATTCTCCTTATTTAATGTACTCGTTTTTCTGCATAACTGTGAGCTGTTAATGAAGGATTTTATTACAGACTTATTTCCAGTAAAATCCCAGTTCTGTGACTTTGAAACAAACTTCCTTTATAGTATTGTGCAACAGTAAAACGGTAAGAGTTCTGTAAATCCCTTCAGCACGAGTCTCCAACTCTGCTTTTATATAAGCACTGTATTCTAACATCAGAACTTATTTGAACTAAGTAAATCTGCCAAAGTATATGCAACTCTTGCAAAATATGATGCACTAAAAACTTTGTGCCCCAAAACATATGTCCTGTATTTACCTCTACAATCTGAGGCTATTCTGATAAAACGTGACATAATCTGCCCATCTTCTTCCTATCCAAAGCTCAGTTGACCTTCCCTCTCATCTTATTCTACACTGGTGTTAACTAATGTTCTGACCTGGTTTCACAAATGTCAGATGGTAATTGTGTCTGTCTGTTATTTCTCCTCCCCTTCTGGTCCTGAGAAGGTCAAAACCACTGGCCAATTTTAACTAAATGTGAGCCACCTCAAAGAGAATTATCACTCTAGAACTGTTATGAAATAAAGAAATGGAAAGAAAGCCAAGTTTCCCCACAGCAGGTAGGTTTTCAACCAGAAACAACCAGGCAATCAAGGCATGTAAGAGCTCTGAAACAAGCACAGCCCCATCGAGTCCTGCTCTGCTGTTAAAGGAAAATAGGCAGAAATGGTGATATTCTGGACGAGGGAGGAAGAGGAGAAAGTCAAGTGCTGGGGGCAGTTATATAGTAAGAAGACAGCACTGGGACAAAACCAGAAGAACCAGGCTCTCCAGCCATGTTTTTAATGCAATTACTTTTTATTAGGAACTAATGCCCTCTGAGAGCCATATAAAAAAATAACAAGCTCACAGCTACCCTCTACAAAATATAAAAGGCTATGGATTCATCCATCTTGGAAAAGTATCTGCCCTGCTTTTTGTCCAAGTTCTGTCTATACTCCTTGGGGTGGCAGCCTTCAAAATGTGAACAAGTCTCAGGAAAACTAAAAGTGCAAGGGATTTGGCCCAAGCAGAATGCACTCTACTCAAAACCACGTCTGACAAACCGTAACTGTCCATCTCTCTTGCCTCTGGGGAAGATCCCAACGCAGCTCACAAGATGC
The DNA here is from genome assembly GCA_033558185.1 of Dromococcyx pavoninus. Taxonomy (NCBI): domain Eukaryota; kingdom Metazoa; phylum Chordata; class Aves; order Cuculiformes; family Neomorphidae; genus Dromococcyx; species Dromococcyx pavoninus. Next base: position 700,563 of record JAUMJL010000137.1, read on the forward strand.
TCAGATGACTGCTGCTGGTTCTAGAGCCAACGTACCCTACACCATACAAGCCAGCTGGGCCCCACCAGGGCTGCTACCCCACTGAGCAACACGTGGGACAAGGAGCCATAAAAATAACTAGCTGGAATGGCATGGAAAACATCCCAAACCAAAGATGGACTCCCGGTAAAGTGGCAATCCTGACACAGATTACTGTAGCCCTTATGAATTCACATGGTTAATATTTTTAATTTGATGGGCTAAGTTGTTAAGTGCTGACATCTGACATCTTTTGATGATGCTGCAGGTGCTCAGCAGTTTTAAAAATGTAGCCACACATATCTGGGCCCATTTGTTTTTCCTGGCTACAGCAATTCAGGTGGGAGATTTTAAAGAACTTAAGTATGCTTTTTGCTGCTGGGTTATTGCTGGTTGCTGTGGATATATTGACTAATGGATAGAAAGGGGATACAGGAGTGGCTTATTGTGTTATTAAGAATTGTCAAGCAGGAGATAAACCCCCTTTTAAATGGATATGTGCATGGGTTAAAATACATCAACATGGATTTAGACACAACTGTATAAACCCTGGAGTGATTTTTGGCTACAGTTCCTAATTTAGTTTAAATGTAAAATGGCAATAAATAATAGTTACTTCTCACACAGACAATTAAGTACCTAATATTTATAAAACACCATGTAACACACCGACCTCTAAGGTATGGGAAAAATCTTATACTGACTTCTTTTTGTGATTTATTACATCCTATATATTTCCTATTTCATTCATTAGATAATATACGGGATGTAAAGCTATATGAAAATAATCACTTCCTTTTTTTATAATACTTTTTTTCAATTTTATCTCTTTTTGTTTAAAACTAGCATATTGTGAGCCCTTTCTTAGTTTTCCTGAACTTGGAACTGTCAGGTCCTGGCTTGTATCTTTATTATATGTAGAACTCAACCACTGAAAGGTAAATGTAATGCTAAGATAAACAAGTTTGCCTGCCAACAGTTAAGCTCTGACTGAAATTGTGAGCTGTTTAATTTTGAATCACTAAATATGCACTGAAGTATTTAAGAGCTCCTGACATTTTTTGCCATTACACTTTAAAAAATATTTTATTGCAAACCAGTTCTCTGAGAAAAAAACAAGGTAATCCAGGCAGACAAAAATAATAGCAGTACTAGAGAGAGATACTGAAAAGAAAGACAGAAAAATCTCTGAATATGACAGTATTCATGAGCCACCTGCACAGCAGCAGTGTAATTTGTCCAGATGACTCATCACTGCATTTTTTAAAGTATCTTGCCTATCTATTTTTTAAGAGTTGGGGTTCTAGCTAGATTTTGGCTTTGAAATGACATATTGATTGCCTTTATTTGCATTCTGCAAAATATTTGAGATTAATTTTTTTTTCTGAAACAGAATTATTATTATTTTTGTTTCATAAACTCTTGCAGAAAAGTAACTTTCCACAATCTCTATGTATAGAATCTTTCTGCATTACTGCTCAGTGGTAAAGAAAGGATGCTCATCCTATTCATGCTTGTGCATATATATTCACTTGCTAAAAACATGAAGAGTTTGATTGAGCTATTGATGTGCCCAACATAAATATGCATGTATAATTTCCACACAGACTGAAGGGTACTCTATTAGTTAGCTAAAACTCTTAAAAGAATGCTTTTGCTACATATTTAAATCAATGAACACCTTTGGGTGGTAGGCAAGAGCAAAAGGATATTAAAGTCTTGTGATGGATTAATCAAGGACCAAAAAATTAACTTAGAAGAAAACACTGATAATAAAAATCCCAGCATGAAATCTGCTGATAAAAGTTAGTAAAACCTATTTGTCTTCAGTCGTGTCCAAGGAAATACTGATATCCACTCAACAGCAAAAAAATCCCCACCACTCTAATAATATTCTGTAATCAACAGGGGCAGTGCAGAGAGGCTGTTATTGCAGCACAGAAAGCAATCAGCTTGGTCAGGTATGATTTCCTCCTGTTCATCCCACACTGACTTAGCCCAGACACCCTTTCCACCTTGTACCTGAAAATGGTTTCCATGAGGACTTTCTCCACAGTCTTCTCCAGGCCTGAGGTCAGGCTGTCCAGGCCCACAGTTCTCCACGCCCTCCTTACCTTCAAGAAGGACACAGCAATCCCACCTGTGAGTCTTAACAACCAGACTCAAACAGTAAAATGATTTCTGATAGCAGGAAGAAAAGATCTCTGCCAGATGCCAGAGAAGGCTGTCAAATACAAAGCAACACAATGGTTGGCAGTGTAAGAAACTTGCTTAAATTATTTTTTCTTTTCAAATTTTTCAGCCTTGACTAAATGGACCTCCCTTTGATTGGGAATGTCAACGGAAACATTAAATAAATCAGGGTGTCAGCTTCTTAAAGGTGCAAAAATAAATGAAAACCGAAAAACGTGGATTCAACAAGTTGCTAATAAACTGCTGATCTTTTACAGAATAGAATATTACAATATATACATATATATTACAATAGAACTACCCTCCCTGGAGGCCAATCTCAGTTACAGGTTTTTATATCAACTAAAAATAAGTTATTTCATAATTGAGACCATTTTAAATTTTTAAATTTTTTTTGTTTTGTTTGTGTTTGTTGGGGGTTTTTTTGTGTTTGTTCTGTTCTTTTTTTCTTTTTTTTTTTTAAATAATTTTTTTGCTCAATGCTCCTTTCAAGAACTGGCTCAAATTCGAATTACTGATCCTCTGACTGGAAGCTCACTAGTGACACCTCACAGAACAGAACATACAATCTTATCTCTTGCAGGACTCATCAACTGCTACAAATATCACATTCAAAATCATGTCATGACAAAATTCAAAGTCCATTTCTTCTGTCATCAGTTCTCTACATTGTTAGAGCTTTCCTTAAACACAAACCAAACTGATTTTCCCTCTCTCTCTGGATCAATTTCCTTCTACAATAAAAATCAATTCTCAGTCACTTTGTCCTCCACAGTCAAAGTCAATTCCCCTCACACTGACATACATATTCAAATATCTCCCTCTGTAACTCAACACTACTTAGTACGTGCACCATCAGCATCAATTCAACCCACAATCAAGTCTTTATGAATTGATTTGGTTTGCCCACAGGCAAACAAAATTAATCCCCAACTCACACTTGCAGAATCAATTTCCTTATCCCAGCTGAAATCTGTTTCCCCCTCCGCTGACCATCCTGTTCCTCCCTTGATCATGCAGAAATGCATTTCTACCCCGAGTTGTGCCCTCCAGAAGCTCTGGTCTCCTTCGAGTTTCAAGATACATTTCACTTTTATGGAATTGCAGAAGGCCTATTATGTGTAGGTTTCAGCTTTTCAAGACCCTTGAATATTCCTTAAAACCCTTTGAACACCTTTTAATTTCCTGTTGGAACATGATAGGACATGGTAGGCTTAGAAAGAAAACTTTCAAATTTACATATTATGCCTCTGTAAAATAGTCTCATGGGGTCTATCAGAGTTTGAAAAGAACCTATTTATAAGCAGCATTTTTTAATTTTTTCAACATATATTTAGCATAAACCCATTTCACTTTATTCTGTTTCAACTATAAACAAGAAAATACACAAAGTGTTTAAAAGGTAGGCACTAACTACCTTGGCAAGTAATTCCAAAAATTAAGTGGTGACAAAATAAATTGAAAAAAGATATGTCACAGATTTAACAGTCACATGGAATTTGAAGCCTATTCATATGCAGGAATGAATTTCATTTAGAACTGTAGGATGTTCTTAATGTCTGGCATATTTTCATTTTAAAAAACCCCATGTAGTTGTCCACAAACTTCAATAAAATACCTTACTGGATCAAGGAAATAATTCTACCTGTACCTTTTCTTCCCTTTATAATAAATAAATTACTTGCTTTGTTCAATGTGCTAGCACTTTCTTACATATCGATCTCCTGAGATTTCAATACATAATTCTTGGAAACATATCCCAGTTGGTGTAAATTGTCACAATTCCATTAACTACCTTCTCTGAAAATCTCAGATCCTTCTTCCCTACGAAAAGTATTTGTGGGATGTCATTTTTTAAAAATGTTTTACAGATGGACTCTGAAGAAAACCCACCCACTCATCATATGTCTCTCATGGTGCTTTTATATCTATTTGTGGATTTTTTTCCAAACTTTTCCAATTATGTTTTGAGAATAATTGTTCTATAGCTCAAAAAGAAGAAAAAAATCAAAACATAAGCAAATACTCTAAATATTATCCAACCCATGTTTCACATCAGTCAGCTTTTGAGAAAGACTTCAGCTGAAGTTAGATAAACAAGATAGAAAAGAACATGCAGAAAACAAAGGAGATCAATATGCAAGTTTTGCTGTAAAATATCAGATGTCCTATCTAGAATATCTAAAATAAATAACAGGGTGTGGTGACATTCACCTTGAACTTTATTTCAGTGCATAAAAGCAGAAGACCTGCAACTGCAGTGGCTGGAGTGTGTTAACGTGCTAACGTGATGGGTTTCAAATTGTTTTGACAAAGGCATAACGACACTGACAGAATTATACATGGATCTCAGTTACTTACAGAATATTAGTCTGTTTGATACAGAACTTAAGGAAACTTTGCTATTTCTAGCAGAAAAAGCAAAGCCTTTTCACCTTTATTTTTTCCCCAATGTGAAATTTAAACTATTTCAGGAGAGAGTAATCTATTTGTGAATGTCTCTACCTATTGCCTCTACCAGCTTTTAAAAATTGTAATACCATTTATATGTTGTGTTTGTAATTAAACTCAGTGCAAAAAGAAAGGAAAACCTTTCAACAATCATTGTGAGCGCAAACAACAAAACAAAACAGTTTTTTGTTGGCTTTGAGCAAGTCATGGCTGACTGCTTTCCTGGAAACCAAGTGTATGAGGGTTCCAGTTCCATCCTCTTTATAAGTGTATTAGTACCTATTGTTTCAGCACCAGGTGCACATGTTTGTCTACAAATTATTTTCCTTCTGAAGGCCAAAGAACAAAAGCCAAAATACCCTGAATTGGAAAATAACCTCATCCAAGTTCATATACAGGAAATCCAACACTCTCAACTATACCATTCCAAAAAACATGAAGACAACACAAGGGAACTGATACACGTGCATTGTATAGAGAAAGAGGACAGTATTTACTCAGAAAAAAACCTTTACAACCCCACAGAGAAATCTGGGGAAGAAATGTTCCTTCCCTTTACATCAAGCCAGTAATCCATAAGAGCCACACTGCTGAAAGGCGCAAGGGACACAGAAGGAAGGGACTCGTTTCTGACAACAGCTTCACCTGGGAAAACTCCTACAGAGCTTAGGTGACCCTGCAGCTGCTGGCACTAACAGAGACCCTCCCACTGCACCAAGAGGCTCTCATGAAAGCTGATGTAGCCCCTAAAGTTCTCAGCCACTTTCTTTCATTCTTGTAATAACTGCTAATAAGGTACCTTCTGCCTGCACTGCAACTTCCAAACGTGTTACTTCATTAATTTGAGATACACCAGGTTACCCATTTTCTTCTCAAGTAACGAGTCTAATGTTGTTGTTGATTAGTTCAATCTACTTATTTAGCAATAAGACAAAAATCTGAAGTTTATTTTATCACTTATTTTATCATAGGTCAGAAAAAACAAAATTCATGTGTTAAATGACTGAAAGCATGCTCAAAATGTAAAGTTACACAATGCTTTGTTTTTGCCATTTTCTTTTCTCCTCTGCAAAGACTTGGCTGAGAGATTGCATAGCTGAATGGTTGTACCCATGTAAAAAATGATCAGATTCATAAGAAGAAATAGATGAGTGGAATGGCACTAAAAAAAAGTGAAAATACTTTAAATTTTATAGGAATTTTTACAATTATCTCTCTCCTGCAAGTTAAATTAAATAAATCCTTGCAACTCCTTGTGATTACATTGTAATAATAAACAACAAATACAATGATCTGAAGCAATTTTGGGAAATATCACATAGAAGATCTACAGTAGATCTTTGTGCCATCAATGTTTAATGTCAAAAGCTACAGAGAAGTCCACTCAGGTATCGCCAGTTTTCTCCAACTCTAGTTTTCCAATTTTGAATTATTTTAAAGAACACAGAATATTCAGACAGATCTTGACAACTTACAAAGTCACCTAAGCGTAGAAATTAACCCTCTTAGACTACGAGAGCACAACCAGCAGCATCATTGCTGTTAAGAAGCAGGTATAAGGATAAATCAAATAAAGATTAAATTTATGATTTCATATTTAGAGATCTGCAAATATCTGACACTCTTCCTCCTGTAACAAAAGCTATGAGGACACACAAGGTGAACTAGACGTACTGTAAGAATTTGAGAAGGGAGGGACTTATCCTGACAGATCAGTATAGAGTTCAAATCCACTGAGCAAAGTCACTCCTCCCTAGGGAGGTACTTAATTCAGAAAGGCCACTGCAGTCCTATGCAAAGTCACACGAACAGATCACTTTGCTCACATAGGTAATGTCAGCAGCTTAGAGCAGGAAAGCAATGTATTACAATTGCCAGTAGTGATTTCCACACACACAGTTAACTGATTTCTATGTTAAATGCTTTTTAGAAACACTTTTTCCTGTTGAGAAGCATAAACGGTTTTAGTATTCAGGAGAACAGGTACTGATAAGATGATGCATTTGATCAGCTTTCACTGAAACACGCTGCTCAGCTCAGTAATGACACAGTTTAGAATTGTGTAAGATATAGACACCTAGAGAGCCATTAAAGTTTTACGCCATATGGACAACATTGACCTCTGAGGCAGCAACAGAGAAGTAATCAAGTAGAATACAGGGGGAAGAGACTTGGGAACCAGTAGACAAGTTGGCTGCTCAGAGAAAACACAAGAAGAAAGGAATGGGGAAGGTGAGTTTCTTGACAAGGGCTAGAATAGGCTTTAGAAGTTGAATGTTTTCACTTACTTTTTACCCATCCTGGTTTGATTTGTCGTCAGTCGCTCACCATACAGGGCCATCTCTCCTGTGAAGATCCTCTGAGCTCTTTCTCCTTCCATGATGAAGTGCTTCGCCCACAAGTTCCATTCCAGTCTTCCCAGAAGTAGTCCTAGGTAGGTCTGTGGGTAAAACAGGTGGATGTTTACTCTGTGTGTGCTTTGCACCACCTCATGTAAAGTAACAAATGAGGCAGATTAAGGAAAATACAATAAAAATCACAGCAAGAAGACCCATGGCCAGGCAGTCTCTTCCTCTAGAGGCTCACCACTAGTTTTCATTAAGTAAGTGAATCTTAGCTGGTAATAACAAGTAATGTCCTTCTTCAGTTACATGTAAACCAGAATACTCAGGAATGATTATTGCTTTCCTAAGGACAATGATTTTGTGAAGAAATGAATGCAGAAAAAGGAAGGCTCCAATAATGTGTCATACTTGGTTTTTTAGGGGGAAATAGGGGAGAATGGGAACACTGCAAACTCACCTGAAGTTCAGCAGCAGAAAGTGTGACATGAAGCCAAAGCAATTAAGCATGTGCAAACTGCTGCTAACAGGGAGGATGCTCACCTGCATATTTGACTTTCCAAATTGTTAAGGAATGTTGGGAAGGGAAATTATCATTCTTGGGGATGATGGGATTAGCTAAGTATTTAGGAGCTCAGGTGGGAGAGGGGAGACAGGAACAGCTTTCCACTTTTAGAGGGGATTTTGTCCCCTATAAACTAACAGTAGAAATAACAGCTGATGAAAGGAAAAACCTGAGAAATAAGGTGTGATTCCAAAGTCTGATACAGAAAGAGATTATTCTCTTTCTCCAGTCCCTTAAACCTCACCCCAAAGGAAGAAGAGTACTCTGCCAGTTGTGGAAGGCAAAGGAAGGGAAGCAGCTGCCTGTCATGGAAACAGCTGAGGTAGGAATGGCGGCCAGGACTGCGCAAGCTCTCCGGTGAGGGGAGTTTACCAGGGGTGCCAGCCCGTACTGCCAGGCAAGTGCACTGCCTCGCCAGCCCGTGGAACAGCCCCTACTACTCATGAGAGTTACGGGACGAGACCAAGAGAAGTGCGATTCCCATTCTGCTTCAGAGGTCATTCCAGTTTAATTTAGGAATTACCTTCTGTTACTGTCATCATCTCTATAACGACACAAAACTAAAGAAAACAAAGAAAATTTAAGAAAAGAACTTGCTACATTCTCAAAGTATTTGTATTCTTCTACTACAATCTGGCTCTTAAGTATTTAACTTAAATGTACTGAAACAAATTTACTGGTTTTCCTACTTAGGGACTGTAACCAGGCCAACATGTGTTCTTTTAAAATGCTTTACATATTCCTCTCTTAATATTTATTTTCAGGTATCATTGTTGGTTTGATTCTCCAGAGCTCAAGAAGTGAGGAAATTTCATATTCCATTCAGCACTTTCTCATGAGATGTGAAAAGAGTATTCATAGAAAGCAGTTGTATTTGGGTTTAACATTGTTAGCATTTCCTCTCATGAGAGATATTAAATAATTTCATGCACAACTGCTCAAAATATTTTTTAAACTTCTGTAAACATAAGATTGCCAAAATCTAACATATGTTATGTGGTATTTAATCCTCAAGAGGAACTGAAGGAACAAAACACTTCTGCTAAAGTAATTAATAAGCACCAATACAGATACCTAGAAGCTGTTCCATCAAAATGAATCATATCCTCCTGTATGTCACACCCAATATTTAGCAGTCTAAAAAAGAAAATTCAATACATAAGAATGCTGGCTAAAACGAGTGCTGAAATCTTACGTATCAAGATCAAATCACCAAAGCTGTGCTACCTTCTGCTGCTCCTGAATTAGGAAAAATAGGAAAGTTATTTGTAGAAAATTAATTTTGCCTATGGGAAATCTGTTTTGGCACAGCATACGAATCCTGTGGGGACTGGTGATTAAGGTTAAAGTGTATGCTAATGAATTATTGAAAATAAATTAAAAACCAGGAGAGTTCCCTAACTCTAATATATTTGTAAAGGTATTTTTAGTTACCACTTAAAGAATTGACAGATAAATCTTGCTTGTTGTTTTACTGCAATTTGAAGTACACGAGATTCTCTGTTAAGTGAATCCCATTATGACTCTTGCAAAGTATTACTGTATTTCACATATTTTTCCTGATATTTATTAAGCAAAAATGAAGAATTTAAGAATCAGATTAAAGAACAGAAGATGAAAACTCCATGATGCTGAACCCTTTACTGAACAGAGTATTTATAAAACAGGTTTTCATTAAACAGATATATTTTTTGTATCTTCTATGCAGGATGTGGTTCTGCAAGGTACGGTTTTGAAGGTTTGAGAGACCAAAATACACTCTTCTGTAGAAAAACGAAGTGGGAGCTGCCTACTTAGGCTCCCTTTCAACTACACCACAAACGTACTTTTACACTAAACACTACGCATTTTTACAGTTTGTTGTTTTGGTTTTTTTCTTGTTTTGGAAACAATCCAGCCCCTTCCTCAACTGCAGGACTTTTGGACGCACTTTCAATCTCAATTCAACGAGCAGTAGAGGTCTCAAAGACACAAAGTTCAAGAAGATCAGCAGCGTGACTGAGGAAAACGCCACTGTCCCTACAGAACGAAAACGTGAGAGTACAACAATTACAGTTCTGTTTCACCAAAGAGCATATTTTAGCTGGCCAGAGAGCACACGTGAGCTGCTCACTCACGGCAGTGTGGTGGTGCCTTCTCCAGCCAGTGGCTGGGGGCTTCGGAGCCTGCTGGCACGATCTCATCGCCACTGGGCGAAGGAAAAGTACTGGGCAGGAGAGAAACTCTGGTTCCATGTCTATTTTCTGAATGTAGGATATACATTTGCAAGAAAACAGGCTTCCTTGTTTCACAAGGTATCTCTCCAGGTTTTCATCACATTGCAATTCTTTGTTTGTCACAAAGCTGAAGCTGAAATAGTCAAAACACAGGTTTCGAAAGAAGCTGCAGCAAGAACTTCACATTTTTCACAGCTCAGCAAACACTGGCATGGAAAACTCTGTTAACATAGTCCACATATTTGTGCTGAAAATAACATTTAGCTGCAGACATACACATCAACACGGAGATACAAAAAATTCCAAATATTTTTCCGCACAAAGTCAGAATGACAAAATATCATCTGCTAACACAAAGCAGAATCTGAAAAACAAAATCTCATTTTGCTAGGTATTTAAGCTCAGTAACTGTCTAAACGAAAGGGCATTTTCACGCCCTGCTTTTAAGAAAGAAAAATTTATAGCAGTATAGTAGGAGTCTTCAAGGTCAAAGGGTATATAGTCTGCTTGCTGCAATATAATCTGACATGATAAATCACGTACCAGCAGCACTGTTAACGTGAATTTGTAGGAGAATAAAAAATGATTTTTACAAAATATTCATTAAACTATACAGCAATTTTCATTTTTTATGTGTTCTGTTTACTGTTTTGTTTTTCCTTCACAATAAACAATCTTTAAAAAAAGGGCTTTCTCCTTCTTACCTCTCCTCCAACAAGCATTATGCCACAAAGACTGCTAATAGAATAGTTGTAGAGAGAGTAGGTAGAGGCTTTCTTTGGGACTGCACCAGTACCTTATAAAAAAGATTTTTCATGAAGTGACAGCTATTCTGTCTTTTGTTGTTGTTACCAAAAAACTATATGCATAACATTCCTGAGGATGATGGCAGACAATCAGAACTTTCAGAAACAACTTTTATCTGCTGCTTGCTCTATTTGTATTTCAGTTGAAGTAGGAAATAATTAGAAGACTGACAAAAAAAGTTACTGCATTTGTTTAGTGCTAAATCTGGCAGATGCGTTAGGATGGCTGAAACCTATAAGGAACCAAAATCTCCACAGAACAAATAACATTATATGGGAGCACCTGAAAGATGTATTTTACAAGATACAAAATAAGATCCTAAACCAGCCGACACTATGACTGAAGGGTGGGAGAGGAAGGGAATTTGAGTCCAGGACGTAAAGTCTTTGGACTTTCAATACAAGGTTTTATGAGCAATATAGACTAAAAAAATTACAATAAATAGGAATTAAAATGGAAAAAATACAAAGAAATCAGTGCATTAATCAAAACAAAATAGCTGCAAATCATCTTGATTCTCTGTATCCCGTCCTGAGAGTATCTTTTTTGTTTCTTTCAGGAGCAAACTATTAATTACACAAAATCACTGACTCACTTATAGTCAGTAATACTTAAAGGCTGACCCCCCAGTCTAGGAAATACCTGCCATTTCTATTTGGGCTGAGTATCAGCATTATAAAGGGAAACAGTTGACTAGAACAACCCTTTTCCTTTATTCCAGGAACAGTAGGGGTGAAGTATTTACTAGCCAAGTGTATACATCTTGCACCTTATTGCCTCTTTAAGCTAACTGAGAACACCTGGCCTACATCACCACCTGCCTCTCAAGCTGCAACATCAAATGTTTTGGTGCTCCGCTCCCTGGGCAAACTCTAGCAGGACACCACATCAGGGGTGTTAAAAGCTCTCATTTTTACACAAGAAACCTAGTAGTGGTACTTATTAACTGAAAAACTATTTTGACTCTCTTTATATGATGAAACTTGAAAACATTATCCCTGTGAGGGACATCTAAATGAAAATTAGATGCTGGTATTTGCCCAGAAAGCAAGCAACTATCAGTACCAGGGAGTGTTTGCTTTTTCTTTACTTTTTAATTCTTTAGAACAAAAAGTCCAGCTGACATTATTTCCATTTCTATTATTTTCTCAAGATTTAAAAGAGTACATCAAACTCACAGTTACCATGCATCTAGATGGCAGACAGTCAGTGTGAAACAAATAAATCTAACAGCATTGATGATTAGCTTTTAGCTTTTCAGGAGAAATTCTGCTCATATTGCACTCATAATTTAATTTAAAATATATCACATGAAAATTAAATACACCTCTCAAACCGGGTGTTATTCTTCATCCCACTTTTTATTTCTCTGGGTGTTATCACATTCATTATAGTAACTGTAGGCTGCCATTTATAACTCCCCTTGTCTTTTGTGTCCAGTGAACTAGAAATAGCTCAATGCAGCTCATCTGCCCTGCTGAACAGCCTTTACTACAACCAGAGGCTAACAGAGCGCATCACATATTATTTTTAGTCACTAAACACAGAGGTCTGTAGTAAATGCAAGCTGTTATACTTCAGGCCAGATTTTCTATTCATGAAAATAGGTATAACCCTCTCTTCAAAGACTCAATAATTTGCAGGGAAACTAAGGCTCCAGCAGAATTCATAAATTTTGGGAATTGTACTGTCTTACCCATTCCGATGCACCCTCATAGATCTAAGGTGCCATGTGAAAGCTGCACAGGGACTGGCAGAGCCTCCAGGCCTTACACAGAAACCTTCCATAGAAGAGAGGAACAAGTTCTAACTTAAGTCCTAATTTCCAAGCTTCCCACTGTAAATATCCTGTTCTCTATAGAAATGGGGCTTATAAATTTCACAGAAGCCAGGACCAGGTGCTTTATTGCTCCCAAACACCTAATAGCCAGTGGTACGAGAGCAAAAATTTAAGCTCTTCTGAAACAATGTACTTAGTACCACTGTTAAATTCTGCAGGATTAGAATGGTTGCTAAAATTTTTGTTGCATGCTTTCACTGTCAAGCATAACCCTTACCCATAGTAAACAAATGAAAGCAGCTTGTTCAAGTAACTTCAGAAAACAGTCTTTTTTTTTTTAAAAAAAGGAGCCTTATTGATGATTTTTCTAACTCAAAACACAGCATAAACCCAGACCTATCTGTATCTCTATGCTGCCCCCAAAAATGGACCAAAAGTTGATTTGATTATTACAGAAATTTCTTGGGAACTCAAAATAGGGGTAGTAAAACTGTTTCAAGTCAGAAAGGTATCAAATTCCCAACAATTAACATTCCAGCTGTAACAACCAGAAATGTCCATATATAAGTTTCTCAAATTTGTAATAGGACTATCCTGTTCTCAGCAACAGCAGCTGCCATGGAAGAGCTATGCTTGATACTCAAGATCACCACAGCACCTCCCCAGTCTTCCAGTGGACAAATACTCTTACCTTTGAATTCAAAGGCCTTAAAATAATATGAGTTTAGTGAAAATTGCAGACCAAAAGTTAGTATGATTAATGCAGTAATCCATGAACACTGATTCCGTGGAGGTATCTTTGCTGCTTATCTATAGAACCTCTTCCCTACTGACATCTCCCATTCTTTGTACAGACCCAAATGCACGTTGCTGTGGTCACTGAGCTACCTTGCAAGTGCAACATGGCAAACATATTTGCTACATCATTAATATCAATGAAGAGAATTCCCGTGAAGCATTTCCATTTTAAATCCCAAAGAGAATTAGACCATTAATTCAGAGGTTTCCAAACCTACAGCTCAGCATATATAAATATAAATAGAAAGGGAGTTCAAACTCACCCACAGCCAAAGATCTAGAAAGGGATCTGGGGTCTCATGTCTTCACCTGAAGTGATTAAGTACAAAACTGGAAACTGCCATCGCAATAAATAATACACAGCTGCAACTTTTTAGCTTTTATAGGTCTTGATTAGTCATTGACCAAATGCTTGTGGTTACTAATTTTCACCTGTAACCAGTTGGTTTGCAGAGTAACCACACTATGCAGAAATCATAACCTTGGATTGTAAGTATCAAGAGTTTTTGTTCAAAATAGTACATTTTCTAAAGGAAAAATACTTTGTTGGTCATTACTGCAAAATTCCTTTTTACAATTGAAACCTGTGCCTGTTCACCTGGGAAGAATTTTAATATAGAAGCATTTTAAATGTTAACACCTACATAATAGCCTACAGAATGTGCCTAATAAAGGCTGATTTACCACCATATTTGATTAAACTGTATCTCCATCCACAGAAGGTAAATGGATTCTTAAATTACTAGGGATAATTACAACCCACAAACCTCACAGACCCCTGTGCAATGAATAAAGTGGCAGCTCCACCCCACCTTACAGTCTGTGTACCCTGACTTGTATAATGAATGCTGCCATGTTATTTCAAAGTATGACATTAAAACAAATGAATAAGATAAATCCTACAAGGTACCGCCCTTCCAAGGGTGTCACAGGAAGATTAGTGCTGTGTAAAGCAAACATCTTTCCTTATGAGGACTACTGAATCCCCTTTCAAAAAGAGAACAAACCCCAAAATACATCACTGCATTCATCTAAATCTGCACCGAAGATCGTGTCACGACAGTTATCACGTCAGGGGAATAAACGTTGTTATATCAACAGAATTCAAACATCTACAAGAGTTACTTGTTCCCACATTTCACCAAAAAAAATTATCAAGACCTTCTTTAGTTATTCAAATCAGAAAAACAGAACATGACCGTTTCTCCTCAACCTAGCTGATTTTCTCTGCTTACACACAGCTACACAGCAATTCAGACCTGACAGATGATTTGTAACTCACTCCCATAATTTCCACAGAAGTGCTGGTCTTCAAAATGACCCCAGAAAAGGAGACAATAGAAATTCATAACAGAAGCAGAACAATCAAAAAGAGGTTGTGGGTTTGGTTTTTCTTTTCATTAAATGGCTAAAACTGAACAGGCCAAATGTTTCAGTTAAGCTAAGCTGAGCTGAAATTTTAGCAGGCAAATGTTTTGAAGCCAGGCAAACAAGGTTATTTAAAGTAATTTCACCTAAACATCAAGGAAAGTTTAGCAACAGAAAGATAATTGTTGGATAATTACTGAAAAACCAATTATATTTAAAATGGACACACCATCCTAAATTCAGTGTTTCTGTACTAACGATGCACAGAAGCTGATTTTTAGACAGAATCAGACTAACATACAAATTGTATTCTGATATCACACTTTCCAACTCTAGTTAAAACAAAGAAGGCAGGAAGAGATTTGAGGATTTTTGAATCCCACTCCACGTACTGTAGTCAGTCTTCTAGAAAGGAAAAAGTGAGAAAAAAGGGGCTATAAAATGTTTTCTTTTTTTGATAATGGGAGAAAATTGTCCAGTTTCCAATTTTGTTTTTGACTTTGCTGATAAGAAATCTGCTGTTAATGAAACCTTTGATGATAATTAATTTAGCAGCAAAAAAAATGATTCATTGTCTTTTAATTTAATGCCAAATTTTCCTCTTTTTGCTGGTATTTTATAAAAAAAGTCTGTTTCCCTTGAAAAGCCCCTAGGCAATAAAGTCTACAGAAGGTAGAGAGAGGAAAAGCAAAAGACTTGGCAGGACACTAATATATATAAAAAAAACCTAATAGGTTTTAGCCAAAAGATCTTGACAATAAATATCTATCAAATGTTTATTATTTTTCAAAATATGGTGTTAACACACTATGGGAAAACTTAGGGTATTGCACTACCACTTATGCCTAACTCCACAGCTGTTACAACTACAGCACAAACTGATAACGTTTGGTTTTGCAGCTCTTCTGAAATATATGAGTATTACTTTGGTTCCAAAGACATAAACCTGAATGGCAAGGACTGGCTGCATCTCACCCAGTTTCAGACATCTATATGAACAACTAATCCCGAATCTGCTGTTCCTTGAAGGACAGTAGAACAGACAAGAACATCTGGATGCCAGTTTTATGATTCAAAGCACAACCTATTCACTGCGGCCAATCTGAATTTATCCTTGACTGCTGGGTTATCCCATAGCATTTTAGTGCTCTTGCAGAATCATTTCTGGTGCCTCTGACACCCACACCCCTGCTCCAGTGTCAATCCATGCAGCACTGCCTGTCCCACTTACACACCACAGGTAGACAGAATAAAGGCTAAGGGATCTCAGTCCAAACTACATTGTGTTGCTTACAGCGGCACTAAATCAGCCCAGACTGCTGTGTTCCATGTTATTTAGCTCTGCAGAAAAGCTATCCAAAGAGAATTTGGTGTGCATTTCTAGATGGACAAAATATCTTGTATTTTGTGAGTAAATTTCCACATAGTATGTTTCTTCCAAGCAAAGCTAATCAGCAACTTTTGCTTGTATCAATGCATTTTAGAAAAATAAAACAAATCTGAAGACCAACTGGTATGTAAGCAAAAATATAAGGAATGTGACAAATTAAGAATGTGCTGGAAATACGTTAGTTCAAGTCTTAGTATTTCATATTAAGGATGGAGGGCAAGTGAATTCCTATTTTCAGTTCTTGCTTCATGGAGTCGTATCACTTGAGTCTTAACTCCAGAATGAAAAATAAAAAAAAACCCACAACAAACCACATAAAATGTAGCTGAGTAGGAAAGAAACAAATAACTGCTTTACTCTTTTGGTTTTGTTTTCTCCAGGCCAAATATTCTAGTGTTGTGATTGAGAAATCCAACATCCATAACACAAATTATGCGAAAAGGAAAAAGCAAATTCCAGCAGATCTTAGATTGGAATAGATGTTTAACTGCTCTGTTACCTAGCACTGAGTGAATGATGTTCTGAGGTGGTGAAGTGAAAAAAGGTTTCAGTTACAACACATAATATCACTACAACGGACAGGGTGATTCTGGATTCACCTCACAGATGAACCGCCACTGAAGGGAATTCCCAGTGCATAGTTGGAACGTTACTCAGTGGACAATTAAAGCTGCTGGAAAATCTTCACCGTGTCCTGAAATGATACATCTTTTCCAAAGTAATTTCATTAATTTGGAAACTGTTGCTATCTCATAGTAATGTTAATACAATACATTTTATTTAATAAAAAATCTGGGAGTTACTATGACAACTACAGCCTAATATGAATGCTTTTCTAGCACTCAGGCATGTTAAAGGAGAAACACACTCCTGAAGCCACATATGCTCTATTGTAAACTTTCAATTCTGCTCTAACAGATGGGATGGCTGAATTACAATAGAATCACTTATGTGTGAGGGAAACTGCAATTTCTTCTTCAGTCCATGTTTTATTTGTCATAGCAATTGATGCTGGGTCTTTTGACAACAAACAACTTTTTAGCCTGTAGAATTTTCTTATGCTATGCTAGTAACGCCGATACTGCTCCTCACGCTACGCAATGCCCGTAGACCCACAACAGAAGGAGAAGACAATTTAACCCATTAAATGAATGTCCAACGACACATGTTGACCATGAAATGCAACCTGACATACATTTCACAGTTCTGAGGGCTCTGAGACATTTCAGTGTCCTTGGCTCACGTTTCTGGGCTGACCTTGTGCAACTTCACGAAGTCTCCTTACCCTTTACACTTGTTCAGAAAGTGGATGAACAAGTCCAAACACAATATGCCATTTTGCCATTTTTTTTGCAACAGACCCAGTCATCTTTCACAAGGAAGTGAAGAACTTGAACACGAAATGATTTTGTATCTGAAACTTCCTGCATGATGCACATTTGCGAGCTGACGTCAGACCAGCTTTGGCTAACAATAAAACATTTCTGCATGTGACAGTTTCAGCCACAGCCAGCACTCTCTTCTGCAACCAAGGATCCTCAGTACATTAAAAAAAATTCTCCCTCCAAACAGAAATTATTAACTTAAAGTGTACATCATTTTATACACTAGTTTTCTATTTTTAAAGGTCTTAACGTTCAACATGCCTACCCTCCCTGAAAATTCAACAGACATTCCAGCTTTGTGCTAAACTGTCTCACAATTACAAACTGTTTAAATGTCTTTAAAATAATTAATTTTGAAAGTTCAAAAATAGCACTTGCACCATTTCATTGTCACAAGCATCTTCCTACTCTGATGAGCACTACATAGATTCCAACCTTTACTTTCTAGTGTAGCCTACACTGTTTGCAAACCATTTTAGTGTGAGTGACAAAGGTGAACAAATGGATAATAATGCTAATAATTTATGAAGATCCAGATTATGTTTTTATTAAAATCAACAGCAAAGTTTGCTTAGCAAATCATAAACAAAGGTGTACAGAATTAAAATTGGTAATACAACAATTATTGATGATGAATGAGAATATTCTGCTGCGATAAATTCTGAAAATCCAGTGTTAATACAACAAAAAAGTAATGCTGTAACTCCAAAAGCGCAGAGAGAAAAATTGATTTTCTCAGCTGATTCATTTAGGATCTCGAGGCTTGTCATTGCCTAAGCTAAACTTTTGGATATAAGAAAATAGGAATTTATATTTATATGTAGATTACATGTTCTAAAATTATACTATTTCAGATCTCAAACTACCCATTAGTTAAATACTGTGTAGATGTTACACCTCCAAGATCATAGATGCCTTGATGATGCAGTCATTTCCTGTTTTTACAGAACTGAGGTACCATCAGAATTTCCATTTAAGATGAAAAATGCCTTTCAGGCCTAAAAAAAAGGAAGCATATAAAAGAAAATGCAGCTTTGAGTTTCTAAAAAGATACTCTTTTTAACCTCCAAAACTAAAAACTGAATTGTAGACCCTCTGCTATAAAAGCACTGCCTGTGTGCCCACTGGTGAGTCAGTGACTTTAGGGCACTCTGCACGAGCAGGGGTTTGTCTGACAGCGCCTTCCAGGGTGTGAGGGCTCCGGTGGGGCAGCTGTGTGAGGCCATTTCACTGGCCTGTGTATCACAGCAAAAACCTGCTCGTAGAATAATGCACTCTGAGTAACTCACTCTGAAAGTTAAGCCAACAGACTCGTTGGACAGCAGTAAATCACTGTCAAGCAATGAGAGACACATTGATGGTTATAACTCTTTTCTCTGTTGACACATCAATCTGTCTGTCATCCAATTCAGAAAAGAATCCATTACATTAATATGTTTCCACAGGCAAATTCAGGAATTCTGATTTTAATCTAATCAGGGTAGTTATGTCTGTAAATATCAATTTTAGCTTGTTTAAATTTCTTCTTACAAAAAATGAAATTTCAGTTTAAAAGATGAAACACTTCGAGTTGAAAAGAACTAATTATTAGTGTTGTAAATGAAATTTTTTTTTGTAACACTGCTTCTGGAGAAGGTAATAGTGCATAAAACAGAAATGAAGCTAAAACTAGAATATTCTTATTCAGAAGAAGACAGGTACATGAGATAGTTCAGGTATATTAAAAATTCACAAGAGTCTTTCCTTACTCCTTCATCAAAGAGAATTAGCTGATAGATATTTTTTCAATCACATACACACTAATGCTCCATCAAATAAATAACAACTCAAAAAGGCATAATTCTACTGAATCAATGGAGGTGCCCCTGTAGGCCCAGATGGAGATGAAAATCATAGGAGGCTGAGAGACAGTCTCCTTAAGCTCGTTTCTAACACCAAACACACTACTTTTTTGCAGAGAAGCTCTATTTTTTTTATTCAAGTTCACACCTGCATTTTTGGAGAAATTTGATTCAGCCAGCCATCAGAGCATGTGATGAATCTGAACTAGGTGAGAATTCAAGGTTTTAGATCTTCAGAAAAGAGCAAAGTGTTTCACAGTATTTCACCTTTGAAGTGGAGGTTTCTTCTGGTACAGACAAAATCAAACGAACTGAAATGAGGGTCTTTTTTTCTCTGGAATTTTATTCATGATCTTTGTATTTTCAGTCTAATACTGCTCTCTGAAGATCATTTTAGTGCCCAGTTAAGTTAACTCATTTCCTTTCTGATCCAGAAGTACCAAGATATTCTTCCCTAATTCAGTCCACATGGCTGGAACTTGAAAGCTACCTTAATGAGACCAATATAATTGTTTTCAGCTTTCTGAATATTTTCATTAAGGATAAAGAAAAGTGTGGATATTCACAAACTAACAAAGGCATCCTGGGCTAAAAGAGCAAAATAGAAGTTATTTCTTTCAATAGATTGGATCACACAGGTAACCTTTGCTATTACTATTTATGTACTTCAAGTGTGTCAAGAGAAGACAGCATTAAATTGTACAATGCCAGATATGTAGAGATGATAATTTTCTACCAATATTATTTCTCTAGGCAATTTCTCTGAAACGTTAGAAAGGTTATCTACCTTAACAAATCATCATGTTTCTCAGTACGTCAATACTGTGTTGCATTCACGTTAGCATTTTCATCCACTTGTGGAAAACTATGATGAAAATACACGGCAATTGCTTACAGAATAAAAATGTATTACTGACTCATGTACCATTTATTGTGAAAGTTGCCTAGATATCATAAAGCTCTTAAAATCATGATTGTTGCATATGAATATTGGCAGATGTACTAATGTAATTTTAAGGTTCAAGCAGGACAAAGAATTTATATTTGTCTATGGCTTGTGGTCTATAACTTATTTACCTCCACATAAGCTTTTATCTTTCTGTAAATAATTCTGCATTTTACCCCACTATTTTCTTTCTGGCTGTGTCTTGCATCAGACATATTTCAGATCACTACTCAGTACTAAAGGCTTGACACGAATATTTTGGTACCATTGCTTCCACGGTACACAATCAAGCTCAGAATGCATATTTTTTTCCTCTTTTAACCTAGAGGTGACCTGCCACTGGAATGCAGTTTCCTCTTTCATCATCATTACTCCATAAAAGCACTAATAGCACTATGTCATGCAACATTTTAAACAAAAACCCTCACAGAGCAGTAATTACATTCCTGCTTAGATAATAAAGGGAATTTTCCTTTATAGCTCAGAGGTGGACACAAAAGTAACAAATAATGAGAGAGACATTTGGAGTCTGTTTTTCCTGTGACACGGTTCCACAGACTGCAGCCAAGCAATGCCAGTGTGAACTTGGGGACAACTGACAGTCACGCAGAGGAGCAGAGCCCACGAGCAGATACTGACTTGCCCACCAGGAGGGCTGGTTGGAATGAACTGCAAGTAAAGGCATTTCTCAGAGGCTTAAAGTTTGCCGGCAAACACTCATTTTGGACAAGAAATTGAAACAGAACAGAACATCTTAGGAACTCTTAAACTTAAAAGCTTTAAAAAAATTCTGGTAATTGTTTACCACTGCAAGGTAAGCAGAATTATTATTATTTTAGCTGTACTAGAGCAGCTCGTAGGCACCGGGTGCAGGGGAGGCTCCCTGTGCTGACAAACAGAAAACAGAAGCACTAAGTGAGCTCCGATTCCAACTGTGACTACACAAAACCACAGCCAGCGAGGGACAGCGAAGGAAATACCAAGGCACTATTAATCAGCATGACAGGCAACAAGCATAGCACATCAGCAGCTGCTTCCCTGAGCAAGCTCGGGGAGTTAACCCTGTGGGGCTTCATGGCCACGTATCCTGGTGGATGCATGGTCTTTTGGTCCGTGAATGTAGGATGCTGGAGGGAAACCAGGGAGGACTGCTCTTCAAAGGGAAACCACTAAACCCTGCAAAAAATAACGGAGTGAGCTCAACTGCCACGCAGTTCCAGAAATTTACAGCCATGCTAACGAAGTGAAACAATTAATAGTGGTTAGAGGCAGCTGATATATGACTCTATACGCTCCACTAATTGGAATATTTGCAAACCTAAGACAGAAAAAGGTAATTCTTTTGCAGTGTTTGCTAAAAATTATTTGGGAATTTCCAGTTCCCTGCAGGCTTAAAGAGATCTCAAGAGAAGCATAAAATTATTGAATTAGTTTGGAGATACACTAAGCCTTTTAGCTCATATTTAATCAATGACAAACGAGGTACACTACATCTCTAAAAAGCAGATCACTCAATCAGGATCAAAACACAATTTTGAAATATCTAGCATAAGCATTTTTTAAATTCAGAATGTATCAGTAATTAATGTTTTGGTAAATTCAAAAGTCTTTTGATAGGGGTTTTCATTAGATGAAAAACTCCACATAACAGTTTAATATGAAGAATCTGGAAAAAACAATAATAATCACACGTGTAATTTTCAGGATTTTTTTTGGCAAAGAATTCAAACTACCATAGAACTGCAAATAAATATATTATTTCCTCAAGTCGTAGAATTATTTCCATTCAGAGAGGGAAAAAGGGACTCTGCATGTCAATTATTCTTCTATTTGTGCTAATCTTATGATTCAATTTAAATTAAAATTTGTTTCAGAAGACTCTTGTGTAGTGAAACAAAACAAATTTTAGTGTTTCAGTTTTGGTGATATGATTTAGCATTCAAAAAAGCACCTTTACAAACCAGCTCATTCTGCTGCATTTTTTAACTTTTGTAAACAGATTGCAGAGAAGGAGCCAATGCAGATCTGGACATCTTGTATGTCATCAGGCACAGCTTTTGAGTTTTTTATTGCATAAGGGATGGATTTCTGACAACACATTTTAAAAATTGCTTCTTTTCCAAAAAACGACAGGCAAGAAAATTACTCATGAAGAATAATCTTTGTTCCGTAAGTGTAGTCCCCCCCGGTTCTTTGCAATGGCTAAGGAAGTTGGCTATGAGTGTGGAACACCATACGGATTGCAGGGGACAAAATCTACCCAAAACTGTACACCAAAGTGTGTTTCCACAGCAATTTGTGGCTTCCATTCCAGACCCTGAGATGCAAAGACATCTGAGCTTTCCATAGCAGGGAGTATATAATCTCTTTGTATAGGAATGAGGTCAGATCTTTTGGACACCTATCATGGGACAACGCACTTCACAAAAAACTCACAAATCTTACTGATTTTTCAATAGTTATGACAGTTGTATGGCTTTTGATAGTTATACAGGGTTTTTAAAAAAAAGTTTTTACTTTTTCAACAGTATTTATTAAAGAAAATAATCATGAGTAAGAGGGAAAGTCTTTTATAAATGTAAACTGGAGCTGGAAACATCTGGTAGAAGTAAGCGGTCAATGCTCATCATAGTAAAGAATGAACAGAGTATTTCAATGCTTGGTGTTAAGGCATTATGGTGTTAAAACTTACAAAATACATTATATCAACAAATGTAATAACACTTGTATCAAAAACTATTTCAGCTAGTTATCATAGTATATTCAAAAGGAAAAGCAAATCCGACTCATAGACTTTAAACAATTCTAAATTAAAGTCATCAGTTGTATCAAGGGAATTAAACTTTTTCTAGGCACAATCCAAGCAACTGTATTTAGTGCACAGGTGAAATCAGAAAATAAGTATTATAAGAATGATGCAAGGAGAAAGACGAAATTATAGTGCTGAAATGTGTATGCTCAACTACTTTTTGTTTGTAAAGATGCTGCTCTTCTTGTAAATGTTACAGCAGTGAAACAGCTTTCCAAGAACAGTGTCCTGACTTCGTCTGATCTATTCAGCATTCAGCCTTCACGTTGTCTTTAATCCATCTAGCAAATTAATTAATATCTAACAGTGAGAGATCTAATTCTGGCCAAACGAGAGGTTCTTTCTGTTCTGATCTCTTGTAAATTCTCTGTTTCTCTCTCCTGTTATCTTTTGCCTTCACATCACCTCGCACAACTCTTACATATTTGTTCTTCGTATTACTTGACATTATTTCAACTATAGATACTAAGTAAAAATTTACTTATCTTCTCATAAATAACATAAAAATAACCTATGAAATATGTTAATGAGCAAGCATCTAAACAGAACTTGAGTCATACAGTGGAAAAAAAAAAACAGTTTCAATTAATGCACAGTATCTATTACATCTATGCCAAACAGAAGAATGAGCTGAACACAAAATGAACTTCTTGTTTTCCAATGAATGTTACTTAGCTTTAGTTCATAAAACATTAGCTGAGAAGATTAGGCCTATGAAACCTCAATTTTCCCACTCCAATGGGAATAGTGGAAAACAGTACATAAAAAAAAATAATAAAACCAGCCTCATTTTACTTAAAAAAACCCTAATACTGTGTCAATGTCCTCTTCCGGTGATTGATGGAGTAATATGGAAGTACACCAAAATACCATTTTTGTTGTCATTTAGAAAAACAAACATAACTGAATTCGACCAAAGAAACAATTGTACAGATAAAAAACACACTGGCCAGGCAAGAACACAATACAGTACAGGAAAGTATAGAGAAGTACAGAGATAACAGTGGCATTCAGTTAGCTGCCCAACTAATCAGGAACAAAGTGCTGACGGGCCTTGTAATGCAGTGGAAAATTGCAGGAGTCAAAGCTGAAAATCCCACAGGACTTTTTAGGCCCTCCCTTCTATGACTGTCTTCTTGATAAAGATGTACAAACTGCCATGAACTAGGGACTCATCTCAGGTCATGGCTTTTGCACAGCGCAGATGAATCAAGGAAAACAGAGTGCTAGAAGTGCCTTGGCAGGCTGGCCGCAAGAGCGAGAGAGACAGGCACTATGCTCTAGACCACGCCATCTCACGTCCATCATGCACATCTGATGCACAATGGAAGTGTCTTCAGGGGTTAAGGTGTGGGCTCAAGCAGGATCCTTCAAAAAGAGGACTTTTTAATAAAGTAGCACTTAGCAAGAGTGTGGCTGTGACTATGATGAAACAAGCCCAGCATAATTTTTAATATTTTGAAAGAAAATAAAAACACCTAATGCGGATCTGGCCTATTACAAAAAGTCTTAATGAATTTTCAAGTTCATTAACATGAATCTGTCCGCTAAGTTTTGCAGCTCATTTATTAAAACGCGTAACTTCGGTTCAGAACTCTAAAAGCTATGTAAACGGATGCATGAACTCTTAAAAGCTGTGATTAGGAACACCTGCATTAGTCACAGCATGGACAAGCATGAGCAAACCTACACAATGGTCACGGCTAAAGATGGCAATGGCTGATTTGGTAATCATGTGGACTCTTGTGTTCTTGGAAACCATCCATATGATTTAATATAGTTTTCCCTAATTTTGTATGCCGTCACATTCTTAATTACTCCTGCCAGGTCAGGAGAGTGTTTGAGCTCTTTCCTGACTAACTTCATGGTTAATGTTTGCTTAAGTTCCAAAATGAGAGTGCAGTGTTGTGGGACTACGAATCTTCCCATAGTACTTCAATATTCTTGAATGGTTTAGGGCTGAGAGAAGAATACGTAACCTAGAAGGAAGGTCTGTAAAGAACACAACATAATTATAAGCTCAAAGAAGTCTTTGGAAGAGAAAGAGAAGTCTAACTCTATTTGACTTGAATGATAGCATGAGTTAGGAGAGAGTTATGAAGCAAGGCAGGTAAAATGGGAAGGAGATACTATTTTGAACACAGGCAGAGAAGACACCAACTGGGAGAGGCTGACAGTGAAAAGGATCTGGTGCCGAGGACCCAGGTTGTCAGACTCCGAAGTTAGCTTAAAGGTCACCCTTGAAAGATAGCATTTCAAAGGGCAAATATTATAAGGTTGCCCTCTCTGCTCCTACAGCTGAATTAAGCCTCCAAGAGCTTGACTTTGAAGGATAGCACTCTAGAGCTTTGCCCAAACTGGCCTCTTCCCTTGCATCATTTTTCTATGTTAGAAGACAACACTTTATATAATTGTTTCAAGATCAGCAACACAAAGAGCAAGATTACATACAACGATAAAGAACATACGCATTAATCATGATGACCATCTACTACAGAATACCACATCAAGACAATTAGGTGGATGAGGCGGTTTTTTGGTGAGATAATGGTAAAATCACTAAAAACAAATTCATCAAAACAGGGAGATTTTACATACTTGGATGTGCTGTAAAAGAAATAAAATAAAAGTAGCAAGAAACATTAAAGTTACTAAAGAAAAAAAAAAGAATTCTTGCTGTAACAATCAGCAGTAGGAAAAATGTGGTTCAGTAGTTCAATATTCATTGGCATTATCAACAAATGACAGTGTGCAGGCTAAAGTTTTCAACACGTGCGCCTACCTTCACACAGAGGCCAAGCATGCAGGTGAATACCACAAATACTAATGAGGAAGAGGTGAAATCTCTGCCTAGAACAGAGAAACAACAGGTCAGAAAGCACTCATTGAGCTAGACCTTTTCAAATTACTGAGACCTGATAATCTGCCAGCTGGTTAACTGTTCACAGAATCTCAGGACAAGTAAAGGTATCTTAGAGGACTGAGAAAGTACGAAGTACTGAAAACCTGACAACACATATTGCCTAGAAACGCATGGGAAATGGGAAACAGAGGTGGAAATTACAGTCAGATTCATTCTGTGGTACATAATTAAAGACGTTACTTGTAAATACTGTTTATAAGGAAATAGGAGTCCATGCACTCTGCAAAAAAACCCACGAAGCAAATCCACCTAATTACACTTTATATAGCATTTATTAAAAAAATGACAGAAAAAAAAGTCTTAGAAGATTCTGACTTAAGAGACTCGTGAACAGTTCTTGGGTTTCTAAAGAAGGGTCTTCAAAAAATTAAATACTATCTTAGGAAAATGGAACTGCTTTATCTGAGCATTAGACACACACATGTACAGGATGTGGGAGGGAACTCAGGGCAAGCCACTCCACACGGGAAAACAGCATTGCACAGGGGTCTTTAATGGTCTTAAAAAGTGTCTTGACTGTTAAACATTTGCTTTTACCATGAAACAAAACTCCACCTTTAGGATTCAAGACCATATCATTCTACAAGTTCTTTAGTGTAAATTAAAGTGCACTTTCACATTGGAAAGGGACCATATAAAAATGATATTTAAAAGTCAGAAAATTGTCCTCCTAGTCCAAAACATCTTCCTAATTGTAAAGTCTCCTTTTGACATTGATAGAATTCTGAGATATTTCTAATTTGATTTTTCAATTGCTGTAAAAGAAAGCCAGGGAAAAACCCTGGTTCAGCACAGTGTTTTTTGGTAAGCAAATCCACAATAAGTAAGCAGAGGATTTGGTAAGTGATCAGATCCCTTCCCTACTCTAAATTCCCTATGAATCTCCAAATCACTGTCTATCTTTTCACACTTCAATCACAAATTCCATTCTGCACCTCTGAAAATTCTCCTGATTATTTTTCTATGGAAAAAAATATTTTCCTTAAGCAGCTCCTGCCTTGCACTAATCATCTGGCTTCATATTTGTCATCTTTTTATGCTGTCTAGAAGCGTGCTTAGCTTGCAAAAGCAGCGTGGGGAGATTTTTTAATTCTCTTTTTAAATACCTGGCACTCAGTAACGCAAGGTGAAAGAAATTGAATTCTGTGGAATATCATTTGGCTTTGATACAAGGTGCCCTACGATGTACACCACCTCTAAATTGAAAATTGGTGCTTTATCCAAGACCTCCAAAAAAAGATAAACTTCAGACAACATATTTTCCTTCTATGTTTTCCCACAAGTGTTGTCACTAATCCCTGAATATTCGTCCCCCCATCTCAGATTATAAATGGCTTTGTGATTAACCCTCAGAGTTTCTGACCTTGCCACTTTTGTGAAATAATAGCATAGGCTAGTGGAATTTTCTTTCAAATGAAATGTTTACTCTATAAACCTGTAACTGCTATATTGCATTATATTTTTATGTTTATTGTTATGAAATGATGTTATTTGTATGTATAATTCTGTAATAAAAAGAAAACAAAGATTGATGCTGAAAGAGAATGAAATTTCAGAACATGCTATAAAATTAATCTAATACCGGAAAATCATAAAAAGAGTGCAATTACTCTATTTACAGGTGAAAAGGAAAAACAATTGCATACATAAAAATAAACGCTTTATTGTTATAGTAAGAAGCTTATGAATATCAAAATGATAGTGAAATCCTCTTAACAAAAGGGTTAATCTCAGTTGTTCATCGGTTTTGACTATAACACAGACTCTATTTTAATACTATAAAACCTCATTCTTTACTCAAAAGTACCTTTGTATAACAAATATTGTAGCTACTCCAGAAGCTGCCTAAGTCTTCTTATACAAATCACATTGCACTCAACCTTAACTCCTTTTGTTTTGCAAAGCTGATACTCAACCATAGTACTCTCCTTTGCTGCCATTCTGAAAGGATCAACCGGTACCACCAGCCCAAACACCGATGAAAGAACCAGCTTATAAAATTTACCTTGCAAATACATTTACAGCCTTCAGAACTATCAAAGGACACAAATAAGCTACATTGATACTGGGATGGCTGGAACCATGGAATATGTCACGTTAGGGATGGAAGGGAGAAGGAGCAATTCTGACTACTGATTTATCACAGGATACCTGCTAATAGATCAGGGAAGCTCATGGGCTAGAGATTACCTGTTGAACAGTTTAAAAAAATGTAAAATCTAAAGTCCACAAGAAATATTAATGTTTACTGTTTAATGCTTTCCCTTTGGGGAATTTCCTTCTTAGGGGAGCTACTTTGGGAAAGTTTCAAGGAAACACCTGTTACAGTTTTTAAGATAACCAATAAAAAGCACCTGTGATTTTACACCATTACCCTCAAGGGACAAAGAAAATGCCTCCATGTGACAAAGTACTCATAATCAAGGAAACAGACAAATTTGGAAAGATCTGGAAGCAAAGCGGCATACCAATACAAAATTGACTTGAGTCACATCCTTTCTTGCTGGACTGTACTTTGATGGCATAAAAGAAAGATAAAAAGGAAAAGAGAAAAAATAAACTATATGTGGCTCCTCAAATTTACCCCCATACCTACATACAGTGTAAGGAAGAAAAAGGTTGGGTGCCAACACCTGAAACACCCACCAGCCACTAAGGAAGTTAAAACAACAACAAAAGCGGCTTTTGTTCCAGCCAAGGACCTTACTTGTAAGGAAAGGCCTCAAGTCACCCACCAAAGTCAGACACTATATCCTCCTTTTGCAATGGAATGTGCAAACAGATAAGGAGGAACCATGTTAAGTCAAAGCAAAATGGAAGAAGCCTGTGGAAAGAGCTACTTCCTGAGCTATAGTAATTAAAAGCATTGACATATCTATGAAAGAAGGGAATGGGTAATCTTTATTATACTGTAAGCAAGGCAAACAGCAGATTGATATCCCCTGGCACAGGAATATGCTACTAAATATTTGAAGACAAGCTGTGACTTCAAATATCACATCCAACTGCAACTTTAATTTTTTTTTTTTTGCAGAAAAAGCAACTCATGCTGAGGAAGATATGGCTTACTTGAAACTTATTTACTGTCATAACAGATGGTGAAGACTAGAGAGAATATAAATGAAAAATATGGGGGCCCAATAAATGTCAAGGCTCCCAACTTGGTTTGTAAAATTAAAAGAAAAAAAAAAGGAAAGAAGCTATATCTATGCAAGATACAAAAACTTATCAGAATAGATCAGCTTTTTAACATCATGGAAATAACCATTTTTGTGCCCACACAATGTGAGAGTAAAAATTGCACTGATGTTGCAGTCACAGCCATCCTGAGAGAGTCATGCAGCATTATCTATACAGATTTACCACATTCAAAGCTCCTTTCCAGGCATTTATCGCCAAAGCTCTGGTGGACCATGAACATTTTATCAGTTACTTTAGGATGGTCAAGATTGTTTCCTGAGAAGCCATATGGCAGGGTAGGTTTTGTCAGCTGTGTTTGTAATCCTAGGAACTGCAGCCTGAGCATGCAGGTCAGAGCTAGAGCCAGAGCTATGGATCCAAAGTCTTCTCTTGGCTGGGAATTTTTAAGCCTGGGGTTCTCATTTCTAAACAAAACAAAATTCTGAAATAGCAAAACCTTCTGCAAAATAGAATTATTCTTTATGCTCAGCCCCCTCTAAGGCTCACCTCAACCTCTCTCAAGTTCAGAGAGAACTGAGGACTCTTACGACTCCCCAAAAAGGCACCTGGCATCCTATAAAATTGTACTTCTGTTCCTTTTTACAGAGAAGTATATTTGCATTATGCATCCTTCATTATTTTATGAGATACGCAGGTGAACTAAGAACCACTGAAGAATGAACCACATCCATTCACTTACGAAGGGAAACTGCATTTGCATTGTTACTGGTGCTGTTATTATCCTGGCAACACTTTTGAGCACAAAAGCAAACAAAATTAAGGCAGAACTAAAACAAAACAGGTAAACAAAAATCTGAAATATATTGTCAATGTAAACTTATATAACAAAGCTGAAGCTGAACAAGTATAACTCATTGGAAAGGGGAGATTACACAGTTACACTATGCAATGAATTAACAGTGTAGTTCACACAGAAGTACAAAGCTAGCAGCAAAATAAGCAAGATTCTATATTTAGCTTCTCTGTTGCTGTTTTCTATCACCTAGATGACTAAAAAATACACCACTTTAATGCAATATCGCATTCACTAAAATACTTCACAGCTAATTTTACTTCAAATCCAGTAATGAATTTCAGAACATGGTAAGAAATGGAGTATTAAATACCCTATAATGGCACAAAGAAAAATAAAATCATGAGTATATTTTTATATAGTTTCTCTTAATGAAAAACAAGGAAACATACACAAAGTATTTTGAGTTTTTCATGTTGCTACCTTTTATGTTTTCTGTGCATTGTATTTGAATGCTGTCCTCTTGATTATATTCTCTGAAATACTTGTTTGAAGTAAGATACTTTATTTTAATAAGTGGAACAAAGCTTTGAATAGCTTGGTTCAAAAAACAGTTTTAAATGAAAGGAGCTGTTGCTAAGCACAGGGATCTTTGCCAAATACTTTTTAAATGGTTTATTGTGCCCTAGCAATCCTGAGATTAAAAACATCTCTTGAATTACAATGACACATCAAAAAATAAAATTAATGTGGGGGTTTTCATTACAAGAATTGAGCCTCTGTGTGTTATTCTTTCCATTAGATAAGAAAGAAACATACTGTGGTACATTGTTTTTGCTGTCAGAGTGAGCTTTTAAGCAAATATACAGTATCACACTATATCCCTCATGGATTCAATCACGTACTGTATGAGTTCTTCTATTAATTTAACTTAATGCGGTGGATTTAAGAGATAGACTGTATATTTTCACATATTTTTCTGTACTGGGGATGAGTTATTTTTAGACTCCATAAGTCTTCATCAAAATCAGAAGACTGCACTGCCTCATATGACTACAATATGAATAATAGTATTGCCTCACTCTGTAATAAACATTTAATTTTCCACTGTTCTTGCAACAGTTACAAAAC
Organism: Dromococcyx pavoninus; assembly: GCA_033558185.1. NCBI lineage: Eukaryota > Metazoa > Chordata > Aves > Cuculiformes > Neomorphidae > Dromococcyx > Dromococcyx pavoninus. The sequence goes on from JAUMJL010000137.1 coordinate 731,460, forward strand.
AATTGCTTTGCCAGGCTTTTATATTGCGACACTGTGGAGCGTATAGATCTCATTGTCAATGAGAACCCTGAATGCAGAGAACTAGACATTTTAAAGAAAACCAAAATCAATAGCATTTCCTAGCTAATACCAGTACTCTTAACGGTGTTGGCCTCATAGTGCACAAATTATGATTTAGAACAGGGAAAAAGGAAGTAGCGAAGACAACAGAGAAAGCAGCTGCTAATTGATTTCCAAGCAAACTTGATTTCCACATCCTGAAATCCTATTTTAGCTTGTATCTAGGGGGCTGTGAATATATGATAAACCAAAGTCACAGCTCCAGATATCTCAGGCTGGGTATGAAAGCAGGGACACGTAGATGAGTAAGATTTTTCTTGAAATCACTAACTGATGTGTTTTGCCTAACATTTCATAAGATATTGGTGAAATACAGCACATGTACCTTGCCAGATAACACGGGTACATTGGTACTCTATGGCTCTAGCTCATAGGTTTTATCTCTCAAGGTACAATTTCCTGCATTGTTTCTCAAGGACAAATAAAATAATTCATCTGCAATTTACAGATTATAGCAAATTAAAACAAAACACACTGTGCACATTAAAATCTCAGCTAGGTAAACTGGCAGATCTAAACACAATGACTGGAACCCATCAGTCAAACTACCTTTGTCTTGTTCCTCACACACAAGTTAGTCAAAAATAAATGTGAACATACCTAACTCAGGCGAATGATGGTGAAATCCAGCCACTTTCATATCTCATATACTTTCACAGATAATCGTTATAAAGATATCTATTCATTATTTATTTATCCCAGAATATTTCGCTCTCAAAGAATTTCTATATTTTAGTAATTATCCCCCCAAAATTCTATATTTTACTAATTTGTGACACTGCTTTCAATAGAATTTGAACATACAGGTAGACAGCTTTTTCCTCGCCTTTTTGTACTTCCCCATATTGAAAAGAAAATACATGAAAAAGAAGAGCAATATGTCAAAAGGAAAACCAAAGTCACCTTCTCAAATGCACCATGGATTCTTTGCCCCTCCAAGGTGGTACAATTGCTCAGGATTTCAGTGGGGACCTAAAATGGGCATCAAGTCATTCCCTTGCTGTAAGGGTACTGCTGGCACAAATTCGCATTACTGGAGCTTCCATATTTAAGATGAGGGAGAAGTATGATGGGAAGAGAGAAGAGTCATGACAGACGAGATAAAGTACACCCATCTTCCACTGCTGTAATGTACAGCAACCTTCAGCTACAACCATTTTTAAGAAAGGGTGAAGAACACAACTTTGATCAAGGAGTCTATAAACAGGTTTCTGATCCACTTCCTCAGCAGTGCCCGGTGCTGAGCCAAGCTGACGGGCAGACTCTGGCCATACAGCAAGGCTGGGCATGACAGCAGTGGGAAAGGTGACTGGAGAAAAAACAAGGCCTGGAGTAAAAAAACCATAATGGTGTATGTAGCACATCCTCAAAGCCAGCAGAGAAAAGGTGACAACAATGAAAGCAAGAACAACAGTAAAGGTGACTTCAGCTACGTGCATAACCGAACCAAAATACTTGCACTCGCACGTCGTGACTTAAACAACAGATGACACTTGGGGAGGATATCTCTTGTCAGAGGTTTCACTGTGTTTTTGGAATGACCTTCCACAAAGAAGTTTGCCTCCAAAGAAGTTGTCTCCTTTCAAAGAACTAGGAAATTTATATTAACATTGCCTCATCTAGCATTGCACAAGCTATGCAAAGACTGATATGAATTTGCATTTCTTTGTGTCTGAAACTCGCAGAAGGTTGTTTCACACTCCCAAAAGCCTACTGACAGGAGTGAACTTGATATTTGCTTTTAAAAAGACACACACTTCAAAGACGCCGTATGCTGCCCAAGTTGAGAAATACCTGTACAAAACTATATTTTTAAGACACTATGTATGTCAACTGGAGACACTTAACGTTCCTTCTTCCTGAGATCCCTCCTGAATCCACTCATACACATAATGGGGGTAATCTGGATTCTCACTGCCTTCAGTCGCACAGGATTACAGTTCACCAAGCCCACCGACCTCAAGGGGAGTCCAAAGGCAATGAATGCACTAGGAAAAATATTCCTAAACCTGCCCCATTTGAATCCCTGCTCTGATAGGAAATAACACACTTTAAAAATGAATCAGATCCCTTCAACCTCTGCTGAAAGAAGGCCATCACAGTTTACAGCGCTGAAAAGCTAAAGAAGAAATATAAAAGAAAACGAAAACAATTACATACCTTTACATGCATCTTCAGGAAATATATACTTTTCTGTTTTTCTTTGGTAATACTTCGTAAATCCAGATTTCTCCAACACAAGGGGAAAACACAGTCTCACGTAAAACACCCATCCAACAGGAAAGGCATTTATTGGTCTCAGAAGCCAATATCACCAAACCCAAAATGCACCGTTATTTGGCCAAAGATGAAATGAATCGCCATGACATTCTAACCTACAAGATGTGCTCTTCATCACCAGTCAATATTCAATAACACTCATTAAAAGAATTAAATGTTGGTGGCTTTGAACATCGGCACTAGATCTGACTACTGCAATTTCATTTATTCCTCTTCAGTTCTGTGGATTCTTGTTTATTCAGACACGCCATATAAAGTAAGTCTGAAGTAATCATTTTCTCATTTCCTAAACCCCTTAACTATGTTAATAATTAAGGATTTTTTTCTTTATACAGATTTAAAAGCGAATTAACACAACTGGATAAGCAGTAATTCTCATTATCAAATTTCCAATATTCTCTATAGCAACAAATTAATTTTTATGTTTGAATTTTCTTAGGACAAGGATCAGACTGCAATCTTTCCCAGCATCAATGTGTACCTCACTCTTACAAATAAAAAAAATGCCTGTGCCAAAATCAGTGTTTTGAACAAATTATCCACGTTAAATATATTAGAAAAAAAAAACCACAAGCAGAGTAAATGAAATTGACTCTATGCTAGTAATAGCTTAATAAGAGCAAATTGCTCATCCTTCATTAGTTACCCAAGATAAATTACTTATTTCTAAACCAAAAGTAAAGCTTTTGTGGAAAAACTTATAAAAATGGAAAAACATGGCATAATTGCTGAGGTTATTTAATTGTCAGGAAGAGATTTCTGTATAACTTGTCTTTGTTTCAGACAGCACCAGTTTCTTACTGGGGCACTCAGCTTAGAGCTTATTTTTTAAATTAAATTTCAGTTATAATAAACTCTTGCATAGATTAAAGCAAAATATCGTAGCGGCAGCAAGTGGATGATGTTATTTCAGTGAGGAAATGTTGAAAGTTTCATGTTTCTCTAACAACGGCTCTGTCTCATTTAACTGGAGCAGGTACTGTGCAGATAATTTTCCCTATTTGGCAATTGCAGTTTTCACTGGTGGTCAAGTGAAAACTAAACAGGCTTTGGGTTCTGGAACCTCCTTAAGCCCTTCTGTAAAGTGAACACTGAAATTTCGAAATGAAGAATAAATTGAATTAAGTTCTCAGAGTGCGTTTTGCCTGTTACCGAATAACACGTGGAGGGAGTGAAGCACGGAGGGAGGGAAGGCCTGGGAGCCGGCTCTGCGGGCACCCCGGCAGCCGCTGAGGGGCAGGAACGGGCTGAGCGCGGAGGCGCAGGAGGGGCCGCCCCGGCCCCGCGTGCCCGGGGCGCGAAGGGCGCGCACGGCCCCGCCCGCCCCGCTCAGCCGCGCTGCCCGCAGGGCGCCACCTGGCGGCGCGAGGCGGAGCCGCTGCGGGGCAGCTCGGCGGGAGGGCGAGGGGGCCTCGGGGACCGCGGGGTCCTAATGCACCCCCGCCGCACGCATCTCGTGCTTTTCGCAGAGCTGAGTAGTGGATTTAATGACACAGCCGTGGCGAAGGAAAGATGCTGCATGTCACAGGTCTACCCGTGTCACTTATCCCTCACCAGGTCAGAGATGCTTTGGGTTATTTAAATGAGGAATTTGTCAGCTGTGCTAAGACGGTTTTTGCTGACCTGGTCTTTTTTTCCCTTTCATAATAGACTTCTGTTTTTGTTCTCTATATAATATCTAAAAATACTCATTTTCCGGTGCAGTTATCCATATTTCAGTTCTTTACAGCACATATGGCTTTTGGAGCCATTCTTTCCTTCCTCTCCCTTTTGTAACATCATCTCATCTTCCCAGTCCCCTGGTTTTTGTACCAGACAGCAGCTGAGAAAACTACTAAGGATCTTCCTTCCAGTTATCTCTAAGTTGTTACATGCGACTTGTTTAATCTTTTAAATAAAGTCTATACTCTTAGATTAGTGCCAGAACATCAAAATATGCTGTTTAGCGAATATACAGAGAACCAGTGGGGTCTAAAGCCTTTGAAAACCACAGCTATGGTTCTGTAACATTTCCTTAGTCACTAACCAACAATAATCGAAAAGCAACGCATATATACCTCTAAGTATACAGGTCTGTTATGTAATTTACATATAGTATACACTATAAATTGTTCAATAGTAAGTGAAAGTTATTAGTCCCTAATTTAAAGTGAAAATGCAAAATTCATTCTGAAAGTGACAATGCCATTTCCATTCTGCAAACATTTGGCAAGTATTGTTTAGGAGTGATGTTACAAGATCCAGTTGAAGTGTCTTCATGCTTCTGAAGTGAACAATACAGCCAGCTTTTCTTCATTTTCCTACAAGTTTTAACAGATCCGTAACTTTCCCCTGCCTGTGCAAAGCTTTGCAAAATAACACACTGGTTTACCTTTATTGTTTGGCAGGGAAAAGAAATTCTGCACCTTGGAAATTACTACAGTCAGATAGGCTTAATAGGGAAGCAATTTTACCATTGTTGGGGCAATTACAGGAAAATATGCACTTTTTAATGACTCAACAAATTGAGAATATCTAGTTGCTTGAACAGTTAGCTGAAGAGAGCAGAGCTCGGGCTATTGTCTTAGCTCTGGCTGGTGACTCTGAGCATTACAATCCCATGAGCCGCAAGGCCTGAATCTGTTCATGGATTCTTATCCATTTTCCCAGGCTCTGTCTCTGGAAATTAGCTTCAAAGTTGAAGATACTGTATTTTAGGAAATATTTCAATCTCTTTTTCACATTTACATTTAAACCTATGGAATTTTAAATAACTGACTTCCACAAAACAAACCCCCCAAAATGAAACACCCTATGAATTACTAAAATTATTTTAAATATTTCCCTTAACCCACACTGCTAGTGATACAACATCCTTCTGTCAGCCTTTTTGTGCTTCTTTATTTGCTTGCTTTTCCTTAGTCTCTTTCCACATGATTTACACATTCTTAACTGAAATGATAGCTGCTTATCTGCCCCTGCATCTTGTATAAATCTTTCTGAATTTGGTCACATGACCTCTTGTTTTTCATGGCCTGCCACTCCCCTGCAACACAGAAACCAAAGTGTGTCCTATCCCTTGACTTCATGGTCTTTTCTTTTTTTCCAGACCATTGGTTTATAAAATGAACAAAATTGGTCCTAATAGTGATCTCCTGTAGCACTCCACTAATCACTTAGCTCTTTCCCAAGCCACTACCCACTCACAAATACCTCTGTCTTTGATGTCTCAGAAGATAATTTATCTATTCACATACCTCAGCTACTATAAAGTATCAAAATTACAGACCTTGCAGGTTATTCTTTTGTTTTGCTCTATCAACAGATTTCCTAAATGGTAGGAAAATTATGTCTATGGACCCAATTTACCTTGTTACTGCATAGCAATGATTTGTTAAACATAATCAAATTTTTGTGGCTGCCTTTAACCATAGCATTCCAGTCACCTCCACTGGGGCCTGGTATAAAAGTAAATGGAGTAGGAAAAAAAATTAAACATGAAGATCATTCTGTGCACTATGTTACCATCAGAGCACAGGTAGTATAATATCTCAGCATTTTGACTCTGTGGAACTTTTTTTAAAAAACCTTAACAAATAGTCAATATAATCTCTTACCTCTAGACAGAGATGTGCAAACATGCAAATCCATGCATACTGCTTTTTGTTTAGGAATCCATAATCTGACTCAAATTATAGCAACAATATACACGTGCTCAACAGTATCACAATTTGTATATTTTATATCTCAGAATATCTTCTGTACAGCTTCTTCTGTACCTCCCTTCTTAATACTGAAGTTCTAAAGCAGTCAAGGAGCAACCACCTCATGGAGTAACAACTATGAGTCATGGGCAGAAGTATGGATTTCAAACAATAAGTGAAAAATATTGATGGAAAGGTTTGCTCTGAGCTGCTGACATCCTTTAGCTATAAAGCAAATATAAAAGCAAAATAAAGTTTGGAGAAAAATAGAAGTTCTGCTTTATATTTACTCTGCGCTCACAAAATTCCTTCTTTCTTTCCTTGACTAGCCAGAGACATAAAAATTCTATTACAACAAAAGAATTTGTTCCAGACCCCATCAAATGTCAGAGGCGTTCTGATAGCTAAGTGCCAACACAAGATAAAGATTAATAATAGTGGCAGCAACCTCCTTTCCCAAGACTTCTATAAAGAAAAGGGTCAGAGAATACCAATGTAGCTGCATACACACTTCTTGGCTGCTACCTTTTCATTTGTGTTGGTTCCAGTGTGAGCCTTATCATGAATCTCTTGACTTATTGTCAAAATTCCTGTGGATTATAATGACACGATATCACCTCTTCAACCTTTTTTCCTCGGGAAAAAAAAAGGCTATGTCACAATGCAGAAATATTGTTTGTATTCCAAACCAGTAACACACATTCCTGCAAACACAGTGACTGTATGGACGTTCCACTCATGCATAAAGAGATCCTTAACAGGCTGTCTTTACTCACAGGGCCCTTCAACAGGTATTCCTGCTTATGTCTAGTAGTGATATGTATTGTAAACGTGCACACCATATTATTTTATATTAAAACAGAAACAGATTGTTTCATATAGTTGAAATAACTGATAACAGAAGGCACAGCCATGCTAATTTATGTTGATCGGGATCTGTGCACATTTTCAAATCTTTGAAGAAAAGCAACTCTAACTTAAGCTGTTATGTGTAAAACCATCATGAAAGCTCGACTGGAAAGAGCTGAAAAAATAGCTGTGCAAGATATTGTAAAGAGTATTTAAATTCTTGTCAACTTCAAATTTGAAGCAAGATTACACTAATTCCCTTGTTGAGATTTAGAAGCACTCCTGCATTTTGATCATGAACAAAGTTAGTGGATAGATGCAATGAAAGAAGTGATTTGAAGTAAGCCAGAAACTCTTAAGCCAGCTATGAATTTAGGAGAGAAAAGTACAAGTATAATATCTTAATTACATAATTAATGACAAAAAATCTTACTTCTCATAAGATATTAATGGGAATTTTCACCCCACCCCACTCCCCTTGCTTTCTGCCCTCAGCATTACTAACAAAATAATGAACACTGTCCCTGGGTGGCAATGTGCTCGGACTACCAAGGTGCATATACGAGCATTTCCTGCGCTGCGATGGTATTAACTGTGGTAATTTCAAGCTCCATGAGAAACAAGACAACAAATCAATGTTTATCAAATGGAAAAAAAAGTAAGGAAAAAAATGAAAAAGCAGAGCTAATGGACAGCCTTCTGTATTACAGAGGGAGAGTTACAAACAGTTATTTGGCAACACTGATAAGAACAGGAAAATGCCCTTGTGAAGAGCAGTGGCTGTTCTAGTATCAGTGGCAATGTCTGCTCTATTTCTGACCTCCTCTGACTGTGCTGGTAGGGAATTACCAGAGGTTAATCCTAGCAAAGCAGCAGAAGAGGCAGCTTGAACAGGCACTGAAATTTAGTTCTCCACGAGACTGGAACAATTAGGACAAATGATAACAGCCAAAACTGTTTATCACTTCAAGAGTAAGTTACTACAGGGATCAGAAGTTAATGGGCAGTTCAGCAGCAGATGCTTTTTGCTGTGGACGTAGACACACTGGTCCTTACTGCAAAATCACATTTTTAGACAGCTAAATATGCTAAAGCATGGAGGCAGATATCTGCACAAAACAAATATGGAAGCTTGGGCTTTTGCTAGGGTGGAGATTTTCTCATCACCATCCACCACCTGCTTCACCACCACAACATACTGGCAGGGGACATAGTTGTTTTTTCCAATTTCAAATACTTTTGGAGTACGAGAGATGATATCTATTTTAAAAGTGCAGGCTGAAGAACCCCATTCATGTATTACTAGTGTCTCATTTAAAATTTCTGCCTTCATTTATGAAAGCATCAGAATTTTCTTTCCCTCATGGCATTTGATGGAGGCCCTGCCCTATCACAGGAAACACAGAGAAAAAGGGGGTTTAGTACAGATGTAATAAATCTCTCCACTCAGCCAGAGCATCCCACGTGCCTGGGGCTGTAGCAGCCAGTGCATGGCAAATGCACCTCCTTGATGCCTCTGCAAAGGACATACAGGACTGTTTGGACATTTGTAACAAATCAGCCAACAGTGAATATAACAGGTAACGTCTATAATCACGCCTCAAGGAGATTCATCTCATGGTATCAGGATTTCCACTCTTTCCTGAAAGATCACTTCTTTTCTGGGGCATCCAGACAATAACTTTATCTTACATATTTATTGTACTCCATCAGTGATTCCCCATTGGCTTGTGTTTGGAATAGGTCTGGGGAAGCTTTAGGCTGATGGGTTTCCAGCAAATGTAGCACAAAAATCGACTTTTCAGCAGCACCAGTTACAAACCCCATTGAGTCACCATCCCTGGAGGGATTTCAAAGATGTGTAGATGTGATGCTTAGAGACATGGTTTAGTGGTGGAGTTGGCAGTGCTAGGTTAAATGTTGGACTCAATGATCTTAAAGGTCTTTTCCAACCTGACCAATTCTATGATTAATGTAGAGAGACCTACTAACTAATACACCTGCAGGATCTAGAGACGAATCGAGAAGGCTTTGCTTTTTTCAACATCTCAGGCTTTTCTGACATGAATTCAATATATTGTCACAGAGAAATATTATACCTGTAATTTTTTAGGTTTCAAAAATATGAAGACTATCCAAGAATGACAGAATAAGATTTTTTTTTTCAGTAATTCTTATTGTGAATTAGTTAAAATTTAGGGTACAGTAGGGTACATATATTTATGAACTTTGAACAACACTGGAGCATCCACATAATTCACTTCTGAGGTTATTTCATTGCCATCTGAAGCACGTATGGAGAGATGGGGCCTGCTCTAATTACAATATTGTAGTTTTGACTGGCAGACAATATGTCTACCATCAACTCATTTGAAAGCCATGTGTTGCGACAGTTCCTTGTCCGATCCCAAAGTGTACAGAATCGAGATGAATCATTGCCTTGTTGCTATACACTAATCCCACAGTAAATACAATTCTAGAACACACACATACAAAGAACAGCAACGTGGGCCAAGAGGTACTCCAGGATTTTTGTATCTCTTCCTAATTGTTAGTATCTGTTGACTTTTTAAACATGACCAGAGCATTTTTGAATAACTCTTTAAAACATATAAAACCCAAACAAAACTACTATTTCCAAACTTCCTGAACTTCACATTTGGAATTCTAAAGCAAAGTAAATCTGAATCTGAAAATTCTAAAGCCTCCGTTTTTGAGATCACAGGGAAAAACCTTTGATATTATTACATGGTACTAATGCGCACAAATATACAGCTGACACTGAGACAATGTTTTTATTCTGACCTCACACAGGCCTGTATAAGTATAATTATTATGCAGCATAATATGACAGAGATATCTGTCATTAGTAGAATTTCTGGAATTTTGAGCATACATTTCAATAGCCTAAGTGGACCTAGCTTGGCAACTTAGCTGACCCTGGAAAAGAGTGCCTTATGTTCATCTTGTGCAATCTGTCCAGTAACAGATGTACACCATTAAGATGTAAAGTGAGGTGGAGGAGGAGAGGAATGACAGGAGAAGAGTCAGGCCATTTAGCAGAAGAGCCATGAGTTTCAGCAGGCCATCACGAAGGATGCACAGCAATATACCAATAATTCAGAACAGGTTTCAAGTAAATCTGTGATAAACAAATTACTATTTTTAAAGTACTGCATTTTCTTTATGTTAAATGATATGTAAACATTAAAAAAAAAAGGTATCTGTGCTGTGTTTGAGAGCACAAGATGGGAAGAGAAAGCAAAGAGACTGAGGTCTAACAGAGGGCACCACGACAGCTGAAGAGGCGTAGTGAATTTGACCAGCTTGAAGGGATACCTTGGTGTCAGATGGAGCAGTTTTCCTCCAGCGCCACAGACCTGAGTCACCGAGGAAGTATGAAGCCCACAGGTAGTAAAGTTCTCCAGATTAACAGCTTGTGTTGATGACATGTTCAGGTGTTTGAGTCACTCCTGTCACGCTATTAACTCATCTTCCTTATTACTGCAATGAATGCACTTAAAGATTAGTTTTACTGGATTTAAGCTCTATGCTGCCTATTGGTCTCTGTGAAATTTTCTCACCTGTGTTTATTCAGTTACTACCAGAAACATGTAAAAATGGGCAAGACTTGCAATTACTTGTTTTTTAAATTGTTCAAAGTGCCACTTTCCAGGACTATCGCAACATAAAAATGTTCATCATATCTGCCCAAATGTGATATAAATTATTAAAGGCAAGTGTAACAATTAAGCAGATTTATTAGCCTTAATACATCATGCAATTACTGAATGACTTCTTTTTAAAGCTTCTCTTTTTCTCTGCAATCAAAACTTTTGTTTTACATACTATATTTTATTTATCAATACGCATTATTTTAAGAATGAGCTATCCAAAGTCAAATGTTGCAATGACAGCTTATAATTAACACATGAAGTACATAGATACTTATTAGCATCACAATGGTAATCTCAAGGGAGTGAAAGAAGCCTCTTTCAGACTGAGTTTTCAGTAAATAATTTATAGACAAAACAATCGCTGTAACTGTCACTAAAATACACCTTTATTTGCAGTCTTAGTACACGAACCACTGATTGACTGAAGAAGGACTGTTCATACCTAAAAGAAGTCTCTTTTACCACAAGGCCAGTAGCAAAAGATGGAAGAATAACAGCCAAGTTTGTATTTCCCTTGCCTATGGCATGAGATCTACTCTGTGAAGAATTGAAGAGTAGTTTTCAGGGCTGTCCAGGATTACGATTTTCATGTTTTCAGAGGTGTGAGAGGCTCTAACTATCAATATATTAGAAATAAAGATAGAAAATGTATTATAATGAACTAGATTTTAAAATATATATAAAATATTGTTCATTGAACAACTCTGGTGTTTACCGGAAACATTGTTTATTCACCACATATTCCTCTGGGTGTCCTTTATTAAAAACTAAGCGTGGTTGGTTTTTTCTCTTCCCCCTCACACATTTCATGTTGCTCTGGGAGCTTAGATATTGTTTTCAGCTGAGCAAAAGGAAATGTCAGGGATAATTTTGATAAATGTGAGCTATCTCCTGTTTTCTGTTAACAAGTGCTTTGTGTGTCTAATAACATGCACCTGTGAAGCTGTTTTTCCTTCTTCATATGACCTCAAAGATCTAAAAAGAGATTGTAGAGTAAAAAGAGACTATACCTGCTGCTAGGTCAATATCATTGATGAGAAGACTTAATCAATGCAGAGATGAAATAAGGCCTTCTAAACCCCACCCCACTCCGTGCCCCTCACCTTGGCTGTGGGCTTAATGTCAGTGATTTTCTTGTCTGCTTGTCGTGGTCAGCTGGCTAAGCACAAACCTGGACCGGCAGATATCGTGCGGTGCTGAACATGCCAAGACCCAGCACTGAAGAGAACACATCTCAGTGGCAGCCACTTGTCATAAGTGCAAAACCTTTAAATTGATACAAGACCTTTAAGCTATTCCTCTACCAGTTTTCAAGGGAAGTAGTCTCTTTAAATAAACTGCTGTGACAACAAATAATTCCTCTTTCTAACAGACCCTTACTGGGAGGTGAATAAATCTACAATATATGATAAGATTTTGTAATAATCTGTTCAATATTTTCAGTGCTATACTAATTTTCTAGTTTATTATTCATTGTGGCTAAATGCCTTTGATAATAGGAAGAGAGTATCAAATTGTGAAGTGCAGGAAAAATCATGGTGGTTCCAATCTTCTTTGGTTTTCAATCAAAACATATTTACCACGAACACACTACATAGGTTTATTCCTCATAACCTATCAAAAAGGGTTGTTCCTCCTGAGGGATGAACTGGGGGCTTTTACAGGTTTTTGATACAGATAGTCAAACATTTTAGAATCATAGAATCATCTGGTTGGAAAAGACCTCCGAGATCACTGAGTTCAACCATACTTGTCACCTTAGTAAACCACATCCCTGAGAAACTCATCTACCTGCCTTTTAAACACCTCCAGGGATGGCGACTTTGTTGAAGATGATTAGGGAACAGTATATGTTCATTTTTTGCATAGGTAGTTCTGGTTTGGTTCTGTTGTTCTGGAGCTAAAACATTAGAAAGGAAGAATTAGAGCCTGATCTGGGGAATTCTAATGAAACAAAAATATAAAACTTAATTTCTTTAAAAAATCAGAATTCCTCCAGAACATCTTTTTTTACAAGTGAACAGCTTCATAGTTTCTGTTTTGAAAGGTGTTTCATTTTTTTGTCAAGCGAATATAGAAAAATAACAATGAGCTGCTTTCAGTCATCTGACAAGTACAAAAGATGCGACTCTCCACTGGCTAACATGAATTAAAAAGAAAATTGTAGTCTATCTGGTTTCCTGTGAGAAGATTTTCCTAAACAAAATCAGTAAAAGTTCAAGTGACAAAATATTTCTGTTTGAGATGAGATAACTTTCTCAGCTTTAAAGCAGTTCTTTAAAAAAGCAGTTAAACATATATTTGATATAAATGTTATCCCATACAGATCCGAACATTGAAATTCTTTGTAGCTAAAAGAAATATGTCCTATACTATACTGATTTGCACAGGTTTAATCTTGTTCTATAAACTTCGACCAGGTTTCAATGTGTCTGCAAAGCATAACTGAATAAAAGTCTGCTTTTTAAATTAAGTAGCTTGTCATCAAATTTTATTTTTATTCAAGTTCTGCTTCTGGAATTCTCTAGACAAGGTTATTTTATTTTAGGAATGCTCTTTTAGTCAATTATTTAAATTGTAAAGCTGTACAACAGGATATAGTCTGTGGGGATTTGTTATGTACTGATGGGTCATTTATTTATGAAATTTTTGTGCTCTGTGCCTGTTACAATATTGATGTTCTTCCCCTTTGCTCCTTTTTCTTATTAAAGTGAAATGGTAGCTATCGAATTGAATTAATTTACAGATTAGCCATATAATGAAGTCTTGTTTAATCATTAAGACAAGTCAAAAGAGGGGAAACACAGAAATCTGGCTGATAAAGTTTCTGGAAAAGTAAATCTGTTCAGCAGTCAGGAATCCTGGGAGCAGTTCAGAACAAAACTTTAGTCAAGTCTCACCCACGTGTTGTTTTAAACATTGCCTACCTGGGTTACTTTTCCTTATGAAGGAAATGTCAGTGTCATCTGCATCACTCACCCTCCATCTCTCCCAAGGAGGTGACGCATGGTTTATAGCCTACCCTTACAGATGCATTTGATTTAGGTGCTGTAGTAAAGTGGAAGTGTCAAGGTGATTCATCTGTCTGCCACCACTGACAGCTGTGTTACACAAAGTGCCTGTGTGGAACACATCGATTGGGCTAAAGAAGTAGGTATTCCAATATCAAAGGGAAAGGCTTTCTTTGTCATTACAAATAAAGCACTGCCTTTTGACCAGTGTAAGAGATACAACCTGTGTGGGTATTATGCTGCACGTTCTGAATGTGTTGCCAGGATTCTCGCCCTACACCAGGGACCAACAGCTCACTACCCCTTGTAAACATCCCTGAAAAAGAAATTGCGTGGTCACGACTAAATTTAAAAACAGGGAAGAAGTACAAATACATCGGTTTCATGAAAAACCCAAACCACTTGATCATTATACCCCGATCTGTTATGTGTTTTAAAACCCGTACTACTAGCTAAAAATGTTAAGTTAATTTAATTTTGCTACAAATCCTGCAAAATATTTAGTGTTCTTTTGGTGTTCCTGAAGTTTCTCAGCAGGCTCCCATTCATTTATAGAGAATTATCACCCATTATCTCTTTGTGAATTGTCACTGCTACTTTTACAAGACAACTACTTTTACAAGGTTCTCGTATTAGTAAAACACATCCTAGATACTGTAATTTTGTAATCCAATTCCTGTCTTTTCATCCATATGTGAGAAATGAACCTTGCTGGTCAAGTTGTATGATAGGCACGTATACGTATGTGTAGTCTAAGGTGTCACTTGTAAAAGAATGAATTATTAGAAGAGGTAATGGGAGCAGCCTATGATGATACAGTGTCAACTAAAGCTATTTATCCATCATAATCCCTGCCTTTATGGATTAAAAATAGTTGTATATTCAAAAGTAATCTGAAATTCTGGGTACTAGTTGTTGATGTGTCAGTAATATATCTGAAATAGTCCATATTTTATGATAATATCCCCAAAATATTGCAAGTTCATTTAATAGCATGCCGTGCTTTAGAAGAATACCCACTTCCATTTCAGGAAAAACATTAAATTCAAATATTTCTTGCTGTCCTTGTATTTTGAAAAAAGACAAGAGACTCTGAAATTCTATTGCATGGGTGTTTAAAGAGCTTCAGAAATGATATTTTGCTATAGCCATATGAAAAACAAATGCGAAGAAAAAATATTCTTTTCCATAATAAAACTATAGAAATACTGCAGTCTCGAGATTACAATGCAGCTCGTGAAATGAAAAAAGGAAACCTCTGTGTGTATATTTGGTCAGCCCTGAAATATAAGTGCATAGAGAAAGTCTCAATGATTGTAACATTGCAGCCTGCACTTCCAGCAACTTCTGAACACAGTTCATAACAAAAAAAATGGATCACGGGGCAACCTGTGGCTTCACCACAAAGGTGGGAGCCAGGAGCTCCTGTGTCCGAGTCAGGGCTTGACACCTGACTCTGCAGGCTTAGGGAATTTAATTCTGGTTTGTGTTTCAGTTTCCTACCTGTGACACCACAGTTCCCTTTAAGTTCATAACCACCTTCTTATTCATTTAAGGTCTTGAGCATTTTTCAAATTGGGCCATAAGATAAATACACTCTGCATAAACACACTCAAAAATCACCTGTCCATGATCAAAGCGCGTGGAGATAATGTTTCAATGGGCTGTACATATTTGTGTGTTAGTTCTGTAATATAAAGGCTGGTTTTATGGAAGATGAGCTGTAACTTGTGATATGAAAGGGAGACTGCACAATACACACACATGAAGAGAAATTTAAACTCCAATCTCTTATTCCAAAATATATCATTACACCAGGTGGTTTATTACAAACTCCGCTGACCAACAAAAGTAGTTATACAAACCCTGTACACTGCTTATTTTCACTGACATGAAGAACTGATCAGATTATTGCTGAAAAACCTTTTGCAAAGGTTTTTGAAACTTTATCAGTTTAATATAGTTCAAATTCTTTAGTTTTGTTCCCAAAGTTAAATGTTTATCATATTATCTTATTATGCATATGCACATAAATCACAGGCAGTAACTTGAGATAAGTGTACTTCATCTCTGTTTTGTGGTTACTTTTGTATTTATATTGCTGAAATGAGAAATCCACCCATGGTCCACACAATGATTGAAGGGAAGTTCATGCAGTTTTTTCACATTATTATCAGTAGTTAAAATGAGTGAAAGAGGAACTGTTTATTCAAACTATAGAAACATGATTTAGGGAAAAAAAAATTCTTTTTTCCACGTTAAAATAGCTTTGTCTGCTTCAAATTTAAAAGCAAGTAATAGCTAATAGATGGATTAAGTACTCTTAGATACAAAGCAGTACTGACTATTGCAGATATATATGATTAATCAATACAGATTACTGGTTCTCTTTTCTAAACTGAGTGCTTAGAAGCCCAAATCCCTTAGGTGATTCTGAAAATGTTACGTATTATCACCACAATGCCAAAGCAAACCATGCCAAATGTACATTTCATACTCTGTTTGCACATATATTAGACCAACTCTTTTGAGGACAGAGATGTGTTTTCTTGGATGTTTGCACTTCCCTATATAAATTCTCAATGCTCAGCACTGCCAAAAACCTGTTTTCTTCAGCTGAAACTGATATCAGAGGGATAATTTTTGCTTTGATTAAAAAAAACTTTAGCCTTTAAACTCAAACCTTCATTATTTACATAAGTAGAAGTTCCACTGAAGTAATGGGTATTTTGCTTGTACATAGGTTGAATTATAGTCAATATTTTTACAAATATGAAAGAATTGTAATGAGATAATGGTTACAATAATAAGTCACACTTTCTAAAATAAAAATATAATACATTTTCTGAAATTTCACCATAAAATTATCTAAATACTGATTGGAACTCGGCTCAGTAACATTTCAATTAACTGAATGTTATAACTTAGACAGATTTTGCTGTTTTCTTAAAGTCTGATTCTCCATAGGACATATTAAACAAACACTCCTGTTCAATATTTAAATATAATGAACTAAAGTGCATCGTATCCTAACTGCTTTTGCATCTGTGTAATGGCACAATTAATGTATCTTCCATGGATTACTTCACGGAAGATAACGCTTTCAAGAGAAATTAAATATGGATACAACCTTCTGGCTCAAGATGTCCCTAAACTGCAGATTGCAAGAAGTGTCTCTGGGGAAAAGGCAGGAGTGTCTGTGTGCTTGCTTTGCCTTTTACAATATTCAGAGACATCCTCTGTGGCCCCAGTGTTGCAGAGAAAGGCTGGTCTGACACAGCGTGGACATCGGTCTCTTAAGTTCTCAGCAAGGTGACTCTGGAGTATTGTTGTGCTATACATTTATTCTTGAGAGAGGAAAGGGACTGAGAACAGTCTTTAATAAAGGGACACAGATGTTTGTGTTTATTGCACCACCTGAGCTAATTAAAAGTCATACCTTTTTAAAAAAAGAAAAACCTCCCTGTGGGAATGAAAAGTGGCTTAAAAAAAAAATTACAGATGGGATAATGAAAAAAGATTATTTTCCAAATAAATTATTTAGTTGAGAATTTTTGAGAAATACTGAATATTGTGACACTGATGTCCAATTTGTGAGCTTTCTTTGTTTGGATTGGGACATAAGGAAATGGGTTTGTTAGAGAAGCTGCCTGAGATTACACACTAGCTTTGCATCACCTTAGACTGACTAAGAGCTTTCTTACTTACCATCCTCTCCCTCTTGAACACTTAAAATTATAACCTTTGGCAGATAAATACCATCATGGTATTACATGATATCACTGGTATTATATGAATTCAAAAAAAAGATGAAAATCTTGTCACATATTTCCCAGATGTTACTGAGCTTTGCCTTATCCAGAGGGATTTCTGAGCGAGACTCACACAACCAGTCTCCCTTAAGTGATCAATAGTTATACAAATTCCTATTTCTACTGGAGGTGCACCTATGCTATATTTATTATTTCATGTTTTATTTTGAAGGACTAAATTGTTTTTGTAGTGAGGTAGTTAATGAATATAAATTGACCCCCCTCCCCCATATTTCAATGACTGCTCTTGAAACCGATATGTCAGATAAAAGGGAAAAAAAGGCTTTAATCTGAACTAGGTTTAGACTCAAATTCTTTTGTAGAGATAAAAGATACCTGTTCACAGATAGGTTTCTGTGTTTACCTAACAACTAACAAATATTTTCTAAAGGTCTGAGAATTTTCCATACCATCTTGATACAATTGAATTGAAGACCCATTTAGCCTAATGAGCATTAAGATTAAATCATTTACTCACAGATCAAAGGAGATTTTAATTATGTAAACGAGTTGTTCAGAAACACAAAATGTTCCATTAAGTTTCACAATTAATACATGCAATATTTATGAGTTCAGTTTCTTCTTGTTAAAAATTGATTGTTACATCAAAAAAAGTTTCCCTAGATGCACTCATTGAAGGAAAAATATTTGAAGTCATAAAAGTAGCAGGCATGCAAAAATTTTACTGCCTTTTGCTTTTCCTTCTCCTCTTCTTTTTGCCCCCCTTTCTTTTTGTTGTTGTTGCTCTGAGCGTCTTGTCACCAGATGTTCATTATGTGTACAAAAATATGGAGTTCATATAAATAAGTACTCACAGCACGGTCAGACTGCACTGTGTGCACGTCACTGGGGTCTCCAAAGGGAAATAGCACAAAGTAAAGCACTTCTAAAAAAAAATCTCCATTTAAGGTCTCAATGCTTTCTATTTCTTAGAATATGAAATCACAGTAACAAATGGTGCAAACAAAGAACTGAGCTTTGGGTCACTGGTGTGTATCACAAGTTGGTTTTAGATTTTATTAATTTTTAAATGGAATAATTTTAGATATAATGAAGCAAGGGTCTCATCCGGCTTCTGTATTCAGGCAGACATCACCTTTTGGTAGCAAAACCAGTGCTGCACATGATAGATCATTAAATCACTATATTGCTTCTAACAGGCAAGATTAAAATAAATGCAAAGAAAACAAATGATGGAAAGAATGCTGATAAAATATGCAAGCTGGGTTAGTTATAGAGTAATTTATTTCTACGAGAAGTTTTATAATACTTAGGAAAGCAAATCAAAAGACTGGAAGTCTGCTGACACTAAGTAATCCTAAGAAACACAGACAACAGTTGTAGGAAAACTGATGACTACCAAAGAGGGATGAAAAATCCATTCAAATTCTCAAGGTCAGAGTTATGCATTAACAAACCTTTCTACAAGATTATTTTCTACACTTAAAGAAACTTACAAACTTCATAAAAAAAATAGATGAATACTTCTACCAGATGTGCTGGGGCAAAATTCTCCCCTCCAGTTACAGAGGGGAGTCTATTCTCCAGTAAACTAGAGTAGGTTACTGCTGTTTATGAAGATGCATCTGAGAACACAGACTGCTTTCAGTGTTCATCAGCATTAGCAGCTGAGTTACTGAGGCTACTCAGAGGCAGTGACAAATGTGTAAATTTGTCCAGAATAGTCACTGATGATTCCCTGTTAGATTTACAAGGCAGAAGCATAAAATACTTAAATATTTTATGAAATCTGTACCGTTGTGTCAGTGAAAAATTCCAACACCTTCAACATTCTGTCTTAACAGAGCAGCTGAAATGCTTTTTTTTGGTATATCAGGAACTCATCATACTTTAGCTCTTCTACTTAATATCATGATCATATGATTGATCTTATTTATTTTTGGTTTGTGTGCAACTTGAAGTTGATGCCAGAGTTATTATAATTATAACAGAATGACAGAAATCTTATGTCCTGTAACTCCATCAACAATCCAGTTGAATTCAATAATTTCTAATCACTGCAATTCTAATAACTCTGCAAACTTATGGTCAGCTTTCAGGTATTTTCCTCGTATTTACCTTTCTATTCAATTAGAACTGCATCCCAAAACAGAGTCATTTGCCATGCTCCTAGTGTTCCTGCTTTTGTATACAGATGGCTAGCAATAAAAAGTTGAATTCACTATCCAACTATTCACTGTCTATCAAAATAAGTGTGAACGTAAATTATCCCAATCACTTTCATGCATGGCATATGAAAACTGATGAATTTGAGTGGCTATTTTTCCTTTTGGTAGAGCAAAGACTCAAATGATAATACTTTCATTACTTATTTTTTCATCCACAGTACTCTCATTTTCCATTAAGCTCCCCTCAGTCTATACAGAAATAAACTGTCACGACAGGTGAAGCAGAAACTCTGCAACACATTCTCTTTCCATATAGAATCCAAGGAAACTGAGGAAACATACATTGCGTGATACTTATCACACAGAACCACATCTATGGAGTTATCACTTGTGGTTTCACATCTGCTGCACACTGATCTTCTGCAGAAGAAGGAACAGTGCACAGCTGCTAAGGCTGAAGCTGAAAGGAGCTGTGCCATTAAGGGAGGTGATGCTACGGGCTGGGTTCGATCTGGCTGATTAAAGCTGTCCCAGTGGACTCCAGCTGAGTCTCCAAGCCATGGTGGCTTTCTGCACACTTTGTAAAACTGGGTGCATATTCAGTACTCCATCAGTTTCAGTTTAGTGGGCAGCATGATATCAGAGACAAAATATGTATCTACATGTCTCTCTTACCCTACGTTCAAATTCAAAGATACTGAGTCTAGTTAAGTCAACGTAGTTAGGCATGTAAGCTCGACAGAAAAGGGTAGAACTGGGGAGATTCTGAATTGCTTTGGAAACATTTCAATGATGTGCATTTCCAGTGTGTGTGACAGACATGAGGAAGAAGCTGAAACAGGAAGGTTAGGTGGATGAGATCCTTACAGGCCTTTCAATTGCCTTAGGGCTGCCTAATGTACCAGAGAGACAGGACAAAGTATGCCATCAGTGCTGCCTCATGGACTAGGTACCTCACCTTTGAAATGCTGATATTCAAAAACACGCCTTCCACAGTGTTTTTCCAGTCCACAAAGAATTAAGAGGAATCAGCTTCCAAAGTTATTGTACAGTAGTTTTTTTTCTTGTGTATTTTATAAAAGACAGAAAAATTCTATCTTTAAAAAATACCATTTCACATTTTTCTGGGAAGCAGTTTTTAGAGGTATGTTTTAACATCCAGCAATATCCACTACAAATGTAAATGCATAAAAGAGTACTGGTTATCTAAACACATCATTATTATTTCTACAAAGTTATTTATTTTCTCAGCCCAAGAAATTACCTAAAAACTTAAGCCAAACACCTGTGTTTCAGAGTACTAATATTAGTCTCATTATTCAGAAACACAAAGGCACAGAAAGAAGAACCAATAGACAGCAAGGAGTACAATGTCTTTTCATTAAATTCAGACCTTTTATTCTCTCCTTTCACCAGTGTGATGGTGGTTGTGGGCAGGGTCCTGCTCTCCCTAAACCACCACTGGTCTCTTAGTGCCCTGCATTTGCTGCAGCATCACCACACTTCTCCATACAATAGCAAGGGTTTCTTTCAAGCACTCACAAAGCTGCCAACAGCCCCACACAAAACCAAACCCCACCACACAGTCATCTTTCTTGCAGGCCAGAAATTAATTCCCTATTTTTTATTAGCTATCATTTACATATTCCAGCTAAGTGACAGAAGGAAGATACCAGAACAAGGAATACAGTGATTGAGCCTCTCTTGCTACCACTGCAGGGTTATTTTCTGCTGTACATTATTTAGAGCTTTTCTCTGTCCTCTCTTAAATGAATCCAAAAAAGAGCATCCATCACTTTTATTGGAAAAAGACTCCATAGTTTAGCAACTGCCAGCCACAAAAAAAAGAAAGGTTTAATATTTTCCTAAGTTTTAGCCCACTAGTCCAGAAGAAACTCCACACTATCCCAGATATTCACTCTTTTTTCTTTGTGTATACACTCCTTATATTAACTGTATGTCTTTGGTTTTTAACCAAACCAAAAATCATGAATGGGATATATCTGTTATCAGTGCACTCTAATGGATCTTGTTCTTTGGGGTGCAAAGACAACTGAGGGATAAGGAACTGAATAATATACAAATAAAATATAAAATATTCACAACACATGGCTATATTCCTTAATTCAAGGTAATTTATAACAAAGGTAATATTTTAAAAATAAAAATCCAGCAAAAAAAGAAATCATATTGAGCCTCTGAGGCAAATTTAAATATTCAGGCCCATAGTTAACCCTTGTACAGCAGCTTGGACATGAAAGGAAACCCCTTTTATCCACTGAAAGACACATTTTACAAGGGAAAATAAAAGGAACATAGTTAACTGAGAAAAAGAAGAGATAAGGCTACTATGAATTTTTCAAAAGTCTCAACTGTTCACACAACAGACATTGAAAGTGAACACATTTGAAACCTGTCAGTTTATTGAATGAAAAAAATCTTCATCCAGCCTCTACACTGTTACTTTCAGGTGGATTAGAGACTGAGTGATGAGAGTGTTTCTGTGTCATTTGCTGCTCCCTAGTGGAGATCAAACATAACTTCAATGTTAAAAAAAAGACCAAAAAAAAAAAAGGCCAAAGACCAATTATTTGTAAAATCTGAGCTATAAGGAAAACTCAGTTACTGAGAAGAAAGTTCTCAATTCAGTGTCATATTGTCCTCATTTCTGAGGAACAACAGTGAAAATTTAAATAAATGTAGGAACATATATCTACTTACAACTACTTGCATCAACAGTTTAGTGTATGTAGACATTTAAAGTCATGATTTCATCTGGAAGGACACTTCTACATCATGGATCAAACAGGTAGCATTATGTGCCTTCAGAGATGAGAGATCAGTGCTTAATCACTGATGTGATATGATAATAATTTAAAAACCACAGTTATATTTGAAAAAAAAATTGTAAAAATTATCTTTCTGTATTTTAAACTGACAATAGTAAAATAGCAGTAAAACTATTTTCCTTGCATTTCATATTTGTTGTCTGTCATCTGATTCCAGTCTAGCTGGTGGCACTGCCTTATTTACTTTGGGCAATTCAGGAATTACATTGGAAATGTATAAATACAGTGGCACAGCACGATATGCATGACACCAGACAGAAGTAAGATCTGTATCCAGCCATCTGCTGATGACCATTGGTCAATTTATAAGTCCTCCAGTGCCTCCTCCATTTATTTATTTATTTATTTATTTATTTATGTATTTATTTATTTATTTATTTATTTATTTATGTTGGGGTGGTTTTTGGCTCGTTGGTTGGGGTTTTTTAACCAAGAACTTCAAACTGACAGGCTCACAGACCCAAATGTGATTTCTTCTTTTTGCACTCTTGATGGCTATGCTGCAAGATAATTAGAATTTCAAATAAATATTATCCAACCCATCTGACAGGGAGTCACTACGGGGAAACTCTAACAGTAAAGAAGATTTAAAGACATGACCACAGATGGCTTGTATCATCTATATGTTGTTTAAATTGTCCACTTGAAAACATGAAGTGTAAGAAATGAAAATGGAATATTTTCTTATAATTTCCTCTAGTCTGAGGAAAACCTTGCACAAGGAGCACAAGACTATGATGGAGTACTGAAGAAGTTTACTTTATCTGCAAATGACAAAATCAGGGAGGTGCTCACAAACGTACAGAAAGAGAGGTTGGGAATTTAAAATCCTGAAAAATTGGGAAAAGTAAGTGACTAAGATTTTGTACAAGTAAATACAAATTGGTTATGTGGACAAATACCAATCCAGGAACAAACTGAGAACAGTTCCTTAGAGGAAACCATCCACAGGTTACAGATATCACAAACCCTGTATCAGCAAACACCACTCTTCTAAAAATAAAGACCACTTGCTGCACCTCTTGCTGTGTTGTATAAACACCAACATGTCCTGAGAAACCATGAAGTGTTCTCCATTAGTATTCAAAAGGCTTGAGATAGAAAAGTAAATCCAGTTTAAGCAATGAGAACCTGCATAAAGTCCAGGAATCGGCATCTCCAAAAGGGTGGGAAGGGACTGGAATAATTAAGGCAGATGTCAGATGATGCATCATCATTCGTGACTGACTTCTTCCGCTTCTTTTCCTCCAAACCAACAACTTAATTTCATTCAGCCGTTTGTTTTCAGACTATTTTCCCTGCTGATCTAGGAAGGTGATTGGAACTCCATAGCTGTGTAAGGCACACTTCAGCACCTGCACTACAAGTTATTTATGGCTGATCCACACGTGGCAGAAATATGTTTTATAGACTTATAGGTTTGCTCTGAGTTCCATTTTCTCTCTACAATTTGCAGGTCTCATTTGGAACAAGTCCTGTGGTGGCTTTTGTATCCCTTTTTTTTTGCAGTGTATACCATGTCTTGGTTAGCTAATATCTAATCTGTTTCACCCTTAGAGAGGAAGAGTTTTTCCAGTCACTCTGTGCATTAAAAATATTTTGAAACATTCAGACATCCAATGGCTATTCCATTTGACACAACAGACCACTGCAGAGTCAAACACTGCTTTTTGAATATAAATGAAAAGTTCATAATGAAATCAGTGAGAGTGATGCTTGCATAACAAACCCCAGAATTTGGCTCCTGTGAACTTCTTCAGCAGATGAAATACACTTTTAATAACCCTAAAAGCCCGTAATGTAAAATGAAAAATCATGGTACAAAAAGAAGCAGCTTGTTTTTGCTTAACGTGCACAACTTTGTAAATGTGAATATTCCTGTATTAGCATAGAGGTTTCCTGTTTGTCATTGTTCCTTCCATGAAATTGATTCCCTGATTTCCTTGAGTGCAGAGATGGACTCATTTGTTTTCTCTAATCACAGCAGAAAAAGCAATAAATTATATACTACAGAATGGTTTTACAATCTCTTCATGCAGTTGCTGCAACATGGGCATTTCAAGTTAATTCTGCCATTAAAATCACCTCAGTGGTGCCAAGTCACCTGATTCTCAAATCGTATCACTTGTACAGGTTTTGCTTTTGCAGAGGCAACCAAACTGTTTCACTGTACAGTGGAAATTCTCTAAACATCAGCTGAATGGTGAGAAACCTCCTAGATTGCCACCAGCTACACACTGATTTGCTACTTGGTCACACTTTGAGAGATGACTCTCATAGAGAAGTTGCCCCATTTTAAATGGTATTTGGGTGACTCAATTTTCAAATGACTTCTAAATTAAATGAAAGAAAATTCACAGTGGAAAAATTGACTTTAAAATTTTGGAATTGACGCTCAAGACTGCTCAGAACATTTATTTTAGGAGTCAGACACTTAAATACGTGTTTGGCAGCTGAAATGCTGACAGACTGGAGGGCTTATTCTTCTTAGTCCTACTCACAGTTACCTCAAATCAATTCAAGATTTCCATTCTCCCAAGCTGTTTTTAAAGCCTGTTCCATGAATCAAGAAATTCACTAAGAATATCCGATAGGCAATGGTTGAACTGTGACCTGTTTAATTTAGTTAAGAAATTATCTTAAGATATCCTCCGCATGCGTTCTCACTACGAGGGGCAAAAGAGTGGATAAGAATAAGCCCGTTTTGGATTCTCCATTTTTTGTCCCTTCGATTACTCTTAGAACAAGTAATAAAGTATTTATTAAGTACTTGCAAACTCAAAACTGTATCTCATTTGACATTTATACAAACTTGTGACTGTTTCTCTGCAGACGTGCATAGACACAGTACCTTGAAGTAAGATCATCTACCCTGTTTATTTTTAGTTTGTTGCCCTGTGCAGCCAGAATTCAATACCTTGTTTAATTTAGCATGTTTTATTAATTGTTTTGTAGTTTGTTTTTTAACTGGTAGTTTGAGTAATTACTATACTGTTGTGCAGAGTAAGTGCATATGCAATAAGTTAAGCTTACTGGGAGCATAGAGGATGTAAAACATTAAATGACTCAAAACTAATCCAGTAAGAAATAATCAGTTCATATAAACCAGGGAATGGGTTAAAAACACAATCAACTTGTACAATAGGAAGAACACAGCTGAGTAAAACTTACTAAAAGTAAGTATTTAAACTTTCTAAGTGTTAACACAGAATTTTCATTTGAAAGAGTAGAAAAAATGATAAAAAATTTTGCAAGGTTAGGTCCTCCTTTCCCTCCCTGTAAGCAAGCTGCTAAGGAGGGCATCAAAATCACCAGAGTCATAGTATTACCTACTACTGTTAAAATTGTATCAGATTATTACTAATTTGTTATATAGACTCAGTGCTTTCCTAGTTTCTCTGCAGAATTTTCCCTAACAATGTTACCTATTCTATTCAAGGCTTAGATAAGGGTAAAGGAGAATATTCACTTCCTGCTGTCATTCCCTTGTTGGTGGACAGAAGAGGTTGACTTCCACCTGCCTTCATGTACTTTGTGTAGAACTGCCTGCACCCTGGTTCCCGGGTTCTATTCAGAAAGCCATTGTTTCCTGAATCAGTAGGTGATTTTATGATATTTAAATAGATAAAAAAGAGTCTCAAAGATAATATCACACTACGGGAAGGACACAAACCAACAAAAGATCTGCATGGTCTTCACACAGAGGGAAACTCACCTATCCTTTTAGGTACTACCATTAACTTCCGAAGTACTTTGGCAAACCTGAACCTCTAAAAACCCCCAACCCGAGCTTGAAAAGCAGAAAACTCTATCTGCTTCTGAAAGGAAACGTACTGAAGCTGAACATCTCGGTCTCATCTTTGCTGCTTGAACTGCAAGATGAGAAAAACAAAGGGCTGGTTCCTGATCTAACCTCTAGATGGACCAGAGACGCGCTCAGTTGCTGCGGGTGGCACTCAGCACCGTCAGTTGGCTTCGTTCTTGTCTCCAGATGGCCTTTGCCATCGCAGGTATTATTCATGTCGACATACAAACACACACTTGCTTTAATTGCTTTGTTTTTTCTTGAATAGTTTGGGGTTTTTTTTGAAAATGGAGGTTAAATTTTGAATTTCAATTCCAGATCTCACTGAATTAAAGATCAGTAGGTACTCAGGTACAATATATTTGCTAGCATTACTGTTATTTGCACCAAAACTTATTGGAAATATTCAACACCAGCCTTTACAGCCTCCCCGCACGGGGGAGCATGGAATTAGATGAGCAGGGTGAACATAATTTTTTTATTGTTTTATTTCTACAGTTTCAATACTTGTCCTTGGGTGTATATATTTTAATTTAAAATGTAAATTTGTAGAGTGTTATAATTGACCAGAATGTAGTGGAATTAGTACAGTTAGCTGGGTTTTCTCTCATATCACCAAAAGAAAAATACGAAAAAATAACACACAGCACAAAAATTCTTATTAGTTAAAGCTTAGTGGCATAGCAAAAAAATCCCATTATTAAATAAAACAGGAGTCGCTATAAATATTGAATATATCTTAAAAGAAATGATAGGCAATTAAAAATTGACAAGACTGCTCTAATGGAATGATAATGGCTATCAAGGGTAATATCCATATAATGTATGTAAGCAACTGAACTAATAGATCAATTAAACCTATAAGAAGATTTGTGCACTCCTCGTCACAGTGGTTGTTCCAAGAGAGGATATTCTACAGAGAAGAACCTTCCATGGGTAAGGGATGAACTAGATTTTTGGCAATTCTTGAGCTGGAAATTCAAAGGTAAGAAAAAAATTGAGTGAACTATGCGAAGAAAAGCAGGAGTGCTTTGTAAGAAGCACAATGTACTTCTGACCTACTGAGATTCAAAAGTCATTTTTAGAGACCTTTTTTTCCTTTTTCCCCCCCTTCTTAGCAAGTGTTAAATATTCTCACAAAGTCCAAGGTATGTTTGGACTAAAGGGAACATTTAAATCCTTGGTAGCTTCACTAAACAAGCCTCCACCTATGTGCCAGCCCTTGCTGTTAAGTAGCTGAACCAAACAGATCTACTAGTGTTTTATTTATTTTGGGTATTGCAAGCGTACAGGCTGCAGTTTATCACAATGACGGCTGAATCTATCTTCCTCTACCTGAAGCTATAATAGGAGTGCTCTCAAATCAACAAGTCTTTCCTTCAGAGTAACTGAACTGTAAATTGTCCTTGACCAGTCAGACAAACAAAAACAACCTTCCCTGTTAATCTGCTGAAGACAAACAGTTCACTGTCTTTCATCCTCAGAAGAAGGATGTCAGCAACAATGGTGTTTTATATGTCACATCCTTCACACAATGCTGTTCTGCTTTCAGGTTCAAAAGCTTAGCGAGATATTAAGAAAGAGATGCAATCTGACCTCTACAAAAGTAAATAACCATTTTGATCCAAGCAACACTGATTTTTTTTTTTTAATGAAAATGAGGTTTCCTGTACTTAAAATATTTTAGGGAAATACAATTTTTTTCTGCTGGATAGAGAGAACTTTCAATGACACAGACATGATAACCTAATCTGGTAACAAACACAGGGAAAGTTTTATTCCTGTGCAGGATCAGGAAATCAATTTCAGAAAATACAGTAACAGAATTATCTGGGATGATTCGTATACTTCATTGCTGTAACTTTATAGATCACATATGTATCTTTCAAAACCACTGAAAATAATTTTTGTTCAGATTATTTCCTCTGTTCCTTGCAGCAACTGAGTGCAGATATTTTATATGTCCTCATCACTTACTGTAACCGATTTTTTAAGGTATTTTACCAAAAAGCATTTCTGAAAGGGTCCATTAAAGAAATGCTGACACATTATGTTACAGTATGTTACAGTATCTTGGGTTCTATCAGTCACATTTCATTACTTTTACATAACATGACTCTATTGATGCAACCTGATGTGACATGTCACACTGCAGTGTCAGCGACAAACTTGGACTGGAAAGTTTTTATCCTCCAAACCACAGTCTAGATGAAACACGTAAGAAATTACTACACATATTCCTTTATTTATCACCACAAATAAATTATTTAAATTAAGACTTCAGTACCATGCCTGTATGTTAGCACTGAATAATTCCCTGCTGTATTTGTGCACACTATGTGCAGTCAAAATAGGTAGTAGTTAGAGTATTTTATGACTGCCACATCTTTATTCAGAACATCCAGAGGTGTCTGGGTCAACAGCTTCCTATTTATTCAAATTTATATTGACTAGCTTCAGAAGGCAAAGCTGACAAAATGATTAATTAGACTGTATAACTCATTGGCAGCCTGCAGTTTAATAGAATTAGTAGAGCTTAAGTTCATCTTTAAATACCATGACGGTTTTAATTTTAAAAATGTCAAATTACATTTTTCAGTCAATACAAAATACAAGATGACTTATTCCAAATTACTGAAAACCAAAAAAGACTAAGTAGGTATCCTTCTTAACACAGGATTTTTAGGACAATTCAAATGTTTAAGACAACTGATTCACATTTTTCCAGACTCCTTATATAGACAGTAAGTTGACTGAGCGCAAAGGAACAGGTGTTTATAGCACTTGCATGTGTCCATTTTTGTGATCTATTAACAATCATTGAAACTTGAAAATTTCAACAAAAATAGTGGCAAACTACTTTTTATGAAACAGTTACTAAATTAGTAGTAATGATAGCATTTTAGTCTTATGTAAGAAGGTCTACATGACATGCAACAAGGTACATAACTACATGAAAGTTGTCACATGTACTTGTTTCAGATGTCAGTTCTCACTTGTAAACTATACCATTCAAATATATAAATATTACTATTCAAATATATAAAACTGGAGTAAAATTTGTCCTAAATAATAAAACAATAAGAATTTTTTCCCCCCTTCTTATGTGTCTTTATTTCCACCCCTACATGTGTTATGTGGCCTGACTTACAGGAGGACGGACAGCAATACTCTCCAAAGTGGTGGGGTTTTTTTTCCTAATATAGACAAACAAGCTTTCCACTATATTTTGATTTTACTAGGGGATGCTACCTTTTTTACAAAAGTATATATGAGCCAGAGAGAGAAATTATAATCATGTTAATCAGCATTTCTGTTCATTTTAGTGTAAGCTCTATTAAGCCTCAATCTCTATAATGGGTAAAATTTGGCAAAGGTGGACAGCTCTAACAAGAAATGGTCTTAGAGTGCAACCCCTCATAATATCAGTAATCCTTAACTGTATATTATTCTTTTGGCCCTTATCTAGCCCATTAATTTTGAAATTATAGTATTATTTTATTAGGAATTAAAAAATTAAAATTATGATTTGCCCCTGGCCATCAAAAACACCTATTTTTGACCAACCGTTGACTATTATAAAACACCATCATTCAATTGAAAAAGCCCACTGCATTCAAATTTTTTGAAAAAAGCCCAGACCTTTGTTTAAGGCTGTTTAAAAGATGAGAAAACAGGGAAATAAAGGAAAATCAACCATTGTGTTTAGATGTCCTAGGAGGAACTTAGTCCTTCGAAAGTTTGGCTGTATATAAAAATATCAGAATAGGAGCAACTGTCTACTGAGTTTCTTCAGATTTTACTACCAGAAGTGCAATAAAACCAACCTTTCTGTGATTTGAGCAAAGTGATTCCTTTGATACAGAGAGCACATCTGTAGTCATTGCACCTCTTCCCATGTACTGTCAGGTAAGCGTGCACCTCATTCATTTTTATTGTCCAAATTGGTACAAACTGTTCAGTGTAACTGAAAAAGAGGCTAAATGGTCAGCTGGGGATGCTCATTCTTTCCATGAGTCTTTCTAACATCACGCCAGCATTTATTCCTCTTCAGGGAAATGTCTCTCTTTTACATCCTGACCTTTACGTATTCCTTCAAGAGGGAACATTTCAAGGGATAATGATGTACAATTCAGACAAACATTAAAACTTGTCACAGATACTCTGGTCCTTATTTCTATTCATTTCCTGAAGAGCTACAATAATGTCACAAAAGTAACCTGCAGACTTTTATATAAAGTTATAGACCCAAGTACAACTGATCATCCAACCTTCATGCTGGGTCTAAACCTAAGTGTTGAATTTGCTCTGAATTTGCTTTCCTTATCCAGTTTCCCTTCTCTATTTTTGGCTGATGAGTACAGCTTGGCTACAAAACAGGCATATATGTGTTAAAGTCATAAATCATTTCTAGTTCATCTGCTTCCCCAGACCATGTGTGATTATGCTTGCATGCATGGCCAACTTGCAAGAAAAAGATTTGATATGAAAAATAAGAATATTAATTAAATATTAAGCATGACTTGGCATTAATTCTAAACTATTCCATAGCATTTTTCTCCAGAGACAGCCCGGTTCTCTATACACACATAAGGTGTTAAAAGAAAAAGATCATTCACAAAACATATCGACCATGTAGATTGACATTACATACTGCAGTCCACTTAAAAAATACTTGGTGAAGAAATGATGTCTTACAGGGAGGTACTGCTAGGTAGATTGCACAATGAATATGCAGCAGAAAAATAAGATTTAAGTTACACTAAAACTAAGTTTGCAAGTGATTTTCCTTCTTTCTATAAAGAACTAGCAAAGACAGAGTACAAAAGAAGTCACTGTCATTCAAAATGGAGAATGAGTGAATACGTTTTAGGGAGTGAGTCGCACGAATAGACATCACCCAAATCTAAAATTGATAGAGTGTTCAATCCATGGAATTTAAAATCAGTTGGGCTTTCAATTATACCTGATACAGAGAGCAACATATACCCAGAGGTAACGCGATACCAGTGATGTAGTTTTGCCAGCTGGGAATACTGACTACTTTATGTAAATATTAATGACACTATCACGGTGTGATCTGTGTTACAACAAAGCAGAAGACAAAGATTTGAAAATTGAAGTTGATCCAGCACCTAGAACCAGAAAAAAAGGGACTTCTCCGTTTCTCATACTGATCCACCAGCAAGCAGGCAATGCTGGGAGGGGACACAGCGGTGACAGCTGACCCCCACTGACCAAAGGGGTGCTCCGTACCCTGGGATATCATGATCAGCAATAAAAGGGGAAGGAGGAGGACGGGGTGCAAGGAAGGGATGATGTTCAAAGTTATGGCATTTGTCTTCACAAGAAATGGTCACATGTGACGAAGCCCTGCTTTCCTGGAGATGGCCAAACACCTGCCTGCTGATGGGGAGCAGTGAATGAATTCCTTATCTCGCTTTGCTTGCACGTACAGTTTTGCATCACCTAATTAATTTGCTTTATCTCAACCCATGAATTTTCTCACTTTTACTCTTCCAATTCTCTCCCCCATCCTGCTGGAGGGTGTGAACAAGTGGCTGTGTGGTTCTGAGCTGCCTCCCGGGGTTAAACCACAACACACTAGAAAGCCCCCTGTGTTCTCCCCATAACTCTGAACCAGATGAAGTGTGCCCTTGGTGAAGATGAAGTTCAGTTTCAGTGGATGACCTGGAGGAAACGCCTCAGGCAAGCTGTAACTGCCAGAAAAACCTAACACGGTAATGCCAGAAGCCCACACCAGGTAGCAAAGGGAAAACTGTACAGAAAAACCTTCAAACTTCAAATGAGAAAGGGGAGGATCGTGATGCCTATTTTCCTACCTTCTGCTATTTTTCATGTGGTTAACAGACATTAGCAAAGTCAGGTCAAGCCATGGGGTGTATATATTCACATCATGTCTAAATAAAAACTAGCCTAACTTCTGTGGTTGCAGTTGGTAGCTGTATACGTCATGAGACATGCATGGTATGGCATGAAAACTATTTCCAGTGTAAAATTACACATCAAATTTGAGAATTATTGCATTTCTGCATGATTTATACTTCCTTCTCAACTATGAGAATCAAAATTCTCGCTAAACATCTAGAATATTTGGAACAGACCTGTTTAGATACGCTGACAGAAACAGAGCTGGAAACACAGAGTTGAAGTTTCAGGGGTTTGTTTCAGAGACGAGGTATTTTCTACAATGTTGCTGGAGTGTCCTCCTCATTTCAGGAACTGGAAAGCACGTTCTGCACAGGTGGAATGGAAGTAGCAGAGTGTTTGCTCTAGCAGGGTGATGGATACTGGCCAGGGTACCTACACAGCCCTTTGCCTGTGGGTTCCCAATTAGCAACAGTAACACACTGAAGGAAATCAGATCCCCATGAGACTAAATTAAATCTAGTAGAAATTTCAAGGTTGAATTTGAAGCATGAACATAGTAAGTCAAGATGGAGCAGGAAAATAAAGAAGCATAAGCAAGTTTTGCCTGTTAGCAGTGAAATATCTGTGTATATATTTTATAGAAAATGCCGATAGACAGGTCTGCTGGTTCTTCAAGGAGGAGGTAATTTTCCACTTAAATGCATATGCATATTAACTTCTGTAGTGCTGTGCAAATGAAGAAAGCAATCTATAAGAATCTTAAAGTAAGCATACTGAATGAGACTCAAAAGAGCCAATTCAGCATATATGGCATACATGACTGACCATAGAAAGATAATGAATAACAATATCCCTTTGATGTTAATTAGTTGCACTTGATAAGGCAATGCTAAGTGGGTTTACAGCAGTCAAGCAAGAAAAATCAAAACCTCAATAAAGCTTTCAGAATGTTAAAACCAATACTAATTTTTTTTTAAAAAAGAAAAAACCTATATTGCTACCAAGAAGTCCTGAATTAATTGGATTATCTAAAGTCCATAGTAAGAGAAATGACTTAATAAAAAAAAAACAGGAACAGAAATAATGAAGGTATAATTTGGCCAGAAATGCCTATGCAGTTTTTTTTTTCAGATACCCAAGCAAACCAAAAAAACCCAAAAACCCAACAACACAACCTGCAGGGCAGCAAAGAACAAATTTGTTGGCACTAAATTCAAATGATGAAGTCAACTGTAAAGGCAACACAAATGTATCTAATTTTTAACAAAATATAGATGTCTTTGCTCTTGACAGAGATTAGTAATGTTAAAAAGGTGAATTAATGCACCTTTTCTTACATTGTGTCAAGAGCCCTCCTTGGATCTCTTTCTGCTAACTAAGCATATCTGCGATGCAAGACAAGAAATGCATAAATTAGATGGGGAGTAACATTGGTTCCTCTTCTCTCCAGCAAATTCTTCTGTATGGAAATAAGAACTATTTAGTAATAGACTGAAGGACTTGTGAAAAGCTGTACAGCTGAACACAGGGACTTAATTGTGTTTGTCAGGCACCTGAGTTGAGATTTTTTAAAATATTTCCTAGAAATAGAAATTATTAGAAAATCACTTTGTTTTGTTTAATTTATATACTTTTTCCTGTACAATTTAGGAAAAGCACTGAGCAGTTGCTTAGGTTAATGAGAAGTATTACACATATCATCAAAACACAGGCACTTCTGAAGTTTTCACTTTTTGGTTTCGACTCAATATAATCCCGTATAAAAAATTATGTGAAGTATATTTTCTGAAAAAATAGGAAGTCATCAGACTGCTTGCTTGACTGTTTTTATTACATGACTAAACTTCCTTTTATTTCCATATGCCTCCCAACTCTTGCAGCAGTAAGAACACAGATTGGATGATGCCAAACTTATTGCGTTGTTAATTATAGATTATTGTGTATTTTCAATTCAAATTGAGCCATTATGCTTCCTTCATGCTACTTAAACTTTGCTCTGCAGATAGTTCTATTTATTTACCAAAATATTTCAGTGAAGGAGCTCTAAAAAAAAAATCCTACTAAACCATGCCTTCACTCTTGGTGTTATAGAAAGCGTGCCTTAAATTTGGTTAATTTCATAAGTACATTATGTTATAAAACAAGTTAAAATGATCTTAAGTATCAAGTGAAAATCAAACTTAGAGGAGAAAAAGCCCAAGTTCCTGCTGTGTTTAAATTTCTGACAGCTCATCATATCTGCAATCATTATGTTTGTAGCATTATGTTCATCAAAAAATAGGAAAGCAATCTTATGCATTTCCTATTTAAAAAAAGAATGAAAAAACCAGATGATGCTTTGATTTAGGTTCTTATCATCTGATAGCCTTAACTTCATTGCTATGTAAGAAGATGGAGGAAATGATTTATTGTTGACTGTCATTCTTTCTGGAGATGAATAATCTTCTTCCTCAGTATTAAAGTGGCTTTCAGGCAAATCAATCAACCATAGATCATGTCATAAGACTGTCTTCTGATGTTAATAAAGCATTTGGTAATAAGGAGCTTTATGTGTTGTATTTAGAGACACAGAAATACTTTAATATCCCATCTAAAAAGGGGCCATCTTGCCTGAGATATTGTTTTAAAATAAAGTCTAGCACACATACATAAGCATAAGCTTAATTCTTCAACACATACTGTGTGTAAGAGAGCAACAGCTTGCTAAAATGCTTTCTCCAATAAAGGGATCAAGTTAGGATGAAAATAGTCAACTGAAGGTGCAGACTGCATGAGTAATGGCCATAATGTAAATTAATTAAGGTATTTCACTTTGAAAAATAGCATTCCAATATATAGAATATTCCTGTATAATTGAAAGACTGCCTTTTAGATTACAAGGAAAAAAAGACAGGAGTCAATGTGGAACAACATACATAGTTAAGCCTTGCTTTAAAACTGCTTCTTCTTCCATTGTGTATATCATGATGTGACAACATAATGAAATATCAGAACTGCAGAACACACAACATTGCCTAGTCTGACTTCAGCACAAGCACTGGGTAATTTTCAGGTCAGGTATTCACAGAAGTGGGCAATTTAAATTATCTATGAATTCTTTTAAGTTACAGAAAATTCATTACCTCCACATCCCCAATAATAAGGAAAAATGACACTTACTGCAGAATTTAAATATTTAGAGAAATGACTGAATAATGACTTATGGTCATCAAACTCAGTTTTGCAAGTGAACAATGAAAGAATAAAGAATTAGAAATACATTGAGAGGCTTCTGGTAAATAGAGAAAGAATTCACTTTCAAAACTCTAAAATTCTGACTGAAATTATTTGCATGTACATATAAAATTCTAGCCTTGCAAGCTGATTTTAGTTGATTGTAATGGTTTGGACATGACATTCTATTATATTTTCTTGAGCAGACGTGGGCTACTAAGGAATAGCTGCAAGTATTAAAACAAATGATTTATCAGAACTTCCAAAGTGGTTGTCATGATCTTGTCTGTTTAATATTTGCAGTGATATGGCTATTAAGTAGGGGTTTATTGATTGTGTCATGAAAGCAGAGACATTTTCCTTATTGAACAGAGACTTTCCCTGTAGGAATGAACAATTCAGAGCTAGAAAGGCTGACACCATAAGGAGAGATGGATAAGGCACAGTTTAAAGAAGTCATATTAGGAAGCTCCTTGTAGCAGTAAAAAAAAAAGAATTTTGAACCTTGAAAAGATGGAAAATCAGATACCTGAGGAATCAAAAATATTTGCATTTACAGAGAAGTAGGAAAATAAAAAGATCTGAGCAGCTGTGGCTTTTATGCTGATAAGAAAGCAATTTCATTGTTGGTAGTTCAAAAATTAAGACACTACAGTGAAAAAGATAAGAAGAGACAATGGACCATATAACAATTTGGTTGGATTTAGAACAATTATGGAGAAAGCTGCCACGTCACATTTCATCTGGTGTGCTGTATGTGTCCCTGTGTGCATGGAGGGGAATGGTTAAAGATTTTAACTTTGCTTGTCTAGGATAAATAATTGCTGGAATCCTTAGCAATTACCACAGATTATGAGTTGGTCAACAGTGTGATGAATCACTACTTTCAACAGTGCCTAAGGTTTTAATTTGTGAATGATATGAAGCCACAAATCCTATGATATCTTTTCCCTAGTTGAAACAAAAAGTGAAAACATCATTCAGCCCAACTTCTAGGGGTTCACAGAACTGGTGGTGGAAAAGCACTGGACCAACACAGCCAGGCCTCCAAACATTTGAGTTTAATTTTACTTTCAAATTTTGTCAGGCTGTTTTGCCTTCCCTGCAAAACCTTACTTGACTAAAAATTCCATTGCAATCATTTCATTGTAATTAATGCTTTACTTTTTTATTAGTCTTCATTATTTTGTTTTCCATTTTCCTTCCAGAGGTTGTAGTGGGATAGGATTTAGTACCTTCATGCGTGTGTGAATTTGAGTTGAAGAAGCCAGTTAGATTAGTTATCTGGTTATACTGCTGAGTTATTTGCTATCTTGATGGCACTGAATTAGATTGCTAAAGTACAACCTTTACAATCTGTCACTTTTCCAGATCCTTTAAGTGCCGTTGATATCATCCTAGAAATTTCAATCACTACAGTAGGAATAGCTTTGGAAATTATTGATGTCTGTAATAAGGTAATATGTCACAGCAACAATGTCATTTTTGTATGGATCCCAGCCTGTGTGGATATTAAAGGAAATGAAATGGGAGATAAAGCAGGCAAAAAAGCCTTCCAAGATAATTCAGAAGTCATTGAGAAAAGAGAATTTGGTCAGTCAACAAACAAAAATAGCAAAGCCAAACAACTAATTCTGGCAGCTGAAGGTTGAAGAAGGGTAAGTTAATTCACAATAGACAAATATTCTGCCTCTGTGCCCAGTTACCACCAAAACCTACAACAATGGAAATAAAACCATGCCCAAGAACAAGAGGGTGTTTCTTCCTATGTACCGTAAGGCAGACTAATTGCACCTAAATGCTAGAATGTTTTCTCTTAGATGAGAGTTCTTTTCATACTCCTTTCCTACAATTAACATTCTCATCCAGGATTGCTTCAGTGTAAACTTATTACAGCAGTCAAAATATTGCTTAGCAATGTACAAGTTTTCAGACACAATTTAAGAAATCTAATATTTGCACAAGTGGGCATGTTCTCTCATTTAAATAATTGGTATTAAATGCAAATACAGACGATCCAAGAAGAATGGAAAAATCAGCCTGCGATTACTGCAGCTAAAAGTCTGTTAAGTCATACTTCTGTATTTTTCAAGGGAAGTATTAATACCTTATGAGTTTGCAATATATACTTTCTTTAATGATATTATTATTGAATTTTTCTTTGAGTGAGTGAAAACCATTAAAAAAAGTCTGACCAAGCACTGTCAACACAATGTTTAGGTGAAATAAAACTCAGTAAAATATAAGCCAGATCTGACTATTCTCACAGAACATCATACTTCAAAACCCTCAGTCTTAAACTGGGGAATGCTCCTCAGGGACAATGTGTATTTTGAGGACACTATGATCAAGAATTCTAATTCCTTTACTTATCTGAATAGTTGCTTAAGCTAGGGGGGAGAGGGAGAAAAACAAATCCTAAAGGCAGTAAACCAATAAACAAACACTGGGTATTGTTGAAACAAAATTCAACAATATCCTACTGTAAGTCAATGGACAGATATTTACCTGCAGCAACAAACTGTACATGAAGTATGATATCCATAAAATCATGTTTTTATGAATACACAGAGGAAGGCATCTTCATATGCATGTGTATGTGTAAGTTACAGGTGTTATATGCTAAACAGTAGAAAGCAGGTTCACAAAAATGTAGCTAAGTCTTGTATACCACATATATTCTGAATTTTGCAGTAATGTAATAATAGTGGATAATCTGTTACACATCACATGTTGTAGGTCACGTTTCCAAAGAATCTTTCAATGACATTTTTATTCCAATAATACTATATAGTACTAATTATAGAAAACAAGAACTCTTAGAAACTGCACTGATATCCATATGCTTTTTTCCCTTTCCATTCTTGTTTAGTATTATTTACCTTTAAAAAAATAGTTAAAAGTGGGACATTAAGCTCAGCTACCGGCATCTTGGGTAACATTGCAGTAATAGCCAGAAAAATTGAGCATCACTATCTAAAGATACACTCTCAGGTCAATCCTCTGACACTTAATGAAAATCAATATGCATAGACACAGACAGGAGCCTAAATTTAGGTGCAATGCAGATTTTTGGAAGAGATTATTGATGTAATTTTTCAATGTCTCTCTTTTGGTACGCCCACCTTGAGACATCCTAATTGGGCTTGTTTTCCTGGAAACTCTGAATTGCTGAGCATCCATCACTGAAGGCTACTGTCCTTTCTGGTTTTAGTGCATACATGTATGATAGGAGCAGCACATCCCAATCTGAAGGGACCCACTATTTCATCCAGTCTTTAGCAGGTGGGGTCACAGTCAGAGCACAACTCCCTCTACTGTCCAAGGAATGGTGTATTTAAGGAAGAGAGACTGTATTTAGAATCAGTACCATTAGTAGAAATGGGGTATGTAAAAAGCTTTATTTGCTTTTTAAATCATGTACTGGGAGCTGACACTTATCCGTGTCAATGCATCACTTCTAATGCCCTAATGCCAGCACCAAAGACTTTATTGGCATCCAATGCCCAGGGAAAGCCTCACCATTATTTCAGCAGATGTCTTTACTGCTCTGAAAATACAATTTTCAAGAGGGGAATGGAAACTGGTGACAGTGCTGATGTACATTTAAGCCTGAAACACTCTCACACCTTCTGCAGTGGAAGCAGAAGTCGGTGCAAACCTGACAAGTCACGGCAGTAAAACAGAGCCTGAGGTGCTCACGTTAGCAAACTCCCAGTCAAAATCGTCCAGAATACCTAACATACATAATTTCACATACACAAGGGCAGAAAAGAGAGGTATATTAGCAAAAGTGGAAAAATCCTATTACATACAAAATCGGGAGGTGCAGAGTATGGTACTGTGCAAATCATCTTTTCGGAAATCATTATGTTTTAACAGGAGCTCGAACACTGAAAACGGGAAAAAAGGAAAATAAAAGGAAGGGGTAAAGGACAGGAAACTTTGAAAATATTTTAGTACCCTCTAGTGGCAGAATGGGAGATGTACAGGAACAGAAAAATTTAAGGCATGTGCACATATTAATTTCTTCAGCTATCGAGAAGAATTTCTAAAAACTCTTTATTTTCTATCTGGCTGAATCATACTAGGTAGTATAAGACACAACATGGAGACAAAACTCACACTGATTTAATTCTTACAGCTATTAGTGTAAAATGTGCCTTACCACAAGTATAAGCTTCTGAAGATTGAACGATTATTGAACAACGAGGTTATTGAAGTTATTTTGAATTTTTCATTTAATATTAATCAAAGAAACTAACCCAAATTTTTACACCCCAGTTTATACATAACTGGACACAATTTTT
Organism: Dromococcyx pavoninus; assembly: GCA_033558185.1. Classification (NCBI taxonomy): domain Eukaryota; kingdom Metazoa; phylum Chordata; class Aves; order Cuculiformes; family Neomorphidae; genus Dromococcyx; species Dromococcyx pavoninus. The sequence goes on from JAUMJL010000137.1 coordinate 771,090, forward strand.
AAGTCTTGCTTAAGAAGAAATGCAAAGTTAAGTCAAGTTCATTTTTTATCAGTTTTACACGTGCCACAGATTTCAGAGTTTAGAAAACTCAAATATTTAAGACTAGAAAATAATATATATAGGTCAATACATAGAACAATTATCTAAAATAGACATATGTACCTCACTGAATGTCTGGAAATCTTTCTCTCCCATGCCAACTTGAGGAAAGGGATTCCTAGCACGTCCACTAGGATATCAACTTTTTGCATGATCTACAGATAGTTAACCAGTTTTTGTTTCTATTTTTCACCATACCATAGGTTTTTTTGTAATAGGTGGGTAGATTGAAGCCTAAAAAACATCTTTTGATTAGATGTGAGAGGCTAAAAACACTGGACTATACTGATGTAAAGTAACTGGATCAGTACACCCAACATCAAAGTCTGTCCATGTGCACCTCACCTGTATCCTCACGCCAATGCTCAGGTAGAAGGTTCCAAGGAATGATCTTTCTATAATAAATTTTTAATCATAAAATATAGGCTGACCTGAGCGAATACTTTCCATAAATCACTAATATCAAACTTAGCTTTTACTATTTTTAATGTGGCTCCTCCAACAATTAAAATTCATCTATATTAAATTTTCATCAGATCTAGACCTCTCCTAGGTAGTCATTCAGTTAGGGAATTTGCATCATACAGTTTTGGGTCTTGTCTAAAAATCAGAGATATCTTTAAATGTCTAATCAAGTAGAAGTAAAATAAAACAATATATTGCGATCCACCAATTATTCCCTAGAAAAATGGATGCTGAGGTACTGTGGAACACAGGGAAAACACATAGCAGTACAAATCTCAAAAGACATAACATAGCATGGTGCACAAACACCTGTGTGGCTCTGCTAGAAAACAACCTAAATCCCAAAAGGCTGCCCTCTGCAAACCCATGTCTTGTGTCTGAAAAATCAACAGATGAAACCAATGAAGCTTTCCAGAGCGCTAAATAGTACAGCACAGACTGAATGGCCTTTGTGGTGCCATTGCAGCTTGGCATAGAAAAAGGTGTGCAAGAACTGAGCTATCTTCGTGCCAGGAGTGTCCACAAACACATACAACACAAGGGCATTTGAGAGAGTCTTGCATAAAACCTGTTTGCTATGCGGAGTTTATTAATTTGTCATTCAGCTGTGCAAAAACATCTATACCTCTATCAACCCAGGCTGTGAAATGGCCAAGAAAACAAGTCTTCACTTCTCTGGGAAAGACCATACTTCCTTTCCTCAAAATACTCCAATGCCCCTGTTTCGGGGGATATTCCACTATTGCTCTCCTTCTGTCGAGACATATGACTACAAACCTGCTCTTCTTGCAAGTAGATAAATATTTCCTCTCAATCAAAGCAAACTCTGTCTGTCAGCTGCTCGTTCCTTCACAGTAGTTCATTGTGTATTTTGTTTTGAATTGTGTTTTTACATGAAAACTTCATGCCTTATTTAAGATGAAAAAAACCCGAAACAAAACAAACCACTGAAAATCTAAAGGCAAATCACTGAGCCGTTTGATTACCGTCAACTATTGTTTCTCTTAGTAGTTGCATTTCAGAAATAGCTGAATATCTGTGCTGAGAAGATGTACCTGTGGGTAGCCAGCAGAGTCACATCTTCTGGGCCTGATCTCCTCCTCTGGAGCTATCTGGACTTGGTCATTCTGGAAAACAAAGGAAAATACCTCATTTTGCATCTTTGCTCTGCTCTTCCTCCAACAGCTCCTGTACTTCTGTGACCAGGCCACTGCTCTGTCATGAATACCCTTCTATCACGGCTCAATTTGCTGAGCTTAATAATGAAATAATATTTTTACTCGAATACATTGCTATGTGATTCAGTCAAAATTCCATTTCCATTCCCTATTTTTCAATAAAAGCCATTCTTCAAAGGTAACAGTTTCCATTAAAAGAAGTTGTAGCTTCTTAATATAGCAGTGGGAAACTACAGAACATTTAAAGTGGTCAACAGAATGCCTTATGTTACTGAAGTATTGCCTATGTAATTATCTATGCATGTCAAGCATTATTGTGGGCATTTTAGTATTTTTTATCAAAATTCTGATCAAAACCACCCAAAACTGAATCTATATCTTCAAAATCCTCCCAGTGCCAATATTCACGTTTATACCAGATCAATCTCATAATAATAAAAATTATAAATAATATCAATAAACATTAAAATTTCATATCTTGCTTTTTGAAATATGTTTGACAGATTTATAGTTAATCTAACTCATAAATGGAATTAGCCTTTAAACAAAGTCAGGGACATTACTTCACTCAGGTAAAGTTTTATCTTATGCTTCCAATAAAGATTTTTTTAAAGGCCAGAGAAGCATAACCACCTAAGAGAAGAGATATTATTCTCCTTACAACTTTCTTCAAATATAGTTGTATTGTATTGTATTTTATTTGTTGTTAAATTACCACTAGAAAAAGCAAATAATCCTTTTTTTTTTGCAAAGGTCTTCATAAAACTAATTTCTCAAATCAAGTGAAAAAATATGCATTCACTATGTAAGGATTATTTATTTGCAATATTATAAAAATGATCTAAATTACTAATGGTGCAATCATATTTCAAACAGAACCCCTGCCGCAGGCCCAGCAGTGCATTATGGAGGGATCCAGCAGAGGGACCCCTTCAGTTAAAAATTAAAAATCCCCTGTTAATCAATCTTTGAATCAAAAGCCACAGGGTTTTATTTAGGAACACAGTACCAGATAGTGCCTAAATTAGTAAGATTACAGCAAGCGTAGCAGTATTTAACAGAGGTTTAAAACGCATTAATAAATTTTCTCTTTGTGTTCAAAGATCTGCAATAAACAACGTGTGAGATTGCTATGTGATATTTCAAGATTACCATCCAACTACCAATTACTTGGGCTGACTGGTCCCTCTGTCCCCAGGTTGCTAAATAACACAGGAAAATAAGCCAGACAATTTGTATGTTATTACCTGTCAGTAAAATAGGAAACGGTGCTATTGCAGGAGCAGAAATGAACACCAAAAAAAGCCTCTTCCTTATTCAAAACATTGCTTCCCTTAGAACTAAACAGGATGCTCATTGGAATTTGACCACATGTAAACAATCTCAAACTGAAGTAGCCCAGAGGAAAAGTCTGAATTCATAAAGCATCCTATAATGTTGGCATGGAAGCAAATTGATGACTGGAATGTGTATGTTTAGAAAGCACGGTACTGAAGCAAACACTTCCTAAAGGTATCTTTAATTTGAGGGGAAATTTTATCAGGGAGTGTATCTTTTGCAATAGTTGCCATGGCAGCTTACCCAGTCGTGTTGTTGTAGAAAGGATTAATTTTTCACATTACAGGAACTTGGTATTTTATAACTTTCTGCTTTTTATCCTTAGATTCTGTGAACTCCAAGAACATTATTTCTATCTATTCGTAAGTGGAGAAACCTTTGTTACCAATGCTGAGTCACACTGCAATATGACACACCCCCACGCTTCTGGAACACTGATTCTAAAAACAACTTGTAAGCTACCACATCCTGCTAATGTGAATTCAGAAAAGACAGCTTATTGTGCTTTCTGTTTCACAGTGCTTTACAGTGTTCTAAGGTATTTCTTACATGCAAAATGCTACTTCACAACATACGCTATAAGGTAGCTATGGTATTACGTCAAGACTGAAAATTTTATCAGGTTCCACCCACCATAAATTTAACCAGGTTGTGTTTCTTTGATCTGTACTAATAACACTCAGATATGGTCCTGAGACACTAAATAGCTGTGGGGAAAAGCTTTCTGGTTTATAATCACAATTACTGTTGCGTAAATTAATTTATTTACACATGAAAAAGTAGTTTGGAATCTGTAAACCCTTGCCTTTAAGGTTATGCCTTTTTCATTAACAGACAAAATTCACAATCCAGCAATTTACTCTGATTAGACAGGAAGCTGGTGGCAGACTTGTCTTTGAACCTACTTGTTAATGACAATATAAAAAGACTAATTTTTTTTTTGAATGTAACATTGATATAATAATAATAACAACAATAATAATAATAATAATAGCAAGGCACAAGGAACCCATTTCCCTGCCACAACAAAATATTCACAGGCTATCTGGATCTCTAATTTTCTCATTCCTAGTACTTTTTGGATTCTCCTTTTCCCAGTTACTACCAGAAAGGAATGAAATCCAATTGTATCTACCAACACATAGAGAGGACTTTTTTCTCCCCACATAAGCAATGTGATAACTGTCACACTGAAGACAGATGGCAGATGCTAATTTCTACATTTGATACACGGCGAGTTTTCAATCACCACGTAGGGGGAAGAATACAAGTTGTAAGTTAGTTTGAAAGCCTCATTAGATGACTTGACTTTGCTGGGCAGAAAGCATGTGGTAAGCAAAACTAGAAAGAAATGAGAAGGTGTGTGATTACTTTTCCTGTCTTCTCAAATCTGCCTCTTTGAGTCCATTTGAGTGTTTCTACAGAGGTTTCTTACCTCATATGTGTATATATATGTAAGTAAGTAACTGTGAAGTTGAGGAACTCTAAACGGTGTGTGTATATACATCAATATCTATTTAAATATGTATGTAAAACTATTTATATCAGAATCTCCACCCACGTTTCTAATAGTTTTGTAGCACTTACATAGTAATAGTGGCTAAGTTCTCAGTGTCTTGGAAACTCCTCACTAGTCATTTACATTCCCGGAGCACACAGTTAAAGTGACGGAGAGGAAAACAAATTCAGAACTGTAGGTTTATAAAAATACTTCTCATTTTTTCAAGGTTATGGTCTGACTGCAGTTCACTGCTAAACACTTCAGGTCTGCAGTAGTGCTCAGTAGTGCTCATACACACTACTAAAACCTGAACTCACCATACATCGACATGCTTGAAGGCCACATCAAGCACCACGGTTCCTTTAGCAGGGGTACAGCAAATTTACTTCCAAATGTACTTAAGTATTGAATTTCTTCCTTTACGTTATCTCTACGATAAAGTTGTCCCTACTGTAAAGCATTTATACTCTACTTTCTATCTCTCATCAGCAGGTGGCCTCCTTTCTCCTATGTTAAAAGTTCAAGATCTTGGTCCTACAGTACGCAAAGTATTTGAACAAATGTCCTTTATGAACAAATCAAGTTTGCTTTAAGTAGAAAATAAATATTAAAATAATAATAGTGGGAAAAAGACTGGAGTAGAGGAAGTATGCAACCACAGTTTGTTTCTTAGTCAGTTGCAACGTATTGTTTTCTCACAACCTGAGAACCTAAAATGTAGTTACAACTCCTTTTGTGTAGGTTATCTAAAACACATTTATCATATTGCTGTAGGATGGATAAACAGTATATTCAGCTAGATAGGCATCAGTACAGAATCAAGACTCAAAGTAACTCCCCGTCTACTCAGTAAAGTTTTTGCAAGAATAATTTTGGATATTGCATTTCAGGAGAAACATGAGAGTGTCTAGAGAACAGCAGTGAGACTGACTCAGGTCTAAGTATCTCAGAAGTGAGGAAAACACATTAAAAAAAAGACTGAAAGAATCTGGTTTACTCTAGGCTAAAAAAGATAGCTTTAAGTCTCAAACACGTCCATGAAGAAAAAAGAAATAATCTACAAATGCATAGAGTATCATTGACAGATAATGGGCTTAAATTACCAGAAATAATCATTAAGTCCTTGAGAAAAAAAATATTGCTAAAGAAAGACAAAACTGTCATGGAAGAGACTGTGGAGTGTGGAGTCTCCACTGAAAGAAGATTTTTAGAACAAGTCGGACGTCATCCATCAGTAATTACAGTATTTGATCCCTCCTTGGTGTTCAAACTTGATAACCATTTGAGGTGCCCTTTAATCGTACTTTGTAAAATCAGTAAATGGCTCCTTTACGTAAACAAGACGAACATCACAGCTTAGTAAGAATTTAAAAGTATTTACACACTTGTGTTTGCTCAGCAAACAAAATATTTTGTATGTTCCTTAGGTCTTTCTCATAACTTATCTTGGTTAATAATAGGTACACAAATTTCTACAATAAGTAAACAGAAATGAAGAAATATGAAAATCATAAATATTTAATTCTGTGCTTTCAAACCAGAATCGTGAAATCCAATAGTCTGTTGAGCTATCTGTGGAAAGGATATTGACTTTCCATTCCATACCCTCCACCTCCCTCTTCTTTTTCTATTTTTCAGCTCTGGATATTTATATTTTATTAAATTCTAACTGTAAGCTCCTGTACACCACCCTCCATGCCTGCAGGTTAGATCTTTTATTGATTGGACTGGCAGCCCTGGTGATTGCTAGGAGCATGCTCGGTAGTGAAAAAAGCCAGAAGATAGTAACAACAACATGTTATAGCAATGCTTCTTGCCATTTTCAGGATCCAAACCATTCTAAATACTATAAAAAACCACCCCAAACTAACTACTGGTAGCACAGATAAAAAAAGACAGACAATAAACAAGATTATACAATAATTTAGGGAGCCAAAGATGAACAGCGATACACGTGTAGGTGGTATGCTGTGAAGAAGAGGGGACAGGAGCAGTCAAAATTAAGATCTATGCTGTTCTTTTTGTAGTCTCAATCTGTACTAATATTAAAGTTTGTGCAGTGTCTCTTCTCTACACTACTATCAGTCTAATAGCAAAAGATTTTTTGAAAGCTCAGGTGGAGAGATGAACTTGCTATAAATTATTTTCAACAATATTGCTTGACTTTTTTTTTATTTCCATGCATTTATTTTTCCCCAAAGCAATTTCAACTATTGCCTTACATACCTTTTATTTAATTTTAAATCAATAAAACTATGGGCATATACCCTCGCTATTCAAAAGTGACATTTCTCCTTTGTTTTTACAGCACACAAAACAAATAAAAATCAATACTTTATTTTTCTACACTTGAATAAAAAGGGTAATAACGCAGCAGGTTCTCAGTGCTATGTAATATTGATTACAGAGTCTTTCAAGATAAATTACTAAGCCAGCACTAGTATTATTTATAAAGTTGGTTTTGGAGAGAAATTTTAATACGTCAGTTTAAAGGACAACACTTTATATGTAGTCTTGAAAGGATTGCTTTAACGGATTTTTAAATTTAAAGTCCATTCCAACATGAACGTAGGTCACCAATTTTATTTTCATAGCAAACCTCTAATGAATCCTCAGCTGCTGTTGAAACGTGCACATATACCCCTAAATTTTAAGTATTGTAAGTGCAAAGTTATTAAACAGTGAGTCAGAGGACAATGGGCCTAAACAGAAAATGGTTATGGCAGAATGTAAGTGATCTATATTGCTCAATATTATTCTGTAAAATAAACGAAAGCTGTTGTCAAACAACCTCACTATAACTCATCTTAATATATTCTGTGCTCTCCTAAAATAATAATTGCCCACGAATACCACAGCATAAAATACATAACATTATGCCACGAGCTTTATCTTGACCTTCAAAGGACGCTCTTAGTTTACAAAAAAATAAGTCCAGCTGTAACTCTCAAAAATTGCTCTTTTTTAGCTTTGCGACTATCTGGCAGGAAATTTTTCTGTCATTTCAAGGAGGCTTAAGATTTCTGGAGAAATTTGCTAAGGTATTTACTTGCTTCACTTGAAAATTGGTTTCGTCCATTTAGACAGGGTAATGTCTAATTTTGCACCAAGTCCCATGGCTAAGTAAGTTTTTTTCCTGGGTAAATTACTGCACAACGTGATGACAGCAAAACCTTGCCTACAGTGGTCGTGTTAATTACTCTATAAACTTGGAGGTCAGGTAACTTTTCTTGCTAATTTATCTAAGACTAGTGCTGACAACTTCTTTGGAGCATTTTGTCATTTGATTCAAAGGCATCATTAACATCAACCTCACAGCGGTGTCACGGCAGTTAGAGAGATGCCATGCTCGACTGCACCAAGGTTGGCGTGCTCATAACCAAAGGGCTCAGGAATTCAGATTGTCTCAGTGTTCTGTTTTGAGCTGAAGTAGAAACAGTTTTCTGACTCTTCAACCAAGCTTTGTCTGAGTAGATTAATTTTCTCAAAGCTAACTGCATGTTTTCTCTCTACCAGTGATAACATCGGGCACTGATGTACAGAAAGGCCATTGCTTATGCTTATTCCTACAGAAATCAAGGCCATCCTCAAGTTGGTGGAAGCTGTAAGTGAAAAGGGTGAAAAAGCACCCTCAGGGAGGGATGGACAGAACAGGTGACCCCAAACTGACTAACAGAGTATTCAAATATATATGCATCATACTCAGGATAAGACTGAGGGATCACAAGGGTCAAGCCCTTTTTGATGGCTGGCATCCAATATGGACCTCATTTGTCCTTCCCAAATCCAGTTCCCTAATCCAGCCTGGGACCTTTTCCCTGCACCTGCTCTACAACCTCTGTGGTGACGTATTCATTGAGGGGAAATTTCATGTTTGTATGTATTTTATTATTTTCGTATTAATAGTATTTTCATTATTATTATTATTATTTCATTAAAGCTGTTTTAGCTTTAGTTTCCAACCCACAAGCCTCTTTCTCTCATTTTCCTTTTCCCTGGGGATATGCACAAGAGATTAACACAACTGTTCACGTTTAGCTGCCAGTCAAGCCAGGCTGGGGCTAAACCCTGACACTGAGCAAGGTGCAGAGCTCCACACTTATCTGCAGGAAGCCAACAGAGCTCAGCACAAGGGTTCTGACTTTATGCTGATTCTTTCTTAGAGCACTATGGACTCACCAACTACAAGGAAAGTTTTTCTACTGTCAAAGGGGTTGTGCGACCTTTTACAAAGCCAACAGTGCACACTGAGTGTCCATAAACGGAGTGAGTAGCTATGCAATGACATTTTCCACTTTAGCTAACTGCTAAAAGGTTTTCTCAACAGTGAATGTGGGTTCAACCGAGTAAAGATGCCTTAAGTCAAAATCCAAATGCTTATTCACTTTTTTCCTAGCAAACATAAAAACTATACTAAAAAATAGCCAAAAGATATACTCCCCAGAAGGTGAAAATTTAATAAAAGTATACTTTGAGATTTAAATATAAGTCAATGTTTATATTAAATGAAGGAATGCAAAATTTCCAGATTTCTGGAAAATAAAAAAATTGAATAAAACCCAACAGAACTCAGGCATCTATATCCCAGTCTCAAAATCAATAATTTATGGAATTTGACAGAAACAATGAAAGAATTTATGCCATTCATTTTTGATACCTACGTAACAGGAATTAAGGAATCTACCTGTCTGGTGGATTCTTCATTCTTTTCCAGTGTAACACAATTAAGAATTAATTTTCCTTTTAAAATATTTACAGAAGTTTTCCTTCTTTGCCATCACTATTGTCCCCTGACTTAGAAAATAAAGACTTAAATAATCTCCACAGTTAAGGAAATGAAACTTGAAGGAGCATGCTTACAAGAAAGACCATATAACACACCATGCTGATTTCCAACAATTTACTGTTGCAAAATTCAGTTTGCACGTGAATCTTTAGAGCAAAAAAAAGACAAGAAATATTCCTCAGCTCTCTAGGCTTTCGGATGGAATTTTAGGAAAAAAAATTATCATGTCCATTAAGATTTTGTAGATAATTTGTGCATATAATAATCATAAGTTAAATTAAGGTATCTGGCAGCCTGAGAGCTGGTTTTCTTTTATTGATATGTGTTTTGCAGAAAGGAGGAATGAAATTTACAGCTGTGACTTTCTCACCTGGCTATGTTAATCCGGAAGATGTTTAAGTAAACAGAAAAAAATGTCAGAGGTATGCACAGTATTTTATCACATTTCTGTTAAAATCACCTCAGCTTCTGGAAAACACCCGCTCTGCACGTTTCACACCATACCTCGATTACAGGAGGGTAATGGGAAGCAAGAGAAAAGTCCCATTATATTCTCATGGAGAAACTTCATCGTGAGTGCTTATGTTAAAATCCGTACACCTCAGATAGAGAGTCAGAACTAATTGGATAAATCTGACATAACTGTAACCTGTTGGAACACACTTCCAACCAAACTCGGAGCATGCAATAAAAGTTAGGCGGAATTCTCTTTTCTGACATAATCTCATTTGAGCATTTTACAATTTAGGCATCTCCATTGCTAGTTACAAAATTGTCACTGATTTTTCATTCAGTATTATAGGATTAGTCAAAAGACTAAATTAAAATTGAATTAGAATTAAAATTAAGTCAAATTCAAGTTAAAATCAGTTAGCCTCCAGACTAGTCAGGGAACAATTTCTAGAATGATTTCTGAAATAATTGTATTTAGGGACTGGCAGTTTCCTGCAATCCCAAGTAACACACAGTGGTAGTAGGCAGGCATCACACAATCTTGAGGCTACGTGTTGTTCAGAAAAGCAGAAAGCAGAGACCTCAGGAAATGATCCTTGGCAAAGGCGTTGTTTAATGTAGATGCTGAAGGAAGTTCAACGGAAAACACTTATCAGAAATTTCCATCCAGAGAGGAGACATGCTGTTTTAGGGAAAAATGCAAATATTACTCAGCAGACCAAGGGCAAAGGAAATAGGAAATGGGCTAGAGAGTTTTCTGAAATAATCTGTCACTTAAATGTGAGAAAACATTCTCGTGTGCTGGCGATTCTTTTATTTTAAAGCCTTCTAAAACTCAAGATTGTTTTGCAGCATTTGCCATTATCTGCGAGTTGGCTACTTCCAGTTCAAACTTCTTAAAGGTAGGATAAAAAGCTTAATTTGGTTCCTATCTTGACATATCATTTGCATGTTTATTATTTGAGCCTTTGGAATAACTAATAGGAAAAGCATGAGCTTATCACGGAAACAATACATCTTAGAAACGTTGTAACAGTTGACTTTGCTGCTTTTTGCAGCCTTTAGAGAACATCAGTGTCTGAGTCAAAATCTTTTAGGAATCTCTTTAGATAAAAGGGCAGAGTACACCTCGGCAAAGGGTGTCACCTCTGTGCCCGCCAGCGTTCGGACAAGGGGTGGAGCAGTCCTTTTGGTAGCTGAGCCAGAGAGGAGGAAACAAACTCCTCATATGCAACACAACTTTTGTGTGGGTACAGAAAAAGATTGTGCTTTGAACTCTGCGTTTTGACCTCAAAATACTTGACTATACAAGCACTAAATATTAATAATGCATTAATTACAGGTCAGAAATCTTCTAGTGTGAGTGAAGACAAGACATAAGTTTATTAACACTGAACTTTTGATATTTTCATCATAAGGTTATCAGCCAAATGAACAGAACAGTCAAACCTTATGCAGGGCAACATATCCATAACCCTTCCTTCAGCCATGTCTTTTATTCTCCACTTCGATAAAAAAACCCCAAACTTTCTCAAAGCTAAAAATGAATATTAGAAGTCATAGCTGCTGCAATTAGAGTTGCACTCTTTTGAACTCTGTTATCCTTGAGTTGTTATTCATCAAGATTTTACTGAAATTGTAGTAATGCTCTCAGTTTGACAGATGCTTTCCTGGCTTAACTGAAAACACAGCGGGAAAGGGAGAGAAGTTCATTGTATGGAATATCCACACTGTTTTATTCCAGATACCAATAATATCAAACAAAACTCTCTAGATGCCTCAGTCGAAAAGAGAGGCTCCTCCAGAGGGTGATTGAGGGCAACTAAATTAGGCGTGTTGTTCTGAATTGCACTCAAAAGGCTCGTAAAGCTGGCAAAGTGAATATGTCCTACAACGTCTGCTATCAAGAGCATGTAAAATAATTGCAAGCCAGGAAGAAGCAATACATTTGGAAAATAATCAGCATGATTGCAATCCTGCATTCAACTGGGTGCTTGTCTTTGTATACCTGCTTTGCTGTCTCCATTGTTCTCTGTTCGTATCTTTTCCCTCACACCACTTTCTGGTTTAAACTACAGCACCACGTGTTCCTCACCATTTCCTTAATTTATAACGTAGATAAATGACTTCATCAAGAAGAATTCAACTAGATAGTGTACCCACATGCCTAAATGCTTACAACATTTCTGAAGGAGGCTTTAATTTATTATACATGAAGAGAGGAAGTGAATCTTTATAAAGTGTATCCTCAGCAAGGAAAAAACAGTTTAAAAGGAATCTCATTCATAAAACTCGATAACATCAAGAATGCTAAAATGACCACAGCTGATGCAGATAAACGTGACAGTAAAATGGTGAGAATGCAATAGAATTGAAGAGCAGAGCACAAATACAGAAGCAAATTAAGCTTGGGTTTTTTGAAAGAGAAAAGGACAAAGAAATTACAGATACTAGTTGGAAGATAGGATCACATTAGAAAGCATTACGGATGCTCTCAGTAGCTTTGTATTTATTCGTGTAACTCCTTATGCTTTACTTTGCAATACTGGCAGGGCTGTGAGGAGTTCCCTGAGCTGTATGGCCACATCTCCAGGCATGGACTGATTCTGTGGGGCGCCAATGCTCTGCAGTGAGCTTGGCAACTCCAGGACAAACATCCTGAAGGCATCTCAAAAGCCGATTTGAGAACCCTGAACCTGCCCATTGTGCACACTGTGGGACTGACTGGAGTGTTACAACACAGGCTTATTTCTCAGCTGTTCCTTTGAAAGGAAACCTGAGTGCACATTAGAGAAGGGCACCACGTGGTCTCCAGCCATGTGGAAGAAGGATGTAGCAAAGCATGCCTGGAGAGCAGCATGGGGAATGCTTCAAGAACTGCTGTAAAGCATAGACTCAGCCTATATTGTCAACATGAATCATAACTCTGCCACATCATAAATGAAAAGGATGCTGTAGTAATCTTTATATTAATTATTAAATTTTCATTAATAGATAAGTCAAATGGCTTCACAGGGAAGAACCACCTGAAAGAGGAAGAAGGTACATACATGAAGAAAACAATCCAGTTGCTTCCATGTTTTGTGATATATGTAATTAGACAGTTCTATCTTTTTTTGAACACTGGGTATCTTAAAGCTATGTAGGCAGTGATGACAGCTAACTATTCATGCAATGAGACTTTAAAACAACTGGAAAAGGAACAGGATTGTCTACTTCTGTTTCTCTTATGAAATCTTTGCAGAAAACCTTGTTTACTACATGGTGGATAATTATCTTGTCAAATAATAGGACAGTGTCAGTTTTGTTTCATTAGCTAGCTGAAGATACTATAAATTATATGGAAAACGTCCAGGGAATAATAATATCTAGTAACACCATCCCTTGGAGGAGTTTTGTGTTTTTTCCTCTATCTATCTCTCCACTGCATATTCAGGGTAGAGAATTTTTAAATAGAAAGGTCCCCAAATTTAGCCCACAGACTGAAGTGTAAATACCCAGAAGGGGAAATCAGCTCCATCAAAGTCTGTATGTCATATTACATTTACAACCAGATCCAAGTATATGATGATTGGTATAACGCAATCTAGATCAGGCTCACTGAACAAGGTCAACGGGATGGAAGGATTGGTGTCCCTCTCACTTTCTCTTACCCAAGAATACATATGTGCATCTGTTATAGCAGCAGTGTCTGGCCGACGCTGTCATTTTCCCTGTATGCAAATCCAACATAGCACCTTCTCTCAAACACTCTGGAGTGCCTACTACAAATAGCTCTGTTCTATAAATAACCTGCAAAAATATGCACCAAAAAAAAAATCAGTATCTCAAGGCAGCAGTCTGCTTGGTTTTGATGAAACTCCAGGAATTCTTAAATATGTGACTGACTGAACTGAGCAGTGGGCTAAGTCTACTCTGTATCTCAATTTAAAGTGCTGGATCAGTGCAAATAACATAAGCCAATAAATCATGATTAAAGCATGATTACAGAATTTTAAGGTCTTTGTAAACTTTACGGTTAAACAATGACTACAGTCATAAATGAGTAAATTTAAAAGTCACCGAGAAATGGACAAACCCTATTAATGCTGCAAACCTGCAGATTCTGTTTCTCAAGGCAACTCTGGATTGTCACAGTATATTTCATAAATCTTTCCAATTACATGAGTAACAATTCAGAGTCAGAGAATAATTCAGGCTAGAAGGGTCCTCTGAAGGTTTTAGTCCATCCAGCTCCATGTCCCTGTCAGAGCAGGGTCAGCTATGAAGTAATTTCATTAAAATTTCATTTTAGCTACAAGATACAAAAAGACATATGAAAATAACAGCAAATAGATGACTTTGCAATAGATACTTACACATCAGACTGCCAGTTAGAAGCCTTTAACCATCGCTGGCACCCATTTACCAAAATTAGGGACAAGAACGTTTTCTCTAAAAAGGCTGAAGTCAATGTTTTTTCCTGTTTATACTTTTATGAGCGTAAGAATTACCAAAGAGAACCAAGAGTCTCCCTGGTTTGCAGTCTTGCAGAGGGGAGAAATGCAAAATCCTATGGTTCAGACTGAGCCATGGAGACTTAACATCTCTCTATCCTCAGACACATGTTGGCAGAGCCTGGTTTATCAGTATTGTAGGAAACAGCCAGTCAGTATGTTTTAGATGTGGGCTAAAAAGACTGATCAAAGTTTCTGCTAGAGTGAAATGTTCTCCCTGTTGTTTGAGCTGAGGTCACATGTTTGGGAGAGCAAAACAGCTTCTGATTCCCACAGGCAACCACTCAGAGTACAACAGGCTTTGGTGCGGCTTTACTCTCCCATATGGTTAGATACAAAGGAATGTCAATCCTTCTCATCTCCCAGCAAAATCCAAAGAGAAAAGCAAATTGCAATGCAAAAATATTATAGCTATAATTTTAAGGTACTTCAGTATCTTAATTTTATAAAAATGTTTTTTTTAAAAATAAGACTAAAACCTTCTATATTATACTCTAATACACTCTTTCTGTTCTAATTTTGCCTTTTTTCCCTGTTTGCCTACTAGTCATGCTGTCAACATTTCTCTGGTTCATTTTGATGTATCAGCATCCTTAGAATTGCAAAATAAATGTACTGTATCAAAAAGCCTGAGACATGGAAAATTGTATAACAGCTTGTATTCCACTACGTCAAAATGGAACATGTGACACCGTTATCAACTTGCAAGAGCTGATAAAACACACATTAAGTCTCTAGAGATTACAGGAGCATATTGAAGCTACTCATGTAATACAGCAAGTCAATTGTATGGTGTTATTCATAAAACAGGGAGCTAGTGATAGTCAAAGATAACAGTTTAAAGCATGCAACATAACTCGTAGCAGATAAAAAATCTATGATGGCTAAGAAATTTTGTACTCGTGAGGATACCTTGTTCAAGTAATTTGAAACCTGATCAGATCCTATTTTAATTTCCGTTCTTGGTTTGGAAGGCATAATGAAAAAGTATGTTTCAAAAAAGTAAGAAATTTGTCCATGTGCTACTTTTAAATGTTGACTTAATCCACATCTATAAGTCACCAAGAACTTTTTCATTTTACCTACGTAACTATTCAGTGACACTTCAGGTTAAGTGTGTTTGAATGTTTTTTGAGGTAAGAATCCCGATGATGCATCTATTCATTTCCTTTTCCCAAGTTATTTGGGTACATTGGTTCCTTTTCCTCAGCATTCCACTATTTTTCATTCAGACTTTATGAAAACTCCTTCCACTGCACTGGCTCAAAACCTTATCTTTCCAAATCACTCAGGACATCGCTTCCCTCAACATGCCTTGCAGGGGGACTGTAACATCTTACAATTCACTGTCTTTCTCCACTTTCCTGGCTCATTTTCTGAATCAGTCTTGCAGAATCTTTCTTCCTTTCCAGCCACTCCTCAATGGCAACGAGCATCTTGCAGAACAGTAGAGGAGGAGTAGAGAGCTGGGACAGAAACCTAACATTTTCTGCATGCTTCACCGTTCTACAAGCTGCTGCTGAGGGTAAACCACTTGGCATGATTGAAGTGAATGGAGATGTGAGTGATGGGCAATGAGTATTTAACTATGTGACAATACTAGGAAGAAGAAATACTGTAAAGTTGAGCAGAGCTAGAAAACCTGTAAGTAGTAATACCACATAAGCCTAGAAAATACCCAGAGGTGTTTTCTGAAACACAGTTTTCTGTACTTCACCAGAAATTCTGTTCTTTGCTGACAGCAATATTTTCACCATTTGGAGCACAGCATTTATTATTCACCTTTTACTCAGTATTCTGAGTTGTTATTATTATTATGAGTTATTAATATTTGGTTGCTTATTCGTCTTAGTCTTTCACTAAACATTAAGTAAGAATTTGAATATATCACTTATTTCCTAAGCACAGAGCCAGTACGAAAGCTCAGTTAAGGAAAGAAAAAGCTGCATAGTTGTAGAGAACAGCAGATCAAAGGAACGGTGTCTTAATGAAAGAACTGGGATTGCTTTCCAAAGGGCAGTCTTAATCCTTTCATATAAAATTCATGTATGGAAGTAAACTGAGGTCATGCTTCAAATAAGTTATTTCTGCAATTAAGTTACGAAGTCTAACTTGAGTATTTGTCTAAAAATACTAAGCATGTGACCATAAAAAGCTTAAAACTGAGTTTCTTTAAATCCTAATGAATTATGGAGTACTATTTGAGATAGAAAAAAGGCCATTAAAAAGAATGCAGTATTACTGACACAATTTTATGGCAGATTTTTTTTTTTTATACTGACTTTAAATAACTAATTTTCGAACTCTACTGCACTATAAAAGCTGTACACAAATTGAGATCTCTAATTATGGAGAGTGCAAGAGCTCATTTATTTGGTCACAAATATTTTCAAGAGTTGTAGTAGAATTGGAGAAGATAGGATTCCATTCCTAGTAACATAAAATCTTCTGCAAGAAGTGAAATCAAATATATAAAGTGTGCCATGATGTAACACTAAGCAGCAAGTTACGAACAACTATCCTTGACTCTTGGATACTTATTGTTGGGGTTTTTTTTTTAACTATTAAGTGCTCTTTAGCAAGAATAAGGTCATTTATAGTATAAAATGTATTTAACTAGGCCTCTAATCCTCATGCCATTCTCACAAACAGCATTTTGGTAAACCGTGTGTCTTTTGGTGAGTATGTAACATAAACAACAAAAAGCCAAGCTTCAGGTGTGGAAACAAACCAAGCTTCTACTCTATCCATTAAAGAGAAGATTTCACTAACTACTGCATGAGTTTCTGCTCACACTTTCACTTTTTTCTTATTGGATGCTACAATTAAATGACAAGTTGCAGTTTAAAAGAATGATGTTCTATCACTTTTGCCATACTGCAGTCTGTGCAGAATTAAACTGCTCTTCCACTGCTTTCCACTCTCTGCAATCATTTTACAGCCAAACTTCTTAACTATAGCTTCCTTTCTGCTGAGAATTTGGTTGGCATCATTAGTCAGGTAATTATGTTGATGAAGTTTTTCTGCCTCATCTCAGAATTTTGAAAATTTGTCTTCGTAAGTTACTGTGACAGGTAAAGCACACAAACCTTTAACAGCCTTAGGTGTTTGGCTTTATGTGCCCAAAGTTAGATAAAAATTATAGTAACTGAAAAAGGATAAAAATGTAGCTGTGTTTCCTTATTCACCAAAAATGGAAGTAGAAACAATCTATTTTATATGAAATTTACTTCCTCATTATAATGTAGAGTATAGCAACATCTTCAAGAAGAAGGGCGAGGTTTAAGTCCTCTATTGCTTAAATAGATGCTGAAAATTATTTTGCTGGTATCTGTTGCTGAATTTCTGGAAAAGAATTAGCTTCCAAGAGGAACCAAACAGTTGGAAGCCTTATTTGCAATTCTAAATAATAAAAAAGTTAGTCATTTAAGGAACCTATAAATTCTCCTTCCATGTAGACATCTCAGTGATGCTTCTTTAAAATACATTTTGTTTGAAGCAGTATTTCCTAGATAAGAAATAATAATTACACATCTTTCATCTGTTTGGTTCATCTACTCGTACAGTTAATTTCTCCTTCGGGATTTTAATTGACCGTCAGTACTCTTCATGCTGTGGGAAGCATTAAATCACAATAGATTTATAAATATTATGATTGTATTTTAAGAGGGACCAATAGGTTTGTTATTATTATTGTGTTGTAACAGCAAAAGAGCCAGCTTACAGTTAAATGGATTCTTTCAGTTTAGAAAACACATTGTTTGGAAACAACCTATTTTTATGTCTTTGTGAAACATAATGCAGACCCAGGAAATGGCAACATGCTTATGAAACCATTACCGTGAGTCCCATGGTTCCTCTCATCTCATTGGTGCCCTGCTCTGAGAGTTCATTATCATCACACAGGATTAATGTGCTCTGTTCTGCTGAACTCACAACACAATATGCTGAACACAAAGCTCTGTGAACAGCTCGTGGCTGAGCTAATATATCCAGCCTTTCAGCTGTTCTAGTGTTTACGGTGTAAACACACCCCAACTGTCCCCTTGTCCTTGCTTTGACAAAGGATGTTAAGCATCAACACAACAACTTTTAAACCTCATCGCGTTTCTTTGAGATCTTTTTCCTTAAAATGTGCTCCTGCTATGCTATAAACTGTCAGGGTTTCTGCACCTCCTCCAAGCTGGCCTGTTTTTGAAAGCCAAACAGAAGTCTCTGTCTCGTGCTTCATAGACTCATAGAGTTATCTGAGTTTGAAGAGACCTCCAAGATCATCAAGTCCAGCCCTTAATCCAACACTATCATGATTACTAGATCATGGCACTAAGTGCCACATCCAGTCTTATTTTAAAACCCTCCAGGGATGGTGAATCCACCCCCTCTCTGGGCAGGCCATTCCAATGCCTGATTACTCGCCCTGTGAAGAACTTTTTTCTGATATCCAACCTTCAGTAGACCTTTGTCTTTTTAAAAGTCATTGTTACACAAGCTTACTCTCCCTAGACGGCTGCACAAAAGCTTCCTGACAGCTTGTTTTGAAGAATTTTCTGCTTCCTCCAATTTTTAGTCAACACCTTGGTAGATTTTTTTCTTAACTGATTACACCACTATGTAATATAGACACTTCAAACAAAAAAAACTTTCATTAGAAAGACTTACTTTCCACCAAATCTTACACAGCAAACATTATTACTGCATACAAGGAAAGTACAAACCTGGCAACTTGTTATCTATCTAGCATTGTACAACTTGGCACTGGAATTATTCACCCAAAACATGTGGGAATAGACTGCCATTTCTTTCCTGTCAGAGGTATATTATAGCCCTTAGTGCTATTATCAGGATTAGCTGTGCTTCCTCCTGGTTTTCTTTGAGCTCTCAGGATCGAAGGAGCGGTAGTAAAGGCAAAGTTAATTTTATTTAGTAAGGAATATCCCCAAAATAATCCTAAAAAATAGCTTGTCCAAGGACAGAAACCCCAACATTTTCTGTTGATGTCTAACAAAGCCATTTGGGAACACTTTGGACTGGGAACAGGCATGGCAGTGGACCCATCAAGATCTCCTCTCACCTTTATGAATTTGATGGGCTAAATGAACGCCACACCACAAGCCTACTAGGCAAATGCCTACAGAAAGCCCCAGTGACCTGTACATCTTGGGTCTGTCACTTATACAACTTAGTATGGAGTAAAACAAAAGATATTGGTGTGTGGCGAATGGGGAAAGGCATGACAAGCAAGACAGTGAGGCCTGTGAGTACAGGATGGCTAAAAACCTGAAAGTAAGGATGAGATTCAAACCTTTAAGTATTTCTTGAATGAGGTCCATAAGACAATTTGAAAACATAAATCTTGCAAAAGCCATGAGCTACAAATCTAATTGCCTTTGGAAGGATCTGTCAATGATGATAGTAACTAGGATTGTCATCTTGAAATCAGTTGAACTCGGATCTCTCTACACCACAGAACAGATTCATGGTTTGCAGCAGCAAAGTTATTTCTAAACCCCTTCCCTGATTTACAGGAAGCAATTAATATTCTCAAAGAACGTTGTCCGGTACATTGGTGGAAATATATTTATCAAAATCAACACAGCATTTACATCAATAAACAACAAAATGTGCCGAAGACAAAGCTTTTGTAATTAATTGGTTTGGATTTTTTTATGGTTCACTTGAGTTGGCCTGAAAGCTTGATTATCATTCAGGATTTTAATTACAGCTATAGCAACAAATGTTTGCAAATTCCAACAATAGCTGTTGATTTTTTTTAGAATTGATCACTCTTTCCTCACCATAGGGAATATATTTTTAAAGGTATTTATTGTTTAAACAACAATTCACCCTATAGTGCAGGAAATCCCTCATGAAAATAAAAAACCCCTTAATCTTAAGAAGCTTGACCAAGGCTGAAGAGCAGATAAACTACAGTTGATGCTCAGAACCAAAAGAGTTTTGTACAAAAACACAGATTTAACTTAAAAAACTCTTATGGTAAAAATACTGCCTCTAAGACCCTATTTGCTTTAAGCTGTATGGAGGATTAACCACTTTCAACTCCTGAAAAGCTTCTCTCATTGTTTTAGGCAAACCCACAGAACATTTCACAATCATGTATGTATTTTCAGGTCCTTTGAATGTCTTTATTTTGTTGACATGCACGATAATAAGAATTTTCAATACCGTTTGCTCCATATTAAAAGCTGATGAAGTTAATATTCTCCTCTAAAAGTACATTCATAATCAATTTTCTGCCAGTTGACACATTTTACCAGTGCTCACAGTATTAATCTTTGTACTCAGCTGACAGTAATAAAACAAAGAGAATTCTTGCATTAGTACTCCAAGCTATTTTTTTTGCCATCCTTCTATTTCGCTTGCTTCTGTCGGCTTGAACAACGCCAGTATAGCTAGAAAACAAATTATAAAGAATATTTATGAATTTGAGGAGGGAAGGATATAAAAAATAATGAAACCTCCGATATTTCCTTTGCTGTCTTAATGTAGATACAAAACATTTGTTGCTTTATTATGTATTATCCATCTTGTGCATTGATCTTTATGCTTGATCTAATGATTTTTTTACCAGAATATGCATTTATAAAATGTACATAGTTTGCACCCGTGGATTTCAGAACTAGAAGTTTCTTTTATTATACAAGAACTCAACACGTATTTTTTGTTGTTGTTAAACCAAGTGCTCTCCACAGTGAAATCTGTTTTGAGTTTCTGTTTTCACTTCATAAATTTCACTCTGAAATTAGACAGAAGTATAAGACTTTCTCATTTACTTCTTTTCTTACTCTATTTTTATTTGTCTTATATGGCCTGCCTGAGAGTCCTTGCTTTATTCCAGTCTATCTTCATACTAGTGAACCACTCCATAGCAGGATCTGCCACTGTGAGAACATGAGGAAAGAGGGACTTGTTTTCAGGATTACGATGCCACATATGAGAAGAAAAGGCTGTGTTAATTCACTACTGCGTGATTTGGGGAGCATCTTAGAAGAGCCAAACAGTTTTTGTTCAGGGTTATTTTAGAAAGCTACACTGCCTTCCACTCCCTAACCACACAGGTAACATTCATTGCTTCTTCTCCAGCTTTGTCCCTTACCCTCTACTGACATTTCTATAAGCAGTCAACAGAGATTTTTTTTCCTTTGTTAGGCATCTTTCCTAAATATTTATTAATATCTATTTCTATTTAGACACTTGTTTTGAAGAAATCAACACCATTTACAGTTTTACTTCAAATTATATTATTGTATTTAAAAATGTCAGAAGTTCTACAAGGAATTACTGCTCTGTAATGAGATCATTTCTAAAATGTCAGTACCCATCAGTGCTCCAGTTAGAGATGTCAGCCTCAGGAAGGTCACTAGATACCACACGATGAAACTAGCTTAATATCCTGAAAAATACTTGGTAAAGACTTCTAGGAATACATTTTAAGATTGAGCATTCTCACCCAGGGTCAGCTTTCCTTGATGTAGATATTCAACTTCAGCATCCTTCATCATTACCCACCAAATATGTCCAGGTTCTTGAGCAAAAGCAAGCCCACGAATGGGTTTGTCTTTGCCTGTGGCAGGAGAAAGTCAAACAGTTTTCCCCAACAAACCCCTTTCACGCACCACAGGGTCTTTATCTCCTTCTACCATACATAGAAGGTCTGACTGAGCAGGACCAACTTGATTGGTAGATCCTCTGGTGTTAACTAACCAGCTGGTTTCTGCCAAATGTTTATCCCAATTTTTAAACATACTGAAAAAAGCTTCCTTTGGTCATAGAAACTACTAATCTAGAAATGTGTTTATAAAGCATCTCATGTTAATTTTCTCTGCCTTGGAGGCATTCAAGCGTACACGCTCAAATCAAATACGCAAATAAGAACCCAGGACAACTCAGTTTGTCTTTTGACTTTCATGTGAACTGGCTTAGATTTTAATAGTTGAATTTTAAAGAAAATAACAATGGTCAGAGCAGTTAGTTTTATTAAGATGGAAGTATTCCCACTGAAAGACAAAACCTGCTTCTTCTAGTTAAAACCAGTATTTAATTTTTGCACTTTTCAGTCAGTTCTCACTTTGTATGCAAATGGAATGCAGCCTACACGTGTAATTGAATTAACACAAGATTCTCATCAAATAAAAGATTATCTTTAGTCAGACATCAGAAGAGAGCCCTTGGTAGAAATGCAAAGATAGCAAGTTGAATACTTGCTCTGAAGTACACTAGTTTCTCACTCAAAGTGCTATTTTCTCACATATCTGGAACTCAGAACTCTCTACCACACAGAAAGATGTCTGACATTTATCTACTCAAATCCTACTATAACACTATGAACCCCATTTATAAGCTTTTCATTTTAATTTAAAACATGTTCCTGAAGAAAAAAAGCCCTCCCTTTTATCATGCTGGTTTTGTTAAGACTGTGATGTTTCTTTCACCATTTATTATTGAAATTGAATAGCCTACAGATGCATCATCATGAACAGCAGCTATATACAATCTATCTCCAGGCTGTCCAACAAGGTGACACTGGAAGACTTTAATTTTAAGCTGTATAAAATTGTCTTTCTTACTGAGCTCTAAGGTATGAAACAGTTCATGTTTTGACAGCTTATTTAACAGGCTTTGCTAACTTCACAGGCAGTTTTATCTTTGGCCATAAAGCAATAAAACTGGAGTCAACCAGTTCCAGAAAGAAGAAAAAGACTGAAATAATGATGTAGGAAATAGTAAAAATGCGCACACTATAAAAAGAAAGGAAAAAAAGCCATTTTATATAATGAAATAAATCATTTCAAGTTTACGCTTTGCTTTTCCTTCTTCAAGAGCTCTAACATTCAATGCAATTTGCTGAACACTCTTGTTATTCTAAGGCACATACCATGACTGTGTCCCAATTTTCCTGTCTAATTAAGTAGAAACAGCTTTCTGAGTCATATCAAAAGAGGCACTGCGTCTTGCTAATACGCTCTCATATGTGCACATGTTGCAGAGGCTTTCACTCCAAAATAGCCTTTTATCTATTCTCATGTGCCTAAAAATCTCACATCTCTGTCTGCATTTCTTTTCTGAGAATGCCCCTTTAACCCTTAGTTCAATATTTCATACAGCCTTGAAAAGCAACCTTGAACATTTGCTTTCATGGAAAGTTTCGTATTCCGTATAGGACTTAAAGAGTGTTAAGATTTTGAATAGTGAAAAAAAGGATTTGACCAGAAAAACTGATCTATAGCTAAATTAATTAAAAAAAGTCTGTTTCCTTTGTGCAAGAAGCAGTATTAAAGAAAATGTTTATTAAAAGTAGGGTATTAATATGGAACCTATATCCATCAGATAAACAGCATATGAGAGCATACCGGTAAGAAATAGTATACTAAGTCACAAAATATTAGACTTAAATATTCAGCCCTGTAATTACTCTTCAAGATTAAAAAGCTTTTCTCAGAACACTTAAAATGTAACTATTCAATAATCCTGTGTATGTTTATTTTTTCTCTAGTGATATTTAAGAGTATGTGAGAATTTCCCCTGAATGTTTCTCATAAGATTAATTATAGGTTGTACTATAAAATGTATTCCTGTGTATATGTTCTTGAAGTTGTGATGCCTTCATTGTGTACACAGTACGGTGCTGATTGCAAAAACATCACCAGAAAGCGAGGGGAAGAAAAGTATAGAAATGACAGAATAGGAAAAGCAGTATTTGTGCCTGCTTTCCACCCAGAAATAAGTGGTTAAAGTATTCCCCTCAGGTGTGGTGACCTACCCTATGCTGTTCTTAGCCTGATGCAAAGCCATCTTCCTAGGAAAGGGCTGTACGTTATCATCAGATGTTATCACCATCAGATTACAAAGTGCTCTGGGGCAAATGTCACTCACCTTCCTGGAGCAAAATCCGTGCACGCTGAAATGCATGGAATGGACAAAGAGAGAAGCAAGGCTTACAGCAGTCATTGTGCTTATCTTGGAGAGAAGATGGACCTTTTCCACATTTGCCTTATGATTAATTAATGAATACACATTCTTGGAAAGCAGTCAGGAACATATATAGCACTTCCAAGACAAGTGCCCTATCCACTGAATCGGAGAATTACACTTTTGAGTTACGGACTTTCTGGCCCAGCACTGATTGTTTTCAGTAGTGGAACTGTTTTAATTGGAATGTATCTGACACCAAATCTAATCATGGGGACACAGTACTTTTGTAAAACAGCAGAAATTAATAATTCCAATTGATTGCCAACTCCAGGCTGTGATTCATTACTTACAGTAACATGATGTACCACAGAAAAGGCTCTAATACTTTAAGCAACATGAAGGAAGAGTTTACCTCTCTTAGGTAGTGCTCCATCTGTATGAAAAACCCTTTGCAGTTCAGATAATATTTAACAGGAACAGGATTTATCTATAACAAGGCTGATAACAGCTTCTGAAGAACTGCCTGCCTCATAAAAAAAAAAGAGACAGAACAGCAAGAAATGTTTATTAACTCTACTCTAAATAAGCAAAGTAGGATGGAATGGAGTTAGGTGTTCGGTTCTTTCACATAAAATGATGTTTCCATGCTGTATGGCTTCAGAAAACTTAAAACATAACAGACTAAATAATTGATCAATTTGCAAAGGGTATGTTGACCTTTCTTGGCTAATCAATCCCTTTTCACAATAAACAGATTTTTTTAAAAACTAAGAATCAATGTGTCATGCAAAAGGACTGAATCAAATTTAGAACAACAAGGTAGGTTCATACAAGCATCACAGAAAAAACCAGAAGGGATTCCAAGATTTAACTTCAATTTTCTTTTTCTGTGCAATTTTCATTTAAAAATCTCAGTTTCACTCAACAGAGTAAGAATTACTCATTAAGTACCTTCATTATGAGAAACTTGGGAAATAACTAAGACGATTATGAAAACCTACAAAGAAATAACATCGAATCTTTCATATTACTGAGCATCAATATTTAAATCCCTCTGCAGACATTGCCATGCATTATGCAAGCGTTATAATGAACTTGTACACAAATGTTAATTAGAAATTTCTTGGAAGTTTTAAGAACAGGAAGTGTTTAGTGAGCTCTGATAAACACTGTGCAAAGCCACATGGCCTTTTCCTAGTATGACTGACTGCCGGTATTTATTCAAATCCAGCTACTGAAGGATCCCTGATATGGGTCAAATTTGAGGCATTGTGCTCATGTGCTAAAGACTAAAATTCAGATGCAACTTAAACTGTTACATGTAGTTACATTAGGCTGTGTATGTGGCTGATAAACCTTAGAATCATTCTATATAGATTTCTAAAGTATCCGTGTCAATCTGTTAGGAAATACCTTTGGCACTACCACAGTTCCATTTACCATGAAAAGCACTTGTGGGAAGCATCGGCCACATCACCAACAATATCATTTACAATAAACTGAGCTTGTTAAATCCAATGTCAAAACAAAGACAGTTAACTAAGCAATATGCTGCACATACAGCTAACAGCTCCATGCTAACACAAAAAGAATCTTATTCCTATTTACCAGACTTAAATACAAACTTTTTTCCAACTCAGATTGCTAAACTATGTAAGCATGACTGGCCCAGTGCTTTGCCACTACTCTGCATACATCAGCACTTTACACATTTTTTATAACCTGTCCATTTCAACATCTGCCTTGGTATCATTTAATTTCTTTGTTATGCAAGAGGGACATTCCTCCTGAGTATTCCCATGAGTATTAATTATTCACTTCACTAATTGCAGTAAAGATAGCAGTTGAATAGCTACCAGATCCAAAGTCTTGTCAACAATTAATTAAGCCTGTGGAAGAGATGTTAAATGCTGCACTACTGGCTAAATGCTGTCAGCAGCCCATATCCATCTATGCTCACTGTGTCCACTATTACTTTTATACCAACCACCACCACCCTGGAAAGAAAGACCTTCAGATATAACTATAAAAGCTTTTATTTCCTGGGCATTTTTTGTTTATATGATTCTTTAAAACCAAGTCCAAAACTAGTCAAGAGAGACTACGAAACCCAATAGTCACTTCATATGATTGTATCTCTTGCTTAGTAAAATGTAGAGTCTAAAACAGAGATGGAAGAAACTCAGGAAGCACTAAGCCACAGTGTCTGTCACCTTTCTGCAGCACACACCAGTCACTCTGTTCCAATCCTCTGAGTCATGGTAGTCGACTTAGGGAAATTGGTGTTTGCCTGCTGTGGAACCTGGCTTGTAGTAATAAGAAAGATTTGCAGCTCACACTTCCTTACTTTCTGGAAACATATCCCCTTCTCCCCAAAGTACCAATAATATTTTTGAGGATATAAAGAAACTTAGCATTTCATTCTAATCACAACCCCACTAAAATTTTTAGATCACATCCACATTCGGTTGTAAAAATTATTTAAAAATACAACAAAGGACATAAAAAATAAAATACATTTCCAATAAATTTCGAAGCACTGTGTTTGTTTTATCATGTTTTCTACTTTTGAACACATTTTTTCACACAGAGAAGCACCACTTTGAGCCATGCCATTTACAGAAATCTCGATGGATCAATGGAAGTGTCATTAACCTCCACAACGTTAAGACAGAATCACTGGTCCATTCAAAACCAATGCACTTTTTTAGACTGCATGGAGGAAAAAAAAAGATGAAATTTAACTATTTGTGATCTTAAACAATGGCTATGTATGTCTGGAAAACTTGAAAATACTGCTGTATTTTTTCCCCCTCTGCTTACATACTGTATATATTCCTTCACAGACACATTTAATTGACTGGAACAATTCTACTTGGCTTCAGTGATTTTATAATTTGTCATAACCACCTCACTAGCTGTTGAGGAGACAGAATTCTTCCTCACACTGCCAAAACAATCCTATGAAATATGGTTTGGTTTAATTAAAGTATAATTAATGCCTTGAATTTTAATTACCTCCGCTGTGATCTGGAGATGAAAATATTCTTCTGCCAGAATAATACGTTTAATATGAAATGGACACGCTTAGTATTAATACCCACTCTTTATCAGCCTTGGTAATGAGTTCCTTTGATTGAACAGGCAGCATCTGGGAAAAAACCCCACAAACCTAGAGCTTTTATGTCTGTCAGAATATAAATGTAGTTGCTAAAATGGAACTTATTCATTTTACATGGCTTACAAAACCAAAAACGAGATCTGTTTTTTGAATGCTAAAGGCTATCTATTAGATCTTCCTTTTTATCCACTGATGTGACTTGGAAAAAATATTTCACAGTTAATAGGCAAGGAATGTTAAGTGACATGTTGACATCAAAATATTTTTGCTAAATGTACATATTATAAATTTTAATTCAATTCTGGAGGGATGTGAGAAGGGCAAAGTCCCTACTGAATTAAATACAGAGCACTTTCTCTTTAGAGTAGTGAATCCATGTCAGATTACCCGGAAAAATATGGTGGATACTTATTATAAATACTTATTGCTCAAAAAATACTTATTGCTCAAATTACTAAGTGTGCTCATAATTTGGCTGTAAGGCATCATCATTATCAAATATGCCATGCTTAACATGGTTTACTACTGCTGACCAGAGTTTAACAAAACTCTGGAGTCAGGGAGAAAAACCCCAGTTCATTCACTGTTTACCATTAGGGAGGATTCTATTTTACCTTTCTGAGTTTGTTAAATATTGTTCCTTTAGGAAGAAAAACACCCATAACTTTCAAACACATGAATGGAAGAAATTTTAATAGGAAGTCACATAAATGGAAGATTAAAAAATAAGTAAAATCTAAGCTCTCTCAAAGGCACTATGAGTTTTTTTATGGTATGAAAATCTTTAGTTTGTGTTTGAAGATTCATGGGGCTTGAGAGATGCTCAAGCCTTTAACATTATCACAACATGAGATACAAGCTTAGCTGAAGTAGCCAATTCAATTTTTTATTGGGTCAAAACTAATTTTGTGAATAGGAAAATATGGTATTTCCACCACTTAATACGAGTACGGAGTATATAAATGATTTACAGCAAGCAGTCTCTTCTGTACTACATCAATGAGCTAAAAAAAGTTGTACTATTGTTGCTGCCACCTTCCTTTCTTTCTTCTCGTGCCTTTGTTTCCATTTATGCCTCCTTGGGATTCTTTCACTTACTCCCAAAGGAGAAGGCTTAACAATCAGAGCTAAAATGAATTCAAACAGTGAGTATAAATGCTGACTCCCTGTAGGTTCAGACTGAAATACCAATACATGCATAAAGCCTTGCACATTCAGAAAAACAGAACTACAGACATATGCAGGAACATATGCCTTAAAATGAACAGTATAGTTACTTTAAATATTGAAATATTTTTAATTTTGAAGAGAGGAAAACATCTTAACTAGTAGTAGCATCATTCAAAATCTGGCAAACTAAGTTATCAAATCCTAAATATAAAAATTTATTACAAATGCCACAATACAGACCTAACACACCCCAGTAGTAATCTATATTAAACTCTTTAGAAGGAGCTTTCCATATAGGTACTGAATAAATGTGAGAATTGCAAAATGAATGTATTCTTGGGCATTTGGTTTAAAAATTAATTTCTTCAAACAATGAAATGTAAATATAACACCTAGCCACATTCTATCTGCCTTAGTGTGTATGTGGAATGTTTCCCTCAGGCCTGTTCTCCTCCAACAGCTGCTATTGCACCTGAAGACCTTCACTGTGTCAGTGCTGGCTCAGCAGCAAAGCAGCAAAATTCAGTTTCGTATCTCCAAGTATGAGGAACGGGGGACTGTATAGTGAGGGGTGGGAACACAGAAGGTTTATAGCCAAAAATGAGACCCAGAGAGTCTTAGCAAAAAGTAAGAAGTCATAAATGCCTTTCAGCAAGCTTCCCCAGCTCTTGGAGTCACCAACATTGCTGCTTGCAAAGCAGCGATTACAGCAATCTGGGCATCACGGAGCTCTCGCAGGCCATCTTTCATGGCTATTTTGCTGTCCCAAGCAACCTCAGCCTCTGTGCAAGTGATCTCTTTTTCTGTGTCTAAAACTGTCCATGCCCACAGAATACTAGAACTCAGCACTGCTTTCATGGTTACGTGGACAGTGGGAGGGATGGTGTAGAGGACACCACCTAACGCAGGAGACAGCGTTTGAAATTTGTTTTGCTCATCCCAATGCAGAGAGAAAGATCTTTGTTCTTTGTCCACTGCTGAGATGTCCTTCAAGCTGGACTGCTACAAATCTCCCAGACAAAACAGCACATGCTGTGTACTGGGTATAAGCCAACAGCTATTGAAACTGCTATAGAAACTTAAATAGTCAATTTTTAAGGACAAAATAGCTGATATGTTTTATATTATACTTTACCATATATGCATTCAATTTATTATGAAAGCTGCTGAGCTTGGCAGGCTTGGATTGGCTCCCATGGGATAGTAAGTCCATTTATTTTTTCATGTATTATTCCATATGATAATCCTCATTAATACAAAAGATCTCTCTGTTACGAGAGGCTAAGAGAAGACAAGTTTACTGAGGATTGCTGCTCTCCCTTAAGATCTTCAGCTGCTTAATACAGTGATGAAGATCCATATATCCAGCTTCCTAACAAGCATAAACAAAATTTATGATAGAGTTGCACACAGCTTGTGGGTGAGCGGCTCCAGCTGTGTAGTAAATACTCAACTTTTAACACTGTTATTTTTTTTTAAATCCAGGAAACCTCTCCCCCCAGAAATAAAGGCTGATTAAAGCAATATGATTTATAACATGCCAGCTCTTGGTTTGCATTTTGGCTGCTTTCTTTAGTGTAAGAAGACTTACTGGGTTAGCTGGAAATTCCCTTGATATTAGGTAAGCAGCTGCTATTGAGCCCCTCACTTCCAGCATAAATGTTGCAGCCCGGTAGCAGTTCCAGGGTTGCTGGACCACCGGGACCCCACTGAGGCTTGCCAAATCCAGACCAGCTTTCAGGCTACTTCAGCTTTCAGTAAGCTCAAAATCCTGCAGTGATAAAGGCTACTTAACTCCTCTGCTTAGCACTATTCAAGTAAAGCTGAGGTATAGGTGCCACCTAAAATTCTATTTTCACAATATCATCCAGAGCTGGCTTCAGGAAAGGCTATAAAACTAAGACTATGTTCAACATGTCCTCTGCAGTAGCTCAGAGAAAATATTCCAATTTTGATGGCGACTGCTCATCACTAAGGTTTTTGGATTCCAGGTAGAAGTAGTAAATTGAGAAAGAAATTCAGGTGAAACTCATGTTTTCCTTTTTAAAAGCGTGTGAAATTTGTTTAAAAGTGTTTAAAAGCTTCCATCCCTCCTACTACTGCATCAAAAATCAAAGTTTTCTCTCAATATCTTTTAAAGACCCCCTGTAATCAAAGATAAATACTGCCAGTAATCCACACTTGGTACCTCCTCTGCCTCAATCTCGAATACAAAAACACAATACACTTTTGGCCTTAAGCAAGAATCTTGTACAAGGGTTGAAAGATAAATTTTCAGAAGTATTCCTCCACACAAAGATCACCCACAAAGTTAAAATATTGAAATTTATATACATATAAAAAGATATATTAAAATTTATATATAAAAAGATATTCAAAAGTATGTGTGTCATGTAATACATATTAATGTATATATAAAACACATAAAATACATTATTCATATATAAATACTCCAGCTTGTTAGATGTAGAGCAGAAAAGTCAAATCATTTAAAGAGTAGAATTTTACTGGTAACTCAAGTGATTTCTCTTTTAATGCTGTATTATGGATGAACCATAAAAAGCTTAATATCATGAGAGGTGTGGTATTTTGTTAACCAGCAACAATATTAACTAAATAATGAGATAAAAAAATAGAGAACTTGTATAAATGTGAATTGAACCTTATTCATTTCATACCATGGAGTGTAAAAAAATGCAACCAAGCTAAGAAAAATTTGGTTTTGTTGCTAGCAAGAAAATGTTACTAGAAGCTTTGATGCTCGTGGCAAATGGTATCAGTCATCATTAATTTGAATGAAGCTGTCAGTTTTGCATTATTTGACACATATTTTTGGTTGGGGCTTATTATCTGTGCACATTTTGACAAGTGTATCACAGTACAAATATTTCAAAACAAAGAAACATTTTGGGAAGCAATCAGAGAGAGGAGAAAAGCAGTAAGGTATTTGGGCTAACAACTGCTTCACACAGAAGTCTAGAAAGTGGAGTACTATACTAGATATAAATATTTCCAGAGCAATATACATACAGAAAACAGTCGTTGAGATTTGGAAACCTGAGGACATGATCACAAGTCATGTAATTAATTATATTTTTGGTTTGGTTTTTTTTGTTGTTATTAGCACTGTGTTTATTTGTGGAAAACAGTAAAGAAAGAGCTGGTGATGCTGAGGACTGTGGATGTTAAAAATTGTCTGGGCTGAGGATATTTCACTGAAACCAACCGGGCAGATTCTCTTAACACAAAACAGAAGCAGCAGTAGAGGACTGGCCGATCTGGCACCCTTCAGGTGCAAGTAACTCACGCTGCTCCTTCCACCCCAGTTTGGCACCCTGAGAGATGGGCAGAGCCCCAAAGCTGGTCTGCTGGGCAATCTGCATCTCCTGCTGCGAGAACAGCTTCAGCCAGCACAGGCTGCTGAGGCCAGTGTTGCTGCCTTACCCTGGAGTTTCATACAACAGTGGGACTACTTCTGCCATTATTTCTCAATGCTGAAGAAGTTATTCCCTCCTTTTGAGTATCAAGATGGTGTTGGTCTCAGTCATAGGACAATCTGGGCAGGCAGGCTGTAAATCAACTTGTTTTCTCTGAAGCCCTCCTTTTACTCTAAGATCTGCAGTACTTGGTCTGAGGACAACTGTACTGTAACTGGATTCCAGTATTGACTGCACTTCCTTAAGGACAGCTCAACAAGATCACTGCACTCAGTGCAGGAGAAATGATGGCAGTATCTTGAATTTGGAGGCTATTCTAGAACAAAATGCATAATCTTCCTTTAAATTTAAAATGTCTGTGATCCGCCTCTAGTCATTAGAAAACACTCAGTAGTTTAACTGAGATGATGAAAATTCACTACCAAGAGAGAGTGTATTCATTCACCTTTATAAAGGGAAAAATTTTATTTTCCTTATTTTTTTTTCTCCAGATAGCTATTCATATTCTCAAGTCACAGCCTATTTTTGGAAGGGCCTGCTGAACTGTTTCAGGACAGAACATATAATACCCTTTAAGGTTGCCTTCAGCACTAACTGTGGATGAACTGGCAGGAGGTTCAGTAATACAGTGCTATATAATGGGTTGCCATGGCAACATTTCTGCCTCTGCCAAATTTTGGAGCTCAAGTTTAAAAGCTGATCTCAAACCAAGACCTTTTCCAAAAAATCTCTAAGCTCTTATTAAAAAAAAAAGCCATCACACAGCCATATTCCTCTCAAAAAAATCCATCCCATATAAAGGGCAGCAGTCCTTTCTCAGTCATTTACTCCCAATGCTATTACTCCAGCTCTTCTGACCACCAAATTGCCCTCTCTTATATTAAAAAGCTGTATTTCCACTACGAATTTGTCTGACTTAAAATCAAGCATGCAATATTTATATACTTCTATCCAAGCACGTAGAAGATATGAATGCCATTTCTTAGGCAAGTAGCAGAGTGAAAGACAATTCTTTCACTGGGGCTTTTCAAAGTGCCTTTATTGACTGCCCTGCATAGTCACCTGCCAACCTTAGCACAACTCAAAATAGAAATTTCCAAATAACTAATTTCCCAGTTTTCTTTAAGTTCTGAAAAAGCAGTAGAAATGGTTGCCTTAATTTTATGGAATTTTGGGGAGCGTGAAAAAAAATCTAGACCTATCAGATAGGTTTTATTCAACCAGAAGGTGAGGCAGTAATGAGTTAAATTTATAATAGGGCTTGAATATCATTCACAAACTGCAGCGCTGGCACAATTCTAGTGTTATATTCCAACTGTTAAAGCATTTGAATTCTGTTTTCCATCTCCCAGCTCTAAGTTCTCAAACAGATAATACATATTTAAACTCCATCACGATGAAAAAAAAAGCCACTAATCTGCAACAATTCAAAAACCCTAAACAGAGCAAAAATGACAGGAGACACAGTACATGAGAGTTTGGGTTTTTTTTTTTTTTTAAGAATGTCAATCTCTTTCCACCTGGTCTTCAAAAATGCCCCACATTTGGTACAAGCTAAAAATAAGAGATTCAGTTTAACAATCACTGGCACTTCAGATAAGAAAGATCATCATCTTCAAAATCCTTCTCAGTGATGGATATGCCTATGGATTTTCTCAAACTGTTCACTGTCAAGCAAATGCAATAATCCCTACATCCACTGGCAAGGCATCAGCAGAGCAGAATTTCAATACATAGTCTGCCTTGCATATCTTGCTTTTGCATGCTAGAAATTAAATGCCTGTGTAGCACCTTTGCACTGATCAGCAGTTACAGAATCCTGCAGCGTCATGTCTTAGTTGAGATAAGTAAAGGAGGCAGTTTATTCTCCAAAAGACCTGCACAAATTAAAATGAATGGGATGACACATCTTCAAAAAGTGTACTGTACTTCATTCAAAAAGTTTCTCAGAAGCAAAAATAGATCCTGCATCCAGCACTTGCTCTTGTCTATTTTTCTCTTTCAGAACACAATTGTTCTATATCACTGGAATATTTCTCTGCAGATAACATCACTGTACCAAGGTTACGTAGTGGACTACAAATTTAGTCACAACATGAATGGTGAAATCCTACAAAGCATGAGGAAGTTGCCTTAAACAATTTCATATTGTGGTAAATAAAGTTTTCACCAAAAGTTTTAGATCGTTGAGATCTGTTTGCTGCAAAATCAGTGTAATTGGGACAAAATCCATAAAGCACAACAGATCTGGCTGATTCATGAATAAAGTATAAATGGTGTTGCTTCAAAACATGTATTTAAAGAAGTATCCTGGTGAACAATCTTATTCTAGGAGCTTTATTATTAAAATAGCATTGACTAACAGCAAAATAATTGCTTTGTTTCATCTCTCCACTAAGTGCACACATTATTATTATGTGTACTTTCCTAAAGCTTCTTCATAAGCTACAAAAAAATCTTTTAAACTACTTAAATCATCAATTCCCTTATTCTCTGTTGTGCTGTGCTTTACTCAGGGGTCTTGCTTCTACTTCCTATAATTACATGTCTGTACATCTGCAAATGTGTTTATTGTTAACCGATTATAGCAGCAGATTTGAGTCTTTAGAGGAAAGTTCAAAGATAACATTCCACACACACAAGCAATAAGACAGAAGACTTTTTAAGACCCAGATTTCCTCTGCAGTAATTTTAGAAATTGTCCTGACTTTAAGAACTTAGTAAAAATCTTAGATACTCTCAAATTGTAATGACATACTAGTGTCCATAAATTCAACCGATTTTTCATGGGTTCCCACAATTTTTTGAGCATGTAAAGCCATAACATATTCAGAACAGAGAAGAAATGACTTAAAACCTCCCAGAATATATTCAGGAGTTCAAGAAGAACATCCTCACAGTGTCATTTTAACAATTAATTCTAGAAAAAGATAAGTAGAAATTTTAGTGGTTTCATTCCCAGGTTTCAAAGGAAAATAAACTTCATCCTATCCCATAACAGACTAAAATTGTTACATTTTAGAGATGATCTCATTACTGATGCAATTAACTGCCAAAGGCTACTGACTCACAAAGCTGCCACTGGCATTGTGTGTCAATATAGGATTTTTTAAACAAATACACAGAA
The DNA here is from genome assembly GCA_033558185.1 of Dromococcyx pavoninus. NCBI lineage: Eukaryota > Metazoa > Chordata > Aves > Cuculiformes > Neomorphidae > Dromococcyx > Dromococcyx pavoninus. The sequence goes on from JAUMJL010000137.1 coordinate 806,191, forward strand.
ATTCTATATGCAAGGTGTATTAGTGCTGCGGAGAGGCACTTCTGCCAAAAGAAACAAATACCTTCTCATTTTGGAAATGCTGTGTTACAAATAACAAGAAAGTAGATTTTGTTTTTAATAAAAGCACAAAATAATACCTACTTTACTTTCAAGGTCCTGGTCATAGGAAAGTGAAAATGAACTACAGCTATCTAATGTACTTAAGTTATCAACTTGAATCATTTGAATACTTGAGGAAAACATGCAAAAATTTTGAGCTTCTGCCCTCCTACAGACTGACATTGGATGAGGGTGTTTACAGAATTAAGTTTCCTATGGCATCAGCCATCGATGGAAGCACACACAGCCTGACAAGCCTGCATGATGTTCTTCCATTTGACTAACAAATGATGGAACATGTGTTTTTTATACAGGGAGATATTTACCCAGATGAATTTATTGGCAACTAGTTCTTCTGAAATACAGAAACATAAAAGGAAAGCTATTTAAAATTCTTTGAGAACCTTATTTTAAGAGTAAAATTTAAGTAGTTTAACATTTGCACTAATCTGTTCTGATCCATTGCATTGTCCTCCAGTGAATCAAATATCCTCTGCCTGAAACCCCTTCCACTAAAGTCACCCTACCCAGCGCTGTGATAAAAGCGTACTCATGAGACACAAACATTACATTACCCTATTTTGAGATTTTCTTGCTAGATGTATTCTTGCTAGATATTTGTTACCCAGTGAAAACAGACAGTCCACACTATATAATTATGAAATAAGAGATGTCTGGCAACGTTTATGGGTTGGGGAGAACCCACTGAAACCTAGAAGGTTTTTGACCGGACTGAAAAAGAATGGATGAAACTTACTGGCTACAGTGGTAGGCCATAGAATTTCCTGACTAAGGAATTTCTTTAAAAGTTTTTATATTTCATTTATTTGCTTAGAAACAAGCAATTCAGGAGACTGTCTCAAAGTCAAAATGGAAAAATTTAAACTAATGAGGCTATTAATTAAACTATGTGGATTACACAACGTAACACAGGAATTTCCATCTACTTGTGTCCATATTTCTCTACCAAACTGAAGAGGTGGGAAACGTGCATTCAGCCCAGGGGTAAGCAATGTATGAAAAACAAAAACTGGCTTTGAGGAAAATCAGGATGATAGAGAAAATAAAGAAAAAAAACAAACTGCCTTGAGCTAAAAAAAATTAAGATAAGGAAAGGCTTTAATCATGCTATGGAACTCAGCAGTGAATTCTTTAAAAGAAAGACAGGACAACTGTGGACACACACCCACGAAAAGAAAGTTTAAATCGCAGTTCAAGAAAGCTGCTCAGCTGATAAAATATGTTACTGCAATTCTGTCTCTTTGACAGGGAAATAATCTATTTCAATTACTTTAAAACTTGCTAAAGAGAACATAATGTAAATACAAGTTTGCACTGACCTGGGCTTGGTGCCTGAGATCTTCCAGTTTCAGATCACCTCATAAAAAATTGAGTGTGCAGCTCCGATCCACTTTACGTCATTTTACACTGCCAACGGAGTATTTTAAACACTGCAAAGAATCTGATATTTCTTTTTCTTCCCCCCTCAAGCATGTTTTTTGTAATCCTTGTGCAGAAACACTTTCAAATCTGCGTCTCTCACCACCTCCATGAGGGCCCATGCAGCATTTTGAATATGGCTCACCCCCACCAGGCAGAACCCATTTGCATGGTGATAGCTTCAGGTGCTACACAAACTCTGTCCAATGACTTGAAAAGTCTCTGAATTATGTCCTTCAAACCCCACCCCTCCTCCTGAGAGACTCAGCTGGGATGTGTTCCGCACTGCAAAGCTCTCCATGGGTTTATGAGCTAATTCAGAAAACCTGGGCTGGGCTGAGTACCAGCAGCACCTGATGAACACTAATCAAAATTTTAAAGACTAGTACAGACCTGTTCCTTTTGCCTCATTCCTTCTTTACTTTTACATTTTGCTGCAGTATATCAGTATCACATATGAATAATATCTTCAAACAGTTCTGCAAACGGCTATAAAAATGGCGACATAAAGCGAGGCCTATCCTTTAATTATCACAGTAACACCAGGTGAAACTGTTTGTTCCTACATGCTGAGAATTCAAATGTATTTGTAGTAAGTGTATATTTCTTTGTCCTGCTCAAGAGCTTGGCAATGAGCTTGCAGTTGGGTTTGCAGGAAGCAATCTCCTACGATAAAGCCTTCATGGAGGTTCTGCAAACAAGCGTAGCTAAGGATGCAGCTCCTTTGCCATTTAGGTCTCGGTCGTGCAGAAGGTGATTTGTGCATCAGCTCGATGAGCTCACACACTGGCAATGCACCATGTTTGGTAGAGATAAATGTTTTTGCAGGCCAGGAGAAGCCTCGTTTCCTCACCGCCTGTGGTGGGGGAGCAAGGCCATTACACACCTGCTGCAAAGGGCAAAAAAACAACAGAGCTGCTGCATTTCTACCACATTCTGGCTCCTGATAGGGAATGCTTTTAATGGTTAAGAGCCTAAAAGCCTTTTTGAGTGTGTGCCTTTGAACAACTCCAGTCACAGGAGCCCACACTGGCCCCAGAGCTGAAGAGTCACTTCACTCTGCAGGGTCACGGCGCAGCAGGGCCTTTTTCTCCTGCCCTGCTTTGTGCTGCGACTGTGGTAGCTATTTTGGGGACAGAAAAACATCTAATTTATCCCTTTGACCTACCTGCCAGGTTTCTCTCTCTGTCGCCTCTCCCAGTCTCCCCACAGGGCTCCCCTCCTTCCCTGATGCCATCAGGGCTTTGCAGGGCCCTTCCTGCCGGGGCCTGCCGGGGTTGGGCATGGGGCAGGGGTTCCTCAACTGCTCGGGCTCCTTCAGACAGGCTGAAAGCATGATCTTGGATTCTTCCTAGTTCAGTATTGATTGAAGAATAGTGGCAAAGAAATTAAAATGTGCTCTGGACTTCAATTTTATTATTAGCTGCATTATTTATTTATTTATTTATTTTTAAAAAAACCCCAAGATTTCCTTCACTGGTCCTAATTGATACTCCTGGACTGAAAAAAATTAACAGGGTAGAATTAAAACATTTCTTCAAACATTTAATCTTTCATATGAATATATTATAAGCATTTAATTGTAAAGAAAATCTAAAATGTAAAAGAAAACTGAAAAAATAATATCAAGTTGTATAAAAAGTTTTGTGCAGTATTAATGAAAATATTGACAAAAATAAGATAAGAAATGTCCAAAGCTGGGTGAAAAGACACCTGTGATTTTTCAAATTGTTGCAGAAAGAAAACACACTTGTATAAAAAAAGGGTAATATTCTCATTTTTATTAAAGCTTCTTGGACTTTACTAAGTCTGTGAAGAGAATATGGTTAAAGATCCTAATGTATAAATGATACAATTCACACAAAGTTTTTTAGAATTTCTGTATTGTTTCATTTAGAAGATAAACTATCTATTATTTTCAAGAGGACTGTATGTGCTAGTAATGCAGTAATGCCTTTTGTGTGGCATGTACTTGTTATTATGTCTGTGAGAGGTCTGCAAGCCAGCATGATTAGACTGTGTCAGGCAGAAAAACAATGAGGTGTGTTCCATCATACAGAAAGCAATTTCAGAGAGGAAAAAAAAATACCTAAATGGATGAGCAAGAAGCACTTATTAGGTAAGGAGAGGCAAATAGCTTTTCTTCTGCCATTGATTTCTCCCAAAACATTTTCATTAACATGAAGCATACAAATAAGAAATAAATCATTGTAGAAAAATCAGCCACTAACAGTGATTAAGACTCAATCACATCCCAAGGCCTTTTCCATGCCTTTCAGTGATTAGCTGACTCTTGTACTGTAAAGCAGCAGCATTTGGTAGGTATATTTTTTCCTATGATCAGTAATTCCACATTAACACCACCACAATTACAGACTTTAAAGTTCTTGAAAGTCAATTGTATTTTACATTATCATGTTGACAGCATCTAGTGTTGCTAAATGTTCACTGTATCAATAAAGTGTAAATTTACTTATTAACAAGAGGTTTTATCAGTAACTTCATTTAGGAAACTCAGGAAGCCAAAACATCCAACACTGTCACTCCCTCTGACTCCATCAAGCACCTTAAAAGGTGTTCTAAAGCAAAGTAAAAGTACATTATGACCCCGATGTTAAAATTGAGACTTCAAAACAAAATTTGATGTAAACAGTCTTTTAAATTGACATAATTAACCAACAGCATCTCTCTTGTTTGTGAGATGTGCTAAACTATATTAGTTACATATTAACAATTTATTTCAGCAGAAGTTTAATTTCAGAAGGCTTGCTAGGTTTAATTTCATCTAGAACAGCTCTCTGGTAATGTATTTGCGATATGATTTAATTTATTACGACGGAGTTTTCTTTGCTATCTTAACAATTTCTATAGTTAATGTATGCAGCTACAAGCTTTTCCTTAATCAAAGAGAAAAGGCTACCTTTGCCAGATCTTATCAGTACACATTCCTCAGTGATGGGTATTTCTGTGCAGCATTTATTTCTGTAGTTCATCAACAGACCTTTCAGGAAATAGCTCTACCTGACACTGCCACAGAAGTACCAGAAATTCCTGCTGGCCAACACAGTACCGTAGAGTTGCTGTGTTCCAGACACGTGGGATATTGTCTGCATCTCACTCAAACATCCAAAACTGAGCTGAAAGCTTAAAATGGAAGGAAAGTTTTTGTCCTAAGGAATGCTTGTCTGCAGTCTTTAACACAGAAACTCTTACATATATAGAAAATCATTCCACGTCATTGACGTTTGGGATGGCACGAGTCACAGTGAAATTCAAGGTCAAGGTTAAGAGATACAGGACTGGATCAAATAAGACTGTTGATGAAGTTTTGGAATAATTTGAGACAGCATCATCTACGCTAAATCAATGCTATTCTCCATCACAGCCCATCCTAGCCTGTAACTGGATTTTTCAACAATTTTATGCCAAGTGAACAGATGTGTTTCGTACTGTTCTTCTGGTTCTCCTTCAGCAGGCTGCAATTCTTTATTCCTTTGGAAATCTGTAATTAATAGGCTTTGCCTCAGAATATTGCATGTTATATTCAGCAATCTGCTCTTTCTGGAGGTTTCATGTTATTCCTTTCACCCTGAAATTTGCTATCGCTTGTAAATTTGATCACTATGTTGTTTAGTACCTTTTATTATTAATGAATATATATGAAGATAAGATATACTATATTTTGTTATAATTTTTCATCTTATGATGCAGTACTCATTGTGTACATCTATGTTTTTTCACCAGAAAATACAAAAATATGTGCTAAAAATTTCTTACACAATACAATATAGATGCTAAGCCAGTCTATATTCCAAAAATTGCAAACAGAACCAAAGTTTTTTGCTTGAGAAGGAAAGGACTTGGATGGTTTAAATGTGTTTTTTTGTTTTTATATTCTGTGCTAGCATCACAGAATAAAAGTGCAGCCTCAAAGCATCTTGGCAGCTGACAACAGCTAGAGCCAGGCTGAACGACAATAATATTGTGATGTGGATTTCTATGGCTTTTTGTGAAAGTAAAAATTGAGTTATTGTGTGCTTTTACAGGTGACATGACTGAAGGGATGGTGTTAGGTTGCTGGGAGACAGTTTGCTGACAAGGATATTGGTTTACAGAATTTTTGAGATGAGTTCTGACTGTGGTGCTTATAATTTGAGAAAGTATTCTGTCCCTTGCATTCTTATGGGATCACAAAGGAGAGATCAAAGACCTGGGAAAATTGGTAGGAAAACTGATGAGAAAAGGGAGGAACACTGAAGGTAGAAAAAGGTTTATGGATGGTCATTCTACAAAAATCCAACTGTAACAATCTCAAACTTGCTTGTTTTACTTGTAAAAAATTGCATGCTTTCCTGTGTTAACCTAAAGGTAAACCAGATCCTACTCAGGAAGGTCTGTTTCCACGCCTGCAGATACAACAAGCCAGTTTGTGTGAACTCGAGCACGTGCCTGTGTTACAATCAATATGCGTGCTGCAAGTTAGATAAGTCATTAAGGAGAAAGACTTGAAGTGACTGCCTCAAACCCCTCAAACATCTGCCCCAAGGCAGGTCATTTTTCCATGAATAATCAAAGAGCTCTGTGACCTCTGAGGTCAATGATTCAGAGAAGATGCACGGCCACACCTTCTGCGGATTTTTTATTGACATATATAGTGCCTTTCACAACCCTCAGAAGACATTTGTGGGATTAAAAACTAAATACACCTAAGAATCATTACATTCTACCGTGCACAGAAATACAACTGGCTCAAGGGCCTCCCTGTCTTGAAATTAAAGACAGAATTTATTACTTTTTAATAGACAACGAACAAGTCACATTTAAAAACTTACCAGAGAAGCCTGACCTTGGGCATAAGTCCTTATTCTGTCAAGATTTTGAGATGGCACATGATACAGACCTATACTGACAAGTGTCAGATCCAAATACTAGATTTTGTTGAGGGTATGCCAAATCCTTTCCATAATCTTTAATATCCAAAGACAATAATTGGTGGATAAATAAGGGTTTTTATTATCAAAGAATATGTAAAAAAATTCAAGTATTTTTCTACATGATCATAACTGTAATGATCCTTTTACCGTTATGGAATACCTGTCATCATATGCTAAGAATCAAGGCTTGTTTTGATACAATAGTTACATGTAATAAATACAATTAGAATTTGCATCTAGCGTTCTACTACTTCCTAGGGAAGCAGCAGTCATCCTTCACTCAGCACTCATTAGGCCACGTGTGGAATACTGCAAAGTTTGCACCCACTTCCCAACAGCACTCAACTGAGTTCAGCAAAGGATCATCAGATCTGAGGGCTGAAAACATAGGCTGAGATATCAAGGCCTGTTCAGCCTAAAGAAGAGACAGTTTCAGCCGCCTCCCAGTGCCTACAGGAAGGTCATCAAGAAAACTGTGCTAGACCATGGTAGGAGGAGGGAAGATACCAGGCAGTGGGCATAAATTAAAATAAGGGAGGTTGAGACCAGTTATAAGAAAAGCTTTTTTGGTACAGTCAAGCATCGGAACAGGTTTCCCAGAACTGTTCTGACTTTTCTGTCCTAAAAGCTTTCAAGACGAATGCGGATAAAATCTTGAGTAACCCGCTCTGACCTCATACCTGGCCCTGTGTTGATTGGAGGTTGGGCTAGAGAGCTCCTGAGGTCCCTCTTCCAACCAGAATTATACTATGACACTGTAGAGCAAAAAAGGTAAGGATATGCTTTTCTGTCCTACAGCCTATTATAGACTTACATAAAAATTATAAATAGTGTTGTTTTGAATAGCTCCATAGCTTTCAACACTGTACTTCCACAATCATGTTGTGGAGGGAGTTGTTTTCCCTTTTGATTCAGATTATTAATAAAAGTTCTATGCCAATTCAACAGGAAGAAGTGTAGAGTTAAGTTGATGATATAATAAAGAAACAACGCAGACATGCTTGCATTTGCTTCAGTTTCTATTTGTAATAACTGCTTCTGTGAGCTGGAAACACTACTATCAAAAAGGAGAATGCCATCTCTGTAAAATGGAATTAAAACATAACAGGAGTTTGTATTGCACAGTGTAAGCTAAATTTCCAATTCATTTGTTAGAGTATATATATATTTTTTACATGAAGAGTAGACAAACTATATTTAGATCATAGCTGCCTACCTTGTGTTCAATGTTTTTGCAATATGGGACCAAAAAGTTAGTTCGTATATGCATCTTGCCAATGACCTGTTCAGGTCTGTTTTCTTACAACAGAAAGGGTTACCTTACTTCAAAGTCTATAGAAAATACTCTTGCAGAAGATGATTAACGGTCAGTGAGAGAAGAATGAAAATAATTTCTTCTGAAGTAGTTGAAGTAGCAGAATACTTCAAGAATAAGCAAAAAACAAACCTCCAAATAATGAAAAAATAAAATCCCTCAATCTGACAGACCTTTTCTAACTCACCAATAGATGAATTAGGATTCAACTTTGCACTTACTTCTAAGAGATGTGACGTTTGTTTGCTTCTTGGAGTTAATAGGGGAAAAGGGATGTTTCCTGTATTTATAATACACAAGACATTTTTCCAAGTACTTTGTGAAGTTTCCAGAAAACAACATATAAAATATTAAATCAGTTATACTGAAAACAAAAGCTTGCTGTCCTCTCACACTGCAAAGGTGGGGCATGTTTTATGGAGAGTTTAGTGATGTCAACACATCTCTTTTATGGGTTCTGCCTAATTGCTAAGCAGTAGGAAGGGTTGTTTCCATTTGCTTTATTTTAGATATCAATAAAGGCGACAAGACATTTATATAAACTACATTAAGCAGGTCAGACTTGTGGAAATGTTTCTAATAAGAAATATTAGGTTTGAGAAAGAAGCATAGCTTAAAGAGATGAGCTTTCAAGACAGTTCTTATTGAAGGCAACCTAGGCTGGTGCTAGAAGTTATGCTGAAACAGGTAGACACTAATGAGAGATTCAAATGAACAAAGCTACTTGCTTGAAATATTTTGGGGTGAAGGATTTAGAATACTGCGTGCAATATATTTATTATCTTCTACACGTATAAAATTGAATATATTAGAATAATATAGAAAATTCTGTTGAACCTTCCGCCCAAAAAATAACACAAACTGTTACTGTATCAATCCCAATCTGAAGTTGGATTACTGATGGCAGCTTTTATTACCTCCTCGGTTCCTTGAGACATTGCCCTGACATTATTGCAGTTGCTATATGTTTACAGCACAGTGTATCACACAGTGATTTTATCAGCTTTATGCTAATAATAACAAAGCTTGATTGTCAAGATCCCATTCTTTTCTTAATTTAGGAGCTTGCTTAAAATACAGTAACATTGTGAACATTAATCTATATAGTTTATATTGACTGTCGATGAAGTGACAGATTGATTAGGGTGTTGTTGATCTTAAAGCCATAAATGGTGCATGCATGTTTATGTCCAAGTTTCCCATTGAATAGCAACAGTACATATGTCATAATGTCTTGGTGTGCTGCGTTCTGAGTTGATGAATGACCATACTTACTGGCAGTAGGAAACGGTAAAAAAAGCATTTTACTCTCATGTCTGCTTTTTGAAATGCAGTTTAAAACTTTTTCTATTAATAATATAATTATTAGTTCTATATTTAATTGTTTTGATTTTACACAGAAGAGAATTTTAATGTTTTGAATATTTTTCCAGTTTTGGGTCTAACTCATATTTCCCTTCTCAAAGTTCAATAAAATAATATATTTAAACACCTGGCAGAACTTAAAAGCAAAGACCTAACCAACCAGCCAGACAATACCTTTAAATAATTAAATTCAGGCTACTCTCTCTGCAGACTACAGAGTTTTGATCATACCTAATCAGTAAAAATAAAAAACCGGCAATAGGAATTTTTATGAAGTCATAGAGTAGAACACCTGTTTCTGAGATATGGAGAACAAAACATTTCCTAGAAATGTAGTTTTACTCCTCAAAAGAAAATCAATACTAATCTTAAAATTTCACCTTGGAAATTGCAGGAGGATGTTTTCATTTTGAGTATATTTAAATTTATTTTAAGAGAAAGTTTCTTTATTTAACCCACTTGGAAAAATGCTTCGTTAGAAATGGGCCCTTAGAAAGTCAAAGTGCTTTTAGCTTTCTACTCTACCTATAATTGTATGCAAAGCACTATTTGTCATGCAAAACTACCCATTGCTTTTTTTCTGGCTCTGCCAACGCTTCTCCATAGTTTGGAAGGTTACTTTTCATGAGGGGCAGATTTTCTATAAAGTAGTGGTTCTATATAATTTCTCTTCATAAAAATTCCATGAGTTTGTGCATGTGCTATATCAGGAATGTCTGCAGACTTCATAAGTAGCCAGGGAAGGAGCTGAGGAAGCTGCCTCCAGCATAACTTGTTCCAAGCTCTCCTAACCAGCTGGCAGAGGCTTAGAGCAACCACTGCTTCAGCAGAAGGGAAGAGAGTTTGAAAAAGGGCTGTGTTACAGCTGTACCACAGACCTGCAGACTGAAAAGCTGGATGCTGCAAACTGGCAGTGTGTTTGAAGTACCATTTACCTTGTTACTGCTGGGCAGGGTAGGAATCACAGAATGGATGAAGTTGGAAGGAACTTCTGGAGATCATCTGGTCCATAGTAAACCTGAAGGGATAAAAGACAAGGTTTTCTAAATTGAACAGTATATTTAACTTTCAACACAATATCACTAAAATAACTGTGCTTTGGAAATTGTGCTCTCTTTCTGTTTCTCAGAAATACAGGCATACAGAATAAGTAATAATTCTGGAAAATCCGGGCCCTAACACTTCACTACCTTTCTTCATTATTAAAATCTGTTGGAAATTGTCTTTTCTCTCTTATCTGCCTGGGTCCCTGACAGAAAATAATAGGTATGCTTTGGTGATTTGAAAAGCCTGGTTAGCTTGAGCAACTGAATATTTTTGTATATAACAGAAGAACAAGAATGATAAAAGGCTAAATTCCACACTCTCAATAAATTCAGAATTGCAATTAAGTTTTTCAACCTCTTCCATTCTACAATGTTGTTCATAATTTTACCTGTAGATAATGAAATAATTATTGTAACAGGTGGCTTTTCTTGAGAACAACAGTTTGAAAAATCAAGAAAAATATCTCAAAGTTTACCAAATGTGATAAAAATAAGTATGAAATATTTTTACACTTTGTATCTATACACATCCTTATCATTCTTTTATAACTTGCTCTTGACCTGTGACGAGTTTCTTTTCAACTCAAGTGCTACAGCTTATTTCTGCTGCAGTAGTGTCAACCTTTTCAAGTCCTTGTTCCTGAGAGACCCTTCCCAGTTGGCTGTAAAGTAGATATTTCTCATTTCACTCTAACATTCTGGTTTCATTTTGAGGGTGACAATATTCTTCCTGCTTAGCAAGATCTTAATCAGACTTACTAATACCATACCTCCCATTCATTTCCCTTGGATCCTGTAGAAATGCTGTGATTTTTTTCCAATTTTAGTGTATATCTTCGTAGGTGGGTTGCAATCTGCAGTACAGTTTCCAGTTATTTGAGGAAGCGATTGCGCTTAAATGTGTCAACACTTTCCTTTAAGTGGATCATCTCTTCTGCCTCCTTTAGAAGAAAGTATCAAAAGTAACTGATTGCCTTAAACTGATCTGTGTTTGCTGGGAATCAAAGTTTTCTTTTAAAAGAAAGCTGAACTTTCCTTTAGATTTTAAATACAGCTGTTTGTTTTTGGTTTTGCCATGATCTTTTCCACTCAACTTTGACTTCTGTTAATGCTGGTGCTGTGCTATGCAGATGTTTCCTGAAATATCTCTTTTACAAAGGATGGACTAATGGGAGTTCTCTTGAAGCAGTATTTTCAAAACAGTGTTATAAAAATATGCAGCTTCTTGTTCTCTTTATCTGGCCTCATATGCTGTGTAAGTACACAGTCTGAGTACACAAACTGTGCACACCCTGTAGAATACATTGTTTGGGTAGAGATTTTTTACACAGGACTTTAGTTATCAACAATCTGAACATATGTAGATCTTATTATGATGTTTTCCCCAAATGCAAGCCCTGCATGCAGTATTGATAAGAGCTTGTAATTGAATTTCTAAAAATGTGATTGTTGTAATTGAATTTCTGAAAATGTGATGTTGGAGTAGATATTAAATATCTTAAAAAATAGAAGAAAACATTAACTTTCTCTGCCTAGCTTGCTTTTTTATTGTCTCATTCACTTATGCAGATTTTTCCTACTTGGCTCAGTGAGCCTGGCATTGAAGACCTCTGGTCCAAAGCTATCGTTGACTTCTATCTAGTAAAAAAAAGAGCATTTATTCTGGTTCTCCTCACATCCAGCACAGATCTACTTCATTAGCTCTTGCTAGTAACCTAGCCCTTGCAATACTCCTGGCTTCAGAGTCTGCAGATGGTATCTTTCTTGAATTATTCTACAAGAAACCTGGATGATTCCTTTTTAGCATTCTTTGCCAGGCTTATGGGAAAAGATTTTTCGAATAGGCTTGTCATACATGCAATGTACTGCCAGCTTAAAGCAAACAGAAAAAGAATAACAAATCATTTGCTATGTCTTTTTTGAGAGAAGGATAAACTTTACATAGCAGCATTAATACATTCCACTTGCTTAAATGCTCAATAAAAATTTACTAAGTTACTAATATGACAATCCAGACATTTTGAAATGCATTAGAAAACTGCCTTTTATAAGGTGTTCTGGTGGCAGATGAGCATAGGAGGTAGCTGTACCAAAAAGTAATTTTTGAAGCCTCTTTAAAACATGGTTTGAGACAGAAAGAAAATTTTCAATTTCTTTTTATAGCTAGTTTATGACAAAAGTAATTTTATAATTTGCTAACTGAAAATTCATATTGGTTATTTACACTTATAATTTAAAAATTATTGTAAATACCTATTTACTTGTTACTATTAATACATATCTTTCAAAGTATATGGAAGTTCAGTACATTTATACAAATCTTTTAAAAATATGCCTCATTTCCTGCTAGATGCCAATCATATTTGGTGTCATTTCCTAACCTGATCGAAGATCCTCCTCAAAAAGTCACACCCATTGAATTAAGTGGGGCTCTTTTTCCCCAAATACCACCAAGACTCCTGTTAGAAATCTCCCACAACTGCAGGTACGAACGGAAAAATAATGCTATTATGCTGTAATTATCTAATTGCACCAAACATAGTATATAAGGAATAGGAATAATACAAAAATCTTATATCTTTTCATATTCAGAAGTTTACACCCAGTCACAGATACGCTAGAGATTTATAAAGACATCATCAAGAAGTAAACACTCACATTTTATTCAGTTTGAAGGGAACTTAGTTTTCTCAGTAGAAAATAGATCTAAATGATTAAAAGCAGATATATGGCGTATGTACATATAAAGATGGTGCAGCTTTATGCCACATACCTGCTTCTAATCATTCCAGGCCTGAAGTTTTGGATTATCAAATCACTTACACTGTCCTAGCACAGGACTTTGAAATTTTAGCCAACATGGTGACAAGCTCTGTGAAAAATTTGGGCCCTGTCTGAAACGTAGTCTGTGCTGACTCAAGCTGACTTTTTCAGCAAGAGAGTTTCTTCAGCAAATGTCCACTTTTACTCTTTAGATTTATCCAGACATTCTTTACATCTACCAAAATGTGCTGAGGTAGTGGGGAGCAGTATTTCACAAACAGAATTACTGTTTGTACATTCTTAAATAAAATTAAAGAAATATGCTTTTGATGATATCTTGGAGTAAAAAGATGACTTCTGCAAAAGGGATTTAAGGAAAGGAAACGGACAGAGTCTTTGTGTGATGGTGAAAAAATGTGGATTAAATGTATCAGAGTTGTTGCTAAAGTGGAACTGAGAGAGCTGCTGAGATAGTCCAATGACCTGATTAAGACAGCAATGGGAAACCATGTTCTCTGTCCACCTCTACAGTCTTATAAAATTAAAAAGGCTGAAATTGAAAAGTTAAGAAACATTAAATTAAACATTATATAGTTGTAAAGCAAGAACGAATAACCTTGAAAATTCGTGTTTCCAGAACTTTTCAGATTGTTATAAAAGGTCATCATTAAAGTGATAAAACATTGTACACTGATTTCTGGACATCTAATATTCTCTAATTATGCCAAAGCACTGCAGTAAGACTTGCTGGATCTTGTATTTTAGCTCCCAAAATAGGTCTTTTATTGAATACAAGAAAGGATTCTTATCTGCAGCCAAATTTTTCTTGTTCTGTCTGTCATGGACACTTACCCTGCTATCAAGATCACATGTTAAAATACATTTTATAGCAATAGCTCAGCCTCAATGTTCTACATAGCAACAAAGATGCATTGGCTAGGTCTGTCTAATAAGCTCTTTCATCACCTTCTTCCTTTCTGCCTTTTATGGCCCACTTCTTCTCATAGGTTTTCTTTTGAACAAAGTCTTTTCTTTCCCTCTATGTACCTAAATAGTGTAATATCTCTAAATTACTTTACTGTTCTTCACTTGTCCTGTAATTTATCACACATGCATCAGTCCACGATATTGCCTGTCTTTTGCTTGATACCATGGACAAGAGCTTGACAGTCCAGCATAAAAGCTGATGATTCCTTAGTCCTGTCCTCTCATTTTGTTTTTCTTTTCAAAACTCTACTTCACATTTCTCTTTTGAATATGCATTCAAAAAAGAGAAAAGAAAACAGATTTTAGTGTGTGAATGTTGAAAATCCCATCAGCAGAGTTTAGAAAAAAAGAGTAAGAAAAAGTGGCAATGCAGACAGAGGAAAAGGAAGTTAAGAGGGGAAGGTGTGAGAGCAGATGTAAGATGGGTTGAAGAGGGATACCCTCCTTCAGATCTGACTCCTGTTTTACCGACTCTATTGCAGGTTTTTTATTTCTGCACACTGTTTACAATTGTACAGCTCATCAGTAGAGCTGATGTGGATAATATAAGAAAAAATATAGAGTCCATTTAATTCTTTTCAATTTGTGAAAACATCCTGTGTGCACTATTTCACAACACACAGGGAGCAGTTGTCTCAGCCTTGCCTATTAATGAATGGATGGGAATTAACGTAGACTATCTATTAAATTTGCTGAAAACTACAGTGTATGCTAACAAAAGAAAGGTGTTTTCTAAAAAAAAAACCCCACATTGGTTTCACCATCCATGAGAAATTAAGAGCAGGATGGCAAACAGTGTTTACACAGGCACTTAGCCAGGAAACCGTGTTTTCCACAGATACAGTCATTCAGGGAGCACATCTCTGATTTTCATGAGCTCCCTCCCTCTGTTCTCATACCTCTGTAATTATATTGAGAAATCTATCTGTAGGTGAGAAAATACACTCAGTTCTGCACAATGTATTCAAATGCTGCCTCTCTCCTTTAGGGAAGTGCTACCACACTGAGGCCATTTGAAGGAATTTTACACAGCAAGATAAACAAATGCAAACCCCTTAAGGAAACACATGAACTGCAGCACAGTTCCACAGTGAATCGTTACCAAAAAATCTGCGTAAGGAGACTAAAAAAGAATTCTCTGTAAATCTTCTGTGAAATGCAGCATTGCTTATTAGCAGCCTTGATGGAAAACCTTGTGAGAAAGTCTTGTCACTTTATTTGTATGTGCTTCCCTGCATCTTAAGTTGCAGCTTAGGATCCCTTAGGATCATGTGAGGCTAGGTTATATATTAGAGAGCTGTGCTACAGTGCTGCGAGTGGGTAAGCCTAGCAGCTGGGTAGTGTTATGGTTGCTGCTTTCCTGTGCTAAGCTGATTTACTTGTTTAAGGTCTGACCTCATCATCCTGTCAGTATGGATTCCCACCTATACAGTTAGCAGCAGCTTAGCATCGGCTTGAAGAGCTTGCCGTGCATTAATCAGAAGAGAGAGGGAGAGAGCTACCGGTATTTGTTCTTTTGTTGTCTTTTCTTAAGAAGAGGAGTTGTAACACAAGAGATAACAAAGAATCCGTTTCCTTTCTAAAAGAATAGGCTTTTGTCTTTTTTTTTTTTTCCTGAAAAAAATGTCAGTATCTGGAAAGAAAGAGTTTGATGTGAAGCAGATCCTGAGGCTCCGCTGGAGGTGGTTCAGTCACCCCTCGCAAGGCTCCACAGGCACGGGGGGCTGCCATCAGCAGGAAGGATATGAGCACAGAGGGACACTGGTTCAGAACAGGCTGAAGAACTACGCTCGGGAAAGAAATGGGCTGAAGAAAACCAGCAGTCCTGTCCACCACAATATACTGGCACCTGTGCCAGGTCCAACCCCAGCGCACCACCGATCCATTCAAACCTGGCATCAGCAAAACCTCATAGAACAGCTTCGATCAAATGAGGAGATTCCCAAAACAAGCACAGAGGAAAACTCTGTCAAAGAAGATTCAAATAAAACCACACAGGAGTTGCAGATGATCACAGAAGAAAATTCAGATGAATCTGCAGAGAGGTAGGAGTTTTAAAGTCTGCACTTAGAAAGCTGTACTTCTATCTAAGCAATTCCCTAAAAGTGTCTTTGTTTTTAAGCAGAGTTCCTTACTGCATTATTCTCTCTTTATATATGTGCACACCCACACTCAAATGAATAGGAACACATTTCCACTAAAAGAACGAATAAGAACATTGTCATGAAATTGTGATCTTTGCTTAATATACAGAATATCATAACTACTCCATAAAAAGAAAAACTGCTATTTTGTGACATTTTCTCTACAAAACTTATGGCATATTATTTTTTTGAGTCTTGCTTTATTATGTTTAAGTGCAATGAAATAATGAGCCTTCTGAAACACCTTCCTGATTCTGACTTTATCAATGGGTGCAACTTTGACAAATGGGAACTGCTGGAGGTGCACAGACTGTGAGGTTGCCATCGGTCTGTCAAATTTCTCACTGCCTTTTTTTTACTGCCTTCTTTACAATTATAATTAACCTTGAACTAAGTGGAAAGGAAGCATCATTACTTGCTTTTTCTTAAAGGTTTGTTTGAAACCACGTTACTTTCCCAGCTTGTTTAGTGTACTGAGAGACAAATACTTTCTGCAAGGTCAGGTGAAAAAGCATTACAGCTGTGAGACCTTAAAGGTGTAAACACAGAAGAGAAGCTATTTTTAAGATGTTATTACAGAGAAGAAAATATTAATACAAGTTATCTGATTAATCGTGCCTTTTAATTTTTAAGGATTCATTTCAGAATTGATGTTAGTATTATTAGCTTAAACAGCAACAATTTTACCCCACCTTTACTCCACCTTCGACTCAAATTATGCATTTTTAATGTGATTATTTGCACCATTTGATAACATTACCGTAACTTTGGGAATAATATAGGTTCCTTACATTGCACTTAAATAGAAATCTATCTTTCTTGTAGTCATAGTTTCTCTCAGTAAAAGAAAAGCTGACAGTTTTTGTATTTTTAGCAGTTATTCTTTTTCAAGTTGAGCATCTGGTATAGGGACATCTGCAGACTGAACAGAGAAAAAATGCATTCCAAATGTCATGTTGAAAACAGTACTAGTAGTCTTTGTGTGCTCCATAAAATCATGACAGAATAAAGACACTGAGATAGGAATGTGTTAGTTCTGGATGTTTACTACCATGCTTATTTGTGATGTGTAAGAACCATACTCAGTATAACTTGTTTTGAATGACATTACAAATTTCCTGGAAAAAAAATAATTTTAGGCAGACCTTAGAAAGTTAATTTAATTTGATGAAAAATAAGGAATAATCAAAATAAGATTCTATATCAGGTGAAGAAGGAGGTAAAAAAACCATAACGAACTCGGTTTGGAAGGTAATAAGCCACTTCCTTCTAAAATAAGATGTGACATTTCTCCAGCTATGTATAAACTTTCTGCTAAGACCTCATGAAGTTCTGTGCCTTCATATTCATTCAAATTCAGGTTCTCTTGAGCTGTTTAAATTTGCAGCTGTTAGAAAGGTTAGGGGAATGTAAATATCTTAGAAAGTATTGTGATGTTACAATAAGTGTATTTTCTGTAAAGTTATCAGTAAATGCTTTTCATGCACGCTGTAGGTTAAATTAAATTTGGAAGAAATTGTTTAGAAACTATTAGTGACTGTGAATTTCTCTATAATTAAAGTTTTATTTCAAGAAAATAAAATAGACCGTTACAGACAGCTCAACATAACTCGAATTTCTTAAATATATACCAACAGAAGTCATTAAGTAAATCATCATTCTCTTCCTCTATAGCAACTGGCACAGGCTACACACAAATTAATATGCTAATTGCTTGGGTAGAAATGAAATAGTGAGATGAAGAAATAAAGAGAACAGCCTTTTATCTATGTCTATCTCTAGTTGCTGGATATATTTCCATCTCTTCAGAACAATGCCTCCTCTTACACCTTTGAAATAATTCTTTTAAATAATTTTGGGCCTCTTCTTTCTTTAGAAGTTCCAGATAGTCGCAGTAGGTTGTAATCAATAGGATCTGCTAGTAATTAAAACCCAGGCATTTGCAGGATCCTATCTTCTTATATTATCAAAGCCACTGATAATGAACTGTACAGTTATGGCAGTCATATGCTCTTTCACATTCATACCTGAGGACACCAAAGACAATCTCAGACAAATATGCCTTTTGTTCCATAAAAGAAATCACATCTTCAGAGTGGTTATCTCTCATCCAACGAGTTTACCTCTGCCTGTAGAAGGCCCATTTTAAACTGGACTCTAAATCAGGACACTTGGACATTTAAAAACAGTAGGACAGAAAATCAGGCCAATACCTCAATCTTTAGAAGACTATGAAAGCAGTTTCTCCTAACAGCTTAATGCTTCCTACGAAAAACTTCAGAAATATGAGAACAATATTATCAATTACTTCAGAAAAACTTGAGATATCTTTCTCTAGAACCCACAGGACTTAAGACTTTCAGTGATACAGGCACAGCACCCCGGCGTTTGATGAAATAATGCTTGTTTATTGAGGAGGAAATCTAAACAAGAAAGTTTCAGACCATAGCTCCATTTTGAAGGCACTATCATCAATATGTTTGTTTCTGCTTCCTACAGCCTTCCTTTGGTACTCTTGTACCCCAATCAAATAGCGCCTAAAGAACCCTTTCTTATTCCTGAATGATATTCCATGACAAATGACAGACAAAGCAAATGAGAGTTTACATCACCAAAACACCTTAGATTTGTAGTAGCAGTAGTCAGGTAAGATGTGAACAACCAAAAACTGTTAGGTGCATAAGAGAAATAAATTGCTTATGGACACAAGGTTAAGTAAAGCCTCCCAGAGTGACTAAAGACTGTATTATCCAGTGTTGCCAAAGGAACATACTCAAAAGGTATCAAACAATCTTCTAGCAGTATCTAAAATGATGGGCCTTGGCCTATTCTAAGATCCTTATGGAAGCTGCATCTATAGTTTTGAAAGAAACCTAATAGTGGAAGGCATGCATTTTGCTGATCTCATCTGATTCTCACCAGTCTACCCCTTGAAGAAGTATTGAGACCTTTTGACAGGTGAAAAGTGGAGAAACTCTGTAAAATCTGAATAGCTACCAAGTTATTGGGGTATATTTGTACACTGTATTTCCTGCTATAAAATGATAAGGTATTACTGGGATGGCCGTAAAGCTAAACCCTCAGAATATGGCCTTGCAAATGAAGAGAAAAAACCTTTAAAGATTTTAGGTTTTGCTTAAAGTAAGTAGGAGCTTAAGCAAACTCTGAAAAGATGCACAGTAAATAAACAGTGACTGGCTGTGGATTTTTGAGTACTTTAGCTGGTTGATGAACATCTCTAACCTCCTCTAACTGTCTGGAATCTTTTGAGGTTCAGGCTCCTCCATCAGGGAGATCTTGAAGCAGTTCCTTTCTTTCTTTCTTTGATCTGGAGTGGTCTAGGGAAATCAGAAAAAACTTGGAGAATTTTATTGCTAGATTTTGTTTGATGGTCAACAAAAACTTTACTCTTGTGTGCAATATACGAACCCAGACTCGTGCACATACAAACGGGAAAAGCACTGATATCTTCCAGCAGGAAGAAACCGTGATATTGAATTACCTTGCTCACTTCCCTTGATAAAGTTTGGACTCTCAGACACGACTATCTTGACCTTTCAATATGAGCACTCTGCCTATTATTTATTAACATTATGCTACACTGCCACATGAGTTTATACATGTTTGCTGGGAGATATGTTATGGTTCTACAAGAACACTATTGAAGACCATATGTGCTGGTGAAGGATGAGTACTTCTTTTCCCAGCTGCCCAAAGGCAGTTAGATTTCAATAATGAATGTAGTATCCATTCATCATTTTTCTCTTACACGTTTTTTCTAATTATATAGCTGAAAAATTGCTGACAAACCCTAATCTGGTTGACAAACTGGTTTTGCTAAAGATATATGCTTTCTAATTTCCCATATGAGGCAAAATGTATTTCTAATTAATTTTAATATCATCTTTTGATGTCATAATCCAAGCAGTCAGTACTGATACACATGGAAAGAGATATTTAAGGGCATCCTCTAATTACAGCAATACTTCTTCTGTATTGACTATTTACGATGTTCAGATATTTTAATAGCTCATCCTGAGCCATGAAATCTCACCTAATTGTCTTTGTTTTCTTTTTATTTTGTCAGCCATCTGGAAATAACTAGCAGATCACCTCCCTTACTTTCTCTGACATATACATACACACACACGTGCATATTTTTCCCTACAATAGGGTTTTCCCTGGAGTTCTGTTTTTATTTCCAGTAGCAGATAACAGTGTTGGCTGACATTCTACTGTGAAATAAAGGCACCTCAAAATACCCCTTTAATTGCTGCAGTATCCCAGAAGATATTGAACAGGTGGAAATGAATAAATCAATGTGCAGTGCCTGACCCCAATTTCTTGCACACATGATGCCATTTTTTTGGTTAGTAGATGTGGCACAGATCAAGGACAAATGCTGTCACATTGCCTTCTGCTGAGAACTTCTTTGGGGAAAGCCATTACACTACACATTCATTATGTCCTCTAAAGTTTGTAACAGGTACTCAGTGAAACCTTGCTTAATTTTTCAATACAAAAGGTAATTCCTAAAAAACCAAAACAGGTGATAATTTTCCTGGTGCAAATGGCAAATATGAAGTATTTTATGAAACCACAGGTCTAACCAGATTGAAAGGATTTTTTGCATTTAGAGTACAGCTCTGGGTATCCAAATAGCACAACCCTACCTTTGATGAATGATGACACCTCTAGTAAATGGAAGGACTATGATGTGTACTTTGTAAAGAGGATGATGAAGTGCTGCATTCAAAGAAGTATATCATGACACTATTTTCCTCTCATGAGTAAGAATTCAGTTTCATGAACCATTTCTGATGCCTAAGGCAAAAGTTTAGAAATGATTATTCCTAATCTCACACCACAGCAGCTTTTATTTTTAAATGAAAACATAACTGCTACAATTTATTTTCACTGAGTTTCCAACATCTCAAAAAATGCTTTCAAAAATCTTAACTTTAATAAATAAAAGGTTTGCAAACATAATGAATCCTGGACATTCAGTCAGACAGCATGTCAATCCTTCTATGACAAAGTTGGATCAACTAGATTTAGGTGCTTCTTTGGTTTTCTGCAGTACAATTTAAGCTCATTATTTCCTTCATCTTTCCCCCATGGACATAGATACCATATTGTTCCCTTCGTTCTTTTGATTCCCACACTGTTCTTCTTTACAGCATTCATTTATTTATCTGAAAATTGCAAAAAGTCTGAAGTTCTGCAATTCTTGTGACCTTTTTCAGAAGTCCTATCCTAGACAACTATGACCATTTTCATTGCCCTCCTGACTTTCTCCAGCACTTCTGTCTGTATTTGCAGTACTGTGGTCAGTTCTGGATGTGTTCTGGTTAAAGCCTGACAATTCTAGTGTGGAGGGCAGGATTACTTATGTATCACTCTGACTAAAATTGTGTTTGAATATCCTGCCCAGAGTCTCCAGTTTACTGATTTAATATTCAGTTCTGATGCTATACTCAAATATACTTGCAGCTCTTCTCAGTTTGGCAAGATCTTCAATTGTAATTAAGTTTCTATCAAGGATTTTCCTTATTTCCTCCCCCCTCCTAGTAAATTATAAAATGCATGATAAGTCATAGCGGAACTTCAGACGAAGTTCCTTAGGAATCCAGTTGGATTAAGCTTCCTATCTACCTGTGAACCATTGAGAATTACTTTAAAAGTATGATTGCAAACCAGTTTCACACCCATTCCATAATGGTTTCCTCCTAAACAGTACCTCAGGTTGAACTTAGAATATTCTCATGTCCAAGATATAAATGACAACTACTTCTTTTCTGTTCTCCATAATGCCTATTACAACCTAATAATGAAGGGCTTCAGTTTATTTTGGCATGTTATTCTTGACAAATTCTTTATTACATCTTTTATTCTCTATTACGTCTTTATGTCTTTTATTTCTAAGTGCTTGGAATTATAGTTATATTAGTTTTACCCTGCGGAATCTGGCAAAAAGTAAGAGCTAGGAAAATAAATTACGTTTCTCTCTTGTGGAGAATCTAGTGGTTTCCTTAATACTTATAACAATTTAATATATACTTCAGCAGTACATTTTAAAAAGATAATTTTGTGGCAGTCTGCGACGGATAACCAAAATGTTTCATTGCTACCTCAGGGACAAGCAAAAACTAATTGTCTTCTAAAGATGACCTTTAACTAAAGGGCAAAATATGAATTTGAAACTGGAGACATTTGAAAGGGGTTATTTAAGATACTGTAGCTGATCTTCCCTCAGAAGTGATGCTTGAACAGCTCATGTGGCCTTTGAATGTTTTTATGCAGTGAAAGAGCAATTTGCAGCTGGGGACTAAGGGTGACAGTCCAGGCAACGGTGGTCAGTGAACACCCTACTGGCATCACTGGGATGCTGCATCTGCTTGTACCAGAGATTACTTTAGTTTTACTTATGAACTGAACAAAGCCATGTGTTTTGGTTTTTTGTTTTTTTTTATAGCTACATAAATAGAATCATAAATAATTGAGCCTGAAAAGGACCTCTTGATATCATCAAGTCTAACCATGTTCCCCCAGTCCCACCAAAAAGGCTCTAATGAGGAATAATATGACTTACTAAAGACACAAAATATTTCATGGACTTATATTTAACATGCATAGCTTTCAAAGATGAATTATTACAAGCAAGAGAAAAAATACCATTTAATAGTAGTTTAAGAAACTAGGACAATTCCATTAATTTCAAAACAATTTCTTTATGATTAAATTATCTTCTCATTTCCACTCCATATAACTTGCTCGCTGAAAAGACAGCTGTTAAATTACTTTTTAAAGAGTTATTATCGTTCTTAAAATCACTTCTTAATGTCTCCAGGAAAAGTTAATGAGATGATTAAACACACACGACTAGTGCAGAGCAGTTTTACAGACATACGGAGCATATGCACTGGTAAAATCAACAGAAATCGTATGGTTGTTAAAGCATTCTTGGAAAATAGGGACCATGTTTTCTTGATTTGAGCGTTACAGCTAGATAGTATTCTGAAAAAATGACCAATGTATTGTCACCATTGTTTTGTGGCTGAATTGTTTAATATGAAATGTCTGAAATACTGTAATGAGGAAAACTACTAAAAACTTTCACGTTTAAAGAAATAAAGGGATTTCTTTGCTGTAGTCACACAGCTAAGTTAGCCTGATAGATATCAGTTTGGTTTACCTCCTTTCATTCTGCTAGAATAAAATAGTGATACTATATTTAAAGAATTACTCTATCAGGTGATAAGATAAAGAATCTGGCCTGTGTATGGCATACCTGTAGGTACACGGGCTGAATGAATACAAAAATAAAGCTGAAGTACTGTTGGGATTCACAGAAAGAGCTTAAGGTAAGTATATGATACACACTTAAAAAATAATCTCTAAAACAAGGCTATGACAAAATCTCCTCCTCTGTGAAATCAGAATCCACCTCAGTGACTCTGTCATTGGATACATTGGTATGAGAACCACCCACACAGCTCTGACAGCAAATCTTCCAGCCCACCCCTTCCCTCCTTTCCCAAGCAAATGCTTAATAGTCACAACTCAATTAAAAGCTAATTAAAATAGATAGAAGTCCTTTTCCAACAACTCTGCCCAGCCATAAAAAGTCTTTCACTTCATTCTAGTAACTGTTTCCATCCTATACAATAAGTCAGAGTATTTCCCTAAAAGTCTGTCTGTACCTCACAAGTAACAAGGATAACTAAAGGTATTGAAAGGAACACTCTACCTTGCAGCCATTATTTCATTTGAGGTTGAAATGTGTGATATGGTACCTAAATGACTACAGTTTAAAAATGTTTTTTCAGGAAACAGGCACTGTATTCTCAAGCTGTGTTCTACAGCTCCAGGAGGCTGCCTCATTTAGAAATGAAACAGCACATCAAGAGCACATGATTAAAAATTTGCTTCATTGTTTTCCCAACTAAAACCCATTTAGGCTAAACAAACACATGTACTAGAAAAGAAAGCAAATCTCTCTGACCCTCCCACAGCTCTGGCGGGGGGCGAGAAGGACTGGGAAGAGGGAAGGAGGCCAGGTTGGATGGGGTCTTGAGCAGCCTGGTCCGGTGGGAGGTGTCCCAGCCCATGGCAGGGGGGTTGGAACTGGGTGATCTTTAAGGTCTTTTCCAACACAAACCATTCCATAATTCTATGATTCGATATCTGGCTCTTTCTTCGGTTTTACTTTGGACAAGAACCTGAACATCTTACCTGTATATTAACATTTGATTTGCAGCAAGCTTCTAACTTTTTAAATGTATGACTTTATGACTAGTTGCATTAGGATACAAAAATCTATATCCGGACCTTTGGTTTTGCTTCTTACATAAACTCAGAGAAATCACTTAGCCTCTTGGTATCACAGTTTGCTTATGTTACAGATTGCATTTGATACCTGTTTTCCTAGGGACAGAAAAGAACTTATCAGTGTTTTCAAGTACCAGAATTTGCCTACAAACTGCTACTAAAATCCATGTACATTACGATTAATGCATTAGACTTATAATTGCACAGCTTATCTTCTCATTGCAATAATATCACAAAAATCAATATCTACTACTTTAACTGGAAGTTTCTCATTACAATAAGCAGTAGAGACCACCAGTATACTTGTAATGAAATACTAAGAACAGCAAACATAAAGAGAATACATTTGATAAAATGGACAGCAACTGTCACCATTCGCTATGTTTCAGTTTACCTGGTAAATTAGAAGTCAAGAGGAAGGGAGGCATTCTTGCAAGAAATGAGCATTTTCAAAGCCTGTTCATTTTAATAGAAGTTGAAAAAAGAACCATCTTTTTGAACTGGGCAAATATACCTTGATTTAAGTGGAAATTGTGAGCAAGCCACTAAGAAATCCTAGGAGTTGGAGAAAATCTATTTTAAGGTATTACATATGGTTTGTGTTGCTAGGGAAACCTCTTTTACAGTGTTCATTTAGCACAGATGCTCAGGAAAGCTCTGTGTCTCCATGTCATACCATTTCAGAATGCTTCAGAATGTGAAGAAACAGAGATGTACATTTACACACATGCAGACAGAAATATCCCTGTAATTTTATTTTAGTCACGTCCTATGTCTACGGTAGAAGTGAGTTCTTTCCATGTCTGTCATGACCATGACGATAAATCCAAAGCTTTATAATTAAAACACTCTGTTTCGAGACTAAGGATATTTGTTCAATCATTACCTTCAGTTTTGATCCATTTGGGTTCCAATTTTAGACAGTCATTTATTTAGAGCGAAAGCTTTGCCCTTGCCATATGTGTAGTGAAAATGCAAGGAGAAAGGGCAGCACTGGTGACACCATTTCGGGCCCACCCTTTTGGCTCCAGGGCAGAACTGACTTGCCAAAACATATCATACAACGTGCTCCATGCAGGCTTTACTGCCACAGTGTCCTGCGTTGTCCCTTTTCCTCTTCAGTGGCCAGGCAGGCGACAGCCTGGAAGGCAGCTGCCGTCTGCCGTGACCGGGGACACACTGGCCTCTCCGTTGAGCGGGCAGGAGGGCTCAGACCCTGGGCGTGAAAGCACATGCGACCTTCTCTTTTCTTTTTCAGAGAGCAACAGTTCCAGAAATTTAGAAAACACAGGATGTGAATTATCAAAAAAAAAATTCTTTTCCAAAGGTTTCCATATTTCACTGTCTCTGTTTTAAGAGATCTTGTTTATAGTTTGGGGAATGACATATTGTTTCTGTATGCCATTATCCAGTCTTGGTGCACTCTTGGATCCCACTATAAAGAGGGTGCACTCTCACTGTCTGTCCAAGCAAGGTATTTCAAAACTGCATTAAGAAAATGAATTAATTCAGCTATGTGAATTGTAACCCCCATTCAGGATGGGCCTGCAAATACATGCAGAATAACATTTGGGGACAAGTGTACATGCAGTCACATGACGAGTATGCTGCAAGCTCAGGAAGTAGCTTTTGAGAGTGTTTTAATTGCACCATATGGTATGCCAGCAACTAATATTTTGAGTACCAAACTTCTAAGCCCTCAAAAGTTTTATTTCTAATTTAGCAATGTTTTGTAGTTTGAACCCTCCTCAGCAAAATTAAAAAAGCCAACAGAAAAGGGGTTTTTTTTTCAAGAAGAAATCTACATCTATGGATGTACTATTGAAGGAACCCCATAATGTGCTATTAAAGGCACCTGACGTCTGCTTGGTCAATCCAAAATACAAAGAATAAAACAAAAGGATTCTTGCTGATAAAGAAGAGAATAAAGAGACACTCTAAAGAAAAAGTTATGGTGCTCTACAGCTTGAAATTTTGTTAATAATGGATATATATTGATCTCACCAAACGTTAACTAACAACAGTAGAACCAAACTTGCCACTATTTGTGGACAATATTTACATACCAGAGGGTGAAGTAAGAAAGAGGGAGCAGGTTAGAGATTAGTAGGGTTTTATCATTCTAGGAGAACTGAAAATATCCTATCCCAAACTCATTCTGATATGAGTCGTAATGTCATTATCATGCCTGGGGGGAAGAACCAAACTCAGAACAGCTACAGAACTTTCAGTGGTGTGCAGAAACTCCTGTGATTAATGATATGCACACTTATACTTGTAATCCCAAACACGAAAATATATTTTAGCTAATGCCAGCTGGGAAAAGGGGCTGTTTTATATTAATACTAGCAATAAAAAATTATTGAAACCTGAAATTTTCAAGAGATCCAAGTTCTAAAGGAATTGTCAATATGAACTTCTAATTTGGATAGGTTAGAAGTCAGCAGTCTATTAATTTAGATAACAATACATTTCTGTTGCTTATTTCTTTGTTTGCTACGTAATTTTTTGTCAATATTACTATCTCAGCAGTCATCAATACAGAGCACAATTTTCCTTACTCTTTTGGATCAAAGTTTTTTACCCCTACCCTAAAAACTTCAACACAATCTTCAGCTGTTATATTTACAAAGAATAAATAATAAAGGAGACAATTGCAGTAGAAATTTTAAGGCAGAGGCTGGGATACTTACTGCTGTGGCATAATTCTGTCAGCGAGCAACTGGTACAGGTTCATTAATTTTATCATTATTTTATCTGAGTTCAGAAACAGCTTCCTAAAGGAAATATTTTTCTTATTTCTCAGCCAGCTGATGGGGTTTATCTGTAACAGATGCCACAACCCTGTGACCTAGGAAAACAGCATCTCTCAGTCTCCAGCCCAGCAGAGAGAGAGGGTCAGAGCTCAAACAGCTGCACCCGAGAGAGTCTGCCAATGTGGGTGTTGACTGCAGTTTTCTTGAATAAGCAGAAACAAAAGAGAGAGAACAAAATGATGAGTTGCATTGTAAATATTGCTGCACAAACAAACAGAACTGATGAAGTTGCAGTTTTATCTCATGCCTTGTCATCGCACATACAGTGCACCACAGAGCTAAATACACATGGTGTTTTCAGCTATGATAAAGTCCTTAGGATGTCTCCTGTCTCTAACTGGTACCCAGCCTGCTGCTGATGGCTGCTATGATTTACTGCACAGAGGCAATGTGATCCAACACAAAAATCTGTAAGTGACACCAATAACATCCCTGGAGGGAGGTTAAAAGATGTGAGGATGTGGTGCTTAGGGACATGCTTCAGCAGCGGACTTGGAGGTGTTGAGTTGATGACCTTAAAGGTCTTTTCCAACCTGGAAAACCAGATTTCACAAGTATTATAGGAGGTTGAATAGATACATTCAAGAAATATTCAAAAGAGAAGTGGTCACAATGAAAACATAAATAACAGCCTTATCAAGAACCACAACATTAAAATATTGCATTTCATCACCTGGTCTTCATGCAGTATTATGCTTCTAAGCTTCCTTATCCAGGTTTAATTTCTGGGGTTTTGGCCATCAGCATGTGTAATGAGGCGCTTTAAGAACATACTGGATTTTAAAAAGGACATGGCAAATAAATGGCATTTATGCTTTATCACATTCTAATTAAATAATGAGGAAAACTGAATTCATCCTTTATATACTGATTAACGAAGGGTGCAGTGCTGATGAATGAAGAGTACTTTATGAAGACAGAAAATAATTTTGACATAACTCAGAAGTTTAAAGAATTGTAGCCAGAGAATTAGTCACAGAGCTCATCACGTCAATTCTCCTGACCAAAGTGAAGATGAACTTTCACCTCCACAACGCCATTTTTGAGTCACAGCTTGTTTGGAGTCCGGTATATTGTGCTGTTACCTTAAAAGCAATTTCTTACCTTGTGTTTCTTTTGGGCAATTACTCACATGCAGGTGTGAGCATGTTTTTGAAAAGTGAAAGGTTGTCTAAATTTCAGCAAAGACAAGGGCAAAGACAGGTCTGTGAATTTAAGTTCTGTACCCAAAAAGTTTGTGACTCATTATCATACATCAATGGAAAAATCAAACCCTGTTTTTATCATGTGCTTGTCTGTAATAAAAATATGGAGCAGCATCAGAAGCAGAATTTGCACAGAATGCATTCAGACCATTGTCTGCCCTTGAAAGTGAGTCCCTGAAAAATTCCAATTGTAGCTCTACAAGCCATTCTTATCTCTTATATTTATTACACTTAAAACATGCCATCCTAGCTTGATTTTGAAAATGTCATGTGAAATAGTGTCAGAAGTCACCAAAAGTCAAGATGATTTCTGACAACGACTGTTTTTCTCCCGGTAAGCTTTGTTATCTTGTCAAAAAAAAAAAAAAGGTGGTTATGACATGATTTGTTCTGAACAGCCATGCTGGCTGCTATTTATCTCCTTATTATTATCTAGACATTTAGCGCTTTTTGAATATTTCTTCCAGTTTTCGCTTTATATTGGCTGTTGCAAAGTTTCGTGTCTTTTTAAAAATGGTGCCACATTTTCACTAACCTTCACAATCCTTACAAGAAAACTCTGAAATATTTGTCTTGCCTTTCTACCCAGGATGACATTCACGGAGCTCAGGTACTTTAAATCATTTAAATATAGATTTATCTCTGTTCTTTCAAGGGTTATCCACATCCTTAAGCCATTATTACTAGTGTTAATTGTGTTAACACAAACCAGCATCCTAGGGAACATTAATGCAAAGATGACGTGAAGTAATTTGGGTTTCTGACTCTTCAGAACAGTTCATTGATAATTTTCCCTCCTGAATGAATGGGAAGCTAATTCCTTGGTCTTCATAGGCCTAGTGCACTTTTGGAAATTTTTATTACTCCATATTTAGATTTTGTTTGATCAAACTTGCATACATTTTATAGAAGACATATTTCCCTATCTTCTACATGCTTCCTCTTTAAGTATGAACCATGAGTTCTCTTAAAGTGTTGTTTTCAACTCATTAACCCATACCCCACAGAACAAGGTATGACAGGTAGACATATTCACACTAGCCCAGTCACAGCTTGCTCGCCTCTCTTTGTATCCCAGTTCACAGCATCCCCAGTATAAGTCAACATAAAGGTGTCAGACTCAGCAATATTTTTACTGACTTCTTTCTTTAAGATACTTTAATCTGTCTTCTTTAGTTCACTGATCCCCAGTACTATATTCTGAAGGTCAGTATTTGACACCTCTGCAGTGACAGTCATGCACTAAGGAAAATTAAAGATTTACCTTTGAATTTAGATTTTCCATTGCGTAATATCCTATAGCTACCATTTTGAATCAGCTGTTGAAGATAAATCAGCAATTATGATATTAATACTAACACAGTTAATGGAGTTCTTTTTTTTGCTTCCAGTATTTTTTAGTCTCTGATGACCTTTGTCCTTGAAATAATTACTTATGTTAGTGGAACTTCTGCTATAGAAATATGTGAAAAAAGTACCCAGAAATGAAGGAAATTATTAGACTTTTAGTCCTTTTATGAATATTTGCTGCTTAAAAATGACAGGACATCAGATATCAAGTATGAGTACAATGAAATACATACTTAAATACAATACTCAGTGTGGATATAATCAAACTGGAAAAAGATATTTTTGGAAACATAATTTTCCAAAAATTGTTAAAGAAAACTTAAGAGGTAAATAGCAAATCATGAATGTTTCAGAGTATGAATTTGGCATCAAGTAGCTGATGCAAAACTAATGAGCATATAATCCAATTTTGCAGCTTCTTCATTTTCAATGAAGCATGGAAGGAAACAAATAAAAAAGTATAGTCATTAAACTCTCTGAGACAAATTAATTTCTGTAAGCTGTAAACTACAAAGGACACACATCATAGGTGAACTTGATTTGCCCCTTTTTCTTTTTTCAAAGAAAAGGAAAGAAAATGCATTTGAAAGTGTAATGAAGAGCTTCAAAAGAAAGCTGGAGAGTTTATTGTGCTGATTTGGTGTATCTTAATGTGTTTGCAATTAGTAGTATAATCTGAGATTGCCCAGACAGAACCTCATGTGGACATACTGGATGCATCGGGCCTTGCTGTTTCTCAGGAGATGCACACATCCCCTTCAGGGCTGACACCTCACTCGCACCAGAAATAACGTGTCTCTGCAGACATGAACGGTCTTACTCATCCAGTGAGCCCTGCAAGGCCAGGCCAGAATAAATGTGTTGAACTCCAGTGCATCTGAAAGGCATCAAATACGCTGGGTGTCTGAACACACGTCAGGTACACCAGGGATCTGAAGGGTTTTGACACACCAGTGCACAAAGGATGCCGTATGACAAATGGGCTGTGGGATGTTCCACAAATGCAGAACAGAAATCCCCTGATACTGATAGATTTTCATATTGGAAAAAAAGAGATATGTCTGGAAAAACCCAGACACACAATATTCATACCAACTGTGATTTCATTCTGTACCATTCTATAAAAGCCCTGATATATTGTAACTTTCTTCTGTTGCAGAAGGGACAGAAAATTCTACTGTGTCTGAATTCAATATTACATTAAAGTTTGTTTTCTAATTATTCCCCTTGAATTCCATTAGATGTTTAATAAAGTACAATCTTTGAAAATTTATGACCTAACTTATCTGTATTTCCTGATTTACCCATTTTTATTTCCATGTTTTCTGAAATAGATGTTCAGTTGTGAACAATGTAATTGAATGTAATTCAATATTCTTCTAAATTTAATATGATAATTTCATGAAGAGATTTTCTCTCTCCTAATCATTTATGAATGTGCATAAACAGCATCAAAGACAACCAGTAAATTTCATCAACCAGCTGCCAGTATTTCCTGGCTGGGCTTGGAAATTTAAAAGACAGGCGCCTTAAACTTTAATAATACATGATATCAAACTGAGAAAACATTTTTTTTTCTGAAAAAAAATCTTTAACAAAAATAGTATTGAAGACTTCAGCTTTTTCAAGATTTGTGATACACATGTATGTCAACAAATGCACCACTATTTTACTAAAGACGAGTTGATATAAACCCAAAAGTTTTTAAGAAAATATCAGAAATGTATTTCAATCTGCAACATAATCCATATTAAAAAGCAGTAAGAAATGATCTGTTAAAAAAACAGTGAGCTAAAGAGAAATTGTGTATATAGTTACTATGAGTATTTATAAGAGGAGTGTTTATTCTGCAGTGGGAGGAATATATTTGTAATGCTCATTTCCAAGAAAAGGTAGACAAATTCATTTATCTTCGTTATTTGTGTTCAGATCCTAAAGGCTATACAATGTACTGATTTCATCAGCTTTTGTTTTGGTAATTTGTCTAGAATTATATGATCCTTGTCAAATTGTCTTCTGATTCATTCTCATTTAGTAATGTAACCTAATGTACAAAGTACGAAGAGAAACAAAATTAAAACCTAAAAAGATAGACTATCCCAAATTTCATACCCTGAGATGTTTTAGCCATCGGTAGCACAAGGAAATAGGTTTGGGTTTTGTGCATTCTGTTGGTGAATGATCAGGTGGCTGCATTTATCACGTCATTTATCACACTGCACCATTGACACAAAACTGATAGGAAGTAGAAAACTCTGCAGGAATAAACTACACTTCACGTGCAGACTTATAAAAGAAAACTTGCAGATAAGAAACCAAAAAAAAAAAGGAAGAAGACATAGCAAGACCAGGATCATAAGAGCTTTTATAATTTTAGACATTTCTATAATGGCATTTTAACAAAAAGTATATGAAGAACGTAATCAGTGCTTACAATGCTGAGCTCACCACTCTGCCCCTTTCCCTTGCAGGCTGTCAACACCCAGCAGCTCACTGCTTGGCATGAACACCAGTGGCTCAGATGAGTATTTCCAGTCTACAAACCATGCAGAGCAAACTTTCCGCAAAATGGAAAATTACTTACAGCAGAAGCAGCTGTGTGATGTTCTCCTCATAGTTGGAGACCAAAAGATTCCAGCTCACAGGTACATTTCCCAGTATTCTTTATGTGGTTTCAAAGCCTGAAATTTCCAAACCTGCATTAATTTATGCCGACCCTGTTTAGTTATGAATGAATAGTAGCTCTAATTAAGACGTCAGCTAACAATGGAATAAGCTGATGTCATCAATATTTCCTATTAATTATTTCTGACAGAACGAAATTCCAACATGAACCATTGACAATGTCCATCTTCCCTTCTTGCTGCTGTCAAACTATAGTGAGATCAGTGAAGAAAATCTGCCCAAATATGCACTATGGGAGAAAATTAAATTACCCATTTAACTTTATTGCTCACTGCTACAAGATTTGAATCCTATGCTAAATATAATAGTTCCATTGCACACATAATTTGTTATAAAATAATACTGAGTATCATGCTTGCTATTGAGATTATTAATTTGCAGTCCTCCTAAAATGCTTTTATTTCAAGGCTGGTTCTGAGTGCAGTGTCTGATTATTTTGCTGCAATGTTTACTAATGATGTGCTTGAAGCCAAACAAGAGGAGATCAAGATGGAGGGAGTAGACCCTGATGCGCTGAGAGCTTTGGTGCGCTATGCCTACACAGGTAATCCCTTCCTCCATCGCTGTGGGCAGACTCTGCTCAATGCATACATAATTGTCATTTCTTCCATTCCATACTAGCACAGAATACATGCATGCCATGCATATGTGATGCAAACCTTGCTCTAGAGAGCATGAATAAATATTACTGCTTTATACAATAACTTATTCTAGAAGATGTGCAGAAAAGTTAACATATAAATTGACATGGGACATCTGTCTCTAAATAGATACAAATTATTTTAGTAATTTTTATGGGAGAAGAATATGTTTTGCCTGCTGCCCACATCGTGTAGTGACACAGAAGGGTGTATTACGAACCTTCCTCGCATGGGTAGCTATAGAAGGGGTCTGCCTGGGTGACAGATGCTTGGCTTGCTCAAGGCTCTTGCGTAGGAATAGTCAGAGGAAAACAGGAATATGATCACACCCACGAGCAGAGCAACTTTTCCCATGAGAAAGTGCCTCTGCATTCTGAAAAGGGTTTACTTACATTCTCTTGAAAAATTGTAGAGATTAAATACAAAATTAAATACTTTATTTAATGCTGTATACATATTCTTCTCTAATTTATTCTCTCTCTGTTCAATGTTTACCCATTTATTGCTGAATTTGAAACGGTTGAACCAAATAACCCAAAAGTCAGGGAACTGTGAAATCCCTTTTATCTGCTCCATAGCGAACAGGGAAATGCTGTAGATCATGGCTGCTATGTTAGTGTGCATGGAAATGAGAAACATCCAGATCATTCAAACCTGTGCAGGTTCTGGAAGTCTGCACGTTCTGGTATTTGGCAAAACTCTCAATGCAAGAGGCAGAAAGGTAATAAAGAAATCCTTTCTCCCCTACCAAGCTGTGCAGTCCTGTGACAAAGAAGAAAAAAGCCCAGACCTCAGAAGGAGAAAGTTACTCCCCCAGAAGTAATGACATTTATCTGATCCCAGAATAACAGCTTTCTGAGTTTATGAACATTTGCCTGTAAACTGATCCATTCCCTCAGCTATTATCAATAACATTCACTAAATCCTTGCCATCTAACGTCCCACACAGGCCACTGCTTGTTTAGAACTGAGCAACTCAAAGATCTTATTAAAATAACATCTTTCAGTCTACCTATGAATACAACAAAATTCTAACACCATGTAATAATTTTATCAAAATATTAAATGCACAGTAGATGGTGGAAGAAATCAGGTTTCCTGCACACACTGCTGGCATTTCCTAGCTTTTGATACTGAAGGGTTTTTTGTAATATCATCTTATGATATATATTTTTACGAATCAACATATCAAATTATGTTTTTCTCTAATCAAACCTTTCTTTTTATTTTTGCAAAATCAGTTCTAATATTGTTTAAAGCTCAAATAAAAATGTTCCAATCGTTATATTCAAAATGCAAAAAATCCTTTGAATCTCTTAAAATATGTGTTTAAAGAATCCTTCAGCAAGAAAGGAAAATGACTTTGTGAATCACAGAACACTTTTTAAAAAACTTTTTCAGAAGAGGAGGAAAAACTGGGGAGTGGGAAGCTTACAAGTAATAAAAATACAAAGAAAATGACCGAAAACTTTTTTTCCCTGCCCTATATGCAAACTGCACAGGTATTCTAGAGTTAAAAGAAGACACCATAGAAAGTCTGCTCGCTGCAGCTTGTCTTCTCCAGCTATCCCAGGTTATTGAGGCGTGCTGCAACTTCCTCATGAAGCAGCTCCATCCCTCCAACTGCCTGGGGATCCGCTCTTTCGGCGATGCTCAGGGCTGCACAGAGCTCCTGAAGGTGGCACACACATACACTATGGTAAGAAAAACAGCCTCACTGCTTTGTAGTTAGAACATCAGCAGCAAGTGTGAATGCTCTCCTGGCAAACATATTGGCTTTGGACAAGCAGAGCCAGCTGAGTGGGGCTCACGGCTGCTGCTCTCTTCAGGACTGACCCAGTGGCTCTGCTGTTCCTATGCTGACAGGGTCAGTTCTGACACAGCAACACCTCTGCCCAGCTCAGCCTCCAAGAGGAAATATAAGAACTGTGACTGTTAGAGAAGCGTTGGAAGGAGAGGAAAGCACCATTAGAAAAACAAACAGTTCTGTCATTTCCTGTTTCAGAGTTTTACCTTGTAGAAAGACATACTTAAAGAACATAAATTTGCTGTGTGATTGGTATGTGTTTCTTAAAAAAAGTGTAATAGGGCCTTAACATGGCTAACGTCAAGAGGCAAAGAGCAATGGCTCACACTTATGCTTTTTATTCAACACAAAGAAAATTCTAAAGCTGATTTTAAGGTGAGACACACATAAAAAGAACTAAAATAATGAATGTATGAAAAAGATTTGAAATGCTAAAAAGCAGCACATCCCTGACTGGAGTATAATCCTCCTCTGGCTCAGAGCAAGAAATGAATATTCAGGGCGTGGGAAACAGAGAAGCAAGATAGCTTGCTGTGAAATCAAATCAAGGGATAAATATTCAGGGCAACAAGATGTGCTATAGCAACTTTAAACACAAAACTGCTATAACTAAATAAATATAAAAAGAACTATTGTTAGGAGATGCCTGGTAGCTTTATGCTTGAAATAATAGTGTAGTATGACAAAACCAGTTTAGAGGCTTTGTAATGCTGAGAGCATTCTAGCAGGAGATTGTATGCTTCCACGTGCTGAAAGAAATGAGTGTGGCATGTACAGATTGAGGGCACTGGTTCTGCTCCTTCCTGTCATATTAACAAATGGTTTGTTTAGCAGCAACCTAGATTCCTTTTAGATTTTAAAATTTGAAAATGGGCATTTAAGATAGAGGTTCACTCAGCCTTTATATTGTATTATAGTGCTGTCCTTGTGGCTCCACACCATTACATACTCAGCCAAAATAAGGCACTTCCCCCTCCACTCTTGCCTCTTTTCTCCCCCCCTGCCCTAGCACACAACCATCAACTTTAAACATTTCAAATTCATGGTCCATATTTCTGCAAAATTGAATTGAAACCATTTTATTAGACATATGATTTTATGATGTCAGACAATAAGTGAGTCTTTCCTGTTTAGATCTTTTTAACCATTTGAATTTTCCAGTCTTTCCCAGGAGTTAGGTTTTTACTAATTTTGAAACTGTGTCTCACAGAAATGACAGTTGGGCCTTTACAGAACATCATCTGACGTGAAAGATCAGGATGAATCTATAGCCTCTACACTAAGTCTTCCTGAAAACAACCAGGTTCATTTCCACTCCAGAACCACCTCCTCTGTCTGATGTGCAACACAGACTGAGAATGCTGCCATGAAAAGGGTCCTTTCATGTCATAAAACCACCTACCGGGTTTGCAGCTACTGAGAATTGAGAGTCAGAAGAGGAAATCTGCACCTCTTTGAACTAACCTTAAAGAAAATTTTCTTTGAAACCCTAGAAGTGATATTAAAAAAAAATTTGGGGAATAAGAGATCACAACAACGCAAGGCACACACACAAGTGCTGTGGAAGAGGATAAATAAAACATTCTGGTTTGTTTCACGCCAACCTCACCCACTGGAAAATGTGTACCTTAGGGGAAAGACTATAAAACAGCACAGTAAATATGGAGACGATTCAAATGAACTAGTAGTACTTAAACATTTTCAGAAGATAATCAGCTATAAACACCACATCCATTCAATCAAAACAGACACAATGGAGACCTTCCCCTTCAATTACTTTCGCCATTGATGCAAAGTATTAACAGTTTCCTGTCTGGTATCTTTTCGTGCAGATAGAGCGTGTTCTGATAAACATCTTGTACTATATTTGTAACTAAATGTGCACTGGCCTTCCTGTCCCTATTCTCTGAATGTCACAAAATATTAAAGCAGGATATGCACAACAGAGCAAAGTTGATGTCTCCTTTAATCACTAATACTTCTATATTTACATCCTTGGTACTGTTGAAAAGAGTTACAGAAAGCTAAGAAACTACTGAAAACAAATAATACAAATATCAGTTAGTAAAATTTCTTCATCTGCCCTATTTCAGTCTGGTTCCCAAATAAGATATTCCGGAATACTTCCAGGTATATAAATGTAAATTAATATTTCAAGTAAAGATGTGAATTCCTACATGGATTTCTTCACAAGTAATGTAAAACCCCATCTCTGTTAACAAAATTCCTTTTTTTTCTTTCTTAATACCTTTTAATAACCAATTCTATAATCAATTATAATTGTTGCAACCTGGCTGTACACTATTATTTTTATGAAATATAGTTCTTTGAAATATTCTAGTGCTTTAATATTCATGGCTATTTTTGAAGCAGATGAATTGTATCATAGCAGTAGGTTAAAGACAGAGATTGCTTTACTGGGACTTCTCCGGTTTTCTGTTACCCAAAAGTACTTTTAGAAAAGTGGGTTTAATTTCCCTTGCTCTATTTTCCACTACTAAGAGTGGAGACATAGAGTCAGCACAGCTCATTGCTAAAGGATTGGAAGGTTTCAGTGTAATTTGCTTAATACCTTTGAATCTGACTGTAACGGAAATTACACACCTTATTTGAATGCCCACTTGGCATTCTTAAGGTACACGATAATCTTCAAATTATGTTTCTATTAAGCTGCAGTGCTGAGACCACATTGATGGACAAAACTGCCAGTGGCAAATGCTTAAGACAGGACATACTGACAAGAATCCTGACTGACATATCTGTAAG
The DNA here is from genome assembly GCA_033558185.1 of Dromococcyx pavoninus. Lineage (NCBI taxonomy): Eukaryota > Metazoa > Chordata > Aves > Cuculiformes > Neomorphidae > Dromococcyx > Dromococcyx pavoninus. The sequence continues at coordinate 843,885 of JAUMJL010000137.1, forward strand.
CATGGCAGTGTGAAGATGATCATTATTCTTAAGTTCTGCAACAGTAAGGCAGCAAAGAGCAACCAGAATCTCCCTTAAATGGCAGAAGGAGATCCAGTGGTCTTTAGAATACACATTGTGTTTCCCTGTACCACAGAAAAGAACAGAAATTAAATATATGCAAAGCCTACTTTATCAAAGAAAAGGTTATTTCAAAATGTGAAAATCATGGATGCATTGAAATCCTTTTTTCTTTTTAGGAACACTTCACAGAAGTAATAAAAAATCAGGAATTTCTTTTACTCCCTGCTAATGAAATTGCAAAGCTGTTGTCTAGCGATGACATCAATGTTCCAGACGAAGAAGCCATATTCCAGGCGTTAATGCTGTGGGTGAAGCACGATCTGCAAAACCGGCAACGAGACCTAGGAATGCTTCTTTCTTACATCAGACTGCCTCTGCTTCCCCCCCAGGTATGACCTTAACTACCTACAAAAATCAGTGTCTCAAGCACCAACTAGACAGAGAAAAGGATTCTGTGGAAAAGTTCTGGGTTTGGCTGGGGCTTTTGGTGGTTTTTTTTCCTTTCTTTCTCTCTCTTTTTTTTTAACTGTGTACTAAGTATGTTTATTTGTAAAGACAGATGAAAAAATACTACAATGCAATTACTGAGCTCAGAATTACTTCTTTAAAAAAGTCAGTCCAACTGTCTAATAAAAGAAGAATGTTTCTCTGTTGGGTAGCAGCGGTAGTAGATTTCCTCTAATTACACAGCATCTTATTTGGATTTGCCAAACTGTAGGACAGACAAAACACAATACTTATTTCTTTATTGTCATAAAAAGTAGACACAAATGAAAAGGTCTAGATTATTGCTGAGTATTCTGAGCATTGACATTATTTGTCCTTTAAAAGATAAGAGACATTCCAGAGATAGATATACTGTTTTTATAATGGTAGCTGTGCCATAGAAGATTCTATATATCTCGTCAGAATAGGTTGTAGGAACATCACGACTGTCAGGACACTACAAATACTTTATGCATCTCCATGAGTGAAGCTGCAAGTACTCAACTTTGATTAAGTATCAAAATACTAAATACATTTAATATATGCCTCATTTCATATATTCTAATATTCGCAGAGATGCACAATACTATATATTAGATTTACCTATACTCACACCACAAGGAGTTTTACATTCAGAGGGTTCAGTACTACGTTTGCAATTTTAAACTTTTCTAAAAATTCAAAGAAATAAGGCAAAGTCATCATACTTCAAGAGTTTTTCTTACCTTTGTATTGTTTTTCTTCTGTTAAAGCAGAGTTCCCAGCAAAGCTCCAGTGAGAGGTGAACTAAAAATGAAAGTTTGTAGCTACAAATAATTTAATTACTAAAGTACATACAGTTTTACTGATTTCAATACACATAAGATCATCACTTTTCATTTCTTAGTTACTAGCCGATCTAGAAAATAGTCCAATGTTTGCAGACGACCTGGAATGTCAGAAACTTCTTATGGAGGCTATGAAGTACCATCTTCTACCAGAAAGACGGTCCATGATGCAGAGCCCTCGAACTAAGCCGAGAAAATCTACAGTGGGTGCGCTTTATGCTGTAGGAGGTATGGATGCCACTAAAGGTAAGTTCAGAAATTCATTTAATTGTGTTAACTCATTGTATTGCAGATACTTAGAGAATATATGGCATTTATTTAAAGATTTCTGTTAGAGAAACAGCAATTTAGAGATAAAAAGAGGAGGAAAAAAATCACAGAACACAACCCTATGTGTTAGATATTCTTCCTTCTTGTGAGAATAATACGTTTGCCAATGATATACACACATCTTCAAGGGCAGACTAAGGATGTTTGATTCAGACTGACTTAAAAATTAACTTTTGCAAGAATCTGTGTGTATCGTCTGATTTTACAAATCAGAAGAAAAAAATTAATATTCAAAATATTTCAAGACCCACCTAACGATGTTTTAGAATCCTTTTTGACAGAAGTTAGAAGGCTGGAAAAATTATAAGGAAGAGCAAAATAAACCAAAAAGCATTACTGAACTATTGAGAACTCTTTGCTAAAGCTTATCAACCCTTGCTGTATAACTTCAGATGGAAACATTTGCACTTTCCATGAGTGCAACAGTATGTGCAGTTTTTCAGTTTGTAGTTCAAAGTTAAATGTTACAAATGCACTCCAATTTTTATTATTTGATTTTCCCAACTGCCATCAGGTAACAGCTTTACACGTTACACTGTGCTATTTGGTAGGCAGCAGCTGAAATAATTTTCTACAGGAACCTTAACTTCAAACCCACAGCTTGGAGCCAGAGAACTATAATTAGTTTAAAGTCTAGCAATTTGCTGAACAGTATTACTTTTAGCTGTGTGAGTTCACTTTTAATAGAATCACAAAGAAGATAATCCATTTCACAGTTTGCAAAAAGTTGCTGATGACAGATTTTTCTTCTATGAGAGATCTTGCGGTGTTACCTTACTGTCTATGCAATCAAATCGAGTGCAAAATACACATTCGTTGCCATCGCAACATGAAAACACTCATTCCTAGGACAGTTTAGCAAAATGAAGCTACAATTGGAATAGTTCCACTACTGTTACTGATTATTTATGAGTTAAATAAAACAACCGAGAATTCAAGGTAATCTTTAAACAAACTTCTACTGAAGTAAGTTTTCTAATAGGTTTTTCTCAGTAAATGTTATGCAAAAACCAGGGCTGTTTCAGTCAACATCTGCATTTCCTGTTAGTGCCTCTTTAGCTTATTACCTTGGAATAAAGCCAGGTGTTTGAACTTTTGCCTTTTGATGGTTAAGAAGAACAGCACTTCCTCTCCTCCCTGTTGTCCTCTACAGCTCTGATTCATAATTTTAGCCTGTGCTGGATTGTAAGATAAAGGAAACAACACCTAAGAGACCAGGATGCACTGGAAGAACAGCTGTGAGAAGGGAGTAACTGCCACCTCTGGCAATAACATGCTTTCTGTGATAAAGAAAACTCTGAGGGAACGCCAGGCTTGGCGTTGTGCTTATCTCAGGTGGTATATGAAGTCAAATCTCAACTGCAAATGATCAAAAGAAGATCAAAGAGCTGCTTTTGGGCTGGTATTTTGAAAATCTGAATGTGCCTAAATGACATTAACTTTCAACACGTACCTTCAAGCCCCTGTAAAAATTACAGCCCACAGGGTGTGTACGAACACACTATACCTTAATGCATTTTTCCTGTTTTTCAGTTAGTATGTGACATCCTTCTTTTGAAGCTGAGAACTTTGGGGCATTCACATATTAGCATAGAATAAATGAGAAGGAATCAAAGCAAAGAACTGCAAACAGACTGACAAAATGGAAAGAACAGTCAAAGAAATCCAGTTGCTCAGCATAAAAGAAACAGCAAAGAGAAAAAATTAGAATATTTTTATTTTATTGTGGATAGTTATGGTAGGTTTTTTTCCATGCATCCTATGCATCTGGAAAAGCATGTAGAGGAGAGAAAAGATATCATAAGATTTTCCTTCACCAAGTTTATTGCTTATAGTAGATCTCTGTTGGATCTCTAAATGAAATGTTATCTTTTCTTTTCTACTTTATCGCATGGTTGTTTTGCTGCTATAAACCATTCCTTAGCCCCTATCTGCCTATTGTAATTCTCAAATACTACTCCTCTAGTCTCAGATCCCAGTCAAGAAACAGGAAGGAAATCAGCTCCTTTTTGCCTTCAGTTGAGCTGAAGCAGAGCTCCAGGGTGCACTGGGTATGCAACTGCCAGTTGCCTCTTCTACCTCGGTTATTACTCAGCCATAGCCATCTCCCCACTGTGCTAAATCAACTCTCAAAGGAGCAATTATGGCTGCTGGGTGACTGACAGAAGCCAGTGCACATGGAAAAGTGGCAGTTTGCAATGGTAGAGAGCAAGGTCCTTATGAACAGTTGCAGTAAAAACATTACAAGAACTTCAGTGACCTGAAAAAAATCGAAAATACAGATTCTATATCACAGCAGACAAGTAGATATTGCAAAGAAGCTGCAAAGGTGAACCTCAGGGAGACTACCCGTGGGTAGCGAGTGTGTGCATACACACAACTCAGTCTTCTGCTTGTCTCCCTCATAAAAAGGAAAATATCCAAACTATTCATGAAGATGCAGACCCAAGTCCTAAGGCAGGCACACACTTGGATGCATTATCAGCTTTTGATATCACCGATGGTTTAAGCACAAACATGGTTAAGGAATAGGTATTTGTGAGGTACCATATGCTTAAGGAAATGCAAAATTTTCAGTAATATAAATCTTGCTGGTGTTTGATTCTGCATCTTCTTGTCACCAGTTTGTTCTCGGGAATTTGACAATCACGTTTGCATATAATGAATGCACCTTTCACACAAGGCTCAGGTTTCATAACTGGAGTTCTCAGAGAGCCACAGTAGAAGTCCTCACTTTTTACAATTTAGTAATGTTTTGGGTTGAACCAACTACTGGCTGCTGGGTACTGATCAGTTCACAGCTATCTCATAATTCTCACATTTTTAACAGGTACCACTACAATTGAAAAATATGACCTTAGGACTAATAGTTGGATACAAATTTGTACCATGAATGGCAGACGATTACAGTTTGGAGTTGCAGTAATTGACAACAAGCTCTACATTGTGGGAGGAAGAGATGGTCTGAAAACTTCAAACATTGTTGAATGTTTCAACCCTGTCACGAAGGTTTGGACTGTAATGCCTCCTATGTCAACACACAGACACGGCCTAGGTAAGAGGTGTTCTTTCTTTATACATACTTTGAATTATGACTTAAGTTAAGCCTATAGGTAGCAAACACCTCTGAAAATCAGATCTGAGAATTACTCACACTGAAGAAAACATTGCAATAAGGAAATAAGTACAATGTCACTGATTTTAGTGTTGAAATTACAGGAAGTTTTACAGAGCTCTCCAATGGCTTAATATCTATGGGCCTTTACCACACAACAAACCTTAATATTATTCAAAGTGAATGAATAATATGAATATGAAATCTAAAAATTATTTCCAGGACTACAAAAAAAGGATAAGTTGACAGCTGAGGAGACTGTAAGGGAGCAAATATGATGATTTCTGAATGAGTTTTATACATAAAAATACATATATATTTATATAAATATATTTATTCATAAGCACAAACTATGAAAAAGTTGGCTTCTCAAGTTTAAAGAAACAGGTATTGCTTTGATAACTGCCATTGATAATTTCAGATTAAATAGGATGCATTAAAAGAAAAATATAATAGAGAAAGATTGATCCAGAATTATTCGGTAAACCTTTGTGGCCAATATCATCTTCTCCACTGCTTAGTGGAGAAAGAATAGTGTAGGGTTCATATCAGCTCATCTGCCAAATTTATAAAAGCAAATACTAGTAGGTAGTAAAGGGAAAGAAGACGAAATAGATTAAATAATTCTCATTGAATTCTTTCCTATTACGAATTGCAGGGGCATAATTCTACCCAACAAGTAGGTCACAGTGGCAAATCTGAGTGCCCAAAGTTAGGCTTCTATCTAATGCATCAGCCAGCTTTGCAGAGCTGTCTTACACTTACAGCTCCTGTTAACTTCAGCGTGATTTTGCAGAGAGTTAGCACTTTCAAAAAAATCAGGCCATGTATATTTAGGCCTGAAAAGACAGATTTAGAAAACTTTTAAGCAGCTAGATTGATTTTGCCTCACCTAACAAAGGAAGCAACAGCAGTGGCAGCAGCTCCCTGAAGAGGCACCAAAGCCTTTCTCTCTAGAGGACAATGACACAGGGTATGTCCACACGGAGCTTTGCAGAGGCAGCCAAGTTCACTCTCCCGTGCCTCAAGGACACAACACACATCCAGCTCTGATCCAACAGTGTGTTCCCCTTACAGGCATTAAGATGTTATGGTGCTGCAGCTAGGAAGGACAGCCAGCTACTCACCCACTCAGGCTGCGTGCTGGCGGAACTACAGAGCTTCAGCTGGCTTAGAAGAAGGGATTCTTGGTTGGTTTGGGCATATTTTTCATTGTCTGGCTCAGTCTTTGCCTTTCTTTAAAAGAATAGCATTGCTTCTCATTCAGGGGCTCAAATTTGATTCAGAACAAGGTCAACAGAAGTGGAAGAGATAAAAGTCCAAGAGGAGAACATCAGAACTAAAGCAGCTTTTCTCTAATCTTTTGCCAAAAGATAATGCTTATTCAGAAAAGCACTGTATACTTTGTATTTTGTTTCTGTTTGTTTATTCTGCCAAAGGACAAGGCAGCTTTTAGATACTTTAATACCAGCTGAATTCCTTATCTGCATATAGAGAATTAAAGCATTAATTTAATACACTATTGGTCACTGACATTTGTCCCTAATTCTGTCTTTTAAGGAGTAGCAATGCTTGAAGGCCCAATGTATGCTGTTGGTGGCCATGATGGATGGAGTTACCTTAACACTGTAGAAAGGTGGGACCCACAAGCACGGCAATGGAACTACGTTGCCAGCATGTCGACCCCCAGGAGCACTGTAGGGGTTGCAGCATTAAATAGCAAGTATGTCAACAGGAAAAATTCTCTTTGGTCTTTTCATTTGCTTCCTTCCTTGGAAATACAGTTTCTTAAATTTTCTTTTCCATCTTATCGTAATTAATCACCTCAGGAAAACAAACAGAAAATGTAATGGACAAAAATAAGAGAAAAAATTCTTTCCTTCATTGTGTGGTAAATTGTTTTCAAACTTGCAGTCATGGTTTGAACATATTTCAGCCATTTAAGACATAGCAATCTGAAAATGTTATTACATGCATATCAGAACTACCCAGAATATAACTTATGGGGATATAAAATCAGATACTTAAAAAAAATATTCCAAGTTTATGTTTACATTTTCAAACCGATGTCTAAAGAAGCACCATTTAGAAGAACTTGTACAGAAACAGTCATTCCTCCCATTTTACATCTCCTGCATGCACCTACAAATTTAACACACAAGTTCACAGTCAAGAATGCATTTTAAAATGTAAAAAGTATATAATGTGTTCAATGAAAGGAAAAGAAGTGTAATAATTAGGTATGGAATAAACAACCTTCTGTTAGTCTTATCCTACCCAGATTTATTCTGCCTTTCATCTACTGCTTAAACAGACCAAGATCATCACTGTGCATTGGTTTCCCTATCAAGAATTTCAAAACTTATTTAAACATCCTCCCAAGACATTAAAGACCCTCAAGTATTTTTATGTGTGACCAGACACACACGTGTGTGAATCCAGTGTGTAACTTGTATTGGACAGTGTGTTACATCTTGCTGTATGTTCCTATTTGAAAGTAGTTGTATTTCAGAATAAGGGAAAGCATAAATTTATGCCTAGCAGAATTATTTTTTTCAGCAACTTAGTCTGGTGCTGGACATACAAAACCCTTGTAAAATGCTCCAGGTTTTGTTGGAGAGCCTGGCTTGAGCCAACCTCCCTTCTTATTTAGAAGAGAATATATCAGTTGGAAAGGACTTACAGTGATAATTTAGTCCAACTGCCTGACCAATTCAGGGCTGACCAAGTTAAAGCATGTTGTTAAGGGCACCGTCTAGGTATCTCTTAAAGCCTGGCCAGCCTGCAGCATCAACCATCTCTCTAGTAAGCCTGTTTAAATCTGTGGAAGTCTCTTAGCAATGGCAGCTTGTAGGGAATGGGAATATTACTGCAGACTGCAGTTATTCTGAAACTGTATTGCCAGCTTCCCTGTCTGCTTCTTAAATTCCAGAGAAATAGAAAGATAAAGAGCAGAAACAAAGATATCAGCAAACAGAAATGTGCAAATGCAAAACTTCTTCACATACAAGTCAAGGTTTTGCATTCAACTATGACATGAATTATATCATGAACTCAGAAGCCCAAGAGAGGCAGAACTGCCTGTTTGAGTCCCTGTCGTATCTCAGAGGAAATGTTCTCAGCATAAACTTCACAAAAACCTCCTGTTGGTACCTTCCACAGCGACATGCAGGAAACCACTTTGTTAAAGAGGAAATCCAGCCTGATCCTGACTCTGTTTTCAATCACTCCTGATACAAGCTGTCTCCAGCCTGGCTTAAATCATATCTGTTAGTCTAGTGATGTAATTTCTGGCATACCAGGGGCAGCTGAGATCAAATGTCCATCATTCAGTGCTTCTGCTGTGGTCCAGCCAAGAAGAATGCTTCTTCCTTTCCCGTTTCCCTAAGTCACTCTGTATTTTTTTCTATTCAACCCCACCAGAAAAAACTTCTCAGTTTCTGTGGACCAACAGTTTTTGACCAATAAATTGTCTATTAAAAACGTCAGTCAATAATGTTATATTTGTCCTTTTTTCTCAAGAGAATGATAAACATTGCCATGTTTCCAGACACATTATGGAAAACAAAAAAGCCCAGCCAATCTGTTTGTATATACAGTGATTTCCTTTCTCTGTGAAAGCTGTGTAAACAGGTAGACTCTATCTAATGGCATGATGTCAAAAGAAAACAAATCAGGTCCTTAAAATTTTCATGGGGCAAGCAACAAACTGCACAACAGAACTCAAGTCTGTCTTCTGTTCACAAAAATTAGGAGAGAGCTAGAAATTTTATATTCTTTTAAGAGCGGTCAAGAATTTTCTAGGTAAATTATATGTCAGAGTTATCTACACATCTTTGCACTCACTGGAGAAAAACAAGGACTTCTCAAGCAAAATTCAACAGATCTGTTTTAGGTGACTTGCTCTGGACAAGTTCATGTCTTCTCTAGTAGTTGCATAAAGTAAATTCAATTCTATGGCAGTAAATAATAGCCAAGATTTGAAATGGACCTGAGAAATTGGCACACTCACCATCTAAACACGGCTGCTATTACATCCAGCATGCATACTCTTATAACCCAGTAGCATCCAAGTTCACCTGAAATATGGAAGAAATCCAGATTTTGTAAACTTCATTGACAAAAAGTCAAATAACCCCAATGCTGCTTTAATGTGTATTTCCACCATTTATTCTTACATGTTGTCCCAGCACCAACTGGTTTGAGTCTCCAGTTCTTTCCTAAGTACCTTTAGGCTGAACTTCTGTCCAGTAGATTTTCTCAAATACAGACATTGAGGAAAATATATTTAATATATTAGACATATAGTTTTGATCTGTGTGGTTCCTTAAGTTCTTTTACATACTAACAGTATGTGAAACATTCTCAATGTGATACTAAGATGTCAAATACTCCATAAGCCTGTCTTAGCGAGTACTACCCATATGTTTCAAACATATGTAGCATCTTTCAATTAAATCCCATCTATAGATCACATTTAAAGAAACTGACATGCATTTTTAAGCTTAATTTTCACATGTCTGTTTGAAACTTTAGACTTTAAAGGAAGAATATAACTTTCTTCACATAGCATGCAAAACTGTGCAAAGAAAGTTCTAGAGTGTAGCTGTCAGAAAATAACAGGCATAACAATAACTTTGAGGCGGTTTGAATTACGTTAATCAAATAAAATTCTTATTAAAAGGTCAGAACCAAGACTGAAATTGTTTGCCTTCCTGTGGGTCATTATCTTAGATTGTATGCTGTTGGTGGAAGAGATGGGAGCTCCTGCTTAAAATCAATGGAATGTTTTGATCCTCACACAAACAAGTGGAGTCTATGTGCTTCGATGTCCAAGAGAAGAGGTGGAGTTGGCGTTGCAACGTACAATGGGTTTTTATACGCTGTGGGAGGTCATGATGCACCTGCTTCCAACCACTGTTCTCGACTGTCTGACTGCGTGGAAAGGTAAGGAATTATAGTTGTCTTTTTTTTTTCCCTTCACATTTCAGGAATGAAATATAAAATTTATAGCAGCAAGGTAAATCTATTCACAATTAGAATGTTAATTTTATAAAAAACATTGTGCTTTTTAAAATAATATTTTGAGCAGAGTAACTGATTTCCAATGCTCTTATGATAACAAAACCATTAACCCTCAGAAGCCAACTCCTCCCAGCTCCTGATTACATTTGAGCTGCCCAGGAGACAGGTAAAGAAAACTTAACCAAATAAGACAAATTCAATATGTGATCTTTCTATTTTTCAAGTGTTAAAACCCAGGTTTGGGCTACTTGTGTGATACACTGTAGGAACTCAATGATTATCAGTTGTCTTTTCCTCCAATAATTTGGCTGATAGTGATGAAAATGTTAAAACAACAATAAATATCACATACTCAAACAGGCAGTGGTCAGTACACAGGTATTTTGTAATGAAGGAGACTGACATAAAGTGCTTTGTTTCTGTAAGAAGACATGTTGCTACAGAAAATCAGACTAAAACACTTGGTAAGCGTCTGGTTTAGTAAGCAAAAAACCCCATAAATAAACATGCACCAAAGCAAACTACTTTAGCTTGAATTCACATTTTAAAACTAAACAGCACATTAATGATTTTGGAAGCACACATCTGTAAGCAGGGAAATCTTGGCTTTACATCCATTTCTCAAAGTAACTATATTACAAAATGAAAACGCTGTTTATCTGATTCTCATTTAATGCCATTTTTGTATTCTCCACTGACGAGCACAGCTCTTAAGGAAATGCAAATACTGAACATTTCCTTTCAGAAACAGAAGTATTGTGTGTCAAACGTTGCTTTGCCACTGTGATGACATGTGGCACAGTGTAGGAGGACAGGAGAACGTCTGAGCCCTGGGTGAGAAGGGAGTATAATGAGGGCCGACAGCTCCTCTGGCTGTTTAATGGGCCGTGGGTATCCACTGACACTCTTGCGTCATTTGGGGATAAGAAAAGTAAACTGAGCAAGTATTCAGCTCCCTGTTGTGAATAAAAAGGGATAAGTTTTGTTCTCAGTTAGATGGCGTGAAGCTGGAACTTCCCTGAAATTTGCTTGAATTTATATTGGGAATTGATTGAGTACATATTGGAAATAAAATCAACATGACATAAAATACTGGCACTCATTTTGTGTTACAAACTTTTAACCACTATAAGAGATGTTTAACTTCTTTTACAGTGAAATTTTCTGAAAACTTTAGTCCTGACAAGAAACAGAAAACAAAGATCTCTATGGCGACATAAAAAAAGAATATTGAAAATAACTTTGCTGATTCAACTGGTGGCCATGTTGTCATTCCCTCAGGCCTCATTTATGTTGAAAATGTATTGATTGTTTAATCTGATTCAAATGGAGAGACTGTTAATCAAAAAGCAAAAATATAAGCTTTTTTTCATGTGCCTAAAGACCCCTCTAGTGGCTAAAATAAGTATTTAATCACATCACTTGTAATGTCGATACTAGTTCCTGGTGTAAACAATCTACAATACAGCAGAAAAGAAGGAAATGTATACATATATTTGAAATGCATTTCTACACTGTATTTTTTCTAATTTTGATCATTAAACACCGTAGGTATGATCCTAAAACTGATGCTTGGACGACAGTGGCCCCCTTGAGCGTACCTCGGGATGCTGTAGGAATTTGCCCTCTGGGGGACAGATTATACGCCGTGGGGGGCTATGATGGCCACACGTACCTGGATACCGTGGAGTCCTACGATGCTCAAAATAATGAGTGGACAGAGGTAGTAGGAAGAATTACTTAATAAATAACAGGAATTCTGCATGCAGATAGGAAGAACTTTGCCCAAATAACAGACAATGCTGCAAAATTATCACTGGTTTTGTGAAAAATAATATAATGGGCTGCAGTAATAGCGTAGCTGCGCTTATGTAAAGTGTTGGTTGCCTTTCCTGTGAGATAACTGTATAAAATTTTTCAGACTGAGGGGTGCAGGCAGTGCACGGGCAAGTGAACCAGGCTGCACAAATAATTCTGTGCTTGGAGCTCGTCAAGGAGCCGTTGCTAGGGCTGGCGTGTCTTTGCCAGCAATGCCCTCTGCTGGAGGCACTCTCGAGTTTTCATGCTTTTGATCCTCGAGACCAAGTGGAAGTATCTGGAGCTGACAAGATCCTTTCATAGCTACACAGTCCACCTTTTTGGAATACAAGAGATGAAAGTCGTCTCCAAAAGTTATGAGCAATAGCACAAGCCTACACTCCTGTAACTCTCAAGAGCTGCCTCAAAACCTTTTCCTAAAAAGCCAAACCAGTTTTTTTCAGAGCCCAAGTTAAATCTAAATTTTTTAGCAGTACATTTGTTTGAATAAACAAATTGCGTTCCTTTTAATCTGCAACTAATTTCTTCTAGCCCTATCCATAACAGTCTACTAAAAATGTTTCCTCCTTTCTTTCCTCCCCTATTTTTAGGAAGTTCCTGTCAATATCGGAAGGGCTGGAGCGTGTGTTGTTGTCGTGAAGTTGCCCTGATGACTATAAATACTGTGAAACTAAACTGAGTGGAGTTTCATGAAGACTGAGTCAGGAAGATAAGAAACCTTTCCAGAAAGCTGTGCAGACTATACATATCTTAGCAGCACCACTACAGAGTACTCATCTCTGAGCCATTATAGTATTAGAGCACAAAAGTGTCTTCCTGCATTACAAAAAATCAGAGAATTTTGTAATAAAATCGTAAGTGAATGATTTTATTATACCTAATATGTAAAAATTCAATAATATGTTCAAATGGTTCAGGTTTGTTACAAAAGCCTATCTTTTATTTATAAAATGCAGTAGTAAAGGAATAATTGGGTATATAAGATTTCATAAATGTTTTCTTTTCCATGTTGGCGGTAACACTAATGTTTACAAAAAGAGTTTTATATTTTAAGTAAATGAAAATTAACAAAGAAACACAAAAAATATTCTCTGCAGATGTAACTTAATTTCTATATTCAGAAATTAATCGACTAAATTAACTCTAAAATCAAATTTGGTTGCTATTCAGCCTCTGGCTTTGGTAGTGCTGTGACAGAAGACCCATTCGTAGCAGTGTATTCAATTATCCAGTGCAAGCAAGAAATAGCAGGGCTAAGGTATCTTTATGTTATTAAGTTATTCTGTGCCAACAGAAAGAAATCTCTTTTGTCAAAACACAATGCTGATACAATTTGCAATCAACTTCACAGTGCATAGATATGTGATATTTTAATGCTGATCACTGTGTCAGGTTATTCACAGATTTCTCTTTGCCCACTAACCATCTGTCAGACACGTTAAACTAATTTGACCATTCTTGGGATAATCACCATGCATTAAATTTTAAAACAACCATATAATTACTTTTCTTGAATATAACTTTAAAAATGAAATTTTTATATCATATTGATATGACAATCTTTGACCTCAGCTGAAGATTACCAGCTTTCTCTCTCATGTACAGTAGAAATATGGTAAGAAAAGAACCCCACATTCACTGTGTAACGTAATCTACCATTTATATAAGCATGTTTATGTTTTATTTGAAATTAAGGGAATGCTGAGACTCAAGAATAAACAGAAAAAAAATCACTTGAAAACAGCACATAATATTTCACATGCATGATATTTTCTTTTCATGTGCCAATTTCTAATGAAGTTTTTGATTTATTTTTCATTACTTTCATTTTTTTATAATTTCAAATGCTGAAAGTGTATTTTAAAAAAAGAATGTACGTAAGATGTTCTATGCTGTAAAGCACAATATTTGCACAGTATCTACTTTAGTGTTTGTTACGTTATTGTTTTGTCAGTATCAGAAAATTCAGGACAGATTAAAATTCTCTGAACGTGTAGACTAACTTTCTTGATAGAAAACTGCGTTTTCAGAATTCAACAATATGCTATTTTAAAACATTTATAGTATTAATCCTATTGAATGAATCTAAAAATGAATTCTCATAAGCATATTTATAAAGGGAAAACATTTTTAACTTTAAAAGTCAATTATGTTTATATATAGCATGCTGTATTCAAATAAACTTTACTATCTCTGCTAAGAAAATTTAGTCTATATTTTAACAACTTTGTGGGTGTTATATTACTCTCTTCATGAACAGGATACACAGAGGTGTCAATCTTGGTTTTGTGCTCTAAAAGAACAAAATATCCTGACTTAGTGTTGCCATTGCCTCTGGTCCAGATAAACTAAAAATTACCTTCCTTCTAGCACTTCTTATTCGATAAAGTTCATCTTTTTCCTTCTTTGAGGCTAAAAGAGTTACCGAGGCTGTCATGGCAGGATGCCCTTCCAAAGAAAGGGGCTCACACATCCCAGCCCTTTAACAACCTGGGCTGATGGCTTGCAGAGGGCTGGAAGTGTTGTACTTCTGCAGGTGGTTTCTTCTTGGGCCGCTACACGAGGCTGCTCTCCAACAGAAACTCATCAGCTTAGATCTACCTTCATTTTAGTTGTGAATTTCTAGACCAACACACAATCTCCTGCTAGTTTGGTGGGCCAGGAAACAAACTTTATTTCATGACTATTTTCATTTCTGTCTATTTTTGTGAAGGGGAAAAAAACCCAAACCCCACAAAAAATCTCCTATCAACCTAAAACAACACTAAGAGTCAAGTAAATGGGGAACAATCCCTAAACCATCTAGTGGGTCACAGGTTAGAGAATTCACATGAGAGGAGGAAGGTATTTTAATTTCCCACCAAATCAATAATCTGAGGCAAATGCAAGGGGATGAACCAGCAAGCTTGACAGACAATCTGCATAGTAAGACATTAGTGAATGTGAGGTAGATTTTAATTTTAATCTCTCTTCCCCATCCTATAGGCAACCTGTCTGAACACCTAACTAGAACATATTTTGCAGCAAATATTACTAATAAAAATATTAACATTTTTGCCCTATTCATTGCCATCCCTGTGTTGGTCATGCAACATGAGCACTCTTATATAAACAAAGGCTCGTGTGGATCAGAAGGAAGGAGTCACTATTGCTTATCATTCAGCTCTAAATCCTGCTTTTCTCATGTTCTCCTCTAACAGCACATCACTCCTTCCAGCAACCAGTACAACCTCAGTTATTCCACTCTTGATTAGAAAGCACTGATATCGAAAGCCAATTATTAAATCTCTAAAATACAAATTACAGAAACAATGTGCAAATAATGTCAAGGTATGTGCAAGGCACATCAGAATAGACACTGACAAACTGACAATGCCAATGGGTCTTACAGAGCCTTTGCATGGAATTTGAAGTTTGCTTGGGGTAAGGGAAGACACATAACCTCAAGTGAGAGAAAGCAGGGTCCTGAGCTAGTAGCGTGGTTTACAAAATATAAAACCATATCTAAAACCCTAAACAAGTCTGCAGTAAGGAAAATTAAGACTTGAGCATACAGAAGTCAGGTCTGATGAACAGAAACTGTGGGTCAGTAAATTAACACAAACACACAGGACCAGCCTTTGAGAGCCGCCCGGCTTCCAAATGTTATGACTGCAGAGATGACAAAGAACTCCCTTCCATTGCCCACTTCTTCAGCTTGCAAATTTTATTAAACATTTTATCCGTAAACAAGGCTTGAGACAATTAGGAAAAACTCCTAGATATAAACAATCCCCTAAACATATCTTTGAATATACTACCACGTCCACAAGATAATAAAGTCTCAAAAAGTTAGAAGAAAACTATACTTTCTGTATTTCTTTACTGTTCTCTAAAGAAATTGTCACGAGATTTGCTTATTTAAAAAATAGCTTAAGAAAGAAAAAAATATAACATTCCCTTAGCTTGCAGGATGCAGCTGCATTTAACAGTTTGATATATTTAGTACCTCTTCCTACCAAGAACCACTATCACTGAGCCAGAGTATGTGAGTAGTTGCATGTGTGTGTTACATAATGAGGTGGTCTACTAATTTCCATGGCAAGGCTGTGGCACCTTCTAAATTGTAAGTTTAAGACCATATTTTATCATTGAAACAACACAAAGACAAATAGAGATTAGGGGAAATGGGGAAAGATGTGAAGGGTACAAAGCAGAGAAAAGTCAGAGAACAATATGAATACAACCTTATAAACTGAAGCAGTCAGCTGGGGGAAGAACAGATCTAAAAACCTCATGTGGAGAACTAATTTTGCATCTCCCTCTCCTCGAGTGGAAACTCAGACTTCAGTTTCTGTCTGAAGAGGAGGCATTGAGAGGTCTTTTATTAAGGTGCCATGGAAAGCAGAAGTGACAAAGAATCTACAGCTGGGAATCAGGTTGTGCACAGGTAACCATGGAGCTGTTGATATGAAAGTTCATTGCAAGTTAATAAAGAATAAGAGCAACATTAAACACTTCCTGAATTAATTTCAGAATGATCTGGTTTAGGATGGAATGATGTCGAATTATCATGAGACTAAAATCTTAATTGCTAGAAAACATCAAAATAAAATTTGAGCAGATACTTGAATTTAAACAATGAAATGCACACCTGAATTTTCTAAAGAAAGGAGTTCATCTGTGTTTTTAGTACTAAAGTTTTAGGGTTTTTTCTTCCATATTATTTTTACAGCAGTGAAAAATCATGTGAAAGGAAACTAGCACTTTGCAAAGGGAAACTGAACATCTAACAGGAAGTAGGAAGAAAAGCAAACTCGAGAGAATTTGGAGATGTTTAGACATTATTAAGTGAGAGGAAATGCCAAAGATATTCTCTGATGAGGTGCCACCCCTTCACTTTTCCTCTCTTTCTCCAAACATGACTGGGTTATGTAGCATCTATGAGGTACCCTGACAGCTGCATGCACAGCTGGCCCTCTTGCCAAGTGTGGAAGGGGGCCATCCTCTCTTATCTCTGACCTTGGACTGCTCTGCACTTCTCACAAAAACTCTCTGGCAGAATGATTGTTTGTGCCACTTCCCCACTCCCCTCGCCCCCCAAATCTTTGTATTGTCTTTCCTTTTAAGTGTTTGCCCTTAAACTACCTTTTTCCTCTTTGGACTCGGTGATAACCTCTACGTGAACTGGACCAGCAACAATATTTTATATAAAGTAATGAATGGTAAGCAGGGATAACACTTATCCCATAAAATCAATTCTGGGAAAGACTGAAGGTTCAGTTTAAACATTATCTTGTCTCTGTCTACCAGTAGGACATATTCAGGCAAAGAACATAAGAACCAACAAGTCCAGAAAAAAAAATCCTTCTATTACTTTAGCAATGTTACTTTCAGTAATGTAAGTGCATTAGTGGAGCATTCATTTTCATAACACTTCTACAAGGTAGGAAAGCAGTGCTTTTCATATAGTGATTTACAAGTGTCACAGGAAAAATGGATGATGTCCCTGATGCCATAGTAGAAAAAATGCATCAAGGGAAGGACTTAGGCCCAATGAGCCAATAGGCAAGGCTGTTTCAGACAGGATGGCCACTAAACCAACAAGATTCATAGAAATTCAAAGGTTTTTTGAGCCACCTGGTCAACTAACTGGTGCTGTCACCTTCTCTGCTCTGCCTTCTTGGTGGAGGAACTTATTAAACAGCTTTTCTACAATTCATGCTGAATTGGTTGAAAAGTGAATGTATTTTTTCAACATGAAAGAAGACAACTGGTTGCACTTGCCTGAAAGGAATGGGCAGGACAACTTCCTTGAAGGGAAACAACGAAGATGCCATGTGAGTCTAATCCTATTTCCTTCTACGTGTGTATCTCTGCACATGGTTATTACATGATGACCTCAGACTCATTCAGAGGTGGGGTGTGTGATGCTAAATATCTGGGTTTCAGTATGTGACTCCTCAAAAGCAATATCCTGCACTGAAATTAGCCCATTTTCTCTGACTCTGGGCATCATAATGATCTCAAACTGAATGAACTGCAGTGACTGTATTTGTACATTTCAGCGTGGGTCCTACTCATGGGGAAATTTTATTTTATTTCTTAGAATTAATTCCCAGACAGATAAAACTGAACTTCAGTTCTAAGAGTCACCACTGACATAGTCTTTTTAAGAGGCTGTACCCTAAGAGGCCCTGCAGCTGATAATAGAGCGTCAACTCTTATTCCCTGTCTCCTCTTACAAGGAAAGGATGGGATTTTTTTCAGAAATCCTTTCACTGCCATTTCCCCTCAGAAAGATGAAGGTCTGTGTGTTTCACAGTAAAACTAGATTCTTTTTATCTTTAAGGTCTCTGCTGAACTCATGTTTTACCAAAGGAAACTTAATAACAAAATACTACATCAAGCATTCCTAGTTTTCTATAAAAAAGACTGGACCTTACTTTGATTAAATTTCACTTATACTCCCTTCAATTTTTGTGCACTTATAAAAATGCTACCCTTTGGCCACGTAATTTTTGAACTGCAAAGCATCATAGGCATCTCCTATTTGATTACAAAATAGAATATTACAAAAACATTGTACTGCCAAGTATATAGCCCAGAAAACATTTTGTGATATCAAAGGCAATGCAGAAAATATGAAATAAAATAACAGAGGTGAGAAAGTGGCATAATTTTTCACTTCTTGCATAAAACAGTTCTGCTAAACTACAATCTCAACTGATCAGTGCTGGATATCTTGGAATTGCAGAAACCAAGGATTATAGCCTATGTTCAAAGCTTACAGGGACTTTGCCAGTGTTCCTTCGATCTGTGCAGCAACACAAGACCTTTTTATCAAGAGGGTCGCACGTGCTTCATTTTCTACATAAGTTTTTCCCACTGTGAACTTTGTTAGAGTTACTCCGTGTTTGTCTGAATTTTTCAGTCAGGGAAGACGAGAATCTCCTAATCACCAGCTCATTTCTCAATCTGAATCCTCTTCCTCAAGCTTGCTCATAATTCAGTGCTTGAGAAGTCCGGTACTGAGTACACAGGTTTTCTCACATCACTTGAGCATACAGAGACCATCGCAGCTCATGAATTCGGTTTGGGCTTAACGCTTTGCCATACACAGTTTGCTCAGAAGATGGTGCTATGTGACAATTTTTAGAGAATCCTGCCCTTACTAAGAGAATACGAAGCTGCCTTGTAGTAATATTTATCCTTTAAATATAAATAAACTCTTCCGTATTTCATAAGCTCAAGAGCCCACCACAAGAGCCACACAACACAAACACACACCCTATTGAACTCTTAAAGCAATTTTGGAATCAAAGTCACATCAATGCACCTTCCTGAGATATTCCCTGTCAACAGTTGGCATCGCTGGTCCTGTGTCCCTTCCACGGTTCTGGAGCATTGAAAAAGTTGCTTGTTTTTTCTTTTGCTGAGTGCAAATCATAAACACCATTTCTTTCATTGCAAAGGCTCAACATGAAAAACCAATGATATATGGATGGACTGAGAAACAGAAGCCAGAATTGGCCCATTATTCCACACCACCTTTCCCTGACTTAGCCCAGATACATTCAAGACAGTCCCTGGGCCGCAGTATAATCTGTACATAATCTGTAATCTGTGTGTCTTTTCTAAAAGGGACATGTTTTCTAAGCAAGACAAATCCATAGATTGCAAGGACATAAATATAAAATGTTTTTTCTTCTGTTTACCCATTTTGCATATTAGGAGAGTCATGAATAGGTGACAGCGTTGAATATAGACTATATGGAGTAGAGGATTTTACACGAAAGATAAGGAAACATTTCTTTCTACAGGGTGTAAAGCAGGGCATCACCCTTCCTCTGTAGTAGTGAGCAGAGAGACTGCCCCCAGATCCTGGAGGCAAATTTTCCAGGATTTTTCAACAGCTCTCTGTAAAACTACTGATCTGCAACTTGCTTTTATATATACAAATTATTTCTCCCCCTCACTTAGAATTACACAATTCCATGATGTTATTTCTGGAATTCAGATAGAGGTTCTGAAGTGCAACAAACCCAAAAATGTTATGAATTATTTCATTTGGAAAAGAGAGACCAGTTCACAATCATATTTATACGGTTTATAAGACAGGTCTAAGTAAAAATAATATAAATCCCGGGGAAAGTGAAGTGTAATGCCACTTAAAGACTACTCTGCCCTACTTTAATCAAAGGGATAACTATTCACTACTGACTGACTTGCCCTGTCAGTTCAAGGTAAGTCTGAGCTCAGAGATTTTTTTACTGTGCTCTATGTAGGCAAGTTAAAACACTATCAATATATTAACAATCTTTTATGAACCACCAGTTTTATATGCTTTTCTTTTTTAGGAAACTGCCCCCCAATGTTGTCTCAATAGTTACAACTGTGAGACAAAAGACACTCCAAAAGGGCTTGATTTCTGAGGTACAAGCATTAGAGATGGGAAGAGATCCAAAAATCCAAATGGACTCAATGTCTTATCTTTCCAAACTGCTGTCTCCAGCTGGTTCCTTTTTAAGCTAAAGATAATATTTGGATGCTACTGTTCACACTGAGAGTCTCTGTTAATATTTTTCCCTACCTACCTCTCCCCTTCTCCCTCTCATCACCAAGAGCTTTCTTCCAATGCCTTCCAAAATCTGAAAGCAAAATTTCCTAGAGAATGGCTGGGCTATTCTACCCATGACCTGCTCTTCTGTTCTCACAGACTCCTTAAAAAACCCAGCTTGCCCTCGAATTCCTCAGATCTCTACATGCCAATTGCCTGCAGTTTCCTACCTTCGAGTTTTTCCTTCGACAGATTTAGTTTGATAGTTCTATGACAGCGCTTACATGTAAAATCATGCAAGATAAATTCATGTTAGTTCTCAAGGAAGCAGTCCAAGTATGAACAGTTTTAATTTCAAGCATTCAAATGAAAGTTAATCTTTCTTAAAACAAAGATAAAATCAGCACTTCTAGATGAAAAAAGCATATGTGTACATCTTCTGAAGAACTGATGATAATTGAAAGGCCACATTCTGCCCAAGACATTTCTGATAAGAATTGATTATCAAAGACCTCATTAGTTTCTTTCACTCTGCACTGTTTGTACTGAACAATAGTAAATAAAACATCTTGTGATGATTGTGTCTTTACGACTTTAAGTATTACACTGATACTCAGAAAAACATGTGCTTGTCACATTCACAGTTGGGAAAAACAATTCACCATATAAATAAAAATTCATTTTAATCACATTCCGTAATCAGATTCTTTTGTTAAAAAAAGGGGCCTGCAGCTGCTAGATGGAATCAAACACACTTTAAAAATAAAGAAAATCACTGTGGCATGTTTCTCCCAAGCAGTATTGTACACAGTTCTTTAACAATATTCTATAAAAAATGAGAAAGATTGAAGAGAATAGGTCAGGAGCCAAAACAGACACTAAAGAGCAGGAAAAAAAAAAACCAAGAAGGAAGCCAGAGGAATAGATTAGAATTCTGAGGAACCTTTCAAACTCCACTTCATCTGTAAAATACAATAAGATACAACATAAAAATCTCATTTGATGATTTACTACACCCATGTAAAAGGACCACGAAGCAATGAAGCTAGAAGAGTATTCAAGAGGATTCGTTACAGACTTTTTCCTGTTTTCTTCTTGCCAAATAAATAATTTTGTCAGATCAGAAAGAAATGTGGTGTTTGGAATCTGTTACACTCTATACTTAGTACCTTAGAGATGAAAATTATACATATATATTCATGTTTCAATTATCTGGCATGTGGACATAGCAACTGAGTTAAAATTCATAGTGATTAAATGCCAAGGTTTTTTAATTCATGTAGCAGCAGAGCCCAGAAAGCCAACTGTATCCTGGGCTGCATGAAAAGAATGATGGCCAGCAGGCTGGGGGAGGAAATTCTGCCCCTCTGCTCCACTCTGGTGAGACCCCCACCTGGAGAACTGCATCCAGCTCCGGAACCCTCAGCAGAGGAAAGACATGAACCTGCTGGAACAGTCCAGAGGGAGCCACAAAAATGATTGGAGGGCTGGAGCAGCTCCCATGTGAGGACAGCCTGAGACAGCTGGGATCGTTCACCCTGGAGAAGAGAAGGCTTTGGGGAGACCTTAGAGTGCTCTTCCAGTACTTAAAGGGGGCTATAGGAAAGCTGGGGAGGGACTCTTGATCAGGGAGTGCAAGGCTAAGGTGAGGGGTAATGGTTTTAAACTAAAAGAGGGTGTATTCAGACTGGATATAAGGAAGAATTTTGTTATGATGTGGGTGATGAAACCCTGGAATAGGTTGTCCAGAGAAGTCGTGGATGCCCCATCCCAGTAAACATTCAAGATTGGGTTGGACTGGGCTCTGAGCAGCCTGACCTTGTTGAAGACACCCCTGCTCATTGCAAGGGAGGTTGGATGGATGACCTCTAAGTCTCTTCCAACACAAACCATTCTATGATTTAAGGGGTTTAACTGATTCTTGGTTAAAAAAAAATAAAGCCCAAACCTCAATAGAATTTTCTGAGATTTTAAACATCAGCCTCAGCCTCTGTGAATTTCACTTTACATATACTTTATTTGTTGGTTAGCTCCTTGTATTTGTTCTCTTTTGTTCACAGTCAAGCCTTTTTCTTTTTTCTTCTTCTTCACTAAGTTGTCATCGTGAAGCCCTTATAATTCTCTGAGGACTGTCAAGTTTGTTCAGTCCTCAGGAGACAGATATAATGCAAGTTCCACTACATATGCTGGCATCTTGTCATAAAAGTACTGTAGCTGGAGATGAAAGTAAACTTTTGCTACAGTTATTTCAAGAATATTGTTGGGAAACTGATTCAATAATTGTCAGTATCTTGAAAGGTTTATAGTCTCATAATTTATTTATATAACTTTTTTTATTATTATTAAAAACAAAATCTCCCCAGGAAAACAACCTTGAAATGTCTTTATGTAGTTTGATCACTTATTTTGCCTCATAGTAACTACTGAGGCAGCCCACATTTTTCCACCTAATCCATGTTCATACCAGCTCAAAATGGTTTTCAAAATGGCATTAAACAGTCATACAAGAAAAAACTTTTTATGAGCCTTGCAGTATTTCGTATCCAGCCTTGACCAGTGGAGTATATTTTAGAGAAAGATAAAAAGTTAACTAGGAACAAAACTATTGCCTGTTTGTACCCAAATGTACTGCATAGTTACATATTTTATTTAGACAAAAGCACAAGATGCACTGGAAAAGTCTCAGCAGAAATTTGAGACCAGACACATGTAAGGGTATAAGCACAGGGTTTTGTAGAACTGTGTTGGGTAGTGACTGATAAATAGAAGTAACAAGCTGTTGATCTGAGTGTGCAACTACTTGTTTTCAGATGCCACAGTTACAGCCTTTCAGAGGAATCTGTTGAGTAGATCAGAATAAAAAAAAACCCAAACCCACAAAAAAAAACCCAATTCCCCCCAAGAAGTCTGTAATAAAATACTGCATTGACAATCTTCCCCTATTATTTCCCAGGTGCTCATTTTGGAGATGCAGCATCAATTACTGCACTTGAGCACAATGAATGCGTAACAGTGCAATGTGAGAGATGTAATGCTTCCAAGGGGAAAGAGAAAAGGGTTTCTTAAAAGCAACAGTTAAAAGCTCTTTTTGATACCTTACATATTGCTAGAATCAAGACCTACAGGGTCTCTGCAGCAATCTAAAACTAATTTACAGATTAAAATATATTTCCTGTGCATTGTATTAAAGATTGTTTGGTTAAAGTTCCTTTGCTCTTCTATTATAATCTGCTGTCAACTAAAATAAATTCAAGATCTACCATTCACTGAGAAAGAAGTCTCTGTTACAGACATCACACTGTGCCTTACCCTTTTGGTAAACAGATCTCATTTTCCAAGTTTCATGGTGTATGAAAAGTACAGATGTACTTCATAAAACAATAATTTTCTTATGTACCCGGCAGATACTTATTCTAATGTTGTGACTTTTTTATGTTTTTGCAGCCTACTGCCAATCCCATCACGAAACACTGCTGTAGTAAAACAAGAAATTTGTTTATTTTATATCTCATTTTTTCACAACCTATCCCTCTAAGAAGATAAATTTTTTATTTTTAAAACTGGAACTGATTATGGGCAAAAACTCTGCTCCCATATCTAGGTATATATGTGCCTCATGGTTCCAGGTTTGAGATATGGGCAGATTGCAGGTGTTAATTTTAACCAATAGTAAAATGTGTCATCTTTACTTCTGCAAGAAAGTTATTTACCTATTTCTGTACAGATTAACTGGTAATAGGAGAAGATTGTTTGCTTTCTGTGGTTGTGAACTCAAGCCATGACTGTTGAGGTCTTGTGGTGTCCTTTCGTGGGGTGCAAACTAATTCAAACTAATTTCTGTTACTACACAATGAAAACAGGAAAAATTAGTATCCTACTGAAATTTCACATTATCTTAGGAAAACCTGAGGTACTTCATAGTTTCCTATAAGTGCTTTTGAATCAAACTGAAACAGGCAGAGCTCAACCAACATGGAAGTCCCTAAGTGAACTGAACCCAAAGACCGAATGCTAAAGAAACCTTTCTTTAAAATACTCATGTACCAAATACATACCCAAACTGCATGTGTTTGGTGGCATTTCCTGCAGTTGCCCTGTGGAAACTGAGTGCATGTTGAGACAATGAATTTTTCTGCCCCCAGCCAGTCTTTCTTCCCGAACATGAGAGATTAAGTTAACAAACCCACTCTTCCAGCAGCACTGCTAAAAGAACTCCTATTTTCATCAGAGCCCACACCAGTAATGGCATCGTTGAAAATAACAATGTGTATGGAAGATGAGGCTGAATGAATGCAAAAGGGAGGAAACAATAAAGCAAAATTAATGAACTGAAAGAAATGCACTCCAGGTGATAAATTACCTGTGTAATGTGTATATACATACCTATAGATGTTACAGGATATGTCAGTGACTGCATGGCACATTTTATACTCTACCATCTTCTTTGTAGTATTTACTACTCCAGCATTTTATTCCCTTGACATTTCTCTACTATAATTTCATCCTCCTCAATTGAATTTTGAACACTGTTTTGAGCTAAACATATAGTGTTATATTTTCCATATGGATATTGAAAAGAAATATTAATATATTTTTGAATCTTGAAAAACTGATAATTAGATGCTATAATTCAATTTCCTCATTTTTTAAAAGATGGTTTCTTTGTGTTGTGGTTAAGATATTTTATTTGATTCAGGAATTTCTCTCTTTTTTTTGCTGTTTTTGAAGTGATATTACTAGAGGTTAAAATAAGTTTTTTAATTATTAAAATCAGTATCAAGACCCAAAAACCAGTGGGGAGAATAAAACCTGTTTAAAAAACTCACCAAACCTGTATGAACTAAATTAAGACTATAGGCCTCTGAAATTGTGACTGCCGAACGAATAGAAAAGAGAAACTCAGTCTCTCACTGTGGAGAACTAACAAAGACCAAACAAGAATGAAGAAGTAAACAAATTATTTGAGAAGGAGCCACAAATACAAAAATATGATTTATCTTCTGTATTCTAGTCTCTTATTAACCTATACTAGAATAATCAATCATTCAAGCCAAGATAATGAACTCTATGACTGAAGCCATTCAATAAAAGCAAGGAAAAACTCAATATATACTGCAACCATTCTGAATGAATGGCCTTGGGATTTGCTTACATTTCAGTCTTATGAAAAGTTTCTATTGCATTAGACATTTTGCCTTTAAAACTCTCTACAACTTGAAAGTCCTGGCATTTCTTCTCTGCCTAGTGGCGTGCACAACCCTCTTGTAATTCAGTACAGATAAATTTTATTTTTAGTCTCTGGTGGCTGATATCTCAGAAAGTCACACAGTCTGGCCAGTATATCTGTAATGGCACTCCAAGCTATTTTTACAATGTAAATCAATTTTTAAACATAGTATTGAATTACAATATCAGTAATTTAATTTCAACTTGACAAAAATACCACAAACAGCAGACTGTTTGGCTGATAGCACAAAGGAAGAGAGAAAGAAAAAACTACATTTGAACACAAGAAAAAATCGAGGTTTGGATTATATAGAAAATACAAAATAGGTCTGAAGTAGCATTTTAAATGAAGGAAACAAAGATACATCATATCCCTGGCTGAATATCCATTACTTTTATGTTTTTAAAAGTTTAAAAGCTTGTTATGTGTCTCAATAGTAACAGATTTAACAGCAGGAAATGAGAATATTGGAGAAAAATAGATGCACAGAGCTCTAATAAAAGGGTTGTGCTGTCTCTGTATGGTAATTTTGCAGTGGACTCCTATTTCTTTGGGGAAGGGATGGAGTGACCATTCACTCAAAATGCTAACGAGGAAAGGGATTTGGTTAGAAAGATAACTCATATTAAAACTTGATATGTTAATTAGTCTACTGAAATGCATAATAATTATAAGAAAAAAAAAGTGGTTCTTTCTTCTGCATATTTATTTGGACTGACTTCCAGTAATTGTGTAATGTTGATGTAACTGACTAAATTCAAACTGTCATGAAATCTTTGTCATATTTACTAAATGAAATTTCTTTTCAGTTACCTCTCAATACAAAAGCTGTTAATACAGCACCGTGCTATGATTCTGACCATGCTATTTATTTGTTTATTCCCATTCCTCTTGAAAGCTGGAATGGCCACGGGATTTCAGTAGCCTCTTGTTTTGAAAAGAGAACAGAATAAACATCTGTGCCACAAGACAGTAGAAACTTCAGGACTTCAAGAACCTCACCTCATATTCTTTTAGGGAAACTCTTTAATTGTCTTCATCACCACCATGCTCTTACTTTGCACAGTATAAACTTACAGTCTTTATGGTCTTAAACAGAAGGAAGGGACTAAAGGAGATGCCTTCGTGGCTTCTAAGTGGGGCAGAAAGAACAAGACAAGGAATGAAATGGGAAATGAGCCATGGTGGTGTTCTGCACTATTTACCAACAATTGAGGTGGGAGTTCTGTACCATTCATCTTCAATATTCAGACTGCACCATAAGACAGATAGCCACCAAGGAAAACTAAAAACTCTATTCTTAGATGGCTACCTGCTTCAAACTGTTAAATACCCAAGCAATTTTTAAGGCATAGAATAATAAATTGTTTCTAGCACAGCCTTATGTTTCAGACATCCCTAGAAAAAATTCTTCTATCAAATGACTTTATAAATCAACGTACCAGTCATCTGGGAAAAACAAATAAATCAATGTTCTCATTCTAAAACAATTCTGCAAGGTAAAAATTTGAAAAGGTCAGATACTGCTAAAGACTGTCTTTACAGCTGCAATTAGGGAGTTTCTCAGCACTGCTGGTTATTCAGGCTGAGTGTAGCTGTATGAGTTCACAACAGCTGAAGACTTGGTGCAATGAGCCTTTTTGCAGAACAAAGGCTATGTATCACGTATGAGACCAGCAAACCACTGCTCTAAAAGAGTTAAGAGTGCTTCAATATACAGACATAAGCAGTACTGAAAAACTGCTTGTCTTTTTAAATGCTGTGGATAATTTGGGGAGTCTATAATCCATAGCCATTAATTACTGATAATGCGGATCAGGCTGGAGAGCTGGATATGGATGATCAGTCCTTAGAGGCTCTTGGGAAAAATTGAGAAAGTTCAAGAAAGGTCACCTTGGTCTTTACATTTGTTTTACTGTGTCTGCAGGCCCATAACGAAGGTGCTTGGGGACTACATATAGGTGTGCTGCAATCTAATGACATCATTGGGATGCAGGAGAAAAGGAGCCAGACCTGTACTCTCTCTGAAAGACACACAAAGGCACAAGTCAGGCAAAGCCAGCCCAAGGCATTATGAAACCTTAATTTGTTAGCTAGCATCAATTATTGGCAGATAGAGGTTTGTATAATTAATGAAACAAACATTAACAAAGGTGAATTTTGTGTCTTATGCAGGCTGTCCAGGAACAGAGTGATGGGGTGAATCACAGAACTTGCTGAGGTTGGAAGAGCCCTTTGGAGTCTGCTGCCCTGCTCAAAGTGGGGTCAGAGGAGCAGGTTGCTGGGTCTGCTTAGATTTTAAATAGCTGCAAGGATGGAGATAACACAGCCACTCTGGGCAACCTATTCCAGTGCTTGACCACTCTCTCTAAAATACATTTGAAAAGAAATCTGTGTTTTATGGCTATGCCCTTGAGTAACCCAATCTTATTTCAAAGTCAGGTCTGCTTTGAGAGTCTATGAAACGAAGCGTTCCGTTATTGCATTACTGTTTTGTTAGAACAACTCTTGCTTTCTCTGAGCATACTTGGGAAGCCCAGGAGAAGTCCTGGACTTTAAAGACCAAGAAAATTACTGGAAATTTCATAAGGCTGGCAAAGAAGCTGTAGCTCAAAGGTAAAAGCGAAGTGCTCTAATTTTACTCTTTCAGAGTCTTTACTTCAGAAGAGCAGCAGAGGATCTAACTTTCAGATGGAACTACACCAAAAAAAAAACTTAAAAAGAAAAATATAATCCTATTTTAAAGAATTTTCACAGTCCACCAAAAATTTTTCTAGTCTCAGAGAGCATTAAAAATATTACAGCCTACAAGGAAAGGAACTCTCACGGTTCGGTGACGTTGTATCACGGTGTCGTGCTGTGATGCCACGGGTTTTAATGGAAGCGCCAGAAAGTACCAATAAGCTGCAACATGAGCTATAGCAAAATCAGTAAGCTCTAACCTCTGATGTACTAACCTTTAGAGTGGCCACACACATCTGACAGAAAGATTGGAGCAAGTTTAGTAGCAAACTTTTAATTAATGCCTCCCCATTTAGGAGACGGTTAGGGTTGCTCCTTTTGTACACAGCAACAATAACAAAATCACCACAGCTTTTAAATAAACCTATAATTTATTCTTCAGTACATGTTAGGTTTTCAAGTTTATCTTTCTAAAGAAGGGCAAATATTTTTCTGGAATCCCATGAAACAGAAAAGGTATTACCACATGTAGCCTTAAAGGGAGGTTACTGAAGCATTGTGTTATTTGTATATTTGTATCAGTCCTTTCCCTTATTCTATGCCTATTACACGAAATATAATTGCAGCTTAATAGACTTTTTATGAATATAGTATATAATTTTAAAAGTAGAATGTGGTTACATTTATAAAAAAAGTAAATGAAACATTTTAAAGAGTAAAGATTGTAAGCAAATGGAAACATAATTCAAAGCTGGAGAAGAGTTATGCTACTTGTTGGAAACTGAAAAGTACTAATTTGCATTTCTGTAATCATTAATAGGGGTTATGAGGTGTCAATTATGTTCCACGTGTGACCTTTTTAGTTTCTAGGTAATGTACCTCAATTAATTGTCTGTGGCATCATAAAGCACCTTTTTCACTGCACCGTGACTATGAAAAGCAATAAAATTCTTCCTCTGCAGCTGAAGTATGAAATGCACAACTGACCTTAGCACTTAGCAGTAGCTCACTGATGCTAATGCAGACCTTCTATTGAAATAAATTACAATGCAGTCAAAATCTGAGTGCTCAGCTAATGCTTTCCTAGTTCATGGTGGATTTTTGTAGAGTCACAGAAATGGCCATAATTTGAAATTTCTGTTTCAATCCTCTGTTGAACTGCACATTGAGAATTCTGCTTTAATGAAATCGAATAGGCTGCTTTAAATTTCCATGTAGGCATTGATATGAAAGATAAACTATGATTCAGATACCCTGTTCCCTTCTTAGGAATATAAATAATCCAAAACTCTTGATACTGGCAGGGATTATGAACACGGATTGACAAACAAAATCAGATGTGTATCATGCAATATTTTCTACTCAAGAGCCTTATACTGTAAAGAGGATATGCAAGTGTAATGTGTCAATTAAAATCTATCGTTAATTCATTCAGTATTTCGCATTCATATGAATAAATTTTCAGGTGCATTTTTTCATCTTTTAAAAATAACCCAAAAAACTTAAATTAAATTTATTGAAGCAAGAAAAATTGCTTTCAAAGTTATCCACTTGCAAAATCATACAGTTGAAAGAAGAGGAAAATATGAGAGGATCAAAAAAATAGAAGAAAATGGTGAGCAGTGAAATAACTGAATATTATCATTACCTCCACAGCAGACCTCTCTGTAGGGGGTGTGTTGGTTACTAGAGGGATGATCCAGACAGAGACAGGACCTGAAGTCAGTTCTGCTTTCAAAATTTTCTAAGTGTTTTGTAGTGATTTAAATTCTAAATTGGAATATATCAACATAATCTAGATGCTAAATGGTAAGGTAATTCTGTAATCATTAATTTTTTTTCTAAAATATATTTCAGAATCCAAACTTGTAGTTGCGCTTTCATTTTTAGAAGGAGAATACTCTGAAGAAACAAGCAACTGTAAACCCCCCGTGAACTTTCTTCCTCCTGCTCCCCAAACATGTACTACAGCAATGAAAATCTAATCACAAACAGAAATAAACTAAATCCAACATAATATTTTATCTTTCTCATCTTTCTAAAGCTTCAAATAAATGTTATATGCAAATATATTTTCCAACCTGACAAAGTCAAGGTGTAAGAAATTCTCTAGGGCTTCAAGCAAATGTTTTTTGATGCTAACAAAGACTCTCTGAATCAATGCTGAGATATCTACTGAAGTTTATATTTATCTCAAAGATTGCTTTTCAAATCCCACTTGCCACTAGTAGTTTTATTTTGTTTTCATTAATCATTGACCCGCGTGTCTCCACACACAAAGACAGACAGGGCAGAGGATTTATCTCAAGTTTAGAGTCACAAGGCGGATCAACAATTTCATAAAGCACATACTGACATGCATATAAAGTTGGCATTGCTGGAACTTTTAAAAGAACAAAATTATATTAAATTGAAATAGAAACATCAACATTTTATAAAATCTTCAAGCAGTTATATGAAAACTAACACTCTCAAGCACACAATAATTGCGACCAGTGTGGATCCAGATTAAAACAGCCTTCCCCAAAACACTTTCATTTTTTCTGACATTTTGACCCTAAGAAATAAAAAGTTAAAAATGTAGATGATTCCTAAATTAAAATTGTCAAAATGTATAGTTTTAAAAGTAATGAAATGTATTTAGCTGCTTTACAAAACGCTGTCTTTGAGCCTTTAGCCTGCCCAGTTTATGTGAAAAATAGGATATGTTCATTGTATATGCAATTTTATGTCTCTGAAAAAAATGCAGACGTAAAGTCAGACTTTTGTCTCTCCTTCCCACATAACAGTATTCAATCAGCTGTACTATAAATAAGGAATTATTTTTAGGAATATACCTCAAGCGCTCTCAGAACTAGTATTTGGCTACCATGTTAGCAGCTATAAAAGGAAGTGAGAGCATCTTAAGATTTTGTCTATTAAAGCAAGATTTAACACACATGCTAAATGTACTTTATGTACTCAACAGCTACCTGGCATTTCAGCACAGCATACTTATTTTGTTTTGCTGATTACACTGTCATAACACAATTGTAAACCATGCATGGCAACAGCTCTTTCTCACATCTTTCTCTATGTAACAAATAAAATTAAGCCTGTTTACTTTTGATACAGAAAGTTCCCGTATGTGTTCTGCAATAAACATGGTTGAAATGAAATTATATCAATTCTCATGAAAAAAAAAAGTATATACCTGTATTGGAGAAGAGAGCCAACTGATTTAGTGGGCCCAGTATTGACCAAGGTACTCACTTTGAACAACTCCAACTTACAGACTAACTTTTCCTCTAAAATACTGCATGTGACATTGAAAATGTCCATATTTAAAAGGAAATCAGTACAAGTACAGTAAATGATGTGTAAAATTGAGTAAAAAGATCTTCACTTTTTCTCCATATTTATTGTTGCCAACTATTCTCAGGGTGGCAAGGGATTGACAGAGCATTCAGTAGAAGTTTCCATCCATCTGTAGCTTGTTTTCATTAAACAGTATAATTTTCTGTCAAAGGAATTTATGTTTTGTTCTGGCATGCATTATACTATATGTCTTAGCTATAATAAAATGGTTTCTGATCGCTAAAGTTTGAGAGAGATTCATTCATTCCACTTACCTTGTTCAGACTATGCCCTTCATTTTTTTCATAACAATTTCTGAAGCTTTTCTTTTGGGGAACAATGATTTTGCTGGTAGGACAACCGTGAATCTTGTACTCCTGGTGATTAAGTGGAAAAGTTTATATTAATATTAAATATTAAACTTTTTATTACTTCCAATTACAAAATTCTTGAACAAGTTATTAGACGGTAATATCTCAAGTAAAAATACATACAAATAAATCATAGTTTTGCTGCATAGTCACTTCATAGACACATATGAAAACATATCTGTGTATAAATGTACTTAGAAGATGGTTGGGAAAAAAAAGCGTTATGTGACACAATTTGCCTTTTTAATTTTTTCTGAGTTATTCTAAGCACATAAACCCTTTTAATGTCTAATAAAAATGCTTCAAAAAAGATGTAATAATTCAGGATATGCATTTTTTCAGAATTTGGGAAGGACATATATATCTGTTCCAGCAAAAAGACATCCGTTGTGGACAAGACCAACAACCAGTCCCAGAGATCAGGGTGAGCTGATAGTCAGTGGCCATAATAGATGAGGCTACTGATTCATAGGAAATTTTAAAAGGTAGGTCATGGCTACAGTGTAATTACGTACTCAGAAAAGAGGTTTTTAAAAAATGTATATGCAAATAATTCTGTGAAACTGCAGTGCTATATTTTGAACAACAAAAAAACCTCTTACCTGCAGAGATCACCTAATTACTTCGTTTGTCTTGAGCAGGTTAGCTGGGCTCATCATTAATGGCTTTTTAGAAGTTTCCAACATTGGAATCGGTCTCCCCAGCAAAAACCTTTCCTAGAATTGTACTAGTAAGAAGTTTTCCCTAATATGTGAATGCTTAGTGTTAAAACCCAAGGTACAATTTAGCTTACCTGGGTGCAATAAGGAGATCATCGCTTTGTTTTTACATCAGTTGTTATTTAGGTGTCGCAAACCTGTTGTTGTCTCCTTTTGAGGCTTATACCCTGTATTTGCCAAATTACTCCCATTTTATAGTGTAGATCATATTTTCCAGGCATTTAATCACTCTTTCTGTCCCCTGGATTCTCTCCAAATGAGAATGAAAATGAAAGGTAGGTAAGGCCTTATAATCCGGCTCAGAAAAGCTAAATCTTGCAGGGCTGTTGCAAGTCTGGTTATAACATATGACTTTCCTCAGTACAGAGAAATTACAGACAGCCAGTTTGTAAAACCAAATGAGCTCTAGAACTTTTTTATGGTGGGGAAGGGGAGATGAAAGGCTCTTTGGACGTTTATTCCCCAACTGTCTGCCTTTCACAAATTAAATCTGCTAAATGCGGCATTGTGCATGAAGGAACGAGGCCTATCCAGGCCAAAACAGATTTCTGGGGAAAACAGGACACATATATAAGATGCTACATCTCATATTGTTTTATTCTATTGTCCATATTACTAATGAAAAATAATGAACATTATTAGGCACAAGCCAGATATTATTCTTGTATATCCTCCTATTTTGACAGTGGACACCAGTCCATCAGCTTTGCACCTCCTCTGTAGTATCTTCTGCTAGGCCATAGTTATTTTTTAAAACACTATTTAATAATCCATTTACTCATGTAGTTTATATGCCAATTAAAGTATAAAAAACTCGAGGCAGCATTACGGCTAGAAGGATGTAAATTAAATATGTTGAATATCAAAATATCTTTCTTTCCAATTTTAATATTTTTTAAATGTAATAGAGTGAGCTCATTTTATAAAGCATTTCAAAACTTCCCTTTGGGTAGTTGGTGAAGGAGGCGGCTGCCTAGTTCTTTTAACAGCCAAAGGTGTGTCATTAAGATGACATAGGGTTTCTTTCAGATAAATTTTGCTTTAAGTACAAGTTCTTCTGGAAATTAATAGAATATTAAAGCAGCACATTACTTACATACAAGAATTTGAACTATTTAGTGTTATCTTTTCAAGGCACTTAAGTGTATAATGTGTACTCAGTACCTGCAATTCATTTATGTGCTCGATACTCCCTCTTCTTTCAAGACACGCTTAATAAAATCAAGATCTCGACAGGTAAAATACACACATGTGCTGGGTAATTTGTTTTGGTTCTCCTTTACATTTAAAATTATTTGCTTCTTCAGTCAAAGACAGCTTATTGCAGTACCATTTATTATTATTAAAATTTTAATTCCAAGCCTGTAAGCAATCTAAATTGGTACACAAGGGTGTTTTTAGCATTTAGAAGTTTTCCCTTTATTTTTATAAAAACTTTTAAGGCTTCACTAAGCAATTAGAAAAAAACCCTCACAGTATGAGATAATTAGTAAGCTACTCTTAGTGTATCTTAAAAGAAAAGTTTTTTAAAGAAAACAAAATGAGATTTCTTTTTTGTGACCATTTCCATGACACTGCGCATCAACGTGCACTTCCATGTTCACGACAGCCTCGCTAGCACGGTACGCAAGCATCCTCCAAGGTATCCAATATTTAATACACATAGAGGAGAGAAAAGGTGTCTCTCATTATAAAAAATGCCAACATTTATGGTGTCATCTTTGATCTTTGTATGATACTGAGAAGAAGTCAGTACGATGGCGTTACGATGAAGTTCTACCGATGTATTTTTGCAAACTTATAAATGGGAATGAAAAAACCCACCCAAACCAAAACCACCTTCCTAAAACTTGGATATGTTAAGAAAGCCAGGCGCTGGCCATGGTAATCAAAGACATCCTAGAAGACAGAGGAAGGACATGATTCCTTCCTTAGGTGGGGATCTGTTGGAAACAGGGAGGAAGCTTTTGTAATTGGGAAGAGTGACTGGTTCATTCCAGGTCAGGGCAGCTTAAAAGAAGCATCAATACTTTAACTCCATACAGTTCTCTGCTCTTCTGTGGAGGAGGGAAGCAGCAGCTACTTTGAACACCAGAAATCTGAGAGGAGATTTAAGTTTAACCTGCAGTAACATGACTGCAAATAAACAGATGTGAAAGCAGCCACAGAGTCTCTAAGTCTAGCCTGTTAATGCATTTTATCTTCAGTAATGCTGTTTTGTTATTGCAGCCCCCATTTTAATAAATCTATACTTTCAGTCTTAAAACTTGTCAGGAGATAGAGAAGATCATGAATTATTCTAGCATGCAACAATACACTCAGCTCTTACAGAGGGGGAGCATCCTTAAAACCTGGCCATAGGACTGCCTAACCTACTTCTAGATTTAAGTTTTTAAAAACTACATGCTGGGTCAGACATGCTTCCAGAAGGTTTGCAAAGGCCATTCGGGCAACACGGATCAAAAAGGGCTCCAAAGAGGAAAAAGCACCTTCAGCAAACACCCTGTCACCTTTTGGCATGTTGCAATGGAGCTGGGGAGCACACCTGAACTCTGAGACTCCCCACAGAGGGATGACACATGACAACAATTGAACAAATACTGGTTCTGCTCCGCTGAGCAATCTGTTCCTTCATGCTGTGAGCCTCTCTGAGGATTCTGAGGATTTTCTGCTTTTCTTCTGTCTAGAGTTTCCCCAGGAGCAAAAATGCAGTATAAAAGACAAACAAAATTGTCTTGGAATGTTTCTTTGTATTTATAGCACAGTTTTGATCACATTCTTTATATATTTAGAAATTCATTAGCAGCGTTTCAAGGTTGTTTGCCGAACTTGCTTGATAAATAACTTCATGTCAATAACAGCCAATGAAAGAGAACAAAATAAAAAAGCCAGTTGCAGACACCAAAAACTTACTATTCAGTACTTTTACCTCCAAGCATTATTTTAAATTACAATCACTTTCAGTGCGAGACATTGGTCCACAAGTAAGACCAACTCCTGACCTGTATTCACAGCCTATACCATGAGCTGAGAAAAGGAAAGGAAATAAAACAGGAGGGGAACTTACAGCAAGCAGCTAAATTTTCTGCCTGTGTTGATGTCCAGCCCTGTGAGAAGTGGCAGGCCAGTGAATTTTTGCTTCATTGCTCTCCCATGATCAGATTATGCTTCTGCACAGGACATAACGGCTTCTTTTAGGTCCATGTTAGTTAAGTACAGGATGCCCTGACTGTCGAGGGCTGAAGATCAGTTACTGAAATTCTAGAGGGACCACATATGTTTGCTCAAGGCTTCATTGGGCTTAAAGGAAAGATGACAGCAAATGAAGGTGTCATAAACAAAGCCAGCATAACTGGTCACTGGGCAGTCCTATAGGCCAGGCAATGTTTGAAGAGAGTTTATCAGCTTTTTAAACACTCGCAGCTTTCATCGCATTTATAACTGTGCAAGTTTCAGACAACTGTTCTGCCATTCTAAACGATCCAACTAATCATTTGATGAAGGACTTGATTCTTCAAATCTGGTCCTTTCAAACAGAAAGGCTTTGCAGACTGATCCTACTTAATCTACTGCATACTTGCAACTTTAATTGTGTGAATTCTACTAATTCCAAAATTACTAGTGGACAATTATCTTACTATTGACTGCCACTTATATGCAGATCACCCACACATCCTGATCAACTTTACAGTGCAGTTTCGAGTCAAGGATCACTAACTCTATTTTCATGTACTCTGTGATATCTCCATTTTTATTGTAGTCATAACGAATGATTAAATTCATAGTAATGAAGGAAGATTTTTTTCACTATATATATAGATGACTTTTTCAGAAAATGTCCTTGTACTTAACCTAGTGATTAAAAAAGACCCAGAACCTTCTATGTTCTATACTTCATTTTCTTAGAAAGAAAGTTAGAAAAAAATAGAGGGACATTATTTTCAAGTCATGAATCAGTGAACAGTCCTGTTCTTTTTTACAGAAAGCGCTATATGTGGGTTTGTGCCTGTGAAAATGCTGTATCATAACCACACCAGTAGATCAATGAACTGTTGGACAGAACCACTCAAAATCACCTCCCTTCCCATTATCATGCTTTCTGGTCTTCCAAGCACAAATTACCCATCAACCTCCTTGACCTAGTTCCAGAAACGCTGCTGTAAAGAGCACCTGTCAGAGTGATGCATGTGCAAGCCCAGGACAATGACAAATAGGAAGCAATAGCATTTATCACAAGGAATAACAATTTAGCTACAAATCTGGCTCAGCATCAGACTGGTTTGATTTCCCACTGCAAAATCTCAAAATTGCTACTGGGTAGGACATTATTATGCCAAATCTTTGTGATTCACCATAGGACAAATTGCTAGCGAGGTGTGTGACTGCAGGAATATTCTCCGGTCCTTTAAACATCCACCTCCAGATTACTTTCACCCTCAGTAAAACCTGAAAAAGACATCACTGAGGAAATACTCCTCCCTTTCTCTTATCAGATCAACTTCTAGAGTCAAACTCACAGCGTGACATCCTGGGGGTACTCCCCATTGCAGTCCTCGGTATTTTCTGTCTGTTAAAAAATAGTGCTTAATTAAAAGCATATGTGCTTCCAAATTGTAATTAGTCACATGTGAAATCTCCGGAGAGGTAATGTTTGGCTTAGATTTTATGCTTATCTACTGTTTCTAGGCTAGAGGGACAAACCAGAAGATTTTCCTACTTGACATTTAGTTTTGGCATTAGTAAAGCTATGTGAGGAGAAAGGATAGACAGGAAATTAATTGGCTGTGTCCATTACCATGGAGCCCTGAAGTTATCACTATAGAAACTATGATGGGGAGTCTGCCAGAGTGATAACAGGCTTGTGTGCTGCCCTCACTTTATAAATTGCCAGGGCACAGGCCAAAGGATGGAGCTGAGAGGCAATACTCATGCATAGCAGTGAATGGACTCTCACATAGTCATTTCTAGTTTTAGCAATATGGAAATTAAAGTCTGTAATAAAGGTCTCCATTTCCTTTAATGAATTACTGGCTTAAGTTCAAGGGGGTCTTCTGAAGCCAGAGTGATTTTCTCTATGGTGGCAGTTTAACCCACTCTTGAACTCGAATGAGCTCTGCAAAGTGGTTTGCGTCCTCCCATGCAAAAGGAGCAGTTAGTTTCAAACCCAAGCTTAGGACTTAAACTCTGTGCTTTTGGGAATATCAGAGCCTAAAGGACAAATGCCCCAGACTACACACAGAGAGAAACAGTACCCAGGATTAGTGCCTGTGGAAGGAACATCCTCTGATCTTCCAGAACTGATGAAAAGGAAGGGCAGGATGGCAATTTTTACAGAGAAATTCCTGCCAAAATTCCTACCTCACTCCAGCCAGTATTTTAAAGTGACAAACTGCTTTGCTGGTGGAGACTTTCCAGAAAGCTTGATTAATGCTTTCATTCTGCTTCTCCTTCTGGAAATTAAAGTATGTCTCTGAAAAGGGGAGGAAAAGGAAACGCAGTAACAACCAGACTGGGAAAGTCTCCCTAGGTTACTGGTCAAAAGGATGAAGTGTCATCACATCACAGGCACTTACATTTGCCTTGGGATGAGGGGAGGGTGTGTGTGTGCGCACGCAAGCTTCAAAGCTCACAAGAAATACATCCATACATCAGCAGAATTACCTGATTCCCTCCCCAGTCGTGCAGAACTTGGTACTGTATCATCCAATTTCTCATAGGCAGTGAGTGAAAGTGCTTGCCAAACCCACAAATTCATAGTAAGTGATTGTAAATTCTAGAGAAATTTGTCTAAAGGCTTGGCATTTTAAAGATATACGTTTTGGCTCTTCTGTGTTCAGTTTGCTGAAAAAACAGAAGGTAAGGGTAAAATAGACTGTTAACACTAGAACACTGTTCTTTAGATGCAGCACGTGCAGTATGTGAATTCGTGCCAAGGAACAGTAATTCTATGAATTATCAGCACAGAAAGTGTCATGGTGAACCTGCAACACACACTCAGGACATTAATTAAAATTTTCACATTTTCATCAAAGTTTCTAGCAAGAGAGGGTGACTGCCAAAGTGCATACAGAAATATTAGTGGCTGAAGGTTTCAAAATCACCTGCCTGACTGAGGAACAATTCCTACCACAACATCCAATTTTCACCACCGACTAATTTTCACTTTTATGCCAATGCATATTTCCTAAAGTACAGGTCAAGAGCAGACACCTATGTGAAAACCTTATGGACATCATAGCATGTCTTAAAAGATTTTTAAATTTTAGTAGTGAATCTGCAAGTCAGCCAGCTGAACACTTTCATCTCGTCTCCAGTAGATGGTGCCACAAGCTAAAACACTAAAATACTTGGTAAAAAGATGGTAGCAGTGATAAAATGACAGCTTTTGTTTTTAATAAGATTTCAGATTTTTTATCTGGTATTGGGATTTTTTTCTACTTTGTTTTCCTTATTCCAATTCCCGTCTTTGTTTAATTTATTTAAAAGAAAGGTGTGTTTCATTGTCTTCATTCAAAAGTTAATTTTAATATTCTTTCATATTGTGTTTTTTTGTTGCTATTCTATTAAAGCAAAAGGCTTTTGATTTTATCACTCCTGATCGTTCTGTTTGTTACTTATTTAAATTATTTAATGCAGAAATAATAACACAAAAAGAGTAATACCACTGTTAGCTTGATTCACCCAGAGTTGCACATTAGCAGGACAGAGCATGGTAGACCCTCAGAGTACAGCAGCATCGCCATTGCCTTAGTGGAAGCCAAAGAAATAACAACAAAAGGACTTTTCTGGAGGTGTTTTCTCCACAGTGTTATACACTGTGGATCATAAATCATTCCCGTTCCAATACCAAGAAATGGTGAGAGAAACAAAAGCAATTTACTGTTCTTTTTTTCCAGACTGTTAGCAATGGGGAAGTAACTGATAGATTTGGTGAGGCTGGAGGAACAGCAATGCTCAGTCAACAGGCAGCCCAGAAGCTCTCTCTTAGGTAAAGAGCACATATAATCCTTTTAAGAGTCTCCCAATATTAAGCCAAAATTAGCTGTTGAATTAAATAACTGCTGCCTAGGTAGATCAAGGCGAGAGGAAAGTAGACAAAAAATGAGCTTTCAGAACTTACCACTGTTCCTCAGACTATCCATCAGAAACCAACAGAATGATCTAATAACTGGAGGGCCCCTTTGTACTTTCTCCTATTACTCGGTGGCCAAATAGGAAGAGCAACAAAACCCATCCATTTTCTCTCTCACTCAGAGTGAAGATTGTACTAAAGCTCACCTAAATAGAGCACTGCAGCAAAAAGGTAATATGAACAAGCTCTAAAAACCTTGGCCCTTTCAGCAAGGCAAGGCACCGTGCAACTACACAGCTGCTTAGTGCTTACTCTTACAGTACTAAATTCAAGATCTCTGAATATCCAGTATCTCCAGTTTCAAGCAGCCTCAATCCCTCTTTCCACAGAAGTACCTACGCAAATAGTTACAATCATGAAAAAAGAAGTTTCAGAGAATGAGATTTACAGTGCAGAATTCACTTCTATGAGAAAGGTTATGACTGCAGAATTATTCAAATTCTGATTCAAAACTCTTTACCCAGTTATGTCTATACACACAAATTCAGCTCTATGGCACACTCCCTCACAAGCATAAATTAGTATCTATAAAGGCAAGGCTGCTTTTAAGTTCCACAAAATAATCTCACTGGATTATCTGTAATGATTTTCAGGATTTAAAACCTGAACATGAACCACCATTAGAATTGTTCTCAGATAGTTTACGTTATGATGTTGATGCACACACGTGTTTCAAGTTTGCCCTGTGTTGCACTCCCATTTTCACAGTCTCTGAATAAAATATAATACCAGTACAGTTACAGAATTTGATTTTAAATGTTCTAATCTTCATTAAGATATTAAACTTTGCAGCCTATGTCATCTGGATCCAACAGGCAGGAAACACGTATCTACAATGTGTTAAATTAGGAAAAAGGTCTAATGGAAATAAGGAAACTCAGATTTCATATGGGTAAGAATACACCTGAACAAACACTTTTAAAAAGAAGCTGTTCTTTAAGGAATGAAACAAGTAAAGAACATATAAGTAAAGAACATACAGGCAAATCAGCAAACAACAAGATAGGTGACGAATCAAAATCCACTGAAATGAAATCAGATTGGTCCCAATGGTACTGTGCATTCCTACTGGTACCACCCCACAGCTACCACTGAGGTAATCTGACAGAAAACTGACAACTAAATAGAAGTATGATTATTAATTTTTAATTGGATGAATAACATGGCAACATTTTCCCCAAATTTGCTCTGTTTTCAGTACTGTGCTCTAAGCATTGCTTCTATATAAATCTGTAAGAAAAATACGAAAGGAAAGGCATGATCATTTAGAAGGGGTCAAATCAGTGATACTTAATTAGTTTTTAAAATGTCTTCCAAATCCCCCTCCACCCCTTTTACCAGTACATACATGTACATGAAAGCAAGTCTGCATTTCTATTCTAATTAACAAAAAAAACCCCAAAAGCCTGAAAAAAACTCAAGAAAACATGCACAAGAACTGTAAAAAAAGTAGAAGCAGGGAAGATCAACCAGCAAAAAATATTAATTTATTATTATTAAATAATAATTTAAAATGGTCAGCCAACAATGAATAAAGAGTGGAATAAAAATATTGGAAGTGTTTTAAAGGCCTTTCAAACTGGGAAATAGTTGTAGCCCATAGTCCCTATATTCAGTGATATTAGACAAAAAAGACATGTCAGACTTTCTACATAGTGGAATTCTTCCTCAAAAATCCATGATAAAAAATGGTCCATTAAGACATTTAAAGTTAGAGCTACCAAAACTCTAGCAAGCTCCTGATTAAATACTTTAGTGTTGACAGGGAACTAGACAAGGCTGTTATCAGTAATCATCTTTGTGCATCCCTGAATTTTGACTACTTTTTTGACTCTAATAAAACTCACAGGTGTTCACTCTGTACAACTTTAGGAAATGAGAATTCCTCAAAGCAAGTTACTGAATAATGGCATAATTAAATGATTTAATCTCTTGTTTATTTTTACATGATTTAAAAACGGAGGTGGAATAGGTTAGCTTAGGCCATTCTTAAAGAGTTCAAAACTGCAAATTTTGTTCCGATGACAGGTTTGCAAAGAAAAGTTTACCTTCGTCAGCTCTTATTTGGATATTTAGACTGTCAATGCACGTCAGCACCTACACATTTCCACACAGTTTTGACAGCAGCAATGTCTTGTTGCTTAACACAAAGAACTACTGCATCTACCATAGGAGAGAAGCTACCTTGCCAAGACAGGAAAAGAAACTCGTCGTTACATGCACCAGACTGGCTCAATGCATCTTCCACGTTAGAAGTGAAAAGGCACCATCCCACAGGATCCTCTGTAGCAGGAATGGACATTTGGATGGGAAGCCCAACAAGAGGAAAGGTGGGGAAGGGACAGGGTGCTGAGAAGAGCGGTGCTGGATGCTCAGCACATCAAGCTGTATGACCTGCGGCCTGCTTTGGATGGTGGAGGACACACAGAAGCCTCAAAACACCAAAGCTCGTGGGGTAGAGAGCAGGAGCCCAAACTTGCCTTTGTCTCTCTGACAAAGCTCTGCTAGAGAGGCAAATACAAACCCAGCACTTTTCTACTAACCACCTGTACTTTCTCAAACCACAAGCCCTTGTAATGAACCGAGTAATGGGATAATTTCTCCAGGAGCAACATCTGCTGCATAACAGATTATTTTTAATTAGGATGTGTGTGCCTATGTATTAAGGCATGCACATATACACACACAAACATAAGTCTATATTTCATTTTGCTACTCTGCCACTGCAAAAAAACAGGTTTTTTCTTCCTTTACCTGGGATAGTTCTGCATTACAGAAACGTGTCTCCTGAAATGAAATGGTGTGAATATTTGTAGCAATAACTTTCCAGGTAAGTCCCAAACCACTGAAGTTATCAAAAAGATTTCAGAAATGAAGTGGGTTTTTGTCTCTCTTCTTCAGTTTTAAAGCTCTGTAGCACCTGGATTTATTTTTTTCTTGTCCTGAAACCAGAAACTTTTACTGAGTTATATTTTGAGAAAGTAAGCCTTGCTATTTTACTCTTAAAATGACTAGATTCCTATCTTGAGTAAATGACCAATCTCATACTTCTGTTTTGACACCTAATATTTCTCCAAGTTGAAGAAATACCATCTTTGTCTTTTCTGATCCTGCCGCTATCAAGCTCTGCTATTCCCATTTAATTTTGCACTGGATGCTCTTTCTCCCACCCCACACTGGACGATGCTCTGTTCCCAGGTCAATCTTTGTGCTCTGCAGCATCTCTATGACTGCCAACAA
This sequence comes from Dromococcyx pavoninus, assembly GCA_033558185.1. Classification (NCBI taxonomy): domain Eukaryota; kingdom Metazoa; phylum Chordata; class Aves; order Cuculiformes; family Neomorphidae; genus Dromococcyx; species Dromococcyx pavoninus. The sequence goes on from JAUMJL010000137.1 coordinate 886,795, forward strand.
CAGTGCATAATCTGTCAGCCTCACTTAAATGCTAATAGTTTTTATCCCTTAATTTTTCAACGCAAGGGCTACAGTAAAGTAAAAGGTGGTCACATCTCCCTTTATATTCCAGTGATCCTCTCCTCCTGACTAACTGCTGCAGTTTTCATTCTCTCTTTTTTTTCCCCCTTTTGTTAGTCATAGGATAATCACAGCAACTGCTTTTCACTGTTAATTCAAGTGGTATGACACACTCTCTGGACAGAGAGCACACAATTCAATTTAAACAGCAATATTTCCATTTGACTACTTTAGAGTGAAAAAAAACCCATTTTTAATCTTTTGAAACTATATATGGAAAGGATTACAAAAATTGCTAATGTAGAAGAACAGAGAAAAAAAAGTGAGGGCTATTGGAAATGAGGTAACATGAAACTAGTGCCCTTCAGTCATCCAGTGAACTCTTTTTAATACCCAATTGAATTTCATACTATATCTATCATAGATAAAATAACATAGGATTATATAGAGTATTGTGTTAAAACCAAAGTACTTTTGAAACTGCTAAAGCAAGAAAGAAGAACTGCAAATGAGACAAAAGGCAACTAGGAGAAGTGGTTATTCTAAGTGGAATAGGACAGTCCATCATCCCTTTTCTTAATGAGAATAAAATTGATTAATAAAATGCTTTTGAAGTTTTTACTTGAGTTTCCATTTCAATCTTGAATATGCTTTATCTTCATTACATGTTTATTTAGGGCATAATTACATCTTTTACTGAGCCTTTGACACCAAAGCCCACAAAGGAAGTAAGTATTTTCTTCAGCTAGGACCCAGGAGGCAATTGGTGAATACTGTCAGGAAGCAGGAGGAGGTGGCGGCACAAGCATTTTTGAATTTTGACTCATCAGATCAGACTGTGAGGGTGCAGAGGTGACTAATCCTTGCAACTAGACAGACAGTTCTTGGGACAGAAGGGGGATTGCTACCATAAAGCCACTGCATTTTGAGTGGAGTAACTTACCACACAATCTGGCCAGGCTAAATGCCTCCATGATGCAACTCAGAGGTGGCCCTTGACTACATCTGCAGCCTGGATCATCACCAAAACTCCATCTCTTTCTGCTTGTATTACAATAGTCTTGATCAGAATGAATATGCACTTCAGGATGATGTAAAAGCTACAAAATAATTAAAACCTGCTTACTGAATAATTTTTGTTTGGATTTTTTTGATTAATGAAAGAAGGTACTCTGTTTCTGAGGCCCATTTTATCCCACAGTAATATGCTTTTTAACAGGCTTAAACACAACCAGCACCAGTTTAGGTGCTGTCCTTCGACTTTGGAGGTGTTGCCCAGAGTACCATTTGTGCAGCTGTAGGGTGTTAATCAGCACTAGGAGCCAGAATGGAAATGCAGGCCCAGAGTCACTGCCACGATGCACACGGTCACATGGGACGCCGTGAGAAAACAGGAGCAGGAAAACAAGAGCAGAGCAGAGCATCCTCTCCTTGAGCAGCAGCAACCCAGGGCAAGCAGCCAGCAGAGTCATCCCCACACAGTGCAACTCAGTCTGCTTCACTGATCCTTGTGCTTACTGTGCCAGCAAGGAAGGACACGTCTGTGCTAACAAAACCTGCAGGATGGAAGGAAGCATCCGGATGCCGTGCCGTCTAAGTTTACAGGCTCACCCACCAGCCTCCTGCTTGTAGGGGTCTTGTAAACTCCAGTGCTACCATAAATTTCATGAAATCATTAAGAAATGTTAGAGTCCTAGCAAAATTAATGTGGATTTAGGGTGGGTATGAACTGTTTCTCAGTGCCTGTCTTAACTCCAACTCTCATCTAGCTCCTGTATTGAAGACGTATTATCGATACAGAAAAGGATTATGCTTCGAGTCAGCAGTCACCACACTTGAGTCAAGTAAAAGACTGCAAAAGGCCAGAGTTGTTTAGGATTTCCAGTATTTTTACATTTTTATAATTGAAATATTTTATAAATGAAGCCTTATTATTAATTAGTTTTTCTCATGTGACTCAGCTACTGTATAAAGAGAGAATGAATTTGAATGTTGATATATGTTGACCTACCTTTATGTTTGAACGGGAAGGTGGCTGAAATCTCAACTAATGAATATATTTTATTTCATAGTAAGGTGTTTTAGTGATAATTTCTTGCATCTGATAAATACACATAAATGCATCATGGAGGCCTACGTGAGCTGGCCAAAAAGTTGCAGTTTTCATAGAGAATATCTATAAATTTCTATATACTGCATGAAAGCCCCAGACGAACAATTTGATGCTTTCTGAATTCACACAGAGTCAAAGATATCAAAAATGGAAAACACCACAATCTAATCAAGAAAATCCACAGAAACAGGTGTTCAATTCTTATAAATAAATAAAACAATTCAGAGAAACTAATCACTATTTCTGATCTGCATTATAATTTCCTTTTTTTATTTAAACCTCCTTCTACAGTTAAATAGTCATAAGTATTTCTGGTGTTTAGTTGTTTTTCGTTAGCATATTTCAAGAGTTGAGACTTTTTTAATTTGAACATTAACACAATTTAGCTGTTAAATCTGTCAGTACTTCACATGGTACTGAAGTACACATATTTAAGACAGAAGGTCTTTTAGTTGCTGTCAGTCATTGACATCAATTAATTTGTTTTTATAGTACCTTTCTCATTAGAAGCTTTTTCCAACTCCCATTCAAGTCACAGAATCTAGCTAATAGTGCTCATCAAAAGGTTCTATGCTGTATTTTGTGTTATAGATATTTTTAAAAATGACTCTAATCTTATGTAAATCTAAGTTCTAGTTGATTATAAGCCCTTCACAAAGATAAATTATTGCAAACCAATCTTCTGCAAATGAAAATGATTGCAAAGCTGATTTTATGCATACTACGTATTCTTCCACTAACTCTTACAGTCTAAAAGAAAATAACTTGTTCTTTTCCATTAAAATATAATTGAAAACACACGGCATCTTTTCCCAGTTAATTTACATAGAGCAACTAATGAAAGTACTGCAGTGAGACTGGGCTTCAGTTGGAAGTAATATCAGAAAAGTAATGTCAGCGCAGCATGGGTCTAATTACTCAATTTTTAAACTAATTCTGAGGGCTTTTTAGTAAATGCCTGCCTTAATAGTTTTAACATGCTTTGGTTAATATATGACTCAGATGAAAAAAAGGAATTGTTTTTAAACATTATAACAAAGACTCCCTCCAGAAATGTACCCACCCAGTCATTTTGAGATGCTTTTCAGATACAGCGCTCTCTTTCCTACGGGAGCTGCACACAGGTCAGCTGTGGCACAATCTGTGAGAGCGTTTGCAAAGAGGCTGGGCAGTTTAGCTATAAATGATTCCTGAGATTCTCTGAGCCCTACATTTCTATGGCTCTACCTGTACCTGTTCCACTTTCATTTTCAGAAAAGCACATATCATAAACTGGATTTAATACAGCAGTCCTGCAGTAGTTACATGCTGAATAAGGTTATTCATTAATTATGCTGAAAGTGGGACTGGTTAGGAGGTGACTGTTTTAAAATACATTTAAAAAGTGTTACATAAGGAAATGACATTTCATTTTGTAAATCTGTTTTTATGGAAGGGAGACTGCTATAAAGTAATGGATGTTGCAGCTCTTTGGAAGTGCTCTTATGGGGATTACTGCTTGCCCTGACTCCGTGAGGAACTTTAATGTGCTTTAGCTTATACAGTGACTTTATGCCTTTAGTTGAAATCCCCTGGTTATACCATAACTCACTCTCACTTGGAGATAACTGTATTTAAAAGAGGATACTTTCTATTTCCTGGTCAGTACATATCTTGCTCCCATGTGCAGATTTACACATGGCTTCAAGTGACAAACAATGGAATCAAGCTTTATTTCAGTGCAGTAAGATCTTTGATGTACACATTTACCATATATATGACCTCCTCAGTTTATTACATCTTTTTCCGATAACAAAACTCTAAGTTTTATGAAATTCTAGCAACAGGAATAGCTATAAAATGAAATATTTACAATAGTCTCTGAATGTATAATTTCTCACTGCTGTTCCCTCAACACATTTAACTGAGATTCGATGCCTATTTAGGTTTTTCCTTGCGACTGTGTTCTCTAATTTTTTAAATATGCATTTTATTAGCAAGTGATAAATGTAGAACGGCTTATTCCAGATAATTTCTGCTAGAATGCTGCATGGCAACAATCCTAGCTATCTTTAATGGCAGGATATTGATATTATAATTTTCAGTAACCTCGAACAGTCACAATCTGAAATGCCTACCCACATTACTGCTCCTGTTCCATTCCTCATGCCTCTGCATCTAAGTATTTGCTTCCCCTGAAAATCTTCTTGTACATGAATGTTTCCCTATTTGCTTTTATCATATTTAATTATCTTGCAATATTGTAGAGTGGATATAATTTCCCTGCTTTCCTTTTAGTACTGTGAGGCAAAAAACCCAGGTAAAAATTCTTTAAAATATCTTGAGACCCATTTTGCATGATTGCATAAAAGTTGCTTTAGGACAAGTGCTGTTGGCACCAAGACAAGCAGTAAAAGCTCTTCTGGATCTTCCATCTATTTCTGAACTAGAAAGACAGTTCGATGAACTAACATGACCACTTAGTTAGAAGGTAACCTGCTCATTCACATTTACTGATAACAAATTCAGATCAGCTCCAGAGTGATCAGAAATTGCTGGAGCCCCATTAAACAATAGATCAAACCTTTAACTTTGTATGCAGAGCTTCCTTACGAGACATAGTTGGCGTGTGAGCACCTCCCTGGGAGTTAACTTTCCTCTTATTCTGAACATGTTATTTGATGTTAATTTCAGTGAAATTTAACAAGTAATTCATTTAACCAAGATTCAGTCAACAAATCTTTAATCGTGGTGATTTTAGTGACATGAAATGCTTAAGATCAGCCTAAATCACATTTAGTAGGAACCCAGAAGATAATTTCTCATTTGCTTAAACCTAAAAGCAGTTATCTTTAGGATTACTATGAAGAAATCATCCTGCTTTCAGAGCAACTATGGTTTCTTTCTGAATGCATAGTGGATCTCCATATAGACAGTGAAAACTGCAGACAATTTAAAATTGTTGCACTTTTAAAGTGCCTCTGGTAATTGCATAACAACTACAAAAAATCAAAAAGAATTCACAAATTCAAATCAAAACATAGAAAATAATCTCTGGGAATTCTGGACATTATTCTTCAGCTCTAGCAACACCTTTTCTTCCCACTCTTCCAACACTAAAAGACAACAGCAATCTCTTTTCAGATGATTCCCTTGCTGATCCTTCTTTTCTCATTCTTGGGAAGTAGTGATAAATACGTGAAGCACAGCACGGGGACTATGCACTATAATTCTTTTAACAGCCCTTTCTGGGGGATTTAGCAAAGAGAAACTGCTGCAGATTGTTACAATGGGGCTGAAAGAAACAAAAAAACTCAGTCTCAACTCTGGAAGACCTATAGGAAGTGAATGAGGAAAGTCAGAAATCTCAGGCAGCAAAGCCTGATCACAGATTATTCTCTGATCATGTTTTCAGTGCTGCCCAAAGAATCAATGCCTCTCAGAATCCATAAGTTTAGTGAAAAAAAAGGTCTTCCTAAAGTAGCCATAAAAGTCCATTCTGAAGCACAGTTTTGCTGGATGGAGGTAGTGGCAGGCATTTCTGCTAGATATGGAAGATTCTTGTACCTATCTTTTGTGTGATACCTTTGAAAATAAATAGGCACATTTTTTTTCCCCAGAATGTTTTTTCCTGATGTTTAGTCAGTGAATTTCCAATTATCAAGCAATTTACATCCTGACTAAAGCATGCTTTTCCCCCGCATTTTATAACATTTGCATTTATATGCACAGGGCTTCTGTCTATGAGTGGAATCCGCTGTTAAAGTTTCTTCTGACCTTTTAAAATTAGTATAGAAATATAGGCTTGTGCATTTTTCTCTTCATTTCCTATAATACATCACTAATTCCTAGTACCTTTTACTGTCAATTATGTGATGGAATTAGAAAAATAAAACCCTAATTGTGGAGTGAAAGTTGATGCAGCTATAGCACTCTACAAATAACCACAGCTACTTGGAGTCTATTCACGCAGCAGAATACATTATTTCCTGCTCTGTGCGTGCTGGAGTGTGCTACAATGCTTGCTGATTATGGCATAATTGACATGAGCCTTCCTCACACTCCACAGTCTCCAGTTAACATTTGAGTTTTATATCACATAAAATAGAGCATGAGTGCATTATGCATGTATAAAAGCAACTCAAATAATCATAGTTGTTACAATTGTATATCACTCAGTGTATTAAAATATTCCCTACCACGAAAAGTTCTGTGAAGAAAGGCTTCTATAATGCAGCCCATTTCCTCCTCCTTCCTCACCTTAATTATTGCAGAATCAGGACTGGAGGAAATATCCTTGCATACTATCTATTTCATCAAATATTTTTACTATCAAAAGTAGCCAGCGAACAATGAACTCCAGCAGAATAATATGAAAATATGGGTATATGAGAGGATTTCTTAAAAGTTACTTTTCACAAAATCAGATTTCTATGAACTGTTGATTTTTTACATTTAAAAGTTCAAATACATAGCTGATATCCTTTGCAAATAATAAAGTTTTGTATGAAATAAATTTTTCAGAGTTTACACAGCGTGTTAACACAGTGTTATAATTGCATTGTGCTTAAAGAAAGGCCTTGTTCCACAGATATGATAAAAAATAGGATTGATACTGAACATTTAGGTTGTTAAAATACTTAAATAAATAAAGCATTAAAAATTTTTATTATAAATCATCACCATTTATCTATATATTCTATGACTTTCTGAAAACAGGAGGAAATGTCAAGTCTTTATGTCCCAATGTAGAGATTCAACTCCACGCCAAGGAGCACTGGCCTGTTGGTGGCCACGCAGATCCAACGCTATGAGCGTACAAGCAGCAACATGGAATGAAGTGTCAGCTCACATAAAAATACAGATAATTTTTTTTTTCCCATTCAGTAAACAAAGAACACTTACAAAGGGCAGCATTAACACAGAGGCAGAAGAATGTCTTCCCTTAATGCTGCTGTCAGAAACAGGGAGCAAAGGCTGATTAAAATCTAAACGCCTGGAACCCAGACGTTCCCAGGACATGCAACAATTTGTAACAACTAGAAGAGAAGAATATCGAAGGAGAAAATAAGTCAGACCTGTCAGATAGAGTCGGTGAGTTTATGATTCTGCGACGGTTCATTGTTAGCCCAAAGGTCAAATATGCAAGAAAAGATATTGGGATACTTTATATTCTAGCAAAATGCTAAGTACACATTCACAAAACTATTAAACTAAAAAGCCATAAATTAAAGCAGGATGTCATGGCCTACTTACATTTTGTTGCCTGACTGCATTGTGACCACAGGCAGCAGGTTCTATCTTTCTTTTTTCTTTATTTTTAGCTAAATTGTCTATGAAAACCAGCCCCTACTTCTTGGAGACACCTGAGTATCCAAATACTGATTCTCGCCGCATCTTCACTTTTGAATTGTATGATCACCATCTGAGGACTCTTCTCACTCCCCAGCACCAAGAATATAAAATTACTTTATCATTTTCTCTCAGGATTTTGCAATTATTTCTGAATTATGAAAGGTTAAGGGTTCTCTCATCGAAGTGCAATTTGCAGAAGAAATCACATATTTAGTTACAAACAAGGAACACTTAAGGTTGGTAGGGACCCTCTACTCACTTAAAGTAGCTATATCCAACGTTAGATCATGTTTTTCAGGGTTCTCTCCAGCTGAGTTTTGAATATTTCCAAGGGTGTATATTCTAACCATACCTTCCATGTGGGATATATCTGTAATTACTCCCTAGTACTGTAAGTACTACCTACAACAGAATGTAATTCATACAGTGAAGGCATTTTATCTAGTGCCAAACAATTGATATTTGTAATTCTAAAGTAATTTGCTCAGCAGATAAATGAAAAATATGTCTGTAGGTAGTCCCACTGGTTATTTGTGAAGCCAATACAAGGATCGAACTACTGTATTTACAATGTCTTCACTGAACTCCATAGAAACTTTCAATTTTCTGCTGTGATCACAGCTAATAATGCCATTCATTTTGGTTTCATAATATAATCAGATCAGAAGTGGAGTAACATTAGTTTAATTGGGAGACAGACTCACTTGAGTGGCCTCAGAACAGTTAAAATAACACGTTTGAAAACACTTGACTAATATTTGCTTGCAGAATTTAGCTGTTGGCCATGGACTCAGAGATAATTACTCATAATGGAACATTAATAAAAATTCTGTGTAGTTCTGTTCGTTTTGTGCGTTTTAAAATTTAAAAAGCACTGCAAATGAATTAGTGGATTTAAGCACACATGGTAAAACTTGCACATTTTTTTCCTAATGTGGAATGTAAGTCCTTTCTTGTCCAGATTTAGGGTAATAAAGACAAACTGCCCCCCAGCAACTATTCACAAACAACCTCTCATACATTTACTCCTATTTCAGGATTATGAATAATAACAGTGCTTCCATCATCTGTTGCAATAAAAGTTTAAAGAAAGCCTCTATTATTTCTACCATTTTCAACGTATCTCCTTCTCAAGTGAAATGAAGACCTGAATTCAGTTCTTACTTGCTGAAAAAAACATATGACAGGGTTGCTTCAAAGAGAAATTGTTTTCTCTAAAACAGAAGTTGCTGAAAACCCCAATTTTGCCAAGCAGGTAATGAAACCTGTATTTTGCACATTTACTCAATATCTAATGTAGAATAGGCTCGATTCCTAGATTTTTCACCAAAACCAACCAAACAGCCCCCGAGCACATCCACAACCAGGCACACACTGCTTTGTAACTGGATACACACAAGCTGCAGCTGAGACTGACCCAGATCACACTGGTTGAATTAAAATGTATTAAACCATACTTTACTAAAATGATCAATTCTATGTTTATATTGGACATTATTAGAGATTTCTCTATAATAAAATTGACTACACTAAAAAAGCTCAAGGATGCTTACCGCTTTATTCCAGTTTAATGGTAGAGCACAACCACACTAGGCCCCTCTAAAGAGGTGAGGGCAAAGAAACAGACCCATTCAGGGCTGAAATACAAATTCTATGATTTGGGCTTTCTTTCCTTTTGTAGATAAACTCTTGGACTGTATTTTTTCCAGGGTCAGGCAAAAAAATATTGTGTCTTCTGAATGTCACAAAGCAAAAGGAGCGGTTGTCTTCTGTAACTGTTACAGGGAGGGCATCAAGATGACACTTTTACTTAACTTGGCTAAAGATAAATTATCATTCAGTTATTCACCTCTTAAAATAGTTCTTCCAATGATTTGACACATTTTTAACTATATCATCATGAATAGCAACACTGTAATTACACACAAGAATTCACTGAAGTAAACATCTAATTTCTGAAGTGTCAGACAACAGGCAGCATCACACAGACTACAGCTCCACATTCTAGCAGCAATCAATTCAACTAACAATAGGGCTGATTGACAGGAAGCTCTATGCTATTAAAAGCCAAACATAACAAAACCTAGATTTTGCCTAAGCAATGCAAAATGCATGGGCCATCTCCATTCTCTCCTCACGTTGTCTTCCTGCAGGAATAAATAGTAACACAGCTGAAAGCTGAAGCAGGCTGATTGCACCATCTTTAATTAACCTGCAAGTCTGAACTGTTGCACAGAAGAAAGTAACCACTGGCCAATATCTGTGCTACATTTTTTTTGTGAGCCAATATTCCTGGGTCCAGGAGAAACTGCAAAGGAATTTCCACATGGAGAATTTTTTATTCGATTAATACCAGCTAATAATTACCACTAGTTAGATATCTAGAGTAAATAAACCAACTGTAATCATCACCTAGGATGTGTGACAGTGAGAACAGTGGCAGAAACAGCCACTAATTTTTACTACCACCATAGATGTTATTCTTTTAAAAAATACCTGTGGTTTGTTGTGACTCTGGTACACAAAGGCTAGAAAACAGCACAAAGACAAACTGCTGTGGAAACAGAGTTAAATTAAACCACAGACTCCTTTTCAAACTGAGTTGTGAGGTATGATTTTCCCTGTTCACTGTGTATTCACACACTGCAACGTGTGTGAATCTACTACAGCAGTGTGAGGATCAGCTATAGAAAAACAATTGTAATAACCTGTAACTACTGTCTTCTCCTCTTGACCTTAAAGGTTCACTGCCATTTCTCTGTGCAGCAAGAATAACCTGAGACATTCCATCTTTCTATGACATGACGAATGAGCTTCGATTAAAAGTAGCTAAAAGAAGAAAAGCTACTAATGTGCTTTATACAGTCACTGATCAGTTCCTGACATGTAATATTTCATTTGCTTTAGGACATTAAGAAATGTTGTGTACCTAAAAACAACAGCTTGTATGATAGTACATCTATCATTACATGCATCATAAAAAACAAGGAGGACATAAATTTGTTTCTGCCTGTTAAAGTCTAATTACCTGTAAAATCATTACTTGGCACTTTAACAAATTGACACAATCAACTTAATGATCCTTAACATATTACAATTTGCAATGTGTTTCTGCTTGCTGCCTGTCCAAACCACAGTAAACGTTTGCTGGTTCAGATGACATCACAGCGAGGGTCAGATCTTAAATTTTTCTGCTAAGTACAAGTAATTTCAACATTGTCACTTGCTGTGTCACCTGTATTAGCAGTTCTACAGCTTGGGATGATGCTGTAGAGAGAACTTCGTGGGGTACTGTCTTTACAATTATACTGTCCTGTGTAGAGCTCTTCCTTAACAGTTGAGATGACGTGCAATGATCACGTTCAGAATAAGGCCTTCAAGTAATGCTGTATGTGGCAGTATAATTCGTAATAATTCACTATCACTTTTTTTTAATAGCCAAGTAAAGGTAGTGATGTTATGAAACTCATGTGATGAGCTGCAAGACTATTCCTTCTGACCACCCACCTTTAGCTCTGTACATTGATCTATTTTCTTCACAGCACCTCTAGCAATCCAAGAAACATGACTAGACATAAAACTTATATTTTTCCACAGTAAAAATATTTTCCTCTCTGAAATTACAAGAGCCATAAGCATGGGAGAATACTGAACCACCCTAGAACAAACACAGAATTTGAAAATCTTGAGTCAGTATGTGATATTGTACCTGAGAGATAGAAACTTCCTACAGCTGTTGATTTTAACTCTCAAAAGTCATATGTTCAATGCTGGAATATTTTCAGACATGGAAGATGACTTAAAAGTAATGAAATGATTTCAAATATAGTCTTCTACTCCAAAGTCATGTAGATATAAACCCATTAGATAGTAAAACAATGTAATATTGCAGGTGCTCTGCTGCTATTAAGTACACGTGCCATGTCTTCTGAACTCCAAAAGAGATGGTTTCTGTGAGACAGACCATTATTCAATTATCAGACACCACGTGCTTGAAAAATAAGGCTTTCATAAATAAAAGCCCTGTCAGAAGTACTAAGAATGACTATTCAATGCTGGCATTAATTACAGGTATGTTATAGTTTATCCCTGTAAACCTCCCTCGCCTTGACATTATGAGTTACAGTTGACCACAGATGGTCACGTTCTTCCATAAATGCCTTTACAGAATATTATGGCACACAACGTGTGAAACTGCAGAGCTAAAATATAAATAAAGGATAAATCTGAATGTATTTTACTTAGCCTGTAACATGACAGATGTTTACTCTGTAGACAGAGTAAACATCGAGAAGAGATTATGTATAACTTGGCACATACTAAGCAGTCATTTCTCTTATTTTTCTACTAACTCCATTTGAATAGGAGGAATTATTTTGTAACAAGAAAAAATGAACTAGGAAATGGAGGTTCATCACACACACGTGCTCTCACCAACAATTCCACTAACTGAACAGACTGTGTTTGTGGTAACAGTGCTGCTATAAAAATATGACACAGTACCGTATGTGAAAAGTGATGTGAAACTATGACCTGAAAGAGGCATAAATTAATACAAACAATACAAAAACTACAACGTTGAAAACTGTTAGTAAATCAGCCTTTTGGGATAATTTGTACGTTTCCTTTTGTCAGGTCTTAACAAACCAGATACTGGGTGCATCTTTCTCATTCCTGTTCAGAAGGGAAAATTTACATTTATAATCCTGTGGATTATATCTTTTAGATCTATGCTTTCCTTCAGAAGAAGATAAGTCTCTGACTGTTACCTGGGCCCAGACTCTCAAGGGAAAAATAAAGAGAAAACTCTACAAGTTTTTTGTGCATTCCTCCTCTTTCCAGAAATAAAATGTCCCACGAGAGACCAGAACTGCTTTCCCAGACAGGTGACAATTACACCAAGTAAACAATAGATTTCCAATCAAATAAACTACCTTTCACGGGCTTCAGCCTTGTGTTGAAATGCTTCCAGGGAAGTGACAACTGCTATTTGCAGTACCTTTACTGTGCTGAACTGTTTAATAGGCATTAGCAACACCTATTCAGTGCTAATGTTCAAAACACCTTCAGGAAAACTAATTTCAGGCTGATACCCACTAATCACACAAAAAAGTGTCTGCATTTCTTATCCCAGCATAAATTCCTAATAAACTTTGAAAGATTCAGCTAAAGAAGCACCAGCATTTTATGGTCTTACAGTGTGGAGTTAGAGCAGTCTTTCGTCTATTACGTCTCAAACACACATGGAACTTGCAGGTGAAGGACAGTGCTTAGTCCCAGACTGCGTTGTAAGAAAGAGTTCTCTCAAAGAGAAAAGGGTAAAAGAAAAATAAGGAGAGGCTACTAAAATATCCAGGTATCAAGTATTCCAAGACACCAGTCCTCCCTTGTGCACTGGTACAGATTGAAAGAGGAGGAGGAATAATGTTACGAACATCAGTGCAGACACATTTCTTTACAGTTTCCTGGCTAGCAAAAAAGCTTTATTGAAATTACAGACTAGTACTAGAACAATGGTGTAGAGCAGACTCTGAAATCCTGTTTATTTAGTTTTCAAATTCCTTTCCAAGTGGCAGTGGTTGTAGCTTTAGAAACAAAATTTGGATTCCCGCAGCAGGGAACTTGATTCTGATCCCAGCTCTATCTTAAATGAGATTTCTGGAGAAGGAAGATGCTTTGTAAATTAGGGTAGCGTAATCATTGCTGATAAACAAACGTCTTCAGAGTAAAAAATCTTTGACTATATTAGAAGATACACACAGAGAACCAGTACTTCACTCCAGGGAGATTCTCTGCCACAGTAAGTGATTACTAGCATAAGGATTATACAATTTAGCTCTCCTTATTGCGCTCCCTTTCAAGAGTGCTAAAGCTGTTTTCCCAATATCTTTCTTCTAATCACGTACCATTTAAAATTTTGATTTTATGTTAGTTTTATGGTCGTTTTCCTCATATTTGAAAAGTACAACAGAACACAAAATTTTACATTTTCTTTTGCTTGTCTCTCTATAGTACTTTGATTTTTTTCAGTTCTCGTGCCCATTCTTTGGATCTTATCTATTTCTAATATTTATTTATAACAAAGACATAATTAAAACCAAAATCAATGGAAGACACTTTAAATCAAATGGTTGCTTAATGAAGACACCAGAGAAACCCCTTAACATTTCAAAACAATAAAAGCTGGCATATATCCTTCTAAGGTTTCTGTCATCATGTACAAATGACAGGGAAAGAAGAATTGTACTAAATTAGTTTGAATAACTTATTTTTTGAGTTATTTTGAAGATATCACATTGCAATAGTTACAGTCAAATTAGAAAAAGAAAAGTGAAATATTTTGAAAGACTGAGTTTAGGATAGCAATTCTGGTATTTAATCAATCCTTACACTGACATATTACCAACTTATCTTCTAATTAAAACAAGACACTATCTTGATCAACAATTAATCACAGGCAGAAACATCAATATAAGAGGGTCATTATGTGATTGGATTTGTAACCTTCATAATTTTTCATTTCTTCTTTATCTTCTCTATAATAAGAGTCATCTAATTATACAATTTGACTAAAACATTAAAATATTTTTACCCTTTCCATGCTAACAATCTTCTTCTACAACTGTAATACTGGAAGTACCTTTACAAAATTCTATAGTAAGAAAACTATCTATATACCAAGTTGATCCTTAAAAGAACACCAGAGCTCATTTGCATGCTTCCCATGCCGTAGACTCTCCTGGAAGATGCTCTAAACTGCATGATGCACTTCTACCACCAACTACATTATTCAGATTGGACTAGAGATAGACCAAAATAAAGTCCCCTGAATGTGTATAAGGACATTAGCACTACCTGCTTTGCTTTATGGATCTGCTCCCCTAGGAATGGTACTTGCTAACGTAGACAATGTGCTAATACCTCAGCCAAAGATACTGTGGAATCCCTTTCATAAAGGTCAACTATACCCCAAGGTAGCCTCCCCCCTGCTTCTATTTCCACTAACAGATCATTCAGTCAGTTAGCCAAACTACATTTATTAATAGCCAGTTTACAGTCAATTGTTCTCAACCTAACATCATGCTTCATAAATATCTTTCCTCTATTTCTACTAATTATCTTCATTGTATTATGATAGATATATGAAAATAATTCATTTTTTTAGAACAGCTTTTTCGTGTTTTTCTTTTTGTCTAGTAGTTTGTATTGTGTTTTAGAAAGCATGATTTTTCACCAAATGTATTTCTAGATATGGTAGAGCTCTTGTTCCTACAGCTGTAAACATTCATCTTAGAATTAGGACAAAATAATTTAAATTCAGTGAAGAGGCTTACATTTTTCTTAGAGCATTCTACTTTAATCCTATTTGCACTTTCATAAGAAGCCAGTTCCTGCTGAACAACAAGATGAGACCAGTACAAAGACTCCTAAGGGGCTCTTTCTGTATCCACTCATGGAAAAACTCACCCATGGGAAAGGCAAAACATTATAATGGATTTAAAATGCTCAAAATAGGAAAGCAACATATGTGCGTGTAATGCTTAATGAAATAGTGCTCCGTATGAAAATTTCAGAAAGGGAAGTAACTTGTCCTCATTCCTGCCTGAACTGCAAAAATCTGCTTTAGAGGAGAATCCCAGGAGAAGTGTAAATTCTGACAGTGTTTCTTAAAATGCTGGGAAAAAAAGAGGAGGATCCTGGGGTCTGGAAGACTAAAACTTGAGAGCAAGGAAGAGATTTTTCTGACTGGGAATTCTCTTGCCATTAAGAGAAGCTCTGTCCTCGTTTAAGCACAGACATATCTTAATACAGTACCTGATTATTAGTAAGAATGAAGTCATTTGTGATTAATTTAAAAAGTACTAGAGAATTTCCAAAAACCAAAATGTCCTCAACTATTTCTAAGAGGATGTAGTTCGGTGCATTACAGGAAGTATTATGAAATTAATTAGAGGTCTTTTCTCTAGATAAGAGCATGTGCCTCATTAACATTAATGAGAAAGTCTTTCATAGTGATGGGATAATATATAGACCCCATATGCAATTAGACATACATGGCTCAGAGAAAAAAGACAAACACAGAAGCTTGTTGTCTCAGTTAGGGTCAGAGAAAGTTACAAGGAACAGGAATGATAATTTATTATACCTCCCAGAAAAACGCAGAGCTGGTCCAACTGTTGTCCAAGCGCACAGGTACAGTTCTTTGCTATTTCATTTGTATTTGCTGTAATGAGTTCAGACCTGCAGGCTTTAAAATATATAAAAAAGAAGGAAAATTTTGGGACAGCCTGACACAGAAGACTCATAAATCACAAAGGCCACAGTACACCTTAAATCCTGATCTTTCCAGTTCAATGTAGTAATTTTGTTGCCTAAGATTTGTTTTAGGCAAATTTCCTCTTTATACGCTGATTAATAAATGAATATTAATGAATAAAATAATAAAAAATATAACTCATTTAGCTGTAAAAAATCAACCACATTTGGAACGCTGTAATTTGCTGAAAGGCTGTCCCTTCTATAAACATAACATTTAAAACTATGAAAGAAAGAAAAACTATACATATTAAATTATAAGGGATTGCCTAGCCAACGAAAGTTTAATTAAGCATAGACTCCTGACACAATATTTCAGTGTTCTACGTTGTTTATTCCAGTGTACAGAGACTTTGTTTTAATAAATTGATAGAGATTTCTCTTGTCATGAGTTCTGCTAGTCCTTAATTGGAAATAATTTATTATACTCACCAGAAGTTGCAGCTATAAAGGGAAGAACCTTTATAATAATAATAATTAAGTAAACAGTGGAATACAGGATTGTGGGGTTGGGATTTTTTTAGGAGCGGTTTGTTTTAGTTTTTAAATGTGATTTTCAACACTAATTTCTTTAAATTAAAAGCTTCTGGAATTGGTTTAGTATAATAAATGAAAAAATACTGGTCATTTAGGATTTCAATTTGTTTGATATCCTAACATAACACACAAGCTTTGTTTCAGATGGAAAATTCTGCCGAGGATTAGCGATGATAAAAACCACCAGTTACACTATCTGTGTAGTCAGCTCTACATTTATCTTTAAAGCAACAGCTCTTCGTAACTTATTCAAATAATTTAAGCAACTATTTCTAACTTCAAAGGAAAGACAGTTCTAATTGGGAGTGTACATCTCTAGTTTTGCCTCTGAATGTGAACTCCTCATGGCCCTGCTAAGCCCTCAGGGGCTAAACAGCAAGTTCACGTTCGCGTCTTTGCAAAGAGGTCAACCAGCCCTCAGCTAAGATGGAAACCAGCAGTGGAAATAGATCCACTATTCAAGGCACAGCTCCATTCATAAACTGCCTCCATTACATAACTGTCTCTAAATTTTAAAAAAATTCAATGATCAGTTTGATAAATACTGCAGAATGTAAATTCAGGCTTGTCATGAAAAGATAAATGGAGTTGAACTTATATGGCAAATAAAAACAATTTTCTCCATTGATCACACTCAGTCCATGCCAGAAAACAGAAATCACTGAGCCAAGCCATGAACTATTTCAAATTCCAGAACACAATTCCAATTGGAGAGAACTCTAGCTAATACAATTCTTGCATTGATTCACTCCTATGGTAAATATATGAAATTCAGTAAATATTCATTCAATAATACTCCATTTAATACATTTGTAACGTGCATTTTTCTTATTTATGAATGTAGGTGCATGGAATCAATATCTAGGTAATGCTTTCAAAGAAGTCTCCAGAAAAGCATTAACTACCTAGATTTAATACAAAACACGTTCTTTGTAAAGTTCTTTGATAATTGTTTTATCTGAATTAAAAGCTAAATTTCCTGTCTTTATGTTGAGAATTGCTGGAGTATTTCACATGGTAGTGTTACACTATATTTTTCTTGAAATTAGAAAAGATTACAGGACTATACTTTTCTTCATTGTGTATGATTTATTATTTTATGACTGTAGTCCACTTCAATTTAAACTTGGGGATATATTGTATTTTTCTCTAAATACATTCTCTGCAAGATTACAGCCAATGAAGTGCTTGTCTTGCTCACAGAGAATCAGATCCAGCACATGGGTCTGAGAAGATGGGGTTAGATATAAGAAAAAGAGATGAAAACCAAGATAGATTAATGAAGTACTCCAGGTAAATTAACCTAAAGCTGTTTAATGGAAAAGGCAGAAAAGCAGGAGTGCCACTAAATTGTCTATTTATTTGCTTTTAGTTATTACCTTTCTATCTTGACTATATTATAGTCACAGGCATATCTCTAGCTTTAAGTTTCTGTGGCCAGATAGGTCTAGGGCAAATCTGCCACCTTTGCTTGTGAAGACAGAAATTAATAGAAATACACTGTTTTTTCTTGTACAGGTCTCAATTTTGAGAATTTGAAAGTGTAACTAAACAGCTAAACTCCAACTTAGTTTCCCAAATGTGGGATGCTTAAATATAGCAGAGGAGGCTCACAAAGAACTAGTATCTCCTCATGAACTTAAACCAAAAAAATTGTTAATTTAGTTTGTTTGCATGTAAGTGTGAGAGATGTAGGAATTCAATCTTTGCTTTAAGCAAAAAAGTTCAGTAAATGAACACCTGTGGAGCTGCTGGGCCCTTTGTAGATCGGGTCAAGTTAACCTTGAACTACTGATTAGATAAACTTAATAATGTATTTGTTCCTGTAATTCTAGTTTTTCATACTTTAATGTAGGAAAGGCCAACTTCAATGTTTTTATAGACTCACCAAGAACACGTATTAGCACAGCAGTGTGTCTGGTTGCAGCAGAAATACAATTATGTAAATTAGATATGTGTTCCCTGAAGACTGCTAATAGAATGATTGACCTATATAGTTTAATTTGTTCTCATGCTTTCTCTTTATTGTCTTCCAGCTGCACCAGAAATTAAAACTTGTTAAACTGCGTAGGTCCCCAATTATATATCAAAGGTGCTTGTGTCATTATGTGTCAAAAGCAATTAATAGTTTGCATACTCCTTAACACCAGCAACGCATCGAGGTTTGGCTGGTTGTTTCGGTTTTGTTCCTGTTGTTTTGTTTTAAAAACAACCAACCAGTGCTCTTTATAGACTCTGTACATTAAATGCATTGGAAAAAAATAATAATTTATAGTTGCTGCTGCTGCTGTTAATAATAACACTAATAATTTTTTTTTAAGAAACATGCAAGGAACAGGATAAACCCAGGAATTTTTCTTTTAAAAAGGTGGGAAAGATATTTTCGACTATTTCATAAACTGAGCTGAGAGCTGGACAGTTGTTTTTATTTAAGAACTAAACCTCAATTCTATTAACAGTCTCTTTTAATGCATTGGGGGTACTATAGTATTACCTATTCAGAATTTTTTCCTGAATCAAAGTCCAAGTAATGTAAGAAAAATTTTTCAATTGGTTGGTTAAAACCCCTCACTAATTGTGAACAAGTGTTTGCTATTTGTTAAACACAAGTTTTTTCAGCTGATGCCATTAAACATCTGCAACCACATAAAAGGCAAGTGGTATATGAAATACTAAATTAAACACATTTAACTCTTTTTCCTAGCTAGAAAGTGGATTTGCCTTTAAAACAGGTCAAATTATCTCCTCATTAGCGGGGGTATGCACATGAAGGGAAGAGATGAGGTTCTTTAGGGATACATCACTACAGATTTCAGCTGGATTTACTACCAGTCTTAAGTGATAGAGGAAACTTTCTTCTAAAGGACAGAATGCTTTTAGCTTGCCTCAGAAAAGTACAACAAAAAACATTTCCACAAAGCCAGCAGTTCTATGAAGATTGTACTACCAAGCGCAGTCGGTATCTGACAGATCTTTGATGTGCTTGCACCACCTCCCAGAAGGCTGGGGACAGAGAAGGATTACTCATTGAAATAAGCTCAGGGCTAAGCACGGGCTAGACAGAGCTGTGAGTAATCAGAGGTGTTTATGGTGCTTGCAACCATAGACCCACCCAGAAAGGAGAGGGGAGAAAGCAGAAATACTACACAAAGATACAGCATTTTTTGTGTTAACTTTGCTTAGTATT
The DNA here is from genome assembly GCA_033558185.1 of Dromococcyx pavoninus. Lineage (NCBI taxonomy): Eukaryota > Metazoa > Chordata > Aves > Cuculiformes > Neomorphidae > Dromococcyx > Dromococcyx pavoninus. Next base: position 906,342 of record JAUMJL010000137.1, read on the forward strand.
AAAGAAAAAAATCTGGATGAAAATGAACAGAACAACTTGACTCTTCAAGTTGATAAAGTGTATGATAGTTTATTCTATAAACTTACTATAAGTTTATTCCTTTTACTTCATCATGTCCCACGTCCATAGCAGCAACACATCTCTCTCAAGGGCTCTCAAACAATATTCAGCCCTTCAGAATCCTAAATAAAGCTTAAAAAAAGTGAATTACATCTATTTTTTGAGGTTGAACAGGTCAAGAAACCCCAGAACTCAAGTGGGTGCAAAATTCTTTTGTAGTCCGGGGAGCTACAAAAATGGGCACTCAATTAGTTTTCAAATGGTGTTTGCACTTTGACATTTTAAATCTGCTGTCACTGAAACTGGTGCCTGAGATCAATTGTCAATTTCTGGACCACACTTTGTGGGATTGTTTGCTGAAAGTATTTTTGAACCAGCTTTATTTTTGTGTGTTTGTTTATAGTAAATTTGCTTTTCTTAAGCTGTAAATATTTGATGGGGAACAAAGTAAAAAGGATGTGTAAATGCTTACACTAAGCTGTAACATTCAGCACACACCAGAAGGTGAAGAAACATGGCACTGAGGTCTGACAGCAATGCAAATCTGTACACTACAATGACAGTATTCAAGTTAGGTAATTACAAAAGTTTTCCAAGGACATCTACATTTTGTTTGGTGTGTTTCCAAAGCTATATTTTTAATGCCACTTTGAGAGTCTTTTTCTCTGCATCAGGCACTCTAACAAACAGAGTAGAGCCTACAGGGAAACTCAGTGCGCATGTAATAAGAAGTGGAAGTGTTTCACCTTGATTGAGCTATGGTTTGCTGTAGTCTTTAATTGAGTATGACAGGTTTCTCCCCAACTGTAAGTGCTTTGATTCATGTTTCAAAGCTGCTGTGCCAGGTGAGCTTTGCGATCTCTCACTGAAGTTTATTGAGAGTCTTAGCTGAGGTCTTGTATCACATTACTCTCTTCCTAATTATGTTTAGAAGCAAAGACAGCGAAGAAGTCTTTCACAGTCAGGATAGGGCTGGTGCAGAAAAGCAAACACATTTTGTGATCACTGAAGAGTAATCTCAGATGCACCCTCTCAAAATACTTTTTTCTGGGGGGGGTGCTTTTTATTGTTTCCATATTTACATCTGGACTAAACTTGTGCTCTTTCATACAGCTATGATGCTGATTGTTAAAGCTTAGTAAATATGAGTAATATGGGGTCAGGCTTCTCATTCTGTCATTTGCTTACAGTCTAAAAACTAGACATTAGACTGAACACAAGACTCAGCCTCTCTATTTCTAAAAAAGAAAACACTTCTTACTTTGCAGATTAAATCATCTGCTTGGAATGAGTCATAATTGTCTACTTCCAGGAAAGCAGAAATATTAATAATGAGAAAATACCAAGGTTGTGTCTGTCTGCCTCTCCCCAGTACCTATGGGCAAATTGGGTATTATCCAGTCAGCTTCCTGTAGTTTATTTTCTGTAAGGTAAATAGAAAATGTCTACAGCTTCTTTAAGATGCAAGGACAGACATACCTTCAATTAAAATTTTACAATTAAATGCAGGTATTTAAATTTTGTTTCAAAATGTAGATGGTACATAACCAAGAATTACTTGTTAGACAAGGCCTTTTCCTATTCAGCCTGTCCTCTATGATCTGTCCCAATTATTTAACAGATTCTGAAGATTTAATTTCTAAACATTTCCAAGTGCCTACTGTGTATGTTGCACATTCAGGAAAAAAATTAAGTAATTTCAAAAGTTTCACATTTGATACTGCAAGAGAAACTTGAGTGGTCTGAAAACTCTAATGTAACAACTATAAGGTAAATAAAACACACATAAGCAAACCATTGCATGTCTTCAATGTGTGTAGCAGAGAATCTATTGTGGAGCAGTATTTTTCATCCATATGATACTCTAGTTTTCTCTCTTATCTAATTGTGATTCTTACCTAATTGTGATTCTCATCTGTGTACTTACCAGAACAAGACAATGAACAGTTCAAATATAAGCTGTAGTTGACACACGTGTATTTCCTTGTATTCTGAAATAGTTAATGGAATGCAGCAGGTCTACAAAAATAGGAGCATCCAAAATAATAAAGGAGTTCTAACTTCAGAGGTCAGTGACAGCTATCCACATGGCTGTCTTATACTATTAACTTTAGGTACTTCAGAATGACCCTCCTGTCCTAACGTTGCAGCCTTGTCAACAGAGACGAGATCTTCCGCTGGGCAGCTATGTTCAGGGCACCTACTTCAGTTTACCCTCTGGAAGAGGCTACTGCTTCCTCTCATCTGAATCCTCTCATTAAACTTTGACATTTAATTCTCTCTCTCATACCTATTTAAAACCATTCTTGATATGAACTCCAAGCTCAGAGAAAAAGGAATTTGTACTGGGAGAGAAACATTTCTGATACAGAAATTGTAAATGAAGATAAACAGAGGAAGTTGTCAGATATATCTAAAAGAAAAATAATTTGACAAGATACATTCATTAACTCTTTGTTCTTCTTCAATACAATGATTTTCTGTTCTTTTCTTCAGGCATTCACACTTCTCAATTTGGAAAAGATGTTGTTTTCAAGTATTGGCACTTATTGGGGTGGTTTTCTTTTGCTCCCTGCAAGAAAACAGCACTGACAGAAGTAGAGCTCTTAACTCATAATCTGTGTCTCGGGCATCCTGAGACACCTGGCAGGAAAAGTATGCTCCTATTAATGTATTCTGAATAGGTCAGTGACCAAAATGCTGACAGGAGCACACACTGCAGGGATTTCTGCAAATGGTGATCTACACTTAGAGATTTGCAACAGAAATAGTGGAGCTTGTGTGAATGAAGCACGAGTGGAAATTCATGTTTAAGCACCAGAAGAAAACAGCAGAATAAGGAGTTATAATAACAGCTAGAAATAACATATTGCTCTTAGGGTACCACTTCCATCACACCATTCTCAAAAATAACAGTTCTGTGTCATGGCCTTCATTCTGACAACACCACCAGAATAGAAGATGCAGTATGATCTAAAAAGGGCTCTGCAACAAGAAGGCAAGTAATAGAAGCATCGTTCAAACATCTATTCAAACAAGGGAAAACCATGTGAGGTGAAGTAAGCAAGCTTCAGAGGCAAAGGACCACCATCACAACTGATGATTCCAATGGGATATAAATGTGTTGCCAGCAAAGAGGAACTGACAAGATGCAGGCAGTGCTTGCCAACTCGTATCCCTTCTCAGCTGTCTTGTGAACAAGTGATCCTTGTTAGACTACTCATATGCACACACCACCCTGGCACTTGTCAGTGTGGAGTGGATAAAGTCTACTTACCTGAAGATTTTGCATTTAATTTATTACATAACTTTCCCTGCAGAGAAGTTCAAAATAGGGGAGGTTTTTTCCTATATTTTCTCACTTCCTAAGCACCCCACAGCACTTAAGGGTTATTAGTGGCAATACTTGTAAAAAGAGAAATTTAGGCCAAATAGGTTTATGAACTGTGGTGTCATAGAGTGTAGCAACACAACTATAAGAATTGTCAGTTAGTAATTCAGGACATTCTCTTTGTTACAGTAAAAGTCTTCTTAAGAATAAGTCCCACATGATTTATGCAGTTCATACTTAAAGTTTTGAATATTCATAGCAATCCCCACAATCTGTAGGCAAAATATATCCACAATAATTCACAAACCATTTAAAATAATTAGTACGTTGGAGGATTTTCACTCTGTGATCAATAATTGAACAGTTAAAGGGGTAAAATCTGTCAAATGAATTATTCATGGTAAACGTCTCACCCAGTGCAAACACAAACTTCAAAGAACACAGTCACGTTCTGTTTCTTCAGAAAAGTAATAGTGGATTAACAGCAGCAATGTCTGAGATCCCACAAGAAGGAGCTCATGTTTAGTGTGCTGTGGGGCTCGTATGGGAAGCAATAAATGGTTCAGCATAAGCCAGATAAGCCAGCCTTGAACTGACAATAGCAACTTTATCAATAAACCTGATGTTGACAGCCTCAGTACCAATATTTTACGTTTCCACTAGCGTAATCAAATCAGAGTCAAATCTAATAATCCCATTTAACAGCAGGCAAGGGTAACACTGCACAAACACTCAGTGTAGGAACACGCAGCATACAAACAGTCCACAAGACACAAACCAGCTTCTGATGCAGTTCAAAAGGGGGAAAACCACAAACCATTTCCTAGTTCCTTGGCAAGCAGTATAAAGTGTGATGGCCACAGACAGCAGAACTGAGGCAACAGACAACACCTCTTTTTTTCAAGTGATGTTTTTGCTATAGAAATTTAGCAGGATTTTTTTAATCATTGCTTTTAAATCAATTAACTGTTTTATGACCTTTTTTTCCCCCATTCTTTTTCCTCTTCTGAGTGCTATTAAGTATCATTAACTACTGATTAGATAAAGAGTAGAGAAGTCTGGAATCCTATGCTGGGGCCTCCAGATGTTTTTTTAAACTGATCTCGAAAATAGTTGCAAATATCACTATTTATCAACTTAAAATTATATTTCAAAATAGTATTATTAATAGAAAAATAACTTGTCAAAAAAGATTAATAAAATACCATTAGAAGACACGGATTTTCTAGCTTTATTAAATCAGTCTCCCAGGAGAAAATTGTGTTAGAAGAAGATCATCTCAGTGAATATTCCTGTGCATGTGTTGAAGATTATTTTTTTTATTAGCTCAATATATTAAGGCTACAGTTATACACAAGAATTACTATCCTGATTTCTTATCACCAGTGGTACAGAGCACTCAAGCACTACTCTTTAATGAGTACTTTGCTAAGAAATATCTTATTCATGGTTTAGAGAAAAGGAAGGATTATTACAACCTCTAAGCTGCTAAATTCATTTTAGAAAAGAAACAACACAGAACAGGAAGCAGAATTGAAAAATATGGAACTGCTGCACAGTTTAGCACAAGCTACAAATAAATCACTCCACCTCTGAAAGCAGGGACGTTTCCCCTCACCTGACCTCTATCTAGTCACTCTGATGAGTAGAAGATAGAAGAAAATGATGGATCTTTGCTCATTCTTACTATTTTCTATTTCATAGTCTGGAACTAAAAGATGAAAAACTCATGTGATGAGATTTTAATGCCATGAAATATGAAAGACAGTTAAGATACGAGTCCTGATCTTATGAGTACCTGGAAACAGTGAAGTACACCACTGTTCTCCAATGCTTTCTATAATTCAGGATATTAAAATGCTTGTACATAATTTGCACCTATATTTCTGTTTTGAAGGAAATAGGGCTTGGTTTAATAAATTCACTTACACAGTAAAAGGAAGCACTAGGAACAGAAATCTTAAAGGAGCTTTGGGAATAGCGGTTTACAACAATATAGCTAATATAAAGACACTGCGAGGTGCCGAGATGCAGACTATTTTCTCAGGGCTTAACCAATACTTAAGAGTTGGCATCTGTGACAAATTGGTTCTGCATTATTAGTCAGACTTCAGGCTATCGTTGAGGCATCAATCTTTCATTCCATGGCATCTGCTCATTCACTAACCTGTGTAGCTCTGTGTCAGATAGTCAATTTTTGTCCACGGATTTGATAGATGTTAATGTGATTGTTTCATCTACCATCCTTTTGTTCTAGTGATGATGGTTCAAGCTTTACTTACTGAATCTTTTAAGACTCAAGCTTGATTGGATAATAAGTCAGAAGTCTTGAATTAATCTCCCTTTCCCTTCCGCCAAAGAACAGAATTCTCTGCTTAAGATACATTCAGTTACTTTGGGTTTTTGTCCCTAAATTGTAACTTTTCCCTATGCCAAGATGGATAAATGAATCATTCAAATGATTCTGTGATTCTGGAAATATTTACAAAGCATGAAACTCTACAGATCAGATAAATTATACATTAACATAAGGTTGTTTAATCATATCTGATCCCTCTTTAAAAATACAGACTCTGAACCAACAGTTTTTAAAGTCAGTAGGGTAAGTGATATCTCAATGATAATATTCAGCGTTATGAACTCAAAATAAAAACTACATAGTGGAAAGGAAACCTCACCTAAAGCAAAGATGAGGTTTGAGCAGTTAGATAAACTGTGTGTCTGATGGAGTTATTTTCTAAAGCCTAAGAAATGATCTGACATTTTTAAGTAGATGAGACGTAGCTCATGTAAAATGATGTTGATTATGAAATCATAAAAACATAGAACTTTTTTAGTTTTCAAAATATCCCAGAGAGGGTTGTGTGCCTCTTGTGGAATTGTGTGGTGTAAAACTGCAGTTCCATAATAAAACTAATATCTGTTTGGTGCTACGGTTTCTCTAATTAGTATTGCTGTTATTACATATCTGTCAAACACAGGATGGACCAACAAAACCTAATTAGCTGTTTAAACTCATTTATGTGCCACATTTAATCTTGTGCTTGTCACATTTAAATTTGTTTAAACCTTAATAATATTCAAGATCATGCACTTGTTTTAAAGGCAACATGTGTTTGAGCCATAATGAATTGCTGATATTAAAATATTCATTATGGCTCAGACAACTTTTCTTTATTTTCTAGTTGATCCATTTATCTTTCCTACCAGATTCATGAGGTGGTTTTACTCAAGCTAGTGACACTCAAATCGAATAATTTGGTTTGCATTTTTTATGTTGTTAATTCAGCCCTATTCCTGATCACTAAGCCTCTATAATTTTGACACAGACTATGAATCCAGCTGAATATAAGCACTTAATACAAATATTTAATTTGTATTTCAAATGAAACATATACACTAGCTTCATTGCCTTCAAAGATTCTAAAATATCTGGGAAAACTTACTGGAGTATCTTAACTTTTTTTTGTAAGTATTTTGCTAAAGATTTGAAAGAGATGTGGAGCTACTTCAGCTGTCAATATTGAGATGTAATAATTTCCTGTGATAAAAAGAGATGTTAAGAAATGTCATCACTTAACCTGTGCATCTCTGAGTTCACATTCTCAAAAGTGGCAGCACATGTTTGCTATTTTGAGATGTCCCACCAGTCCAATTTATGCATTGGTTATTTAAGAAATACATGTTATTAGGAAGCAATAGAAAGGTATACCAAAAACAGAAAAGTGGGTTTTATAGAATACTTGCATTAAAGTTTCATGCATGAAGAGGATGTAGGACTTCCTACAGGAGGGCAATTAAGTAATTAATTTTTAAGGTTCCTTAATGCTTTTATCAAACAGAAAATGGATAACAAGGGCCTTCCCAGAGCTTTATGTAGGAAGCAAATAATGAGCTACTACAGACATATCTCAGTAGCTGACACAAGAATTGAGATAGAGGATCTTTCATGACTTAGAACCTAGAATAATTTCTGCACATAACATCATTGAGAAGTCCAAATGCATTTGAGGACCTGAGCCTTAGATTAGACTGACAAAGGCAAGTTTTGGGCATACTGACAAACTCCACCTCACGATGCCACATTACAAAAGGTGTCTGTGGAAAACAAACATTGAGTGATCAGACTCCTAACACTTGTCCTGGTAAGGAGCAGAGACAGGAGGCAGAGGCAACTGTCTTCTGTAAAACCTTGGGGAATCCAAAGGTGAATTCAAAACTCAAAATTTCAGACCTACCTACAGTCTGGGCAGGATCGTTCACTCCCACATTGTAAGGAATGCTGTAGTATGTTAAAATCAAAATATCCACTCGTTAAAATACAATATTGTCATAAAGTGTTGGGGCTTTTTTTAAAAAAAAGACACTGCCTTTACATAGTGGATCTGATCTACACAGTGGATGAGCCTGTATTAAGTCAAGAAATATCTATATCCAGAATCAAAGCATAGTCAACATATTTTTCTTATATTTATATGAAGGGGGTCCAATAACCTTTATCTTGGGAAGAGTAACAGCCTTCAGGTGCCAAAGTTTTAGTACTTACACTATAATAACCTTGTATGCTAGTGCTAATAACAGGAAATAATGATAATATACTGTAAAAAAGGCTAATTTCCTGTTTTCCTAGACAGGTCCTAAATATACAGTTGCAAAAATTTCAATCTGTAAACAAAAACCACCATTAGCATCTTGTAGGGAACTGTGCAAACAGAAATGTATTCTAGGCAAACTTGTCTGTCCACCAGCTTTAGACACCTTTTGCCACCTGCCACACAAAGCCATTAAAAGGCATAAGTGGCTATCTAAAATGGGATCTTATTCACATTTTCAGGTAATATGATTGTACATCCTTCTGGATGAAGATACCTAGGGGAAGGAAGGCAATTAATATTTATGTTCTGCACTGGGGCATGTACATAAATATTTGAATACATGTATTGACAAGGGATGGTGAGAAAGTAGTGGTGTTACACTAACTGAAATCAATTGGTAGAGATTTTTGCCTTAATGAAATTACTTCATGTGTCCTACTTCAACATCTTCAAGGAAAGAAAAATAATATGAAATTTAAAGATATGCAAGGAGAATTTACTAAGAGAAAAGGAGAGCATGCACGCAATAAGACCTCCTCCAATAAGCTAAGGATATATATTCAAAGTGAAAAAAAGAGAAAATATATCTATCTTGGCATACTATTATTGCTTATTATATATATTTTTAGTAGTAGCAAGGATAGTTTTTTCATGTTTAATAAATCTTTTTAGAAAAGAAAAATAAGGCAAAAATTGAAATATTTTTTCTTCTTTACTTCTTTCCGACACGAATGGGAATTTACCACACAAAGTCTCACCATGAATCCTCTAAAATACTAGGCTAAGTTTTTCTGATAATCCTAATACAGATGTACTGAACAACAGAAATTTACGCTCAAAGTTATTGATGTTCATGTTAAGACAAAAGCCTAATTCTTGCTTTAGACACTGCTGAACTCTCAGGGAGGAAAACACTGACTTTCACGTCTGTGTTAACTACTTCGTTTAGGTTTTTTTCTCCTCTTTTTCATTCTCTGCCCTGATCCAAGAGGTTGATTCTTATTCTACATTTGGTGTACAGAGAATATATTCTAAATTGGCCTTGTCAATACAATTCTTTGCAAGTGATAAGTTGCAAGTCCTTTTGTGTTTACTGTGAGTGTAGCTGCTCCAAGGAGAAGGAAGTTTTTGCAGCTCATGTGTGGTGCAATGACTAACAGGCCAAAGAAATGTTCCAGAAATAAAACAAATGAGAGAAAGAAGCAAACAAGAGCACACAGCTTCTTTGGCCTCAGATTAACCATAGCACTGTGCGAGTTTCCTGTCTTAAATCAGATAATTCAGGCTTTTAATACACTCCCTCTGTAAAACAGCTTGCTGCATTTTTTATAAATTATATATCCTTTCTCAGGTGTTATAACTCGAATAGCAGAAACCTAATTGGAAGCGTGGTGATGATCACATGTCATATTGCCACCTGTACCTTCTTGAATAGAGGTCTGGAAATGCTAACCAGCCTTCTCAAACTTGATAGTGGAGAATTGCAGCTTTGAAAGTCAGATGAATATTGCATCTTACATTTATCTTTGCTGTGCAGACCTGTGGCACGACGATGCGCTGCATATGGAACAAGGAAATAGCATAGTAAATCTGCAGAGCAGGGCCCTATTCCCACATTTAGGCTTCTAAAACTGACACAAAATAAAATAGCATGAGCAGTGGAATACACCATGTTTCTTAGAAAATTTCATCACATTTTCTCATTCATTCTGAGATATTCATTTGTCTAAAAGCAATTAAAGCTTAATTGCTGCATAACCTGAATAACTTAGAAATGCAAATTAGGATAGCAGGCAAGCAACTATGTGTTCATTAATTTCTTTGTTATCACCATCTGTTTAATCAAAAAAATGAGTTTTACTGAATGACAGCTTGCTAACTATATAAACGTTTTCCTTAATTGAAAATGTCTTTTGCAATTGAGGTCAGCATCTGACAGAAATTGTTTGAGCTTTTGCAAAAACATTTTATCTAAACAAATTGTAGTATTTTTAAATTCACATTAAAAACACTGCCAACATATGCAATGTTATTCAAGAAATGACATCTTCACATTTTTAATGCAAAGTCATAATTTTAGAAAAAAATGATTGCTTTGGGAAAGTAATGGTTATTACTGTTGATTTGCCTTTTCTCATAATAAGTATATGTGATTTATCATCTTTATTATGGATTATTTTGAAAACTTTATAAAATCCAGACTCAAAGCATGAGTACCTCTGGCAAAAAAAGAATCATCTTAAGAAGGAAGGAATGCTTCAAAATATGAACTGTATGATGTGGTTTTTGTATTTGGGAATTAATGTAGTTATTCAAGTAGAATCTTTTTCATAAAGAAGTCGATCCATTACGTAAAAATACAACCCTTATATCTCATCTATATCAGACTCCTTTTATTCATTCAGAAAAAAAAATTATTCTACTACATTAATGCACTTTTTAATGTTCTGTGAGTACTGGATCTGACATTGACTTTGTCTGTTTAGACCAGCTCAGAACTGTGTACTTGAGAGACAGATCTACAGATAAATAATTTACATGCCTGCAAGCTCACCATGTTTCAACTGAAATTTAAGCTAACAGCACCATACTTTCTGAGAGATCAGTAAAGTAATTATCTAGCACTGAAATCCCAGAGAAATGAAGGACACTGTTATACTACTGTACTACAAACTCATCAATTATTCACCTTTTGTTGTTTACACAATTAATTATATAACTGTTATAATTTAAGTTCTATTTGCCTTCTTCTATTACACTTAAGAGAAACTTTATATTATGATCTCTACATCAGTACAAATGTATTTACAGAGTACAACAAAATGCCTTTATTTAAGTGGTGATAAAGATGACAATGTATCAGTGATTTGCACTTAAAAAAAAATCACCAAGAATTTATTTTCTGCCATGTTTCTACTTGCTGCATCCCCTTTTGCAATGAATTACTGGGGTAACTGTGAACTATATATTGCCTTTTAAGTATTTTACTACTGGACTAATAAAAAAAAAAATCAGGCAAGGTGTCAGGGCTGTATCCCTACCCCCTAAACAAAAAGAGTTAACTGACCAATGGCATTGGTGAGAGCCTAAGAACACAAAATTAGAGCTGGACTACTGGGCTCAGTCATGGGGTTTGGCAGCTCCCTTGTGTGTAGACTCTCTATGCTCAATTAAATGATCTTTAGATTTTCTAAGTGTTGTATAAACACCACCTGACATTTGCAGACTCTTCCTAACATACAGAAATAAACATTATGATTCTCACTGAACACCAAGCAACTTTTCCACACCAGAAGAATCCAGTGCACATTAAACCCCAGACGTACATGGGCCATTTCTATTAGAGACACGATGGCGACTCAGTTGGACATTGTTATTGTGGGTAAATCCATAGTTTTATCAAATAAACAAATTCCTTATGAACAAAATTAATTCTTGGTAAGTAAGTGCAAGACATTTTTGTTTTCTTGTGATCTGGGTCCTTTCCAAAATGAGTGTGGAAATCTTTATGAACGTGTTCTCATGGAGTTACAGTGAAACCACATGGAATATTTAGCTGATAACACAATACAAACACTTATGTAGGAAATACAGGAGGGTGAAAAACAGTGGAGAAAATTAGCAGATAATCCCACTGGAAAAATCATAATTTTCCCTAGTTCTGTGTGAGACTGGCACTGAGCAACTGATATCTATTTGGAAAACTAAGATCCACCACTTTGTCACAAGGGTATATGAAAGATAAGCAAGTAGTGATGATGAAAGACTTTGATGCTGTAATTATATTATAAAAATAGTCTTCATAAAGAGAGATAATGAAATATATGTAAGCATTGCTTAAATATACAAATCCGGTTTGATTTTAAAACAGACGTTTCTAATTTGTAATGAAAGATTAAAACTCAACAGCTGTTATAAATCTGTTATACCACGGTATGTGACAGCACTGGAGCTTCATTAAATATTTGTAAATAACCAATGGAACACAATATGCCTTTAGACAAGAACATATTTAAGTGGTCAGTATTTGTCCAGCACACCTGACTGTTAGGTGTCACGGTTTGAGTTTGTCATTCCTCCTGTACCAGCCAGTACCAGGAACACATTCATGGGCCGTGGCACAAAGTCATCAGCTCTCTCAGCACTATAAGAGGCTGTGTAAACATAACAGCTTTGCCTTGAATAACTTCTAGTATCCCCCAGCCCCCACTTCCATGCAGGATCTGTGCCAACATACATCTTTAAAAACAACCAACCAGCAAAACCAAACCGTAAGTTACAAGTTCTTACAAGAGTTGTTTCGTCAAAGTTGCACACTCCGAGTGTTTAGAAGAGTTAATTTGCAAGCACTCTGTCCACATTTTTATGCCTCAAAGGCTTGGTTGGACTAGACGTTTCTCATCCTTTCACTAGATGGCAATATTGCACTACATTCCAGTGCATAAGTAACTTAAAATAAACGAGGCGCAAAGAAAGCCAAGCAAATTGTTATCAGTGCCTTGGAAAAAAGTTAAGATATAATTTCATTAAAAATGAACTTCAATGTCTTGTATTTCCACAGATTCTCCTACTAAGAAACCATGCTCTAGTTCTTAGACAGTTTAGTGTGGTTTTACTTCTCCCTGCACCCCCACCCACCCAGAAATTATAGAAATGTTACCGTTACTAGTTCTAATCAAGAAGGATTGTCAGTTCCTATTTTTATATACATGATAAACAAAGGGAAACTGAAGTCTAAGAGAAAAAAAGTACTTAATGTTATTATTCAGAATCATGAGCACAGTTTCTTCATGACACCTGTTTATATGGTGGCATTGTTTAGAATCCTTATCATGAGACGTTTCTAATCCATATAGTTTGCTGATTTTTTCCCTATCCTCAATCATAAATCACATGGAATTAATTCTCTTAATTTGAAATTATGTCTGTTTGCACTATTTCCTGTATCTTTACAGCAAGAAATAAGCCAAGCAGGAAATACTAGATGAGGCAGAAGAATGATTTGACGGTGAAAGGGAAGGAAAATTGTTTAGAGAAGAAGAATGAGAAAGTTACAGTGACAGGACCTGCTTCTGAGTTGTGGTCTAAACTTTAACTGGACCAGGAAACAGAACCTCAGTCAAGCCTGCACACTTGGGTCAGCAGGCAAAAGATATGTTTTCTTTTTTTTCTTTTTTTCAGATTCAGTAGCTGTGTAACCTCAACAGGAAAGATTGAAAGAGTTTGATTTCAGATGACTGAACACCCATATGCTTCAGGCATATTTCCAGTTGGTAGGAAATAAGGTATTCAAGATTCAGGTTTTGAGAGCTGATAACTTGTGTTAGTGGAGACAACATGCAGACTGTAGAGAAATTGCTTTAATGATGAAAGGTGATCAAGAATCAGTCCTGATGACAGCAGTCTTATGTTTCCTACACAAAGCTACTCTTCTCCACTGGAAAACTTTACCTGTTTGGCAAATCAAAGCAGGAAAAACAGTTCTGTACTGGCCCACTGGCAATAAAAAAACCTTGATAGTTCTCTCTTTGGCTTTTAAAAAAATTATCTTGTGTGATCTGGATAGGATTGACTGCTGAGTGTTCCAGCTGTAGCATTTACTGTAATAAGATATCTAAATTTTACAGGGAGGGAAGCACTTCTTCATAATAGCATAAGCTTGTTGGAAACAACAACCCAAGATACACACAACTCCCTTGGGCATATTTAAGAGATAGCCAAATAGTTAATTCCAGTAGGCATCCAAGAACTTACAGTCCAGCACTGACTTACTAATGACTATGCATGTAACAGCTGTAAACCAAGGCAATAAACCTTGTATTAGTGCTTATTGTAAGCCATTAATTTCTTGACTGAACTAGAAGATCATTATGCTCCAACGGAAATGACAATTTCAGATGTGAATCTTTTAGGAGTATAAGTAGTTTCTTCTAGATACATATCATTTTAAAGCAATTAATCAACTGTACCATATAATCCATTTAATCTCTTTGTTGATCTTTCCCCCTTCTCCCTGTAACCAACAATTTCCTTTGGTTCACCTGTTCTTACTACTTTTCTTTCCAGTGTGGACTAACAATTAGTCTCAATTTGCGTTTAGCATTGGAAGATGCTGGTTTAACTCCATTTAAAATCCAATAGAGTGCCATTTATACTGGAGATATTTAATTCAGTTTTAGCATTTCTTTCCCCCCCCTTTACAATTACATCACTTGGTATAATAAGAGACATTGGCTCTGCCTACAAACCTTGTCCTACTAGAGATCCTTTGGAATAGCAAAACACCACTGATACCTTCCCCTGGAAAGTGACAGAGTGAAAATCCATGGAAACAGAATAAATCTAATCCAGTTCCTTACTGAATTAGGTAATAACATCATCCATTTGACCACATATCAACACAAAGGTAACTGTATTTTTGCTCTAACTCATTTCAGTGAAAGGCTGTAGAACCTTGCTTCTAATGAATTAGAAACATCTTCTCACTTCTATATATATCTCATCATACATAGACGATCCACTTATTATTCTGAGTTTATTCAGTATTCAGTAAAGTCAGTCATTTCTTACAAAGCTAAATCATTGGCTTCTAGACCATTTGCATAAGAGTGCTCCATCCCATTTTTAATATGTTCCAATTTGCATTTATCTGTCTTGAGAATGGGAGACAGGTTATAAACTGTCTTCAAAGCCCTCTCTGTAGTTTCTCTGCAATGAAATTAAGTATTCCTTCCAGAACTATGGAGAACTTAACTAACATGGTTTCACATCCCCATAAAACTCTGGAGAAACAATGTTGAAATGAAGAGTTTTAGGAAATACTTGTTTGCTGCAATCACCTTGGGTATATTGTCTACTACTAAATCATACCTCTGTGACAAGCACCAAGAAAAAGCATAGCAAATAGTTGTACCATTCAAGAAATAGTTCAACAACTGTATTCCAGTTGAGGTATCATCAGATCAGTTTCAATCATGGAGGGTTATTTCATCCTAACGCATTTATTTCCCTCGCTGTTTCCTATTTTCTTATGGGAGGGAAGGGAAAGGAGAAATCTTATGAATTTAAAAGCTAAGGATATGTTTTGCTCTTTCAGAGAGGTTAGAAGAAGGTGAGGTTAAGGAGCAAGCTTAATGTATAATTTTTAGTATTCTATTTGAATAGAATTTAAATTAGATAAGATGTACACCAGAGTATTTTTGAAGTGCACGATGCAGGATACTATCAAATTTCTCTCCTTGCTTATTAAATTGGTAATAGAATAACAAAGGACAAATGCGTCCTCATTTAAAATCATATTTAGTATACAAATCACTAATAAGGAGGGTTTGCAAAAGCTCTGGTGCAAATTGCATATCAACTTAAAGGGTAAAGTAGTCAGAGGAAACATGGTTTGTGTTTTAAATACTTTAAACCCTTTTACCAAGCTCAGACATTCTATTTATTATATCTATATAACATCATCTTTACACCTACAAGTGCTTCCAGTGAATACTGAAAATGTTTTCTGCATATCAAACATTTACACATCAAATAGAAATGGAGAATGGGCATTCTGGTTGCAATACACATCAAGAGAGCACAGCAAAAGTCTGGTGGCAGCCTCATTATTTCAGAATCCTGACTTGTGGCTCAGAAGACTAAAGGAATTGAGAATGCACCCGACAACTTATAGTTATATACGGATATTTGGTTTTAGTAAGTTACAGTAATTCAAAGCAGGCTCTAAGCAGAGGCCTCAAATGTGTCTTGTTAGCTGTGAATAAATAGAAGGCAATACACCAAACAACACACATCTTGCTGATGTAGATGCTAATATTCTCTGGAGAGACTATAGTGACCTGGTGGCTGAGGTAGTATCCGATAGCAATTCTCCAGGAGTTCAGGGACAACTGCCCTTCTTCTTGACAGTACCACCACCAATTACACTCCAAGGTACAGCTCTATGCAAGTTCTTACAGGCAAATCAAAAAGAAAAATCTGAAAACTTCACGTTTCAAAGAACAGTCAAACTACTCAAGAATTAAATTTCACAAGTACCTGTCTGAAAATAACAAAAAAGGACCGCATTTTTAATTATAGGTTGGCCTTAAGATGAAGTCTTGACAGCTCTGTAATCCACGACAGGGGGCAGGGGGAATCACATTGCAGTTAGCTGATCCCATGACATTTATTTCATTTTTTCAATGCAATGAAATCTGAAACCAGACATTGGTTTTGATTTGCCCCTAACCTAAAATTCAGCTCAGACATAAAAGAAAGTCAGAGCTTAATAGCCGTACCTCATACAAATGTCAGAAAACATGGACGACCAGGGAAGGAAATGTCATGTCTGATTTTCAAAATACTCAGATAATTCTTAGATTCTGAATTGAGTTTGATTTGTTCTAGTGAGTTCAACACTGTTTCCTTATGAAACTATAGTGATAACTGGTATTTACAACCTGTTCAGAAGTTTTATGCATGCACTGAACCTTTACAATTACAAAATTGCAATAAAAAGGAATTATTTAAGATTAGATTAATCAATCTTAGACCTCAGACTACATATTTGATTTCAATCTTGTGTGACAGATCTGTAGAACTACATCTATTTACTGCTTCCTTCGTGGTTTTTTTGTCCCTGAATCAGGATAGAAATTTATTATTTCTTAGAAAATGTGGACTATACATGGACACAACTGTAAGAGAAACTTAGAGAGATAGTGTTTATTAATTCCAATAACAGACACTTCATAGACATGATTGCTTATTGGACTAATCCTTATACCAATGAAGTATAAACTAATTCTCTATCACTTAATGCCATTTTACTTAATTGGTAGCTCCCACTCAAGAGTGGCAACACATGAGATAACATTCAAGTTTGATAGGACAATGACAAAAGAAATACTTCAGCTTTGTTTTTCTGGCAACTGAGGAGAACCAAAGCATCTAGGAAGAAATTATGCAACTCTGGGCCATCTGAGAAGCACGTACTTATTAATAAAAACCCCAAACGACAAAACAAACAAAAACTTGCACACCACACCACCCTACTTACGTAAGGGGTTTTTTTTTTAAAAAAAAGCAGCCAGTCACCATTTGCATGCTTTGCTGTAGAGAACCAAGAATTTCTGCAAGAGGGTAGTAAATATAATGTATCTACTGATTTTTTAAAGCCTTTATTGAGAAAGAATATTTAAATAATATTTGAAGCAGCAACTTTTTGTGTTCTAAGAATGACTTCTCCAGCCTATGTATTCGATTAATTTACTAGTGGCAAAGGGATGATTTAGGAAACCATCAGCTACTCTACACAGCCCCCCAGAGGCTCCACTGTTCCCTTACTCCTCAGTCTTTGGCTGATAACACATCTCCAGTCCATCCTATTCCTGCATATTGCAAGCCTCATAAAAAGTCTTCAGACAATCATTGCATTCCTGAGATCCCTGGAAAGGAGTGGTACAGGAGAGCAAATGGAGCCAAGGAGACAAAGTTCACAAATTAAATTAACAGATATTTTAAAGCACCAACATAATTATATATTATGGAACTTCAAAGCTCAACAGTCATGTAAACTTTTCCACTCTCCTATAAAATATATTTAACATTAAAAAAGTCACGGGGATCCATTCCCAGGTCCACCAAATTTTAAATAACCTATTGATATAGGATGACTAAGGCATTTCAGTGTCTGTAGTAAAGTAGCACAAAAGGGGATTATATTGGCACCACCCGGGCAAACACAGACTGTGTCCTTATGCTCACTTACCCATTCGTATTTGGTTCAACTTGGGCAGCTTTTATCCCCGTCGAGGGAAAAGCCTGCACCCCCAAAGCTGCTCCCCTCCTCTGCCCCCTCCAAATCACAACCCTCCTGTTACCTCTCCCAACCGCAACTCTTTCTACATTAGAATTTAACGGGGGGCAAGATTATATGATAATCAAACTTTTACTGTATTTATTTAATTGAGAACTCTTGATGTGCAGATTTCAGGGTATGTGACTTCATTTTTAGAATTTCTAACGGTAGCTGGGTTTTCCAGATGGAGAGATGATGGCATAAAGCACAGCACGTATTTGTATCCATGATTTTCTGCTGTTATGTCTCTAGCTGAATATTCATTATGAATTGATCACCGTATTTTATTGGTATGTCTCACTGACACAGATTGGCTCTGACTCCAACTGCCCCTCAATGTGTTGATTCACCAACTGCTAGAAAATCTTATTTATCAGCTTTCTTTCAGGGCTAATATTTAGGGGAAAAAAGCTTAAAATAAAACATAGAAACAACTGAAAAAAGAATGAAAACAGGAAAGCAAAAGAAAGCCCTTCTTAAATATGAGATTGCATCAAATTCTATCCAGTAATCGTAAAGAAGATCATCATTGTCCAAGCTCGGCCTAAGCAATACTCTGTAGCATTTGTATCTCCATGTTATTGCAAACGGCTTCAGCAGACCCAAAGAAAGCTTTACCGAGGCAGCACCTCCTGCTTTCCTTCCCCAGACGTGTAACAAGAACTGTGCTTATTTGTTTCTGGAAAGTCTATTAACTCAATATCCAAGGTGTCCTGCATTGCACTTGGAAGCTGCTGCCACGTGTCAGCACATACACTGGGCCAATGAGATGACACTCAGCTCACCAAGACTCAAGCATTACTGATGGTATTTTCAAATACAATTGTACAGAAAAGTACGTCTCAAAGCCTATTTTGAACCATTTTGATAACACCTTACTATTTTTACCTTGTTTCCTATAAAGACAGAATAACACTGACTAGCAGAGATCGCTGTGTTACACTGCTTTTCAGTCAGTGATCTGTGACCCTTTACTATTTTCAGAGTCAAATGGCAGTCAGATTAAATAGAGACCATAGATCACGTGATATATTATTACATTTGTCTCTGATTCATACTAACGCTTCCAAACCAATTCTTCAATATAATCAAACCATTTGACATTAGGGCTCCCCAAATGAACCCTGGCTGGAAACCTGCAATTTCAGACATCAGAGGTATTAACCCACCCCAGCATCAGAGAGCAGATGACTATGTCAGACCAATTGTCCAAGTGAGGCTGCCACAAGCCTGATCAATACTAACAAGTGTCATACCAATCTTCAAGTTCAACTTTTCCGGATGGAAAAGGAAAATGCTCATAAAAACTTGCACAAGTTTCGCCCTGTGCCTAGTGGTAAAGTTAGTATCTCACTTTTTGTCAGAAACTCATGACAGATAAGGCTGGGGAGATACCTTTTTGACAACCAGTGTCTACTCCCATCTGACTGCACTTAACCTGGCTGACTTACATTAGGTCAGCAGCCAGTCCCAAACCTATTTTCTGAGGCATAATGAGATATAAAGAAGTGATATGCAGAATCACTACCCACATTCTCTGAATACAGACAAGTCCCATTTGCACAGAATACAGTGAAAAACCATACAGAGAATATAGCTGATAGCTGCTCTCGTGGTACTGGCTAAATACTATGGGCTCACCCCTATTTTACCTAGGGATTAATTAGTGAGATATTTAATTCATTCTGGAGAGTCTTTTCTAATTTGAAGGAAGAGGGCAAAGGCCTTGCATAAATGAGAATGAGATACTTAAAAAGAGTTGTGATGTGTCATTTAAGAACTGAAATTTTAAACACTTTTTTATTTTCAGTGACACATATTGAAATATATTATCACTTGCAATATGGATAACCTTCCAGGAAAAGAATATGAAACTGATATAGGTAAGATAAAAGCCACATAAAAAAAATGTAAGTCTTGCATTGATGAACTTTGTACAGCAGGATGTATAAATAATGTTATACAGAGAGAGTCAATACACCTTCATAATGATGGAAGGAAGTTTGAATGATAAATTAGAAGAACTGGAAAGCCACTTCCACGACAAAATGAGCAGCTCCTTATTTAAGTTTTACTAGTTTCCTGTTCTTCTCATGCACCACAGCCCACCAAACACATCCTTAAAAGGTAGATCATTTTCAGTACTGAAAACACTATGTCACTGTTCCAGACAAATAAATAAATAAATAATACTTATATTACCTTCTTGGACATGCTACTTTAGTGACTCCTTAAAGAGCACATATTTTGCCTCTTCGTAATCATATGTTGAAATTTGTTTCAGCTTAGATTCACATCTCATGAGACTTTAACTTCTTTGCCGAAACGTTTATATGAGCTCAGCTTCACAGAACAATAACTAAGATTTCTTTATAAATAAATGTTATGATTTGACATTTTATGAGTGAGCAGCACTTAAAAGGAAGAGCAACAGAAGTTTATGCCCAGAATGCTAAAACTGCTTGCATGTCCTGCATATGATTCAAGTTTAAGAATTGATCGTTATTGCAAACCATGAAAATCCAATACCTAATTTACTTACAAAGAATAAGTCACAAAAGCTGATACATTCTGAAAGGACATGTCTGTTGTGCTCACAGACAAGCCAACATTTTTGTATGGAAAAAGGAACAACAATGACTCATGACAATAGTGATTGAAACCCTCAATATATCCGATGGCTTAGCTCTCAAATATTTCACTGCTCCTGCTTCTGTGTGTCATCTTGCAACCAGACTGAACACACTAGGCATTTCTCTACGCTTGTTGTACTGTCAGAACCCTGACTGGGTGCCTCAGTGTAATTTCCAAGCACTGAGGTGTCCACCTGATAGAGACAGGAATATCTGGTGTCAATTCAATTATACATATGACCAAAATTTAACAGTGTGGAAAACAAGTTTTGATTGCTTTATTTCTTTTTTGATTGGCAGAGATATTCCAAATGCCAGCTGCACAAGTTATATTTTACTAATACTCCCATTATGCATCTGAAAATAAAATAAACTGTGCACAGCAATGCTTCAAAACTGGATGAACCCAATCACACCCTTCTGAGAACATACTTTCTGGATAGTTGAGATGATTCTCACCAGATAAGTAGACATAAAAAAACTAATACCTGCAGCACTTGTTTCTGCACAGAAGAAAAATCAGGCTCTGCTGTAGCTAAATATGGGATACAGTTGTAATAATATGACCACTATACCATCACTTTAAATGTCAGTATTGATATTCAGCATGATTTCCTATGTATGATGGCTCAAGTCAATTATAATGACAGATAGCATCCTACTGGCTTATCTGATTACCTCTGACCTTTTAACAGCTGCAGAAAGCCAAAACAGCCTGAAAGAAGAACTCATGCATATATGACACAAAGCTGGAAATTCATATCTGAGCCACAGTCAAGAACACATTGAATGTCAGCAGATTTCTGACAAAGCCTATAGCAAATAATTTCTTGGATGGTTTGGCACCACAACTGCCTGTCATTTATTGTAGCTGAGTACTGACAGGAGACATAAACTTGATTAATTTTATATCAATACATGATATAAAAGTCATTACAACACATAGTTCATTTTAAAAACTTGGAATCCACTACCCAAAGTAACCATTCATTTTGATTATTATTTCTTTTATCAGAAGCTTGGTTAGATGATTTAAGGCTGCATGGGCTTCACAGGGAAAAAAACCAATATTAAGTGCAACAGTGTATATTCAAAAATAAGCACAGAATTCTTGAACAACAGATCACTAACCAGCTACTCGGATAAGTCTCTTACTGCCCAGGTGACCTTGCTCATTCCTCAGAGATAACTAGCAAGTGTTGGTCTGATAACTAATTAAAAGCTTACCTTTGTGTTGCCACACAACCCAAATCCTGTTACTTATAGGAATTAACAAACTCAAATATTTTTTTCTGTTTTAACCAACAGAAATAAAAAGGTAGAATGAAATAGTGTTATATTTTGTGGTTCCAATGTAATACTCTCTTCAGTATCTTAGCACTCAGAAGCAGGAGCAGTATGTTGATGTGTATATTCATAACAGACCTGGTATTTACACCACAGCATTGTATGACAAAAATCAAAGCACACGCTCATTTCCTAAGGTAAGGAAGCTTTACAGCCCCAATGCATCCCCACCACCAATGCTCCCAGTCATTATTCTGAAAAAGCCATACAAAATGAAACAGCATCTGATTCTAATAATAATCTTCATAACCTTCAATTAATTTTCATGGAATTCTTCTTCAAACTGGTAATATTGGTTAGAAACTGTTTCAAATCCTCTCTACAAAAAGCTCCATAATCACCAGTAATAGAAGGATAGAATAGCGTTTCCACAGTTCCATAATTAAGACCAAATCTCAGTCGTACTTGACTAAGTACTGCAATTGCCATAATCTTTATCTGCACAACAGTTTCAGTGTTAGAAATCAGTGATACCATAAGTTACCTCAACTGGAAACAAACTGAGAGAATAAAAAGTACAACACAACTACATTTATTGACAAATAAGCTTTAAAGAAAAAACCCAAACAAACGAAATCAATTAAATTCTAAAATTTATGAACTACATTTGTAATCTGGCTAACTGGGAACAATAAAGAGAAAAGTAAAATATCTATAGATAGGCGAAGGCGAATCTGTTGGTTTGTCTACACAGGACCTATTACAAAAGAAATTTACTGCAGACAGTTGCAAAGGTCAGACTAAGAGGGCAGAAACCTTTTGCATCCTGTCAACACTTTTTGGCAAATTTAATTATCCTGAAAGTAGAGAAGTTTGTGAAGCTATGGAAAAGTTAAGGAAGAGCACAAGGTTTGTGTTGAATTTATGAGTGGGAGACAGAAGAGGGGAAAGGACAGATGCTGTTCTTCCCCATCATCTGTGCTAACAAGCCTCAGTGTGATGGACAGCATGTCTGATGTCTTTTGTCCAATGTATGTGTTTGTTTTAGGAGAGGAAAGTCAGAGAAAGAAGGTGGGGTTGCCTGCAGCTTGAGGGGCAAGACTGTTCAAAGGTGGGAGCCTAAAAAAAGAAGAGCCCTCGGGCTCAGAGAGGGCTGTGCAACACAAGCCAGAAAGCCATTGACCTGAGTGAAGCTGAGCTGAGGGCAAGGGTCTGTTCAAGGGCTGGGATAAATCAGGATTCAAAATATATTTTACTTATGTTTTTTCTTACCTACTGACTCCTAGTTGCCCCTAAAAACTAATTATGCTAGTTCATACTCTAAAATGAAAGCTGTTATTCTTGGTTGCTTGCTTTAATTTAAAAACCTTTCTGATCTCCTTGGTAGCTCTTTTTACAAAACAATCTGCCCAGGTCCTTTTAAAGGTCCCATCACACCCACACATCATGATCTCACTCTCACAAGCAGCAGCTGCTCATTTCCTAGGGGTCTGGCAGCACACGTGCATTATCATTCCTTTACCTTGAGAACTCTACCCTGGCCTACATTGTTCCCACAATAAGAATAATGACACCTGATTCAATGGAATGGGAACCTTTGCTCCAATGAGTTTCAGAAAACTAAATATTTAAGATATGAAAAAATGCAATTAGGATAGTAGTATATATCAAACAGTGTTAATAACCTTTATAAGCAGAGAGAATACCCAGTTTATTCAGCTATCATAAAACAAATATTAAACATACTCTGGGAAAAAGAAAAGACATGTTATTTCTGTTCAGAAAAGTAATTAAAAAGTGAACAGAATGGCTTGGCAGCTGCACAATAATCCCCTCCAATATCTCAAACAGCCCATACTGATGCAAGATGTTCTGCCCAGCATCACCAGATAATATCATCACTGCAATCAATCGGATGCTTCCAATTTACTTGAGGTGCTTCTACCACAGAGGAATCAGATCAAAAGTTTCAAGTGAAAAATTGAAATATTTACATATTACACCTAAAAATAATAACTGAGAAAAATGCCAGAACCTGTTATTGTGTTCCTTCAACAAGCATCATAAGAATTTGCTGATTCTGAGACTTAATGGAGTCAATACATGTCTGCAAGAGTACAGCGGTTCCTGCTCTGAAATATGCTACAGGAAAGGTCTGCTATTTGTAAAGCTCTGTATACTTGCTGTAACATCTATTACAACAGAAAAGTCAATTAATGTGCAATCCAAATCTTGCTTTGTAGTATTATCTGCATGCAGAATAAAGTCAGTAGCAGCAAGGGCATGCTATTTCCTTGAACAGTGGAGAAAATGAGGATGGTTTAATCAATACCATGACAATTTAAGTTTTGCTATCCTACTAGTCAGTTCAGTAGACATTTATTGTGCAGGAAAGTAATGTATTTGAAACAGGGTAATCAGAGGAGAAAAGACCAGATAGTGGATTCCTAGGAAGCTAATCCTGTAGCTTACTCCAAGAGACACAAAAGAAATGCTCCTGGAAAGCCTGGCTATCAGATATCCTATATAGCACAGTTTTTACACTTAAATTTATCTTAGAGCTTTCATTTAAGACCCTCAAGTTTTCAAGGTCAAAGAACCTTTCACCCACCGTTCTATATGTGCTCTCTCCTCAAGTAAACGCCGAACCACTGGGTGTTTCACCAGTCTTTCATACAACTGGAAGATGGAGACAAGAAGGAGTTGACAGTGGTGTCATGGCACAGTTGACTACCTCTGTAGCACACTTCATGCAAGGTGAAGCCAACTCACGTGGCCTGCTGACCAACTTGCCAGAGAGAACACTTCATATTTGCCGCGGCGCAGTGCACTTTGTACCAGCCCAACCCCACGTGCTTCCACTCCAGTTCAGAAGCCAAATTAGTGTATTGGATAACTTCTATGAAAAATTAGGGATCTAGTTATTTTTTTGAGCACATCTGAACCAAGGATCCGAGCAAGTAAGTATTGAACTGTAATGCTAAGACCTGACAACTTGATTTTCACATCAAATGTTGAGGTGTTCAAAATAGAGGATAAATCATAAAACGCAGCTAAGGTGGGAAACATAAAAAGGGCCCAAAGAACCTAACCTAACCTCGCTCTCTTTCATAATCTGGTCTCAGTTACCAATAAACTCTAAACTTCTATAGAAGACACCTTCTCTTGTGCTTTTAAACCAGAAACCACAAACCAATTAATGTTTTATGAAAAAATTGTTAAGATTGTTTTTCAAACTCAGATGGTGGTACTTTACAGTAAGTGGACTTTATTTAATGCTCAATTAGATTTTAATTGCTTGGTGACATTATTCATAATCATCAAACCAGCTAATGCTTATTAATAGCTATTTCAGAGAGAGTACAGCACTTCATACCTCTGTGAATTTGAGAAGACAAAACCAAATTTGATACAACTTCCAGATAAACAATCACATTAAGCACACCTCCCCTGCTTTAGCGCTCAGATGACTTTCATATATTGATATTTTAAACCAAACAAAGTACATGCAATATAGAGTAGAGATCAGGGTGGAAACATCTCACAGAACTGGAATTAATTGACACAGCATTAGTGGGGCTGCAGTCAGCCCCATCTTAGTTACTGCTACCACAAGACAATGACATCAGTCATCAGATACACGGGATTTCAGTTCCCTCACAGAAGAGCAGAGATCAGTGTTCAGATACTTTGCTATTTCTTTTTCAACCAGATCCTTTTAATTTTTTAATCAGATATGTCATTCCTCAAATAATTCATTGCAACATAAATGAAGGTTTGATCTTCACAGAGAGCTAGTTATTTCATCACGCCTTTCCCCGTTCTCATTCCTACCCTAATACAAGCATAGGGAAATTTAAGAAAAAGGGGTCATAAAAACTGATAATAAGGAAAAGATACTGAAAGTCACTTCAGTGCAAATGCTGTAAATCACCAAGCAATTACTACCTCACAGTAATTTCTTAATATTACCAGACACTTACAACACCTCCATCTTAAATAACAAAGATACTCTCTGACAGCCAGACATTTTAATGGTTACCTCACTCTCAGTGGTCTTTCCTCATATGTTTCTCCTAAGACAAACCCAAATCCTCCAAAGTGACTTCTTCCCTTGCTGCCCTCTGGGCATAAGGTTTTCGGAGCAGCTGTTTCTAATTGGTATTTTGATGCTGACTGGAGGAAGTAATTAAGCCCTTCATCATTCCCTCTTGACCTGCTGCCTTGTAGGTCATGCATTTCCCACAATGAAGATCAGGCATTACTAGAAAAATAGATTACAGTGTATGAACATTTGAAACATGGATTTAGTTTGTGGACATAATCAACACAGAAAATTCAAGCTCCTGCCACGTAGAACAAGATCTTAATTCTAGGCAATGAGACCGGGTTGGATTTTGGTTTGGGGTTTTTTTTCACTTTTCCATTTTGTTCAGGAGGACTGAGGTGAAGTCCTTCCTGTCTTCTACTGCCAAAACCTCAGGGAAAGGTGACTGTGGCTTTGAGCAGCTCAGTTACTCTAGGAGTGCATACATTTGTAATGGATAGGTATGAGAGAAGACCATGAATTGTTCTCTGGAGACAAAACATAGAACTCAGCAAAGCAGTACGAGAAAATCCTAGGGAAAGTCTTTCTCTGTCATCAGTTTTTCAGGTTTCAACAAAATACCAGCTGTTCTATTCATTCTAATGCTTAGCTTTGTCAGGAGAAGGTTTTTTCTTTCCTATTCCTGTTTCACCACCTAGATGAGTAAAATGTCTAGTATTTAGTTGCCAAAAAACTGTGCTCTCCCCTGATCTTCTACTTTCAGTAAGAGAGTCCCTGTAAAGACCACTGTGTGCAGTTGCCTTAAGTGACCCACCCATTAGCTTTCTTATTCTGATGACTTGCACTGTATCACCCATAGTCAAAGCACATGAGGGTTCTCAGATGCAGATCAACAGGACTAAAACAATGCATGGGAAACAGGTAGGTTATGTGGCCATGAAAGAATCTGTTTTGCAGCTGAAGGGGAGAACTCCATGCCTTTGCCCACCCCACGTGTTCTTTAATGCATGAACAGTTACCACGATTGTATGTTACATCTTTATGGTGTGGTGTTATAACAGCCTACAGCACTATAACAAGAAAGATACTTTTCCTGTTGGAATCCATTTCTATGTCCTTTTCTGAGTCACATTTCTTCTGGTCCTCCTAGTAATTAAAATAATCCCTCTCTCATGTTCTACTGTGAGCAACAATTTTTCAGTTTTAATTACTGGCTTTAAATCAATTCCAAAAGAAAAAAAAATGAATTTTATGCAATATTTCCCGTAATAAATGAATTATTTGATGAATCACATCTAACCCAGTAAATCATCTTCAAACTTTTCCAGAATTCATTTGGTAAAGTTTACTTATGAAATCGTATTCTCATTTCTTTTTGGTATAGATACAGTGAACACTTGATTTTACACACTTGAGCAGTCTCACTTGTATCAAGTATACTTCTTATGCATTATTTATACTATGATGTAGATCAGTCTCAACATGAAATTATCATCTGAACGTTCATTCCCGAATGTAATGTCTTAATTGTTTAATATGTGCTAATTCTCTTAAAATTGCCTCTTAAATCAATAAAAAATGTTTTAAAAACTTATTCTTTTCCAGTCTGCATACAATTTAAAGAGGTCAGAGCTTTTTTTCCTGGAGCATTGCATGCTGGTCAGAAGAGTGGACTCCACGATGGAACAGGAATGAGAGAAGCACCATCCTCTCGGATGCAAACCCAAGCAGGAGCTCTGAGAAGTGCATTGGACCAAAGGTGCAGAGGCACAGGACTGAATACTTCACCAGGACAGCTTCCTACTGTGCTGTCTCGATGTATCTAAGTAGTTGTTGCATTAGCTTGATTAAAACATGCATGTTGCAAAGGGAATGGAAATGCCTGAGTCCTAATTTCAGCTGGCTTGACTGGGAGTTACCTCCATGCCCCTGGAGTGCATTAATACCTTAGATACTTTGATACCTAAGATACTGTCACATCAATTCCACAGCATGCAACGTAATTCCCAGCTATATTTAATTAGTAAAGCAAGTATAAGTTTTTCCCATTCCTTTAATACATCGTGATTGAATACTTGTCAACCTACAAAACATTTCCAACAGTGACTGAAGGTTATTGTTGTAACAGAGCAGCAAGTTATAAGATAGTCTTCCATAGAGCTTGTTAACATTATCAGAATTACTAGTGAACAGGAAAGGTTATCCCTTGGGCATAGGATAAAGGACTGTAAAATTCTATTACCTTCCTTTTAGTAGCTCTTTCAATAAAGCTCTGTTAAAATAAAGTCAAGAACATGACATAGCTCTTTTCAGTTTTCCTGTGAAGTAATTACAGCTGTACATCCTTTACTTTCATGTAATTTCAAATGAAAACTAACCAGTATTAAATATTGATTGCTTTTCTCCATCATTAGACTTAACGAACAAAGCATTTATACTGTCAAAATGGCATCTTTTTATTTAAAATGCACTATCAGTAAGAGTCATCACTTATTACAAGGGCTATTTTATATACGATTTATGAAGAAGTGTAAATACCAGATTATTTGCAAACCCAATATTTTTCTGTAGGTGTTCACAAAGAAATAACAACTTGTTAATTTTAAAAATTAGGAATTGAGTCTGTAGGTGGCACTGTTTCCCTTCAGGAGAAAAAGACACTCGTACAGGATGAGATCAAGAGTCCAACACATCTTGGCGAAACTGCTGAACTTATGAAAGGGACACACCTCTTAAGAAACGTAATTAAACTAAATATATGTATGATGTACACTTTAAATCTACTAATACGGCCTCTCTGCATAGAATAGTATGTGCCATACCATTTCTATTTGGATAGAAATTTAAGAATTTCAAGATACAGGCTCTTCAACAGATTTACATAGATCAAGGTTTAATGAGTTAATGGATTTAACAACCTTAATTGACAAAAAGTAGTTTAAAAAATAAAAGAGAGTGCAGAATTCAGCCGACGATATTTATTAAATCCCACACAAGGGTTCATGCAGGTAACCTGATTTTGGGTATGCCATATAATTCACCGTGTCTCTGTTGTCTTGGTATGTCATTCCAGTATGGGCCCAACCTTAAGTCAGACCAGCTTTTGAATAGTCCAGATAATTGGAAGTTTAATAACATTTTTTGACTCTTGTAATGCAGACATTGTAGACAGAACAAAGTATGTTATAAAGGAGTTTTGATAATTTAGTGTTGGTACTGGCGAGTGCATATTTTAAATGCGTGTGAAGGTTTTGACTGGGGACAACACAAAGTTAAGGTGAGTGATCAGATTTACTCTTGAAACTCCTATGCATTTGAGATTGCAGAACTGTGCTGCTGAACAGCATGTAAATAGGCCACAATCACCTTTTTATTGAGGAACAGATAAGCTTACCATATTGTTACTTGCAAACCCCTTCTGTGTCTTCAGAAGAACAGAAGACACTAAATGAGGTCTAACAGACCTGCTAATTACACTCCAATGCAATCAAATATGAAGGTCATCAGTGAAATACACCCACCTTTATTTTCTCACTGCTTTGTGACAGCACTGGACAATTCTGATCACAACCCTCCCTGTTCCAGGAAACAGGAGCCACAGGCTCACAACTTTGACACTCTTCATGCTCTTGGTCTGAAATTTAAACCATTGTCTTAGTCACAACAAGCATTTAGAAACAGCAATAAATATCTCTTCAGAACAATACAGTATAAACACACTGTACATTAAATGATTGAGCACTGTCTCCTGGCCAAACAGGCAATATATGGCAATACGTATGAAGTCCTGAAATTATTTCCTAGAATTCTGTTGTCAGGAAACCCTCATTTCAATGTTAAATGTAAAAAGATTTATTGGCATGTAAATATCATACTCGGAAGCACATGGTTCTGTGAGATGAGACTTACAAATCTGGAGATGATATGGTAGGTAAAAGGTGATAATAATAGTAGAATTACTATTTGTTTGTCTCAAAAGCAGTCAAAATCCTACCCACATTTCAAACCAAATAACAGTTACATAGTACTTTTTACTTTGCTGTATTGTAAAAGATGCCACATAAATGCACTTGTATAGTAAAGGTTCATTTATTATAAGAATCCTGTATTACAAGAATTATATCTTCATTATGTGGAAGAGCTCAACACGTTTTATAACCTATCACTGAAACCTTACAGCATCTATATGAGTAATAAATTCACTACATTTTGTAATTTTGAAAATAAATAGGGCAATTTCTCTGCCATCAGGCACTGGACAAGTTAAGTCCTAGGAGATTTCATATTTATTCCTATTCTCTGGCAACAAGACCCTCAGAACATAAATAACCATTTCTATGTACAAATATAAATATTCTCACTTTAAGTTTCCCTCTCCTTCACTTTTGTGTTCCTTTCTCAAAGTGCTTATAGATGGTTTACATGAAAGAAAACAGGATTCTGCATATTGAAATAGACACTAGCTATAGGTTTGTATAACTTCTGCCTGAAATTTGAATGGCTGAAACTTAAAAATATGTTTTTAAAGTATCCAAAAGCAAACTATGTTCTTCTTGATGTCACCAGAGCATCACTCAGTAAATGCAACATTAGACAAATAGAAACAGCAGCAGCAGCAGCAGCAGCAAAGGAGTGTAGCCTCAGGGGAAATTAAAGGAGACGTGCTATTCTCTAGCTGCATAGATCCTCATTAAAGACACTGAAAAATGTGCTTAAGGACATGTCTCAGTCTGCTACTTTTTCAGTGTCTATCTCTTGCCTGCTGTTGTTGTTGTTTTTCTAGAGGTCCCGGTGAAAAGTATCCTACAGTTTACAATGCTTTGGGGCCATTTCCTCCTTGGTTCCATTCCTGAGTGAGTAATTCTGTTTCAATAGCTGCTGTGAATAAGATTCCATTTCACACATTTCACTTCCCTAGTTTTGTAAGTGGCCACCAAAGAAAAAGAGAGCAGAGTATCAAAGGCAGGACAATGGGAACCTTCACTCTCATTGTTCAGTAAGGACAGAAGTGGCTGAGGGGAAATGGAAGGAGATAGAAACAAGTCCCAGCCACTCCAGCAAGAACACCCTGTTAGATCATTTACACCTTCTAACAGCGATATGATAGATTTTGCAATTAGAAAATCTGCAAAGGATCTTTCCCCAAATCTGCCGTGCCATACTGAGGCTTTGGTCCATTACATCAACACTTCAATCTCATCTAAGGGTGAAGGAGATGATCAGAGAGCTGACAGTGCCTCACCCACCGTTTCACAGCCGGACTCTCCCTTAGCGGCCTTCGAGGGCTCAAGCAGTGCAAAGCTGCCCCTCTGTACTCACTCAGCACACCTGTAAGGAAAACGGAAGAATAACGATTATTTCTACTTTGGAAAAGCAGCAGGTAAATATTTTGTAGACAGAATTAAAGTCTCATGTAAAAAAAAATCACTTTCGAGTCAAAAAAAGTAAAAGCATTTCAATGTTACTGTGTTTTCATCAAGCAGGGAAGGTCTGAAACTTTCTTAACAGCTGTTCTAGTTGTGTTTCTTGATACAGTTTATTGAGCGAATGAGTTCTGAGAGCTTTAAATTGAGATTTATTTGTCTTTTTCCTAATCATGAATCAACCTTCTTTTAGATCAATTAACTAAATCACTTTGTAGGCAGCTCAACATATTCTTTATGGATGAAAACCTTTGTTCTTTATTGCCCGTAATATCTCTCCACCCCAATAAATACAATTAATAACCTGCTTGTTCACTACTGTTTGTAACTTCCAATGTTTCATAGCAATTCATTTCTTATGACTTGCTAACAAAAATAGATTTGAGCAAAACATCAATATTACTATGTGCTTACATTCTGCCTTCCGTTCTTTCAAAAGTACTTAGTTTTCACAAAGAACTTTATAATGGTATTACTCATGTCGCTATAAAACCTCAATGATTTTTTAAAAAACTCTTTACAAGTAAAAATATGTTACTACCGCAATACATACCAGTAGTTCTTTTTTCACGTAGGATACATAAAACCAGAATAAATTTAAATGTTCCACTCTGAAATTCCCAACTAGAAAACCTATTTAATTACAGTATTTATTAGCACAGGAAAATATCTGGCTCTAATTTCTTCCGCAGTTTCAGCAGGAGAGGGCCCTTGATATATTACATTTCCTGTAATAGTACCTATATCCTTCCTTTTGTTAAAAATCATCCTGAGATGCTAATTATTCTAGCTGAGGGCCAGGGATTCAATAACAGCTGAGACAAACCACGGCCTGCCAAGAATCAGAGCGCTTTGCTCGGAGTGCATTCGAGTCAATTTGCATTTAATGAAACAGGCCAAAGGCTCTCTGGCCATATCGAAATGGGATCCAGCAGCCCCATGGTCGGCGCTGTCATGTTAGCTCAGTGTTGAACTTGTACGTGAGCCCAAATCCCTCATTGCACGTACACTGTTGATTTGGACTTGAGTTTGGCTCTGGGAGGGAGCCAGCCTTGCCCTGGCAGTGAAGCCATGGCTGCCAATGAGGCCCGCTCAGTGTCCTGCCCCTCGAGCCCACCTGGCTGACACACGCCTCCCGAACTGCAGCTTTGGCCGCTTTGCCCACACCATTCCCAGCATTTCTGTAGGATGCTGGGTGCAGCAGAGCCCCTGTCCCATCACAGGGAGCCTTCTGGCCCCTGTCACCCTGTCACACAGAGAAGAGTCCTGCAGCTCCATCAGGACTAATGTCCACTCTGTGCATGGGCTGGCAGGGAACTGAGGCCTGAGTTTCCTTGTTTTGGAGGCTCAGTTTGTGACACAGAATCATAGAATGGTTTGGGTTGAAAAGGAACCCGAAGCTCATCCATTTTCCACCCCCCTGCCACGGGCAGGGACACCTGCCACCAGACCAGACTGTTCAAGGCTCCATCCAACCTGGTCTTGAACACCTCCAGGGATGGAGGATCCACAGCTTCCCTGGGCAACCTGTGCCAGTGTCTCACCACCCTCGGCGTGAAGAAATTCTTCCTAACATCTAATCTAATTCTTCCCCATTCCAATGTAAAGCCATTGCCCTTCATCCTATCATGTCAGATGTGAAGCCATCAATGGCTGAAGACACAGGCATGTTTCTCAATGACAGGCACTTCAGAAAGCCTCACTCTGCTCTAACACCTTCAGCACAACTCCAGGCTATAGGTGCTGATGCCATCAGGAACATGCAAGGCTTGATGCTGAAGTGGAAGGTGGTGTTGGGTCTAGGGCTCCATTTTTGGCAGGGTGAGGTGCTGCAGGCTCCCCTCTTCCCCATGCCGGATGTGGCCATTTCCAGTTGGCTCAGCCAGCTCTGCAATGGCCCCTTTGCCCACAAACCACAGCTGCATCAGTGAAGCTGCTGGCATCTCTAGGAAAATGTGTTTCAGAAAAGACAAAAGGCTGTCTGGCAGTGAGGTGTGAGGGGAAAAGTGTGAGGAATGTTCTGGCAACAGCAATGACAGGGAAGAAGGAAGGGGAGGAGGTGATCCAGATCCGGAATAGAGACCCCCACCCGTACAGCCCATGTTGAGACCACGGAGGAGCAGATATTTCCCTGCACCCATGGAGAGGATTTTTCACCTGTGACAGTCATTGGTCACATGATCTCCCTGTCTCTGTCTTGGCAAAAGAGTTTTTTTCACAGTATTTCCTCCCTCTCTGCAGTTGAGAAGGGGCAGTGTGAGAGCAGCTGGATGGGTGTGTGACATCTGGCCAAGGACAGCCCACCATGAAGGAGAACCTGAAAATTCACAGTATGCTGCTTCTGTCATGGAAGATGATCAGGTGTCTAAGAATGTACGTGAAGAACATGGTGCAAAAGTCTCTCTGCTATGATGTCCAAGGCCTGCTGGCTGGTGTGACAGCAGTACCCTCTACATCATCACCAAACATGGACAGTGAAGCATCTCTTCCTGGTATATGTGCCTCTTAGATATTCTTCACTCATCTTGTCAACAAGAGACAACACACTTGTACAGTAAACTCACCATGGATCAAGAACAAAGTATTTGCATTTGTTCTATAAATCTCATTGCAGAGGGATGGGCTGACTACAGTAGACTGTGATAGCTAGCAAGTCCAATTCATACCATTCCTGTCAAACTGCCCTGCAAATGTGGCTTGGCCTGTCAGCTGCTGCAGGTGAGGGACTGGAAAAATAAGGTAGATCCAGCACAGAACAGAAAAACTGCTCCCTTCAAACACTGCTAAGATTATTTTAACAGGCTAATTTTTCATATACATTACTATACATCACCATCACTGCCCAGATTCTTAATTCAGTTGAAGTTAAATGCCCTTCTTACAATACTTACTAAGGTTGCACTGAAATCTGCAGTGAATGAGGATGGTTATTATATTGATTTTTTTTTCTAGGAATAAAACTAATGTTTCCATTTCAAATCCCCATACTGTGAAGGCTCAACATTATTTTTTTAAAAAAAGTCTTCCAGGCTGGAAAAAGTTACGATTCTAATTCTCCATTCCACTAACAATATTAAAATGGAAGGTTATATGTTTGTTTCACCACGTTTCATGAGACTTCTTAGATCTCTATGGCATTTGAAAACAAAATTATTCATTGAAATAGATGTAAAACAAGTGTTATTTCTTATGAATAAACACACTGTTAAAAATACCAGCACACGTTAAAAAGTAATGCTCAAAGATATCGGTAGGGTTCAATGCAAAATTGCCCACGTATTCCCAGGAAGAACAGACTAAAAAACTATTCCTATGCATAATCCAACTGCATGTTAAAACTGCTGTGGATTAAAATCTGAATGAAAAAGTAGTTGAGAGGTTTTCCCCCTACATCATCATCGTTACTATTATTATTATTATATGGTAGCATTGGAAAACCACCCAAGCATGGAACTCGCCCTATTGGCTACTTTGATACATCTGCATGAATACATAATTTTACTTTTTTTCAGATATTCTTTGTCATCTCCCTTTCCCAAAGCTATAGGGCTCTGGAGATTACTAACTTTTCCAGTTAATTAACCTAATTCATCATGCAATTTTAATGTCAAATATTACATTGTTCTTAACTCCCATTTCAAAAACTCATGCAGGAACAGATTCATTTTCTCATTTAACTTGTGTATTTTACTGTTGTACTACTTAGAATTCTTAGGATTGTTTCTAATATGACTAAAATATTAACTCTAAGAAATATCAAATAACAAAGGTCATTTCAGTGATTCCCAAAGGAACAAATAAGTTTGTATATATTTATGCATATATTTATGCACTGATCAGTGCCCCAGATTGTATTTAATGTTGGCCTTTTTCTTGTATACAGACTTCTCTATAACATCAATTAATGTTCTTCAATACTGTTTTTTAATCAATAATGATAAAGTCACTCAATTTAATGTAAATATCCTGCTTTTTTGTAAATCTGTAATAAAACACTATAACCAACAGGAATACAACAGGATTATTACACTTTTAAAATTTCAGTTTGAATTCATCCATTTACTTCAGTGGTTTTGCTTGAAAATGGATCATATTTATTCATTTAAATAATTTAAAGACTCTTTTCTGCCTGAGATTGATTTTATTGTTTTAATTATCGTTAAAGGGTGTAATCTCAAGCTGCACTGTGCTATGCTTAGCTGAAAAATACTGAAAGAAATACCAGAAAACAACAAGTGCTTCTCTTGCTTCATTGCTTTGGACAGACACTACAGAAAGAAATATCAAAGGTAACGTAAGATGGATTTCAAACTGATCACGCAATCGGAAAGTTCAGCAGCATTCTGTAAACTTTTAAGATGGCTCTGGGGCATCACTGCAGATCTAAGATTAAAGAAGAGAGATGATTATCTATTCTCCTAAAAGAACACTCTACCTGTAAGGTGTCAGAAGGTTTTTGACCACAATCAGTGTTTTGCAGCTTAGATGTCTATCAATAGTAGATGAGACATTTTTGTTTTAAATGAGACTTGCTTCTTTCGTTTTTCATGTGGAATTTCTTTTTAAGTCTTTTCATACTTACACCATTGATACAATCTGTAACACATCTGCATTCAGTAGTTGTTAATTTGTTTTGCCAAAGAACTCCAGGGAGCAATCATTTATTGATTTCTCTTACCACAAGCACTCATTTTCTAAATATTAATTTTTTTCTACATCCCTTTTTTTTTTCCTTCTCAGATAATTTCTCTAAAATACAGAAGGGGGAATCTCTGGGCAGACATTTCACTGAGTAGACTGGACAGTAGTTGAACACATGAAATCTTTTGTGAGTCAGAACAATACATGGGTTCATCTGGTAATGTAGTCGTATTAAACACTGTGGTACCAGTGTTTGATACAACTACAGTCATATTATCGTATCTCTTAGGTACCAGTCCTAAGAGAGCTTTCCAGGTTACAAAATTGAGCATGATAAAAGGACAACGCTCTCAGATTCAAGGAAGAACTTTCTTCTTCTCTGAAGACCTATCTCCTAGTTAGGCAGTCAGTGATACCTGTCTGCTGGAAAATTTGCCTTTTCACCTGCTTCTAATTGACTGCTTCACACTGAACAGAAGCAGCAGGGAGCTCCCAGAGGGAGCTGAGGCAGGCAGTGCTGTCTGCCTGCTGATGGAGGCTAACAGAGAGCCTACATCTCTCTGTAGGCACCTTTCCTAGAATTTCTAATGCTGAGAGGAGATAGTTCTATTTGCAGGAAAACAGTTCTGGAGAGAGAGAGAGACAAAGCAAAGTTTAATTTATGAATCTCATAATTGTTTACAGTAAGTTTTCTTCTGTTCGTGACAAATACCAAGAGTATGGCATTGTCACTTAAATTGTATTGAAAGCTGTGCACAAGGCTGTTTATAGGGATTTTTAAAATTCAGATCATTATGAGCTAATGATCAAGCCATTACAGCAGAGTGCTAACAGCAGACACATACCAACAGTAAATATAGCTTGCATCTATGCCAGACTTGGTTATCTCCTGCACTCTGTGTTATTGCTACAGAGAGCAATAATGTGAATCATCAGATTAGAGCCACAAACAAAATTCTCAACATCAGAACTGATGAAGTCAGTGAAAACTATGCCAGGATTTTACCTACTGTATTCAGCACATTGTATTTGCATTTTTGCACAATGCAGGATGTAATAGCTACTCTTTCAACTTGTAATTTTCAAAATAAAGCAAGGCCCTTTTTTAGCCAAATGTATTTGGAAGTTTCAGAATGAGTCTCCTCTCTACTTGGGAAATACATTTCCCGTTACTATTTCATGAAGAATTTTGAAAAAAATGTGTATCCCTTGAACTAGAGTGGAGGGATTCAATGTGTTCATAGGTTAAAGCTCCAACAGGGAACCAAGCACAGAAACATTACATGGAGCTTTTCATTTTTATTTGTACTTATTTTTTATTTCTGTACTTTAAAATTAAATGACCTCTTCCACCATGTCAACAATTACAAAACATCAGATAACTGTGGTTTTATTTTCAGTCACCCACTGTTTTCCTGCTTGTGGAAGCCTCTTGGCTCTGGCACTGACAAATACCACAGAATAAACTGTTTCTATATTTAAATCTATAAACACTACATGGTTAGCTGTAACTGTTACAAGTATTGATTTTATCTTCCTCAGTTAGGGATAGTAATTTCATTTTCTGATTGCAGCTTTGCTCAAATATTAAATTAGGAGAGGTAGAATAGCAACCCGTTGTTGAAAAGGAATTTGGTATGCTTTTAGGTGCTTTTTTGATTTGTGAACTATTAATAGTATAACAACTTCTTGTTTAGTGCTTGTAAATCAGCAATCACAATAAAAAGCAATGTGCTCCTGTGATGGAAACAAAACCAGGAGATTAAGGTCAAACTACTTCCACACTAGCCTGGCTACTTGAATTGAAATTGGAAAATATGTAGCAAAAGTTAAAAGGAAAAGCAAATGAACAAATATGGGTTCAATTTATTGCATAACCTACGTGACAGCATTACTGAAACCAAGCCTGCAATTTTCAGGAGTATTTCTGTTTGCAGATCCTGTTTCCTTAGTGACTTGCCTGCCTTATCCTCAAAATCAGCAACTGCTTTGCAGTTGGGTATTAAAGATATGCCTTTAAATCTAGCAGAAATGGAAAATTTCTCTATGCTCTAGGTGACTAAAGTGCCATCACAACCTCATACTCGAGGTGCATTAAAGAGAGCCAACCCTACATTTGTCAATGATCCTGTTCTAGAAGGAAGCAGAATCCTTTAAAGCCCAGCTATCCTTTGAGAAGCAACAGAATTTTGCTTTAAGTTGCTTTTACAGTTTTTGCAATAAACTTACAAGCTCATTTCTTACTATTAGCCTTGAAATCCTAACTTGGAAAGATGGCATTGAGCTGGATTGTTTTCTAGTAAAAAGTGGCAAATTTGTATATTTATAGCCATGCAATTGTGTTTTAAGTGTTGGTACAAATGCACCATGGGTCAATTTTGTTGTTAAAACTGAAGGACCAGATTATGCATTTGTTTTATAACACCGAGATTAGTAATAATTTTAATAATCTTTGTTTATACATCATTAGTATAAGCAAATTATACCAGGAACAATAAGAGTTATAGATCTGCTAAGAAAAGGGTGAAAAAGAATGAACTATCTGTTCCTCGTGACAGAAGTGCTAGTTCTACCAACAAAAAGTAAAGAAATTAAGAAACTCACAACACATTTAAAATT
This sequence comes from Dromococcyx pavoninus, assembly GCA_033558185.1. NCBI lineage: Eukaryota > Metazoa > Chordata > Aves > Cuculiformes > Neomorphidae > Dromococcyx > Dromococcyx pavoninus. Next base: position 944,823 of record JAUMJL010000137.1, read on the forward strand.
AGTTGTTCCTTATATTTTAATTATCTACACAAAAATGTTTTCTCAATTATAATATCTTTTAAAATACAATTTTACTCTCAAGTTAAGTTAGATACTGGTCTGTATCAAAGTCTTCTCCTACTAAAAACATTTACATATCATGCCTTACTTTGTTAACTCATTATTTTAAGATCGCTTGGTTAGTGAGTTAATATGGGCAGCCCCAAACTAGTGACAGAACTTGAAAACTGATTTTTATGTGGTGCAATGATCAGTTCTGACATCAGACGCCTTTCATCACTAGATGAAACTGTGTAATTGCATCAAGCTCCTACAGGAGCAAAACTGATATCTGAATAAAATCGTAGCAGAATGAGAAGATCTTGAAGGAATGGAAGACAAGAGTCCCATCTTTGTCACAAACACAATCTATAACTATGCTTTTACAATTCATTTACCATCACTGTATGTTGGAAAAATTTTGAGATCTTTGAGTAAAATATGCTCTAAAAGTGTAGCTTTTGGAAACAAGACACAAAAGAGCTGTTGCAATAAATACCTTACAAGACATAACCAAATATCTCCAACTAATAATGATGCATTAATGGATTTAGAAATATTTACAGTTATCAGACAAATCATTCTTCTAATCCTATTGTGAAGGTAGTATTCCCGCTTTAGGTACCATAGACCACACGCACAGATGCCCTTAAATGACAATAAGCAATCTGAAAGCTTATTGCCCTACAGCAGTGATGTCTTCAATTTTAATAAAAATATACCTGTGACATGCCTGACCTTATAAATAATATTGATGTTATAATTTTAAATATTATTTGAATGTCATAGTGGTAACAGCAGCCTAACTGCACTCATAATTAGTATAAACTATGAAATACTGCTATTTTCCCCAGTCCCTGGAAGAGTATTAGCAGAAAGAGTAAAGGGAGTGTCCACTTTGACCCTACCTCTACACCGGCCTATGGCAAATTATGGATGTTAAACATTTAAATAACATCTGGGGTACCCACAATCTTCCTCCAAAAATAAGAGGAGAAAACCTAACTTTTCTGCCTTGTGACTCTAGAATCACGTTATGTTCCTTTTGAAAAATGACATGTGCTGCCATTGAAAAAGAATCTGTAATTCAGCAAAGTAGATTATAAGTCTTTATATTAATAATGACAACTGAGAGTGTATCAGCTCCAGTGCAACAAGAATCACTGGTTGCTCACAGAAACTCAGTGCTTATAAACCCTCTGACAGAAATCCACTTATTCTGCTCACTACTCCCTTCTGCTTGGTCCATCCTCTCACCAACCATAACTTCCCTCTCTGCTTCAGACACGATTTCTTCTTTGCCAGGGCTTGTCTTATTTGAATACAGAAATGGTATAAAGAAAGAGGAAAAGGCTCAAAGACTCAAATGTCCACTGCACCAAAATCTCTGTATGCGAATGTGATATGTTGTAGGTTTTAGTAAGATGGAAAAAAAAAAGAGTTTCCTTAGTTTGCATTCACTTTTCATTAATCAGGTCCTAGAATATCCCTATTTGCAATAACCATAGACTCTGGAAACAAAAAAAAGCCACAAGCTGTCTGGTAGTGATCATGGAACTCTATACTGGTTTTATATTCACTATAAAATCCACTTCAGGTCTCTTTTCAGATTGCAACAGAATAAAAAAAAGAAAGCAAATAAATAACAGGCAAAATAAAAAGGTAAACGCACTCTACACTTTCCAACTTAGAAGAATGAAAGAGATATAGCCTGTCTGATATATTCCATTTTAAAAACTATGGGAGAATTGTAGCAATGAAAGGTAATAAATCAGGAAAGATGTATTTTCATTAGTGTACAATACATACTTGTTTTTTGACAAAGAATTTGACAACGTAACAGATTGTAAGGCTGTATGGCAAATGCTGCAATGAATTAAGGGTACTGCGCTTAAGAATCATAAAAAGAATTACTACATGACACATAATAATTCCTCTGTACCTTCAATAGTTCTGAGCTCTAAAGAACAAATCAGGCAGGGTCCAGAAGAGGGTAAGTAAGGACACTGTGGCTTTGTCTTTGCTGCTAACGAGATACACACGTGTTTCTCCCCCCAAGTGTTTTAACTAACACCTAACAGCACATCAGTAGTTATTGCCCCTCTACAGAGCCAAAGTCAGCATTGCCCTTGCTTAAGTTACCTCATGGTTAAGCAACTGCTTCTCCTTAATATTTGCTTGTCTATTTTATATTTAAAGACCAGCTTTCTGTAAACAGTCACAATAAAGCTCACCTGTCTAAAACCAGAAGATGAGATAGAAACTTATTTTACTCAAATCACTATTTGAACTCTGTTGATTTTCCCAAGCAAATTGCTTGAGAAGAATTACATAAAAAAGTGCCAAAGGTTCTTTAAGTACTCGGGCTTAAAATTTGACTTTTCAATTAGCATGACAATAGTGTCAGTGTTAATAATCGCTAACCAGAATTAAAGAGGACATCCTGAGGCTCTGGGAAAACAAAATGTCTTGATGCATAAGAGTTGCAAGTACAGCACATACACATCTAAAAATCTAAAAAAGAAACAAAAAAAAGACAAAAAAACCTGCCTGAAACATACAGGCTTTTCCAAATGCTTTTGTATGGCCTTTGACATTGATTATCCACTTCTCTTTTCTTCTTTCTAAACCCTTATCTATCTTCTTTCCATTACCTATTCTTCCTCTTCCCTCACAGACTTGGGGGCATAACTCTCTTCTTTTTCATTCAGTCACTGTCCCTGGGTGACTGGAGTTTTTTCCCACTTTAAGATTGTCCAAACACAAGATCTGCTGCACCCCTCTCTAAATATTTAATTAGATCTTCATTAGTAACCGATTTAATTACTATGTATCTTCAGCATAAACTGTTCTTTCTTTTCTTTCCCCTTTCCTTTTGCCAACAAAATCTTTGGTTTCTGCCTCTTTTTTTATTGCTTCTGTCTGTATTACACTGTACACTCAACATGTTAATTCAATTGTTCTTCAGATCGCCAATATCTCAACCCAGAATACAATGTAGTATCTTCAGGGAAAAAAAAAGAGTTATTCCTGGTGTATTATCTTATCTTCCTAAGAAAACGAGATAAGTGCTTTTATCAGATTTTTCCTCTAAATAATTTTTAAATTATTCACCAATATCAAACAAATTAGAAGTCTGTGGCAGATAGTCACTGGCTGGATGCCAGGTGCCCACCAAAGCCACTCTCACACTCAACTCCTGCTCCCTCCATGAACTTAGTGGCTACAAGGAGTACAAGATACAAACTGGACTTTGCAATGAAGAAAGACAAATAGATTCTAAACAATCAGTCCACCAGTGCACCCGGTGAATGCAAAGCTCAACATGAGGCGGCAACGTGCACTCACAGCCCAGGAAGCCAACCGTGTCCTGGGCTGCATTAAAAGAAGTGTGACCAGCAGGTCCAGGGAGGTGATTCTGACCCTCTGCTCCACGCTGGTGAGACCTCACCTGGAGAACTGCATCCAGCTCTGGAACCCTCAGCACAGGAAATACACAGCTCTGTTGGAGCAGGTCTAGAGGAAGGCCATACAAGTGATCGGAGGCCTGGAACACCTCTCCTATGAAGAAGGCTTGAGAGAGTTGGGGCTGTTCAGCCTGGAGAAGAGAAGACTCCAGGGAGACCTTTTAGCAGCCTTCTAGTACTGAAACGGAGCATGTAGGAAAGCTGGGGATGCTTTTTAGTGTGGCCTGTAGTGGTAGGAAAAGGTGACATGGTTTTAAAGTAAATAAGGGTAGATTCAGACTCAATATAAGGAAGACATTTTTTATAGGGTCTTGAAACCCTGGACCAGGTTGCTCAGAGAGGTGGTAGAAACCCAGTCCCTGTAAATACTCAAGGTCGGGGTGGATGGGGCTCTGAGCAACTTGATCGAATTGAAGGAGTCCCTGCTCCTGCCGGGGAGGCTGGACTAGATGACCTTCAAAGGCTCCTTCCAACCCAAACAATTACATAATTCTAAATAAGCTGACCAGTCAACTACACGTAACCTCCATCCTGGTCAGAGTACTTCCTGTCATTTTGCCACTGAGAGTGCTGGGAAGATGGAAATACTGAGGATGTTTCAGTGGGCAGAAAGGGAAAGATAAAACTTTATTGGCAGAAGACATCTCTTGTCTAGTGTTTTGTTTAGAGGGCTGTTAAAACACATGTGTATCTGTATCTGTCTATCCATCTAACAGTTAAAAAAATTATTCCAGGCAAAAGATTATCTGATCAAAGCAAACAAAATTAATTTTATAAAGGTAACATACAAGATACTGCGTGCAAAACTTATAAAGATTCCCTGAGTTAAGCTAAAAAATTCCCAACTGATAACTTCATTGATTTTACGAGATGAAAGGTTCTTAATAAGGTGGAAAGAGAAAAAAAAAATCACACAAAAGCAATAGGGAAAGAGTAATAAATAAGCATTTTTCCCACAGCCATGACTGAATTAACTTGAACTGAGCTCAGGTACCTGAATTCATAGATTGATAAACAAATTATTGAGAACTCCTTGAGCAATGCTTGTTTTTGCTGTTCTGGAACTGTTGTGAAATTGGCTATTTTTTAACTGACTCCATATAATTATAGTACTAATGTTCCTCTCACTGTGAATCTAACTTCTTGGAGAGATTTGTATACAGAACTCTTCTGTAAAATATCACTTAAATGCACAAAGATTCTTCTCTCTGAAGTATTTGTGTCCTATTTTGACAAAGAAACTACACATAAACACTGAAACTGTACTGTAAGAGCCTACTATTACCAAGGATTGGAGAAGGCTGAGACATTTACTTCTGTCTCCAGAAGCATAACTCTATGTCCCTCCATTCCAAAATTCAAAATGGAGCTACGAGAAGCTTTGGTTGCTCTATTTCCACTGATAATCACAGATGACTTCTGGTGCAAACCCAAATCCCAACAAAACTACCTTTAAAATTTCTTTCACGTTAAAAGACTAGAAGTGTAGCAGCACAGCATGAAGGATAATATGTTATAACAGGAGAAATTGCTAAGTCATTCTCCTTGCAACAATTCTGTATTTTGTCTATTGGCAGCAATGTACCTTGTGAAAAACTAAGGAAAGCCATGTTCCTATCTGTGTCTAGAAGAACTGTTTCATACACAAATACCTGCTCTTGAATATCTTTTTTCCACTAAAATTTCCACCAAAACATTCCCTCATTTAGATAATCTTGACTGCAATTATTCAACTACTATCAGCAGCTGATTATCAGCTCTCAGATCTATATATTACCTCAAATTATTTATTTTTGTGCAGTACTAGGTCCTGAGTTTACCTTCAGTGTCAGGATTGAGAAATACATTAATTTTGTCACTGAGATTGGTTTTTTAGCTAACATGCTGGATCACTGAAACATTTAAGTTGCTTTTGTAACACAGAATAGCTGGAAGGAAAAGAAATTGCCAGTCTCGTAGGATCTTTGTTCAAAAACAGTTATGCAACTTGGTGACACCACATAGCTAAAACACTTCACCTGAAAGCTGACATTTTACTTGTGCCAGCTGAGAAGAAATGGAGAGTCTTGCTGAAAGGATATTCTCAAAGATCATACCTCAGCGTGAAAGAGTCGTATGGAAAGACCTGGTATGGAAGAGATTTGAAATCTGAAACTTAGGGGACATGTAAAATAGCTTTAAGGAAGGAATATGAAATTTCACGGGCACAAGACACACTCAAATCCAGGCTTTGCAGATTTGCTTCCTACATCTAGGATACAAACCACTAACAGTCTGCTTGTGTCCAGCTACCTGAGATCACAGGCATTTATCATCAAGCCTTTTCTTTATTTACTGTTTCCTAAGCTATGTATCAAGATATCTCAATAGTGATATTTTCAGTTTTGTATAACATAAACTGTTACAGAAGAGAAAGTCCCCGTGAGACCAATGAAGCACACCTGCTCAACAATTTCTTTTCATATACAGACTTGCCAGTTGTATTCCCCTCAATCCATTCAATACATGTCATGTTAATTTTACATCATTTGAGTGTCCTGAAATCTCTTGCGGTACCAAGCCAATACATTTCAGAAAATGCGCATTATAGAATTACAGCTGCAGTCACTATCAATGGAAACTTTATCTAAAAACTTTCTAAAATTTGAAAAGCTGTGGGGCACGGGCTTTAAGACTCATGATGTAGGACGGGAATATTCAAGTATTAAACAGAATATGACAATTTAGAAGCACGAAGAAAAAAAAGATAAACATGAATGAAAAAAACTACTACTGGAGGTGAAATAGCAACTAAAGCTCTGAAAGGCCTGTCTTCGTCACATTTGCCTGTCTCCTCTGCTTCAAAACAACCAGATTTTCCAGAACTGCTTCATCAAAATCAGACTCATCGCCAACTATCACTAAAAGTGGGATGGGAAAAGACACCTGAGCTTTCTTACACCATGAAAACACACCCTAATTCTGTTTAAAACAAGTTTCCCTCAGTCATTGCCAGCTTAGCTGGTGAGACACCATCTCTCTGCAATGAAAAGTAATGTTATCTCACATTTCCCATACAACTGTTGGCCAGGGTAGATAGAGTTCTTCCAAAATTTTCCTAGAGTCCTTTTTCATCAGATTATTTATCCCCATCTTTGCAGATAATTCTTTTCTAACAGGGATGGTATTAAATAACGAGGTTCATAGTCTTAATGAGTAGTTGCAATATAATGATTTTGCCCCTCCAGTGAACTTTCAGTTCTTGCTATTAAAAAACGTATTTACCTGATTTTTGTGCCTTGTATCCCTAGTATTCTTGCAAAAGAAATTCAAATTAAATGATGTAGAATCCAAACTATGAAAAAGAAACATATTCCATTTATGAATAAATATAAGAGACTTTTAAATTTTCTTACGGTATTTTTCTTCCTTTTCATGATGTGGACTCAGGTCAGGCATGGTCATGATGCATCCAGTCATGCATGTAGAAGAGAGTCCTCCTCTCATGATTTCTGAACTTCTATCTGTGTTTCTGTTTACACAGATGAAGTTAATAGTCAGAAAGAAGATAATCAAAAGACTTTCAGTTAAATATAAAAAAAAGGTAAATCTAGCTGTGAATATTTGATGATTTATTAAAAATAAATAAACATATTTGTAAACTACATATTGGCCTTAAATTATTCTTAATATTGACTTTTCAGTCTATCTTAAAATATTTGGACATTACATAAACTTTAATTCAAAGATCAAAAGCATCAGTTTAGGCAAAATATCATTATGTCTTAAGGGAACAGGAGTTTATTTCAGCAAACATGAAAGTAAACACTGAAGCAGGAAATACACTTTATTTCTCATAAATTTTACTTTGTTTTATCGGCTGAGCGAAAGAAATTAATTGTTAGTACTGTAAATTCTTCTACAGCACATCTTACAGTGTTATACTGTAGTTATTAATGGTCAACCAAAATCAGTTTATACTAGGATGCTCCATCTAACTTCATAATTGGTTATATAACTCTAATCAGGACGGAAAATTTTATGAAGAGTTATGTATATTTTTTGTCATGAAGGTATCAGTGATACCATAATAACTATAGGAACAAAAGTCTTGTTCTAAGGCACCTTGGCATTAAACTTTTTTTTGCCTTTTGAAGTGACTGTGATAAAGAACAACGATTGCTGCATATGTAGTTTAAGTACAATTCTTCATCCGAAACATTCTAGAGATTGTAACTGGGATTAGGTCCCAGAATTTGTATCAGGATTCTAAATCCCCCTCATTTAGAAATAAATAGATAGAAATAAATTATGGTAAAAATGAACAGAAAAATGTATACTTAATAATCCAAACACGAACTGAAATGCCATGCTAGATGTTTGACAACCTTGTCTTCTGTGACTATCGTCAAGAGCATGAGTTCTGCTTTATCTAGATCAAACAAAAGAAGACAAATAAGTCTGGGAGAGGTTTATAGGATTTTCAGCATTCATGTGAAATACATGGATAATGTTAGTCTATAAGTCTACATTTTGTTTTTAAACTTAATGACATTTCACCGTTTACTTGCTGAAAAAGCACTTAATGCCATTCAAATGCTACTTTTCACCTAGCAGGATCTCAAGTTTCAGTCTACTGCGTGCTTTTGTATCAAGAATAAAAAGAAAAAGAAAACAGGAGTTTTCAGGGAAACATTTTCAGGGAAACTTATTTTCCAATAAACACTGCTGTTCGGAGTACTTCCCACTTAAAGCATAATGTTACAATTTTACAATATTAGCTCTTTTTATATGTTTATAAAAGAAGGAACCTTTATGACACTGTAGGATGGTGAAAAACTTCTGTATTTTAGGCAAAACCCACGAACATTTCTTAGAGCTATCTTTAATGAAAAGTACATTTGAACAGTTAACAAAAATTCCTGCCCTCTCTGTTCATTCAGCACGTGGTAGCATTGTAGCATATGCAGAAATATCACCGTTAATTTGCCCATCTGTCCAACAGATGTAATATGCCATCTCTCCTCTGTCTCCAATGCCTACCTACATAGAGTACATCCCCAAAAAGAAGGTAGCTTATTAAATGGGTTGTTTTAACATACTTCAGTCTAAAACTACTGTTTGTAGCAGACATACAGCACGATTTCTCTCTTGCCCTTCTCAAAGCTTGCAGAGAAATGTACTCCACAGTGCAAGCTGCCTGCAGTTGCATCTGTTGCCCTTTTGGAGCCTCTGCTACTATGTCAAATCCATTATAGGAAGTTCAGAACAGCATTTTTTGCTAACAGTGCTGTCAAGGAGATCATGGGCAAATAATGAAACCTCAAAAGCTGTGTTAGAGAGATTTCAACCGAATGGAATTTTATGAGAAAACTGCGTTTCAGGAGGCAGAGTTTTGAAAAGGTGATTTCTGCTGAATTCCTGATCCTATATCTTAGAGATCCAAGAATCTGACTTTCAGATCCAAGCACTGAAAGCATTTTCTAGACTAGGGAAAGCATTCAAATATTTAACATAATATACACATTTGAATCACAATTTGACAGTTGAGAAAGAGAATGAAAAGAAATGTGAAGGCTATTTTTTTGCACATAGCATTTTATCCACACTCATTCTTCTGTTCTCAGAGTATCACAGAAGCTAATGAGGTATGAAACATTATCAGTCTTGGGTTATATTTTCAATGCAGGCATGAATAATTCTTCCCACGAATGATCATATCAGGAAGAGGCTGAGATTTTTACCTACCAGCATTCAATATTTCCTGTTGGTTATACCATATAGCTCTCAAAATAAACTCTTGTGAGTACTATTAGTCCTTAGCTAATGGCAATTTGTATTTTCCACACACTTCAAGAACTTTATTTTAGTAGATTCATAATTCTACTTCTACCTATAACTCACATATATGTGCAACAATGCATTATTGTCTTATACTATTTTTATTCTCAGGAAGGAAACTGAATTGAATGCTGCGTTATAATAAGCACAAAAGGATTTAACTGACACGTGACATATTCTACACAGTTAAAAAAGAATATGTAGAGCAATAGGAACAGAACAAAAAGTGAGCCAGGAAAATATACTAAAGCAAATGGCTCTTTACTACTGAAAATCTTGCTTTGCTACATAGCATCATCACTAAGATGAAGTAGATTAGCACTCACAACTCTAATGCAGATAATTTTGTCAAGGTCATTAGGTGTTCAATAGTGTTTAGTAAAGCTGTAAAAGAATTGCACCTGGATGACTCTGTAATGGTTTGTATATCAGGAAATGGGAAATGTCATGCAGATTGGTTACAGATTATTTTAGGGGATTAGTTACAGTGTTTGCAGATGCATTTGCTAAGGGTAAAACTAGGCAGACAACAGGTTCAGAACCATCGTTATAAATTCTAATTTTGTACCAGGCACAGGCCTATCAATTTGTGTCTAATTATATTCTTCCATGTGAGATATAAAATACCTCAGGGTTTCTACAATAAAGGCTCATTAATGTGGTCGAGAAATAATTCTGGAACTCTTTCTGGCAGGGCTAATGTTAATACAGATTTTAATTGCTCATACAGGATATTAAAACACAGATTTTTTTTAAATCAGCTTTAGTCTAATCATTAAATGGAGCCATTTTTGTAACCCTATATTTTCAAGTATTGCATCTTGCACTGCTAGGTGTTTGTATCATTACCAGTCACGTAGAACCAGAGGATAAAACATGAATGCATGAAGTATTACAGGCAATATTATCAAAGATATATGAGAGTCAATGCCCCTGAATTCCCTGTAATTCCCTTTTCTACCTTTAAATATCCTCTTCCTGCTTAGATAAGTGTGTATTCTAAAAGGTACTTATAAAAATAAACCAAAGATTTTTACTTCAAGAATTATAATTGCTAACCTTTGATCTCAAGGATATCATTCTTCTAAGGCTACTCTGATCAGATCACTAGAGGATGAAAACCAGGCGCAGAAGAGTGTTCCAGGCTGATATTACTTGACTTTGAGGGAAGGTAACATCTCTATTCCTCAGTTTCCCATGTTTTATGGATGAAGAAAAAATACTGTTTTTACCCACAATAAAAAGCAAATTCTTAGTTGTCAAATTCTAAAAATGCCACTGTATTTCAATAGCTTTTTGGAAATAGCATTCAAGTAAATATTCTGTACTGAAAAATAACAATATTCATGGACTTGGTGGTGATGGAAGAGACACTTTTATGCACACCTTGTCAAACTGCAGAGTACCACTAGCCTCAGGGCTGCCATCATTTGAACAGATGACAGGTGCATTTGTCACAGAATGCATACTATGCAGCCACCTAAATAAATAAAATATATGATGGGCAAAAGGGCCTTCATGTTTTAAGTCTTGTCAGGAGAAGGGGGAAAAGACAAAAGAAAGTAAAGTTTCTCACTTGGTATCCTAAAACACCAGCAGATTGAAAAATAAAGCTGATTTGAAGAAGCAGTTCTTGTGATAGAGCTGACAGTTCCTTTATAAAAGGGAGCTGAACTAAAAATAAGCTGACAAATAGATTCATAAAACCAGTATCCGTGTTCAGTAAAGTGAGAATGGGACTTACAGATGTCCTAAAGTTTTGAATCCATGGATAAGGAGCAACAGCAGAGAAATATAAAGAGTTTTCTGTACATTCTTCTGCTTAGCAAAGTAAGAAATTTATCAAGGTATTTTAAGAGACAATTCAACTTAAAATCTTGTTATCAAGACACCTTAGAATTCTTTCTCCCCTAACAGTTGTATGAAAATATCCAGAGAATGATATTTATTAAAAATTACCGGGGTAAAACTCTACGAGGAGCCTCTGGGGAATTTAATGAATCTTCCTGCAGATTAGAAGAGAGCACAAACCCAACAGCAGATCTGAGTTATCCCTATTCAGCACTGAACAGGTCAGGTAGGATAAAAGAAAACTGTACAAGAAATAAATTGATCAGCAATTTCGCAAACCAGAATTAATAATCAATAGCCTTTCTATACAAGTGATATCTGCTTTAAGATTTAACAGTTGACTTTGGTGGAAGACTCTTTCGGTAATATCATAAACAGATTCCATTTAAGAACTACGAAACTTATAGTTGCCCTAGTAAGTGAACTACAGAGAGAATACTGTTGAGCTTTTCCCCTTCAGGAAATGGTTTCAGAGTACTTCTAGAAAACTAGTTGCTACTCACAAATGTCAGTGCCGTAATTAGCGGTTAAATTCATTTCATCATTAGCATGCCATTTGGTTGTATGCACCATTAGCTTTTCAGGTTTCAGTTTCGAAATAAATCGTGACTGGAAATTAGATGACCTAAGTATCCTCCACATAAAAGAAATGACCAGTGCTGGGAGGTAACAGGGCAAATGTAAGAACTGAAAAAAAATGGTTCTGCAGTGAAATGCTCCCACAAATGCCTTGGTACCAATTGGCCACTGCAAGAACGTGCTGGCAACCTGACAGACAGACAGATCTCATTCCCTAGACATCAAAAGCCTTCCCTAAGCACCCAGCTGCTTTCCCATTTATGCTCACAGTATTTATAACTTTTAGCCTGAGATTTGTTTTGAAAAAAATCTTTGGAGATCTTGAGAGAGAGACAAAGGAGGATTTACATCAACATTCACATGAAAGCACAATAGCAGTGCATTCTTTAAAATTATTTGGGTTTACGAGCTTGACTTTTATTATAAGAACTAAATAACTATTTGGAGATGAAGGCTTTCCTTCTTTTTTTCCTTCTTAATGTCGTTACTAAAAAATAAAACCAAATAAAGATGTGTAGACTTCAGCGCACCTATGAGCTCCCTTGGTTCTTCAATTTAAATGCTTGGGAAATTTAATGTTAAAATTATTTACAGAAAGTAAAAACTCACCTGGCTCTACTTCTATCACTTCTGCTACGTGTGTAGTGATACAGTTGTAGCAGGAAGAGCACAAACAGGCTCTACTCGATTCTTTCGCATGCTTCCACTCTGCCTTGCCTTCAGATGCTGCATCCACCATGTCTGACTGATCTGTTGGAATTCCTGTAGAGTCCATAGGTCAAAAATGATGAGCATGTTAGATAAGGATGAGACTTTCCACAGTTTGCCCTAAGATATAGTTAATATTCCTTGGGTTAGGGGTAAAAAACTCTCAAAAACTGAAAAAATAGAACTCCTTTACAGTGAAATTTATTTTGTCAGATTTCAGGTTCCTTCCCAGGATTTCCCCTGGTTACTTCCTTAGAAATAATTAAATGTTTTATCAGAAGCAGCTTGCACAGAAATTTTCAACCTGAACTATTAATATACGATAAAGTTATAAACATCAGACACAAAAATATAGTAGAAAGCACCAGGCAAATTTAACTCTAGGCAGCACTACAAACTTAGGAACGATGTATGGATGTACAGGAAAGAGAAGGATGGTCCTTTGTAAAAGTATTGAAATTAAAAGGGGCTGTGAGGGAGAATTATAACTTTATTGTGGATGTTCTGTATAATAGTTTGAATAAGATGTAAATATGAGAATGGCAACTGCTGCATAATTGAAAGCATTGGTTGAGATCTCCCTCCTTTAATAGCAAAAGTTATAACAAAACCTCTCACTTCTTAATATGAAGAAAAGATGAAGTTAAAGCACCTAAAATTGAGATATTTGTGTTTATTTCTTTCATTTTATCTTTCTACAAATATATAAAGCATTATCTCTAATAGTTTGCAAAACAGGGGTAACAGAATGAGATAAATGAAACGGCAAATATTAAATGCCAATAATTTCTATAAAGTTATAATAGCCCCTGAATATTCCTTAAAAATCTGGGCTTTATATTTTCATTTGGTAAATGTATTTTCAGATAGCTCGGCATCATTTTTATGTCATCTTAAATATTAACAAGATTCTGAAAAGCAAATTAATAATGATTTTTCAGACAAACTAACAACATAAATGTGTTAAAAGTAATTCTACAGGCTTTAGTCAGTTCCAAACACACTATTATTTTCTGTGTAATGTGGAGAACAAGTGTATTCACTGAATCAATAACAAACATCCTTTAAGAAGTAATAAAATTTTTAAACAAGGAATTACTTACAATAAATATCTCAGTCTTTTAAAGAGATGTGACAACATGATATTTATATTTGACTCAAGGCTCACAGACTACATAAAGACTCTGTGGGTGTGATACCTGAATCCAGGCCTCACTTCCCAGCGTAGCTTTGATTTCTATACAAGGGAGACCCGGTGCTAAAAGAAGAAAATAGTTTGAATATTCAATTAAATTTTTGTGATTACTGTTAACCTGAACATTTTTGTGCTCTTCCTCTGCCCGAGATGTCAACTCTTACCATCAAATACTGACCAATAACGTGGTCTTTCCACCAAGAAATGATGACTGAGGCCTGAAAAACAAACAGACAAAAACCCCCATGTGTGTCTTAATCAGAAGTCCTTGCACTAAAAATTCCTGTGCCTGGAATGTCAGGCCTGAGCAAGAGACCAAGGTGCCACTTCTCACTGAGCATCTCTAACAATAGATATTTTTCAGAGAATTTTTGACTGCTTAAGAACTTCCCATCAGTGGATAGTTTTATTTTAATTTTCAGTCTCAGTCTAAATTTAGATCTATTAGAAACAAAACAAAAAACCTATCTTGGAATAACACAACTGAGCCATTGGAGCTGCACAATCCCCTTCGGTTGTTCACTCTTTTGGTCTAGAAAGTTTTCCTTTCTTTGTGTTAATTAAAATAAATCTTTCAAAATGAAGATTATGTTTGCTCCTAGTTCGGTCTGAAACAATTTTATTCTTATTTTTATTTTGGAAGACTTTCATTACAGAAATAGTATATGTAGTAGATATATGTAATTTATGCTTCTCCTAACATATTTAAAGTCATAAGGACATGTCTGTTAATAACATGAATTTTGTTTGGCCATTAGATTAGAAACACGAAGGACATAAGTGAATCATTTATAGTTTCTTAATTCTCTGTGATGGATTCAGGTCATGTTTTCTGTTATATCAAATCTGATTGCCAAATTGTCAGCTCTAATGCAAATCTCAGTTTTAATCTCCCCTGCAGCCCAATTACAAAATTACTTTTTGATCAACTTCCTAGATTTTAGAATTATCTTTTCATTATAAATTGGAAAACTGATGTTTAAACTTGGGTTTCGTTATGTAAAAATGATAAAAACTACTTTATGGGGTACTAATGAAAATTGCAACAAATCCTTAGGAAAGAAATAAAAGCCTTCCCATGCCCAGAATCTGAAGAAGGCTACAGTATGCGTAAGGAAATAAACATTTCAGTCATCTAGAAACTGATCTTACTGAAGCACCTAATACACAACTAACAAGGAATACCGTTACAATTCATTTGCAGATACTCTCTGGACATAGCCTATGATTTTATCACCAAAAATTAAGTGTATCTATTCTGTGAACAGACCCAAGCAGAAATTGATTTTCTTCATCCAGGCAAATCCCCTTTTCCTGCTTGAGTTTGTTAAAACAAGCAAATTTTTAAATCTAAGCTCATTAAACACATTTTCATATAATACGCATCCTTAAAACCATATAAATCATGGATTGCCTAATTTAAATTCAGGCTGCACCTGAGCTGGCCATAATTTCAGTTGACCTTGCCAACATCTTTATTTCCATTCTATGAACACACCAAAGCAACACTCTTCTAAATTTCAAAACCGAGTTTAATTCAAATTCAAGATGAAACAATAGACTTTTCCATTGCTTGAGATGAAAAACTCAACATTGATAATAAAGGAGGCATTCCTTTTGAAAAGCAAAAAACTGTTGTGCAACCATAAGAGAATCAGAAGACAAAGGAATGTCAACTTGCCCGAGAAAAGCAGATAGCGCTAAAATGTTTATTTTATTCATAGCAGCATTTGGGTTTATCACTAATATTAATTCATAATGTGCTTCTCCAGCCCTACCTCATCCTGTCTTCCATACAACGACCAACGCCACGTTTATTTTGTGTATGTCACTGCCATAAACTTCTTGAGAGTAGGAATGGGCAAATTTACCTGTGTGCTTTGCAAACCCTACCCTTGCTCACAGACATCCACTGGATTTATAGTTTACATAATACAATCCATTCTGCTTCTATATTGTCAATGACCTCATCGGGAATGTTAGAATACAGAGCAATCACTGCATTTTGAAACAAGAAACAAAAAAAATAGACACCAAATTCAGGCAATTTCAAAATTACATTCCAATTAGATGCTCAAGGTGTTTTGGCTTTAGATCTCTTTCAGAAATGAGTAGTCTGATGAATAGAGAAATTGATGTATGCTTCCCAAATCTTCAAAATAGGACAAAGAAATTAATCACATTTTTTGCCTCTCAGTTGTTATAACAATGATGAATGATATACTCCTTGAGAAACGTTGCTGAATCATCCAGTAAATTGTTTGCTCCACAGTAGGTCTCATCCACAGATATGCTGACCTTCAGGGTGTTCCTGACAGACTCAGTTATCAAAACCTGTTTTTCTGGCACAAATTCTACTCTTCCAAAACTGTAACTTGTTCACTTGTTAAAAAAAAAGGTGTCAGTAATTGTGCCTGTTTATAACCTTTCCATATCTTTGTTACTTCATATAACTCACAAAACAGAAGAATGTTACGTTGAATAGTAATGATGCATTTAGTAAAGTAACCTATTCCCAATTTCATAAACACATTAATAACTTTATTTAAAATGAGGGCAAACTAACTCCGTTTAGCATACTGAAAGCTGATCATTCAGGGGAGTTAAGCCCTTCATCATTTACATAACTGACTAAAATGTAACTAAAAATAAAAATTAATACTGAGTGTTTACCATCTGATGCACAATTTTCTCTGAAGAGGTTTTCTGACTGTTTCCTACCTACCACCAGCAGAACTTTAGAAAGGATGATGGCAACCCTGGGTCAGAACTCCACAGAAAGGGCCACATAAATGGCCATGCAAATTCTTTGTTCTGCAGTTACAAAGGAGAATGGCTCCTACTAAGGTGAGCATTCAAATACTAATTTAATTTTTAAGGATATCAACAACTCTACTAAATTCAGGCAAATCACTTATGCTCTTAGATTCAGCTACTTACTCCCTCTTTAACACTGCAGTCCGTGGAGAAATGTTGATTGTAAACAGCATTAGGGTACATTATCACCTGCAGGCTGAGCAATCCTAAATTCATTTGGTCCCACTTATTAGGTGAGCCAATCATGGCTATTCCAGTATTATTTCTCTCAAGGGAATGGATAAGGAGTTGAATATGTGATAACATCCTACAGCTTGAAAGAACTTAGATATTTTAATTTTACCTGAAGTAGTGTTCCTGACACGCCTGTAATTACTATAAGCTGGTCTTCAGTTTTAATTTTGACTAGTGTGGAGCTCAATAGGCACTGTAAGACAAGACAGGCAAAGCTTTCAGGAAAGACTCAACTTGACAACTGACATTTTAATTCTCTACAACTCCCAGAAGAGTTTCTCCTACTCAGATGGGAAAACCACGATCTATGAAGAAATTGTATCACACATGCAAGTTCTAAACAAGCCAAAGAGAACGAATATCAAAGCACAATTGATCAGCGACGCCTGCTGGAATGTTTGCTGCTTTTCTGCATCAGCACCGTGACGCAAGCTCTGACTGAAATCCACGTTAAAAAGGCAGGAAAATACTGAAAGGGCACTGAAATGATGTGAAATCGTGATTCAGCAAATGTAAGATCAACAGCTTAAAGTCACCACAGAGCTTTTCACCACAGGAAATGCCTGATAACACATTACCTTAACCCAGACAGATGTATGAATTGCATGGTTGTAACAGAAAGCACAGTTATCGTGTGTGAGAAGATGTGTTACACGCAAAACTGGAAGGGACATGTTTCGTTAATCTATATATTTATAATGTAAATTACATAGTCTTTATCATTTATCACTGCTTATCACCACATTATCATTTGCAGACAATGCTTTTTTTTTTCTTGTTTTACAACCACTTTTAATGGTACGACAAATTAACAAGTTTCTCAGAGCATTAACTCTGTAATTGTTCCTTTTTTTTTAGTAACAGATGGGTGTATATCTCTTGGGTAAGAGAATCAGGAATCCTTTATTTGCAAAGCAATTTTCTCTCTGATGGCAATCAATACCTTTTATTATGTATGTATTAAAATCCAGCTAAATGGAAAAAACAAATGCATTCCTGTACACAAATAGACAAATTAAACTAAATAGGTGAAATGGTCAGCTGAACTTTTCTCTTTAATGCAAGACAGTACAACTCTTATCCACAGAATAAAACTCTTATTAAAAATAAAAAAATTCACATTACAATTCTCTACAATATTTTGCTGAAGGGATTTGGGGAGATACTACAGCATCACTGACTTAGTTGGGAAGCAAAAAATCATCAGTTTCCAAAATTTACTCATATGATCATGCTTAAGCAATTTTTCTACAATGGGAGTATTCTTGTTGACTGACTGATGAGTAGAACTTTTTGAACTTCAATACTGATACACAGACATTTGGACAGGAATTACTCCTTTCTTATTCCCAGTCCAGAATTACATACTGTGAAAAATTTCCTGGATTAAATTTTAAACATTTTTTAACAGAAAAAAAAGAAACAAATTTTCATGATTATTCTATGGTGTTGTATAAGCAATTAGCGTAAGTTGTTGCAGAAAATTAAAGTCTATGGAAATGAGAAGGGAAGTACTTCCTTTTCTTTGTTAAAAACACTTTAAATCCATCGATCATATTCTGCTGCATAGTGGGTTATTGTTCGTTGAGTACAAAATGGAGTATTTTATGTGCTTTGACAATTTCACATTTGACTAAGTGACCAGTAACCATTTAGATCCAATTTTAAGCAAACATTCTTCTCAAAGCAAATACTATCCTTTCAGTTAAGTAATTTCTGGTACATATTTAATAATACACTTTGTTTATTTTCATTTCTAAATAGAAATAAATGCTTTTTTTTCCCCCTAAAGAAAATAGGCTAAAAAAATCACAAATCCAATTTCGGTTAAGTTATTTTTAATGATCTAATGTTCTTTTCCCTTTCCTTTCTTTTTTCCTTTTACCTTCCAACTCTCATGTTTTAGGGAAAATGAAGACTTTAGACTTATTATTAGGTATTTCATTTATTATCTTTAATAAAGACTATAAAAAGATCACTAAATTACTCAGTAAAGACTGCAATGATATAAAGACTTAATTGTGTTTAAGTATATTGCTATACTGATATTTAATTCACTGTTTCTAAACACCTCCATGAATACTTCTCCGAGCGACTCTAACTTTAAAGATGAAATGTGGAAAATTACTTACAGTTAGGTCCATTTTTGTCTTTGCAGTCTCAGAGGGGTTGCCTATGAACAATAACACATCTATTTGAAAGACATTCAGAAAATGGTAATTGTAGGTAAGATCATTTTACTGAAGAAAAATGAATTTCTATTCAACACCAGGTCTACTGCAATGATATCCCAACTCCTGTTACCGCTGGATTCAGGTAATTGTCAGTTCAAAATGCAAATAAACTTTTGCAATGGCAAAATAACAGATTCTGAATAGATGCAAGAACAATAAACTACAAGAGAAAGAGTTCTGATAAAATTATAGCTGCGTAGCCAATACTTTTAGAAGCTTATCTTAGCTGAGCACACGCACACTTGCAGTATATATGCATTCCTAAGCGAATAACAAATAGCCCATATTCTTTATTTAAGAGGTCATATTGATTTTTTAAGCAGTTGTAGTTAAGTAGCTACATTAAGAATGCATGCATCTTAATTACAACCAACACAAATGAGCAATGCTTTTTAATGACGGTAAATAAATCAATCAGCATAAATTAAAAATGACAAGATAAGAATGAGAGATGCTGTACCTGACACTTTCCTTCTATAAGTGGATAATAAAATAATAAATTGTTTGAAATACAGTGTCTGTTAACTGGAAGTCACATATTGTACTGCTACAAGATTCCCATAAAATGTAACTGCACTTATTGCTAGGATGTTTTCGCCCCTTTTTTTGTTAGAATGAGCTTTGACAATATTTAACTTAATGCACTTTTCCTAATTCTATTCAAGGTACAGTTGTTACTTGTCTCACTGTTACACGATCTGACTAGGACAGAAAAAATAATGCTTTAAATATGACTCAGGAATATATGAGTGAAATATCATCTACACTTGTCCCCTGGTGGCAGTAAAAAAGACAAGGATTATCTGAATCCATAAAGATACAATGTGATCATACTTTAACTCAAGAAAAATATATAGTTTTATTAGCTCAGAAATTTTTAAAAAGCTATGGTGTTTTAGCTTTTATTTTTTTAAATGTCCATCATTCTAATAAAGAAATTATTTAACTACAAGTACCTTTGTTTTCTTATAAATGATAGGCCTTATTTACAAAATCTAAATCATGGATGTAGTAGCCAAAGTTTAGAAGAACACTTTTATGACAATCATGTCTAGTTCCATTCCCTTTTAATACTCCCTACCAAGATAGGGTTTTTTTGTAACTAATTTAATTTGGTTTTCATTCCAGCAACAGTTTTGGTTACATTAAAACAAAGTTTCAATGACTTTACTAAACTTTAATGAAATTAATTCATATTTATTTAGTTAACATTCAAACCCAATATTTTTTCTTGATATAACAGCTTCTTTAGTAGTTACAGTGTCTTAATTCAAGAGCTTAGCGAGAGGAGCAGTTATTACATTTGACCTAACATTAGAAGCATTTTCAACTTCTCTGTTACGCTGCTAGAATATAAACTACACCACACAAAACATACTTGGAAAGACTCCCTTTTGTACAACTCTTACTCTAAACAGTATGGCAAAGAGGTACCAAATGCACAGACTGGGTACAAGTTTTGCATACAACAAGAACTAAGCTTCTTATAATCCAAACTATTACCATGGCCAGTTTCTAAATCTTGTAGCACCAAAAGACCTTAAATTAGAAATTCTGAGAAAAATGAGGTACAGTGAATATCTGAAGAAACCACCTCTTTAATTGGCTAATTGTCTACCCAATTACTCCAGGTCCTCAAGACACCGGTCTTAGAACCGTAACACAGATAGAAAAAAAATGTAGATTTTGCTCTAAGTCAGACGGAATGTAAGAGTTCAAATAAAAATCTTTGAATAAACAATTATCATGAGATAAAAATGGAGACAGGGCTTATGATCCCAGGGGCAATGACATGGGCTTCAGGACCACGGGGCTGAGGGGAGGCAGCTCTGGACCACCGAGGCCCACAAACGCTCTCACGGCCCTGACACTTCCTGTACAAACAGCATATTGACAGTCAATGTGATCATAATTTGACCAGGTAAATGTCTTGTCCAATTAAGTAATGTGATTTACTTAAGCATCCAGTCTGGTTGTGCCGTGATTTGAAGGCACAGGTCAAACAGACCCAGGGAGGGCAGACGTGTGCCAGCAAGCTTTCACCGCCACTTTGCTCACCCTCCCTTTTCCTCGCGGATGCTGGTCTACAAATTGTCAACACAGCGTGTGTGTTCGCTCACACCTGAGTTCCCCTTCAGAGCAAAGTGGCTGGGGCCCAGGGGAGCCAGCCAGTCACAGACTTGCACACTATGCTGACTGAGCAACAGAGGATCTTCAGCATTACATAGTGGTAAAGAACATTTTTTCAGAAAGCAAGTCCTTCTTTGCACTGAAAAAAATGAATATATTAGAAGCGTATTCTTTACCGTATACGCATTGTGATTTCAACATTAGGTCAGACACTCTGTTACATCACTGCCTATTTTTCATTAAGAGATTTAATTTGGAAAAAAAAGTATGGCACAATGTATTTCCATCAACAGAGAATTTCTTACTTGGATTGCAGAAAATGACTGCCAGCTTGCAAATTGAAAAAGGCACAGCAAGCCAGACTGAATTATAAACAGCTATGATTTTGGATCCACCTAGACTTCTTGAAAACATCAGGATTGAACCAACAAATAATGCCAAGTTACACGTAGTAGAAAACTGCTCCAAATATACTTTCATTTCTTGCTATGTTGTTAATATATTGAAAGAAGACATTACATTCATAACAACATTTGAGATTTATAGCTGCTTTGAAGCAGCTCCACTGTCATAGCATTTAACAATAATTTTGATTCCAGAAATCATCTAGAAAGTGGTAATGTTGGGAGGACTTTGTAGAAATAGCAGGAAAAAGAAAAGAAAACTAGAATAAGTTAACATTAAGGAAGATAAAATAGGAAAGGTAAAGGAAACAAGCAACTAAGCATAAACGTTCAATACTTGGACTCAATTGTTATAGGCATGACAGCAGTATTAATGCCTAATCAATACAATAATAATATTATATAACAATATATTAACAGTTGGGTGATTTCTGCAATTATATCCTAGCAGAGATAAAAACCTCAATGCTTACTTTGTAAGAACAAGTTATCAGCCTTAATTTCAGAAGAAACATAAAACAAGTTTTATGCTTATGAAATGTAATGTACAAAAGTTCTGTATGCCAAGATGATTACGAAATGAGCACACTGGCCAAGTAGAGTGAAAACATTAAAGTTTTTTCAAATCTTGGAATAAATGAAGATAATATTATGTTTTATTAAAAAAAATCCCAAATCCTACATAGTACTAACTAGAAAAGAAAATATTTCAAATAAAACCTGTGAGTGACAGAGTAAACAGATAAACTGTATCCTATTTTCATCTTCTTTTTTTACTGTTTCTTTGGGTACATAAAAATGTGCCTATGCAGTTTAGCAGCACAATAACAATTACTTTCTCTTTCCTTTCCTGATGTCTTTCCATCAGGAAGTGGATGAAATTGCAAAATTTGAAACGCAGCCCTCTATTTTTACAAGAAAAGGAAGTTAAAGAGAAGGAAGTTAGAATTCCAAAATAAAACTAATAAAAATAAATACTGTGATGAGACAAAAATTCATATAAATGAGACAGCTAAATTTTAAGCATTAAGCTGTAGACTAAACAGCCTCTAGTCGGTGGGTGTAATGCTCAATTGAATTTAAAGCAAAACAAATAATGAGCTTCCACTGAGTAGTTTGCATCACCTTAAACAATACTTCAAGAAGAAAAGGAATGCAAGAGATGGGAGAAGATCAACTAATGAAACAAGCAGGAAAAATAAATTTAATGAAATTAGAACAGAGGCTCTTGGAATGAGTAAAACCTCACTCTCTCTTTCCAGTACACAGTCTTCAGGCTCCGAAAACTGCCTGGTCAAGGAATCATTGAGAGTATTTTTAAGATGGGTCAGCATGTTATCAATTCCAACACTGTTGGCCAGTATGATATTGGCCTCTGCATCAACATCTGGGCTGATGAAGTAAGCTGCCTCATTGATTTATCAAGGCATGACGTTGAGTATCAATTCAACTGCTTTGGAAAATCTGGCATCTTTCAGGAAAGTGTTGCTTTCTCAAACTCTTCGTGCTTTTTATTTGTTTATTATTCTGCAGTCAACAAGTGAAACAGTAAGAATAAATGTCATGTAACATAACTGAGGTTTCTGACATATTACTGCGTGTAACTGTTCAGACTGGGGGAAAAAAGAAATGTGCCCTATAGATGGCAGTGTAAGCATACTAAAGAAACTTGGGTGAGCCTTCAAGTATAATTACTTAAAAATATGTATGATTAACAATTATTACAAAGAAAATTTTTAAAATGGCACAAACTACTCAGATTCGATCAGCCAGCAGCAATTTTAAAATGCATTTAAAAGGCCATCTCAGTGGCTTTTTATTGGTGCTGGTTAAAATCTGTGGGCTAGTCTTCTGTCAGAGGATTTGCTCTTCTATAGCTTCTCTAAGAGAGTTAGATTATTAGATTATTACAAAAGACTGAGAGACTTCCCTGAGTTAATTTTGAGTGAGTTTAAGCATACTGTACTTTAAGGCTGGATTCCTGTTAAAATATGTTTTAACATTTTAATGCCTTAGAAAAAGATTAAGTATTTGGGCAACTGAAGAGACAAAATAGAATCATTTGATGGCTTTATTTTTAAATCCGCTGAATATCAGATTTTAATAAAAAGTTCTTTATAGAGTTGCTTGCATTCAATATACTCCACATATCTGAAAACCACATCTGTAGACAGAGAAGTGTGTGTAAATATATCCAGTATGATCAGCCTTGTTGAATAAGGTTTCTTATTGAGGAGTTATCTCATTTGCATAAAGTTTTAAGCATTGTATATTTTTTTAAATATACAGTAATCCTAAATACCATTTAAAGTGAATTAATGAAGATTACTGCATAAGCAAGTATCTGACGCTTGGGGATACGGTGCTAGAAAGGTTTAGGGGGTATTTTTGGACAGATTTTATAAACTCACTGAATAAATCTTGGACTTCAACCATTGTTTCTGGACATGAAAGAGTTTGAAAATCCTATTAACGTCTTTATGGAAGTGGTCTAGCAGAATTGTTGCTACAGTATAATGTATTTTGCATTATCACTTATTACAGCAAACTCCTGACTTGTGAATCCAAGGGAGATCCTAAAATCACTTCTGCAAAATTATTCTCCTTTTCGTGCAATATTTTCAAGTGTATGTTTTACCTTATTGTGAAAATATAATGGAGTGCATGACATCTGTCTGTCTCCTTTTCTTAACATAACAAACTTTTGTGCAGATAAGATAGAATCAAATTTACTTTTTGCATAGTTGTTCTGCAATCTTTCTGAATCACACTTTCCCCTCCCCGGAGTTATTCAGCCTCTTCATTTTAAATGAAATTTGGCCTTTGAGAAAACTAAAGTTTTAGTCTCAATTACCCAAAGACTTCACTACTAGAAGTAGTGGATCTAAAGAGCAGTTTCACCAGTTTTTCTGTGTAGTCTGTAACTTTTCTGCTCTACCCACCCGACAAAGTAAATCTCAGATCTGTGAATATTCAGCAATGTACAGAAGATAGCACATTTATGATTCTCACATTTAAACCCTGTGAGTGATACTCCTATCCCTTTTAAGGTGGATTTATATAATTTGTCTGCAAGGGTAACTAAAACACTTTTAATCCTAATCAAAGTTTAGTTTTTTATTAGAAAATAAACTAGGAAGACACTTTTTTTAAAAAAACACAGGAAATTCAAAGACACCAGGAAAACATATAAGTAGAAGGGAGATATGCAATGCTCCTAATGCTCCTTGTGTACCTGCAGGTAATTTTTGCTTTCAGGCTTTGCTGAAGTCAACTCAGTGACTTTCTGAGGCACAGTAAACTCTGCACAGCCCCCAAGAAATTCTTCTCATTACTTCTGTGCCCTGACTGCGTTTTCCCAGCTCCTCAAGCACTCTCAGTCTCAGCATGAGACTCAGCTCTCTACTGTGAGTATCTGCCTGCCCAAACCTGTAGTCTCTTAATTCTTCCCTCCCTTGAGCTTGTTCCCTAGCTCCAACAGACATATGAGCAACCTTTCCTCCCTCCAGAGCTTTCCACCTACCTGTTCTTAGAGAACATAATCATGGAGAACAAAGGAGGAAAAAGCATCATGCCACAGATATATTATCATATTTAAATATCACACTGTGTTTATGCGTACATAATATTTATCCTTCTCTAATGGAATTTAATGTTCTGTTCTATTCAGACCAAACTTTCCTTCTGGCAATCCCTGAAGGTTGCAGGCATCTAAAATTCAAATGGAAAGCCCTTTTCCAGAATAGCTTACCACCTCTTTGAGAGAAGGCTCTTACCCCTGCACCTTAAAAAAGGGGTCTCCTATTTCATGCTCAGAGAAGTTTCTCTGTGGCAGCTCAAAGTCAGCTGTGTCCAGGAGAGGCAGAACGAATGGATCAAACTACAGAAACATGCAGCAGGATTTTTGTAAGTAGTATAATCAACCATTAGATAATCTGTCTTCTCTTACACCTTGAAACATCTCACAGAGAAGAAGCTTCATGGTTCCACTCAAACGTTAATAACAGGGAACATCAGAGACACCCGAGTTTCAGGAAGCAGAAGAGAAACCTTGGTTTTCCAATAGGGATTGCAAGACTGCAGTGCTGTCATTATCAATGTATGTAATTTGTATAATCAGTAATCTAATGTCAGCATCCTTGGGTGCCTTCTTTTGTTTTTAAAATAATTTAAAAATAATTCTATTACTTTTGTCCAGATAAAAAGAAAAAACAAAACAATCCACTGGAAAAATGCATAATGGTTTGGAAATATTAACTCTACCTGTGTTGTGTAGAATGGGAAGAGCAACCTCTGTTCATGGAAACGTAAGCAAGAATGAACTTGAATTAACTTCCACAAATGAAATTCTCCATATGATTTCATTTTAATCTTATGCTTTTGGTTTTTTCTGCCAGATAAGAAATTGACTTTAACATTTCAGTGCCAGAAATAATCAGTTTCAAATTTCTAAATTGTAGAAAATTATGTAGGAATCTGAATGTTAAAAGCAGATCACAATAGAAAAGTTTTAATATCAGCTTGGAAGAGTAAAACACAGCTGGAGGAAAAGATATTTTAAAAATAATCTGCAAACTCATGTATAAGCAAAACAATTAAGATGATGGCATTTACAGTGTAGCTGGTTCCATCCCAACTCTGAATTCAGATATTTTATTTTCTTCATGGGTTTTTGTGGCTTCCACATCTTAAAAAAACTTTCATTGAAGCAGGTGGAGAAAAGGGGGTAAAAATATAGGAAATACTCCAGCAGCCAAAGTGATGCTTGACATGTCTGTCCTAAGTGTGAAAATAAATAATAAAAATTTTAAAACTTTAAAAATTAATTTAGTAATTTTAATCAAGAGTAAAAAGTAAGACCTCATATGTTTTGATCTCAAAGATTTTTTATTGCTAGTTTCTTAGCTTTCAAATGTAATTTTTTTAATGTAGAAAGGAAAAAAACCCTTGTATGTTGAAAAATTATGTGCATACATACAGTATTATGAAAGGCAAGAGCTGCACTGTTGTTGTAATATGATATGAAATCTTTCAAATACGTGCTTTGTTAATTTTCAGTGGTAGAATGTCAAAAACCTTTCCTGTCAAGGCCATCCTACCCGATTCGTTGAGGGAGAACAGAAAAAGTTTAACAAAGTTAATTATATTGCAGAGTATAATTTTCTAAGATCTTTCTGAATTGAGAGAGGAAAGTAGTTGACAACCTGTAAGAGTAGATGTTATGGTTCAGTTGGAAGATTATTGTCTTGCTCAACAATCACGCCCAACAACACTGCTAATTCTCACGTTGTTCAGCAAAATGAGGCGCTCCCCAGAGCAAAGGAGGAAAACAAACAGCACCGGGTCTTACATGAATTTTATTTGATGAACTAGAAGAGTTTGTGACGTTGGGAATCAAAGCCAATCATAAGGAAATGGTAGATGCTGCCAATGTTTATATGCTTTGCTGTTGGTACGATCAATACTCCTTATTGCGGTCCAACTATAAAGCTCTGAGATTGGGAAAACCTGCACCTGCAGATCGACACGCACAGAGCGCTGAACAACGTGTAGTAGATTAAGGCAATCTAGAGTGAGCCATTCACCGATATCTGCTGCTGCCACGTTGGACCATCTGGTCTTGTTCCCTTTCTGCCTCATGAACTAGGAAAATGAGTATTCCTTTTCCAAATCACAAGCCACAAGACTTAAATTTTCTGTGATGAATTACTACAGAAAAAATTAATTAATAGAACATCTGCCTGCCAAGAAGATAGAGTGCAAGTCCCTAACACGTTACAGTTACTGGGCCAGATTCTCCCATTATTCTGGCAGCTAACAAAGACCAGAAGGCAGATGGGTCAATCTGGCCAACATTTATTTTCGTTATGGTGTAACTGTCACCTGGCAAATCCAGCTCAAGTAACAACTTCTTTCTCTCTGTGCCTAGCCTACAGCAAGCTGGATGCTCTGCAGAATCCTTCTCAGCATCTATCATTGTCTTTAGAAGATTATGTGACTTTGAAAGTCTGGTACTAACCTACAGAACTACACAAGTTCCGTTACACCATGATGTGTTTAGAGTGACCAAGCCCCCATTGCACATGCTGTGAGAACTGGTAATTGTGATGTCAAGTAAAAATGATTATTTTTATACATATAGTATAGTAACTTCAGTAGAATAATTTGCAAAAGTAGAGCGAAGGTTATTCCCAAGAATAATTAGCCTCATACTACTCTTTTTTTTTTTAATTGAGTATTTGGAATTTTTCTATTCCAATTGAGTACGCAGTGTTTTTATTCCATTTCATCTTTGCATTTTATTTGAGATGTCAAGTGTCATTTTTACTTTGGCAAGAGGTCTTTTGATTATCAAGATAAAAGAAAATGTGCTGAATAAATCCTTATTTTTCATTTTACAAATGAAGTGAATGGAAAACTGCTAATGATATGTTCCTCGTTAGCAAACGGATCCTTTTACTGTGGTAATCAAATAAACCCTTTCTTCAAGTCAGTCTTCACCCATTTTTATAATTATCATCACTGTCCATATTTTTTTCTCCCCTCTGAAGTATAACTTGAAATATATGTCTGTGAAAGTTTTCCAGTTGGTTCACTATTAAAAAACTGATGTACAGGACTCCCAGTGGGGTAACAAAGTTTCTTCCAACCACAGAACTACAATCCACAACCAGACATAAAATCATACAAAGCTGGTTTCTTCCTCTGACTTCTTAATTTGTCAGTAATTAAAAAGGAATACTTCAGTGCAAGAAACAGTGTACTGAAATTGCTGCTTTAATACAGGGTATGCAACCTAAACCCTCTGCCTTAAGGGAAGAAAAATAAACTACTGATTGGGAGCTGTTAGCGAAAGCTACTGCTTTGTGTCCTGTGTTATGTTAAAGATATTCACTATTGACATCATATAAGCATCGCTCAATCACTGTAAAAGAATTCTCACAAGGCTTGAGGGCACAGCCTCAAGACATTTCAATGGCAAAAGTAGCTATGAGGTCATAATTTGGCCTATTATATATAAAATGAAAAGAAACAGCTTAAATACGAGCGCCTGCAGCGAAAGAGAAATACGTTGCAGACTGAAATGGCACAGGAAATCGATATGACACAACAAATATGAAACCTCCGAGTGTCATTTCTAAAAGATTGTAAAGAATCACTATTAAAGACTAACATTTTCTGTTCCATTGTGTAACCCTTTCAAAATGTCTCATTTAGCTATACTTGAGAGATGGGGGTTTAAAAACATTGCATTTTTAAATGCAAAGGGTACAGCATCTCAGCTGAGATCTAATGTCAAATATCTTTCTAGAATTATTCCTATTTGTGGTGTAAAATGGAAGAAATTAGGGCATGAAATATTGTGATATGACAGTACCAATAAAATTGAGAAATCAGGTTATGAACAAGATCAGTGTTTATTTCATTGACTTCTGATGCGACACACTCAGCTGCAAATGTCTCCAAACTCAGGGCTGAAAAGAATAATCCTCTTTCCCCATTCCCCCCAACCCCATATCCAAATAACACTTATGTCAAAGCTGAAATTTAACACAATATTCTGTCCAAACCAGTCTGGTCAGAACTCAAACGCTTGAATGTAACTTAGCCACATGCAAACCAACAAATATTTTGACAGCTGCCAAAACCACCTACTGTTAAAGCATCACGGGAAAAGTCAATGGTTAAGAATGTTTGAAACTGTGTGACTGTATCAATTAAAAAAGCAGAAACACTGATTTTGCTCAGTTGGGTCAAAAGAGAGGAAAAGATTTGCTCAAAGGAAAGTGATTTTTTTTTTACTATAAATAGAACAGAAGAGAATATTTCAACTAATGCATATTATTAAAAGCACCATTCATATGCCTCTTAATGACAGACAAACAGACTACTTAGTTTTCAGTAATTAGTATTACTTATATAAACTAAATTTTGATTCTAGCAAAATTGAACAAAATGTTAAAAACATGTACCTTCGTTCTGTTATTTCTACAACAAAATAAAATGTAAAGAATGTAGTGATTAATTTTGCTAGGAAAAGTATTGCCATCTTGGAAAATCCTAAAGAATTTCACCTGTCCAGAGAGGCACTTAACCTCCCAAGAAGAGGCCAGTCAGAACGCAGATACCCTGAGCAAGCTCCAAATAAATCAGTGTAAAAGATCGAAAAAGGCCTAGAAGAAAATTGGATACTTTGTCTACAAATAACTTATTACTTGTTCTCAATAATATTTTTCAGTTCTGTGAACAGAACAAATTCAAGCAGTTTACAATATAAAGAAAAAGACTTTATTTTCTCCAATCGCATAGACTGGGTTTTTGACCTAAAATTGTTTTTACTTAGCT
This sequence comes from Dromococcyx pavoninus, assembly GCA_033558185.1. Classification (NCBI taxonomy): domain Eukaryota; kingdom Metazoa; phylum Chordata; class Aves; order Cuculiformes; family Neomorphidae; genus Dromococcyx; species Dromococcyx pavoninus. Next base: position 974,647 of record JAUMJL010000137.1, read on the forward strand.
TTCTTTAAAACTACTAAAAGGGTCTGTTAGAAGTATCATAAAGCATCAGAGATGAACTACAGTGACCAAGAGGCTCACATCAATGTCGTATGTCATTAGTCTTCAGGAAATAATTGTTGTAGCAGATTGTGTGCTACTTGTCTCACTTCATGGAAAACTTTGATGCTTTCTTTTTAATTAGTATATTGAAGAAATAATACAAACCTTATTGGCAAGGAAGCAAGGTATCCTTAACATGTGTGTCAGCTCTTGCTCACCTCTCAAGTTATATTTTTGTATCTACCATCAAGAGGCAACAATAAAGAATCTGAAAATGTCAAACCTTTTTTAAATCAACCTTGTAAAATCCAAATATGTTTAAGAATTCCCCTTTGGCTTGTTTACAGCTGTGGTGGAGTAGAAGACCGTGTTTTCTCCTTTCTGTTTCCTTACAGAAGCCCTTAAAATTTCGAGTTGAGAAGTCAGAACACATTGTGCTCATTGACCTTTCACTATAACATGTCATTTCAGTCTCATGTGCAGAGAATTTCTGTTTTTTTCTAGGAAGTCTAGGGACAAAGTTTTTCTCTTAATGACACTTGTGATTCCACACCAGCTAAAATAAGTCAATGGAAAGAGTCGCTACAATTTTCCCTTCACTCCCTCTGAAATACTGACTCCCTCAAGCCAAGTACAGAAGGAAATCCCCAAGTGAAGACCTTCTCCAATACGAAGAGCTGATTTGTGACAGTTAAGGAAATAATTATTTTCATCTATTGAGGAGAAAGCACTTTGTTAAACAGCGATTAGTCAGAAAAACAACTTGGGCCACTTCATTCTTTGCTAAAATGTATATCAATTGGTCTGATTAGATTAAGAAGGTGGTCACCTATATAAAGTGCAGATTTCAATAAGGTGCAATAACAGATCAGCCTAGAAAATAAATTTTTGGAACATAATGCAAATGGAAGGTACTCAGCTGATGCTGATCAAAACTCTATGGGCAACCGAATTAAATACCTCCTCTGTTCTAAGAACAACTTGTTTCTTAAAGTGTTCTAAAAAGGGACCAAAATGGTTTGTCAATACATTTAAAGACATAGAAATCTCTTCAGAACAGCTGTTTGTGCCAGTTGTCTAGGATTCTTCTTCACATATAACTATACATCTATGATTATATTATGCCAACATAATCACACAACAAGTCTAGTAACAGAAACAACTTCAGAATACAATTGGCTGTGCCCATAAACACCTAAACCCTATTAGTGTGCTTATGAGAATAACTCTGTTATTAGAGCGTAAACTCTGGAATCAGTAGATAAAAATTCTGTTCTTTTCTGTGCCGTATACTTTCTAGGACACTATACAAATTGCGTTACATCTTCATGTCTTGCTTTATTCACAAGTACATCACAATAATGATAATTTCCAGCTCACTGACATAAGACAACCTAAAGCATTTCGCAGGCATTAGGGAATTTGAGAATCTACAGAGAACTGTTCTGGAGATGTAAATTACTGTTACACTATGCATATAATCTCATTTTTTACAGTATTATCTGATGCATTGCAGATTTTGAGCTAATATCCATGTTCCAAGATATTTTTGAATCCCACACTTTCCATTATGCAGGCAGAGCAAAAAAAATTATTTTCAAAGGAAATAATTTTTTTTCTTTTCTCACTGTCTCATATATATTTATAAGCAAAGGATATCTTGAGATGCAGAGCTGTCTATATTCTCTCTGTTGATAGCATCCCCTCATTCATGATGCCCAGAACATATCACAAGTTTATCCAAAGCCCTCTGAAGCCCAGGATGAGAAAGAGGAGTTTATCTCCAGTGTTTGTCACTGCCTTGCCACCTCAAAACCAGATATAACTAATTATAGAAAAGACTGAAACTCTAATGTATCATCCCCCAAATCAGGAGATAGTGATAATTAGATGCAGATGTCCTAGAAACTCTTAACTAAAAAGTTTCCACGTTCAGCTATGGCAGGTTACTTCCCCTCTTTATATTCTCTCAGGGCTGACAGTTACTGATGTTAAGTCAAACTATACAAAAAAAGCTGAAAAGAAGATGCTGGAAAGATTTGACTTCATTAAATGGCATCAACATGCAACGCAGACTAGAGCTTTTGTTTGAAAGCAACATACAAAGGTATCTTTATACACTGCTGATATTTCACTGATGTGAAGAAACTTCTAAGGTTTACTAAGTTGGCAGCTACTGTAGTCGAAGAGTTTGTTTTTCTAAGTTAAAGCAAACCAACCCTAAACATTTCTCTGCTTTAAGAAGTAAGTATATGAGATAGGGAACCAGATTTAAACACAGGAAACCAAACCAGCTTGTCTAAGCATCTTCTGTCTGCAAAAGTGATTGATTCTTGTCCTTGGTCAGCCTAAGACAATTCTTTTCTAAAACACAGCAATATTCTGTGAAGTGAGAACACTAGCAAGAGGCTGCATCCCTCACTACCTCAGAACTTTGTCTTGGCGTACAAGAGGCAACAAATATTCACCCATCATGGCTGAAAAAATTCAGCTTGTGATGTTCAACCGATCTATCCCAAAGCACCTGGGCTTTCTTAGCCTCCAGATCTCATATCATTTTCCAAACTCTCACTGATTTCAACAGTACAAATGGAGATATTTATTAGATGCAGATCACATAGCTGAAAGCAAAAGATTGCTATAACTTGTATGTATACAGGTCATGCAAAATAAAATTAAAAAACACAGTCAAAGCAGTGTCAAAGGCATAATTTTCAAGTGATCTGAAAAATACAAAGTCTTCTGATCTTTCTGAAAGAACTGTTCAGTGAACACACAGTCTTTTGATTTTCCAAAGTGTAAAATATAGATGAGGACAGATAACACACCCAGAACAAGCACTGAAACTCAACCCCCAGAAAGGACATTTTCTTAAGAATATATTTTTTCTCTCTAAAACTGATTAATAAAGTTTTCTATAATAGATATTGACAGTAAAAGCCCATTATGTCATCACATCACACCTTTTTTTCAGAATATTAAAGGTCTTTTACTAGACATTTTAATAATGTGTGGACTCCATTCCCATCTTGGATGGGCTAGGTTTACCTTCAGACTAGAGAATTTAATTTCTTTTAGAATAACTAAAAATACCCTTTTCTTTGAAAGCAGATGTCAGTACATACCTAAAGATTCAAAGATCTGTAGGATCATACAACAGTGCCATTAATGACCTCACAAGAATACTGAAAGCCCTAGGAAGAGACTTCTGTGGATGCTACAATGATCATGGCAAAGTAAATGAGAGGCTGGATTCCTTCAAATAGTTATCCCCCAAAATTTTGGGCTGAAAAATTTGTGATATGGAAAAAATACCAAGCAACTGCTAAGTACTATGTGCACCTTTCAAAACATGACCTGAAGTGGAAAAGAATCATAGGCATTTTCTGACTGTTGTCTGCTTATTCTTGGAGATACCAATGTTGAAGATAGGGCTGATCATCTAATTAGGAGAGAAAACAGCAAGTGCAGTGCACTAGGATAATCTACTGACTTATTCTGGATAACCCCTGGTGTTACTGAAGAGAGAAAGAAATCCTCACTTCAGGGTTTGAAAAGCAGGATGAATAAAGAAAAATGTTCTTGAGACAACCTTCTTAAGAGATGACTGGACTGATAGGTGCCTGAGGCCTTTGTCAGGGCTGAATACCCTATCTTGATCAGCTCATCACCTTTTCAAGCAGAAAATTTTGAAACTTAAATATTCAGAGTTTCCCCTAAGCATTAAAAGACGGGATTCAAGCTCTAGAAGACTGAGGGCAAAATGTTCAGGTTCTTGCATTTAAATAAAATATTTGAAAGTGGACATGTTAATGAGCTATCCTAGTTTGCTTTCTAACATCAGGGATTCTCCATGGGTACGAAGAAAACATAATCACACATATGGTGGAACTAAAATGTACTATTTTTCTTGAATGAAATTCTCTTGTTAACTCAGCATGCACTGCATGAGATCACATATCATTTTTCAACCATCTGCACATCTCAGTATTATGGACAGAAATTTTCTATTATTGAGCCACTAAGTTTTCATGTTGGGTGACTTGTAATTGTGGATTCACAATAGTATCTTCCATCTTGGTAAATCTGGCATCTATGCAGATACTACTTGTATTTCTACAGATCTGAATTCAAATGATAAACTTCAAGTCTGTCCTCTGCCACTCTTGTTTCTAACGCCTTATGGAACACACATTCCAGGTAATGTAGGCATACAAGTTTTTATGTTACAGACTAAGTTAGGAATATGCATCGTTCAAATTTCAAAGTTAAAGGCACTTTAAGAAACGTCAAGAGTCCTTGTTTGTGATGAGCTGTTTGATATATGAAAAACAAAATCAACCAAAGAGAAAAACAAACCCACCACCCATCACAGCAATGCCTTTGCCATTAAAAGGTCAGAAGCCAATGTCAGTGAGCCCCTAGCACTTACTTCTGATTAATTCATAGATAGCTTATCATAATATAGTGCTTCCTGAATTACCACATTTAGGGCCTGCATTAGGAATTTCAGACCGTACCTCTTTTTCGGTGTTGCTGACTATCAAGGGAAATTGAATCACAAAGCTCACTGTTACTGTTCAATTTATTACGGCCTCTATTTTCAAATTAGAAGTCTCAATGTATACTCCAACGACAAGACATTTTTCAGGAATCTCTGACATGATATTCTTGTTTGTAAAAGATATTGTGGAGATTAAATTCATTTTAATTTCCTGAGCCTGTACAGGTCTGATTTCTTACTTGGGATATAGCACATCATCTCTGAACATCCTGAAACTAATTAAGAATATGATGAGCTTTACACGAAAGGGGTTTTTTAACATGTTCCTTAGTTTTCTTATTTTAACCTGTTCCTTAGCTTTCCTTATTTTAGCCTGTTCCTCAGCACTCACAACTGACCCATTTGGAAGTCACTTAAAAAAAAAGTTGTGAAAATTCTATTTAAAAAGGAATATTCATATCTAACCATAGTTAAGTGATTGAACAAATTAAAATAAGGAATGCAGGTAAACAGCCAAGCATGTTTTCATCACAACTTAACTAGTAGGGTTTGCAACTAGCCCTGCAAAGTTCTTTTTGAACTTTCCTTTTATATGCATATACAACATTAATGCAAAGAACAGACAATAGTGGACTTAAAGCAGACAGTATAACATCAAAACAATACAAAAATCAAAACAAGAAAGAAGGAAAACCATGTTACCTCTGCTCCACAACTCTGAGAACATTCTAATTACTTTCTATTGTGAAAAACATACGAGCGAAGCAGTCAATGCTTTCTGCTGTTCTGTCATAGAACTTTATTAAAATTAATGAGTTAAAAAGTCAGAGGCAACAGCAGAACTGCTGGACTCTGATAAAGCCCATAGTCTGATGAAGGCTGATACCCCTACTTGTTTTTTAACACTGACTCACTCAATATTACACACAAAGTAATGAGAGAAGGGGCAATGCTTTTCTAAAATTAACCTAATTTTTAACCAAGAGAACTGTTCAGAGAGCTACTGCAACCCATGAGCTGAGTAAGTGCCCACAGTTAGCATCCTATATTCTTTCTCTTGCTTTCTCTTTCTGTAAGCTGGGTACTTATCACATTTCATGTAAAATACTTCTTTTTCTGTCAAATTATTTGTTTTGCACAGCATACTATGGTAGAAGGGATTAACAGAGAGTTGGTTTGCCTGTGGTCTCCTTGGTGATATTCAAATACAGTGATTTGCAAACGAGTTTTTTGCTTATGTGGGTGGAGGAATATTTCTCCCTGCTTAACACTACCTCTGTTCTGTCAGTGACATTTTCTTTGTCCTTTATTTCATGCACCTTATTTTTATCTCAGTATCATCTGGCCAGATCAGTGGTGTTCTTTCCAAGTTTCTGTAGACTTTGGCCTCATCTGCTCATGTAAGACACTATCAGGTGTTACTCTGCAGATGTCTTCATTCTTGCTCCAGTGCTGTCCTGAGTTTGTATCTATTTCATATATAATGCCATCTGCATCTTGGAACAGTGCCTTTGCCACTCCTTTATCTGCCTCTTTCACAGCTTTAAACAGACCTACTTATTAATGCATAGCAGCCACAGGTCTCTGCCTCCGTGGTAACAGACTGTGTTATTTTGATGATCTTTTAACTGAGACTTGTTACCAGTGAACTTCCTACAAGGCACAGCCTGGGTTGGGCGAGTCAGTGACCTCTTTACTGGAGAATATTATTATTAAATCATCTGGAGTTATTATATGAATCTATAATGGCTAATTATTTGGCAACCTCGTTTTGTGACCAAATACACAAATTACAAATATTATCTTTTGACTATAATACAAATTCTATAGCGTAGAATTATAGAGAGAATGTTGGAGAATGTTATTTTTCTAAAGTAATAGCTTTTAAAAACGCAATACCACCTTTAAAGAAAAAAGATTTTTAAAATAGCATAAATAATATGAGCTTATGGGTTAATTTAATTAAGAGTTTTATTAGTATATATATTAACCTTAACAGCACCAAATATCTGAACGTATAAAATACTATGAAGACATGCAAGTATTTTTTTAAAAACACATCTGCCTAAGAGGTTGTGCATAAGTCCTCTACCTGTTTAAAGGTGAAATAAAATGTGGCCACGTTATTTATCGACATTTCCTTTTGTTACTGATACTAAACCCATTACCTTTTATTATGTTCTTCATTTCCCTGTGTGACGTTTTTAGTATTACCAAATATTGCTGTTTAATTGTTTCTGAGTGATAATCAAAAGATAAAATGAGGAGTAATTATCTGTATGGCAGAAAAGCACTGGGAGATTTTACACATCATTTCATCACAAAACCAAATACAAGTCAGTGATGTGACACCAGGTTAAAGGGAAAGCTTTTCTGGGATACGTTATTCCAGAATGTTATTGGTCTTAGGACACAAGAGGTAATTACTCTGGTAAACACAACACTACAAATAGATCGAGAAATCTCTATCCAGTCCTGAAAACTAAATCGTAAGATGAATATTGGCCAGTGCAAAGAAACTGGAGGAGAGTAGAAGGGGCAATAAGAATTTCAGAATACACAGTTGAGGAAAATATGGAGTTGAATTTCCTTATGTGGGAAGACAAAGACACCAAGGATCAGATGAAAGGCACAATAAATGGTCATCCATAATAAGAAAGCTGTGGAGCTTTTCAGTGGTTCTGAACAGTAGGATAGAAATAGCTGCAGCATTTGTAGAAAAAACTTGACTAGTGTTTTGCTTTATAAAAGCACGTATTACTTTCTGCAGTTTACATGTTTAATTAAGCTCGTATGGGGATGAAATTATATATCAGAAAAGAGGATGAAGTTGAAACTAAATGACTTTGAACTACGCTAAAATCTGAACACTCTGCTGGTAATGTTGCACTACTATAAATTTCTGTGTTATTGCTGTGATATACAAACATTCAGGTACCTGAAGAACGGGCTTTAAATTCATGTTTATACTAATTTGCGTACCCTCTGGTGTTTAATAATGCAGCAACCCTTGCTTAGCATTAGTAAAATAATTTAAGTAAGTGTTTGCAATGTTCCGTGAAGTGCATTAAAGCAATAATACATTCTAAGTGCCTAAGAAAAAGGAAACCAATAATACAGTGATACAGCTAAAAGCTCCATTAAATGAATGTAGAAGTAGCAGCCACCATAGATGGCTTGCTTTAATGTTTTTAAATTAAAGTTCCACCAGCTTCTCTGAAAAACAAATGATCATGACTGAAACCAGTAAAAACACAACCTGCAAATCATTCATCACGAGAATTCACTGAAGTGACGTAGCAGGTTGGATGCACATTCAACCAGTGTTTAGTAACAAATAATGAGGACACTGATCCGTCCTAATGCTGGATATGGAGATAAAATAGTTTTGCCATCAAAACCCACGACAACCTGATTCAACAGCATTGTTACTCTGTATTTGAAAGAGCACTATGATGTTATGAATGTGGTGCTACAATTAGAAGTTTCCTACGGTGACATTTTTATATTTGAGAGAACTAATATATTTCAAATCTGACAAATAATGGCACAGTCCAAAGTTAGGCCTTGTAGCCTTGAATCTTAAAGAATACGCGGGTTCCTAACTTAATTTGGTTTCAAATTGGTAGGGATGGACGTAGAAGAGACATCTTTCCTTCTGCACAAGCAAGTCACAATTATTTGAAAGGAGATTAAATTAGTTCTCAGACTTCTATGATCAATACACTTGAATTCAACTAAAATTCCCATTAGCATTGGCACTTTCTAGTGGATTTCCACACATTGAGCAGTCACCATTAAACAAACTCAGCAATTCAGCCAGAAAATTGGTGGATTCATTATTCTTTCCAGTTATACAATCAAAATTAATAAGCAGTGACTGATTTTTCCTCTCTCCTGTGTCCAGTAATACTCTCTCCTCAGCACTAGGGCTTAACATGAAAGAAAATGAAGCAATCGCTGTAGGTGTGACACACAGTAATATCTTTATATTTTCTGTGGCCTATTGGAATTGACCTCTGACTCATTAACACACATTTCCATGATACAAGTACACACCATTTGTAATCTACAGTTAATTAGTCATTATTTTATAACACTGTGTTATACAAAGAAACTACATATACTGTCACATAGAGAAGCCCAAAAGAACTGTGTGAGTATAGTAAGAGGAAAAAAGGTCTGGAACGGGAAGTGAGCACAGAAGGAAGAAAGAATAACAGTAGAAATACCTCCATAACATTCCCATGACATCTACCCTCATCATTAATTAAAAGAAACACCAGAAAGCTTTGTTCAGAATATAATTTTTTGAATCATTGAAACAGAGGAAAGAACACTTCCTTGGGAACTATAGACCAGGGCAGTTACGAACACACAGCCGATAATTTAACACGAGCTCAGCCATACTCTGACACACCTGAGTCTGCTTTCTCAGTAAGTTTCATCATGTTCCTACACACACAATTCTTTTCATACTATGGAGGAAGAGCCTTCTCCCAGTAGTTAAGACAGGCAGTGGGCTCGGTGTTGTAAAAAGCCCAGATCCATCGTGCAGCCACCCACGGAGCTAACTACAATATGGGAGACTTCATCACCGTTAATTGTGTAGGCCTTACTTAGACAAGTATTTATCCCAGAAAGGCACAGCAGTCAATCTATTAACACCAAAGGTAAATCAATTCCACATTTACCCATCAGCCATAGCAGTTGAATACATGAACCAGGTATGGTGAAATAAGACAGAAGGAAAATCTCGGTGAGAAAGAAAGCAATGATGCCAGCTTCGGAAACAAAGAAGTTACCAGAATTTTTCTTCTGGAACAGAAATGACTTAAAGAGACACTCAATTGTCATTACTGATTTTTTTACCTTTTTTACTGGGAAAGAATGTGATTCACATCCTCCTGGCTCCCTAATTATTCCATTTATTTTGTGGAAGATGAGGTTGGATCATTGGAAGAGTTTTCTCTTCAGTAACAAGAAAACAGCTTTCAGATTCTTTTTATATTTTCAATTAAAATCAGGTTTCTTTCCACAAAGTTTAATGAGTTGATGTTAACTGTTAATTGTTACTGTAATGCCCTCAGAATTATCTTCATTCAGATGGCTGGACAAATATCCTTTATATAATTTGTATTTTAATATAATATTTCTAGATGATTTATTATGAATATTTCTACTAAAAAATTTTGTGTTATTATTAAGTTAATACTAAAATCAAGATCAACTAAATTGTAGGAAAATACAAGTATCAAATTGAAGCACATAAGTAAAATAAACTGGAGAGAAAATTTTACTCTTATGCCTTTTGGTTGGACAGTTCCTTGTGACAGTGAGACCTCACTGCTCGTGCCTGCATTCAAAGGCAAAAAGTTCTACGAGTTCAAATTGAGTCAGATGAAAATATATAGTCTAGGTTTGTAATGAACAAAAGCAAAATACTAGTCCAAAAATAGAAGAAGCAGGAATATTTTTCAGCTATTCAACCTACAAATACAATCTTTGCAAAGATAACAAGAGTACTCTGACAAAATGGATTGTTTTATGTAAGAGAGCTTAATTCATTATCCTGACCAGTGTTTAAGAACATTTTGTGGCGTAAGCACTGGTCACATGAATTCTAAAAGAAAACTTACAACAATCATTGAGCAGAGTGAAGGAAAACACACCAAATTATGGGAAATGTACACGTCCAGTAAAGAAATCGAGATATTAATCTCCACAAAAAATAAGTAAAACCAAAACTCCATTGTGGTTAAAGAACTCACAAGGGGACAAAAAATCAATTAGAGTACCCTCCAAAAAGCTGAAGTCATCTGTAAGTGAAGGAAACAGAAAAGAACAACTCTGGCGTGTTAACTGGAAGCAGGGAACACAACAAAGATCTATCTTAAATTTAAGATCTATCTTAGAGTCCTGGTAGAAGAGGTTACAGAGCAAATTCAGCAGAATTTTGAAGAGTAATCTCCAACTCTGGATTGTATTTTACCCAGGAGTTCTAAAAGAATTCAAGCATGAAACAGTTGAATTATTTACCGCAATTTAACTCAAAACTATCTCAATAACAGACAAAGATTCTTCAGTGCCAGGGGCAAATATGACACCAATTTTCCGCAAAGACGATTGTGGCAGAGATATGGAAAATTACAGCAAATAAGCTTGGTTTCCTTATCACGCAAGGCAGCAGATTTTGTAATAAACCCCCCATGTATTAGGAGACACCTGAATAAATAAGATACCTTTAATGAGTCAACACAGCTTTTGTCAAGAAAAGCCACGTTTTCTTTGAAAAAGTCAGCATGTTTGCAGATAAAAAAGATTGACTGACAACCCAGACTCCAAAAGACCTTGTCCAGAAATGTTTCTAATACTTGGAAATATTGATGGCTGGCAGTAGTTATTGAAAAATATGGCTTTGGGGAAAGGTCTTTTGGGTAGAGAAAAAAATTAATAATTTATGAAAAATACTATTTTGAAATTAAAAGACAACATGTCAATACATGATACAGAGCCAGCTACATTCTTAGCACAATATTGCCTTCATGCACCAAACAGCAAAAATAATTTGAGTGTGGTGTCCCAAAGTATTAAAGAATGTCAATATATAAAAAGCAGAAACGAATAATTGCCTGACCTTTTTCTTGAACACTGAATCACCATATTTGGAAAGTAAAGTGTTGGCTCACATGAGCTCTTCAGAAGAGGAATTCTCAAATATATATAAGTATATACATATATATAATATACATGCACTGCGATGGTTTTGTATATAAACCCAAGAAAGAGGTGTTAAAAAAAGGAATTTACTTCAACTCATCATTTCTTTACATACATACATGAGAAAAAAATATTTCTTTATATTGATTTAATTAAATTTGACAAATTATGCATAAATTACCTCACATTCTTCTCTTCATAAATCATAATTTCAACCTCAGCCAGCTACAGAGTGCTTTTAAGCAGAAACAAGCTGCTCATTCAAAAAACAGTACTTAAAGGAAACTGAAAATATATTGCAATCATTTAAAAACAAAAAGAGAAAACTACTTTGTGGTCAAGTCCCAGAACTTAACCATAGACATCTTTAATAGTGATTATTTTTATGAAAATAGTTTCTGCACCAATTAGGTTCAGATCCTGCTTTCCTCCCTTACCACGTGCCTAGATCCAGATTTAGATCCTTTCCTCAGTCCTGTGGGCAGCTTCCTTTTCCAGACAAACCAGCTCACTGGCAGCCATGAGCGTAACCAGCCCTGGAACCTGCTTTCCACCTGGCAGACCATCGTTTTCAGCTACATTTAAAACACCTGCCTGTGGTGAGGTAGGAAGGATTCACAGTAAACACAGCCAACACTCCTCCCCAGTGCTTTGCTGATGAGTTTTCAGTCACTGTCTTCAAACTCTTCTTACTCCTCAGTAATTGCTATTACTGACAAAGCAGAGGGCCTGCAATTTTATTTTCCAAGGCCTTAATATTTTATTGCTAAACAATACCATAAAAATGTGGCACGAAACCAATGGGAGACTTTTCTGCTGGTCTGAAAGCCCGTAAGACAATTTCCAGCAGAGCTGCAAGCAGGTTGCCTCTCAGGTTTGCTACACTTCTATACAAACACAAGATATGTGCTTAATCTTTTAAAAATAAACTTTAATCTGTATGGGGAAATGGCAGGCCCAGAGGGGATTTCTGGCAGCTGCTCGTTGATCCGTCAGCTGGGACCCACAGGGAAAGAATCACAAGGAAACAAAATCAAACTGGATATTGTCTCAAACAACAACCAAAAAAACCCCAAACAAATCTTGAAAATGTAGACAATCTAAGACTCTGTTGTGCTGACTTAGAAATACATTGTATTTTGCTCAAATGAGAAAAATTATGTACCATGCACTACACACACACACATTCCTCTCCTCTACAAGAATGACATTTGCTTTTCCTCCGGAGCCTTGCCGTATGCCACTAAGACATTCAGAGCATAGACGGCTGAATTAGGCTGGAGGCAACAGAAATTGCAACACAGAAATGATACATCATTTTCAGTTTTTCCTAACAATAAAAGGAATTGAATATTTCCTTAAGATTATTTTCTTTGCGATTATGAAACTCTGGAAACAGTGACAACATGTTTGTGTTTGTGTTTAAATCTATTTCAAATAAATATATAGTTGTATATAAAAGGTATTTAAATCCATATAATGATAAAATTAAGTTCCATTAATGTACTATTCTTTATTTTCTACAATAACAATTCACTGAAATTGTTATCCCTTTCATCTTAATTGGGTAATGTATTTTCCTCAGTACAAATGTTTGGGAAATTAATACTTGGTTTCTTTTAGGCAATTTGCAGACGCGGTTAATCTATGCAGCAGTTATGATGCATATTTTCCCCCACCACTTCCCATAGTATTTTATTACTGTGCCATACAATCCTCATTTTACATGTGAAATATACACTGCCATCTCATTTGCCTCAGCAATATTTGCTCTTTATTCCCAATAACTATGGAGAGCCAGAAAACAAAGGGAAGACTGAAGGAAACAATCTCCTGAGAATCTCTTTGACCTGCTCCTCATTCCTTACAGCTGATGTGTGCAGAAGTCTGAGGAACTTCAGTGCTGTTATGACTCAGATGAAATATTTACAGTATCAGAAAAAGCAAGATGACTCCAAAAACGCAGAAGTTATTTGCACATGATCTGTTTCGTGCAAGCACACACACAGAAAGCGTTCAGGAGGGCAGCTCATAAAATCAAGTGAGAAAATAAGTAATGCAAATGCATCTTGGAAGCTCACATGTCTCTGTAGCCTCTTGCTGCTTCTAGTACTGCTAGTTTTACATACATTGGTCTTGTAACAGGGTTACTCTGACTCTCATTTAGTGTTGTTTACTTATTCTTTCCCACAAGCTCAATGGTACTTTCAAAGCAGTGAAGATTTAGAAGGATGGATACGAAGAGGATAGGGATGGCTGCACCGCTGTCACTCCTGACCCTGCAGCAGTGCAGTGCCACTTGGTGCCTTTAGCTCTGCTCATTGCCTGAGCTTAATTCACTTTCAGACACTGTGCTTTCTCCAATGATGAACTGAGTTCTCCCAGGAGAGGAGCCAACAATTCCAATGCCAAGTCAGGTCAGGCTTTATAAGCACATCTCTGGAGCTAGTACAGAAAGTTAAAGAACAGTACATTCCAGTTTCTATCAGAATTCTTTGCTAAAGAACTTTTATTTTTTGCCATTTTATGAAGAAAGGTCCTGGCAACAGCTTTCCACAGTTGGAGGCTCTTTACTAAATAGCAGATAGACTATAATTCAGTCCCTTAATTTTCCAAATAGTGATAGGGTGTCACCTATATAACCTTTCAAAACTCCTGTTTGGCTGCGTGAGTAATGCATTATTCTTCAGAAAGATTTTGCACTATGAAAATTAAGGCTTGGATTTAATGAAAGGTAATTTAAACAATCCAAAAAGAAGAAAACTGAGAGCTAAGAGACAACCAGGCAGAATATACAAGAGAGTATTATCCCTAGAAACACTGTACATACAGCTAAGTTTCCTTAGTGTGTCTTCTTAGAGTGCTGAAGATCTCTGACATCTCTGATCAAATTGAAAACAATATTTTGATTTTGAAACAAATGCCTACTAAAATATTTAGGATTAAGATGAAGTTTAAAACAAAAGTCTAGGACTGGAGTAAATGTTGGATAGGAGTGGATGATTTATAATGTTTCTGTTCAGTGACCTGTGTGCAAAGTCAGCCAAGGCTAGAATCAAAGTAGGTTTTTCAGTCTGAATAATATAAATGTTATGTGAAAAGATTTACATTTTGAACGCTATCTAAGCAATTAATCCAGAGGGAATTATTTGTAATTGCTAATTAGTTAGACAACTACAAATTATATAGAATGGAATTATATATTAGTTCTCTTCTAAAATCTTGTGGGCTAATGTAATTGTGTTCCATTAGTGTAAACCCCTTTAGAGTGAAGATTAAAATAAATGGGACTGAAACTTCCTTGGCTTTTTGTTTCCAGTTCTGCTATAATGTATGCTTTGAGCCCAAATCCACTAACAGGATGATTCTATCAAGTTGAGAAACTGACAGATCTCAAACTGTTATCAAAGGTCATGCTCTTTTCAACATTGGTTATTTACTGTTTCTTCTCACATTTAGTTTAGTATTTCTTTTTTCCTTACAAAAACTGGAACCAGACTTCCACTTTTGTCTGCCCTACTCCTAGGGTTATATGCAACTCAAAATGCAATATCTTCTACTTCTATTTTTGTATTTCATGATGATAAAATGTCTTACCATCATCACCAACAAAAACCATGATACCTGTTTATTTGGGTTTGTTTTTCTTTTTTTCATTGAGACACCAAAGAATTTTCAGAAAAAGATACAGGTAGAATTTGGGATTTTGGGGGAAACTTAGTACCATTAAATTCTCTCTCTGTTGTATCCAGAGAGACCTCTTTTCAATAACTACATGAAGATTTCCATGTTGGATTTTAAGATCCGTGGAGGCTGATAAATGCTTCTATATATTCTTTTTGACAGCCATCAGGTATATCTGGAAAATTGACAAGTTTTAGTATATTTTTTATAAGGTACAGCTGTGTAAGATCGTCTTAAATCATAGTACTTTTGACTTCTTGTCAGACTTCCCTTACTCCCTTCACCTCTTTGGTCTCCTTTCCTTTGTGACAGCTGTGCCCTCCTCACAAGTTTGCTAAGGGAGAAGATTCTCTCCATGGATACAAAAAAAAAAAGACAATTATAAAGGCTTGTTTAGCTGTTAGAGCATGATTTTAAGACATTTGTCTAATAGGCATTATTTTGCACTTCACAGTTTATTTTACATGTGTAACATCTATTGAGAATAGAGAGCTGAGACAGAGCAACAGGCATCTTCCTCCTTGATTTACATCTACAGAACATGATCTTAACAGGAATAAACCTGCACCAGTTCTGAAATACAATTTCCATGAGACAAGTGTTTCATCTGGTTTATCTGTCAAGTAGCGATGACATGGAGATAAGAATTCCCTCATGGCCCACAAAAGATGACAAATACAGAGTATACAACAGATTTTTAAAAGCAAATCTAGTGTAGGAAGGTGGAAGTTCCATAGAAAACTTATTAAAAGGATTCCATTGGAAAAGGATGTTCTAGCCTTCCTATAGGAACACAAAAGCCATAAGTAAACCTCAGACTTGGTTTATTCTTTTACCTAACACTCACCTTCCTTTTTCCAGTTAGTCAGATGAATGAAGATCTTCCAAAGAACACTGCTGCTTTCCTCTAAGTCAACATAAAACTTCATACTTTTGCAGTACCTAATAGGTCAAAAAGTTAGATATAGGCAACTATTATTATAGCATTGACCACAATATAACATTTAACTGAAAGAACTATTTGGATCAGTAATATACTTTATTGAAAAAAAAACCCCACATAAATTATTACCAGAGAAAGTGTACAGTATTGAGAATTTTCACAGAGATTTCAATTAGCAGCAACCAAAATTAATACATTACTTATCTGTCTTTTGAAAGTTTGTTGAACTAGAAATGATTTATCTTAGTGGGCTGAAGTCTCCTTCCCAGAAAAAGCTTCTGAATTTTCTACAGTTCCAAGGATTTGTGCTTTATAAAATGAAATGACCCGATTAATCCATGTAATGTTGAAATAATTCACTATCAGTTTATGTAGAATAACTCTTCCATATTAAGAGGTATAAGAACTTGATTTACATGCTGCTACTCATAAAGAAGAAGGTTAACACTTTCTCTTTCAAAAGCATGTAGAATTCCTCTAGGGTGAAGGAACACTCAGCAGATTTTTGTGCCAGAAACCGTTGAAAATATAAATTGGTCCCCTACTATGACGCTGTGCTTCACATCCCCAACCCCAATCTGACTTTTTCCCATAACCCTGCTCAAGGAACAGTCACAAGTGGTGGATGTGATGGATGCATCTGGTTGTGATGGATGCATTCAGCTTAAGGTGCATGTGGCAGAGACAGATAACATCACAACAGCCAAGGACAAATTTAGGATAATGCTCCCTTCTGGCCACAGGTCCATTCAGTTCTAACTCAAGCCAAATTTGGAAGAAACTGGCTTCTGCAGTTGGTATGTACATATGACTTTAAGCCAATCATCTCTACTCCATGAACAGTGGACAGCCCAGAGCCCTTAGATTGACTGGGCAAGTGGAAGCCTTTAGACATAAACTGTTGACCAAGTCTGGAACTTGGACTGGATCCACGCATAGACTCCTCTCTGAGAAGGGCTTAAGAAAGAAAAGGGATCTTTTCTGAACCTTGTGACTCAACAGAAGGGTCTCTTGACAGTTTTGCTTGACCTTTTCCTCTATGAAAAAAATAATCAGGTACACCTTGCCATAGAATCTTGTCAAACCACTGTTGCATTTACTATCAAAATTTCTTAAATAGCTGATTTATATCAATAAACCTATTGCTGCTTCTCTCCTACAAGGGCATCACTTCAGCCATGACATCTATGCAGAATCTGCTCAGTTACAAATACTTCTAGTAAGTTTAGGAAAATGGCAATGAAAAAGAGCTTAGGTGTGACTTTGAGACCTCAAAATCTAGGCATAGCTCATAGGAAATGTCTACATTCACTGGGACAGAAGGAAAGCCCATTCGGTAGGGTCTGTAAATGTGATAGATTACTAAGAGACAAATTAAACTCTAAATAGATCAATGATCTTCTACTGTGATCTATGTTCTATTAGAGATTTTCTGATGCAACAAGGAAAGGCTATGGAAACCTCAGATTCCAATATTTTAAATGTATTTAATTAGAAAATTCCATGTGCATACAAACCCTGATCACTTGCATTTAACTGTAACGTTATACTGTCTCCTGCCCTGAAAGAGTAGGCAGATACCATGAAGATACTCTCATACCAGGCATAATGTTACTCCAAACAAAACAGAAATAGAAAATTCCTTTTGGAAAACTGGCTGAGAAGTTCACAAGAAGGTCAGAATGAACAACTGTACAAACTAAAGCATTACTGTATTAATTAGCAGCTTAACATGCAGAGTAATTCTGAGCGAGAGACAA
The DNA here is from genome assembly GCA_033558185.1 of Dromococcyx pavoninus. NCBI lineage: Eukaryota > Metazoa > Chordata > Aves > Cuculiformes > Neomorphidae > Dromococcyx > Dromococcyx pavoninus. The sequence goes on from JAUMJL010000137.1 coordinate 992,297, forward strand.
CTAAGGAGGGTCAAATAAAAACCCCTGTAACCACTATCAGTAGCTCATTGATTTTTTTTCTCCAATTAATTTTAAACCTAATAAATTACTGTTTGCCACGTGACAGATCTCTGACAAATTAGCAATATAGAGTGAATCTAAGTGTTTACAGCAATTGGATACCAATAAAGCAGGCTGTCAAAGTATGTGGGTTTTGATTTGTTTAATTGGAATTTCAACAAAATTAAATTAAAAAATAAGGTCAAAGTAAACCAGTTCTGTTTATTGATATAAATTTCTTGTCGGTTTGAGGGGATATTGAAGCAATTTATTTCAATCTAAAGTTGTGATTCATTGTTATATATTTAATTAAGTTTATTTTCTAGAAACTTTACAAATATTTAAATCTTTATGTGAATAATACTGAGACCACCAAGATTCTTTCCTTTATACAAAGCAGGAAATGCTGTCCACAAATTCTTCTCATTTACACCAGTGTTAATCCGAAATAGATTCTATCATCTCTTCCAGATTTGTTGAAATGTAAAAAGGGTCAGAATCTGGCCTTGCATTGTAACTACTTAAATAAAATTGTCACCTAAGACATTTGTTCAATGCAAATAGTCCCCATTATCATGTAAACTAAGTCATAATTATGCATCTAGTACTACATGTAGCTACAAGGTTAACAGCAGGCAATTCATTTGTCAAAAATCTTACCTGTCAGAACAGGTACTGCAGTAGACAGAAGGCAATAGAAGGTTCAGTATGAAATAAGGGATTTTACAGTGAAATTTTTGGACTTCCTATATGTAGAATATATTTTAAACCTTAGAGTAACATAAAGGAGAGAAATAACTTTGGTTTTGTCAAATGAAAGGAAAAGAATACGTCTGCACTCCACTGATGACTCTTTAAAAGGTTAGAGTTGCTTTAGAACATTAATGAATTCTGTAGCTGTCAGAGTTGGCTGCAGAAGTGTTCCTCTCGGTATTCCAGCTCTGAATGGCACAGACAACAGGAGTTAATGCTTTTCGTTAAAACACATGGAAACATCCAATCTCATAATAGCTCAGACAATCAATTTATCCTACATATAAAAAAGAGCTGTGCAGAATATCATACCCATGGCAGAAAACTCTCTGTGCTAGCTGTGCATGTAAGAGATTAGTGTGGTATTTCTCAGGGACTGCAACATATGGCGTGTCCTGTTTAAAGACAGCTTGTACAACTCAGCTAGCTCAGCACCACTGTAATGCCTGGAAAAGATCAAAACCCATCAGAAAGTGCTTTCAGGAAGCAGTTTGCAATAGGCAACAGCACAGAGACAACTGAACAACAGTGCAGCCTGAAGGCCGATTTATCTTGTCTTTTCCCTTGCTCAAGAATCGGAAAACTACAGTAGCAAAATATTACCTTGGCAACAGAAAAGTTAGAACAAAACAAAGTCCTACAGTTATCTTTTGGATTTACCTTTCTTCCCCTGGAAATCCAATTCACTATTCCTATTTTACTAATTCTACACATCAAAGATATTTCCACGGTTCAGAGAATTGTGACTTGGTTTTCATCCTTAATTAGGTGGGAACTAAGTAAACCTAAAGGATGAAACCTTCCATCCCTCAGCAGGTTCAGACCTATGGACAGCAGAGATCTGCAGTGCTGCTGTAACCCTGTGCTGAGGGATCCATCTCCCCACGTTCACTGTGATCCCAAATGGTGAGCTAAAAGCCAAAGTGACCTACATTCATCTGTGAGTTACTGTCTTTAGATGTTTACCTAAGGAATATTTAGCTCTATACGGATTATCTATTCCAAACAGTAAGACACTACTCAGGAAAACAAGCCTGTTGCGGATAATATATTGAGGTAAGTCACCAAAAGAAAGTAGGGGAGTTTTATTCCCATTGAGGCAAATTAAGATGAGGTTGAGATTAATTAAGCAGGAAAGTACAGCACATGACACCTAGTCTAATAAAGACCTTTGCATATTTAAAGAAAGTGAAACAATATCTGTTTTAATTAAGTAGGCTGCTCCTTCAGGTTAATGCATTCAGGGGAAAAATTAAATCTGTCTAGAATCCCTGGAAGACATGGAGACTGGCTGTAGGAAATTGGCCTCCTGAAATGTGATTAATGGACTTGGATGATGAGGACTGGCTCCTGCTAAACCATCAGCACTCGCTATGAGACAGGTGCTGACATTTGGAGTGAGGGTTTTGTGTTCTTTAGGCAAAAAGCAATGCATTCTCTGTGAGGCTCCCCTGCAACTATAAATCAGTTCTCAAGTGTCATCTGTATACTGAGGCTGTTCTCTAGCTGTCTCCTATGTTGACATCAAAATATTTGACATACAATTTGCTCCAATAGCCTCAGATTTCACATTTCCTCACCAGAATGGAATGCTTATGCAGCATTTCACAAGGCATCTTACCAAAGCAGTGAGTATTTATTGCCATAATGCAAAGGTCAGGATTGCCCACTATCTGTTTGGTAAATCTTTTCCTCTCATTCAGTACCAGTGATCAGTACAAGCAACTAAAATTACATTCTGTTTTTCCATAACTGCTGATTATCATTGTCAGTTTCTAATGCATTCTCTTTGTAAATGCTTTGTATCTTTTGACTTTACTCATATGAGTTCAAGAGTAGTGAGGATAAACCTGTTGAAGTGACCACAAACTCCACTCTCAGGAGGGTTTTAAGGCCTGGATTCAAAGCTCCTTTATGCTCTACCAGAAAACAATAAAAAACAAGAACAGAAAGCTGCTTTTCTGCACCGAGCTGTCCTCATGGGAAGCATCATAAATAACATCCTTTAGAAAGAGTGCCTGTCAGAGGGACAAGGGAAAAAGAAGTTTTAAGCTGAGATTTCCAGAGGTGAAAGTAAAAGGAAGCAAGACCAAAAGTAAATGAAAAGCCTCTTCTGTAGACACAAATTTACGTGTTTTCCATGTTCTCACAGAAGTAACTTGATGTTGTTTCACTTTATGTCTGGTATATTATATAAATATTTGCTGCAGAAATCTAGCATTTCCGTGGTATGTCTCATGTACAGTCTGACAAAGAAATAAAGCAGAAATCTATCTCACCAAAAAGGAAAGGAGATTATAGGGAGGCAGGTGCTGGTCTCTTCTCCCACGTAACAAGCGAGAGAACAAGAGGGAAATGCCTGAAGTTTGGCCAGAGGAGGTTTAGATTGGATATTAGGAAATATTACTTTACAGAAAGGGCTGTCAAGCACTGGCACAGGCTGCCCACGGAAGTGGTGGAGTCACCATCCCCAGAGGTATTTAAAAGACGTGTGGATGTGACACTTAGGGACATAGTTTAGTGGTGAACTTGGCAGTGTTAGGTCTATGGTTGGACTCGATGGTCCTGAAGGTCTTTTCCAAAATAAATGATTCTGTGATTCTGTGAGACAGCATCGAAGACATCACTGTAAAGCACATTGATTTCTTAAGTGAAGAGTTGTGGATGTCAAAGCTTTGTGAACTGAACTTACAAACACCAGCAGCTCCGCAAACTTCTGCTTGAGCTTTCAAATGAGAATCGTGATGCAACATGTACAAAGCTGAACTTATTAGTATCTAGAACAGCAAAAGTTACCACAAGGGATAAATATAAGGGCTGGATAAATCAATATTAAATCCAAGCTTATTAAGTAAGTTGTGCTTTATGGAAGCACAGCTTCCTATTTTTTATTTCCTAGTGTTGTTCAAGATGCATCTCATAATTAAAAACATAACTGTTGTACAATCAAAATAACCAAAGCTATTAACCAATAATATAAATGAAATCTTTTACTCCTAGAATTTTCTGTTATAGCAATACATTCAGTGTACAGTCAACATGCTTCATATTCTCCATGTTTCTTGTAATTTACAATCATTTCATCTTTGTTTTCTGTAAGTCAAGTCACTTAGTCAAAAAAAGATCCTTTTAAAAAAATTCCTCACGTAACACAGTGTACAGCCCATGTTCTTCCAAGGGATTTGCACTGAAAATAAACAAACAATAATGAGATCAGCTGTAACAGTGTGGATATTGTATCTGTCTGGAAAATAATGAGAAATTAACATTTTTCTTCCAAATCAGACAAAAGTACTGTCGGTTGATTGCACTTACATCCAAGAAAACCTGATATTCTTTTTCTCAAAGTGAGACTGCAAATAAGAGTCTGAATCAGAGCTGGACATGTAGTTCCAAAAGGTAAAGCCACCACTTCATTCAAGGAGTCCCCATGCTCCTTTGCAAAATGTGTTGCAGGCAAGTAGTTGTTTAGTGTAGTACAGGGTCATGAAAGATAGAAGTTGTGGTCCTGTGTTTCATTTATGCTCACACTACCACATTTTGCTAGTATTTTGATATTTAATGTAATGAGAAAAATATAAAGGACACTTTAGGAGCTCAGTTAATATAGAGAACTACTGAACATCTTTCATTTCTATAAGACTAATCCATGCCAAAGAGTGAGATCACCCGTTCAGGAGATTTTGTGACCCTGCATTATTTTTTGGAGGGTTCTGTGTGTTTATAATAGACCTTACTCTTCCTTGTATCAGATTATTGGTCATGAATAGGGCTGGGATACTGATAATCTTCATATGAGGCAAGCATTCTTGAGATATATTTGTACTAATTTAAATCTGATCTAAAGTAACAGTATGTTAGGAGAGTTAATCATGTTATGACAGCAAATATGAGAGTACAGAACAGTCTGAAAATAAAAACACAAGCAGTATTAGATTCTTCTGTGATTTATGACATGTCTTGTTGAAGCGAAAGACATGACAGAGTTTGATTTCTGACAATACATCTCAGCAGAAGTGGCAGATGCTGAAGCACTTCTATTCACTGGAAAGCATCCTATGTGTCACTATACTAATGAAAAGTTGTATGATATGAAAATACATACATTTACAATTTTTCTTCTATGCAGATGAATGAGACTTGCATATATTTTACTAAGAGAAATTTACTTTTTAAGTTAACACTATCATAATCAGCTATTCCTCTGTATATACAAGCCATGCTTTAATGGTCTGAACAGTCACTATTTCTAAAACCAAGTCTGCAGTGTTCCTGCCAATCTAATTTATGACTTTGTTTTGGCATTTTTTTCCTCTGTCAAAAATGACTGCCTATGAAGTGGGGAAAGAGAACTGAGGGACACCCAGGAACAGCCTCCATCACCTCCGGCATCAAGATTCTCTGCACATGGATCTGCACAAAACACTGCTCACACCTGGGAAGCTGACAGCCAGATGCCACCTGTACTCAGATTTATCTCTCTAGGTCTGCCCAAGGAATTCATGTAACAAGTTAAGCTGTGCTCACTGCTTGGAGACACTCATCACACATTTTTTTTTTATTGAAGAAAAACAAAAATTGAGACTTTAAACTACTGCAGCTGTTATATTGCAAACTGTTTCAAAAAGAGGATGAAATAGTAATGTGAAACACAGAGGTAGAAATATGACCCACAAGTAGAAAAGCAGAGCCAAAGCTCTGTGTGTGCGCTCTGCATCTTTACTGAACTCAAAGCAGCTGCGCTATCTGTCTCCAAGTTTATTACTGAATAGTGATGCCATTCTAAATTTGAAAAACACAGGTTGTATTTTGCAAGGTAATGTCATACTGTGATGTACAGACTTACAGACAGTAGGCAGCCATAGCTGAAGTCCAAGGATGCACATAACAGTGGTACAGATTGCATGTCTGTCACAGAACAAGTTAAAGAAAAAGTAAAAAGTTACAGGCTTCTAGCATTTTAAAAGGATAAGGGAATACAGGCATCTGAAATTGGACAGTCTATCAGTCTAACCCTTCTCATTGGTTAGACATATTCAACCTCAGAATTATAAATGAGTAAAAATTTAGAGCAAATATAACCCAACTGAGCACTAGAGATGCAGGCCTGTATCTCTGAAATTATCATTGAATAGACCTGCTGAGGTCCACCTTCAAAAACCACATAATTTTTCTTCAAGTAATAAGCAGAAGTATTTTTCTCCACTTTCTTTTATGACAGTGTTTTCCAGTACTCAGTTTTTGCTGATGTTTTCTGTTTGCAGAAGGGTTTTACAGCTGACTCTGACTCATTGTTTTTAGGCTTATTTTCATTTTAAGTTGAGCTATGCACTAGTCTATAATACTACTGGTGATTCTCCCAGTCTCTTAATTGCTTAAATATATGATCAACATCTTCAATAGCTGTAACAGCTTTACACATCTTAAAAAAAAAGTTTAAAAAGGAACCCTGATCCTCTCTTCCCCTCAAATTGCTGTTGAAAGGCCAAGGAGTGCACGAGCCATTTGAAGAGCAATAAAGACACAGAGAGGTTCCACGTAATAATAATGCAATTTACACAGTTAAGTGACACACACTTTAAATATCTGCCGTATCACTCACACTTGGTTTTGGAAAACAAAACAATAAAACTGAAAAACATTACTAACATTCTCTGTGTTGGTTTGAAAATTGGAAAATATCTGTAACATAGTCCAAGAACAAGAAAACTTCCTGAAACACCCTAGATTGTTTTATTATAGGCAAATAGCCCAGGAGAAAGTCAAATGTTCTAAGATTAGTGCTAAATATGGCACAAACAGCAGCTTTTTATCACAAAACAGTAATGTAAATGTTCCCAAAAACTTAGGTTGCCTCTCGTTGCCTTCAGAGTGACTCATCTAACAAGAATTTTAAAAAAATGAACCATAATTATAGTTTGTTTTAAATTTGAAAAATAATTAAACATGATAAGAGACATCATCCTTAAAATTAAGTGCTACTCAGTGATTTAGACTTGGAAGAAACATTGGCAGACGTTCTGGAAGATATTTTGATGTTCAAAAAATGTTAGGGAGGGGATGTCCAGAGATGTACATCAGAGTGATAAACTGTATTTTAAAAAGTAATAGTTGCCCCTTTTATTAGCACAACAAGGTTAAAATTTAATTTTTTAATAGTTAGATGTTAAAAGCTATATCCTGCAGAATTACACACAAATGGCTTATGTGACCATTGACTTTCACAGGGAGAGGTTAGGTCATTAGGCCCAGCTCCAGGAATATATTTAAGCATATGTTTAGCTTTTAGTGCCTCTTAATTATGCATATACTTAAAACCAGGTATATGTTAAAATTTCATTACAAATACTGATAGAATTAAAGAGTTGTTGCGATCAACATCACTCAATAACAGTGTTAAAATGCTTCCTGCCACCCCCTCCCCAGAAATTAGGTAAAATAAGAGAGCAAGCAGTGACGTGCAGTCCTGCTCCTTTCGTTCAAGCGAATACAGCTACAACATCTGGAAAACTCCAGAGGTGAAAAGCAAGAAACAAGACCTTTCTCTTCATGGGTAGTGGTCTCAGAGCTTGGTGACAAGCATACAAAATACACACAGTTTTAAAGAGTTTCTTCTTTCATAAACATTAGGCAATCTGTTCCAAATTGTTCTGCTTTGGAGGCACACTACTCAATAAAAGGAATAATCAACTGAGTATCCTGCACTTTCAAATTCAACCCCATTTCCAACAAATGGCGAAGGCTGCCATAAATTATGCTAAACTAGGAATTTGCATAAACTGCCAGTTAGGGAACATTAGGAGAGTTGTCACTTAGTTGTAATTTGCAAATGGCCTACGAGGCAGAATTGTAGATCCCAGTAAGACACCTATATTTAAAAAATAGATGATAAACAAAATATTATCATATACACTGACCGTGGATTTCACATTTATTCTGTTTCTCTCCATCAGGGTCATTTGAATGTACTGCTAAAGAAAGGCACAGGTACCTTCCAACCTGAAATATCAGCTTTTACCATATATAGTCTTTTATGTCTACTATTTTAGCCTGTTTGATTTTTCCTATTAATGTATTTTAAAAATTCTTTGTACAATAACTTATTCAAAATTGCTTGATATATTTTCAGATTATTTTAATTTAGTTATTCAGAAGCAGTACGTTATTATCCTTGTGTTTATCTGATAGATATTCTGATGTAGCAGTTTAAAAGTGAAATGTAATTTTATAAAATATCATTAGATCACATTTATTTTAAACATTAAAGTGGGCGACAGATCAGTCTTTTCTAAATTGTTCATTCAGTGTAATTACACACATTTTAAACCACATTTATTTTATCTTCCACGTGCATAAATCCAAGGAAACATTAATTTTTCTATTAAAAAAAAAAAGCCACGTATTATTGGAAGACAGGAACTATTGTCCATGCTCAGGAAATTAGATTGGATAGCTTTGGTTTTGATGACTTACATTAGAACAAACAGATTTTGTTATTGTTATCAAGGTCTAAAATATGGATATTTTAGGATATATATTTTAGGAGATAAAAATATATCCTCTCTCTATATTCTATACCCATAGCTATATATTCTAGATATAGAATAGATATACAATTTCTATATTCTATATATTCTATTTTAAGGCAGCTGATATATGAAGACTATTTTTAAGGCAATGTTTTTCCTCAAGCATTATTCCTAAAATAAGCCGAAAAGCAAATTATTCCTACTCTCAACAAAATATATTTAAGTTAATGATTTGTACTCTTTCTGAGCACATAGTGAGAACAGAAGAAATGTAAAAAACATTATAGATTCATAAGTATTTTATTAGAAAAATTGAGCAACTTACTTTCCAGTCTGACAGGCCAATTCTAATGATTTGTTTCCAACAGAAGGGTAGTTCTGTCTTGGTAAGAAAGAAACCATTGCATTTATTGTTGTCATTTATTCACAGTCAGATTTTGTAAGGTGTTTGAATCCAACAGCTAATATTTGATCTTCCTCTGTATTCAGTTTTGCTCCAGCATTTGGATTATGTACGATGAATAGAAATATATCCTGACGAAATGCTCCTCAGAACAATTAAACTGTTTATAGAGAAGGTAGATAAAAAGGGAAACAAATCTCTAAAAGACAAAATATAAGGTGTAAATAAAGACCTACTTGCTTGAGTTTATCTTCTGGAATAGGTATGGAATCCATTTATAAGACAACAATAAAACAAAAACAAGTAAAAATATTTTTCCAGAATGTATCATTTCCAACCAATCAAAGAGTTTTTTGGTTGCTGTACAGTGACAAGTCTTGGGGATAAGAGAAAAACAGGCTATATAATCCATCATGACCTTGGTGTTTTACAGTCTCACATGATACTCTCATGAGTGAACACAGAAAAGATTGTCTAGATGAAGTTTACTCTCTGCTGGATGATTATTAATCACTGTCAGTCTAAAAGGATGAATAAAATGGAGTCCAGGTATATCTTTCCTGGGAATGACAATTCACTATTTTGTAGTACCATCATGGGTGAGAGATGAAAACTATCCTTATTACACTGGCAAATAATACAGCTCTGGGAGAGAGTGTAACTACAGAGTAAGAAAAAGCAGAATTTATTGTGATGTTGACAAACAATAATAAATGAATATGGGACCATTGCATATGGACTTCGGTGAGGCAGATTGTAGGAAGCTTTTCTAATTTTAAAGTCTGTATTTTTACAGCCAGTATATTTTTTTTCCTTCAGAAAACATCCATAGACATGAAGAAGCTACTACTTTTCCTTTGTCCTTGCAAGTACTCTGTAATCTTTGTTTTATTCAGATGGCAGATAAGGCTCATCACATCTCGTAATGATCCTTCAGCTCCGATCAGATCTGTCAAGTCATATTGGCCAATTATTTTGAAATGTGCAATGCTGTGAGTTGATTGTTTCTCAAGAAATATGAAGTAAGAAAAAGCGAAACATTACTTTAACCTGTGTGTGATGTAAACTGACAATACTATAATATTGTGTCCAAATTCTTCATAGGAGGAAATGTTTTGAATAGGAAATTTAGTACTTATCCATATAATAGAAGAGAGTGTAAAATGTGCGAGGATGACTGGATGAGGCAGTCCTGAATAGTTTTCCAAAATGTTTTTCCTACCTAATTGAGAAGTGGTAGATATTAATATCTATTACATTAATTATATTAATACCTACAGAGCCAATCTGAGACAGCAAATCACTCACTAAAAGCTTGTACAGGAGCTGAGTAAAGTGGCAACTCAAATTTCAGTAAAACTAAAGCTGTCTTTTATTTGCTGAGTATAGTTTATACTTGCAAAAGGTTATCAGTATATTTGTACACATTTCTGTCTTTGACTTATTAATGTATTTTCAACAAATGTAGATCAAAAAGGGCTCCCTATTATTCTCTATTTCTTAGCAGAGGATTGCACGTCAACAATATCTCTTTTGGTGTAAATGCCTCACCTCAGGTAGTCCAGGACGCAGCTGTTACCTTTATCTTCCCACGCATTTCCTGAATCCTTAACACTGTTGGAAATTCTTCCACATATCATTTTCTAAACCATATAGAATAAGTGCTGTTGTCCTTATAGTTAGTGGAGTTTGTATGAAGAGCACACAGCAAACTTGGCCAAAGCACTCTTCTCTCCTCTTCCTCTTCTACCCTGTTTGGGGGTGCTTGTTATCAGAATCAGCCAAATCCTGTAGTCCTGTTGCACACAGTCTATTTTATAATTTGCTAGTTTATCCTCTAAATGCTCATCTATATGTCAGTAATTTACCTCTCTCATTATTGATCAGGAAGGAAAAACAATGTTTTGAGTACATACAGTTAAACACTGGCTCAACAGTTAATTCAATGTGACTGAACTATATGTGTTCCATAGCCTTAAATTATGCTAATCTTAAAATAAAAGGTTAAGCTGTTAACGTAGCAATTAACATTTTTCTTCCCATGAAATATGAAGTGCATTTTGGAAGTAAAGTTCAGATACTTTCAGAGCACAGGAAGGAATTAATGGCTGTCCTTGAAATAAGACTTATAAGACAAAGCAGGTGGGTAAACACATACTATGCAGCAACTAAAATGTCTTATTTTTCTTTAAGAACCAAATCTTAAAGAGCACAATTACTGTTAATACCTATTTCAGTTTTTAAGGGGAGCTGGGTGCCTAATTTTCTTTGAGAATCTAGCAACTTAGTTCCTGAAGGAATGAGGACACACTTGTTAAAACTTGTTCAGCTAATTTGACACGTATTTGCTAGAAGAAAATATGTTATCTTACAAGTTGTCTACTTCTGAATGATGTTAAAATACATTTAAAATAATATTCTCTGCTGAACTGTGCCGTTAATTTACACAACAAAATTTCAGACTGGAAAGATTTTCCAGGAAGGGAAGTGATTGATGTTAACTTTTTTCATATTTTACAGGGGAAAAAAAAAGAAGTCATTGGCTGGCATGGAAGTAATCTAGTTTGGGGATTACAAAGATAAACCTCATCTGTATCAGTGCAACAGAAACAATCTTTCTTTAAAATTACTTACTGTCTATATGGATTACACAAGAACATCTGTAAACCAATCTGTGTGTATTTCTAATCCCAGGGTCTGTTCTATCACTGGGTAAACAAAATAAACTCCTCTCGAATCCACTGAGAACCGAGGAAGTGCAAATTGCAGACGGAATGTGACCCATGCCTTCATCACCTCATTCCAATTTGAATTAAAGTATGTAACTGCTATGTGGAAAGATACTCATTTGACAAGTGTAGTACATAGAGCCACCAGATCTGTCTTTTCATGACATGGATGGTTTTCTGCCGCTTCATATTCATTCCTGTCCCAACATTACATTTTTCACCATTAAATGTTCATGGAGAAGCACTATAAACTGGATTCTGAACACGATCTAGGTCAAAATATAAGCATAAACAAAATTGCTATTTTTTTGTCTGGATCTTATTCAGGATCTGGTTGCCAGCTTGCAGAAGGCACGTTGTGAGGCTGACTGGAACAGGTCAGCACATGCCCAAAGCCCAGTACATCACTGAATCCATGAAACTGGAGATTAACTTGCCTTTCTATAATTTACAGCACTGTTCTGAACCACAAACTCCCTTCCCCCAAAAGGGATGAGGTACAAGAATGCTCTTATTTAATTACTCAAAGAGAATATTGGCACTTTAAATTCATTTTCATTTCCTTTCTTGTCAATACCTCTCCTTTCTTTCCTGTTGCTTTTGTGTGCATTCACAAATCTTCCTTTCAGGAAAACAACTGTGGAGACTTTTATTCTTCTTTTAATATATATATTTTTTTCTTCCTTATTTCTTGAACCCAAACATCAGTCTGCTTCTTAAAAAGTCTAGGTTTACACTAATTTTTTAAAGTAATGACTCTGTAAAACCTTCCATCGCTCAGGCAGTCTCTCTCATGAATCAGTGCTTTGTTTGACCGAACGCAGAAAAGCTCTCTCCAATACAGCTGTCTCTGTGAAAGAGGATTTTCCCTCTCCTCATACTGTCTGATGGCAGCAGCAAAATTCAGAAAAGGAACCTGCAGAGAAGCTTGGCCACTTCCCAGGCCTCCAGCTTTCAGCAGGTGTTGGAAATGATGTGTTCCTTTCCACCTGAGCTGTCAGAGAGCAGCGATCACACTGACTTCATTGCCAGACAACATCACTAATTCTGCCTCCATCCTACAGCTCAGAGCAATGCATCTTCTTCAACGATTTTAAACACCAACATAAGACAGAGCACTAACACTGTTGGGATCATGGAGTAACCCTCAGATTTGCTTCATTTTCTTAAAAATGATGTAGCAGTGAAATTAATTATACTAATAAAAACTCTGTAACAATAAATTAATATGATCACACAAATTGCCATGCCCTGCTTACATCATCTTACATAAAATCCCCTGCTGGAAAGGAAAAAACAACTCCTAAAGTACACTGATCTGCAGAAATTCTCTGTAAATTAAGAGATCTTTACAAACTAGGCATCATGGAGAGTGTATTTCTTTGTTCACTAAATTGCAGTCATGATTACTTGAATGGATAGTGCCCTGAGGAACACATAGCTCTTTTTTGCAGTTATCCAGGCTAGATATTTCTGGCTGTACACACACAAAGGGGATCATATATTAAAAATGCTGCTAACCATGGATTTGACCTTATCCATGGATCCAGTTTCTTCTTAGTCAGTGTTACAATTGGGTATGGAAACAGATCTGTAAATAAAAGAATTTTAAGTGACGGTGCTGTCTGGCAATACTAATAAAAAATGCTGGTTTGAAAATGAATGCCAGGTGATTCTTCAAAATTTTTCTAGCAGCTGCCACGTAGTTATAGCTTTCTTTCCTGATTTATTTTCTTTACATGTTCAAATGAAAGTGCCCACTATGGTAAATGGTATTATGACCACGAGCATGAACAAAAATAGTGATACACTGGCTGTGCTTCTCACTTACTACTGGGACATGATTTTTATTTTGTACTAAGAAAGCTAAATTCAACATAGAACAAAATTTTCACCTAATTTGGGTCTTTCTTAACCACATCATATCTTTTCCTTTAACGTATTTCAATTTTAAGACTTATCTTTAAATGATTTCACATTGTGACAGTGACATTTTAACTCCCCAAAATATTTTTTAGTTTCTTCCAAGAAATATTCATACTAAAATGCAAATAGTTCTTCTGGCCTTCACTCAACTCATGAACAAATAATTTCTGCTTAACACAATTCTACACATTCAAATAAAAATTAATTAAAATTATTAGAGCTTTATAATATTTTTTAACATGTTAAAGCAGAAATGTACTATTATTGTAAGTCTACTGTTCTCTCGCACATAGCTCTGCATGTCTTTGAGATGTGTGCTACTACAACACAAAGCAATACAATATTTTGAAAAGAAATTTTACAGTGAATAAAATTATACTGAGAGAGCTTAATTCACATACAGTTGGAAATTTTATAGTGTTTTCAATTAACACATGCAGCTTCAAGAAAAAGTCTGTTTAATCATTAAACATTTCTAAAACTGGGAAACTGTGGAAGAACATAGACAATTTTTATGAATATCATATGTATTCCTATATTTTAAAATTAATTTAATCTTGAGAAGCCTAAGTCATACATTTGAAGTTCCAATACCAACAGATTTGCAATTAATCATGTTTGCACAGTACTTATTTCACCATATTCAGTACTTAATCAGCTTTAGTGCATTTTTTAACCTGTATTATACTTGAAGGTCTCTGTGTTCACCTTAGTTTTCAACAGAAAAGAGTTTGCTGCTTCTGACAGTGTGTCTTAAGGTATAAAATACAATATCTAGAGAGATTTTTCTTACAGTCCAAAGGTTCTGAAGGCTTGAAAGTGAGTGTGCCAACAGCCATTCTCTCAGCTGAGAAGCATGACATTTAAACTCACACAGGATATATGGAACAATTACCAGGAAGAGATTTCACCTAGAGTAAATTCATCCAATCAAAAACTGTCTTTAATAAGAGTTGCCAAGATTGTAATAATATTTATGTTCCTAAAGAAATAGGTATTGCAAGACGTATTAAATGTCCACGGAACTCTTTTCCTTGTAAATGCAGTATATCCTACTCTCAGAAATCAATTGCCCAAGCCATTTCAGGGATTAGCTGTGATGCCATTAATTCACAAATACTTCAAAGGCAACACCTATCAGGACAATCCACTTCATCCCTCTTTGTGGTGCTGCATATTTTAGTTTTTCTCCTTTAAATATCTAATCTGCAGGCCCATTTGTGTAATAGGTAGTTGCAAACTACTACCAGTGGGCAAAAGTTGCAGGATTTACTGCATTCACCCAGGACCACACAATTAATTAACCCCAGTGCTCACTTAGTTGATGCACGAGTGCTGTTGGGCATAAATTGCAGAGATTTAGTAGTCAGAGGCTGCAGCCATTGCTGTGTGGGCTGAGATCGTGAAATGTCTGGGTGACAACCACTGAGTCAGAAATACCCCTGGGGTACTTTTTTTTTCTTTTGAAGTATTGCTAAAATGAGAGGAAAAATGCAGTTTTTATCCTCCAATCACATGGAAGCCTAGTGCTGAAGTTGTGTTGCAATTTGGACCCTAAATGGTTGGATGGGACGAGATTCGCTCTGGTCTCGTAGGGGTATTAAGGACGGAATCGACTGATAATCATGCAGGTATGACATTAAATATGAGAAACATATGCTTTGGTAGACTTTGGTGCTGTTTAAAAGATAGTGTAAACCTGACTGGGCTGAATTCTGAATTTCTAAGAACTCATTCATGAATAAAATATTAAACATTCCAACAGTGTTCCTTGATAACATCAGTTTTCATCAAAATTCAAAGTATATTAGAACCGCAGTGAGTAGATGATATTTTTTTACATGTTCTTTACTGACTAAGAATATATGACTGCAATATAGTTTTTAAATGTCTGCTGGCATTTTATTAGAAAAACAATTTGCAGTCTGTAAACTACTTCACAACATAGTAAATGTAATTCTGGTCAAAAAGGAATTAATTTAGAAGAACAAAATGGTCATTGACAAACTACCTGGCACACAAATACAATGGAATAAATAAGTACCATTCATTTGGTTATTTTGTCAACTTCAGTCAAATGTTTTCTGCAATGTTTTGAATAAAATAAAGCAGTTAAGCACAGTAACAACGTGTGACAAGGACATCACAGATCAGCAAGGCAGGTGTGGTGCCATTCTGGTACATGACTGAATCTTTCATCTCTATTTCTACAGCACAATAAAGATTATATAGTGGTCTATAATACCAATTTCTTATACTGACTTTCTTTTAATCAATTCATAATGAAGTATACTAAGAACAAAATTTCCCTCTTAGATTATTCCCCTTTTTAACAAAACTAAAAAGCCTCTTTTTCTAAAAGGAATGTGATTAATTTCTGAGCTTTATAGATCTCATTCAATTATTATAATGCAGAAAAGGTCTATGGAGTCACACTCTAGTGATTAAAAGGGTATTTTTGGATTTTCCTTTTAATCTTATTAATAACTATACACGTGTAAATTATTTTAATTAGAAAAGTAATAATTGTACATAATCTCTTTTAAATGTCCTGCTCCTATATCCTCCTGAGATTATTTTATAAGAATTATAGACAAAATGAGAGAGAATTGGTATAAGCGGAGTATGTAGGTCAAAACTAGAACAATTATGGCATTAAAAAAAAAATCAAAACTCCTCAGGTATCACTGTAGATATTTCAGTCTCAGAGTATACGTAGGTTTATGGATCTAATCTAAACTCCAAGATTCCTGGTTTAATTCTGATCCAAAACCAAAATACACATATATGGTCGAAATTCCAGGAATTTGCTTAATTCAAGCCCCTTTTAAGCCCTGCTCTCGATACGAAGTTCTCAGAGGCACCTACTGCACCCACTCTGAGGTTCAGATGCAAACAGAGCACATTTGTATCACTTCACAGCTTGGCTTTTCTGTGTATTATCAGGCTTGGCACATCACACGTTGCTAATACTGTCTGCTATCAAAGTAGATATACTCAGAAAATCTGTGTTGTCAAGCTTCAATCCCGTGAAGCTGAGATTTGGAGGATGCTAATTCCGCTGACAATTGAGAGCGTGTGCTTTAAAGCGTCTGTTTAACATGGACCACAGAGACAGGAATGACATGCGCTGAGCTGAGCTTTAATCAACTTCGTGACAGTAAGACACATATCTGTTTAAGAACAAGGACCATAACCAAACACTTCAAAGCACCTCTTCTTTTTTTCCTCTCTCTGAAAACTAATCCAACTTAAAAAATGGCTTATAAACACACACCTGATTTGTAACCTATCCAGATTAAAGGAGATCCTTTGTTCTTCTCTCAGAATGTTTCAGACACCTAAGTATAATTATGAGAGATTCTACCCATATGATTGTCTATATGGAAAAATACCCTATGTATCATTAAAAAAAAAAATCCAAAAGAAATGTAAATTGTGAATTTAGAAAACATAATCAAAACTCTGACCTGAGATTTATTTTGATTGTCTTGTTGATGATAATAAAAATTTGATAACAAAAAACATTTCTGTGTTATTATTTCCAAGTAAACAAAGCAATCCTAGAGAGACACACAGATCTTCAGAACAGTGTCGCTAGATTCTCTTAGTTTAATATGCTATAATTATATAAAGCAATCTATTAAATTGATAGAAATTATGATGTTTCTCTGAAATGTAATAAACTAAACATTCCGTTACAAAATCAAAGACTCTCAAGTCCACAGCAGGTTCGATTTTTTATCGGTGTTCAAAACATGACAAATCCTCTGAGATTACAGCTCCCCCTATTTCTGCTTTGCTCATTCATGTTTATACGTTCTAACGTGATTTGTAGGCTGTTGGTAGCACCAAACAGGAGACAGCACAAAGAAAAAATTCTTCTGCCTGTGCAAATTACAGTTATATTGCACTGTTACATCAAGAGATGTCCTGAAATCCTGCTAGAATAATCTAACTTAAAACTAACAGGCAAACATTACTTCTGCATAGTTCCTGCACATCACTCCAGAGGTATTTTTGCCTTTCTAAAGGGAAAAAGACTTTCTTTTCTGATGTGTAACACATAATGCCTCAACATTGCAACTGAGGTCAAGAACTGCTCTTCATCCAGAGAACCGCGAAGGGCTGGCCTGAACTAGATTAATTTCTATATATTTATTTTCTTTTGTTTAGAAGGCACAACTCTAAATGAGTCAGTCAGTAAGTAGAGAATAAAACAGCTTTAAGGGTATGAAAGTGTGCAAAAGTCTGAAACCAGGAAATACTCCTTACGATGCACCTGGAATAAGTGTTCCCTGGGTAGGCTGGTTTAGGTTGTGAAAGCCATAGCCCAGAAAAAGAAAGAGGAAGGCAAGAAGGTCGTCTGTCTGCTGATGAAGAATATGTTTACAGTCATACATTGTATATGACAGTCTATCAAATACTTTTAACACAGAAAGACTGAGCAAACTCCAGTGGTGAACTGGAGAGGACAAAGAGTAAGGAACAGAGGGGAAGAGAAGCAGCTCGAACCACAAAGTGGTGTTAGAACACTCAAACATCCTTATCCTCTCACCTTTTTGGGAATGCATCTGTCCTTTCTCATGCAGGGTCTTACTCATCATTCTCATTTACACTTTTAAAGCTGGATGCTGAATAAGTTAAATAGGGCAAGAAGGGGCCAAAACAAATAGCTTAGTGTCACAAACACCTGCAAATACAGCAATGTGGGAATTAACAGCTCTTTTGAAAAATTTGTGGCCTTATATCTCACACAAAGGACTTGAAAAACTGAAAAGAAGCCAGTAGAAGCACATGATAACATTGCTGCACAGGTGTGATTTAAGACCCTTAGTGACACTTGCTTCAGTCACCAATCTTGACTAAAAAGCCCAAACGTGTCATGCCTGCCCAGCTCAGTCAGACCTGAACAATGCCCTTTACCCCAAGCTGGCACAATCTGTGGTTTCTTTAAAGATATAGACTAGACTTTAATCACGTCTGCCCCAGAATCAGAGTCCCCTGTCTGAGGTAAGAGAATTATTCTATTAAATCCAAATCACTACACTTACACTTTCAGCCCCTTGATTATGGAGAGACATTAGCTGATTTAAACATTCCTAAAAGTGCATGTAGAATAAGTTGAATTAAGCTATGTGTGTCACTAATTAAAATCATTGCAACTTGAGTGGACCTTAAAGGCAAAAATCTGTTCCTTTTAAAAGAAACACATAAAAATACTCTAGGAATACCTAAATATAATTGTTACAGCCTTCAGGATTCTGGTCTAAAAGTGCCAGAGAGTGGCTGCACTCCTTATAGCAAAGTTTATTAGCATTGCTTATTTTTATTTTAATGCAGTTATTACATGAATGCCTGGAAGTGACACTGCTATTGAAGATCTGTTAATATATCCTATATAAACACTAAGACTCCTCTCATTCATCTGATTTTTTTTCAAGTCGGTTTTAATGACTGAAAAAAATGACTGCTGAGGAAATTGTAATTCTCTTTCCACAGAACAGACAATGTTATGGGTTACATTTTTGTCAGCTCTTATGCAGTTAGGAACTTGCCCAAAGTCATGTGTATTTCGTGTGTGCAAAGGTCTGTAACACTTCACCAGACTGTAAAACTAAACAGAAGACAACTTGTACCCCTTTTGATTTTTTCAGTCTTGATGTTCCCAGGACTGTTGTTTGCTCTCTCTTGTTAGAATATTGGCAGGAACCTGAACCAAGCCTAGAATGTAAAAAGCACATGGGAAATCTCCATAACTCATGCAGTCACACCTTTGAATTAGCAAAGAGTATAGCCAACACCTACCCTGGGTTCAGCCTGTAAAAAAGACCTAACATGACACTAATGAATAATTACTGAGGGAAGAAACCCAAACTGCTGTGTGGTCTGCTTGTAGGACTAAGCAATATTTTGCCATGCTGTTGTAAGGCAATTTTGATAACATACTGATGGTACTGCTGTAACTGATAGATATTAAAACCAAGCAGTTACCACACATTTTATGGTATACATACAAATGCATGTTTTAATGGACTACTACTTTGTAGAGAGAATTATTCAACCACCCTAGGATAAGGATGTATGTGTGACTAGGCTGCTTTAATAGGACTTCATGTCACTTGGAAACCAGATCTCAAAGGCTGTTGAGGAAAATCAGAAGCTGTAGCAGAGGTTTCCAAAAGATCCAACACAAAATGAGGAGAGCAGAGGCTTCAAGGTGCAGGCACAGATTAACACTTGAAGCCCCAACTGAATAAGTCCAAATCACAGATGATAAATTTCTGATCATTAAAAAAACGCAGCCTTGAGAGCAGGGACAAACCAGTCATAGAGCACAAGTAGAACATGTACAGAGTTCTGAAATTCCTTCTGCAGTTCCTGGGGATTATCAGGGTAGACGGAATTTTTTTGACTGTACGCACGACTCCAAGGAAATTAATTATTAATGAGCCTTACTTCAGAATAGGGTATGAAGGACTGATCACTTTGACAGTCTGTAATACTACAAATTATGTATTTATTAGCATGAAAAGGAAATGTGACTCTGCTTGTGTGTGGTACTCCACCCTTGAAGTCGGCAAGTTACGTGCAAAAATACCTCTGTTTTCCTGTCATGTTTCAAAAACAGATGTTACAAAAATCTTAAACCTTTAAGGGAAAGAAAAAAATTTTTCTGCTGACCTTTTGAAAGTAGTTTACAGAATTGTGATCAAATCTTTTTAGAATTATATATCAGCAAAGGGACTTCAGCAGATACAAAACCCAGGGTAAATGCATTTGTAAACTCTTTTGGCTTTGCAGCTCAAACATGCTTAACCATGACTAAGAGGAATTTTCTAGCTATCCTTTCATGAGCTTTGAGAGTTGTCCATATACAGAAATTCTTAAGGATTAACATATATTTTTAAAGATAAGACATAGATGAAACCTTTTTATCTACGAAGACTAAGAAACTCTGGCTAAAGGTTTTAATGTTTTTGCAAATTCTTCATAAGGGCACTGAGTTAGGATACTGGAATGTGTTCAGAGGAGAGCAATGAAGGTGGTGAAGGGGCTGGAGCACAAGCCCTACGAGGAGCAACTGAGGGAGTTGGGGCTGTTTAGTCTGAAGAAGAGGAGGCTCAGGGGAGACCTCATTGTTCTCTACAACTACCTAAAAGGAGGTTGTAGTCGGGCAGGGGTTGGTCTCTTCTCTCAGGTGACCAGTGACAGAACTAGAGGGCATGGACTCAAGCTTCGTCAGGGAAAGTTTAGGCTTGATGTGAGGAAAAAGTTCTTCACTGAAAGGGTGATTGGCCATTGGAATGCGTTGCCCAGGGAGGGGGTGGAGTCGCCAACCCTGGAGGTGTTTAAGGGGAGACTGGATGAGGCACTGAGTGCCATGGTTTAGATGATGGTTGGTGTTAGTGTTGGGATATAAGTTGGACTTGATGATCTCAGTGGTCCTTTCCAACCTTATGATACTGTGATACTGTAACACCTATGCTCAAAATATGTGCTCTTATTTTAACCCAATGAACTGTTTTAAACATAGATGAAGTAAAAATCAGTCTACATCTACTTGAATAAGATCCATCACCAAGCCTTCTGTACAGCTCATGTTACTGCCTCACACATTATGCTATTTCAAGGAAAACACATCTATTTCAGAACCTTCTCCTGATCTGACCAAAACTAGTCTGGGTCTCTGCATTCACTTCAGTAAGAACCTGTTATAATGCTGTGAACAGGAACCCCTGAAAGGCTTTACCTGAATATTATTTTTCAGCATTTCCAACACAGTGATTTTCTTTCAAAGCGTGCTATCCTTATATTTTTCATTCCTAAATAATGTCACACTGTACTTTTGCCCTTACCTTGGAGGTACCTGGAGGTACCTTAAAGGAGAGGAGAAGGAGTGAAAGCCAAACGCTCTTCCTGTGCAATAACAGATGAAGAGGCCCAACTCAGCAGAGCCTTCCATACACAGACTTCTGCATCCAAACAGCTTCAAAATCATGAAGACTTACCTTTTTTTCTGTTCTCTGCCTTTAACTTCTGTCTCTGGTTTTACAGAACCACAAGGAGATTGATGAAGCACTCGGAGCAGTGGAATCCTAGCCCTGGAGATTTTCAGTGTTCGGTTTGTTACAACCTGACTCTTCCTCAAGTAGGAGGTTGGATCCGACAACCTTCAGCAGTTCACTAGTGGTGGGACAGACGAGGAGAAGTTAAGTAAAGACTCTGCAGTTATCGTGTCTGCTCACTCACACAAGGAGGAATTAATGAAATTGTGACAAAATACATTATGGGAAAATTCTCAGTATATTAAAACCAAGTATCAAAAACCTGGAAAACCTGAAGAGGCCCAAGTTTGTCTTGTGGTACTGCCATGCAATCACACAGTAACAATACTCAGACATCAGTGATTCTACACCAAATCTGGACTTCTTTCCCTCAAAATGGAAAAAAATGTAATTTTTTTCAATTCTAGCAGAATTTACTAATTATTTGCCTTGATTTACTTAACCATCTGCAATTAAGGAGAGACATGTACACTGATATTTCAATGAAGTTTAAAACTGGTTGAAAAATACTGAATTTCTGAACCTACATTTAAAAAGAACGGTTGAAATTCTTTTTTTTCTTCGCAAATTAAATACTCCCAGGTGACCATAGATGATCTCCTGTGGCGTTTTCATTCTGATCTTTGCTCATGAATTTCACTTTCCCTACCTTTAAAAACACTCTTCGCTTTATTTTAGTGGTATAAAAATGCCTGATGTGAAATTTTCTGTAACACACATTAGCTTGCTTTGGACATCTGCCTGTTTACACATGATCTTTAAATCCACAACGTATCATTACTGCAGGCTCCCTTGTATTACAGGCATCTCATATTTAATCTGTATGTTCTTTAAATGCAAAGCATGTTATATTTAGTGTTCAAACTGCAGCATTAGTAAACTGAGCCCTCATTTATGTGTGCATGTGGGTGAATTGGTTGTCTCACAAAGGATTCAAACAGATGCTTTAGCTTTAATGATATTTCTAATCATCTCACTTATGCCCCAAGGATATTTTCTTACGCTTTATTCTCCTGTCATGATTTCTACTCATTAGAGCAAAGTGTTATTTTAAATCTACTTTTTATATTTGAACTTACTTCAGCATCAGCTTTTAAGCAACTTATTTTTTTTTATAAACATGCACTTTCCTTGTACTGTCTAATTATAGGCACTGCCTTCAAAGGCATAGGCAGTATATACATAAAAACTATCGCACCATTCAGTGGTAACTTGTGATCTTCAGTGGTGACATTAGTGGTGGTTATTATATGCTTTATTAACAGTTAAAGTCAGGAAATTTCTTAAATCCAAGTTTTCTTTCTCCTGCTTATTCTTTCCCCCTGGAACCTGAAACTTTATAATGCTGTCTATTAAACAGCTGAAAATTAAGATTTTATAAAACATCAATAAAAATATCAGGATCTTTACAGCAAGTAAGTTTGGTTTCAATTGTTTGACACAAGTCAGATTCCTGAAAAATCACTTGCTCTCTTGTGTATGCGTAACTCCTTCTGTAAGTGGGAAAAGAAACCATGTGCAAGGTAAATAATTTGCCTTGGTCTGCATATAAATGAACAGAAAAAAACAGACAACTATGTCCTAGAAAAGAGGAAATATAAGGTAACAGCAGAATTTACTTTCTTTATAGAGACACAAGCAGAAGAAAAAATCTAAAAGGACTTTCCAGAATACTCTGTTGCATAGGGAAATATCACAGCAATACCTCCTTCAGCAAGTTCACTTCCAAAATCTGTTCAAAATTGCACTGTAAATTATGGGCCTAATTATTGGCCGTAGTCACATGTAACTCAAACTATAATTAAAATCTTTTTTCCCAATATTTTATATGGATATTAATTCAGAATAAGCAAAAAGCCAAGAGTTCTCATTAAAAACTTTGTTTAAATCTTAATTAAAAAAATAAACAAAACTCCTGCCAAAATAAATTAGGAAAGCAAATATTGACAGTTTCATTATCTGAAATAATTACCAGTAGATATTGATTATCCAGAACTAATCACAAAAAAATGAAAAAAAAAATCCTACTAAATTGCAATCTGAAAGTAATCATCCAAAGCCATATGTATGTCTGACAGATTAACATTGCTAGAACTAATGAGTAGAGACTACGCTTTCTAAATCATATTTTCAGTCACTGTGTTTGAAAGTCAAGTGTTTGTGCCCCACCAATAAACACAACAATGGCATGGGACAAAATTATAACTGATTAATTTATCTGAAATAGAAAAAATACTGGCTTTGACGAGTTCTAGAAAACTATTCTTGTTGTATACATGGACATCTTAAAAATAGCATTATGTTGAAAACAAAAATTACTTATAATCTGTCAAATAATAAAAAGTCCTTTAAAAATGAGTTACTTACTCCTGGGTTTTTCATTCACAGAGTAGCCTAAGCAGGTGTAAAATTTTCATCTGGCAACCACTGTTCTTCCCCACACAGATGGCTTTCATATTACAATTTGAACTTTTGTTACAAGATGCTTAAACAATTCATTTGAACTAAGAGAGAAATTTTCCTTCCATTTGGTTTTTGGTTGTTTTTTTGCAAGAAGAATTATCATTTATCTTACCTTTTCTCTTAAATCTTAATAATGTGTTTGTATAATGGAGATTTTTGCTGTGGTTTAAAAGACAACATTTCTCACTTCAGTATTTCCTGCTTTTGCTGTCATAATTTGTCAAGATGAAGACTGTGCAGATGCAGATTTATGTTAAATAAAAACAAACATTTTAGTTGGTAACAGACTACGTTCCAACCAAACACACTTAACTGGCATCTACAGAGAATATAAGTTTATTTAGTAAAGATTAGACTGCAATCTGTCTAAATCTTGATCTTGGATCTCACACAAATATATTACCTCAGAAACCTGGCAAATCCAGCATTCTGATTTTCCTTTTTTATGACAGGGGAAAACAGAAGAGTCTGCTTTGTAAGAGGCCTTGGAAAAGATTCATATTATGAAATCTGTCTACTCGTGACACAGAAATATGCGCTCACTCATCGAGCTGCGCACGTGCCCACATCAGTCCTGTTTTGTATAAACATAAACTCCCGTGCTTCGATAGTCATTTTGTAAATTTCCAGTTTCATACTGGCTATAAAACCTTCATTTATGAAGTTGATTTGTTTTAATTAAAAATAAAAGGGATCCTGCATCTCTGGAGTGTCTGTTGGAATGACAACCTTTTGTTTAAAACCATTATTCGCCATAATTATTCCTGAGAAGCTTTGAAAGTCTAGACTGGGACATCTGGCCAAAAGAAGTCAGTGCTCTGGCAAAGGGCTGCACGGTTCTTTATTGGACTATTGTTTGGCCCTGTGAGGAGGAACACTGCAGTCCCCTACCCCTGAGCAATTCTGCTGCAAGGCACAGTAAGGACAGATCAGCATTCGGGAGGTGAGGAAAGCCTGGCAGAATGCTGAGAGTTGATCTCGGCTCTGCCTTGCAGACGAGACAGCTACAACGAAGCTCTGCAAATTTTGCTGCTTTTCCTGCACAGTCACTCTTTGACATTACCAGCCATCACTTTCTCAGTGAGATGCCTCTGGAATTTGATCTTTGCTTTTGAAAAGAATCAGACAATAAAGATAAATGAAAGCGTCTCACACATTTATGCAATAAGATAAACATTGTTTTCATTTACAGGTAACATCTCATTTTTCCATTTTGCCTCTCATAAAGTGCACTCATATTTTTCTTACTGTTCTGGAATTTAATATTGAATCAAATATTTTTCTCATATAGAGGATTTCTTCTTCAAAAATGCTACTGATTTAATAATTAGTGTACTTAAAGAAAGGACAAACCTCTATTTTCTACTTTAACCATTTAAGAACACTTGCAGAAGGTGTTCACATTTACTAAGTATTTTGTGATTTATGTTGATAAGTATTTTTTCCCCCTTATGGCTGGACACAATGAATGGATGAACATCTTGATTTCTGATTTCATTTGAAAATGACTCCAAGCATCCTGAAACTTATTCAGCTAAACTAATCTTTCAATATAATGCATAATTTCTCATTATTCACGAAAACCCTGAAGAGCAATATCCTATAATTCTCTACAGGAGGAGTCTCTGGTCTTCTTAAATTAGAGGCAACCGTACTCAGCAATGAAGTGAATTTCCAACACACAGAATATACTAAACTTCTAGTGTTCTTTAGGAAAAAATCATTCCCCGCATGCGTCACTCTAAACTGCACCTAAAATTCAGGAGAACTTGGCCTACAACTTATGAGACCAAGCCATAATATTATAAATACATTGTGCAAAAACTTGCTACTCCGAAAGGTTTTAAGATTAAAGCTCTTTACTCCTAATATCTCAGAATTCTAATTAGCTACTTGGATAACTGATTTTTAAAGAATAAAATTTGCCATCTGCTAGAAATGGAAGCCAAATTAGAAAAGCTAAAAAAATGTGCATTCTCTAATAATTCTGTGGCATGAGAACTCTACAAGGAATATCTCTTATCCTCCTTTATACTCACTTTTCCCAGTGTGGTAGCCCATTATGTACACAAGGAAGCATCACAGTATTTGTTGAAATATCATTAAAATTTATATTATTTATTCCATTCTAAAGGAGTAACAGTATCCCCATAGAGCACTATGAGTGGTTTATTATAACAACGCTGCAGATACACAACAAGAAAAACTGTTAAAAGGAGGATTAAAGAAGTAATGATCATAACATTTTAGAGATTACTCTTACAGCTATAGTTCTTCTCCAACCATTACTCCACATTGTACTTAAATTCCTCTGAACTGGGGAGATCTTCTACAGGCAATGGATTTACCTCTTCAGGAAAAAAAAAAGAAAGGGTTCCTGCCTCTCATTAAAAAAAGCTCTCCTAATCAAACAAATGCTATGGGCAAGAACGGACAATAATGTCTCAGAAATCTCTACATAAAAGAGAGTATGGCTCTCTTTTATCTCTCAAAATATCAGTCTATTTTGACTTAACTCAGGATCAGCTGGAGTTTTTATCGTAAGGCTTTTTAGGTATTTCCTTTTAATTACAAACTTAATAAGCTACCTTACGTAACGAATAGACTGGAAGAGTTCTGATATATTACCCAGAATCACCATGATTTTTTTTCTTTTATGCAGGCACATAATGCTAAAATTAAACATACTGTATAATCTCAGATAACTGGACGGTAATCTCATTTCAGTTCTTATTTCTAAAGAATGGAGGAATATTAGTTATGGTGTTTGGCCTATGCTCATTGAGACCCAAACACTGAGTACACACAAAGTGCAAATCAGCTGTCTCCATTCTCTTTATCTCATTAATATATGAAATATTATATGTATAAATCATCTCAGTCATAGTAAGAAATAAAGATAATTCTTAAACAAGAAGCAATCTTATTCTGAATTATTATTTTTCATAGTGACAGGCAATTTAAAGCTGTTTCATCAGAAAATTCCCATCTTCTCTGTGTTCCAAACAGTACAATTAAGATTACTGTTTTGAGAACTTTTTTTGTTAAATTCAGCACTTACCCAGTAAGTTTTCACAGTAATTAGTAGATTTGTTTTAGATTTATATTTCTTTAAAAATAAGAGTTGAAAATCCCACCCTTTTTAATACTATTTATGTAACGTATATTCACAAGACTGTTAAATTAATCTTTGTGATCTCAGATTAAACCTACTGCAAATGTACAAAATACTGCACAGCACAAAAGGAGAAAAAATGATTAAAAGATGTACAAGCAAAATATTCTTGTGTTTTGCAACAATATGGAATAGAAGAATAATGATTAGGGAAGCTTGTTTCTACCACACAGAGGTGAAAAGTGCAAAAGGAAACATCTTCCAGATGCCATAGAGTTATGCGTTGCTATGCAATAAAAGCAAAGAAGCAAGAATAAAAGCAGAAATACTGAAGTCTGAAAGATACATCCTGCATTCATTTTCCTTTAAAGAATAGTAAAGAATTCGCAAAGAAAATATATACTTTATTACCCATCATGTTATGCAAAAATATCTTTAAAGAAATTATCCTTTTCTGTTAACCAACATCTGACAGTACTCAGCTACAGATTACAGTTTGCATGTATTGCTGGGATTATTCTGCCACAAATAGCATACTCACAGATTTGGAACTCCAAATGAAAGCAACCTGGCAAAGAGAACGCAGAAACCTGTCAGAGTACAATAAATAAGATGACAAATATGGTGATAATTTCCTAATGGCAGTTTTGCTGGAAGTAGAGAGATGTTAAATTTTATGCAATTTTTTTGCCACAACTTCAAAATTTTACTAAAAGTATAAGCATAAAAATCTGTCCTGTATCATATATTCATGAACCTGTCTGAAACCAACGTGTGTTACCATAGCTAATGCAGGTACAGTAGAAGAGAAAGGGCAGGACCTGAAAGCAGATCTGACACTTAAGCAAGAAAAACACATTAAATAAAGACTCCATAACGTATAGTGCAGCACACCATAACCAGTCCTTTTTCCTTTCATCATAAATCTTGAAAACTTTATGTATGGAAAAAGTCAAATGAAAAATGTTTGTAACACAGAAAGTAGAAACAAAGGTTTGGATACAGAAACACTTAACATCTTTAATCACTCATTTTTTATTTTGCAAGACATACCAGACATAATTTGAAATGGCTTAGTGAGCTGCAAAAAAATGACAGTAGATGTATGTAACAAGACTGAAAAAGCAATTATCTGAAACTAATTTGAGAGTTTATCAGGCAGAAATTAGACTTTTATGGGTAAAGTTAAAGTTTTGTATTAAAAGCAATACATTAAAATATATAAAATTTCAAGGGCAATATAGTTAAAAGTTCCTTGGCAAATAACTGATTTTATGTCTATACAGCTTCTTCATTCACAATGGCATTTGTTCAAATAGGAAACATACTAAAATAACAAATAACCAAAAATAACATAACATAAAAAAGGGGAAAACAAGTTCTCTGTCTTTCAAGATATTTTGTATTTGCCTTCCCCAACATTATGGATGCT
The DNA here is from genome assembly GCA_033558185.1 of Dromococcyx pavoninus. NCBI lineage: Eukaryota > Metazoa > Chordata > Aves > Cuculiformes > Neomorphidae > Dromococcyx > Dromococcyx pavoninus. The sequence continues at coordinate 1,020,755 of JAUMJL010000137.1, forward strand.
GAAGTAGTATTGTCAGTCTCTGAGGAGGATGGACAGAGATCACAATAGATATACAGTTCTTGTAAGACAATGTTTGTGGAAAAAGTACATCAGAATAAATGCAATATGTCTTTCATTAACCCTAGAGAAGAAGTTGTTTAGAGGCTTTTGTACATTTTAAAAAGTGAACAAATGCCACACCGGGGAAAATCTAATTATATTATACAATTATATAAAAGTTTATATTTTCACATGGTAAAAGCAGTATTTCATCGCTGAGATTTATGTCCTGTGGATCTAGAAGGTACCAATCCTACAAAATCCCATGCAGAAATTATTATTTAGCAGTCAAACCCTTGTTTATGTAATTAAGGTTTTTGAATATTTAGGAAATAATAGAATTCAGGTTAAATCTTGAGCCTGTGAATAAAGACATTAAATTATTGGATAAATATTTTATTACTCACTGTGCAGAGTATTAATGCACTGTGTATTGTATAATGCAGTCAAATAAACATTGGACTGATTTCATTTGTACAAGTAACCTGAATTCAAGCCCTTCCCCAGTTCTCAGTCAGCAGTCTTGAAGTCTTTTTCATCATGACTTACACGTGAGCTCTACGCATAATGGTGTCTATAATTACAATAGTTTTCCTAAAATAATTTTGGATGCTTCAGAAAGATTATTTATTTTGGGAAGTTAGGATTAGAATATTTCTGTAGGATCATTACAAAATATTTCTCTTGAAAAACTGTTTTTATTGCACAATTTAATTCAGTTGATTAGATGCAAAAGACAATTTTAAAAGGAAACATGAAATCAAGCATAAGTAGTCTTGCACTAAATAGGGTAAAATTTAGATTCCAGGCAGGAGTTCTTTCATTTTAAAGATTCATGCCTTAATGATCATTGGAGCATCCATTATCGTCTCTCTAGTGAAGAACAGTATTTCTCTAGCTCATAATTGCTCATTTGGTAGTTAACTGTGTCCATTCTCTTTCCAGAATCCAAAGAGCTCGTAACGTCAGTGAAAAATGTCGGTACAGTGTGCAGTATGAGCACACCACAAAGGGTGGGCAAACTTCTTGGATCTAAAAAAAATAATAACAAGTCCTGATGGCTGAAACAACCAGAAGGAAGCAAAATTAATTCCTTGTATTTCAATCAGAAGTCAGCATTTTCTACGAAAATAGGCATTGAATTATCTAATTCAATACCTCATTCAATGATTCAATTCAATTAGATAATTACGTTGGTTTCATATTTACTGAACATTTACAATACTCTGAAAGGTTTGTAAAGGAAGTTTATAAGCCAAATTAATTGCCAAATAAATACTATTTTACTGTATCTGTCCCTTACAACTTCCAGATATTCTTCAAATTGGATGTTCTGAATTCTTTGTCAGACCTATTTCTTAAAAAGTCTGAGAATAATATTCCATTGAAGATGTATTCCTTACCTCAAATTATAGTTAATTTGCTGGTGGAGGAGGATGAGGAAAAAGATGATGGAGGACAGATTCTTGTAAAAATTAATGTTTGTGCATGTAAATGTTTTTAACAACCCAGCCATTTTGGTAGTCCTTTCCTACACAAATAATGTCAAGTGATTCTGAGGGTATTTTTTTTCCCCAGTCTGGGATATTATTTCAAGTGAGAATGGAGGTTATCTTCATTCATCGAAATTCTGAGTACATTGTTCTTTTTCTAAAGTGTGTCCTTGATCATTCCCTGATTTGTCCCTAAAGGGCAGTTTCCAATTTTTTAGCCAAGCCTATTTCTTTTTTTTTAATTAAAATGATAATATCCTGTCCATATTCCTTTGAGAAGAAGAACTTCGTCTTCACATCGGCACTATGCGATGTCTTACATGTCGTAACATAACAGCAGTTTTGTTATTACTCAATAGCTGTGTTAATTTCAAACACAAGGTAAGAATATTTGCTTCCTCTCGCACTATTCCACCCTTAAACATACAGCCTTTCTTCTTCCTTCATATAAACATCATTACTAGATCTTTCCCACTATCACAGTCTTGCTAACTAGTAAGTAATATTGCTTCTTGTCCATGTAATAACAACACGAGCAGGAACTTACCGGTAAACCACTTTATTTCTCTGTTAGCCTCAGCTTACATAAAGCAGAGCTCTACAGTTGCAAAATCCACACTTGGCTATGCCTTAATGATTAATTTTTGCAGGCCATAGATTATTCAATTCATCTCATTTTTCAGACTAAGTGAATAAGTGTATATTTATATTTCCAGACCTGATCAAGTGATAAAACTGTGCATTTAATATACAATAAGTATAAGGAAAGAACTTATTTAGCTTACATCTTTATGACTGAATTTCTGTATCATAGAACACAGTTAATGCCTTATTTTGAATTTAAGTTTTATGCTACGTTGTGTGGGGCTTACTAAATCTGACACCTGGTTTCTAGATACTACAGTGATAGATACATTAGAAATACCAAAATAGATATATTAGACAGACAGAATTAGCACTGTATGTGCTCAGGTTGATTGATTACTTGATGAGTGTTATATTCCCCTTACTGTTCTCTAAACCCCAGCTTTATTAACTCCAACCAATTTTCTCCAACTCTTCAATTTGTAGAACTAATTGTGCCTCATTTCAGCTTTCTCTATTTAGCTGATGAAGACTTAAGAGACAGAAAACTTCTACAAATACATAGAAGTGAAAGATATATGACCCTCATATTTTTATAAACTGAAATTTGTTTAAACATGCATATGTATAATTTGAAATGTTTATTTACAGGCAAATGCCTGTGTATGTATATTTAATAAATTTAATTCTAGTTTGTATTTTTTTTCTTGCAGGATAGCCTGAATCCTGATTGAGTTCTAGTTCATGTTATTCTACAAAATCTTTACACTTTTTCTTTATTAACTAACAAAATGTCAAAGAGATATTTGTTTTCATTGGTTTTATATTAAATTTATAGCACTAAAGTCTATACCTGTGATTTATAGAGGAGAGTGTCTTTTCTCCTACTCAAAGCATCGATTTTCTATAGCAATTTAAAGGAGACACAGCATCTATAGAACAGGTAATGAATAACATCTTCATAGTCTGAGAGGCACTCTAAATAAACATTTGCAAGAATTGATCTCATCTTTGTTTTGCCCTCTGTCTTGGGAGAAGTTTTGTGCAGATCATTATTAATATAAATCTAATTTTCATAACAATAACTTTGTTCTCTCTCTGCATAAAGATAAAAATGTATATTAAAATTCATTTGGTAATAGCTGTACATTTAAAGCCAAACATAAATTCATAATTTAAACTACTACCAACCACTTGATATTTCAATTAAAAGTTCTGTTTAGGAACATCGGATGCATTAAATAGTTCTGAAGAGGATCTGATGCTTTTGAAACCAATCACGTCATTATTACAAGGCATAAAATTGACTTTTAAGAGTTATTGTGACATTGTATGAATAAAACCAGTTTTCACAATTCAAAAATTATTTGTTGTGGGAACTTAAAGACAACTGTTATTTATTTGTATATTTCAGTTACAGGAAGTCAGACAAGTTCACCGTAAATTTGACATTTACTATGTACTTATGGTTTAATCTGACATGATAATAGATTTTGTTTTATTTGTTTCTTTTTTCTTAGCAGAAAACACGCTGTCATAATTTCATTTCATTTTGTCGTTGTAAGCGCGCTTCCACAGCAAGCACTTTAGTGTTAAACCATCCTCTCAAGCAGCAATGGCAATATAATTAGGTCTCTGTAGACTTATTCTTAAACCATTTAGTGCAAAGGCGTAATCTCCTATCATGACATAATAATGTGGTCTCTATGGACTATCTTAGAGATTGCTTTGACATGGTAATGGCAATATAATAACTTCATATGAGACTCGGCATGGATTTCTACTAAAGCAAGTTTTGCCCTGTAATAGCTGCACTGTAATGCCCACTTAACTCAGTATTCTGACTTGCTCCATCCTCATCACAAGACACATAAGCGCTGTCACATGGAAGCAGAGTCCAGCAAACCTAGAATCTGGGCTCTGACAGGCACCACTAAAGGAGCCTTACAGAAACAAAAGAGGAAACAGGACATAAGTAAGTAATCTCAGTATATTCTCACAGCTGAATAACATTAAAACAGAAAGAATTAAACAATGTAATGCATTTTACTTGATAAAAAAATTGTAAGATTTAAATAATACTGTTGTTGGCATAATAATACTCCCATGACTTTACAACTCAAGTAATTGGAGTTGCAAAGACCTCATGTTTTTGCATGCAGAAACCTCTCTTCCCTTCTCCTTTCACTTTCTTTCCACCTCAGTGATAATTTAAATTAAGTCTGTAAAAGTTTCTTGGAATCCTCTCACTCATGTTTGGAATTCAACTTTTGTCTCTCTGGCATGGGAATATTTTAATGTGAATAAGTTTAGGATTCTTAGATAGCTCACGAGAATTATCTGGAAAGGTAACGTCTGGTCCCACCAGGCTCAGAACTCTGTGACGCAAATTCCTGGATATGATCCCTGTTCATCCAAAAATGCTTGTGCACGAAGCTCACCAGAATAACACTTTGGACCAAGCATTATAATTTTTAAAAATAATTAAAAATAAACAAACAAATAATTAATAATAATAATAGCAACAAGAAAGTGTTACAGGAAGGATAAAAGAATTGAATATGACCTACTTTCCTCCTTCTTCTCTCAGGAACTCAGAGGAATGGAAGAGATTAATTAGGAGATCAGGAAGATAATAGATATATGTGAATCACCTCCTACTGGAATGATGTGACTTAAGCGGTAACACAAAGAACTTTATATACAGCGGATCTTTGCAGATTCTTTTCAGGCTACAGAGCACATATAAGGAAAATAAAGAAATGAAAGAGAATCATGCTTTCCATAACCCTGTGAAAAGGTACCTTGCACGTACAAAAAAGAAGTCAAAATGAAGATTTCCAAATACCAATGGCTACAGCCCACAAGATTTAGAAATAACTGTTTTGTAGATAATAATGCAGATCCTTAGTAGCAGTATCCCAAATTAAATATACAGGTGTGCATTTGGGAAAAGCTTGAATGCCAAACTAAAACAGTTCTAAATTTTCCCAAAATTCAAGGCATGCAGTAGAATAACTCCAGGAAACCATGTTCCTTGCTGACCTCAGTGTATCCATAAGTGCCTGTTAATTATGTAATTCACAGTCAGTTATGGAAGTAAAAAGAAAACCCTATGGTTCTATGATTAAAATCAAAGAGCTTGGATGGACAATATGCATTTTAGCATTAGCAAAAATTACAGCATAAAGGTAGCCAGTTAAAAGAGTGATTCTTTTATATAATTCAAAGAATTAGTCATTCCTATTTAGCCAGTTCCTGGAAGAAGCTGGGTTTATGCAGAGCCATTCATCTTTGCTAAAGCCAAAGGTGGATTTTATGTGGCACAGATTCTAACCTAGAAAAATCTCTCAGTTTTAAATTGCAAAAGTCTTGCTGCATTTTTTGAAACAATCTCATTCACTTGCTATCAATATTCTAAAAGGTGTTTTATATTTGACACATTGCAGAAATATTAACCTCAATATATCCAACAAATTGCAAATATTGAATCATTAAGAATTTATCTTTTTTTTTGAGCTTATTGCATTAACTTCTAAACTTTTTGGCAAGTATTAGAAAACCCATACTAGAAAATACTACTATAATTAATATAATTAATCATGTTAGAAATAAAAACATAAATGATGATTGCAAGATTTTATTTTGTGTGAGCACATGTACACAAGCATTCTGGTTCATCTATGTATTTCTCAATATGCAGGTCAGGTCCAACAAAAATTGACACGTCCAAGCTTTCAAAGACACTAAATTCCCATTTGCTCCCAGAAATAGGTACCCTAATAAGGAAGATGGATACTACTTATATCTGCCTTGGAGAAGGCTGAGGCTAGACCCTTGTAATGCTAGAGTACCAACAATGAAAAGAGAGAGAGAGAAAAGAATGAATGTTCCAACTGGTGGAAAATCTGTGGTCATAGCTGTTAGCTGGTGAAAAATGGAGCTATGAGAGGCCAGGTGTCATGAGCTTTGCTGCTCACAAAACTGTTTATACTCTAAATGGGGCATGTTTGTAAAATTCTCTCTAGTCTCGAAAAAGATGATGGTAGAACCAACCCCCCAGGTGTTCTCTCCAAATCTATCAACTTATAAAAATTTATATGTAAGTTTTATATGTGAAGATGAAATAGGATATTAATTTGCCCATTTTTTCCTATTGTACTTAAGTCAGATTCATTTATTTTTGGACTTTAATCAAAGAGTTTTCTTAAAAATGTTACAAACCTTAACCGTCATTAAAGTAGTTGTTATCCCATCTGTGAGAGAAGCAGCTTTTGTTTTATTATCCATGTTTGATTCTTCAAGACTTCAGAAAGTATTTCGTATAAGTTTTTTAATTGCTTATCACAGATGCAGGAAGAAGACTGGCTTCAAGTCAGCAAAACGGAATGCTGAGGAACCTTTTTGAAAATTGAAACAAATCAATTTTACAACAGTAAACTGAAAAATAAAAACTCTGTAACATAAACACCCTGCTGAAGGAGAATTTCATTACCCAAAATATCTAACAGCTCCTTTTGATTTACCTTGAACATGCTTTTATTACTTTAATTGTAAAACAGTTAAAAATATGTCTTATAATAAGAGCTATGCAAATATTCAACTTTCTTTAAAAGGCCTCAGGAAAGAAAGAGGAAACTTCAGAATAAAATTCTTTCCAGGCTATTTCCTATGATGCAATAACAAAAAAGATCTTACGAAGATTACTGTGTCGCTACCATCATGGGGTGGAGGGTGGGGGGAAGCACATGGGTAACAGATTTTTTTTTCACATCAAGATATGTGAAAATCATAAATGTTAACTGAACTTGTACCTGTTTTGTAATTACTTGAAATGGCAGTAAAAAGAATTGAAGGGGAATATTTTCATAACGGGGATATGCGTTCTGGCCCTTATCAGTACAAGTTTTGACAAGGGTAATTCAAGAAGACAAATGAAAACCAGCTGCTTTCATAAATGATGTCAGAATCATGGAATTAGATGGACACTTAGAAGCAGTTTCCTAGTTCAACGTAGATCTTAAAGAAATTGTTACTCAACTTTCACAATGCGCAATAAATAAATTGATATAGAGCTAGAAAGACAAGATTTTTTTTCATCCAATAACTTCTAAACTGTGTTTAAAACATGGGATATAAATTTGTATGTTAATTCCTGAAAAGAATATCAAGTATAGAAGTACTGTCAATTTTTGACACAAATGTTATTGTCATGCAATGCTCAGTAGTGGACCTTATAGACATATGGTAGTTTATAAATGTTGTCACCATAACACATCAAGCGTATTCACATTTATAGCTTAACTTTTTTGTGTCTTTTAATTACTGTAATTAAGGCTACACATAACTGTCTGTCCAGAACATCACCCTGTTATCCTCTTTGATATATTTCTTTCTCCAAATGCTCTCATGTACCCTACTTCCAAAAATCTGCAGATTGTCCCTTCATGTCATTAAAGACTTGATCTTTCCTTTCCAATATTAAGGTGACCAAGCTGTCAACATTTTGAGTACTGAGCCATCCTTTGCCTTATTCACTAAGAATATTTCTAAAAAGATAATTTTCTAGCTTTTTGATGGGCTTAGATCATTAAACCTCTCAGCCTCAGTTTACAGTATGACAAGGTTGGAATCACTCCTTCTACTTCCCAGAATTATTTTTTCTTTGCTTTCATTTTCAAGGTCACCTCCCCATTCTACCAATCCTTTCTGAAGTTCTTATTCCTGACTCTTACTGAATCACTCCATTGTTATACTTCCAATCAAGTGCTTTTGTGCGTTTTTCTATGTACCCTGCTCTGTGTTTGCAAGGGACTTTTATCCCTTGCTGTGCAAAACACATGGTGCCCTGAATCATGAGTAGGGGCTCTGGTGTGTTTTCATGTGAGAGTGCATCTGGAGGATTGCACTCAGTTTTCAGCTCCCCATTATGGGAGTCTTTCTTGGACATCCTTGAGCCAATCTAAGAGTAGCCACCAGGATGATTCGAGGGGCAAAGACCATGGCCACACAACCATATCTGAGAAGAGTTTTTGAGAAAACTAGGTTCATTCAGGCTGAAGGAGAAAGCTGACAGGAGATCTTATTTCTGTTTACAGCTGCTCACCGGAAAGACATAGAAAGGATGAAGACAGAAGTGTGCAGCAATAAGACAAAGGCAACAGGAAATACCGGGCACAGGAAATTCTCCTTACATATCAGGATATTTTTTTTCCTACACTGGCATGTGAACTGAAGATTCTGAGGAATTGCTACCCCTCAAGACTTTCAAAACCTCCTGGAATAGCCTGACCCAGCTCACCCTGCTGAGAGGTGTGTGAGGGGCAGAAGCTGTTGGAAAACATGATCTCCAGAATGCCCTCCAAGCCAGAATTAAAGGGATATTCTGCTGACGCAAAAAATAAAATTGAAATGATGAGTGCCTTAAATGCCTCTATTAAAAACTGTAATACAAAATCATTGGACAAAGCCCCTTAACACGATTCTTTTTATACACCACTTTTATACTCACTGATATACTGCTTATGTTATGAGCTGTAACTAAACCCTGCATACTGCCAGGATACGGATTAATTTTTTTCATAATTTTCTGTTGGATAATCAGTTTTGCTCACACACAAAATGCCAGCAAATACCTTTACATCTTTACAACAAAAGGAATTATTCCAGATATACTAGAATACAGCATACCTATTATATCTTTCCTTTCTTTGATTCAGTGCCATATGGTGTGCATTTCATGAAAATAAACAGTGTTTACTATGATATAAATTGAGAAGGTATTTCCTAGGCATTGTATGAACAAGAGCCAGAAGTCTTTCGATGTTATTCACCTTTATTTTCTTTTTGTATCAGCATTTTTCTCATTCTGACCATCTCTGACAGGTTTCAACTTATAATGTTCTTTTTTACATTCTCAATGCAGCAATCAAATCTTTAGACCTTGAGGAGAAGGAGGAAATTAAGGCCATTAACATGTTAGAGAATTGTTTGATTTACTCATTATAAATTATTCTGAATCTGAGCAGCTCATAGCCATGCCCAAAGGAAAGACAAATTTTGATTGACAGTGTCAAAAAAGTCAAGGACATAGAGAGGTTTTGCTAATGATTGCTAAGTGCCATTAAGAAATGTAGTTTGCTATTTGTCCAGAATTATGGACAAATCTGATCCAGAATTTCCCAGCTATCAAATATAAGTTCTCAATTTTTACTTAAAAGACAGATTAAATCTTATTCTGCTGTAAACGTTCTCTTAATAATGATAAACGATGAAAACACTTAACAAACCAGTCAAGCCAGAAAAATTAAAGATGGCAAAACTCCTCAGAGACAAATTCAGGGACAACTATACATGGAATCCTCTACATCATGGTTTCCCACTAATGCTCATCTCCTTTTTCTAACTAAATCACAAGCAAAATAATCACTTTATATAGCCATACCTATTAAAAAACAATCATTATTTTGATTTTTAAACTAGGGAGCTTATGCTTCTGTATTTCTGACAAATACCTAAAGCAACGGTCCACAAGACAAGACCAACAGCCTGGCACAAAAATGAAATTGGACAGCATTTCCACATATCACCACACACAAAGTGCCCACAGGGAAAGTACCTTTCATACTTTACCTTTCTTATTCCAATACCTGGGGCCTGTGTATGGATTTCTGCTCAAGGTGTATCACTATGTTTACTATAAAGTAGAGAAACGTAATTCATACTGATAACTCCCCAAAGTCCAAAATGCACCATCAAGTCATCTCTGCAGAGCTGTTCATGTGCCACAAGTGCCAGGTCCCAACCTTCACTCACCTGGGTTTCTGCAGAGAAATCCTTCTGGCATCTTGCTCTGCTATTGAAGACACCTGTGCCTATTATCACAGCATTAGCTAAGATGAGGGAAAAAAGGTCATCAGAGTACTATTTATGTCACTGGTATTACAAAAATGTTCACTATTATGAAGATGGACTCGTGATGTCCATATTTATATAATTTTTTTTTTCTTAATTGTAAAAACTCTGGTTGGGTCACCAGCTAAAGGGTCAGGTATGGGGTTTTTTAATACTTCCTCCATACTCCCCATTCCAGGCACTGTTCCCCTCTAACAATTTTAAAGCCCTGCTTTGTTTTTGCAGCCACCTTGATGTCTCCACTTCTTCCTTAAATAAATAAGACAGCCATGGCTTTGGCATATTGCCTCAGTGCCATTCCATGAACAGCTAAGGGCTGACACTCATTATCTTCTAATTTTCAGAAATAGTAGTTCAGTGATCCATGTTCAGAATTAAATGCGCTTTACAGGGAATTTCCTATGCACGGAAACTTTTAAAGCCAAGTAAGATCAAAATCTTCTTTTGCCAGTAATCAATTTTTTTCATTTCTATTAGAAATAACACATTGTTTCTTCACAGCTGAAGCTTTGTTATTGCAGGCCACTAAAGTTACAAAGCAGCTGCAACCGCTGCATCAATGTTTTTCTGTTTCATTTTTAGAAGATCACACATAATTAACATTTTATTTTGAAAGCATTTTTCTTGAAAAAAACAATCCAGTAATCATTCATTTTTAATGTACTGAGCTAAGGATTTGTCTTTGATATCATTATTATAGACGTTGCACATCCGTAAATTTGAAATGATAGGACAGCAAATACCTTCAGAAGGACAGACTTTGCCTTTGAAGACAGTATATATATGGTTTAACATAAATGTAATTTCACAGCAAACTGCCTTTTATTGTTCACTGTTGTTTGTCCTGACACCCAATGTCTTGTAAAAAACATTGTGAACTTCGGTATAAATAAATAATGTAATACTTTCCTTTAAACTCATTTGAATACAAGTGAAATAGAAACAGGAAATTAGGATAATGAACACCTTCTCTTGTACACAGACCTTCACGAATTCCAGTGTCCAAGATATACTAAGAAGCAGCCTCTGTATCTGATGGCCAGTCTGTTTAAAGTAATGGATCAGATTTCCAGCTGTTTTAAAGGCTATAATGTAGTAAATTATCTGAATACTTTTTTTTGTAGGTCATAGCCTGTTTTGCCATGAGTCAAAATGTTCATAATGATAGTTTTGAAATTTTGGGGCTTTTGGTTTTGTCTTCAAGCCCTGTAAAATATGTTTTACCAATTAACATGGTAAAAGACAAATTATATTCTTAAACATTTAATAAAAAGCTTTTAATTTTGATTGAGAGGGCTATGCCTGCCTCTAGACTCTACATGCCTGGGAACCAAAAAGAGGGAGCCCACTTTCACAAAATGTAGAGAGGATTTGGCTAGCAAAAAAATTGCAATTAACATTATGCTTCTATAAGGCAAGAGTGAGTCTTCTGTCATCAAATAAATACACAGCACCATGCAACTGACCTAAGACTGCTAGTTCATTTAAAAAACATAGCACTGCATATTTATGATATTCATGATAAGATGATTATTCCAAAAGTGTAAGGAATGTAACAAATTTCTACCAGTAAGTGTCAAAGAACAAGATCATTTACACAGCAGCCATACTTACAAAAACACAGTCTAGGACAACACTGCCGGTATCCAACATTCAGGGAAGGAAAATAGGAAAAGTATACACCTACCCTTCAGTGAGCTCTGGATTCAGAATAAAGTAGACCATGTGACTGTGATGATTAGATTAAAACGACATAAAGCTGTGTGTAAAAGCAAAAGAAGGAGAGGAGAGGTAGAAGAGGATGAATGGGAAGATACGTCAAGACTCTCAAGACACTCATGGTCTACTCAGGGAGTGTGACAGAACTTCTCTGTCCACTCTCTCCTCAGAAATCAAGGAAAAAGTCTGATTATTATTTTTTCTTTCCAGAAAAGCATGTTATGTAGGGATATTATTCACATGTACTGAACTTTACAGGTCCCGACTGTACAAAGTGATAGTACATAATTTTTCAAGAAGAATAAGAAAGATATTCTGTGTACCACTTCATAGTACTACCCCATTTAAATGTCTGAAAAAAAACTCAGATCTTCCTTTTCAGTATTGCTCAGCTTTGCCTTGACTGGGAATTAACAAATAAATCTTTTCTGACTTCAGCTGTGTTATGCTAAAAGCAAAAGTTTTTTACTAATGGATAGAATAAAACTTCCAAAACATTAAGTTAAACATCTTCCTGCTTTAAGTTAAACAGTCATGAAATATCAACACCAGGGACCTAATTGTCTCTTTTCCTGATAGTTTTACCTTGCTGTAACAGCTTTGACTTCAGTACAGTGACATCTGACTCATCTGACGCCAATGAAATGGTAACTGGGGCCAGAATTTGACGCAACTGATGAAACATGACAAGTGTAAAAAACTGATTGAAAGAAAACAACTCCTTTGTTTTCATAACTGTGATCATCTTGACATAAACTTGGTTGTCTTAATTTCTGGCAAACTTGAGGATGGAAAATATTGGTAAGTCAGGAAGATTTCCAAATTTTTGAGAAAGTAATTTCGCTATTCCAACACGTTTCACGATAAAACAACCAGTAACAAGACACTGCCTGCAAGTTTATTTCCCACTTCTGTGTCAAAGCTGACTACTCATCACATTATCTTCTCCAATGAATCTTCTGTTGAATAAGACCAAAACATAACTGCAAATACTATAAAAGCTCAATGAAAATGTTTTGTTTTCTAATTGTTTTACTAATATATTTCCTCAACAGATGCGGAGATACATTTTCAAGCCTGAAGCAAACCATAATCCCACATCCGGTGAATAATGCAAACCAGTCCTTCTAAGTAGCACTGCAACTTAAAAACATTCTTTTTTTGTCTTTATAAATTATATAATGTTATGTCAAATTTTATGAAAATTAATTTCTTTAAAGTCATGACAATATCCTTTAATTCTCTCTTGTGCATTAATAAATGGATTACCAATTTCATGCTGGGTTTCAAATATTTCTTTCTATATGTACCTAAAAGTATGTGTTTAAAAGAGATCTTAAAAAAATGTAGAATTAAAAGGCCCAGAATGATGTGAATAGTAACATAAAGTTTTTGGGGGTTCTGCTGTGTTAGGGACATGGAGAACAAAACAGATAGAGATCCACCTTCATGAGAAATGTCAGTAATAACTGCTTTACATTAATGGAGACTCATTTGTGGGAGAAGGGAAGAAGAGCAAAGCCTGAACAATAAAAACTGTGCCTTAAGCCAGTATTACTGTCTGAAATGATCACATAAATTAATTTCTTTCATTGGACAATATTTCAGAAACAAGGGACAGACCAGCATTTTGATCTATGAATAGAGTATTGAACTATTAACATAGATTTGCATGATAATTTAAAATAATGACTAACAAACAGACCAATACCATTCAACATTCAATTTATATAAAGTCTTTAGCTTAAAATGTAAATCCACTAAAAAATACAAGACACACGGTATGGGGAATGTCTTACCAGCCATAGCTGAAAAATGAATTTTCCTTACACTGCTACTTTGGGAAAGGTATACTCTTGTTCTAGGCACTAAAATGCAGGTATAATGCAAGGAAGGATGTCAACATGACATAAGTCATGTAACCAAGGAAACGATAAATCAAAATATTGCAGCACTGCCAATATGCTGACATTCTCACGTATGTGAATATTGCACTTATTACACTAACTTCAGGTGCAAAACTTTACAAGGATAACAAAATCAACAAGGATTATAAAAATTTTGTCCCTATTCTGCTATTAATAATTTGTATTTAAGTTTTGTTAATAGCTTAGATAGATATTTAAGACTTCAGGTTTTCTATTTAGACATTCTTCAAAATATAATACAATTATGGCAAATACAGCACCTTCTGCAATTAAAAAGCAAGAGATCTTTTATATTATTATTTGAGATAAATACTGGAAGATTAATGCAGAGAAAGCTGTAGAACAGAATTACCCATTCTTTATCTCACTTGATTATATATCTTTATTTAATTTCACTTTTAAAATAAAAAATCAGTAATCAAACGCTTTTTGCAGATTTATAGCAAAGGGTTTGCTAAAATCTCTCCCTCTCCATTTATTGAGGACATTCTGTTTTAAAAATGGTTGTTGAGCAAAGGTTGTGACTGGAACTACCAGTGAGACATTCGGCTTTCACTGAATGTGGTTTTTTGAACTAAATGTTACAATCCAGGGTCTCTCACTGGTTTCAGCTGTTGCTACCTTTGACCTGAAAAGGTTGATAAACCCCTCCAACTTGTGATTAATCTGAAAAATACAGGGCTTCTCCTGTGAAGATTATGCCATTCCACTAACTTCTACCACTGCTGTAAACATTTCACAACCTTCAGAGATGCTCTTACGTTCTTCCTTTCACAGAAAGTTCTTGTTCTGAAGCGCCCTACTTTCACGAAGGTCGATAATCAAAGCATCCAACTCATACCTTATATACTCCAGTGCCAATGATCCGAGCAATTTCTCAAGAGTCATTTTTCTTTTTCTATGGGTACACTGTCTATTTCCACTGTATTCAGATAAACAGTTACAGATCTTAAAAAGGGAATTGAACTTTTATATCTTAAAAGACTCACCTGAAAAAGGAATGCTGTTTTCAGTCTTAAGAACCAGACATAAATCTGTTTTCAGATGTTAAATTTTTATATACTTCACAACTTATGCTTATAAACGATGTAGATCTTTTAAAAAATTCTGTAACATAAAAGATGTTTCAGTTTAATGATCTACACTCTCCATCTACCATCTATATAACACAGAGATGAAAAAATCTTCACTGAAAATTACCATGTTAAAGTATGGAAATAATACCTTAGAAATGAAGTCACAAGATCAACCTAAGCTACATTTGGACTCTCTAAAAATCCAGTTTATTAAGAAAAAGAAAGACAAATTATTAAATACAAATAGTATATCAGCATATAGTCCATAATGAAGTCTTTCACCCATGAGTCACCGTAAAGATTTTTATAATTTCAGTATCCAATAAAAATTTATTTATAACAGATATTTGATACTGGATTTTTCAATAATAGTATATTTCCATCCATCACGCTATGGATATTGATTCCATATAGACCAAAAAAAAATATATATAAAAATACAGGTTTTATGTACACCTGAAAACTGCTTTACATAAAAAGGAACCAAACAGTTATTAAGATATAGCACAATATGCAACTACACAGAAATAGGCAAATACAATAGAAAGCTGCACTGTTATTGACTAACAGAGATAACTGACATGGATAGCACAACTCATATCACTTTACAAAAATATCTGGTGGTAATATTAAAGTGCAGTATCACAGCAATAAACATAATTGTGCATTCAAAATAGAAGAAAGATTTAGACTCCTACTTCTTGCAACCCATGGTATTAGTGTGAAGGCAAGATTCCTAATCCTTTCCCTTCGAGGTTCAGCCAAATATATTTGTTCCTATGATTATAAAATGATGCAGCTCTAAGAGTACAGTAACTGCAATTTCTCAGAGTTCTCATAGAGAAGCTCACTTGTTGTTGTTCTGAAAAAATATCTTGTAAATAAGTTGGAGAGTTTTTTCCTGTGTTATACTGACTATTAAAATGGTATTATTTGTAATAGGGAATTTATATAGTAGAAACGAACCCTAGAAACTAAAAAAGTAAAAATAGCCCCTAAAACTGTAAATCTCTTTTTAGAGATCTAGCAAAGTAGAAATATGTAAAACCAAATAACATTACCATCAGCTAATAAACTGAATCAAATCTATTTCCTACCTTGTATTGAAGATAAAATACTGTAAGCATACATTTTTATGCATATATTTTTTTCAGCTTGAGACCCTCAACTACACAATATAATGTTACACGCATTAGGTCTCCATATTAAATTAAGTAAAAAAGGGATAAGGAATTAGTTTACATCATTGCCAGTTCTGACCACATTAAAATCCTTCACAAACAATGCAAAGACACGAGCAATGTGTCTGTATAATTGTGTGTGCAAGATAACTGTGGGTCCAAAACCACAGAGGAAGGAAGTGGCAGAACTGAGAAAACACTGAAATTTAATATATAGGTTACTTATACTTTTGTAAGTTGTATGGAACAATAGAAGAGGATAAGGAGAATAAAACAGATACGAATCCATTGTCCACATCATCCTCATTTTGTGGACTATGTTTTAGACTGAATTAGTCATACTCCTGGACTGAATATTCCCTTAATTTGACAGAATGCAGTTCACAACACTATCAAATTTCTATAAATAGAGATGGCCAGATTCACTTCAAAAGCAGATTCCCGGTCTAAATTAGAATACCAGCATGGATGCACAATTCAGCTATCCCTTCTCTCCTACTTTTTGTATACTCAGCACGTTACAGAGACTTTAGTTCAGGAAAGCAACCTAATACAGAACCTAAACTGTGCCCTTCAATAAAAGGACTTCAATTGTCTCCAAACCTTGCTTCAAATTAAATCCCAATAATTTTTTATTTAGAAATTTGCAACTGTGGTTTCTATTTCCAGTTTACTCTTTCAAGATGTCTATTCATATTTGCCTATTTGAAGAAACTAAATACATAAGTTGTTACACATATCAAAGGTCACTGATACTACAGAAGAAACAAGTGCTACCAGCAGAAAAAAAAGAAGCTTTGAATCAGATGTTTTCCATTCCCAAGTTTGTAACTATTTACTGCATCAGAAAGTAACTCCATGCTTTGGAGGAAATGCGTGTTGAGCTGTTCCAAGGAAAGAATGATTACAGTGCAAAGTATTGTAATCAGTGCAACATTATATTAATTTTTATCAGCCAAAACCAAGATCATATGTATGCAACTTGGGACTGATGAGGATACTAAAAGATTTCTCGAAAGCTACTGCAACAGCAGGTCACATTTTAATACTTTTATGGCCAACTACTGCATAATGTCTCCTAACCTCATACACTTCTCTTTGTAAACTTTATGCTGACCTTCGAAACTAAAGATGGATCAATACCATTTTATAAGACTATAAGACTGTATGAAACACTAAGTCAATACTGGATTTTTTTTCATGCTAGTAATATAATGCAATTCTGTACATCAAATAACCCTGAAACACCAGTGAAGGCTAGAAATTTTGTTTAGAGATATCAATTAAGCCAAGCACTGGCCAATACCAAAGTCACTTAATGTCAAAAATTTTCTTCAGCCCAAAGACACAGTAGTGGTCTCATAGCATCTCAGCTTCAAAAGGCTCCCCCAAAACCCAAAGGATTAAGATAATCCAACCTTAAATTATCCAAGTGAGAAACTTCAAATTCAGCAGCCATGGAACTTCAGGTTCTGTGTGTGTATGATCTCACAATTAACAAGAGGAGATGAAACACCAATCCCCACAGGGAAAGTTCCTCACAAAATGTCATTATTACTGGTAAGTTTGAATGTCATGTGACAACACCAGGCACTGATTTCTTTATTTTTCTAAAGCAAAAAAAAGCCCACTACGTTTCTACCCTACATGTCAGAAAAAAGGATGTTTACAGTGCTACAGTTACTGAGGATCTGAGGAGGTTGCCTTTCAAATGCCTTCAACGTCATAGCAATACCATGGAAGAAGTTAGAAACACAAGAGAGAAGTCACTATTCTGAGGACATTTCATACAGATTATTCAAAGTGTAATGATTAATTAATTACCCTTCCTGAAACCCAAACATCTACAATGTTTATATGTTTAGACAAGACAAGAACGAGTACCTGTAATCAACTAAGGGAGTGGCATTTGATGGGTATTCTTTAATGCCTGTCTCTAGTTTAACTCTCTTTGAATTTTCACAGAAACAGCAAGTACCTTAATTCCTGAGTGTGTTTTACACAACAGTGTTACAATAATTAGTGTTTTCTCTGCTCTTGGATCAAAGTTTTTAGTTCACAGAAGCTCATTCTATATACTTACAAAATGCAAACACGTACAAGCATACATGATCTTTAACAAATATACATGACTTGGAAAAGTATTTAATAGTGAAGCAAAGGAAAAAAGAAATAGGAACATTAGATTATTTGCTTTACTTTGAAAGGAAAAATAAAGAGAAACATGGTGTAAGTAGGTGTAATTAGAATTTGTGATTATTTCTGGAAAACCTCTTACATTTCAGGTGCAGGCTCAAACAAAGCCCTTTGGATAACAACGTCTATATGACCTTTATGGACAGCTACTGTGCGATTAGGCAAACTCGTATCGTCTCCCATAATAAAGGTTCTCTCCATCTTTATGGCAGACTCAGATTTCCTTGGGCCCAGAATCCAAGCCTTTCAGTTCTGAATTCTTTCCAACATCACTGAATTTATCAGAGGGAGCCTGATATAGAAACAGGGCAGCCTGGCTGACATATCTTTAATCAGACCTACTTTCCTTTGGCAGCCAAGGCATTCATCTTCCCAATTGTGAGCTGCTCACCATCCTTTTTGTAATTAACACACATATAAGCTGTGCAGGTTGGAGGTATAATACTCAGCTTCAAGGGCAAAACTATTTTATTGCCCTCAGCATGAGAAATCTGTATACAAGAAATGTGTCCCTTGTAAGTGAAATCCCCACACACCCTTTCTCTAAAGAGGAATGCATTTCTTCTGTTCAAACATTGCTGCAGAGGCAATCTCCAAAACAAGCATTCAGGTGGATCAATAGCAAGAAATTGAATAGAACAATGTCTCATGCTGCTTTATAGAATTTTCAAAAGATTTGAACCACACAAACCCAATTTTTCAAGTTCCACCACTGGGATTTATAGTCTTGTTTTCTGACTCTAGGAGAAAAACAACAAAGAACATATTCACATACTCAAACTGAAAAAGTACTGCGTGGTCAAATAATATCAGGGGTCTAACTTAAACCTGGCAAAGAAAGAGCATTGGAAGTTCGGCTCAGGTGGCTGGGAATACTGCAGAGATCTTCAGAGATGAAAAGGGGTTTTACATACCCAGCTTTTTAATGCCCAGGTGCAACACAGTTCGCACTAAGATCTGATAGCATATCCTTCAATATGAAAATTAACAGGCACATACACATGGAAACCTTCTTTCCATGAATTTTTAGGGGAACACTGTTAATTTATTTAATGATTTTTTTTTTGCTTGAATATCAAGCTATTAGAATCTTTCTCTATAAGCACAGTATCAATTATTTTTTTATCCCATAGTACAAAACCAGGGAACAGATATTTTTGGACAACAACTACTGGCCTACAAGATGTATCTTACTTCTGACTTGATCATTTATGGATAAAAGTAAATTCGTTCCATTATATGGAAAGTATCATCCTGAAAAAGACAATTAAATTGTAATTAAAACAGAAAAATAATTACCCCTTTTGAGTGTTCTATTTTTTTTTTTTTGTAGAAAATGACTTCTGGTCTGAAATTTATATTTCTAGTTGATTTGCTTTAGTTGATAGCCATGTGATCTGGGAGAGTTGTTCAATTCCTGAGACAAGATGACAACAGAAGTAGAAAGAGCAATTTCACACATACCCAGGAGTCCACAGTTCCTCCCAAGTCTGATTCGGTTTTGGTGTAATCTGTCTGGTTATGCAAAATATCATGCTGTTTTCCATAGCAAACCCAGATGTTCCAGAGAGTACATAATTCCCACAACATATCATTTATGCTGAAAACAGATTTTCAGAAGGATAGGTAGGAGTATGTGGCTAGCAGGGTTGGGTCCAGTCACATACAGGATTGTGTACCTGTCTAGTCAACAGATTTTGCCCCCAATCCTGTATTTTACTGGATCCAAAAAGAGTGTAAATACAGTATTCTTCTCAGAAAAAAGGATATCAAGTATTTCTTTATCAAACGTGTGCCAGCAGCATAGACGATCTCAAAGGAGATGAGTGAGAACTTTTACCTCCTGTGAAACAATAGGGAGAATAGTTATTTACAACAGATTAAAAGGAAGAAAAGAATGAAGAATTTAACATTTTTAATAATCCAAGACAAAGAATGTCATTCAGAAAACAGAAGTGTACACAGAATTACCCATCATCTAGATCTGATAAAAGATCTCAGTCTCTGGTACAAGCAGAATACTTACCAAGCGTGGTTTGGAGACTGTTTATTCTCAACAGGAAAAATGTAGTTCAAACACCCAGTAAGAAAGTACTTAGTTAAAGAAATAAGTAGGGCAAGACATACTATTATGAAAAATAGAGAGAAGAATTTGGAATGTGTCGGGTTGGGACTATTATATATAATTACTTTAAATGACAATGTCCTTTTCTTTCCTGTCTTTCACATATAAATTTTTCAGGTTTTTCTGGTACTCAAGCCTAAATGTAAAAAATTCAAATTATTTTGTTGCCAGTAACAATACGGCTTTAGGTTTTGTTTGGTTTGTTTTCCCCCACTTAATTTACCTTATACTATATTTGTAGTCATTTCAAGGAAGCTGAAGCTCAGAAACACAATAATTTCTTGGCACCTTTTTGCCTTGAATGTCTCAGGGATATTATACAATTTATAGAAGATATGAACAAATAAGACATCAGAAAACATGTCAAACTTGAAAGTCTCAGGCTCCAACAGTAGAAATAAGTACAACCTACTCTTGTCTCTTATAATTATGTCTATTGATTTATGTGTTTTGTTTTACTTACATTTCATGCAAGTATAATATAAACGCATGAGAAAGTAGTAAGGGAAAACAAAAGGAAAGCAAATAAAGTGGTTAAGTATAAATAAAATGAAATTCATTAGTATGATGCAATGTGGTCTAATATATTCATTTCTAGGTTGTTTTACCTGAAGCCTTTCCTTTTCAAATATTTCCAAGAGAGCACAGCTTTCTTTCAGTTTGTCAAAGGAATCTACGTGCATATAAAACTTGTTATTCCCCCACTAGTCATCATCTATTTCCATCTCTCCTGAGCGCCTTCAAAACCAGAGCACAGGGAAGCATCATTCCTCATGCCTCGTCTCTCGTCTCTTTAATCCTATCCCACCAGCCCATTGTCAAGGATGTACTAAAGGGCTTCAAGGTCTGCGAGGTGATCCATCAAACGTAACTCTGTTCTTCATCGATGGACTACTATACTGACAAGAAATGTTGTGCCCCTGCTTGCCTGAAGGGAGCTAGGGACAATCTGCTCTAATGCAAGGCTTGCTTTCTGTGTTCAAGTTGCCACTTGAAAGCAATAAGTCTAAGTCCTTGCCAAACTTTTAGTCTTCCATGAGTGAACTCAACTGAATTTTAACTGTTTTATCCTTGCCTATTGAAGTGTTAATCACAAATGACTAAGATATAATTTTTATTGGTTCTAATTATTAATGATGCAATATAAATAAACAGGAAGTAAACAGTTCCAGAGTTTCTACTGTAGAAAAATCTTATTCCGCTGAAAAGTAATTAGATTTTCTAGTAATCAGATTTCTCTTTACAGACAGTCATTCTGAGACTTATGCCAACCTTAGAAAACATTTTTCAAAGTAATAGGTTTTTGTAACATACACAAGAAAAAACCTACAAAGTCATTCAGATGGTCATCAATACTTCATTCTTAATGCCCTTTTAAAATTAAATGCAATATACTACCTAACTTTCAACTTCTCAAAATATAACAGAAATATTTGTAAGTTGAATGACAGATGGCTAGAATTGAATTGACTTCTATAACCAGAGCTCTCCTCCCTTGGTACATATACATGAAAATGGAGTGCACTTATGAATGTCAAACTCTGCTTTCTTCCAGAAGTACAATACTTTGTTCTGGAAGTAAAATCAATACTATAAATCAATACCTTTGCAAAATACACAGTTGCAGTAGTCTTCAAGTTGCAATACAAGGATATGAAAATATTTCTATACTTTATTTTCTGAACAAAAATACTAATTTTTACTGCTATATTTATTTAGAACTCTAAATATCTATGTATGTAAGCCCTATGTCAGTGTATCAAACCTCAAAGACCTGGTAATGTTGGAGTACAATCAACCAAAATAATAATAACAACACATTTCCATTTCCACTTCCCTCCAACAAAGTTTTACCTCGTAGTCTAAAAATGCAGTAGAGTATTTCATTCCTCAATTATTAATTTAGAACTGGAATTTTGACTTTTTTTCTCACTGATATATAAGATTATTTGAACACAATCCCTAAGTAACACACTTGTTTTACCATGATAGACTTTGTATATTTTCAGTTATTCCTGCTACAGGCTTCTAGGTGCTACAGATGTGTAAAGCATGTATTTCCTCATTAAGACAGTGGTGATACAATTAACATTTAAACATGTGAATATGTAATTGGTTATGAGTACAGGGATTAGTTACCTGGCTAAAACCTCATGAATACATATGAAAACAGTGATTACCTAAAAGGATAACTTGCAGGTTTCTAATGTAAATGTGTATGTTCACAAATTACTTGGGATAATATGAAATAGAGCTTGTTCCCTTGAGATGTAAAGTTACTTTTCCCAAATTGTTCCCGTACTGTGTTTATTATCACTTTTTTTGAGGCAGTTGGATGATTCTATTTCAAAACTTGTCAAACATTCGTTATAGTTGCACCTGTAACCACCAGCAAAAATGTATCTAATATTTCTAAATGACATTTACAATCCAGGTGTCCACTATGCCAAACTAAAACTTCTTGTTTTAGCAAAGCAGGTAAACAAACTTTCCAAAGACTAAATCCCTTGCCATTTAACATCTATAAAACAGCTTCCATAGAATAAAACCCCTTACTATAATTAAAATTTAACTTAAACTTTAAAAATATGAATTTGTATCACCTGTAATCATAGGCATGAATGATGATTTAGCTTCTACATTATAAATAGATTTTGACTGGGAAATAAGAAATCTGACTGAAAGATCGAGCCTAACCTACAATGGAATTTCAAGAATTAAGACTGGAACTGAATTCAAGTTGAACAAAACCCAAGAACCAGAAACATCAGGAACGGCCAGATGTCATTTTGAGAGTTAAAGAGACACAGATAAGAAGTGGGACATCACTCTTGGAGTAAAAGGATGGAGCAGCCAGAAGTTCATGCATCTTCATGGTGCTTACAATGAGGAACACAGGTGAGAAAGCAGCAAGTGCCTATCTAGAAAAAACCCTGGTTGTTGAGTAGGAGAGTAGGAACAATGAATCCATTCAGAGAACCATAGACAAGAAACCATGAGCTGTGACAAAATGGAGGATTAGGAATGTCATAATGTTTGGGAATTTGGTTTTTGGTTTTTTTTTGTTGTTGTTGTTCACAGTGTTTTCTTGGGTTGTGGTGTTTTGTTTTTTTTTGCTTTTGTAAATTCCGGTTTTAAACCTGGAATGAGCACATAACCAAGAAACATAAGATTTTCCTGGTTTTGGGGGGTTTGAGTCTTTTTAAAAAATCTTTCTTCTGGTTTCTGCCTCCCGCTCTGAAGCTCAGCTTTCCCTTAGCTATTCCAGTGAAGCTCAGCCTTCAGACAGAAGCAGAGCAAGGACATTAGTGATGTCACTACCACTGATCTCACCGTATCTCTGCTCCTCCATACCCCAACGCCCGACTGTGTTACGTATTGAAGATGATCTGTAATACATCAAACAGGAAGTCAGCATTCCATGACATGACTACTCTGCATAAGCTGATCCATACTAGTCCATATATGCTCTCTTTATGGCAATAGCAACTCTATTTCTTGTGGGGTAGGTTAAGTCAGCTTGTGGTTTTCTGATGGCTGCATACACACAGTCATCTCTGCACTGCTTCTGTGTGGCACCCTGTGAAGCCGGGGTAAGTGATCAAGTCTATGAGATCATAGATACCCTAAGACAAAAATGAGTAAAAGCACTATTGCCAAAATACAATCATCTATTACCATCGTTGCTCTAAATGGTTCACAAATGTACTAAAATGAACACCATTTATTTTGTGCATTCCACTACAACACTGAATGCAATTTTTGTTGTAGAAATACAGGAACACTCAGCAAGAAAACAGGAGATACATAAAACTACTGCTTTCACAGCAATAAGACATCTGATGTTGGTAGACCTGACTACTGCTCAAACTACACACAAATTACCTCTTTCCAAATATTTGATGGGAAAATACCTTTGCAATGTTGTTGTAGAGGATCTTTCAATAAGAATTTGAGGCACAATTACAGCTGAAGGAAGTTCTCACTGTTTTAAGGGAAAAGAAATCGGACTGTAAGTGTCTGCTCAGGGCTCTCAGCCAATGTCTTCTGCTAGGATACATGGGATTACACTTCACCTCCCCTAGGATCTCTGTTTTATTTGTGACAGTAACCAAAATATGTATGCAAAGGATTAAAAGTGCTTCTCAAGGTTACTGCAGAAATTACAGCTTGTCAGAAGATGGTGCTGTTAGGCCATTTTTATCTAAGGAAATTAATTCTAATTACAAAAATAAGTTCAATCTGTGAGCAAACCCAAAATTGTTGATAGGTTTAAAATATGATAATTTTTAATAAATAAATTATTTTGCATTCTGTTAAAGCAGAGCTTTGACCTTGAAATGCTTAGCACTTTCTGAAATCTTGTCTCAATAACACAGCACTGAGTTTGATTTCTGAAACATTAAATAAATCAGCCAGGCACAGAAGCATCTGACTAAACCTGGGATAATGCGCATAACTTAAATGGGAAAAAAATTGTAATGTATTATTGAATACAATATAATTATACCTATTAATACTTGTATATTAACAGTAACTGAAAGCATGGATTGCAAGACCAAAGTCATACAGTTACATTAAACATGTAAAGATCTAAGCATTGTAGAGGGCATGCAAGGGAAAAACAACTAGGGAAGAGTTCTGTTACCACAGAAATCTGAAGAGTAAAAATTGTTCTTATGTAAGAAATTTACGTTAAAAATACTGTATCTTCAGCTATTCTCAACTGATATTTTACTCTATATGAATACCTACAAAAATGCATAATTTGATCTCCAATTAGTTTTTCTTTGTTATTTGACTGACATTTAAGAGTCCCCATATTTCATGGCAGACTTCAATAAAGAAAGGTGAAGTTTCATGGGGTACTGTTGGTTGGATATTTACAGTTTTTTCTTCTAACCAAGCACTTCCAATATACTTTCAGTTTCCTTGCTGAACTAAAACAAGGTCTTGAAGTTCAACCTCAGCCACCTACAGTATTCACGTGAAGTGTCTGATATTGTTGATGGTGAGTGACCATCAGTAAAGCTGAATGTAAGGCCAGGTTGGAGTAAAGATCTCTTAAAGAGACTCTTGCCTCAGAATATGGGAAGTGGGCACATAGGGAAGGAAGTAAATACAGTCTGGTTCTTCCCATGGCTCCCTACAGCCTGCAGTTTACAGGTCAATTTGAACACTTGACTTAATTGCTCTCTTGGCTCAGTTGCTTGAAAAATTGTTCAGTATTAGAAAAGAAATAAAATGACAATGAGGATAACATAGAACTAAGCAGTGCCTTCTTTCCTTCCTATTGGAATAAGAAGCTTTTAAAATTACATTTAAGATGCTACAAAATACTGGCAAGCAATGAAGCAGAGTACACTACATTAAGATATCTGTCTCAAATTTTATTCTTTATCATTCTCATTCGAGTTTATGTCCCTGAAACCTGATCTTATTAAATAAATAGATACTTAAATAAATAAATAATAATAAAAAGCTAAGGAACACAGACCCATGCTACGACTTGCTAAGCAGGTCTTGCGTGAACATTTGTTGCCTTGAAACACTTTCCATCACATTATCAGCAAGGCCTTTCGTTTTGAAAAATCAAGTACAAGGATGTTGGAGAGTCGAAAGTGAAAACACCAAGGTGAATAAGAAGAATGTGAGGGATCATTGCACATGATAGCTACACTTCCATCAAAACATAAATTCTGACACCACGAAGGAAGCAGAGTCAGAGCTTTGCTCAGGTTCTTTGCCCAAAAACTTTGCTTGTGGCACCACCTTATATTTCTCTTTAAAGAACCACCTATTTCATTCTGTCCTTCCCTCAATAAAGTGATTTGTTTCACTTCTCCATTTAGTTCCTAAACTATTTAAACTGAAAAAGTTCCTGGTCACTCATCTACGGAGTGCCTTGGAAAATGGCCCTGACCTTGGCTACTCCTTAGGAAATGCTGTGAAGAGTACAATTAATAATATCTCCTCCAGGGGTTTTCTTCACTTGGAAATCACAGTGAGTTAAACCACAACCTTGAGAAGTCACTTAGGGGTGTTTTCTAATTGAATGTAATTGCCAAGCGAAACCAAATCCTGTGAGAGATTTCAACATTAACACAGCACCTCCAACTGCTTAGTCACTCTTGACAAAGTGTTGATCTTCCTTCCCATGGTATTACAAGCCATGAAACATAATAGTATAACAGTTGGAACAGCAGGATATTATTTCTGCTTCTTTCATTTATTCATAACATGGAAAATAACGTGTGTTTTCCTAAGTTTCTTCACTTGTTTTAAAGGAAATAGTAACTGTGACCTACAATGCAGGGGAACCGAAGGACACAATTCAAACGTGAAAAACAAATGCTGAGATAAGGATGTTAAAGAAGCTCAAGTATTTATTGCAAGAATTTGCAGCAAATACCATTTTTCAGAATTAGAGAAGTTCCTTACTTGGCATGTGGTTGGCAGAAAACTAGAAAGTGTGTTTTCTATAAATTTAGTTTATGTACACACAACACTTTATCCACATTCTTTTGCTGATATGCTTCTCTTAACAAGTTACCAACTTAATAGAGCTTAGAGAGTTTTAATGGTGTCAGCTATATTCTGAAGAGCAACGTTAGAGGCCTGTCCTTTCTGTGTTAAGAGATATAAATGACAATATCAAAAAGAATGTCAAAAAAAATGACATTTTGCAGTCTTTGCACTCTGCCGGCCGTGCAACCCATGTTCTTGACCTACCGAAAGCTAATGACAGAGTTAGGACTTAATACTCCAGCAGCCATGCAGGTGATCTGTTGAACTGAAAGGATGAGCTCTCATATTAAACAAGAAAGGGAGAAGGGAAATGAAAAAGTGGGTAACACATACAGCTTGTTATATTAACTTTGGCCAAAACCAAAAATGAAAGTGAACTAAGACTAAAACCAGTGGCCCAGAGCACAGGGAATTTAAGTAACTCAGAAGCAGCTAAGGCTCCCTGCACTTAATGAAAAAGCCACTGACCTTGAAGAGTGATCTAAGAGACCTAATTTAGAACTACTGGAAAAACAGAAAGGTTATGAGGCAAATAACCTATTTCTTCCATAACAGGACTTCTGAATGATGTTCTGGCTGAAGGCAGCAACTTGCAATATGGAGCAGCACATACACACACACTCAAAAAGATGAAAGAAAAAGAGGCAAGGAGAAAGGTGAAACAATTCTACATTCTATGACTTTTCATCAAACTGCCTTTGTATATTGAGTATGTTGACATTAAAGAAACACAGACTGAAGACATTGAAAACATCTCAGATTTAAAACTTGTATAAAAGTCTTTCTCCCATCCCACAGACTGGATGAGATCAGTTATCTGAGTACATCATGTATGTACTTCTATCGATACAAAGATCAACAGAGACTGACAGAAAGGTATGTAACATACAAGTGAAACACCACACACATTCCTTGGAGGTTTTATGATGTTATATGATTATGTTACTGTTTTTAATTATTAAAAGTTAATATAATACAACTTCATTAATGAACTAGAACAATTTGCTTTCTATTGTTGCAGCAAACCAATTCATTCATTTAGCTCAAAGCTCCTTCTGTTTGAGCCCACATATGATTTAACACAGGCTGACTTTGTGTCATGAAAATCCAGTGCAGTAATTCAGCTCTACTAGTTTATCACATTAGTAAAATATTCCATCTGGCATTAATGAAGAAAAGAAAAATCAGGCTTATATATAAATAAGCTTTTTCTTATTCTTGCTCATTTCCTTTTTTTTTATAAACTGGGAGAAAAGAATAGAGCTAAGAGACATAAACTAAGAATCACACTTTGTGGTAGGACCCTCTAATGAACATTGAAAGCAGGGCTGGAGGAAGGATGGGTCTCATTCCTTTTACCTCGCTGATTATTTTCCTCATTAATCCTGATAATTATTGAGACTAACGAAGCACATCTCCCTGGCTTTGAAATGGAAAGCCTATTGTTTATCATCTATAACCTGCGTTTAAACACCGTAACCTTGACTAACTGCTGTGGCAGAAGTTTCCAGTCTATGTAACAGCAGACCACGCTCTGGGGATGCCCCACTCCTGAGTGAACCACATTCTCCAGTCCTTCCAGCCAGGTATCAATTGGAGTGATGGTGACCACTCCAGGGCTGGGAAACAGAAGGAAACTTAGACAAATGCCTTAACACAAACCACCACCTTTTTTATTGCAGGTCTATATTTCTGTCATGCATCAGCTCAAGATGGGAAAAGACTGAAATGGTAATTTATTCATCTTCCTAAGTCATTCAGCAGCTGCAAATACAACAGTATTAGTGAATATGTGCCAGCCTTTCACATCAATATCTCACTTTGCTCTTCTGCTTCATCTTAACTGCAGCTTAATGCTTTTTGAGACACTTTTCTTTTGTGCTGAAAGTACGTTCTGGATCTGATAATTTATTACAGATGCCTGGATACCGCAGTGTACCTTTATATTTGTCTCAATCATAAGAATACTTATTTCATTTGGAACAATAAAACATTTCTCTCTAACTTAAACTTGTCCCTTAAAAATGACTTAATCTTTTCTCCTTCCAACAAATCTCTTCCATTCAAAGAGCTCTTGGGGGAGCTCACACTCAAGCCTTTGCATTGCAAGAGTGAGAAGTAGTAGTTTACTATGTCAGACCTAAAATCTCCATGTTTAAAATTTATACCTATGTTTTAAGTGTGAATATTCTGATTTGAGTTGCAGGTATAGTATAGGTGTAGTAGATTTTAGGCAAAGTATACTTTTACATTCTCATGTTTCAGACCTCTCTCTGGAGTCAGCGAGGCACACCAGTGGGATGGCAATGGGATGGGTATCTCACATACCTCCTAGCTGGTAAGCAGTCATTTTAAGAATAGATGTTCAGAGAATGGGGAAAACCAGCTTCAAACACATGGCTAATTATGCTTATACACAGCTGACACGTGCCAGGAAAGAGAAGTCCATAAACATCAAACACTTTGGTTTATATTTGCTCAGTGAGATTCTCCATACTATGCAGAATTAGTTGCAGTTCAACAGTGAAGAAGTCCAAAGACCATAACAAACCTGGACAGATAAAGACAGAAAATTCCTTCCTCCAAAAACACATATGCCTTTCTGAGGGAGTTAAGTAGAAAGTAATGCAAAATTTGATTTTGTTTGTCTGTATTTTTTTCCAATTACAAGCAAGTCTGTAACATCTTGCTTTTTGATGTTACATAGTATGTCAATTGCCAACACGGTCTATACATTCTGAGCAAAAGCACCCAACAAATCTGATACACTGCTTGCTAACAGACTGCCAGGAAAATAATTTGCCAAGAAACCCATAGTACAAACAAAATTGAATATTAAAATCTTCATACTCTCTGTCCTCATTTTCAGCAGCAGCTGACATCCATCC
This sequence comes from Dromococcyx pavoninus, assembly GCA_033558185.1. Classification (NCBI taxonomy): domain Eukaryota; kingdom Metazoa; phylum Chordata; class Aves; order Cuculiformes; family Neomorphidae; genus Dromococcyx; species Dromococcyx pavoninus. The sequence goes on from JAUMJL010000137.1 coordinate 1,050,427, forward strand.
TAAGTACACAATGATCTGATATAACACGGGGAATACAGTCTGATTATATTTTTATAGGGATTTCTGCATGCTACTCTCCCCCCATTTATTTCTCAATCTGGTCAATTCATTAAAAAACCCCACACAGCCAGCCATATTCCAATAGTATTTGGGCCACTAGGGGGTACGTGACAGTTCTGATGAAAATTAATTGAAGCTGAAGCTATTAACACACATTTGGATTGACTTTTCTTATCGTAGACCACAGCTACTTTAGCACATTAATTACATAGTTGATCTTTCTGAGTACAGGAGGGAAAACAGAGCTGATCATTCAACACTACATACCTTGTACTGTCCATTCAGGAATCTATCATTGAATGTTAATAATCACAAATGAGAAAGTCAACTCTGCTCAAGAGAGGTCATATTTTCAAATACAGTACCTGTTCTGCTTTAACCAAGCAAAACAAATTATTTCAGAAATATGAAAGCAACCAAATACAAGACTGGCAAAGATTAGCAAACATAACAATTAAGAGCTACATTACACTGTACCAACAATAAATCCTTCTGTAAAACACAGAACCAATTACAAGATACACAAATGATTTGTAGAGCAGATCTACAAGAAAAAACACAATAAGAAAAAGCAAGCAATGTGCAAAACAACCTACAAAGCAAATTCCCAAATATTGTTCCTAATAGAGTTTGGGAACACTGACTTTGAAAAAAAAAATATTGCAAATCTTGGAACTCATAGCAGACGTCATCCCTTTGAACAGCAGCTGTTTGTATGCAACCAAATAACTTGAACATTGTTTATGGCTGTTACTAGAATTATATAAAAGCATAAGCTCACCTTGAGAGGAAAATCAAACTAGATACAGTTCTTGTAAAACAAGAAAACAGTGCAGATTATCAGTACAGAAGAGAGATCAACACTGATAAAAGGAAAAAGTATGAAAATATGATATAAAAATTTGTCTTTTTTAACTAGCATATCATTAACTATTCTGCTACTTGATTGCTTTTGTTTGAAAAAGGAAGCAATAGTCAATCTTCTTGAATTCACTATTACAGTTCACAAATTATATCTCTCATATTTCTCCCTCGTTGCCTCAAAATGTGTTTACATGCTGGTGTCGCAGTCATATTTCTCTCATACATCTACAGCTACTTCTCTCACCAAAATCACAAAAATTACTATAATCAATATTTTGATTCAAAAATGTCATGAACAGTACCATAGAGAGCAGACCAACAAAATAAATGTACTTTTTTTTCATTTCATTTGGCCCTCATGGGACAAAAAGTATAAGTTATATATCTTATTTGTATATATATATTACACATATAAATAAACTTATTTAAGTTACAATGCACAGTTTAAGATATTATCTTTGTTATACCTTTCTTATAATATTACTATTTTGTATAATTGTTCTGAATTAACATATTTACTGATAGTTCCTTTTCTTTTCATTTATCTATATTAGAATTCCAGATAGGGAAGAACCTGGAAATGGAAAAGCCTGACACAACAATAGAAATTAATTATTAATTAAAGGAAATTAATTATTTTTAACACATTAATTATTTTTTATTATAATTTTTAACACATTATTTATTTTTTCAACACATTTTCCATCCAGGGCACCTTGGATAGATGCAGAATTTTGGAATCTTTACGGACAAATAGAAGAAAGTGTAAAAGCCTAACTCTGACCTTCAAAACATCCAATGGAAAATGCTCCACTTATCAAACTCCCATTCCATGTTACCTTTCAGTTTAAAGTACAAGGTAGAGTGGCTGGAAGACATTTTTGTGAGGCTAAACTTAGTAGAAGAAATACTTTTATACAGCTAAATACATTGGGTTTGATCATAAAACCTACTCTTTCATATGAAGGAACATAGAGTGAATTTCTCTTTCAAGCATCATTTGTTCTGCTATTTCTTACGTGAAAGACAGATGGCTTAGTTAAAATCTCTGGTCAGCACCAAGTGACCTGGTACCACCAGACCCATCAGTGATGGGGCAATATGCTCAGTTAGTGTCCCACAAGCTACTCATAAATCTGAATATCCCAGTGATGGCAGCAAACACCTATCATGCATTTGGGTATTGTCTCTCTAAAGAAATATTTAACCTCAAAGCATTTGTTGGCTAAATTACATGAAAATCTAACAAACTGAAGATTAATAGTTGATTTTCAAATACGTTCAAAACCAAGTTAATAAACATCAACCACTGAATGAACCTTATCACATGCCTCTGAAGAAAATCTTCTTGCCTCTCTCTATTTCCAGCAGAGTGTTGGTAGCTAGGGCACTGAAGGCAACAGCAGAGTAAACCATATTCTTGGGTGTGACTTCGCAGGAAGGAAATCGGGGCCACGGATTCAGATCCATTCATCAACTTTCTCTTTGTAGTTTTATACGCTGTAACAACAGAATGCAGCAAACCTCCAAAGCACAGGTCAACTGATTATTTACCACCGAGAACAAAAGCACAGCACTCAGTGGTAAAAGCTGTAGCTTTCTGCTGCATAAAAGGAGCATTTGATCAGAAGTACTGAACAGAAACAGAGAGCTATAAGAGCTCATTCCTGATTAACTGAAACTGTGAAACAAATTGTTAAAAATTAGAATATGGACAGGACAAGAGCCTACTCAGCAACTGAATAATAACCAGAACTCTGCAAAATTAGAAAGAAAAAGGAAAATGACTAATGTATTTTTGCTTGATATCTTTTGTGTGCAGGCTAACTTGAAGAAGAAAAAGACATAAATAATTTATTAGCAACTAATCTGAAAGCACCTATGTGCCTTCATTGACATTGGAGTATTTTTGAAGTTCTACCATGAACAGGTACAGACAGGTCAATACAAGGAAAATGAACTGAATATGCAAGGAACAAATAGACATTTCTCAATTTAGAATATTCCACTGCTACTTTCTTGAAATAGGGAATGCAAAATATAGTGAAATCGAATGCAATACCAGCTCATGGAAAATGCCCAGGTATGTGTTAGAGGAATTCCCTGCTGAATAAAACTGAAGTCTGAACATGCAAATAACTTAGGCAGCAACGAGCTTGGCAAAAAGAAAAATGAAAAACAGAAAAGCAGAAAGTGCTGCAAGAAAACAGGAAGCTCAGAAAGGTAGAAATTCTCAGCTAGATATCTGAAGTCCATAAAATAATACGAACATACATACTAAAAAAATTAAAGAGAGAGAAAATCTGAGTGTGAAAATCCGTCTGAACTTGGGAGTCTTCATGATACGGGATAAGGCTTATTAACAAGAAGATCTGAAGAGGCAGAGTCCTAAGGCTGTGTACACTAAAATGCCAATAAAAGAAAGCAAGAATAAGGCAAGGTGTATTGATATTTTGCAAAGAGCTGTTAATGACCACTTGAAAACAAGGAAAATGACAGAAATGCACACTGAAAGATAAGTAGAGATAACATTGTTCTGATGCTGTACTGTACATTTAATTAAAAAAAAGTCAATTACCTAAAATCTTTTCTGAGCAATATCTATATTCAGGTTAATTTAAGCCTTTTAGTCCCACACAGAACATCAGGAAATGATAAGAGTTATTAGAGAAAGAAATTACTAATGCTTTGATTATTAGCAAGGGGATGGTTAATTAACAACACGTATAGAAAATATTCATATCGGAAAAAAAGAAACATCTTTATATAGATAATCTGATGATTAAAAAGACACAGCTAAAGAGATAAATTGACAAAAGCTTGTGAACTCTTAAACATTGCAAGGATGAGAAATCTGTTAAAATTAAGCAGATTTTCCTTAAACATAAATCAGTGTTTTCATAAGACATTTAAATATCTGTCCTAGTCTTTGTCATTGTTTTAACAAACTCTCCTCTGAGATGTGCCAGGTTCACTGAATATCTGTTCAGGGTAAGAACTAAGGGCTGAAGTTACATCATGGATATTTGGTGTTTCTTTAGTAGCTCATTCCAGCTCATTCACATTCTGTGTAAGCTGAATCTTGTATTTTCCCACCGGAGAACGAATGTCCAGATCTCAAGGAACATATCCTTCTAATTCAGCTTTGGATGTTAGCTTAAAAATAGCATTGGCTTCTTAATTGCACTTCCCAAACTCCCCCATTACTGGCTTTCACATCGACTAATCGACATTTGAGATCAAAATTCCATCTCACACTTAGCAGCAGTTGCTTAACCAAGTCTGGAGATTAAAAAAAATTAAAATCAGTTCACCACTGAGGTTTCAAATAAATAAAAATTGACAGAATCTGGGTTTTTTTTTAAGATTCAGAAGCTGTGTTGTGCCATTTAGTGCAATACCTCAATGGTAAACAAACAAGTTAACTGTTAATTTCCTCCAGCCTTTTCCTTGGTTCAGTTGCAGGTTGAGTGACATTAGTAGCTGCAAATTGAATCCTCATTACAAATCTAATTCCTTACTTCTGTCTGATGTAAAAGTTGCCAGAATACAATATTCAAATACCTGTCCATTGTCATATATAAGATGTCTGGGATAGAAATCACACATTACTTTTACTGTCAAAACACATAAAAGACACAATTACCGCCCTGAGAAGTTTGAAGTAAAATTCAAATAATCAAGGAGCATAGGAACAAGACAAGCAAAAATACTTCCATACTGAGACAGTCAGTAGATGGTTAAGCAAGAGAATTAGGTTCTAAAAAGGGACTAAAAATAGATTACAACAACTATTATTACTTAAAAATGGCCTTTAACTGCTTCTACTTGCCAAAACGTGCCATTTCTTTTAATTCATTTCTATATCACTGTGTACTCCCAAATATATTTTTCCTTCCTTAGAAAAATATCTCACAATAATAAGGAGACCTTTTCACAGATCCTGCAAAGTTAATTGAAGCAAGGTAAGTACTAAAGTTAATTGAAGCAAAGAAAGCCCAGCACCAAGGTGAAGTCATCTTCACTTAGGGTTCATATTCAGTAGGCAGCCAACCTAACAACACTACTAAAGGGAATAAAATTTGGTGTGTCAGATTTAATGACACAGAAAGTAGAGAGATGGTATTAAAATGCAGTACAGGTACATTGTCTGAGACAGTTTATGAGTCCTAGGTTTTATAACTCATGTTCACCTATATGATCAGATGCTGTATATTACAATGCAGTATTCAGATGTTCAGAGCAAGGTTGTGACACCGCTGGACAAACCTTGTAATGCCAAAGGATTTAGTCTCACAAGGTAACTCTTCATACACGTGGCTTTATACTTTTGAAGTTTTTATGAAACATAACCCTTTACATTGAATGAAACATAAGAAAACCCAAGATCATGACTGCCTTTACAAATAGATTTGGATTTTTTCTTTTAATTGTTTAGATTTGTCTGAAAATCTAAATCTGGTATAGTCAACTCACTCTGTAGCCCCTTCCTCAATCATAAATGCGTTTGGTTTTTTTCCAATTCCTAATCACATAGTTTACTTTCCTTTCTTCTTTTGGTCATCTCTTCTTTCCCCTCTCCATATTACAAGTTAAGTTTCATTAATAGGTTTGATTTCTATATATCCCTACCCCTCTCTTCAGACTAAATCTCTGCACTTCTTTAGCCTTAACATACTGCATTTAATTACAGAATAATTAATGTGGACCGTCTTGAAATAGCTGCGTTTTCAGAGTCTATTAAAAGCCCTTAACTTATTCCAGTTATAATATCTTTAGATACTTGATTAAACAGTAAAGAAAGAAATGTCTTTTCTCATATACTAAAATGATAGACTGCAGATTAGCAAAAGGAAAGAATGCCAAATTTCATCTTCATTATATGACGGCATTTAGGACTGGGCATTTTTTCTGTAACAATGAGGTAATCCATTTGCCACTAGAATTTTTGTTATTTTGCAGAAGATTAAACAACTTAAAGGACAGACTCAGCCTCTCAACGTAAGAAATGACTAAATAAATACATCATTGTACATAAACTAGATTAACCATCAGAGATTAATGTGCAAAATCTGAATAACAAATCACAACAAACCAAACTGGAGGAGACGGGGTTTTTAACTGTTCCGCACAGAGGAAAAATTATTAAGGACACTTAAGAAATATTTTTCTTTAGTTTTCTTTTCTCAAAGGAAGCAGCTGGTGCTTCTCCCCCCGTTTTTGATAGTCTAAGGTCGCGATGTCTGAATAAATTGCCTCAGAGTCAGGATATGCTACACTACAACACAAATGGCTTTACCTTCATTTCTGCCAGTTACAGGTCCGGTACCTTTCTTACAACATTACTGTTGTTCCTTCTCTATTGCTTGGTAACCAACAGATATTGCCATTCCATGACATCAAAGTATTTTGATGATGGAATTTGAGTCATCCTATTACACATAAAGGTGCTGATATGACTAATGCTAGGATCAAAAATCTCTCTCACAAAGCATTTTCTAGCTGTCAGCCAAATGACCATCAGGTAGGGTTGGTCTTCAAGGATTCTTGGAAAAAAAAAGTAGTGAGAACCACGGTGAAATATACAAGATTTTGTAGACTCAACCTGCACATTTTTAAAAAATGCAGAGTTTCATCATTGGGATGCCATGACTAAAGACAGAAATTTCAGAATAGGCCAGAACTCTCCAAGTCTGTAGATCACCTGCTTCTGAGCTGGTCACCGACTGGGAATTTCCAGAATTTAAATGGCAGATGATTGTTTTATTAGGTGCCAAATTATGGTTAAGGCCAGTAAGCAAAATATGGCCTGTACGATCTTCAAAAGGGTACGGAGCAAATATTACACTTTTGTGTTCTTACACTCCTTTGTAAACTATATCTTTAGCAGAGTCATGAAAAGAGATATTGAAAGTAATTAAAACCAACTAAATATTTAAATTTCTACTTCTATCTTTGGCTTAATTTAATGTGGTTTTTAACTAATTTGTAATTCGCAGAGCAGTTCCTCCCTTGCTTTGTATATATTGTTGTTGACATTTACAGATGCATAACTGTTCCTAAAGCATAATATATGCAATCTACTATTTAACAGAGAGCAAAAGACACACAAATTTAAAAATATGTGTGTACTAATACACTGAGGTCAATATCTACACTACTAATTCCCAGGTCTGCATTTAACCTTTGAAAGAATTAAGCATTTAGATATCGTACTAAAATCTAACTACTCTATAAAACTATTGGAATGTATGCCTGAATTATTAATTATTTAGTATGAAATTATATTCTCTGAAAGTTCAACACCTATTGATCAACGTGATTTCATTTTGTTTGTGATTAAGAGAATTTACAATTGTAGTCCCAAAAAGGTAAAATAAAAAGTGACAAACCAATTAATTAATAATTAACTAATAAGTATTTACTGAGTATTAAAACATCAGTTTTCAAATTGCAGCAAAGAAACAGAGCTGAGTACCTGTTCAGCATCCAAATATGCAAGTGTGAGGCACTTTTCCTCCTTTTCCTACGTGCCCTGTTTTCATGAAGATGCAGTAAACTTCAATATATTCAAAACACCCTAACTTTCTTTCTGCTTTCCTGTTCTGTCATCCGTGTATAAATCCCAGAGGGAAGATCAGCTGATGATCTGTACCTCCAAGCGAGCCCTCAGTTTCTCTCTTCCCTCTAGATCACTTGTCAGGAGCTGTGCAGTGATCGAAGCACTCCTGCAGTGCACATCTGAAACAGTTCTCCAAACCCTGATCAGAACACAGTTTACAAGCAGCTTCTCACAGTCCCAGCTGTGTGATCCAAAACCATGATAGAGGTGCACAGAGCAGCATTTACCCATAATGTCCATTCCTTGTCATTACAGCATTTTTCTTCAGTTCTCAATATGATCACTCAATTTCACTCTCTTCACAGGTAAAGTTGTTTTATTCTACAGTAAAATATAGTATCTTGCTTATAATCATTACTTTTTATGAGGAAAACTGACCTTGTTAAAATAAAAAACACAACTGAAGACCCTAAGGCTGCTGAAATGAAATAAAAAGTAAGTTTCTCTGCAACAATAACAACATTTATGTACTGAATTTTCGACACTTCTGTTTAGAAACCCATTTCACCAGCTTGGCAGAGATGTTTGAGACATTAAGGAAAAGGAGTAAGAAATGAACCAACCTCTCAAAAAATGATAATAATAAAAAAGAAAGAAAAAGGAAGAAAAGCCACAGACTAACTTGGATAAGAATAAAAGGTATGAGAAGCACTGCTCCGCCTCCCCACCTTGAGCACCTGCTTCACAACCAGCATCCCCCAGTTCCTCAGCTCTGGAGGTGCTGAAAACAAAGGCTTTGCCAGTGGGTGCAAAACTGTGGCAAAGCTATTGCTCCCACGGAATGGTGTGTGGGCTCTCCAGGCTGCAGACACGGCTGTGGCTGCAAAGCCAACTCTGAATGAAAACTGTTTGGGCTCAAGGGCAAGGAGCGTTTTTCCTCACAGCTGGACTAAGAACAACAAGAAGGCGCAACGGCGTGGGGGCACACGAGCAGCAGCGGATGGAAAGCTCTGGCCATCAGCAAACCATCCAGATGAATAATGATCACCCAGCAGTCAGGCCTGTGGCACAGGAAGGTGTTTGTGAGTGTTAAGAGGAGCAGTCGGGCGCCAGGGAAAGGGCAGCGATTCACTAAGGTTTTTTGGTTGTGGTGGGTTTTTTAAGTAAAAGAAATAACAACGCAAAAGAAGCCCCTTTTCTATTCAGTCAGCTCTCTGTGGACATGGTTCAGTAAATGAACAGGTGCAGCTGGACTCGATGAACTCAGAAGTCTTTTCCAGCCAGATGATTCTACGATTCTATGCAACGGTTTGGATTGAAAAGGACCTTAAAGATCATCCGGTTCCAACCCCCCTGCCACGGGCATCAGGCAGAGTTTGCAAGAAGCAGAAGGCTGTGCTTTTCTTTTAGTAAGATTTTTTGTTGCCTTGACCAAAAGAAAAAAAAGAACTTAAAACCAAAATTTGCAGAGAGCTGGCAGAATTAGTAATAAAATGAATTATTTCTTTAACACAGCCTAATATGTTCCCATCATCTATAAATTCTTGGAGATAAATAATTACCATTTTTAAATTTTTTTCTCACATATTCTAATCAGAATATAGCTTTGCTTGGAACCTGATGTGAGACTGGTTTTAAGCTGACTGGAGCCCAGCTAAAAGTATTTTTTAAAAATCACTACTTCAGCGTAGCCTTTACTTAATGAAAATTAAAGTCCTGCAAGAAACTAAAGTGGGACACTAAGTCAGCAATATATAGAGGTATCAGAAATTCTAAAAAGGTCTGGATTAAGATATTAAAATTATTCAGATTAGTGTGGAATGTCTTCCACATCTTATACTATGTTTTTTTCATCTTTATTATAATAAATCTAATGAATGAAGGCAAAGAATGACAAAAACTTCCATGTTTTATTATCAAATCTTAGCCACTGGAAAGTTCATTTTATGAAGAAAAAGTCCTGTAACTACTATTTTCTTCTTTTTAATGATTACCGAGGAAAATGATGACACAGCATAGTTCTAAATGAGTGTTATCTGTAGTAAAAAAACCAGTAGTTTCCTTATGGATTTTGAGCACAGTAGATTCAAATTGTTCTTTTCCAAGCATCTGTCATTACTAAGGAAAAGATTACCTGTGAGCATCAGGATACGTAATCTCTGGCCAGAGTCATTTAGTGTTTCATCCACTTTGGGACTGAATTCACCAGGTGCAGACAGAAGTACTTCTTCCCTTTAACAAGAATTCCCTGGCAGCGTCTGTCAGAACAGAAAAACAAGTGGTTATTCGCTAAGATTTATAGTCAGCAGACTATAGGAAATAATCACTTATGCAGTACAACATCTGAGCACAGAATTTTTAGAGAGGCTGCATAATTGACCAATAGCAATATCTGAAATAACACTGCTTAGGAAAAGATTAATTTAGTCTTATGCAACAGGGCATAATTCAGCCCTAGAGGCATGAGGAAGGCGTGTTATCTTACATCCAGCACTGCAGATTGCACTTAGTGGTATTATGGGATATTTCTGGTTTTGCTCTGAAGCATACAGTATTAGCCACTGCCAGAGGCAGAATATCAAACATTTATCTCCACCTCTTTCCTTCATAATGAAGGACTAATTCAATTTTATAACAATAGGAGGGTCTAACAAGGAGCTGGAGATCAACCAGAGGAGTGTGTGTACTGGAGGCTTCTGCGTGTTATTGTAACAAAGCAGCAGCCTGGCTTGGCTGCTCCCTCAGTGGGATTAGTTTGACACTTAGCAATGCATTAGCCTTCACAGACTTTGAATGATGCCTTAGTTATTTATTTAAAAATAACTTTCAAGCTCTGGACTCCCTTTCAAAGAGCTAAGAAGGTAGACTGACTTAGTGACACTGTAGGATATGAAAGCATTATTTGCTATTTCCATAATATCCTTATGGTTTGGAACAACATTCTGCTCAGACTTTCCTGTTTGAATCTCAACACTTGACTAGTTTAGATAAACAAAATTTGCTCCCTTTTTGGGGTGATAAGAGCATTACACAACCCTGCAAGTTAAGCTACAAGACACTTTTCTTCCCTTCTAATATGGGACTGCTGCAAGTATTCATTATTGAAAATGATGAAACTTGACTAAGAGGACAAGTTTCAGCTACTGAAATAAATTAAGCTTCATCTAAGTCCTAGTGAATTATAAAAAAAAGAAGCTGCATTTGACACGTATCCTACTTGAACACGAATATCAAGCTTATAACAATTGAAAAGTATTAATTTTTATTAACAAAGAAAGCCTCCCAACTGTATGCCTACCTCAGGAACAAGTTACTGCCTTCCTTCATCTTCTGTCACCCCAAGGCTGTGACCTGACATTGCATCCATAAGAACCAATAAATATAAAAGATTGTACTTGCAATGAAGCTGAACACAAAAGTGGAAGAAATTAGAATTTGCTTTAAGGACATCTATTTAATATTTTATAAGCTTTTAGTTAACAATAAATGATACTGAAGTTGCAATCTTGTATTCTCACATTTTAATATTCTATCAAGTAATTTAAATTTTCATTCCTTACAATATTTTATAACAAAAACATCTGCACTTATGAATGTAATGAAAACTATTAATCCATTTAAAATTTTGTCAAAGCATGCAACTGTTCAGTTTTGTACACATTTTAATATCACTATTATTATCAAGATCAGAACATCTTTCAAAGAATAAATCTGAACTTTTAAGAATTGCTGCACTGTGCTTCAGAATAACAATCACATCTGTTTCTACTTTCAATTCAATAGTGCCTCCTGAAAATCAGAGAAAAAAACAATGAAAAAAGTCCTCACAAGCTGCTCTACTGTAAAAATGGGGGAGAAAGCATTTCTCCAGCATTGTTGAATTATTTATACATTGGTCATCTCCACTAATCTCCTGTTTCTTCAAATCTCCTGTTTCTTCAGATTTGTTTGTTAGCCAACGTCCTTCTGCACCGTACTGGATGCTGTCAACGCTACACAGAGCTTCCTTGGTGTTTTTATTAACTATTATTAAAATTCAAATACTTGTTTAATGATGACATTCTATGTACAATTCTCTAGTGCTGTATCTGCAGCCTGGCTTTTGTCCAGAAACCTCAGTTCTATTAATCTTCTAGGAAGTTGAGAATCGTGTGCGTCCACATTTATGTAAATACAGGAAATGGAAGGGAAATCTCAGAGAGATTATCACTAAGGATTCAAAAAGAAACCTCATCCACTTTTACTGGGTTACTCTTATGGAAAATTGCTTGCTTTCCAGGGTTTGAATGGTGACGGCTGGTGCTGCGCCTGCAGCCAAGTGGGAACCCTGAGACCCTTCCTTCCATTGCTGCCCTCATTTTTTTTTGTGTGAATATGTGTGATTTTAGGCTGCCACAACCCAAGAAGCAAACACTGCGAGTCAGAAGCAGCTGACTGGCTGTAAAACCCCCTGTGCTTCCATCCATAGGCAAAAGCATCAGGCAGGTTCTTTGCTCCTTCTCTGATGCTCCTCTCTCCCAGTCTGACACGTTCAGAAGAACAGACCAGCTCATTCCCTCCATATACACTCGCTTTTCCTGAATAACTGCAAATTTTATACCTTGCAGGCTCCCACAAGCACAGCAAACCTTCTGGGAGTTCATTTATTGGCAAGATATACTTCCAAGTTTATAGGAAAAGATTTAACCATATTTGTGTGGCACAACAAGTAAGTGCATCTTCAATAACTTTGCACAAGCAGGAACCCAGAAAAATCACTCTGTCTCTCTAAGGCTTTTGGAGATGCCCTGGGGCTTTTTTTAATCTTAATAACAAAAGAGGAAAAGCCCTATGAAACTCAGTTAACACTTCCCAGTCTCCTGTATAATTTCATGAACACGCAGTACATCTGACCCTTCGCAGAAAGCTGGTTTTTCTCATCTATTGGGAATGATATCAGCTTATTTAGCTGGTATGAAAGACAAAATTTGATATCTTCTGCTGTAAGGTCTGGGAATTCCATGATTACAATTACATTGCAAAAGCAACCCTCCCCCAAACACCCCACTCCCTTTTGTTTTCTCTTTCTTAAATCTTCTATTTTTTATTCTCAGTTTTCTGAAAGTGTATAATCTCAAGACAGTTAGCAGCTGAAAAGTTATGAAAAGATGATCTTTAATATACTTCATGTATTTCTCCCAGTTGTAGCCATACAGGAAATCATGTTCAGAAAGAAAAAGATTTTATCAGTGAAAGAAAAAAAAGAGAAAAAAACTGTACTGCCTTAATTGAACAGAAAGACCAAAGATTTTAAATTAACTGCTTGAACTTAATTACTAATGAGACTGCTTGTCCCATTATTGTCATACATGTAGAGAAGAAGGTAAATGCATTTATCTATATTTAGATGGATAATTTTCTTTAAGGTTCATTCCAGTTTACTTTAGCTGTGCAGAACAGTTCTGGCCAGTAACTGCCAGTCATCTCTTTATACAGGATATGTTTGGAGGAATATAGATTTTTTCACAAGCCTTGGCAGTAATCTTGCTCAAAAGTAAAGGCATCTGCTGATCCATTTTAGAAGTTACTACTGAAGTTGGCTCCCATACATGCACACATATGTTCAAATAACCACCCTCGTGCACTTTTTTCCAAGATATTCAGTTGTTTCCTCAAAAAAATGAGCAAGTACTTACTGAGAACACATTTTCAGTGTGGAAGCTGTTGTATTCTGAGAAATGGGGTATTTCTGAGTGGAATGAAAAGTTTCTTGACATCTTATTTTTTGGTCATTTTTTACACCCTTTGGTCTAGAGCTCCATCTCAAACAAACAAGTAACATTATGTGTGTAAAACTGTGGCATATGTGAAGTTGTCATGCCAATCAATCCAGTTGACAGAGTATTTGTCAATTCAGGTAGAAAGAGATACCATTTTTCCAGCTATTTTTTTGTGGAGTCTTCCTCTTAGATCACCAACAAAACCAAGTTTCTCAACGTCTTGTACACTTAAAATAAAGTCCCTATACCATCCCTTTGGCAAAGGGGGTGGAATGAGGAGAAGTTGGGGAAAAAAAGGAATGATAGCTATTTCTAGAGAACAGGTATAGACAGACACATTCAAAACTTCTCCCTCTTCCTTTTCCCAGGATTCCACTAAAGAAAATTCTGCAGGCATAAAAAGTCCAACCTGCATTTAAAAAAGATTTTTCTGCATTATCCTTAATATCAGCTGTATATTTCAATCCCCTGGAAATTGGTGTTCAAAAGAAACTGATTTGTAATAGGATTTTAGTCCTCCAGTTCATAGAACTCAAATAATTTCTTTAGTTCTGACTTCTTTTAAAGCTATTTTGTGTAAGTCTTTCCACACTTAGGTAAAATAGTTAATTTTGTTACCATTTTCATTTGTTGGTCTAACGTAGTTTTGAAAATCAGTGAAAACCAAAGGAATTAATTATAAGTAATAATTCTATTATGATCATATAGACCAAGGAGCTTAACTCAGATGCTGTGAGATGAACAAAACAAGGAAAAGCAAAGAATGTGGACACTGGAATGAAATAATCATTGAAAGAAATCAATCACCTTTGTTTCCTTGATATTGTTCAATAATTTTCCTAATTTGTATTAATATAAGTTGATGTACATGTACACAACAAATCAAAGAGTATCGATTTTCTGCAGTTTTGGATTTCTCTTACTGGTCATTATTGAATGTTTTGGGTCTCACTCCCTCTAGATTACTACTGCACATCACAAACTGACTTCCAGCTGTGCTAATACATCTAGGAAGGGCAGACACACATTTACACTTTGAGTTTGGTCAATACCTGATTCTATAACAGATAAGGCTGAACTGCCTATACAGAACCTTGGAAAGGGTACTTAGGGAAAAGTATCATATGAAATAAATAACAGATGCTTATAGAAACTGTCTAATCCTATGACTGACACTGAAATGGTAAATAATTTTCTCAACATGGCAGAACTACACCATTGTATAAAAATAGAAAAATATAAATTAATTGCAAAGAATGTATGAAATATTTCCAATCATATCTTGCATGAAATCAAAAAAGAAGCAACACTTCTTTGGATACGCTATAGAAATGATACAACATTCCTAAAACAGTATAAATCTTATAAAATACCTAAATCTGGACGGTTATATTGCCTCAGCGTTGGAATTAGAGTTCCTGATAAACTGAATGTCCTAAAAATCTTTTACAGACAATGACACTTCAGCTGAAAATATACTGTAAATACCAGGGAAGGTTTTCCATTCCAGGATCTCAGACTTTTCACATACAGATGCCTCAAATAAAGTAAATGGAGATCACAGCACTCATTTTTCAGATTTTGAAAATCTAACAAAATCCTGATAATACTTATTTACATAGAAACTAACCAAAATCATAAATAATTAACCCCAAATTAATACAAAAATCCAAAGCCACTATGCATAAACTGAATGCCTTTGTAAATTAGCATACAATTAATGCATATTAGTTGTGAAGGACTTTACTGCATGATAAAGCATTATTAATATGTACATAGTGTATGTATTAAATATTAGTAATGTATATGTAGTATACGGAAAAGCTTAGACTACAAATGAAACCACTTTTCTAAATTCTGGTTCTCCTACTCCTCTGAATTGTCAGTGCTCATAATTTTGATTTTTCTATTAATTGCAGTTTTGTTTTAAAACACAGTGCATGCTAAGTTTCTTCCTTTCAAGATTTCTAAGTATCTGCATGCAAATGAGAACAGAAAAATGAGGGAATATCTGCATGACAGAAGAACTTTTTTTTGTTGCTGAATATATGTTTCGTATCTTTGCACATTAATGGGTATTCTAAAAGTTATCTGGATTAAGCACCATCAAAGTTAACAGCCTCTTTTTATAAGACTTTATCTTTTTCATTTTAAGATGTTATTAGAATAATAAAATTGGTGCCTGGTGGGCTGAAAGCAGACTGCCATTTAACATATTTAATGACCATCTGGAGATTTTTTTTATTCAAAGTTTTATTTTGTATTTTCTCTTAAGCACTTCTTACTATTTTTAGAAAAAGAAGATCTCATTTTTCCTCTCCAGTTTGGAAGCACCGTGAGATACAAACACAAAGGCCTTGACTCTATCACTTTTTCTCTCTTTGTCCTTTGATTGTTATCAATCTGCTGTAACTCCATTATCCAGAAAATCATCCAGAGAAAGGCAGCAGAGAGCAGACTCGAGAGCTGGAAGGTAAAGTATCCTGGATCAACACCAGCAGAACTACAAGTGGGAGAAAAGTATTGGCACCATTTTCTCCCTGTTACCTACCTACAATAAACCTTTAGGGGTTTTTATAGTCAAACATTCAGAGAAATTAGCAATAATTGGCAAATCCAAGGAAGAGAAAGGCTGGACTTGCCCTCCTTGTGGAAAGCCCCAACATCCTGGTAGGCCACTAGTGCTGATGATCCTCCCATGGAGCAAGCACACCAAGGAACCTGGGTGGGGCTTCTTCAATGCCTCCCAGAAGATCAATCCTTTCCTCTTCACACCCAAGGTGATCAGTAATCTGAAGGTTGGCAATTTATGTAAGTAATAAATAGGGAAATAGAAAAGTCTTGTACGGAATAGCCTTGGGGGGTGGGGACCAGAGGGAAGAGACACAAATTCAGAGTAATGCAGGGCTAAAGTGACACATGCATAACAGAGCAGAATGTCCCAAACAGCTTCTTAAATATCTATCTGAGAGCTAAGGCACAATTGACAACCACACCGTGTGAATAAAATATTAAATGCACTTGTACAATTATTTGTGCAGTGTGGAATGGACTGTTCCTTTGGAAGTGCCAAAGCACTTCCAGACTTATTCTTGGCAACATTACAAAAGTTAGCTCAACCAGAGCGTTCCTACAACTTATCTGAACTGTCATATCCTTTAATCACCTTTTCTTCCATGAACAAATCTGTTGGACTTACCAACTAAATTATTTATAGTGTTCATTGTTATTGTTTATTATCTACAGAGACACATTTCACCTCACATCTCAAACTGAAATGCAAGTTGAAATGAGTCATTCTCAAACATGAATGAAAGGGATGATTCACAGATGGAATTTCTTTGTTTCTTCATGCTGAGAAGGACATCAGTAACTGAGCTGTTTTGGAGACAGTAAAATCTTACCTAATGCTTGTTTAATATTATCTATATTGCTATTGTGCAAATATTTGAATAAGGTCTACAGAAACACAGTTTACAAACCAAAATGAAAGAATACAAATATAATTTCTGCTTATTAATACCTGTGCTTTTTATTTTTCATCCTGAAGTTGTGCTTTCTGCACTGTATTTAATGAAATTCAGAGTGGACCTCCAAACCTTCTTCCTAGTTGTGATGGCAGTAGTTACAGCAGCATCTGGGCATCTTTGCCTTCACACGGTGTCCTTAGGAGGGACATCTCAGGAAATTAATTCCCTGGCAAGACAGAAAACTGTGGCTCCTGGTTTAACTGCTTTTTTCTATAGGGACCAGCACAAGACTTAAAGTGTCAGAAAAGGCCATTATGGAAGTGGAGAGAATCTCCTTGGTAATAAGAAAAATGGCAAACACGCTACCAAAAGCTCTTACCAGCTAATAATAATTTAATCCCACTGGCAAGGAATAAGCACTACTAGTGTACAAACAAATGAAACATCTGCCACTGTATCAAGTTTCAGACACTGAGACAAAATCCAATAATCCAAAGACATTGTTAGATTTATGGGGAAGATGTATGCACCTACGACTACTAAATAAGAATATCCTTCAATCCACACATATAGTGGGGGAGAAAAAATAAACCCATGGGCGAGGAAGATGAGAACTTCAAACAGCAAGAACTAGGCTGGAAAGAGAGGTGCATTGTATATTAGATTGCTTAGGTCTACACAGATTCACAGAAAACTAAACCCCTCATATTGAGCCTTATAACAGCACACACAAAGGTCTTGGATCATAGGAGTCCAGTGCAGAAGCTTGCAATTAGGTCTAGAAAGAGAGATTCTGTAAAAACATCTGCATTGCATGACTGACAGTTCTCTGAATTTGCTCTATGTCCAAATGCACAAACACCTTGTGCAAAATGGCATTTTTATTATGTATTTCCCTTATATTACCATTTGCACCAGACTATAATGGAAATATAGAAAGTGACAGCACGAGGAAAATACCGGTGATGGCTTAGTAACATGTAATTTCAAAAGAATTTCAGAGAATATACATATTCTGGAGGGAAAGTCAGAAAAACTGAAAAGGTGATGAAAAACACGTCTAGACACACAGGACAAATTTGCAGAAGTGCTGTAATTCTGCACCATAATAAACCAGAGGCAACACATGTACAGTAGAACTGCAGCAGAAAGCTGAGGCAACTGAATTGCACTTGCCTTAATTTGCTCCACTGCCCTATACATAATATTTGCCATGAATCTGCTAACATATTCATTTTTCTGTGGTTTGACTATGACATTGCTGCCCAATTTTCTTGTTATTATGAAAGATTATGTATTTAAAATCATTAGAAGCACCAGCTGATCCTTTTAATTTGATTGAATCATAAATGAAACAGAACAACCGACACATCATTTTTCTTCTAACAAATAAGAATGATATATTTGTATATTCTTTCTATTGTAGGAAAAAGACTGTAAAACTATATAAATGGTAGTTATTGAATACTTAAAGGTAAACAACTATCACAATTTGAAAATACAAACCAGTTGTGTTAAACTAAGGCCAAATTTCAGAGTAAAAATTGAAGTATATCACAAGTTTGACACAAAGTTAAACATAGTCTGCACTCCAAAAAACACATTGACTGATCAGCCATGCGTTGTGCTGTGGCCAGTGAAGTAAATGCATGCAGTGTCTGGGCTGCCTTTGAGAACCAAAAAGTGAAGCTGACTTTCCACACCAGTTGGAAGTCATTTACATCCAATAAGGCACTTGGCTACAAGCTGATCAAAGTTGAGTGTCCTCAAAAGCAAGTGCTTGGATTCTAGAGGAGTTGATTATGGTTGGCATGTGGACTAAAGACAGTCTCTGAAAGGAAAAATAAGATGAAATTAGTGTAATTTATTTCACATTCATATTTCTGAGTCTTCAGCTTTCATCTCCATTAATTTTTTTAAAAAGTCTTGTCGTGTCTAAAGATAAATGCAAGCTGTGCTTCAAACAGAATCTAGTATTCAGCATAATTTCTCTCAAGATTTCTGCTCTTCCTTATTTGCTGGACCCACAACAAAACAAAAAATGCTCTGTGTTCCTCTTGAGTCAAATGAGTGTGCCTTCATGACCCAGTCTCTTTAATTTCTTTCAGTCTGCCTGCTCTTCTTCAGAAGTGTCAGCTGAGCCCCCTTTGTTATGTTCCCCAACTGCACTCCTCCAACTATCTCCTGTCTTTTTGCTTTTTCCATAACCATCATTAAAAAATGTGATTAATGAACAAATTAAGTATATGTCTTCTGTCCCAGGCTTAAAAATAATTTCAACAGAAATTAAATGATACCTTTGATATTGTTTAAAAGTCCATGGAAATAATAAGTGGGACTGAAAATCTTCTGTGAGCCCTTTAACTGCAGCTTAAGAGCACAAATTAAGACTGAAGGAAACATAATTTTAAAAATTAGAGAGCTTGCACTGAAACCCACAGTCAGTAGCTCAGTCTGCACGAAGTAATTTCAATAGGAACAAATCTTAATGATGAATATTTTAACAACTGCCTTTTTAGTTTAAGTTGCAAACCAGAGATAGAGAGGATGCCTGGATAACAAGGTGAAAGCAAAGACATAGCTGACATGACAACACGCAATCCAAATCCACCATTCTATAAACCAGCCTTGTTACACTCACAAGAGATGACTGTCAAAAATTTACCAGGGTCATAACCATTAATCATTTTATTTAGCTGATAAGCAGGCAGCTCGCTGACTTAATTATAGGTACCAGCACCCTTAAAATTACTGTACTTGCAGAACTGTTGACAACACTACAGATTTGTATTTGGGCAGTCCTGTTACTCAAGTGACTTCAGAGCCTAAACACTAATTACACTTACATAATTATTGTGCTGACAATTAATCTGAAATTCTGTGTTGAACATAGAATGTTTACTTTTTTATCCATATTGACATATTTGGTTTATTCCCTCAGTCACAGATGTACAGCCATCCTTTCGTCAATCTGGACTATGTTATGTTAATTAGAAAAGAAAGTTTAATTTCTTTCCCCCATGTACCCAAAGGAATCAAGAGGACATGGTTGCTAAGACACATTCCTGTAAAATAAAATAATCTCTACATATTCACAACCAGCAAATGCTGATTATGTACTGAAAACAAACTTCTGTTAACAGAAAGCAGTGAACTAAATTTTAATGATTAAAGGTTATTGTGTAAAACTGGAAGAACTTTAATAAGTCAGAATACATTTTGTGATTAAAACTAGTATGCTTGACCATTAAGTTTGGCAGCTGCAGTAAAAGAAGTTCAGGATAAATACTCAAAATTGGTTATTATTTTCCTAATTACTTTTACAACCTCCTACTATTCTTTGTAAGTAATGAAAACCTATAAAATGTACAGACCTTAATTGTTCTATTCCAATGCACATAGTACACACAAGAGACATTTTCCTTGGGTAAATATTTTACTTGCTTGTAATTAGTTTAAATGTTGATGAATTTTATATGTTTAATTCCCTTTTTAATTTCTATAGTAAATAACATACGAAACTTCCTTTAGAAAATAGCTGCCAATTGAAAATATTTCCCACAGCCAAGCTCTGTAAGTTACCCACAATTACTACTTCATCACAATGCAGAAATAATTGTTTTCTCCAAAATATTACATATCTGGTTATGATTTCAAAGGCAGTTTTACATTAAGGTCCCACAAGTTATTTAGGATGTAAAATAAGAGCTGCAGGTTTGTATTATTTAAATAGGCATAGATGAAAAAAAGCCTTGTTCCCAGAAAAGAATTACCAACTATAACCAATATCTCAATGTAACAGGAAAAGGAATTTTCTGATTTTTCTTTCCTTACAGTTGCAGCTGTGCATTGGAAATAAACTGGTAACCTTATTTTAATCTGTGTTTTGATAATATATGTAGTTTGTCTAAAGCTTGCTCTAATAATAGAACATTTTTGAATGTTCTGTTCTTTTGTAGGACTGGCTGCAAAGGTATGAAATATCACAAAACCAATTCCAAAGCATTTTAAAGACAAAAATATGCTGGAGCTTTTAATTATGGAACCTCTTTTTCATAGGCTTTAGTCTAACCACTCACATCCAGGAGATTCAAGGGAGTTTCAAAGCTGAACAAACTGAAGGTCTGAGAAACATCTGAAAGCAAGAGAAGAAAATATTCACCCTTTCAGTGCCAGTTCATGAAGAAGGTGTATATTCTATGAAATGTTAGTACTTGCTGTATTTTTCTCAGCAACTCCCACTGCCTGCCTGCCAAGGCTTGGTGGCCCCAGTATAAAATGCCACAGGAAATAATCTCAAACACAACCAGGATAATTGCCTCAGATGGAAAACATCAGGTCATCGTGATGAATTGATGATGTAGGAGATGCACGTAGAGCCAGGGTCTGACCTGGGTGCCTTGGAATCCTACACTCTGATCCTGGAGAGGGTACACAGGTGCTTAACTCCACAGTTCACTGCATCTTAGCAATCATTTCTGTGTGTTTGCCAATGAATTATTCCTTTATATGGTTAAGTGATGGATATTTTGCTTGTAGAGTCTCCTTGTACCTGGTTAAAAAACTTTGATCCAAAAGGGAGGCCGTGCCACTGTTTTCTGTGAGGGGCACTTTGCGTAGGCTGGTGCAAGGCAAGAGCTTCCCACCCACCATGTGGAGCCACTGTGGAGTCACTTAAGCCACAGGCTCAGGCCTCAGTGAGCACAAACACTTCCTTTCTCTGTTTTTAACTGCATACAACATCCAGTGATACCTATTAAAATTCCATATACCAGTCATGCACTAGCAAATGAGCAATAGGAAAGCACAGTCTTTAAAACCATACAAACAATTAGGTGTTACATTAATTATGTCAGTAAATTGGAGAACATATGGCACTTGAAAAAAATCAAGAGCCAATGCTTTTAGTTTAATTATATCTCTTAATTTTTATCCATTATTTCAGAATTTAAACTTTATTAATTTAATCCTCAGTAAATGATTGACTTTTGATGATCTTCACGTGTCTTTATATCTGGGGGCTTTGCCTTTGTAACATTTGAACACATATATATTTTGACAATATATAGGTTCCTGACTTCCTATGGATTTTCTGATAGTTTCAACCTAAAAGCATTTTGAATGAGTTTATTTTCTGATCTGCATACTGAATACTAATGCACTGACAACAATGGCTATAACAATACTTAAGTGTACAATTTTTAAATTTATCTTTTCCTTATGTCTTCATAGCTTTTGTCCAAAAAAGTTGAGTTTGAACTCTCTAGACATTAAAGTAAAATAATCCAGTACTTTGTACCAGAAGAGTGGAATTAACTTACACAAGTTCTACATAATACTTGCAGTTTCGATTCATGAAAGACTATATTATCCCTTCACATTATATCAACGTACATTAGTGCTATATTGGTTAAAAGGGATACCACTTTGCAGTTTATGCCTTGTCAACTTCAAATACACCCACACTATTTGACAAGAATAAACTGTACATTTACTTGTCATTTCAATGCTGCTGCTGTTTGAAATTATTATGGCTCTAAGCAGCAAATGCGAATCACATTCTTTTGTTATTAAATCCTACCCGTGATCAACCCAAAGAACTTCCTAAAAAAAGAAAGGAGGTAAACGAAGTGAGAATTTTCCTAAGAAAAGTTAAAACAAGAAATAAAATTACATCCTCATTTATGCTTTTCTCTAAATCCAAACCTGCTGGAAACACTCTTCTTAATCATAGAATCATCTGGTTGAAAAGGACCTCTGAGAACATCAAGCCCAACCATACCTGTCCACTTAAACCATGTCCCCGAGAAACTCATCTTTTAAACTCCTCCAGGGATGGTGACCCAACCATCTCCCTGGGCAGCTGTGCCAGTGCCTGACCACTCTGTCAGTGAAGAGATTTTTCCTAATGTTTAGTCTGAGCCTCTCCTGGCGCAACTTGAGGCCATTTCCTCTCATCCTGTCACCTGTCACTCGGTTGAAGGGACCGGCACTCACCTCACCACAACCTCCTTTCAGGCAGTTGTAGACAGTGATGAAAATAAATTCATTCAAAATGCACCCCAGGATACTATTGGTCTTCTTGGCCTTGAGGGCACATTGCTGGCTCATGGTTAACTCCTCCACCAGGACTCCCAAGGTCCCTTCTGCAGAGCTGCTTTCCAGCAGGTCAACCCCTAACCTGCCCCGGTGCACAATGCTGAGATCAGTCAGAGCGCATCGTGTTTCAAATATGTCAAGAAACAAGGCAAAGGCACATAAGTAAACTCAGTCACAAAAGCCTAAGGCACCTCCATAGCCATTACTGCTCTGTTCTGCAATATCCTTCTTGATTCCAGATCTCTAAGGAACAGCTTTGAACAAGACAGAGTAAAGATAAGCCAAATCTGAGTAGTTAAGAAAATTTAAATTACAGTGATCAATAAAGTACTGCCTTTTGTCACTCAAAGAAAACCTGAATGTAAGTATGCTGAAAGACTTATTGAACACCAAAGAGAACTTGTAATTACCTAATGTAAACAAGTGGTGTAGCTTATAGCTGCTGAAGTAGCCCAACTGAATTTGAATCAAGAAAGCCTAACTGTACTTAATTATGAAATTCTCTCTAAGTTACCCTGAAATTTGTTCATTATCTTTTCAGAGGAATCAAGACAAGTTAAAATACAACACCGCCAAAAACACACATTCTTTAAGAATAAAAGGCATTATATTTATGTTGCAAATACACTTGAAATGTTTAGCATATTTTCAATATATGTTTAAATGCTATCATGCTTAACCTTTAAATAAATGCTTTAAAATTCAGTAGTTCTATTTGAAAAGGCTGTTTCATTAGTAACCTGAAACTACCATTTTAAACTCAGCAGATTTGATTCCTTTCCCACCATTGCACTAAATTTGCAAGATGAGTGATCTCAATTTTTTTTAAGAAACCTTTGCTATCATTAGCTCTTGCACTTAGGGAAAACCTTGTCCCTCTGCTAGTTAACGATCTGCTATGTTGCATTTTACCAGTGTTTCACATTGTTTTAACTTATTTGAGCCTCTATGAAACCTGATCATGTCAAAACCAAACTCTTCATGATTGTTATGATACTTGCAGTTTTTCTATGGCAAATATTTTTTATTCTATTTCCAGTAGTTTTCCTTCACTTTTCCAAACCTTGTTTTTAAAGAAGAAAAATATTTACAAACTAGATTATGTTTCCTGACATTATGCTTTGTAGAACAGCAATCCTTCTGAAGGCAAAGTAACTGTGCTCAACAGTGTGCCTTACCCTCCTTAGGACAACAAAACTGAGACTGAAATTTGCCTGCCTACTATTTCTTTACCTAGATCTGGGCAGGAAAAGAGAGTCAAGTTAATGGCTTGAAATTTAAGCTAGAACAAGCATTCTCCAAGAAAAAGTTACTTTCAAAGTAAGTTGTAATGTCAGATCTCCAGACTGAAATGCTCTTTTCAGAAAGAAAAGAAAACCCAACCAAAACAAACCTATCAACTACTGAAAATAAGCAAATATTATTAATAAAGGCAAAAACTCAGCAGAAAAATACAACCAGTACAGGACAGCAATATCAAGGATAACTTTGTACAAATTGGTGAGCAAAAACTCTAAGAAATACAAATTTCAGTTTGTTATTGTCTTGGGATGACCAGAACAGTCTGATAGTGATACATTTCAGTATCAACAGCAAAAATTTAGGAATATCTATGTTGAAGGGACCACATATTTAATTTTAAGAGAAAAATTAAAAAAAAACAAACAAAAAATGTACCTCTCTCTGGCACTTAACAATATTTTTAGCAAATAACTCACAGAATTCCTGACTGACAAGCATTACCAGGTGGATACAATTATTGACAGCCTCTCCAGGCAGACTGGAAGACAGTTTCAGACTGGAAAGGACCATTGTAAACTGTATGGTTGGGGTTTTTTTTGTTAAAAAGTCTGCTCTGAAAAGCATCTTCCTCAGTAAGACTGAAGGCCACTGCAATAAACAGGCACAACAGCAGGGCTGCTGCTGTTGGCAAACCCTGGGAAAGTGTTGGTGGTGACATAGATGACACTGACAAGCTGACACTGTAGATTAATTTACAATTAAAGTATTTCTGATACCCTTATCATCAAGTCAGACCATCTGCAATGAGATATTTCTGCTTAAGGCACGGGTGGAAACATATATAGAAATTACCTCACTGACTGACTCTGGTCTGGAAACAGAACTATCAAAAAGCTGTCAAAAGAATAACACTACCAGGCCCACTTTCTGCTTGATTTGGCTATTTTTGGCTATTTTCTTTTTATAGTTGTTCATTTTTATTTTATTCCTCTGAAGTACCTCCACTCCATATAAAAAGCTGAAGTTCTGGCTTCTTTGAAAATTGTCTGCAACTATAAGCAAACATCATTTTCTTCCTTGTTTGGGAAAGCTACATTTTATAAGCTATGGTTAACAGACAGGTAAATGGGAACAAAAGATAGAAGAGCTATTCTGATTTGAAAGGTGTAATTACACATTTCTTGAAAAAATATATGTATTTCCTGGTGCTTGATAAAAATCCATGAAATCCACAGCTTATAGTAGGCATCAAATAGAATACTGAATTAATTGCTCCAAAAGCACAGCTCAGTGTTTCTAACAAGATGTTTTCACTGAGAATCCACACTGCTATGTTAGCCAGGAACACACACTACAGTTTTTGTAAAACAGCTCACTTGGTGCTTTCAGTCCTGCCTTTGAGTGCAAAATCTGTGGAAGCAAATACTGCCATTGCTGAAACAAGCTGTATTTATTTTATAATTATTTCCAATTGTGTTTCTTACGTCTCAGTATATCCCAATTTTGATGTCACTCACATGTATGTATTTTCCTGGGTTTGGTAGATCAGAGATGCTGAAAAGGATGTCATCTATGAAACAGCCACGAGTTAGTGTATCTGCAAGTGGTTGAGGGTAAAGGGGAGATACACATGCCAGAGCTGGTGATTTTAGCACTTCATTACTAGGCTGAGAAAGTATAAATGTGTTTATAAGTAAATTGTCAAAACAAAGCTCTTAATATGTTGGCTTATATTGCAAGTCACTGATGCCCTTGGGCTAAAGGAATTTATAAGAGCACTTGATTTTCTTCCCCCTCTGACTCAATGCATATTTTATATAGTGTATTTTTAGCTGCTTAGGCTCCTTTTCAGAGTTGTTCATTTTCCAGCATATATCCTGACGGGAGCATTTCACTTTTCCATATGAAAATAAAAGGCTCTGAATTATGGAGTTAATTAACAATGAGTAGAGGTGTGAAAATCAAAATGAGATTCATGACAACAACTCCATGGAAAACAACAAGATCGAGGGGTGGGTCACGCACCTGACTTGTGACTGACTGAATGTAAGCCTTATCATGACCAAGGCATGACTATGGTGATGTTCAGAGATCATAAAACATAGAGTGAGGTAACATGAAAAACAAAATAAGAGTGTTTTCATAGATGTTTAAATAGGTCATAGATCATATATTTAACTGGCAGAAAGAGGGACAAAATCAAAAACTTCCATTAAATGAAACTGCATGAATGTGAAATGAACAAAATAATCTTCTTTTGTTTCAAATATATAAAGAAGGAAATGTTCCTTTAGGAGATGGAGCTTCAAAAAAACCATCCAAACTCTTCTCTGTGACCACTCATTTTTAAGCACTGCTGCTTTTTAGAGATGTTTAAACTCTTTTGGTAGTGGAGGCAGGTGATACTTTTAACAAAACAAACAAACTACAGACCTTTAGAACAAAGGAAGAAGCTTTTGGCCTTTTGTGCCTGCTGGGAAATCAAACCAAAAACTTCCACAAGAGAAAACTGACTACAAATATAGATCTGAACTTGTTAGAGAAGAAACTATCAAGTTTAAGTTTTTAATAGAACAGTTTGAAAAAGAGTTTTTGTTTCTTAACAAGGAAATTTGGTAATGAGTAGTAGACTAGGAACTAAATCTAGATTTCAATGTGACAATTCATTTAATTTAAATCTGAATAAACTAAATTCTCTTAGCTCTTGTCCTTCATCATGATTAGAGCACTTTCCTGTCTCGATGTTTATCTGCTTCCCTGCAGTGTTATTTCACCATTTTGCAAAATGCAATGTTTCTAAAATATATTCAGTTTTAAAGGTGGACTTCAGAACACTTTGAAGTATTTCAAACATCCTGTTTTCTGTAATAACAAGCATTTCACAGGTGGCAGAACTTAAAAAGAATTACACATACAAAACATGGAAACATCTCAAAAGCAAGTTTACATGGAAAGCAAACAGAATTCTTATTTATTTAATCTTTCTAGATATATCAGTAGTGCATAACATTCAAGAAAGTAATGAAAGCTTTAAGACTAAGATGGACATGCTTTTGAAGAAAGTTGTTTTATATATAGCCAGAGAGATAAAAAATATTAAATTTCACTTAACCTAATAAAATATCAAAGAAAATTAATTTATTGAAAATATAGATTCATATTTTTTAAATTTATCTGTTCAGCAAGCAGTGATAATGTGATCAGGAAATATATATTTCTTTTTTTTTGACAACTATTGTATTTAGGATTTATTAACTTTTATTATTACCTGAAGTTCTCTCTCTGAGTGTGTTATATACCTTTCCCATTTGCTGAAGTGAATGTTTAGAAATATACTGGTAAGATAAAGTAAAATATATTAATAATTTTTGCATATAATTTAATATTCCACTGTTCCTCAAGGTTGAAACTACCTACTTAACTGTCAAGTGAGCTGAGGAAAAGTACTAGTTTTAAAATAGCTAGTGGACATTGCTAAAGGAAATCTGAGCAGAGCAGAAGACACTGAATTAATTACCTGTTCTTTGATAGAGAGATAAAAGAGCATGAAGAGAAGTTAAACTCTGAGGTTTTTTTCTCTATATAAAAACATTAATGTCTTTGGGTGTTGTTTATCCTGTGAGTTTGCTTTCTAAGGGTTTATATCTTTTGTTATTATAATTAGTTTAGGTAAAATATTGATAATATCAATTAATTCTTTTTTTTTTCCATTAGAAAGCACTGGAAGTCTAAGATAATTACGTCCTTTTTTTTTGTGCTTTCTAGATGTGTTTAACAGGACTTTTAATTTTATCTTCATAAGCAAAACCATGATGGTGAAACCAATCTTTTGTAATGACTTATCTGTCATGGCCACAGTAACAGCATGGAGAGTGCAAGGAACTTTATGTAAAAACCTTTGCTTTCAGATTGAGGGGTGTTTTTAATTAAATTTTTATGATAGCAAAGATCTGAGAGCGTTCACTTTCTTATCAAGAGTAGAAAGGAGGACTGAAATTCACCCATCTGAACAGTAATCTGTGCTGCTTTGAAATAACATAACTTTAAACAGACTCCCTCCTCTCATCTTCATCTCTTGATGGCTGTTTGTTTGCTCGCAAGGCCTGGATGCAGAGGGGATGCAAGGTGCAGGGAGCAGGTTTTGTAATTATCACGTGGGAAGGGTCATCTTGAATTTGCAGAGATTAAATTCTTCTTGGAGCTATGGGAGATTTCATTTAATACAGCAGAGGTGTTGCTGTGGTTTTAAAATTTGCATCAGAAGAGGGGTTGCCTTGGACAAAAGCTCCTTGTGGTAAATAAGATACTTATGAGATGCCAGTAATAGTCGGCTCTCAGCTTCTGTTTTAAAAATAGTCTTTCTACCAGCACAAAAAAACCTGCCTCTCCCATGCATAGAGCTGTAAATAACTCTTAAATTATATTTCTCTTTAATATTAAAAGTTGCAAACCTATACCAGGCATTATTTTATGTATTCATAGAAGGTGACTGTCTCTCCAACTGAAAATTTGCTTTCCAAATAAGTCTTTTAAAATTTTAATCTCAAATATCTCGAACTTTAGGTGTCTGCAGCAGAAGGAGTTTTTACAGCAATGTATGAATCTACTTTCCCAAACACCCTTCATTAATGTTTTTTCCTTCTTTCTTTCTTATAAATAAATTTTGGTGGGATTTTGTTGCCACATCCCATCACCCAAGACATAGATGACCTGAGAAACCTGTGCCTTACTTTTAAGGAGCCCCATAACACAGGAGCAATTATCCCTATATTAAAAGTACTTCTTCCACTCACATTTTCACATAACAAATTAACTACAACAGCTTTACCAGTCCTCATATATTTTGGATGCTCTCTTTTCTTTCCAAACTGCTTACCAGGCTCCCTCCTTCTTTTTTTTAATGTCTTTCCTATTGAAGAAAGAGTGCTTTAAAAATTTCACTAAAATCAGTACCTATTTCAATTCACAGATATTGATAAAGACATTTAAAAATACTTCCATACAGGTGCTGTATTGCATAAGCTCAAATTGCATCCTTCATATAAACCCATTTAAATTTTCATTATCACCAGTTGGCATTGAAAGGCTGTGTGTCAAATCTTGTTAGATGCCCCCTAGAAAAATATCCAGCTCTTGGATCCTAAACACATGCCACAATTATAGCACTGTTTATTACAAAGAAGAAAGCTGGTGGTAAATGGGATGGAAAATTATCACATTGTATTAGTGAAATTATTTAAGGAGAAGTTTTAATATCCAATTGTAGTATTTGAAGCTTAGTGGTGTCTTGCTGGGTAATGAGTAATAGCATTTTACTGGTTACCCGAATAGAGTTTCTTTTAGAAAGTTATCTCATAATTGATCTAAAGAGGATTTTTTTGGTTTAATTGTAGCATATACTAAATTTCCTTCAATCTGCACTTTAGAAACTATTCAGCCCTGACCTGAGTGTAGTGACAGATTAATTACAAATGGCAATTTAAATGACTCAAGTAAAATAAAACATAAGGTTTGCATAAAGAATGGCCAATGACAACTTTTTTCTTCCTCTTATTTTTCCTTTTTGTTTTTCTAAGCACAGCTGAACATTCAAAACCATGCACCACTATTAGTCTTCAGTCAATAGCATTGTGCACAATCCTAAAAATGAACTTATATGAGCAGAGAGTATAGAAATAGTTTCCTCAAGGCAATTACTTTCATTGTTTTCTTACTCTGTGAGGCATATAGACCTGACTATTATTGAAGGATGTGTAACTGATAGAATCCTCTACTACATTCTGTAGAGTCACTATGAATTATTGGCAAATCAGTGGTCTTCACATTTTCCACTTCTTTTGTTTTTGCTTTAAGAAGTATATGTATTTATTCATTTGTATTCCTAATAACCCGATGAGATATAACAAGTGCAGATGTAAAAAGCAGACAATTCTAAAGTGACCTTTCATAACCTAGATTTAGATAAGCCCGTGGACTCACAGTGCGCTATTCCTCATAATTTTTCCAAATACATTTTATTTAGAGGGATTTAAAGCCATTTTTACTTCGGTTTAAAATGATTATTTCAAATTTTACCTCTGAAATGTTTTATTGAGCCTAGCCTTCCATATTTTTCTCAGACAACTCCTTTCTGATCTGTTGCACATCTATTTCCAAGTCTGTAAATTAAGTAGACACTAGGATAACAATTTCCTATTTCTTAGTATTTATATTCAGATTTTATTCAATTTATTTTAACTCATTTTCATACCTCTGTCAAACATGGTCTAGTTAGTGATTTCTTTGCCCCATTTATTTTGTCTTTCATAAAAGAAATTTTATTACCTGGGCAAGAAGTTGTCTCTCCAAGTTCCTCTCCAAGTCTGAAGTCTCCCCCATTGCTACCTTCGTTCTGCAGCAACAGAATGCTTGGCATTATTTGTGCACAGCAAAGCAGTGGAGAACAGAGGTCTCACTGTAGATATGGGTTTCAAAGTTTAGGTCACATCTTTGGACATCTTCTTTCTGTGTTATTTTTTAAGAGCCACAAAAGAATGTGTTAATGACCAGCCCTAAAGGAGGAGCTATTGCACAGTGCAGTTCCTCATGCACTAACACGACTATAACAAGTCAACTCCAGGTGTAAATGGAAATGCTGTTTTTCTACCTGAAGGTGAATTTTGCATAACAGATTCTTTCTCAACACAGAATTGGGTTTCTAGGCTTAGTGAAAACATATTTAGTATTTTCATATAGCGATGGGAGTTGCCAAAATCTCAGAGTAAAACATACATTGAAATCCAGAAAATGTAATTTATGCAATTATGTGATCTTACATTTACATCTACTCATAACTATTGGAAGTGAAGAAAATTATAATTCAAAATAAATTGATAAATAATCCAAATAAAATCATGCAGGGGATATAAAGCAATAAGCATTTATTTTTATGAGTAAACCTGCATTTCAAAAATCATTTCATCACACTAGGAAGTTTAAAGAGAGAAGGAAAAAATACAGTCATAAATGAGTTTTACTAAGGAACAAATTTTCATGTATCTCCAGAAATACAAGAGCAGAAAAAAGGTGTTCACAGAAAAAAAATCAGTTTTGCTGACCAAATTCCAAAAGCAGCTGGTGTGGCTCATAATCTGATGTTACTACAGCATTTGGATTAAACTTGTACCTTTAAGCACGCTTAACAAATATGAATTCCAGCCTTAATTACAGATTATTTGTAGAGTCAAGTATATCACTATATATTTTTTAGATTATTTAAATTAGTTGCATTTAAATTTTGTTTTTAAATTTTGTTTGTTTTAAAATTTTCAGGACATAATAAGGACGCTGCAGGATGTTATAAATTAAACATGTTTCAAAATATCATTATAATTGTCTGTCCTGCATTTCAAATTGATTATTGTTTCAGAGCATTATACTAATAATGAGTCAATGCTCCTGAGTACCAAAGGCCTCACTGTTTTTATATTCATTGCAGAAACACCACGGCTCCCAGGTAAGAAGTCATTTTGGTGGAACCCATCTACACAACTACAGAGAGTCCGTCACTTTTTCCATGGAAGTCCCAGAACTTACAGAGTGTTTTTCCTTATTGGCACTTTGGTTTTTGAGAGACTGGAAGACAGGATGCACTTTATTGTTGTTTTATTCATTTTTTTTCCTGTCTTGAGAATCAAATTGAGAAAAAAAAAATATTAAAAAAAAACCAAATCAAAATCTTAGAACCTTTAGTTCCTTATGGAAACCTTTCCTAAATATGTTTTTTTATAAATAATTATATGTCAGTCTGTAAACACATGTAGAGAGTAGGTGTGACTCATTCCCACTGCTAGTCATCATCAGAATAGGTATTAAAAATGTAGTTCAATTTACCTTCATTATCATTCTTAAATTATGAGACAATACATGTTACAGCTCTGAATAAAAAAGATTAATTGAGGACAGAAGTAAATAGATCTTTATGTTTTAAAAGAATTAAGATAATTTTCATTTTCACTAAGATTTTTTCTACAAGCACAATTAAATCTGTGTGTATTAAGATGGATATCATCTATAATATCTCTGATTCTCCTTCTCAAAACCAACCACCCTCTTCCTAAAAAAAAGAAAAAGAAAGGAAAATTAACCCCCCAGCACCCCAGTAAATGTTAGGAAAGAATAAAGAAAGAAGACCTGCTGTTCTGTATCTCAACTCATTAGCAGCCAATGGAGCAGAGAATAGCAGCAGTCCAGAAGGAAACAGCAAATGATTCAGCTGGAAAAGGGCAGCAAATGAAGACAGATAATGGGCATAATGAGCCAGCAGAGGAATCCACCTTTGGATTCATACACAACTCCAGATGTTTCTCTGCTGTTTCCTCATATAATAAAAGATATGGAGAAAAATCAGGGGTTTTTTTTAATGGTTGATGTTTTCTCATTCTTATTTAAAGAGAATGGATTAGATTATCTTTAATTACAACTGTGCTTTGTCATAATAAATCTTCGGGATTATCCTGGACAAGAATGAATGAAGATCACCAGCACCTGAAGCAGTATTTTCTTCAGAGAACGAGCCAACAGATTGATATTCTCTTCTATGGAAGATAACAGGAAGCATGTGCAAGGATTCTATTTGGGTAACAGACCATATAAAATAACTTGGAAAACTTTTATTGGTATGAATTATAGGCTTTAAAATGTAGCTTAACTGTAACCACTACCAAAATCAGTATTAGAGTTGAAGACGACATTCAGAAGTACATTTTCATCTTAAATCTTTTTAAGGATTAAATATTCTCAAAATACACCTCCTTAGCTACACAGAAAGGGATATGAGAAGTCTAAATAAGTGGCAGGACAGCCAGAATCTCTGCATGAGCTAAAATTTCATCTTGGCTTAAGAACAGATTAAGTTAGGTCCTTCCCCTTGAATTAATCCTTTAGTCCTTGACCACCAGTTCTGAGCTGCAAATAAAATACAACAGAGTAATCTTCAAAAGTGTTCCCATGTCTAAACTTTTCTGTTTGTTTGTTATTAAAGTTTTGGCATTGAAACTTTGTTGAGAAATTATTGTGGTTTGTGTTAACATTTAATTGTTTGTTGTCTATTAGATACCTTAAAACTTCAATGCTGCCATTAGCATTTTCAGTTGCTAAAAATGACAGGTACATAAAAATAATCTTATTCTTAATATTTATTTAAAAGTAGTGGACATTACAGGTACTCTTCCTTTCCAGATATGTGGAAAAACTAGTAATAAGAAGTAAATAAATATTTAAATAATTAAAATAATGATGATGATGATGATAAAAATAATAATAATAAAGTCTCCTCTTTACTGCATCCAAGCTGTTACAAAAGACCTTTTTGGACAGTCAGCCCTCTCCAGCATTTCTTTCCTCAACATATGAAATTTAGATACAATATGTACAGTGTCCTCTTTCCAGTCCCATTTCTGCATAACAATACCTGTATTTTCACTCACTAATGCTGATGACCATATTCATATTGTTTAGAAATTATTGTAAACATCCTCACACATTTGACCTCTGCAAAGCCTTTGGCAGGTGAAAATACTAACACAAATAAGATAAAGTTTATTTAGTGAAGACAAAACTTTCTAACTTACTCCCAATTTTTATAGACACATTTTGAATAGTAATGACAAACTATTTTCTTCTGTCAGACCATAATGACCACGTAATCCAGAACTAAAGAAATAAAATGCTTTTTCTCTTCCTAACATTTTTTTCTGGATTTCCTTTTTGATTCTTCTCATGCTTAAGAAGTAAATGTTATTTTTAAAAGCTGCCACTACAGATAAACAGTTTGAAGGGCCTCGCTGCTCCTTAAGGATGAATTAGAGAAATTTCTACAAGTGAAGCTGTCAGTGGGGACAACCACGTGTGACTGATGGGTTACATGACAAGCTCCAACAATCAGCCACCTCAGCAGCAGTCCTGGGGGATCTTGTGACCAGCAGTGCCATGCAAACAGGGACTGCTCCATAGCACAGTGTGGACGGAGACAGGAATAAAGCCAACAGAATACATCCCAAAGCCATCAGTACCGCTTTATCCCAGCACTGCTCTGCACACCCTGGACTATCCAGCAGGAGAATGGTGATGTCCCTGCAGCTGTACTCACATTGTTTACATTGTTGATGCCTATGGCTCACTCTCTTGCTCTAGTTCTTCAAGGCATAACGGGTTTATTGCCTCACAGCTGAAGGATATGAGAGTTATTGGCACCTCTCTCTTGCATCATCACTTGACAGTACTGCAAAACAGTATTGCAAAAGCAAATTAATTCCTAAGGGTACTTTGCTTCCTAACAGCCTCAGAGACCCTGCTACAGCCACAGCAGGGACAGGAGAGCACTCTCCGACCTAGATATGATCACGTTTAAGGTAGAAGTAGAAAAGACAGGTCAACGGGCCAAATCTGTCACCCTTACTTTTCTGTTATCATCTTTCCTCTGCTCTTTCAAAAAATAACCTTTCCAGCTACAAACTTTGAAGGGTGCATGGAAATTTTGACAGTCAAAAGAGTAATCATAAAAAGTTCATTTCCTTGCATTTACTTCAGTTTTATATTAGTAGCTTCTACATCTTGTAGTTCCCAATTACATACTTTAAAGGTGACTGTGCCACATGCAATTATATTGGGTATTTACAATGGGACACTAAGTTTAATGAATCATAAAAAATTATTCACCAAATATTGTATAGTAAGAGTAACCTAAATTACACAGCCAACACATAGAACTGACAATTTTGCTTACAACAAGATGTCGACAAGAGCTTATGTTATTTTCTCTGAAGAGTAGTAAAGACATAACCAAACACAAGCTGACAGTACTTGATGACTATACCTTTTGCTTGTTTCCTCGGCCTTGTAAGCTGATATTCAGAAATTTATAAACATCTCTTCCCTGCAGGCAGAGGAAACCAGAGGAGCAACAATGCAAACCCTCCTTGACAAGGAGCATTACACGTTGGATGTCATCATGAGAAACATCACAAAATAATGTTGTTACAAACACAGATGAAACTACCCAGAACAGATATTAGTTTATAGGAGGGTGACAGCTGCCATTCCTGAGATAATCATTATGGGTACCATCCACAGGTAGAAAAGCACATAGGGAAAATGGGTCGAAAGTTCAACAAGTATTTAAAGAGTACCTATGAGAATGGAATGGGTTAAATGAATATATGCACTTCAAAATAAGTTAGTTGTGTTAAATGAATCACAATGACGAAGTTTCAGTAAGGTTTTGCTATATTCTTTGCCATGTTTGTCTCCCTCCCTTCCCTGAACAAACACTAAATATCAGTTTCCTCCTCATCCTACACGCTATTTGCTTAGAAACAGCAATTATTCTTCCTGGAGAAGTAGAAAGAACTGGCAAAATATTCCTGATGCCTGCTGACTTTCCAAGCGTGATTTCTCTGTGTTTGAGGCAGGCGTGCTATATGTGACATACTACAGCTGGCAAGTGATACAATTTTCAGACTTAAAAACTGTCCACCTGTTCACTACTTTAAGTATAACTCAGACAAAATTAAATATATGCCTTTCCCTCTTTACATCGTAACTTTTCCCTAACATTCCTAAGGATGGCCTCAAGACCGTTCTCCTTGTAAAAATCCCAAATTGTGTGTTCAATGGCAAGTGCAACATCAACCTTAAAGGCAGCAATATAATTATTGCCATAAGCTCATCTTTATGTCAGCTTAGAGTTATTTTTAGGCATTTAAACAGGGGCACATCTGGTGCGGGGCGTTCATTAATGAAGTGTGTTAAACCTGGTAAGACATTGCTGATGTCAACAGAGGAAAATGTCGAGATTCTGGAACATTTGGCCTGGTATTTCTAGTGCTGCTTTGAATGTTAAGTGTTAATAACAATGAATCAAAACCTAACAGAAGGTTCTTTTTGTAATACCAACCATAACATCACAATCTTTCAAGGTGTCGACGCAAATTTCTGTCTTCAAATTAAGTAAATTCAAGCATTTGATTCTAGAATGACACCTCCTGCATTATCTGTATTTGGTATCATACACTCTTACAGATACAGCCTGGAAATAATTCCTAGGCAATCCATTTTGAAAACAAATGACTGATCATATTAATCATGATACTTTTCCATAATAATAATTGCCTAAAATAGCAGCAGACGTAGACAAAATACAGCTTCAGCAAGCATCCTTTGCTTTAAATTAGTTTGGAAAAACTTATCACATAGTGATTTTGAGCATTCTAACCTGGAAGAAATCTTGTTTATTATGTATTTCCAGAAAAAGTCTGTGAAGGTGCATAATGCAGGAGAAAGTGCCACAGCCTATGCTTTGTAAGTAAATCTATTTTCATGCTTTGCCCTTTGTTTCTTATAGTAAGAGTAATTTTTTTTGTATGAGAACTCAGAAGAAAAATTTTAAGAGAAAAAAATGCAATAAATAAATTAAGCAAAAATTCAGTAGCATAAAGGATGATGAATTTGGGAGAAAAATGTATACTGAAGAATTAGATAACGGGTAAGCAAAAGAGAATATTTAAGACTATGCTGCTAATTTACTTCTTCCTGTTATTCCATATTTCCTGTCTATCTTGAATAGCATTGAAGTACATGAACAAAAAGAGCACTCGTGCCTTAGTGTTGATAATTTGTTGGACTAAAAAGTGATTTTCCTCCACAGCTCTACATGATGCATAGACACAAAATGTTGCACTTAAAAGCACAAGTTTAAATAGCAGCAATCTTGTTGTCTTTTTCAAAGGTGTTGCACTCAAGTACAATGGCAGGCCCGAAGTATATAAAACACACCTAGTCAGACAAGTTCATTGTCTGTATGAAATTAAATCACCAATCATTTCACATTAAATATGTAACCTAACCTCACTCATCCCAGAAATGTCTTTAATTCCACAAAGAATAGTGATTTACTTTCTTTTAAAGTTAATATTGTGGCAAACATATACATACTATGAAGAGAAAAGGTAAATACTGGATATATATTGAGAGGAAGAAGGTCTGAGACACCAGAAGAGCAGAAGTGATCTTTTTAATTTGCTAAGGTCCACCTGAGGATGTTCCTTGAGATTCCTTAGTAACAGAAGGAAGCTATTTCAGATCCCTGGAGGAAATAGCTTAATTCATTTGCATGACATTTAGTGTCATATTCACACTGAGAAATACACATTTAGTTGGAAAGGAAGCATTCATTAAAGTAAAGAGTTTAAGGTAATTCTCAGCTTCCAGATTTTTTGCACAGAAAGAAGCCCAAATCCTGTTGATACTCACACAAATGTATACAGTGAGATCTGTGTTTTGGCTAACAGCAGCAGAGCTATTGGCTGTGTCTGACACTTCTGCATCCAGTCTTGAAGTTTTCCATCTGGAATTGATACTGACTTACGCTTGGCTGTAGCGGGGATGACACACTCTCAAGAAGGTCTGGAAAAGAGAACTAGGACTTCATGCCAATAGCAGGAGAGCTTCCCATGCACGAAGAGACTGCCCTACAAGACAAAATACAGATTCCTTTTTAGTAAAACTAGTAGGCTCCGTTTAATCACGTGATTAATGATGGTCCAGTCACAGAATCCAGGGCAATTCCACAACAAGCCACAAATCTGAGTTTTACTGACAACAGGACCAAGACACTTGAAACAAATTTTGCAACATATGCCAGAACACAGTTTAAAAATGTGTTTGCAATGACTGTACTTCAAGACAGCCTAGATCTTATTCCTGCATAAATACAAGAGCAGAAAAGCTCCAAACAGTGTGATGCTTGAAACATTAAGAGGTTAAGAATTAACATCTTCTTTCTTAACACTATCCGCATCTTCTCCTGGTAAAGCCACTTCTACATTGCTGTCTTTTAATATCTATTTTTGAAGCTACTGTGAACTGTTGAGTACCTGGTCTTTTTGAAAACTTAACCACTCTCTTCAAGTTCCCAAACAGAAAAGGAATTAGTCAGATACTTAAAAGAATTGAACATCTGTGAAGACCCAAATGGAAGTTTTGCCGCAGTGCAGTCTGTAACACTGGGAGAGCTTGTTCAAGCCAGTTTGCTGTGACTGCTGTATGGTTTGATGATAGAGTAAACTTTTTAATGGTTATCTGCCACAGGAAGAGGAGGTTTGGCCCTTTTCTTGAACTGTCGAGTTCTCTCTTGCCTGACCCTCTAGTTAACTGGTTAAAGATGGTAAACTGATACCTTGTACATCTAGACTCCTCCTTAGTTTTTGAGGTTATAAACAAGCCAGAGTGAAAAAATTGGGTATCCAGGAAATAAACATTAGTAACTCCCTACAACTGGTCAAGTAAAAATACACTGTTAGGAGTTCAAATGCTACTATAGAAATTTATTTACATTCCTTCCTTACCTTCTGAAAACAATATTGTTTAGTAGTAATAATAATAATTATGATGAGAAGAACACACACTTTTACAACTGCAGGTTAAGATTTTTAGGCATTCTCTTTCTGCCGTTGGAGACAAAGACAATTTGTAAATAACTAGGATGCAATCCAAAGCCAGAAATCAAGACTCATTGTATGAAAATTTCTGTCCCTCAAAAAATTTCAAAGAATGTTTGTGTCAGCGTGTGTTGGAGATCAGCATTTCTCAGAAGTGTTTTTTTTCCCCTGCAGAAAGGGTTTTGCTGTTCCATAAAAGTGCAGACCATTAGCAGTGTCTTTAGAATCCGTATACTTTTCTTTCACAAGTTTCCCCATGCACTGGCTGGAACTGCTTTTGTTTGTATAATCTTATAAAAACAATTGTGGTAACAGTGTATATAATTTAAACAATTAAGTTACTGCAATGGGGTGAGTGTAATGTCTCTGTGTGTTAAATCATACTTGCAGTTTGGGTACTGTCCTGCATAATATATTTGAATGGTGCAATGTTTTGTCTGCCATAAATAGAAGCTTTTACTTTCTTTGTGATTCTACTATATCAGCCATGCACTAGGATAAACAACACACCATAAAAGAGCAGAAGGCACAGTTAAGATAGAATCATTATGCAAATAGGTTATGGCATGCTTTATATGAGAACAGCTTCCCTAAAGAGACCTAATGGGATGACTGACCTATAAAGCATTTAATTTGTTGTTAGCATTTCATTTAATTGTCTTTCAGTTCCTCCAGGAATAAAACTTTTAATTGTAAAAACTTCTAAATGACATAATGGTTGATTTCTCTTTCTGTAACTAACAGGTTCCTCTCACAGTAAAAATCGCCCGCTGTAATTTCTGACTGTATTTTTTAAATTCTGGTATAATTCTGGTGAAAAAGGTAGGATGTTAGACTTCAGCTGACAAAAGTCTATTAAAAAATTGTTGTTCTAGAAATGTTAATGAGGTATGTTGAAGAAAGACTATACATCTTGATATACAGGTATAGAACAGATGATCGATTTTTCTCACTTTTGACCTTTGAGTGGTAGACACAGGATCCATAGTCCTAGCAGGATTGATTATTGTGTGAAGGTTACATACAATAGGGGGTAAATAGAGTATATAAATAAATCTTCATTTTCTTTTACCAACTTCTAAAGGAGATTTAAAATCACTACAAGAAATCTAGTATCAATTATCAAGTTGATGTAAAGGGACTGTATAAATAACATTATGAAATGTACTGGTTATTGCAATAAAAGCCTTCAGATGTGTTTACACAAATAAGCCAATTTTGTTCATAGAGAGACATAGTTTATGTATCCAAAGACAGGCCCTGAGGCACCTCTTAGGATATTATAAAGTAAAAGGTCGTTGCTGTTGGGAATCTGCTTATAAAGTTTGGGGTTTTTTTGGATGAACATTGGGATGGTTGATGTAATTTGAGTTTAAATTGCTATACTTTTCTGGCTCAGTGAAAAATACTCAGACTTCTTTCAGAGAAATGATGAAAGGAACATTTTTTTAACCAACACATCAGTATTTGAGGTATCCAGATAAAATGGAACCAGCTACAGTGACTCCCTGTGTTTCCCAACAATGATGTGGTCCATGTGTGAAATTCCTCAAAACTCCAGAGGACTTTCTTCCACGTTATGCACTTATTTAAATGTGTTCTGGCATCTGGATATACCATATTCCATGTGAGGACATAACCCTGTACCTTTGAGTGTTATTTTTAGGCCGGATCAGTATCCACACAAAGCAGTACAGCACAAGCAGAAGGGAGACTTCAATCACAGACAACAGACCCTAGCACGGCTAGGCTTTCTAATTCTAGCCTATTTAAACACAGCCAAATAATACCATCTGGCAGATCTGAGAAGACTTCCTTGCCCCTGTCTGTC
The DNA here is from genome assembly GCA_033558185.1 of Dromococcyx pavoninus. Lineage (NCBI taxonomy): Eukaryota > Metazoa > Chordata > Aves > Cuculiformes > Neomorphidae > Dromococcyx > Dromococcyx pavoninus. The sequence goes on from JAUMJL010000137.1 coordinate 1,090,791, forward strand.
CAGAGTTGAGAAGTGCTGCATAAATCCTCGTATCGTGATGGGAAAAGGTTCTTGCAAATCTTGTGCAAGTGTCGCAACAAGCGAGATGTAGGACACACTATTTTTTCTGAGTTTATTGTTAATAGTGGAATTAAATTGTATTAGGGTAAATCTGAATGGACTCTGAATCTAATTATAGTCATTGTGATGCTGCCAGCATATTAGAAAACTAACTGGTTTCACACCCAAACCTTCCACTTTTACTCCTCTGTATTATCTACGTACCTTCACGTTCCACATGTGGAGGGATGTTGACAGTGGATTCAACCTGAAAAGGAGTTAGTGTGGTCTGCATTCACACTTCGATCTAAAAAGTGTTTATAAAGCCCAAGAAGAAAGTTCTGGCCAGTGGAATTCCTCAGGCATTAGTACTGGATGCAAATAATTGTCAATATCCTTATGAATGAGCTGAATGATAGGGGTGAGTGCAGTTTGTAAATGAGGCTAAACTGGGAGAAAAAAACCTCAACAAACAGGAAGATGGGGCAAACAAGAGTTACATGTGGTTTGATAAAGATAAATGCAAAGTTCTACACCTGGGTTGGAACAATCACAAACAACAGTACAGGCTGAGGAGTCACCCTGCTGAAAATGAGTTGGGACTTCTGGTGAAGAGCAAGCTGAGCACGAGCCATAAATGTGCCCTGACAGCCAAGACTGTCAACGGCATCTTGGGCTCCATCAGCCACACAGATCAGGGGACGCAATCATTCCATCCCATTCAACACTTGTCCGGTCACACCTGGAATACGTTTTCTAGTTTTGATCCCCCATACCAAAGAGACCAAAAAAAGTGGAAAAGGTACACCTGAGAGTACTAATCAGACAAGCTAATGAGACAGGGGGACAATGTAGCATGTGAAGGAAGGATGGAAGAATTTGGTTTGTTCATCCAAGAGAAGAGAAGGCTCAGTGAATAAACAATCACAAACTTCAAGTACCTAAAAGGTGATTATAGAAAAGATGGAGATACTCTCTTCACAGGGATGAATTCTGACAGGACAAGAGGCAGTGGGTTTAAGTTGCTTTAGGTAAAATACTGATCTGGAAATAAGAAAACAATTCCTTGCAAGAAAAAACAACGTTGGAATAAGTTAAGAGACGTGATGGAATCTCCCTCACTGGAAATATTCTAGCCTCAGGTCGACAGGGATAACCTTTCAACAGAAGGTTGGACCAGATGGTCTCCAGAGATGCCTCCCAACCTAGATTCCTCTACGGTTCTAAAAATGTCTGTTATGCTGCTATGGAATTTCTTCTTACCCAGCCTTTTCAAAGACATGAAATCCTGTCTGAAATTTATACTTTATTTCACAACCATTTACCACGTTAATAATTTTGTTATCAAAAAGACTCCTTTCTGCAAACTGAACAAATTAAACCACTTCAGCTATTAGTAAAATGTGTTTATAAGCTAAGTCTGCAGATAATATATGATGAAGACAGAGACTGTGAACATAAATGTAAACATAGAGAGCAGCACATTTAAAATTTAGAGCAAAAGATTCCAATTCTTATCTCAAGAAAGGGGAAAAAAAAGGATTTTTATAAATACTCTTCCTTATTCTAAAGTATTGAAATAAAACTGAAAGACATTTTTAGAGGGGATGGAAATACATATGATCCTTCTGGAAAGAAAGCTTTCAGTATTCGGTTGGCATTCCTTTCCAAGAAGCCGCAGAACTCATGCATTTTCATTTACGTTCTTCCATCTGAACCTTTTTTCATGTCATTGCACTCTTAAGCAAAAGTATATAATCTATATTATTTTATCCACTAATCTCCCATTTAAAATGTAACTATACCTCAAAATAATTCACTGCAGATAATTCTGAAATATTTTGTACATCATTATACCATGCTCAACAAGTAATTATAAAAATAAAAATTGAAATCCCTGGGTTTATTACCTCACTATTCTCTAAACAGATGAATAATAAAAAAACCCCAAAACAAACAAACAAAAAAACCCAACTAACTCCAGACATTTTTCATTTCTACAAACCCCATCCACATTCTGAAATTAATACATATTTCTAAAAGCAAGAACAAATCACACGTATTGATGTTTACAAACTAATTCACAGAACTATTTTAGAAAAGATACACTAACTTGAATTTAAAGGAAGAATTGAATTGACGATGTTGAGAAATTTAGAGTTCCCAACAATGGGTGAAAAGGACAGGAAAATTGCTTGCAGGTGATTCCAAAAGCAATAACAGGCCTCGAAACATGACAGAAGCAACTGCAAATTCTTGTAATACTTCTGGATTCTAAGTGCTGAGGAGAGAGTGATTCCTGTGCTCATTTTGTTGGAATTAATCATTTGGAAAAGGAATCAGAGTGAAAGAAGGCAACAGGCAGGATTTTTAACATGGCTGAAGAGTGAGAGAATAAAAATGCATTGTTTCTTTTTTTCTACTACTTTCAGAATGTAACATTTGAGGTAATTTTACCTAAAATTATAATTTGACCACGATTTTGTTAAATGTGGTGTTTAGGACAGTTAATGTTTAATGGCAAACAGGACAAATTTCACTCGTGGCACTATGAACATAATGGTTTAGTAAGCATTGAAGGGCAACCATTAGTGAGGTCAATCATCATATTTAAATGATGTATTTCCATTTCTTACGTTCACAGAAAGGGAAAAGATTAGCTGACTAAACAAATTATGGAGAGAGTAGAAAAGATGTTTAAAAAAATGCAATAAGAATGTGCTGAATTAATGCTATCCACATACAGAACTAATGTTACTGAAAATAGCTTGCTCTTTAAATTGTTTATATTACAACACCTTATGCAATTCACAGTGGGATGAGTGGAAAATCACACTTGTTTAACTTCTCTAATTCAGAAGTTTTCTTCAGAAAAAACTAAACTCATCTCTGCACAGATTAATGCTTCTAAACTGATTTATATTCAAGTCCCTTAGTAAAGCATCTGTTAAGTTTCTCCATATCATATGTGTGCAAGGCAGAGAGCCTTAGGGTTTCTAACTACAATAAATCCAAAGTTGATTTTCCAGACCTATTGCTACTGAGGCAGCTTTCCATTTCACAACAACTTCCTCTTAGATTTATGTCCTTTAAAATGTATTTGCCCTCTACTAATCCTGGATGTTTGGAAATCTCTCTGATTGCTTTCCCTGTGATTATCATCTCTGCTATCCTCTCACATAGCACTGTTTATTTCAACTGTCTCAGTTATTTATAATGTGGCAGAAAAAAATATGGCCCAGTTTCGCCAGAAAAATTTAGCACAATCCTAATTTCACTTTCACAGCTTTAAATAAGTGATAGTTTTCAAGTTTGTATCACTTTCATTATAGCAAAGTAAAGGATTGAGACTGAGAACTAAACTTCTTTCCAGGTTACTATTATAATCTATTTCTTGCTACTCAGGATTATCTACTGAAATATTTCCATATCTTGATATTTTAGTCTGTAATTTATTTGTTAAAAGTTAACTAGAATGAATATTTTATAACACAACAGGACCTTGCATTGTGTATGTCAACAGTGTTCAAATTATGTGGTGTTTGTTTTTGTTTGTGAAGAAACAGTTCTTTTGTGTAGTAACTGTAAAAGTTCCTTCATCGAGGTGTCTCTCTTAGGAGCTGATTTAAGACATAGGAATGAGCTCTTGAGGAACTCCAGATCACATAAAATCAAGCCCAACCTACAAATGAAAAGGCATGTTTTTTGGATTTGTACTCCAAGATCAACACTCAACATTAGTGTTTAAAAGAACAAAGTACACCAATTGAAAATCTCACTGCCTGTTCCTAACAGATAACTAGAATAGGCCATTAAAGAATAGAATGAACAGTGTGAAACAAAAACAAAATAAAATTATGTCATGTTTGAATTCCCAAGAACTTCACATTTTTTGTCTCTTACGAATGTTGTCATCGTTAATTGTTTCACAAAACCTAAGTGAAGTAACACTACAAACAAAGCACAGGTGGGTGGTGTTTCACCATACTACATTAGTTTGAAAATTTCACCTCTTACAACTTACAACTTTATCCTAAACCACATGAATTCTTTATACCATTTTTCACATCTTCCTCTAAGCAGTGCTCTCTTATAAACAACTTGGAAACCTGCCATACATCCAGGATATATTTTTACATTTAAAGGAGCACAGTTTCAGTCATAATCTCAAAACGTATGGAAAGTAACAATTACCAAAAAAAAGCATAAGTACTGAAGGTCTTTCTTACATTTAGAGGTTTCCACAGATGTTTAGGCTGCAGCCTTTCAGAGATATATAGTTTGTGTCTTAAGAAAAAACTATTTTGTGATCAAGCAAAGACTTTTTGAGACATAAATATCAGAAGAGCTATCGGTATCACAAAAATCTACAGATCTACAAGATACTTACCATGAAGTGCTGTCATTATTACAACAGATCCTTCCTTCTCTGTTACTGTTATTATTGCTTATTCAGTTTCAAAGTGAAGGGACAGACATTCCGCAGAGTCTGAGTATTCCAATTGTAAAAGGGTGCAGATGCTGTGAAAATCTGTGTCTTAAATCATGCAGGGAATTGATAAAGGCTACATTAATGCTAAATAAAAAGTTTAGACTAACATGGTCAGAATAACTGGTTAAAAAAAAATCAAATAAATGAATGAATGTCACTAATAATATAAATTGCTAACCTGAAATACAAGCCAAACACTTTGAAATCCACTCATATGTGAGCTGCAAAAGAATTGACAAAACTTTTGGGTTCCATTTTATGTATTCCCACGTTTCAATGAATAAAAAAAAGCACACCCCTTTTGGCATGTTTTTCAAAGACTGCATTTATAAACATGGTGGGGTCTGCATACACTATTCTGTAGAAAGGTTCCAGTTCTGTACGGGTTGGCACTACGGTTAGACGATGCAATGTGTTCTTTTATGTTTGCATTATAATACAGTAGGTTCACATCCTCCTTTAGTTGTGTAAAAATCTTGATTAGAGCAGTATTCACTGTACAGATTAATCATATTTCATCACTGCAGTACCATAAGTTTCAATTCCATCTGACTTCTGACATCTTTACACTCGGCAAGACAATACAGCAAAACCTGTAGAGAGTCAGCTACCCCTCCCCTCATTCAACACGTAATGTAAATCTGAATGCAGGGTGAAGATCTCTTAAACTGCTGCCACTGATGGCTACTCTGCAGTTGGAGGGGAACATAATGATATATTTGTAGTTTAATCAGAAGTCACCAATCAATTGCAGTAACTTGTAAGACACACCGTGATGAACAATATAGAAATGCCGCACTCCGCCTCCAGGAATCGGCACTTCTCGTCTCATTCTTAGTAACACAGAGTTTAATGTGGCAAAGTTACACAGAAAGACAGAATGACACTTCACAGATACAAAGAAAGCAAGGAAGGATGCCTGAAGTTAAGGCAAACTTCTAAATGTGACCTCTTCTGTTCTTTCTGTGGGACTGGACTTAGAAGTCACTACCTAAAAAGGTAAAAGCTGTATTGGGATGAGGCCAGCAGGGTGAAATATTAGCTGAGAAAATGACAATGTTCTTTGTTGATGATTTATTCTAGCTTCAGTTAATGTGTTTTCTTAAGCTTTTGGATAGTGTCATCTTCATTCTAAATTGTTAAGTTTCAGACATGCAGCTATATTATTAAAAATTCTTTTTGATAGAATTAGACTATCATTACCAGGTAATGAGAAGAACATTACTGACTTTGTGAGGAATTATGTCTTCCAGGATTTTCATCTAAATTAAACTTTGGTCTGACTTAAAAGAATAAATTGTCTCTGAATTCTACCGTTTCCTTGGTGATATTTTTTATTCTTGTGTTATAATGCAAGAAGAAGAAATATTTGAAACTTCTGTGAGATTACTTCCCAATACTGCAAAATATGAAAATCACACAAAAATTGAATGATGCCAAATGAATGGAGTAGAGAGCACGCAATCATGACTAAAGTGGGATTAAAGAAGTAAAGGTTAAGTGCAAGCATAACATGATAGAGCAGTGGAAAAAGGAAAGGAAAAAATTCACTGTGCTTCTTTTCATAACTTATAAGTTCTAGAGGTCATAAAGAATTCATATAGATCATATATATAAGAATTCTGGACTACAGAGTGTAGTGAGGTTGCACAGAGGATCAATTGACTGTGTTTTAAATGTCAGCAATTACTAACAAACACACACACATGGAAGAAAGGTGGAAATATATTTTTTACATTGGATATTAAATTTATTTCTTCTTAAGAAAATACAAAACCAGCTTCCTTGGGGTCCACAGACCTCTCAGAGGTTCACATTTTTTTCTCTCTATCTATAATATATATATTTTAAAATATCTATGTATCCACACACAAGTAGCAGGGCAAATGGAAATGCTGCAGTACAAGTTTAGGGAGTCCAACACAGACACGTATTAATTTGACTTTTTCTTTAAAGACAACTCCTTTCATTATCTGGAATTTGCAATAATTAAAACTACTACAGAGTCACCACCTTGCAGCAAAGCCATATAACAAAGGACTACACAAAATAGAAAAAATTATTTGACAGCAAGAAATCTAATCCAAAGAACTTCTTCACATACTTAGTGCCTGTTCAAAGTGGATAAAAATAATCTTTCAGAGAGGCATGAAGGTAAAAATTAAACCAAGCATTCTGTCTACAACATATTTTGTCATATTAAAAAAACCCCAATATGAGTAAAGCAACGTGGAGCTTCCAAAGCCATTCAAACTGAAAAACACCAATATCTTTAAAGATCTCATTTCAGTATTCATGCTGACTAATACCAATGACAACAGAATCTCTTTGAAGAGAGGCTCCTGGGTTTACCTTTGAGAATGCTCATCACTGCATGCGTTTGCCTCCTTTGTATCTTGAGAAATTTCCAGAAGATGAACTCTTGAAAGCACCTATTTATTCTAGGGAATTCTAGTGTGTTGCTGATTTTTCAAGACAGTTTGTCAGGTTAGTGTCACCCTTTTGTAACTGAAGAGTCGTTATGATCAAAGCCACCTAACTCTTTCAGGATCCATGGGTAGAATAACTCTTCACAGGGCAGATGACTCTCTATCATGTTGACATTATTTTATGGTGATGTGTTACAATTTCAATCAGAAAAGGTCAGGGCTGGCACTAAAAGAATGGTGATTTATTATTTGCAGGAAGATTGCATTGCAGCCCATAAAGCATTTAGTACCACCATTAAGACAAAAACTACAATCAGAGTAGTAGCAGTACTATAGTAGCAGTACTATAGATATTTAATTGCTGCCCCAGCAGGAAGTATAAGAATAATCCCATTTATTTAGCAATTTGAAAACTACAATTCTGTGCCTTTTTATTCTCTCCTAATTAAAGTAATAAATATTAATTTGGTTAACAACGGCCAAATCCACATTTCAATCTTGATTTTTTTCCCTGTAGCTCAGTACTTTTTCAAATATTAATGAAATATTAATTAAAGGTGTGGGGATTTTTGTCAGAACAAGACAGAAGGATAGAACATAAGCTAAGCACATGAGGCTATTTAATGCAAGCATAATCAAGTACGCGGTATTTTTAAGAAATTTGAGAAGACAGATAAGCCTTGATAACCAATCTTTTACAGAAGAATATCTCAACCAACATTCTAAGAAAAGTATTCCCTTGTCTGGAAATATATGCTTAATCAGGAGTCTAATTTTGGATCAAATCCTGTGTGGACATTGACAGTAGTGGAATAGCCAAGAACAAAGGTGTAGTTACAGCGACTAAAATAGCAGTAGGAGATGAGGTACCTCAGCACTATCTCTCAACAAGAAAAGTGCAAGTTGAGAAAGTGGGCTGCTGGCTTGGGTAAGGGATCGAGGTCATTATCTAGACAGAATATTAATTCCTTTCAGAAGAATTTTTACATTACGAGTTGAAGTGAGAAAAATTAAACCCTCTTAATTGTTAGGATCTATGCCTAATTTGTCCACAGTTGAACATTTACTTGGACTCAGCATTCATCACAGCAGGGAAAATGGTTGCAGTTCAACTAAAACATGTGCACTGCCTTACTTCTTGAATGGATATACAGAGCATTCTTTTAAAATATATCTTGAAGAATCATAAGAAACAGAGATGCTGATTCTTTGATTGTCATCATTACCTCATCACCTCAAAGCATCTCCAAAAATGTCAGGGACTGTTTACTCATTTTCATCTTATTGTGGCAATGCAATGAACCCTTCACTGAAATGGCACTGATTTTGCTGAGTGAGTTCTAATCAGTGGTTTCCCACCCAAAAATTGTACCTTAAAAACATCTTTTATTCCTGTATATAAACTACTCAAAAACCTTTTACAGTTGAAATGGAATGTTCCTTCTAATCTCTGGAAAGTCTTCAATTAATGTAACCTATTATAGGCTGCATTAAAAACCTAACTTTTAATTCTTTTCATGACTATTAGGGCATTTCTAAAATTCACTTGTGCATCTTCAGTAACAGTATTATCATAAATGGCTAACAGAAATATCTTTAAAAAAATAAACCAGTCCTAAATGAGAAAATCAAGCATGAGAATATTTAATTTTTTTCAAAATTCCCCTTGGGGACAGAAAATCCAGAGCTATTCTATTTTATTTATTTTTGAGGAGTGGAAAAGCAAACAAGAAAGGTAGGATATCTCTGCAGTTACCCTGGAAAATGTTAAACCATGGAAGAGGTTGGGATAAGGTCTCAGGCTTTAGAAGACTTCTGTTGAGCTCAGAGGTCTGAATACAGACGAGACATCTTGAAGTAAAATAAGTCTTTATGAAGTTAATACATTGTTATAAATTTTCAGGGTCAGAACCCAATTTAATCATAATTTGCGCCATGGAAAACTGAAGGTGCTCCTTGTACTTCAGAATTATTTCTTTTTTAAATGATAAATAATAGCTTCCAAATAGCTTGGACCATATTAATCATAAGAGGTCAGGGCACAAGAAGATATTAAATGCAGTCTGAATACGCTAAAAAGCATCTTTCTTAAGTAAGGTCAGAAAGTGCATCTGTGGCAGAATAAGGAACAGAATAGTTATATTCCAATCTAAATTATGAGATCATTTTCTTCTTTTCTCTTGCTGGAGAATTTTTTTTTCTTATTTAACCAAATTACAGTTTCTGTAATCAGTCACTGTTTTTCCCTTTCTTTAAATGGAAATTCTGAAGTTTCTCTGAAAGGTATAAAAGCTTTTGGTGAGCTCTGAACTCTGAGGCGAAGCAGCCAAGTTTGGGATGATGTTAGAGCAAGAAGAGGTTTGTTCTGTTGAATACAGTTTGTAAACAGAACCTATAAGATTTGGGAACTTGATAGCAGTGGAAGAAAAAGCATGAATGTAATAAATTTGAGTGCTTTAAATAATGTGTGACCTAATAAAATATTAAAATTTCAAATCATGAAAGATTCCTCTTATACTTGATATATTAGGATATTTCAGCAATTATATCTATAACGATGGCTGTTTCGGAATTGCTGATCCTGACAACTTCATTGAATTGGTTGTAAATCTGGAGAAATTGTACCCCAAAAAACAGCTGGCTACATAAAGGAAAATCCACAAAACTGTTGAAAGATACTAAAATAGATGCTAAAAGCTTACTTTTACGATTAAGATATGTTTGTCAAAATACATATTACTTATTATGCATTGTAAAGACAAGGTAAGTAGGTTACGAATTCACGTCTTACATTACAATGATGTATTTATGGTTAAGATGCCTTATTCCTAACATGGCTATTTCAAAATCCATCAAGTTTTAAACTTTGGCTCAAAGCAGAAAAATCAGAGGAAAAAAAAAACACAACTGTGTTCCATATTTAAGAAATAAGAACCTCTAAAAGACAATGTCTTAAACTACATGCATCCAAATAAAAAAAATACATATAAATGTTAGTGGTGAAGATAAAACATTCATCAAATCATCAGAATGTATGAAGCTCATCACAAATCTCTCCAACAGCTGTTCTTTTACTGTAAAAATAATCTGTAAAGATGTCTGAATTTGTCTTGTTTGTTTTGCTGTTCAGATAGAATTTAAAGCCTTGACTTCTGATTCCAAAGTTCCCTCACATTAAGTCCCCTGACACTTCAATCTTGTTGGCTTCACTAATTAGTTTCCATAATTTCTCAGTCTGCTCTTTTGGAATTAGGAACCTCAGTAAACAACCTGTTTTTGTTTATCCTTCTATTAAATTGAAAATCTATCAATCCATGCTCATTTATTCCAAGGTTTTTCTCTTTGCCCAGCTAATTGCAGACCCTCCTGGTGGGTCACTGACTATCCAGAGCGGCGGAATCTAATGACTAATGCATCCAACAACATGAAGTTTCTATCACTTGTCCCAGTCAATATGTGCAAAAGTAATGTCTACCTTAACGACACAGACCTTTGTAGAAATCCTCTCTCCATAACATTAAAAATCTCTGTATCTATTTAAATCTGTCCACGAAAAACGGAGCAGAAAAAAACACTGACTTAGAGAATGTTTTGCCACAATCTTTCCCACCGTGATTTTCTGATTCTTACCTCTCCTGTACTGTGTTTATTCTAAAATGTCCTACACCAGGATGCCATTGCCTCTTTCTTTGGTTTGAACCTAAGTTCTCAAAAGGCAAGTACTCTTCTGTTTCCCTGTTCTAGTCATGATGGCTCTTAATCAGTATTTCTATTATACCCATTTCTACTATATCCCCCCAAAATACCAAACCCAAACCTGTTTGAGTCAGCTATTTCTACACAGGAATACAAACACACATTATGGATCTTCATTCAGTGAAACTTGAGCTCTGGCTGTATCTGTAACATATATCACAGCATCCATACTGCATTGTTGCATGAGTGTTTCCAATATGAGTATAAACATTCCCAATGAAAGTTTAAATTGGAATTCACATTTAAAGGACTTCTACAAGCATCTTGTCCCATTAAAAAGAGAAAAAAATGCTTCATAGAACAGGGGATGTCTCTGCACATCATGCCACACCATTTTCAGATTCTCCTTAGATACACTTGAGGAACTTTCTTATACATATGTATATATATGATAAACTTGAAAAAGTATAATTTGAATGCAATTATCACTGCTCTGTATGGTTCATTAACAGAAAGGAAAACCAATTCTCCAAACTGCCAAGCCACTGCTTGTGTTTTCTTAAGCCTCATTTTAACTGTAATAGCATTATCTATGTTTCAAATCCCTATCTTCAACTCAATCTCTTTTATTTTTTTAAGTTACTGTTTTGAAAAGTGAAAATCAACATCTTTATTCAATCTGGTGTTAAGTTTTAATATATAACAAAGACAAAATAAGCCTTTGTTATTTCTCACATAATTTTCTTTGCATTTATATTCAACATATATTTGTGCTATTCTTCTAGTCCTTTATTTGACTGAACATACTATTAATTCTTCCTTTGAAGAAAAATGTTACATTTAATTTTATATATAGATGGCCTATGAGAAAGTCATTTTGATTATGGTATTTAAAGCACTTTGTTAGGGCAATGTATATTACTACAAGCTATGTTACTTTTGTTACCTGTTGAAGTTTTGAATCTAGAGAGCAACTGAGAAAACATTAAAAAAATATTTTGCAAAGAATTATTTGTTCACATTCTGTTTTAGGGCTGTACCAAGATTTTTACACCTTGGACCTCAGTGATGGCTCCAGGGTAGGTTACTGTTCATCTAAGCTAAACTGTTCCTATCAAGAGATTTTAGTATGCATATCACACTTTAAAATATATTTCACCCTATTTTATCCTTTTGCATTTTAAAATTGAACCAAAGACTTACTTCATGTAATTGATCTATAAATATCTTAGAATGAAACAGTGAACTCAACTGGAACCAATTTAAGGTTTTCTGTTTGATAAATTAAAAAAATCCCACCATACATAACTTATTTAAGCTATACTTCATTCCCATACTATTAATTTGAGTTACCTTTTTTTTCCTTTTCTCAAACCAGAACAAGATTATAAAAATATAAACCATGACAAATCCGAAATCAAGCCTTTTGGTAGAACCTGATAGTGAAACTGATTCTAATACACAACTACATTGATTCTGAAACAGGGTAAAGGATAGAAGATCTATTCAACCATTCACAACTAAAGGATAGAAGATCTATTCAACCATTCACAAAACTGAAAATATACATTATCAAAGCCATTTCATTTTAAGTCCTCAACCTTAAGGACATGTCAACCAACATGACATGAGCAGAAATTTTCATTAATTTCTCCATGGGTTTGAATTGTGGATTTTACTTAATTACAATCTACAGCACATAAAACCCAAAGAAATTAATGTTTAATATAAGCCATGAAGTCAGAGAAACAGAATTTAATAACTCACAGTGCGGTCATCTTCAGCTAAGGAAACTTTAGTGGCTTTATCATAGACAAAATCAGTTATACAGTCAAATGAACCAGGTGTTTGAACTTAATAAGCAAGCAGTAAACATACAAAGTTCACTAAATCTGGGTAAATTCAAGGCAGTGCATGCCCATTATGCTGAAAGCATGCATACTTGCACAAAGAAAATGAAAATGTTTGGAAGCCAAGTATTTGTTGCTATGGCAGAACTGTGTTCAAAGCCTGAAGATATCAAATAGTTTACAAAGGATTTTTTTAATAGACTTTTTTAGAACAAAAAATGGCACAGAATGGATGAGGATAAAGGTTATTATTTTTTTTCTAGTTTACTTCTGCAAGTCGCTTCATTTTTAGATTGGCAGAGTAATCCAGAATTCCAGAATTTCAGCACCTTAAGACCAGGGCTTCACAAATGACTTCTGTTTCCACATCTTTTCACTGCAAAATATCAGTGCCTGAAACCATCACAGTCATTCCAAATTTCCTATGGAAAAACAAATCTTGTTCCATGTATCTGATAAACTATCTGTATGCTGGGACTGTCCTTCCTTGTTTTGGTCATCTTCTCCAAATTCCAGCCTGCTCCTTCTGCCTTCTACTTTCTCCTTTACCCTTTTTTAACTTAACAGATTCAGCTGAGTTTCAACTCAGTTGTTTACACTAATTCAATCTCAGTTTAATATTATAAGAAAAAATTAAGCCTGTCTGTGACAGGAAAAAGAGAGATAAAAGAGTTGCAGAGAATTTGAGAAAAACACATCATTGATACATTTGATTTTACAAGCTTAAAGCCTCCAGCATTCTGTAACATGCATGTGCATAGTCTCTATGAAAACTGAAAATTAAAATAGTATGGATAATTTCATAGAACATTTACAAGAAACAAGTCTAAAGATACAAACCTTTGCTAGGAGCAAAAAAGCCGATGTGGATTACCTTTGACTTCTCTTTCACTTCATTGGCAACACATGATAACGTAAGGCTTTGACAGGAAAATAAAAGGAATTAGCAGCATGGTAACTGAAGACATGTTCCAACTTCAGATTCCAATTATAGCCCATATTGCTTAAAGCTAGGAAATGTGCAAACTTCTAACACAAATGAAGATGAGAAATTTAATGAAAAAGACAACATGACATGAGAAAACCACAGAAACAGCAGCTAATCAAACCTGTACAACTGGAGTGCAGAAGAATTATCAAGAGGCATAAGTTACTCACAAACTTGAAGTGCTGTGATGCTGAAAGATTTAAAATTAAACAACCTGCAAAACACAGATACATGTAAGGTTGGGGGTGTTGAGTAGCTAGCACTGTACTTTTTTTCCTCAGCTGTAACCTATGATGCCATCCAATACACACACCAAAGATTGCATGGGAGAGGGTCACCTCCTCGACGCACGGTTCTGATAACAAGCTGGGCAGTGCACCTTACAAAATTTCTTTCCTTCTGAAGATAAATAGCAACCACCATCATTAACAACAACCAAGCATAAGTATATCTAAAAGGAAATGTTCATTTAATTTGCTTTGAAGGTGCACTCTAAAATAATCTGCAAAACTTCCTACTTGACAGTGAGGTATCTCTCACTCATCTATAACCTCACTACAGAACAAAGCAGCCATAGAGAAGAATGAACTTGACACCAGGAAATGAGGGACCTGGTATGGATCATTGGTATTGTTAATTTTTGGCATGTGGAGAGCAACCACGATGAAGTAACATGGCAATAAGAATCATTTAATTTCTACAGGGAAAATGCAATAGAACACAGAAAAAAAAGGACCATACTCGGGTCCATCTGAATAGGAGGATCCACATCTCCGTGCAGAATGGAAACACAGGCTCTGCATCTGGGAGAGAACTGTGCAGGACAAAAGGAGAAGCTCTCACCTCTGCACAGCATAATGCCCAGTGTCACTGTAAACCAGGAGGGAAATTTGTGGAGGGAGACTGAGTTAATATGTCATCTCAGATGTTCTACAAGTCCTGTCTTTCCATGAGTGATTCCCTATTGTATTCATCTACTTGTTCCCTCTCTGTACTTTTGTAGATCTAGATGGAACTGAAAATCCTCTAGATTCATGCTTGAGGTGTTTTTACAGACTGCCTGTTAACTTCTAGAAAAACAAAAAGTTAAGAGGCAGTCTGTAAAAAGTTTCTCCCACTTGCTGTAAAGTGGGAGAAAACAATAAAGAGCTGCACTAGTTGTTTGTTGCTTGGAAGGAAATCGTTTATATTGAAGATTTTCTGCCAGGCTTTTAAAATAGTCTGTAACAAGCTCTCCTTTCGGCATTTCCACCACAGTTACTTAAACAAACTGATAATGTGTGCATATTAATGATTACACACCTTCACTGAGATCAGACAATTGGAACAGCTTTGTGTATTCAACACAGATGATAAACCCCTATAATCTAAGCCTTTGTGTATACTCTGTACCTGTTTTCCCACCATTGCATGCAAACATTTTTATGTAAAGAAATTGCAGCAATAAACTGTTTTTTAGCTAGAGTGAAACATCCTCCTTGACTTCCAGGCTTCACTGACTTGACAGATACGACCTTCTCCCTTTCTTCCTTCCAAAGCAAGTATTTCTCTATTTGATGAAACAAAAGATTGAGCAGAATAGGAAAATACTCTCCTCTGTAATTCTCTGCTGTGCAACTCATTGAATTTTAGAAACCATCACGGATTAAACACCCCCCCCCCTTTCCAGATGACAACATGTCTGTATTTAAAATGTAGCTTTAACTCCTAAAACATCACTAAGTCTTCTGTAAATCTTCTTTTCTTCAAACATTAATTTCCTCCAAGAGAGATTTAGAGTTTGCACTGAAAAATGCCAGTAGTAGTCTTGGAATATCTTGAAACACTTTTTCTACATCTATAAATCAATCATCTACAACATACAGGTATTTTAAAAAGACAATTTTAGGAAAATCTTATATTTTAGTGTAATTAAAATATAGTAAAACTTTCACAGCTATTTCCTTGAGGGTGCTTTAAACACCTTCCTGACATCTTTGGTTTCGAAGAACAGACTTTCAAATGTCACCTCACCCTTCCCATTTGGATCACCTCTAACTATGGAATGGATGTTTGTCTAACCTGAACAGTCAGCAAATTGTACCAATGCTTCAGCATCTTCACCACTAAAAAACTTTTCTTCAAACCAAATCTGAATCTCTCTTCCTGCAGTTAAGACCCATTATTATTTATCTATTTAGGATAAACATGGGAAATAGCTTACTTTTCTGTGAGAAAAAAATCAACTTTACTTTTACCATTTGAAGACTCTTATCACATTCCTGCTTCATCTTATCTTCTTTAGCCCAAATAATCACAGCTCCTTTAATCTCTCCTCCTGTTGCGTCTCGCAAATGACTCTCGGAGCGTCAAATCTGGAGAAAGACCTCCAGCTGAGCCCCTGTGACAGTCGACTGCGGGAAAAAGGCTGCTTCATGCATCCAGCAAAACACAAATTCATATTCTTATGTGCACAGGTTGCCTTACTGGTAATAATGTGTCATAATAGCTGGCATTTAGCTTGCAAGTGATAAGCAGTTCTCAGACTCTCCCACCCAAAGAGCTGTCATTTAGACAATTACTCCAGTCCTGGTGGAAGACCTACTCCTTTTAACAGATTACAACAAGTTCATTCTGAATTACAACCCTGGCTTACTTAGTTCCTTTCAGCATTAAGTCATGCTTAGTATGAATATATATACTCCCTTACACTTTCGTTTTGAAAGCTGGTGATTGGCAGCTCCTCTCTAAATAGAATTTCCTCTTCAGTTTTCATTACTCAAAGTTTAAAATTTTATTTACAAGGTTTTGATCAGTCTCACAGAATAACTTTTCAGCCATTTCTGTAAGAGTAGAAAATGTCATTTAGCATTATAAAGCAGAAAAAAGTCAGTACCTTTAATTTGGAAAAGAAAAAAAGAAAAAAATATGAAAATGTCTAATATTTATTAGTCTCTGCTGGAGTTCTCTGGGCAGTTGTGGGCTCCCCAGTAAAAGGGAGACATCAACATACTGGAGAGTTCAGCACAGGGCCGTGACGTGATTAAGGGACTGGAGCATCTCTCATACAAGGAGAGGCTTAGTGAGCTGGGACTGCTCAGCCTCACGGAGGGAAGGCTCAGGGGGGCTTGTGTCAATGTGTATAAACCCCTGATGAGGGTATTTTTTTTTTAATAATAAAATCATTATGGGGACTTATTTTGTTTGAGCTAAGTAGTGTCAAATACACTGCAATTAAAGATAAATGCACTTGATTGATAATCAGTAATATTTATAAATAAACTTCTATTCAGATATTAAGTATGACCCAGGTACAAAATCCAAACCAAACCAAAATATCCCTCGTAACTAGCTGAGCAATATGAAATTAATTTTCATTATTAAGCAACGTCTTGATAATTTTACTGAATTTTTTAAAAAGCTAAAAATTTTATATTCCTCTGCATCCATCTACTCTTATTGCTAGTTGGAGCTGTTGCAAATTATTCTTTAATAGGATATCCTTAGCTATTTTTATAATGTGCCTGAATAAATACTGAAGAAAAAATTTCAGTACTTGGAACATAAACAATTAAGTGTAATAATGACCACAGTTCACTGAAGTTTGAGCAACATCCTTTACATTAACAACAGGTATAAACTAAATTAATATTTGAAAAAATTGACAGGCACTGCCATGCTCTGCCTGGCAGGTTGGGGGAAGCACATGCTGCCCACTACTCAGCATGTCCTGTACTAGGCCCCCAGTACAAAAGAGAGAGCTCAAATCAAAGAGTGTGGCAAAGGGCTCTGGAAAGGGTTCAGGGACCTATGGTGAGGTGAGAATGAAGGCTTGTCTGTTCCAGGATGAGAACAAGCCAGGGGGACCCACCAGCAAACAACCACCCAATGGGGAGCCTTAGAGAAGGCAGAAAGAGATGTTGCCCCAAGACACACAACGCACACCAAGAGGTGATGGTCACAGGTCTCTACAACAGAGAGCTGGGCTGGACACAAGGGAACGGCCTTGGCCGTCTGTGTGTGTTATCTGTTCTTGCACTTGCCTGGAGGAGGCCATGAGCAACCTGAATAGACCTGTAAAATTATATTGATATAAATTGAGTGGGAATATCTTTATTTAAATTAATCTTAGTATTTAGCCCTGGTTTGAGAAGGAGGCTGAAAGTGAGGGAATTCTACATGTCATCTCAATGTTTTTTTTCCCCAATTCCAATTCCTTGATGCTATATAATCAGATATTTCTGATATATTGTATTCTATACAGTCTTTGAGATTCCCCTTTGAACAGGTTCACTTCCTATTTTGAAGTATTTTCATTGAAATTAATACACATTTTACATTCAATTTAAGATACATTCTTCCGTACCACATCTCACCATGGCCATTACATTTAAATATATTGTATTATTCTTGTTTCAAAACTTCTTTTTTAAAAAAATCATGCATACTTCTTTAAGATTTCTCCTCCTCTGTTCATTTATTCTTGATGAAATGAGCAAGAATCATAATTCCAGGTCTTTTTATTTTACTTTTCGAGGTAAAATGCATCATTTAAAAAGGAAATATAGCTCTAAAAGTTGCTGTTAAGGACCATAAAGCAGAGAAATAACATGTAGTTCCTTTGCAAGGTTTTTATCTTAACAGCATTACTAACTGTGACATTTATCCTGCTTAACCTCACCAAATGTACCCTAGGGAAATGTCAACAGAGTCTTATGGTTTTAATACAAATGAATTATCAAAGAGTTCGAATAATGTAATCATCTTAATGTATTCAGTTTTTATAATGAACATCTGTTATGGGGATAGAGAAGCAAAGTGACTGGTTAATGTAACAATTAAATAAACAATTAAATTGAAAATTAATAAAACTGATTTTACAATGTTAACTATTTGAGTAACAACCTGAAGTAAATGTTATTGAACTATTCCTTACATCCTTTATTTCTGTTGATACAATTTTTCTCTGATGGAATTTATATGTGCTTTCTAGATGCTTGTTATGGATATAATCCTGTTTACAAAGACAGCTTGCTCCCTGGATAGAAATCTTTTCCCTTGAGTGATGCATATTTTTTGTTCTTAAAGTTCCTGCCAAATCTCTTACTTTACATGCCGTTGCCAATAATCCTTTTGTAGTGTGTTTTCTGTCAGCTCCATTTATTAAGAGGGTTGTTTTCAAACATCCTGCTAGCATACATTACAATAATTCTGCTCTCATGGGAAGACATTCTCTAATTATCGAGATGGTCTAACAAATGCCTCTGATATTTACTGCTATTATATTTTATTCTGGTATTATACTTTATGACCTGAATATAAATTTTGGAAAATTTACATGAGTGATGCATAATTTTGCAGTCTATGCTCTTTCAAATGTTTTATGAGTAATTCCAAGAAATCATGAATATTTTTTTTAAGGAAATCACGCCATCATTTACATTTCAGAAAACAAATATCCTCAATTTTATCTGAGCTCATGAATGACACTTCACTCAATCTCCACGCTCTGAACCCTGTTCATACACTGTAACCAGTTTGTTCTTTTGCTCCTGAAATGCAGAAATTTGAATATATTTTAGGCATATTTGTCAGCTTGTCATCACACATCCATATAGACAGGACACTTTAAGTCCTCAGTATGCAAATCTGGTCTGTTGAAATTATACACTCAGGCATCCCTTGCCAGGTTGGTTCAAGGCTCGATTCATCTGCTTTTGTCTGATGCCGTTTGCTTGACAAGTACTATTTGCTGTTCACAACTTGTTAGATAGTGCAAACTGCATTCAGAATTATATTGCAATGCAAGTGAAAGTTATCACATAATTAAAGGTCTTAATTACTCTTAGATTAACCACAGAATCACAGTCACTGAGAGAAGTGAGTGACCACAACCTTGGCTTAACTGAAGTTTAGAATACGACACTTCTTACCACTACTGTAACACTTGGCTCTTAGATTGCTCACCAAAATCCACATTTTCAATGTGAATGACTGTGTTTGGTGTGTCACGTCCAGGGGGTTGTATCTCACTATGGTACACACTGTTTCTATAAGAAAAAAACAAAAATTCATAGCTGAATTTTGAAAGAAAACAGCTCTATGCTCTCCAGTCTTACACATTAAGCTCAGGTCTTCAAGGAGTTCTCCACCCCCTGTCAGGATTTAGAACTTATACTCAGCACTAGAGTAATTGCTAACTTCTTATTTAGCAAGAATGGCAATATACATTAAAAATCTAAATATGATAATGGTATTTTCTCTTTCTACATAGCAGTATTGTAGCCAAAACACGTTGGATACAGCAGGCAAGTTCAAATTTGATTTAAACATATTTTCTAGCTGTTCTAGAGAGTACTTTATACCATCCTAAAAATCTTCCTATTGAAAATATGACACAGGAAAGGGAAGATTTCAGCAACCACAGTTAGGAAGAGTATGATAATTATTTCTGAAAATCAGTGAAGAAGTCCCTTGGAAGTGAGGAATCCTGGCTGTACTGGTTGTTCGCCCTTCAATAGCCAAGGGAGTAACTGTGTCTCATACATGACAACTCTGAAACCCGGGCACACAGGCAAGTTTTCTCACAGGAAAAATCAGTCATTTCAGTCAACAGCTAATGTAGAAGTTGCTGCTGTCAAAATCACAAGAACATATGCATAATTTTCATTCTTGCATTCATATTCATCATTACCAAACAGATGCCTGTGACTCTGAACATAACATATATAGTTTACTGCCTGGTGGGTTTGCTTACTTCATTGAGGATTCCTGGTTGATTTTGGTTTTCCTTTCATTTCACTGTCCAGTTACCACAAACAACCCCAAATTTTACTGTACTACATAACACTTTACTTATCCCACAATTTGGTCTCAATCCTTTTCAAACCACTGAATCATCTAAACCCTTTCAGCATGACCAGTTTTGCTAAGGGAAAACAATAACATGCTTTTTCTGGGATATTCAGCACAGTTTTCCTCCTATAATCTTATTTTTCCCCTATCCCCAGACTATGCTGAACTATTTTAGGAATGGTGACACTGTGGTGATCCAGAGATCTGGGTGTATTTCATGTGATGCAGGAGACAAAGTCATCCAGGTACCAGGTGTGGTCTGAGCATCGCTCTTTCCTCTCGGGTAGTATGGACCTGGAATAATGAGGCAGAAAACTTCACCCAGGGCACGATGTGAAATAGAGGCAACCAGTGACACAACAGTAACAATCTTGGGTATGAAAAGAGGTAAGAGTTCAGATAAATCTTTCTGGAGTATGTGAAAGCACTGACCGATTGCTGTCTCTTCGCATACAGGCAGAAATTGGAAGGATTACACTTCTTGACATAAAATGCCTATATCCTGCCCCAGTTACACCCTTAATGCCTTTTGTGAACTAAGTCTTGGTCTTTTAAAATTAATTATCTTTAATTACCAGGTTCACTCTCTGTCCTCTGAAAATTGTCACTTCATTTGCTTTGTTCTAATATTTGCTTACCTACCCAGTTAAACATGACTTTTCATAAAGAAATTCTCAGTTGTACAGCAGGGTATTTCCAGCTAATTTCCTTAATACCCAAAGGATGCACATAATCTGGACTTTGAGAAATGAGTATTAATTTTTTTCTTCTGTATATTCCCTCCTTTGATCTTAGTTATTTTTACAAGGTCAGTTCTAAGCAGAACTTCATACATTTTCAGAACTTCCTCTAATTTCATTTTTCTGTGTCCTTCAGCATTAGCAGTCAGAGGTAAATGGTAGCTCAGCTTTTTTTTCCATGCATTATTTTCTACTTCTCAGAGATTTCAGTGCTATGTTCCCTGGAGTTTCATTTTGCATGCCAGAAACCAAGATTACTTTGACATAAAACTACCTCTCCAAATCTCGCCTTTGCATGGCTCCTTGAGTTACTCATTTTCATTTTCATTAATATTCCATCTATATGAACCAGCACATTAGATTTCAGTAATGCATAGAAAATCACAATTGGTGTCACCTGCTTTGCTTCTGCACTCTACTGTTTCTGTTTGTTTCTTCTCTTTCAATATATCCATTTTAATACATTAACACAGAGTCTCTATTTTCCTTCTAATCTGATTTCTGTCTCAGATAATACATTCCTGAGTAAAATTAAATCACCTTGCATGTCTTAGCTCAGTTGCCACTCGAACTCTGCTCCTCTTCACCATCCCCTCTCCCCAAAACAGGTCTTGAAGGCATTACAGTTCATGCAGACCATGAAATAGACTGCTATTCAGAAAGGATTTGTGGTGAAAGCGATAACTATTTGCCCTGCTAAGTTTTGTCCTTTTATGGTTTGCGTTTAGTGAACGCTTTAAATGCAGAAGGAAAGGATCTCCAAGGTTCTGACAGATGAATTAAATTATTTTAAGGCTTGATAATTTGAAAAATCCAATATTTTAGCTTATAGTAAAAATAATAACTTGGTGGTAATGTTCTGTATAATGGATTATTATATAAAAAATAATGGCAGAAAATCAAAGAATTCTATTCATAATAATGAGTCTGCAACATTAATTGACATTCAAATCTTGTTCAAACATTGGCCTATTGAACTGTAAGTCTCTCTATTTAATTGAGTTTAATGCTAAAATAAAGAAGATATTTTAATTTTAGACATGGTCACAGAGAAACCCCTAAATTAAAGTGATAGTCTGAAATCTCATGGAATTTAGAAGCAAGTTTTTCTCATCTCAGTAAAACTGATTTTGCAGGACCTGCTCTTTCTGAGGACCTGATTACCTCGATACAATTTTCACTGTTGTATTTTGCATATTTTTTAGTATATTTTTACTATATTTTTTCCTTCCTTCCTTGAATTTTCTTTCTAAACTCATGTATGAAGTTAAGCACGATTTCTAAAAAAATTATGAAGAAAGTAATTTGCTTTAATCCTGCCAAGTCTATGAAAGGAGGGAAAATCTGAGCACAGACTTTTTACCCTTCTTCCAGAGCAGAGCTAATGAAGATTTGGCAGGAGGAACAGCTTTATCTTTACAAAAAAGGTTCCCTTACAGACCTATATTTTTTACTTACAGAGTCATCCAAAGTTCATCCCTTAATTTAAGAAGTCTTTTCTATAAATTTATTCACATTTTCCATATTAATCAGTTCAATACAAAGACACTTATGTTCCTGGGTTCTGTACACACTCCTCCCCATAAATAAGGTGTCTCAGAGACACAGACACGTTCATACTCTGCAAATACACAGAGCATCACAGAACGCACGCGCCAATAAATCGTTTGGAAAATGCTCTTTGAAATGTTGTACAACTGTTTCTAAAGTGTTAGACACAAGAAGATGAAACATTCAGCAAAACCCTATGAAATTGTGAATAAAAGTGTTTCATTTTCATACTGGGAAAATAATCAGTCACTAAAGCTCCTATGGACATTTTAATTATTTTGACTAACATAACTATTAAGGACGTGTGTATTCTACTGTCTTCCACAGAAAGTTGGACTTTATTCCAAGTCCTTCTCTTTGAAACAATACAGAAATTTGTCTTACAGCTGAAATGGTTCCATCCCCCACTCATATTTATTCCATACTCTGTCCTGCTACCCCTCACAGTCCTGTTAGTCATAGCAGCGGAGCAGGATGCAGAACAACAGGTTCCTCTTGGGCTACCAAGTTGTTTGAGTTTCTTTTTCTTTCTGCAAAGGCTTTTGTTTAAAAAAATTACACAGCACATTTGTTCACAGGTGGGTAATTCCACTCAGTTACTCTGTTTACCAAAGCCACCGCGCACCATTTTGTGTCCTGGCTTCTCATATATTTGTCTGACAATCGGGAAGGTTAAAACAAAGGTCAGCCTTTGGGATCTGGTTTTTTTTTGCTTTTCAAATGGAAATTTGTCAGAAAGAACTGATATCATTTTTGGATTTGGCACTTCAGAGATTTGTAAATGACTTCTATGCAATTCAGTCACTTAACCATTTAATGACTCACTTCCAGTGGGAAAAATTTCTAAAAATCAGGAAACAGAGCACTCCAATTCTTCAATAACAGTGGAAAATATTGTGAAGGACTCTTGGATTTTTGTGCATGCTGTGCCTATCACATACACACAAAATATGCCACAACTCAACAAAACCCCACAACTTTTGAATTCAGCAACACTGTGGCTACAAGTAGCCCATCAGAAGGATCAAGTAAAGCCCTTCATACACCACGAGAACTGGCTTGCTAAAATAAGTATCAATCATAGCTTCTGTCAAGAAATTGATTTATGATGCAGAAACAAACATGCAAAACTTCCGTGCATTTCAGATCCTACTTCTGAAGAGATAAATTGAACACTGGAAAGCAATGTTCTTAAAACAAACTAATTTCTAGTATAATAAGGCACAATTAAAATGTCCATATATATTAGATTACGGAACATATAATTAATACATTTCATTCTTACTATTAGATATTCTTTTATTCGCAAAGTCTCAAACCTTTGAGCAAAGAGAAAAAAATTTCTTTTCAATCACTGATAAACAGATAACTAGAAGAAATCTCAGCTTGAAATATGATTATATACTTTTACAAGAGGCTGTATACCTAAAGAATGAGAAATTAATTGCAGAGAAAGAAAGGTAGGCTTTAATTTTTTGAAGCACAGGATGAGGCAAAGTTTCAGAGACTAAGCTTGAAATGAGAGCCTTTTGTAGTACAAAAACATGATGAGACAGCCTTTCATAGCATTTCAAGCTTTTCCATAATATATTGTCATTGTAGCCAAAGAACCCGTCATATATGATAATTTTCACACAGTTTTGAATAAGAACCTCAAACAGATCAAAACGAACTTTCAAGTTGCTTTGTGGTTTGTAAATATATTTAGAAATTACTTTTTATCATAAACAATAGCACTCTAAGCACTTCAAAAAGAAAGCTCTTTATGTTACCTAACGAAAGTAATGTTATTTACTGAGAATAGTTTGCAACACTTACAGTGGATAGAAACATTTATGTAAACAGCAAAATACTGCAATGACTTTCTAAAGCATCCGTGTACAACAACCATATTGATTAAAGTGACTGTGGAATTTTCCATTTCATTGCTTTTAGTTCTCTTAATATAATGAAAAAAAAATCATAAAATCATAGAATGCTTTGGTTGGAAAAGAGCTTTGAGATCCTTGAGTCCAACGTGACTTCTTAAAGATTTGAATATATGTAACTGCATCATTTGCTCTGATGAATAACCTAAGGAAAAAGACTTCAAATCTTCCTGATGCTGCTCCTCATTATTCTCAGAACAGTCACCATTTACAGGCTGCACATTGCAGTTTAATATATGAGCAAAGGTTGGCAGTAAAATATATCACTAAAACCTGTTGTATACAGAACATCAAATGAAAAAGTTATTGTAGGAATGGCTTCTAAGGAAGACAAAGCCAAGGCTGACACCAAGGGAGGTAGTGTCAAATAAAAATGGGACATATCCCCAAGGATATTCAGATTAAGAAAGTCAGTTAAGCTGTTTCTCTACCCAAATAATAAAGAATAGTGAAATTTTCCTTTATTATTCCATTTTCTGTACTGACTACTCGCTGCTTTAACACACTGCTGCTTGGCCAGTCTGTTCTCATGGCTCTGACTTAGTTAGAAGGAGACTCAACTCCAAAGATGCTCTGAACCCCAACCTGTCACTATTTGGTAATTTAGGAGCTAGACTGAAAAAGTGAGTGTTTTATATATTGACATTTGGAAAATGGAACCGAGACATCTCTTTTTCACAGAACTATTCTCACAGAACAAACATAAGCACATTGTGTGCACAGAAACATACAACATGATTCACTTTGTGTATGTGCGAGACTGCAAAGTGCTTTTCTTTATTAAAAATTTCATAAAAGCTGATTTTTTCCCCATTACGACCAGACCCAAATCCTTATTTCATTTCATGACAAATGTTGGAGGAATTTGCACTCTTGGATTCCCCTAAAAGCTGTACGTTGAAAGACTGTGCTAACCATATAATCTTCATCACTGCTATACAGGGAGGTCTTATTCATTTTAAATCATACAGATCCCAAAACAATAATCCAAAAGGCAGACTTAACTGAGTTCCCTTGGAAGCACACCACTCAGATTATTTTCTCTAAATCTCCAAGGCCATTAGCAGAAACCTGATAAATGAGAAACAGTACTGAATAATAAAAAAAAAAGTTACTGCAAGGCTATAATTTCATTTTATAGAATTTTTCTAATATTTTAAGTTTTTAATAGAGCCAAGAATAACTGAGTCATATTTCATTATATTATTGTGCTTCGAGTATTCAACCTCTTTTCATTTCATTAATGGAAAGTATTCTTCTCTTCTGTGAATACTATTAGCATTGTTATTTTATATTTTTCCCAGTTTTTGTAGTTCAACTATGTTTACATAAACTATCCAAATAACTATCAGTTTTACTTATGTCATTTTAGATACTTCTGAGTGTTGCTGGATATTCCAAAAATCATATTTTCAAATCGATATCTACATTTATAGCAGAGGTATATATTCATTAAAGAAAAATCACACACACTCAATTGTTCTTGGCTCAGCAGTTCTGCATGTTTGCACACAGAGAAATACGCCAAACTAATGAAAGACAAATCTAAATAAACACCTCCTTTCATAATCCGTCCTGTGCAAAACAAATTTCTACCAGGAGCAACTCCAAAAAGTCTCCCATTTGTTCCCTCTATCAGCATAACTGAATTTTGAATATTCATTTGTAAAGCACACTTGTCTTTGTAAGCAATACTCCCTGTTCTTAGTGAATATCGAACTATGTAACAGGGTTCCTGCTACAAGCAAGCAAAACTTGGCTTTTACCAGGTGGCACTGGGACAAAGGTTTTCTCTGATTTTCTCTCCCATCTCAGACAAAAAATGGAGGTAGATAAATATTTCTGTAAGCTTGGGAGGATGGAGGTGGTTGCTGAGCCTGGCCAGTGTCCAGCTGATGCAAATCAGACAGTTTATACAAACCAGCCCATTAATGATTGAAGAGAAATTTCCACTCTTTTCAATGGAGGGCACCCTGTGCCCAAAGGTTTCACATTTTTGCTTTCTACTCAGCATTGCTTCCATTATTCAATGTAGTTAGCATGGTCTCATGAAATTTGAATTTCACCTTTGAGAAAGGAAATCCCCTCCTTGTCCATTTTATTAGAAAAATACATAATTTTGCTGTCTGATATATTAATTCATTTATTTTTCCTAACATTTGATCTGCTTTTAAGGTCTCTCTAATAATAAAACCAAAAGCATCTTAAAACTAAAACTGCTTGGTAAAATACAGATTTACAAAATATTAGTACATTCCTTTTCTACCACAGCCCTAGTAATTAAGAATTGGATAGCACTGAATTCGCTTGTCAAGTCTAGCTACAAGCTCTTACATATACAGTTCTTCTAGAGGAAAAAAAAAGTATCAACATTTTATAATCTGCCTCTTCATGGACTCAACCTTCATACTGAAAACAATTTTATTCCTTCTTGAAATGTGAATCGTGTCCTAAATCCCATGCCACATAAATAATACCTCCTGGACACAGACAGATCAAACATAAAAAGTCTAAGCCTTAATCCTCATCCCCAGACAATGCAACCAAGTTTAGAAAGCAAACATATTGTGCCTGAAAAAGGCTCGTTCTGCTCCAAAGTCAGCAATATATAACCATCATTGTTGCTTCCATACTAGTTTATCCCTAATTTTACAAAAGGATACTTGTGGTACATGACAATGATGTGTTTTTAACAGGACTACAAGTTATTTATAAAGGTAATTACCTTTAAGATGTTCACCTAAAATGAGAAAATGCTATTTTTACAGACTTCTTCAATTTGTTACTTGAGAATGCACACAAATGCTTGCATTTACTCTCACTTTTCACGTGTCCTGCCACCTTCTTTGAAGTAAAATGTGCTGCATATGTTTCGAGCAGCAAAGAGCTGATCTTTCAGGTCGTTTTAGGAGCTTAAAAGCTTTATTAAAACCTCATTAAGAAAAGTAGCAACAATTCTTTGCTAACACCATATTGCAAATGAAGAATATTAACATTCAGAGGTGGATTAATCTTGTGCAGGGTGTTTAGGAATGCTTAATGCAATTGGTTTTTGCTTGAGAGTCAGTGCTCCATTCCACATCACATTTTTTAGTAAGACAATGACTATTCCTTACCTAAAGAGCAATTGCAGATCCACAATTTCAATTCTTCCATTTCCCTTATTTAGAGAAAGTACTAAAAACAGAAAATATAGGCAACCCCCAACTGTCATTAAGAGTGAAAGGATGTGTATAACTAACTTATTTGAATCTTAAAGCTCTCCACCTGCACTCCATATGTCTGTTATATGATTATTTTATAAATGCCAGATATACACCTATTTCTCCATAGGTGAAATATCTTTCACTCTGTCGGAGCCATAAAAAAAATCAAGAATCACCCATCAAGGAGCTCCCCTGTTTCTACTTTCCTAAGGAGAAAAGGTGATCCAGTCACCATGTTTGAAAGCTGTTATTCAGATTGCAGAACCCATTGCACGCTGTGGTCAGCTCTGTCCCTATGTTTATACCTTGATTTTCTCCCAGAGGAAACACACACTTAGGCATGCTCTGAATTTACATCAGAAAAATGTGGGACGTACTCCCTCGTCCTGAGTTCAGCCACGTTCTTTGTAAAGCATCCAGTCACTTTTCACCTTGCTAGCAAATTTGATTTTGCTTAGGGAGGATTTTTATATGCTAATGGTGTATGTAATAGTTTTCAGAATACAATAGGACATATGGGAACAGCAACTTAATGAATTTCATAAATGTAAATGCTTATCACAAACAACGTTACAGAGCTTTGAATCTTATAACTTTATCTTCTCCATTGTTAGCTGTCGATGTGCCTGTGAATAGATTTTGAATTCTAAAGTTTACATTTTTACATTTTCCATATTAAAGATTAACAGTATGTGACCCCAATTGACAATACAACATGATCTATCACTACTGTTGAAGTGATTTGTTGGACAGACTGAAGAAAATCTAGTTATTAGTAAAAAATAATGTCTTCTTCCCCCCACACCTTATAAAAAGCCTTGTAATTTTCGGAGTCCTACTTACTCTTATGTTTTAGCTTTACTTATTGTAGAACATGAAAGGATGGGAAGATAAATTTTCAAAAGATTTTTCCTGCGGTAATTTCTTACCACACACTGTAGGTGGTAATTCAGAGTGTCTAGACTAAAAATGAGATGTTATCTCGAGGACTCTAATAAAAAATATCTGTGCAGGCCTGTCTGTGCTTCCAAATATCTTTTTAAAAGGTAGAAATTAATGCTTCTTAGTATGCTGTCATCTTTGACTCTCTTTACATTTCTTTGGGGCAATTAAGGACACTTCCTCAGGCAGAAAGAATTACTGCCTGTCCCCTCCAGACCTCCTCTCCATTTTTTAAAAGTATAAAAATACTGTTTTCAAGAGTCAAATTCTACCACTGGGCAAAAGACTGGTAAAATACGAATTCATTAATTATGCCTAAAATTCGCAGATATGAAAAGTACAAAATTTTCAGATGAGCTCAAAAAGATGAAACCTTCTCGTGGAGTTACATGATAATCTTTTAAATTTTTTATTCTCCTCTTAATTACCAGTACATTTTAATATGCAAAAGTGAAGTGATCTCCGGATGCTCTGCAGATACTCTTTTGCAGGTGAATTTGTTGTCTGTTTGAACTGTGTGTGTTATTTGCCCATTTTTTACATAAATCTTTCCCCTGACATCTTAAGCATCAAAGAAGGTTATGTATTAGAAGAGGTGATCACCACCTTTGAACAAATACAGACATGAGCTGATAGAAAAAAAATGAATATTGGGGTTTTTTGGGGTGAAAATTGAACACTGCAAATTGTCAGTAACTTATTTCAATGAGTATGTAAAGATGCAATGAGAAGATATAGGGTATAAGACTAAAGGGAGATAAAAATATTGGCCAGTCACCTGCTACAAAAATCTTCCTACAATTCCTTTTATAAAATTTAATATATATAAAAAAAATTGTAACAAGATAAATCAGTGCCTTGGATTTTATCATAGCCTGTTTTTTAGCACTGTTTTTCTGGTATCTGCTCACTCTGCCTGTAATGTCACAACTCTGTCAGCCATGCTAAAGGGAAAAATGACCAAAAAAACCCCCAAATCCTGGTAATACCATAACATAATGGCTGACTCAGAAATTAAGATCTAGTTTTTGTGGAAGCTCTGAATACCAAGCTGTGCTAAGAGCTCAACCCTTGGACTACTCTTGCAACCAGCAACACAAAGTGCAAACACTAAATAAATTAATAAGCACGGCCTCTAATAAACTACACCTGTTTTATTGCAGTGGGTTAAATTGCAGCTACTCCCTTTTGATAAAAATCAAATTTTTGAGAATTCTATCAAAATATTTCTATTATAAAAAAAATTTCTACCTCCATCTTATGTTATTTGTTTTCACTCTCCTTTTATATAGAAAAATAATGATACTGACTACTTACAAACATGTTTCTCTAAAAACGTATGGCAATATTTACAAAATCAGCAATTTTTAATGCAGTTTGGTAGATGAGTTATTGTTTTGTGTTTCCTAAGGTCTCATTTTGTGTTGTGATAGGCAATTAAACAGCTGGCGTATTTCAAACAAAGTCATGGTTGATGAGACATCTGTGTAACTTCGTCACAATATCAAACTATGCAAACAAGCACACAGCAACAGCAACAATATTTTTCTAAATTTAGCTATGTGATAGATTTATAATGCATCCCACAGAATTTAATTTCCTTAAGATTCAGTAACTTATTTGGATTTCTTATCTGTACTAAACAGTTGCCTCTTGTCTTTAGGGACTGTCAAGAAAGCATTGCGTACTTAGAATTTCCTCCTCAAAACAATATCTAACTGATAGGTAGCAGGAATAAATTTGAAAAACAAGTTTAAGTAGCAATTCAAAACACCAACTCAACTCAAATATATAAAATATTTGCTTTGTACAACTTTTCCTAACAGTTATAAAAATACTCTTTTTAATTAAATGACCCCATCAAGCCAAGACATAAATCCACATCGTGCCCACTGTACAATTGTTTCTGTGCACTTAAACACAAAGGAGATCCTTTCCATTGGCCTTGAGGGTCAAGTGGCAAACACCCTAAAACCTGACTATTTCTTTCACTGAAAAGTTCAATGTCAATAAGCTTCTGTAAAATAATGCCCAGGCACCTGACGTACGTGTACATTGTTGGTAGAGATATTTTGAATTTATCATTATTATGCACATTATTTGAGAATATATTTTCTTAGAACAAATAAGATATTGGCTATCATCTTGCATGCAATATATAAAGAAAATATTGTGTTTACTCCACATAAGCCTCAGTCACGTTGCTGTACACAGATACTCAAGAGGCAGCTTTCACACATTTACAGAGCTGTAGCTGTCTGGAGCACAGCAAATGTACACCTGCTTCTCTACTTCTCCCCAAAGGCTTTGTAAAGGTTGGTTGTATTGTTATTTTTTTCATAAACATGCAAATCTCCAGGTGCTAAGGAAGCAGGGGTTTACACACACCCCCCAATCTCTTCCTCGGTGTATACCAACACAAATCACTCATTTAGCTTCTCGGCAGCTTTAACTTATAAGCTAAATTTCTAAATAAAATTCCCATTCTCTAATCCGATTTTTCCAAACACTTAGGTGGTACAGTTTGAAATAAATAAAAATTAATTCAACTTAATTTAATCCATTCTAATGGGTTTATATCTGGATAGCAGAATGATCAAGTTTTAGGTCTTCACTACTTGCCATAGCTTTATTCACCAATGTGCAACATTTGTTTTGTATGAAAACAGCATTTATTATTACTCAGCTTGTATATCAGTAAAAGCAGCATTACTGATATATTCTAAGTTAAATTTTTTAAAAAGGTTAAATTCAAACAGATAATTAGGCAACCACTCAAGACATAATTCTGTTAAGCCACTTGAATTCAAGATATTCTATTGTATTAATTTCTTTCCACTGCAGTTTCTGTTACTCTCACAGATAGGTTTACAAGAACTAAAAAACAAAACCTCTGAACAATTTAGTAAAAAATGCATAGAACCACACTGACAGTCTAGAGAGTCAGCTCTCAAGAAAGCCAGACAAACCCCTGACAAAAAAAAAATAGAAAAGATATCAGGATAGCAAAATTTCTCCAAGTTTTTTTTCTTTAATTCACAACTTATAACAGTTCCATTACTAATCATATGGAAAGGAGAAAATTGTGAGCTTGAGTTCTTAGTATACTTTGAAAAGGTATGAAAATCAATTTCTGCTTCCAAAAAAATCAAGGTCAATCATGTGCAGAACTGTTTTTCCTACTTCTTTGATGCTTCCTATGTCTCCTTCTCCATGAAAAAAGCGTTACTAGGGGGAGTCTCATCACTGCTGTTCATATCTACCTGCATAATCCTCTCATTAAAGGGTTACTAAGGTTTACACTGTATGGAATAAATTTTCAAACTTGCTTCAGTTAAAGAATGAACAGGTCCACTGGGAAAATAGATCATAGTTTCTGCTCCTTAGATCACCAGCCCTGAGATGTAGCTAATTTTGAAGCTTCTTCATCTCTCCTGAAACAAAATTATGCAGCAGGATTACAGTGCTAAGCTTCAAGTGCTGTTCAGCATATGACAGATAATATTGTTTTTTGTGCTTACAATATCCACATAAAGCACAGGAGTCACATTTTATCAAATTATCTGCTTTGGGTTTCTGTGGTAATATTTTACAACTGAAATAGCATTTAATTTCAAGTTAACTAATACTAGTGCAACTTCTATGGAATGTCTCATTTTTCCCCAATAATACTCACTACTAAAGCCATCCTCAAATTATAAATAAACAAAAACCTACTTTGTAATTATATCAGCAAGATACAAATATTAATTCCACTACCCTGTAGTGTAAATATAAATAAAACTCCCCTCTGGTATATTCAATTAATTCTATTGAAGAATAAGATCTCTATAACTCATCCAAGTTAAAAGCCTATCTCATTAATGTTATTTGCCTAAAGAATGACAGCAAAGCACACTGGGATGCTGAAAGGTGATAGTTAAGATATGCATAAACAGTGGTTGGTATTCCACACTACATATTCTCATTGCAGAATAAGACTCGATGTCTCATATTTAATTTATTATGACTATACTGTTTATAGGTAGATTCTTATCTCAGTAAGGTAAGAGAAGTTAAAGAAAGTTAACTTACTTAACTGAGTTAAATGAGAGACAGGAGAATGAAGTTTCAATATCTATAATTTGGTTATTAAACTTCACTTTAGGCTATGAGGTATTTCAACAACCATTGTGTATTTTATTTTTATGCTGGTTTTATCTCTGACTTTAAATGGGATGTGAGACAACCATTCTATCTTTTAAACTTTTATAGCTATTCCATCGATCTCCAAAACCTTTTCAGCTGCAAATCTGAACATAAAAATTTTTGTCCAAATCAAATCAGCTTATTTTATGATTATTTACATAGTCAAAGTTCCCAAGAGTGCTTCAGTAACTAATTAGCAGGAAACACGCTGAAAAGGGTAATAGATATGGGATATTAACCCTTTTTCTTCTATGATACCAGTTCAAGTTTATTTGTTATTAAAGATGAGAAAAAGATGCTTTGTTCTTGTTTTTTCCCTGATCTAAGATAAAAATTGTTAACTGAATGTCTGGTCTCAGTGCATTTCTTTCCTAGGCATTAATACAGAAATCGTTTCAACTGACTTTCTAAAAGAAAGCACCAAAGAAACAAACAAATGAAAAATTTTGGACGCATATTCGGCATTTATTCTGCAAAATATAGAGGATATCATACAGCCTGAAGACTTTGTGGAATTAAGTTACTTGAAACTGATGTTATTGTCAGAAAACACCACTTTTGGCTTGTGCTAACCTGAATCGAGGCACTGAAAGATGACGACCTGTATCGTATTCTCTGAATATGAGCAACTGTTTAATGCCATTTAGGAAAAAACCCTGCAATTATTGAAGAAGCAAAAGGCCCAGACAAAACTCCCCAGACAAAGCTCCCCAGAACGTGAGTTAAGAATTTTTAAAAGCACTTACTCTACCAAATGTCATTACCAGAAAAAAGATAGTTGAAGTTTTTACAGTAGTTACTAGAAAGCAACAAGATGCTTTGATAGTTATGAACGTAGAATAAATACCTGGGGCAAAAAGGGAATGCAAAGGTATTCATTGAACATAACACATATTTTGATTAGAGAATGGTAAGAAATAGAAGGTATTAATCATAAAATTACTAGGCTGAAATACAAGGTAGCTTCTGGAGGAGTATTTGCAGAAGGTGGACAGTTTGTTTTACGCTCACAGATACTTAGTGAAGAGGTTTGTCAGTAGCACTTCCGCAAGGCCAGCTGTGCCAAGACAGCAGGCGTGCACAGAGAGGCAGGACTCACCCATCTGAATTAGTGATCCTAGCTCATTTTGAATAAAATTTGGTTCAAATTCTGATCACTTTCAGTTTAGGTCAAGTTATACTGTCACCTCTTCTTGGTACCCTGGAACCATTCCAAAAACGCTCTCACAGAGAGCAAAGAGAAACTGAGTTCTTGATATCTCTGCTACCTTGGCAGAAACCTACCAGCTCCTGTTTCAGAACAGGGCATTTTAGCAAGCAGGTAGGTCTATGTCCCTCCAGGGACAGGCACCCTCCAGTGGAGGATAGCAAGGCTCCATCTGTATGGATCAGTTTTGCAAAGGGCCACGTTACACATGGCTGAAATAATTTTGAAATCAAAGACAGATTGAAACAGATTTTCTCTCAGATTGCTGTCTCTGAACAAATGCATCATGAAAGCTTCCCTCACTTTTCACAGATTAAAATGAGATTGAGCCCACAGACTAAGATCACAAACCAGCTGTCATCCCTACTCCGAGTGCAAGATGTAGCTGTGCTTTCATAGGAGCAGCAATGCACTCACTGCAGTCATGGCAGTACAGACAGCAAACTGATAACCTGCTCAGGAAAAAGGTATCATTCATGTACAAAGAAATCAAAGTGGAAAATAGTGCTCTATTTAATAAGTGATACAGGAAGGAGAATAGACTGTCATTTCACTGGGACAGTTATCACAAGGCATGTGATTCTGTAGTATATTCAGATTTGTCTTTATATTTTTATGTCCCCATGGTCTGCTTCTCCTTTTTGAGATTTCTGTTTCCTTGTTCAGCTATCTTGCTACAATTGCTCTTACTTTTCCCTCCTCAGAGTATGCACTATTATTTACTTATTAATCTTCAGTTTCCTGAATGTGAACCTTAATAAATAAGAAATTAATGCAGAGCAAAACCAGAGGTGAATAACTGATGAAATGTGTTATCTTTTATTTCTCTTTACATCTTTCAATTCGGTCACTACCTCCTCTGTTATAATGTCACTGCTTTTGAGAGTTCTTTAAAATCACAAGAACAGACCCAGAGAAGAAAGATGCCATGTGGAAAACAGAAACATGTCTCCCTCAGGCAGTATATTAAATATTGCTTTTCCTTTTTTGATAAATATCATTTATTCATAGACAAAGCCACTTAAATAGATATTTCTTAACAGAAGCTTTTATTTCCCTTCCTCAAGAATGAAAGCCTTGCACTCCGTTTGCAAAGCTGTCGTAGAAGGTTTCAGTAAAGCCAAAGGAAATTTAAGAAGCTCTTCCAGGCAGGGAGTATAAGGCACTAAGACTGAGAGTTACTAAGTGGTTCCTGTTTGGGTGACGAGCTTCTCATGACAAACTGCCCTGGAGGACAACTTGGAGAGTCAAAGATAATTCGCAGAATCCCTCTGACAGAACACTTCTGAGTGTAGGGGTGAAGGACAAGAGAAACCTTCCTTCAGATCCCCAACAGGGAAAAATTCTTGAGAGGGGAAAAGCTTCTAGCACAGCAGTTTGACTACTGGTTTTGGCCAGACTAGCAGTACAATGCATAACGTACACTGATAAAGAAAGCACTACAATTATTTTTGGCACAGATGAATTGAACAAAATGAAGTCCAGCCACTCTTGGTGGACTCTCTAGGAAGGAACCAGGTGTTAACCTTCATTCTCCTACATAATCCATGGAAGTTCCCTGACCTATAATTTAAAGTTATATAAAAAGATTAACTATGAAAGTTATTAAAGTGTAGTAACCTGCACTGAAATGAATGCAAGGCACATGATTCTATGATTCTATCATTCTTTTTGAAAATGAAAGGACCAGAGAAGAGTTTCTGATTCCTAATATGTTCGCTCAATCCTTCTGTCTGACAGGCTCTTAAAAGGAACTCTTAATATCAAAGTTAATTTCTACTCACGACTGTACAGTTCCATTTAAGTGCTGTACCTGCCATCTTTTTGTTAGGGTGAGGATCAAGAAAACTGAAATCTCATTGAGTATTCCTGTATTAGGACCTCCTGAGACCTCAAGATAATAGAGACAAGTTTTACAGTTTTACTTTTCTATGAAATTCAGCCTACTCGACTAGAAAACCTCAATAGCAGAATGCTGTTTTAAGGGTGTCTTGTGCCCTTGTGAGGTAAAGATGTTTCTGAAAGAGTGAAGAAGCAGGAAATGCATGCTTCAAAAAATAAAATGAAATAAAAAACATCTCTCCAGTCAGAGAACGAGTATTTACTAAAATGCTAAGCATCACAGATAACTGAAATGGAGTATTCTTTGATTTAGGATGAATACACGGAATTTGGAAACTGCTTAGAACGTAATGACTTCTGATGTTAAAGCCTGTTGAAGTAACCTCTGAGATGAGGTTATACAGTGTTTCTGATATACATTTATCTTTCAAAGATATAGTCTCCAGGTCTTATTATTATCTTAGAGTTCCTTAAGGTTCTTGAGAAAAAGTAAGAAAGGTAAGCTTTCATGAAGGACTAAATCCATTTGGGGAGCTTCTTGACTCCGGATCTGCTAAGATCAAAGTTTCTTCCTTTCGGTTTTCATTCCTTGTCACCTACAACACTTATACTGAAAGATGCCACAACCCCACATCAACGTGGCCCTTCGTGAGCAGAACTGAAATCACGCCATTTAAACTTTTAAAGTATATCAAATAGGGAGATAGCCTAAGATTATCATCTAAAGCACACCAGATTTTAAATTAAAAGGATTCTATTCTACCACACTTAAAATCTTTATGCAACAAAAGGACTAATTTAATCTTCTTTGTACCTCAAGATTCTGTTTTTATCTGTGGTCCTTTGATGATTTTGGTTTTGCCCATCCCATCCAGAACATTCAAGCCCCGCCAGGAGCACAAAAACCCAAAAGCTAAAGACTGGGTGCTTTCCTACAGGGTCCTGCTCATGGGTAAATTTCTCAAAAGTCAAAATAACTGCCTCTAGCTTTCCAACCTCAACTCCCAGACAGAGCTTTATTAACAATCCATCCTGTAGTTGAAGCATTTAACGTAGCATTTAGAATCTTAAAACCTTAATTCATAATAACATCTTTACATAATATCTTTGCTTCATCTCAAGAAAACAATTACTTAAAAAACATCAATTAAGAATTTTTTAAAAAGTTTCTGTCATTTTTCTATTAAGGTCAAGTGGAATTTAGTATACTGATAGGTTTTGTATGACGTGACAGAGACTAAAGGAAACCTTTAACCAGAAACAGAAACGAAGCCCTATAGCTTCCTGATGAAATAATTATATTCATTATTTTTATTGGAAATGGGAAAGCTACGTGCTTGAGAGCCTCTGTAAAGATTTGCTCATTAAACAAATATTTATGTTGTATTCTGTCTTTTTTCTGCATCATTCAGTATCTACTCTTCCCCATCCTGATATCCATATTATAAGAACATCAGGATAGGAAGTTCTTGCAGCATGAGTTCTTGTTTGCAAAGCACACGTCTGCATTGCGTATAAGACCAAAGGAAGAAAACTGTTTTGTGTTATCTGCTTGCTTGCATAGAAGCTGTAAAGTGAAGATATTGGTAGGGATCAGATAACACTCCATTGGCCCAGCCAAGAGATCTTGATACCCAAGACATTAATGCTTCTCTGGACAAGCCACAGAAGACAAGGTTTTGACCTATGCAAAGATGAAGTTGTAAATCTTTGGGTCAGAGTGGCCTTGACTCATAGAAAATATATATAAACACCAATTCATTAGAGAGAAAAGGATCAATTTGATAAGATGGAAGACCTGAATTCTGAAAGAAAGAGTTTAGGTTTTAATCCACTGTTGCATCCTGAGTAGGTATTTTATACGCTACAGAGCAACAATTCCATTCAAAGGTTTATTTCCAGTGCTGCAGTAGCACCCAACTTCAGGTCAAGATTAGTTCCCATCACATTAGATATTATACAGGCACATAGTCAGGTGCTTTCTATGCCATAATCTAAAAAAAATATTTTAATGTAATTCCTAGAAAGTTAATTCAATCTCAACATATTCTGAAACAATAATTGTATTCCATTCACTAATAACACACTGTGTGATTTTATTAAATCTTTGCAGAAAGATGACAGATTTTAACCAAATTCTGTAAGGAAATTGTTTAAGTTCTACTCTTATCACTATCTATTAGTATATAGTTTAATCTATTCTGTTCAGGATAGAGATCATGCATTTGTTCAAACCATTCCCATTGTCAAGTGTAGCTCAGTTGGAACAGTTTATGCACTGTTGGCGTGTTCACGTCTCTCCTGAGACACGCAGTAAAGCGACACTATTGCATTTCTTTCACTGATGAGAACATATATTCCTCTTTATCTTTGCCATCTACTGAACTACTTCTAAATGAAATAAGCAGTAGAAAAGATCTGTCAAAAGTTAGATACCTCAATTTTTGAATGAGTTTGAATTTACACGTGTAAAAGGCCATCAGTAATTTTCTCACATTTTCCTAATCTTCCCTGATGGATTCAGGCCATGCTTTTCATTTACTCCAGATGCGATAACCAAACTGTCAGCTATGTTTCAGCTTTTCCTTTAATCTTTCCCCGGAGCCAATAATAAAAGATTAGTAATTGACAGTGGTTGCTAGGCTAAGGGTAATGCTTATTTTAAACACGGGAAGCAAGAGCTGTATTCTTTGAAGGGATAATTTGTGGGAGGCCAGAAAATTGGATTACTTTGTTATCTGTTGTGTAAATGACAAAGATATTCAGTGTCCTTAAAATGTCAAGGCAAGTTTAATTAAAAAATTTCCTACCTAATTTGAAGGTGGAAGAAGAGAAGGAAAGAGAGGGAATAGAGCAATGTTTACAGGTAATTTAGAAACTTTACCAGGAAGCCTATAATGTTAATAAAAGAATATAAAAGAATATAAAAAAAGGATAATGCTGTACTGACGTATAAACATAAAGTCACTTTTTGAACCATACAGACTTATTGGAAAAGGGGGAAATATTCATTCTCATCAGAAGATAAGCATAAGCAACACATTAGCAGCTAGATATTAATGATATTGTTACTTATATTTTGAAAGTGTAAAACTTGCAATAAGAGAAGGTCTTGAGAAGATTTGAAAAAATGACGTTATTTAGAAAGAAAGTCTCCATCCACATCCATACTTCACCCTACTTGTCTGCACGGAGATGAATTTCACTTTAACTGTGAAGTCACTTAGTTGCACAGCTTATTACTACACCAAGTAACAGAGCTCTTTTCCTAGATTATATATAGAGCATATTTTTGTTTCCCTTATAAAGTGACGGAAATTGCATAGAAAACATTAATACTTTGGGACAGATTCTCTTTTAGGCAGCACAGCTGAGCTCAACTCCACTGCTGCACGTAGACATTCATTAACTAATCAAGTTGGATATAGGAAATTTGAATTGAAATATTATTGCAAAACTTCATTGGTGTGGCTTGAACTGAGAAAAACTGTGGCTGAAATGTTGTCATTGACTGCAGAGAACATAACACAGAATCTGCTGAAATAAGGCACGCAGGTCAACAAATTTTTGGAAGTAAATTACAATTTTCCTTTTTTAAACAAATGTTGACACTTCTCACTAAATAAATTATCTGTCGCCGCTAAGCTGCTATTCCACAACTCAGTTTCCTTTTCCTCTATTAATCTGGTTTCTTTCAGTTTGCAGATTTTTCATACAACTCAGATGTAGGTATAGGTGACTGTGAAGTCATCTAAGGCACAGACCACCGTTAGAGCTGTTTCTCGTGCTTACTGACAGCAGGAATAGAAACAACACTGTAATATTCATACAAAACACAAGAGGATGCAACATGTGCTACAGGTGTAATACCATGTCTTGCCACCTGGGAGGGTACAGGTAAACTGAGTGCTTTCCTTCTCTCTAAAAATTTGAATCTGTAAATAATGTATGCTCTTCACTGCTTTCCTTATAACTAGACTTTTTTTTACTGCAAAATATATAAACAAGCAGAATACAATCCAATACTGAGATCTTTCCTGGAGAGGTGACAAGCACCATGGTAAAAATCAAAATGAACAAGACAGAAAACAAAAACCCCTAAAGATAACTTTGAATTTTCGAAACTTCTGAATTCATAAATATTATAGCTTTCATGAAAATATGCTGCAGTGCCATTAAGCTGATTCAGTACCAAGGAACTTTATCTACATCACCACAGTTTGGCTTATACCTTTTCTGTAAATGTAAAAAGACATACAGAGTTTTCAAATTAGCTTTAAACCCACCTCAATCATGAAATATTATACTGTTATTAGCTTGCAAAATGTTGTGACTTAATGCCATGAACACAAGGGAGACAATTGAGTGCATTACAGGAAAAACATCTCTGGCTGTATTAAGTTTACCCTCTCAAGCTCTACCATCATTTCTGATTTCATTCTCAAGAACTGAAAGCCCAGTTCTCCACACAATAAATCACTGGTCAATGAGGAATCAGAGTACCATTTGAAATAGTCAGGCTCAATAGGGAAGGAGTGTTTGTAGAAACATGTATTTGAGTTTGATGGATGCATCTGTTCTATGACCTCTTTTACAGAGGTCATTTTGAGTGTTAATAGTCAGAACTGTGGTTTCACTAAAAATGTGCAAAGGGAAATGGACTGTTAGGATTTAGAAGAAGCAGAAAGATGGAAAACATTGCAGTTCAGCATATGTCTATCTTTAAGCACACTCTCACTTTCAAAAATATATTTAGCAATTGTAATTATAAAAGCTCCCTTGGTTTTGCATCTAATTTAGAAAAAACATTTTCTGCAATCATATGTCCAGACGAATGGATAGAAAATAAGATGATATCTTCCTATAAATATTTTATTCATGCAGTTAAATACAGATTCTTTCTGAAAATTTACATCGTTAAATCAATAACAGCACCAGGTTCAATCAACATTAAGACTGCAGTTCAAGATTACATACAGACTGATGAGCTAGATTGGACTCAAAGCCTGAATTAAATAACTACCTGCTTCATTATTTGTGAAAGAATCTAAAGGTCACATAACTCAATATTGGGATAAATTTTCCCAGGGCAGCTAAGTGAAACAATAAAACGCTTTTTATGGTTACAAATTAGCAGATGATTTGAATATTTGAATCTTTAAGGGAGGATAAAGTGGCACAGCCGGATGATTTAGAAGATGGATTTTTAAAGAGAAAGAAGCGAACACAAGAATATTTTCATAGCAACTCAGAGTCTATAAATCAATGAATTCTATTACTAATCAGTATTGCACATCAGAAAAATATCTAGATTCCTTATAACCAGATCCATTAATCCCTAAATCAAATGGAAAATATTGACAATATAAGTCTCTAAAGAACTTGGAGTTCAGTTATTTGTTTATAAAACTTTTTATTAAGTATTATCTGGGATATTTTCTAACTTCAAAGACTGAGGAAAGAAGAGAAAAATATGTAAAAATAGAATTATTTTTAAAACATCTATTAAAAGAGCGAAATGGGACTTTTGCCTCTATTATATTCTTTTTGCATATAAAGATATTACTAATTTTTCACAGAAATTATTCTTAGTTTCCTAAAGAAGATACCTGGACTTAAGCTAGGGACAAACAATCTTTTATGATTCTTTTTACAAAAAAAGAATACAGAGAGTTCCTGAATCACAGGTGTCTCCAGAATGTAATGATATATTTTTATTAATACATTTTAGAAGAGATACCCTTGTGTGAAAGGGCTTGATCACAGTGAGAGGTTGCACAAAAATTTTGTTTATTATGACTTCTTCAGAAGTGGCACCTGAAACATTTTACTTTTATACGCTAAAACAACAAAAGATGCAGAAGGCATAAAAAAGAGAGAGAGGTTCTCCATAGGGTACACCTAGGAAAGGCTGCTCTGTGTTTGAGGTTGCCTTGAAAACGTTACCTTTCCAACACGAGAGCAGGGCTGCAGTCTATTTTTACTGCACAGTTGGCAACAAGATAAAGCTTTTAAGGCAAAATATTACTTTCTCTGTTATGACAA
Organism: Dromococcyx pavoninus; assembly: GCA_033558185.1. Lineage (NCBI taxonomy): Eukaryota > Metazoa > Chordata > Aves > Cuculiformes > Neomorphidae > Dromococcyx > Dromococcyx pavoninus. The sequence goes on from JAUMJL010000137.1 coordinate 1,132,768, forward strand.
AATGTCACAGTTGAGATTCCTTTATGAGATAAATGTCATATAGGAGCATTGAAAGGGGATTCCCAAACTTACTTTCCCTGTCTATAACTTCATATATCTCTTACCACTTGTGTGAGACTCCGTGTCTGGACAGCCCTGGAAGAGCTGACTCCACGGCGTGGCTGCCCCCAGCCCCTCTGCTGCCCCATGGCCATGAACTGGGCAGGAGTCTGAGTCTAACAGGCCGAAATATTTTAAGGAGTGGAAAATCATACTGGCCACAGATATGGGTTTCAGTGACTTTGTGATTGACAATTAATTAATGTTTCTCACAGCAGAGCCAAGGGACACTAAGGTGGTTTCCCTGCAGTATGAAACCATGTCAAGGAAGAGGATGCTTTCTAAGGCAACCAGAGACACACAGAGGACCAAGTGAAAGACCCTCTTTCTTTTATAAGCTCCTGGCACAAACAGTATTCACTGAAAGGTGAAACACCAGCAAACTTGACAAATACAAGGGCCAACAGGAATGGACAAAGCAGAGCTCATTTTCTTTAAGCTTTGGAAAAAAAAATGCAACATCCAAATTAAATGTTACAGAGGAAAAGTAAAAAAAAATTACTATGTTTTCATTGAAATTTATAACTAGAAGTTATTTCTAACCATTTAGTAGGAGTCTGTTAAAACTCCATTTGTACTTCAGTTGGCGAACATTCACATATCTAATGAAAGCAACAGTAAATCTGAACTGCAGAAAATACAATTCCACTTAGCTGTGACGAGGAGAAAAGCAGTCTAATACCCATCAAATACCAGAGTAATTTTAACGGTCCAGCAAATGACTCACTGAAAAAGGCAGTAAATGATAAAATTAAGTCTTGGGGGACTGAATTAATTCACATCCTTCTCCTTTCCCAAATATCTATGGAAAATATTCTTTTCCTTCTCTAAAAACTAAAGAACTGCAGTAGTTATCAACAACTACAACAGCGCACAGAATAGCTCTTGACAGATTTTATTTAAAGGGTAAATTCTGCTTCAATAAATTTCCTGTTCAGACACTAACCTGGAGAAATGCCAAAAAAAAAGAAAAAATCTTTAGCAATACACTTCATAATTACATAAGAACACTGACAAAACTGCTTGGCTCTTACTTTTCTGAGTGCTTTTTTTTTATACCAGAAACATGATATCAGTTGAAAACAATCCAATTGATACAGGAATCTTCAACACCATCTTGTACTTTGTGTCATTATAAAAAAGGTTAGCAACAGAGAGCAGAATTTTTGCAACAAGATATGGAACAACAATATAAGTAAGAGCACTTAGAAGTAAATGACAGCAGCACTGTACAAAAAAAAGATGTATCCGTATTTACTTTAACAACCTCTTTGTAATAGAGAGACCTTTTGAATTGCCCTCTGATGTCATTCCTGTAAAACCTATTCAAATATGTTTAGATGTTTTTTCCAGGAGAAAATATCTATTACCACTCTTGGGCAGGATTTTGTTGATTTCAGTGCACTACAATAATCTAAGGAGGCAAGTTTTGCTCTCAAATAGAGTTTACCAGTTACGGTGCTAAGTTCAACTCATGGTGTTGAACTGAAAATTTTAAATCACACAGGGGACACTATTTGGAGAGAAATCATCTTGGAGAATAACTTAGCAGGACATACACAGATATTGGTTCTTCTTAGTGATCCATCCATAATTTTAACCTGTAAAGTTGGAGAGTAAGGAATTCCTTGTGCAGGTAGAATAATTTATCTCAACAAAATATGCACATATAGGTTAACAAAAATTATGGTGTTAGTGTAAAGATTATTTTCTAATGAAGCAGCAGAAATTGCCCTTTATAGTGTTCTTGATGAGTCTTTCCATAGTAAACTTCTACACAATAACAAATAAGAAGGCGTTTTGGGCAACTGGCAAAGAGCCTTCAAATGGTTTTCATTCTATCTCTGGATATAGAACTTTTCGCACAGCTCTCGTGTTGCATGAGATCTCTGAGCTAAAATCTAATGGGTTTGCATATTTACATCAGAAAGCAGCTCATCTTCCATGGGAGCCCCACCTGCAAATAAACCAAATGGACAGTACATGCCAATACTTACAGGTTTGTGCTGGTGTTCACGTTGGCAAGGAACATATCTGCTAAGGCTGAAGTTGTTTAATTGTTGACTTCTCTATTTTCTCAAAACATTGGCGTCTCCTTGATTATGTGAGAGCAGAAAAGAAATTTAAAGATGCCTTTCTGGTATCGAGGAGAGATTGTTGCAATTGCCATTTGTTTGTTTTAGCAAGCACATGGAATGAAACACACTATTTTGTAAATTATACTAAAACTGTCATTAGGGTTCGGATTTAGACTGACGTATGCTAAGCATTCATGCCTGAAACAATCCAAATAAAAAATGAGGAGCATCTGAATTAGTTTCACAATTTATTTTTTTTTAATTTATAGGTCAAAAAATTGAGCTGTTCAGTTCTGTAGAATTGATGATGACGTTGACAAGTCAACCTTTGGCAGTAATCTAGAGTACTGAGCCTTCTAGATAAGTGAAAAAAATATGATATAGCTATTTCCTTCAAGTTAAACAAATAGTGAGATCCCAGTAGATGTTTCTATATGCTTAGAAGCACAAGAAGCACAGAAAAGGAATGGAAAGAGAGTATGCTGAGAGTAAAAAATGCTTCACATCTCATATACTAGATTTCATGTGTTTTGTAGGTACTGGTATGTTAATAGAAATGAAATAGGAAGCAATTCTTGAAAAATATTGGTTGTTCGGGTTTTGCATAATAATAATAATAGTAACCCAGTAACACTTAATTTCATTGGTTGTGTAATGAATCTGGTACCTAGACTTTTCAAAATCCTAGATAATCTATTTTATAGGCATATGGACCTAAACAAAGGCATCAGATTAAATATTATTAAATATGTTTCTACATATACTAATGTACCTGTAGATTTATGCAAGCAGGCACACGTGTCTATTACACCCACTGTTACTGCCACACAACCCTGATTTTGATGAAGGTAAGAGAATGGTAAATCACAGGTATTCCTCAGAGATACTAAACACTGCCTTTTCTGATAAAGATAATCTTACTGCAGTAACAGTTAACAGTGGAACTGGATTGTGCCCAAACAGCCATAGCACTGAGTAATATTGCATCTATTCTAAAATAACGTATTATTATAGAGTATATTTTTTAAGCAGAGATACATTTGAAAAATGTCAATACCTTGACATGAAGCAATTTAGTTTTGAAATCTGCACTCTTCCTGCCTTTTCCTTCTCCCTTCAAAGCTGCATATCACATATATAGGAGACCAAATAGCTGTTTGATTTTCATGCTAGCTCAGGGATAGCTCTTTAGGCAAGAAATAGAAGGTTCGATTATAAGGAATGTTTTTTTGGTTTGAATCAAATGCAAACGCTGAACAAAGAAAATAATTTTTAAGGATCAGGATCAGTGAGACATTCAACAGTTTAAAGACTGTTCATGACACACAGCATAACTCCAGAAGGCATAAGATCTTCAAATCATATCTAAGTGTTTTGTGCCATATGCCAAACTGTGTTACTGTAATTTATTCAGTTCCATGCATATAAAATCACTGGTAATAGCAATGTATGTGATCAGTGCATATGCCACTGCATTTGTTTTTTCTTCACCAGCTAGGAATAGTATTTACAAGTACAGAACTAACATTCAAAGCAGTATTATTCAACACAAAGATTTGTATTACTACTAATTCACTTGCTAGGTCTGACTGTTTCTGCTGCATCTCACTTTTCAAATTCCTTTTGTAAAAAATTGTCCAGGATCACATTCTTTAAAAACATCAGCTTAAAGCCTATGTCTACTTTACTGAAGTTATTTAAACTACTACTTAAAGTAGGGACTACTTTGAATCGATAGAGTTCATCAGAAACTGCTTTTATTTACAGCAGTGCTTCAGTCTGCATGTACAAAGTGCAAAGGAGACAGACTGAAAGGGGTGGAATACACAGTAGAAGTTTCAAACTCAAGAATTTGTACAGTAGTACTGACACTTTACACTTCCATCTGCTGCTCCCGGGGGACATACTGAATTTGGGGTGCTGGTAAGGGATCCTTTTAAAGCATATTTTTAAAGTGACATCATAAAACAAACTAATAACACAGTACACAAGAAAATTAACTGAGAAGAAATTATTACTTTAAAGACTACTCAATTAGTATCCAATTTCTCTTGATGGAGGAAGAGGACATGTTTGTGTTTTGTATTTTAGAATATGCAGATGAAAGCATCTGCACTCTCAGTTTGATTACAAACACATAAAACCATGTTGCATCTTTCTCAAAAAGATTCTCACTGTGAGAGTTTATGCAGAATTTGCATCTTGACTGTAATTAAGACAAACATAAAAAAGGTGTCTTTTGAGAGGGCACGACTACAAGACAGTCAAGAGGATAATGACAGCAAACGCTGGCATCTTTCACTTCGATAGAAGGCTTGTTATTTGTGTTCAAAGACAGCACTTTGATAGTCATGATGATAAAACGCAGGTAAAAGCTGTAAATAAACTTAACAATGGTCAAATGACTCAAGAAACCATCTTTGAGATATTAAGAAATAAATAGATGGTAACTATATTTTTACCATTGACCCTATTGATATTCCCCAGTATAGCTATTTTTTATTATTATCTGTTACTGTATTTATTTCATCTTGAATTTTGTTTTTCTTCTGCTAAAGTCATCTTGTTTTCAATCAATTATTTGTTTTCAGTGCTGTCTTAAACTTTTGCAATAACTTTAAACATGAATATGCATGTGTGTTATTTATCTACATCAAATATTTTAACATGCTTTCATCAGAAATTCTTGTGAATTTTTCAAGGTTCTTTGTCAAAATGGTAACTCCTTTATATAGCAAACTCTTTACAAAGTCAATGTCTTTAGAGTAATGAAGTTTTGAGGATGAAAGATTAAATCCCTGAAGGTTTACAATCTTGAAAGTATTTTTCACATAAACATTCCTCTTTTCTTCATTGCAATTATTAGGACTATATATCAGTTCAGAAAAACACTCTGCTAAACTTTCTAACTAAATTTAATAGTCATCTGGTTTCACATATATTGTTATTCTACTATTACTTAAGAAAGAGGGTTTTTATCTTCTATAGACTAAAAGGATAAATTGAAATCACTTCACTCATGTTGCACCAAAACACACATCTAACCTTGAATTACTGCATGACCTTTAAATCACTGATTAGATACAAAAATCACACCTAAAATGTACAAACTCAAAAGAAAAAGCGAGTTCCTGGTTAAACTGAGAAACTTTAACTCAGCTGAGTGAGTTATCTGAGTAACATGTATATTGATTAACATAACTAATTTACAGAATCTTCAATGTGTAACCTGTGGGGAGAAAACCGAGGGCATTAGAACAAATTGGTAGAACCAAAACTCACTGCTGTGCCGGGATTTGACTATGATTATAAAATTAAAAGAGGACAGAAAAACCACCTCTTCCGCCATCCATGTAGAAATTTTTATGGGAAGATTCTAGATTCCAAATGGAAATCTTCTCATGATATGACTTCTAAAATAACACAATTTTATATGGAAATGTAGTGGCTCCATCTTTACCTTTTTGCCTTGGCATCCTTTCTATCACACTTCATTAACAACGTGGTCTATGTAAAGAAAGACGCGCTTTCACTGATTTCACTGTTACAAACTATTTGTCTTTTCCAGTGGTAAATTTTCCACCACATCCTGGGGGATTTACTGAATCTCACAAGAATGATCCCAGTGAGACAGAAAAGAACTTTTGTAAAAGACTGGTCAGACTTTATAATTAAGGCCACTAATCATCAAATAAACTGATTTTCAGTTAGAGCAGACAACAGTAAATATTCCATATCTTAGATGAAATTTCTAACAAAGAGCGTCTTCCCCTAAATAAAGCCTGAAAACTGAATACCTTGACTTTTCTTTCATCTTAACTTCATCTAAATGAAATAAATAAAGACTAATAACTGACTGTTTGTTAACAGCAACCGGTAAGCAGTTGCAAGCAGTAAAGTTCTTGGAGAGTTAACAGCATGATAACACAAGTAGCAGTGGTAGAAACAGAAGTCAAAAACTTGAAAACAAGCCCAATTTATTAATATATTTCTATGATCTGTGTTCCTCCAATTGCAGGGAACTGATCCCTATGACCCAGCAAGTCCCATTGCACCCCCTGTCCTTTATTAACTTGTATTTATTCGGATATACCCTTTTAAAAGAGGTTGAGCATCAACAAACTGAAAGCGGAGTAGTACCAAAGGCCCAAAGGAAGGTTAAAAACAAGTAATGAAAATCTATGTAGTTTATGTGTATCTAGGGAAATCACAGCTCTACCTCTGTGTAAGTTAAAATATAACAATTTCATTTTAAATAGCATTTGTGTAATTCCAGACAGGTTCAGGTCATACAAAAGAGAGAATTTTTGCATTTTTCTACGATTTTGCCTCACAAATTATGCTCCCTGCTGCAATATGAAAGATAATCATATAGAACATATATGTGCAAAAGGTAATTCTGAGGTCTTTAGTAAGTAGCAGACAGTCTGCACCAGATCCTTACTGAAATGGCTACAGATAAACCTAAAGGAGCACGTATATATATAAATACATTGATGTTCAGGATGGTTTTATATGTTGACAAAATCTATATCATGATGAGTTTAAGGTCTCTACATAAATTTCTGATGTGTTTCAAACCACTCAGCTCCTCTTACAGGTGAGAAATGTGTAACTGCTGTCCTGGGATGGTATTATACTGCAGCATCTCAGCACACAAGTCTGTCTTTCCCCTTTACACAGTTGTGTGCTAAAGCTGTTGTGATTGTGCTACGTGTTTTAGCAATAGCCAACTGCCAGCCCAGCTTGTCAGCCTATATACCCATTACTAGGTGAATATGTGTATAAAGACAGGTGTATATACCTACACATATAGTAGGCTGGTACACTAATCTATAGGATAGATTAGGTATTGATAACTGTACCCTTGCTCAGCCACCACAAACTTTGACCATATGTGATGGGCATCAAGCTTGAGGTCATCATCATTGCGCAGGTATTAACCCAGATCACTTTTCTGCTCTTGCTTGTCCAGTCAATACTGTAAAAGCCCACCTTCCCAAAATCATTGTTATTGTTTGCACTGTCCCATTCAGCATTTATGTCAGCAAATAAATGAACAACATAGAAGGTACGGAAAGAACATAAACAGATGAATGGTAACAGAAACAGCTAATGAATCATACTATGTGCTCTTTAAGGTCCCTTCCAGCCCAAACCATTCTATGATTCTATAATCATTCTGAGTTTGAAAAGGTCCTCAAAACCCCCAGTAAATCAAACTAATTCTTTCCATTCCCTCAGATGATCTGCAGTGCCTTGAGGTTGCTTGAGCAATTACCAGATCCAGGGCTGGGAGAAACAATAATGACTAAATGAATTTTAATGCAGTTGTCAGAATTGTCACTGAATAGATTCCCTTCAACACGTTATATTTTAGTTCAATATATTTAGCTGGCACTTCAGAATTCCTGCTCTACTATATTTTCATTGCAGTTTACTTTAAAATCTTGAAACCAGTATCAGGAAGCTATCTGCCCTCTAACAGTGTCACAAGTTCACAATCATTCCCTCAATAATATTACCTGGTATAATATAGCAACTTATGACATTATTTCCACGGGGATGGGAACTGACAGACTTAATCTAAAGAACACAACAATCATTCGTGCTCTGTGAAACATCATGTACCTCTCAGGAGATGTTCCTTTCACCCACAAATGCTCTCATCTCAGTCCTAAAACTATTAATGTTTTTTGCAAAGCCATTACTTTTTTATTTTCTATATTTTTTTTAAACACCATACTCCAAAGCACCAGTGAACATCATGTTGATAAGTATAAGTGTTTCATAAGTCTAAGAAACCAAGAAACAGAAGTAAGATTTTGACCAGCTGACAGCTAACGGCAGGGAGAAGGAGGTGGTGACAGCTCCAGCTGTTCATATCTTAAGTGTCACTTATTTCTTAAATGATTGTCAATTGACAATGAAAAAATGTGGAAGTGAATCAATTCTATAGCAATATCATTAACTAAAATTATAACTTTGGTATCTTACATTATTGGATTTATCCTAATAGAGAAAGTAAAGAATTAATTACATTGTTTCAGCTTTTGGTTAATGCTTTAATTTTTTTAACTGTAGCTTTATTTTCCCTCTTCTCTTTAATTTTCCTGACTTCTAGACTAAAATTGAAGGTAGGGAACCTTTTCTGTAGATAGAAATGTTTTAAATAAAGAAAAGCACAATCTCAATTTTTAAAGTTTCTTCAGCATGTGAATAAAAATTTTAAAGATTTCCAGCCTCCCTTTTTGGGCTTTAAAGGAGTGTCCAAAACGTAACTTAAGTGCCTCTCTTCTGCACACTATAAAGAAGAACAACCAATAGGAATTTTTCTTAATTTAGATGTTTCCTACAGTTTCCAGACAATGTATCACTTTCCCTGGGTTGCCTCACAAGTTAGCTCAGAAATTTACTCCAAGGTACAGTGACTTTCTCTCATTGGATCCCAATATTTATTATGTGGAGAATATAGTTCCTGAAATTAGAGTCTGTCACCATTCTTAGTCTTAAAGACAGACAGAAGAATTCATGTTTACAGACTTTACAGGCTAACGAGCTGACTGGTCTTGACTACTACTCTTTCCTACATCCTTTGGGTTTTGAAACTACAGTCTGGACCCCCACACAACTGGTCAAAAATTTTACTCAGAGCTCTAAGTTACTCAAGTTGGCATATTTTTCAGCAAGCTGTACCTAAATGAGTTATCTAAGGAAAGTATTACCATTTATTTCGTATCCATTCTTAATTTTATGCTGAAAATCTGTCTGCATATAGATTTGTATTCAGTATTTCTACAATATGACCTTTCATGAATTTGATTTACTAAATCGTCAGATGCGATGGTTCCCATTTGCATGCTTTGTTTTATATGGATGACATTTTCTCTCAAACATTAACCTGCCATTTTATTGTCTCCCAGCTACCTTCAATTTGTTTCATAGATAGAACAATTTTGACTTGTCACAAAATCAAAATTGGTCTACAAAAATTTAGCTTTGTTAAAGAAAATGTATTTTTGTTCTTTTTTCCCCTCTGAGAGCAGAAATTTACATTAAGCCTCCTGTCATTTTTTTTCATAGAACATAGATTTCTTTTCTCCTAGGCTATGTATTTTACATTAGTCTAAAGGACCTTTCATGTGATACTGCAAGTCATCTGTAGCCATTAAGATATTATTTATAGAACTATAACTGAAAAAAGCCCATGAAAATTCTTTTACACTATTCCATAGACTAAAAACCACGAGCTTGTATGCAGCCACTGTCTGCTGTCGGTACATAAGACAGAAGATCAACAGGCAACTCTCTAGCATTGGTACTAAGGCATTTGTCAGTGGGAATAAGCCAGCTTCCTATCATCATGAACTTCTGATATCTATCCTTTTGATTCTATTCATATAGCTAAGACAGCCACAAACCTCTTCTTAAGTATTTGATTCATCCAGTTATTCAGTAACACCTGCTATGGGTTGTGCTGCTTCATCATTCCACAAGAAGTCAAAACAAATATACAATTATTTTTCTCCAAAGGTAAAAATAATCTGATTTTCATTGAAATAAATGTATTAGTAGCATCCATTAAGAAACACACGTTCTTATTTTGGTTTAATATTCATCTTCTTTAAAATAAGGGCTTAGAATGTTACAAAACAGAAAAAATTAACTGAAATTAATGAGAAAACCTCAGTAAAATTAAATCACACTATATTTTTCATAAAGTTTATAGTGTAAGTTTTTAATAAGCTATTGTTAGTACACAACCAACTTTGAAAACTACAATACTGAGCATCTTAAGACGTCTTGACTCCTGTGTTCTAAAAACCAGTACAAAACATGCATATCCACACCCACTGAGTACCTAGCTGACTCCCAATGACTATTCTCCATAATAATGAAAGACATGGAGAAATACAAGGTTTCATGACAGCATTTTTTTTTTTTAGATCAGTTTTAAAGTCTTAGAAGTACAATGTATTGAAATAAAAAAAAGGAAGTCCTACCCATCCACTTGCACGGAGAAAAAGTTTTGGCACGGGAAGCCTCTTCCCCTCCCTGACTCTACTATTCAGCAACAAAAATACTCTAACAATGGAAAAGGGATATAATGAAGACATGTAGTTGAATACATTGCCTAAAGAACAGCAGAGGATTCTATATTTTTTTCTATTATTTTATTTTAAAAGTTTGTCCTTCCATGTGGGTGACAACGTCCTTTCTCGCCAAACATATATTTGTGTCCTCATGAATTGATAACTGGTTTTCAAAAGCAAGTGCTCAATTTTCATCCATACGAAACACCTCGCTGTTGTACAGATAATTGCTTTTCAAATACACAGAGAAACAGACTCAGAGCTCATGACCATAAAGGCAGCAAACAAAAGGACTATAAACAAGTAAACAAAAAATGAGATAAAACCCTCTACTTTCTTGCTCAACATAATACACCACCAATCACCTAAGAGAAAAATAGTCATGCTACACTGTTCTCCCCAACATTCATCATTAAACTAGCCACAAAGATGAGGAGGAGGTGCCAGGTCTATCAGCACCACTGCTTGCCACCATCTGCCAGCAAAGAGCTAGAATTTAGATCTATATTTGTTTAGGACTGATGCTGTTAGCATACATGAATTTGCATTCAGCTCCACAGAAATGCGAGCCTAGGGAAGAGGCTGGACACTTAGGAGTCTCAGGGTATCTATCAAACCTAGGCAGTGTGAAGGTTTTGTTGGAAAAATGCAAAAATATTGCAGTATTTACATTTAAAATGACATGATTAAATAAGAGAGTGTATGTTCAGATCAGTTGGCTTAAACAGAGAGACACTTGAAAGAGTAATAAGAAAATAATGTAGAAAACTCAAAGAATTCTGGCTGGTTCTCAATAAGGGAATGTCAGGTGTTTTATACCTGGGGAAAAGAAAATATATATATATGGTTGGAAAAGGCCATATAGACATAAAGAGTAAAATAAAACACTGCAGAAGATGTAAAATGACTGACTGACATTTGAAGTAATATCAGCATTATTCTAGGCATTATGGTTCAAAAATGTGGGGGTTTCCTTGGTTTTTCTTAAAGGGGGGCTTGGTTTTGGACTTTTGGGGCTTTTTTGGGGGGGGGGTGTGTCTGTGTGGTGCCTTCTTTTTTGTAAATATATGTTTTATAGAATTTTTTTCCTGACAAGGAGACCGAGCTCACCACAACGAGTTGTAACATCACCAAGGAAAGGTTCAGGCAGGGCTGAGCAGCACTGCGTGATTTAAGAGCTTCCTGCGAGCAGCAGCAAGCTGCACAGGGAAATCTCCACCCAATGAAGCTCAGCACTGTGTGCACTCCTGACCTCAAAGTGAACGTGGCCTGGGCCGAGCCACCTCCCTGCCACCCCATTTCAGACCGGTGGTGCCAGCCCGTGCCCAGCTGCTCCTCGGCGCCCGCTCCTGCAGCCCAGCGCACGGGGCCCTCGCACAGCAGAGCGCCTGGCCTGGTTTCTGGGCCCTTCAGTTGAAATAAATCCCTCTTGTCAATACCCATCGCTATAAATCCATCCTTTCATGTCTTAGGGAATAGGAAAGGCACGTGGGACTGTGAATAGAAATCTTTGCCATGAGGGCTGTTTCCAAAATACAAAATGTATGATTTTTCCCATTTCCCTCTTCGCTTTTTGCACCAGTGCCTTTGATCACCGTGATCGGTTGCTGCAGGCACACTTGTTTTGTGGGTCTTTTTCATTTCCCACATGGCATAGTATTGCTCATGTAGCTTTGCAAAATTACAATATACATTTTTTTGCTTCCCCAAAGCTCCAGAAACAGACTTGTAAAAAGAAAGGTTCAGATTTTCTTAGGATGAGTTTTCACTACTTGAACTCCTTTCACTGTTCACACACACTATCCGTGAGCCCTCTCCCGTGGTAGCCTCAGATTTCCATCCTTCCCCCGACTTTCCCACCTCTGATGGTCTTCAGGACCAGTAGCCATAACATTGCTGTCCTTTGTTATCACGGAATAGCTTCAGTCTGTCCATTAGTGTTTAGTGACAGAAAACCAGTTATTGAAAAGGTTATGGAAGTAACTTAAAGACATTTGAAGGATTTCATACTGGGGAGGAGGAGTGGGAGGGCTCTTAGAATTGCTTGATCAGCAACACTTTAATTTCCCTACAATAGCTGATACAGCTGAATTAAGGAAATTATCCTTATTCAAAGATCATTCTAGCAACTTAGAGTGATTAAACCACTGCTTGCTCATTTATTATTTCTGTATTCCCATCCATTTTTACTGAAATCCTAAAAAAAAAATTACTGCCAAAAATATAGCTGTTTTATTCCTCATAATAATCTAGACTGATTTTACCACCATAATATTTAAACACATTTTATTTCCTAAGGCATTAAATGTAGTTTACAGTTAGCTGCAATAGAGAGCCTAGCATCAAAAATGTTGGGCATTTAGCTGAGACAAAACGATTGTGGCTTTTTTATATTATTATTTAGTTTATATTTGCCCTCCTTCACGCTCTAATTCAATATGTATTAACATAGACATAAGAAATGGAATGATAATCAAAAGGATATAATTATAATCTATTGAGTTTTATGCATTTATGTCTAGAATTCATTAAAAATGTAATGATACAGAATAGGCCAGTTCATTAAAACTCTCCTGGAGAAGAAGTCATATCAGCCCATTGAATTACATGGGTTTTCTGCAGTCTGCCACAGTGATAGAGGAACTCTACAACTGCTTAGATACGTGCTTCTGGCAAAGCTGAATACACACACAACCTAAAATGCAGTTGGCAGAGACCTTTATTAAGGTAAAAGCAATCCAGAGAGACAACAGCTGGGCAGCTCGCCATAAAGTCACACCAACATCTCAAAGACATTCTGGGTCAGGATTGTGCTAAGAAGCAGTGCAACACACCACACTTGTATGTCTGATGGCATACATAGGGTCTAGGTAGTTGAAATGTTTTAAGATCTTTCTGTTAACATAATTATATAATGATTATAGTTCACAGAATCCAGTGTAAGAACACAGGAACAGTCCTCCTGGACCAGACCAATCTGTCATTCTGTCTCAAACAGGCAGCCAAAGACAGGCATTTAGGAAAGATGTCAGCTTGGATGGATATGACTATTTAGTTCCCTCCAGTAGATCTTTAAAAAAGTTGCCCAGTAGCCACCACCTTGCATGTTATTTGACCAAAAAGCAGCAGACAGGCAGCTGTCATTACATCAGGTGTGAAGGCTGTGTGCATTACCCATAGTCTGTCAGAATAAAGAGCAGAGGAGAAGACAAGTAAGGGCTTTGTCAGAAGTACTAACTGCATTCCTGCATTTTATGTCAGAGGCCAGGGTTTAGAAATGATTATTCACACAGTGTCCGGCCTTTAAGCTGTGAATGCTGAAGAGCCAATGAGTTTCACTTGTAAAAGCTTCAGCTATAGAAAGACATTAGAAGTAAAGCCACAGGAAATACATTATGGAATATTAATGGTTAGTCTGAATTTCAAAATCTAGAGACTGCAGTGGTGACCCTAAATACATACTGATTTTCCTATCCCTATTATTTCTTCCCATTCTCTCCTTATTGCAAAGCAAGTTTTCTTGGCTCTTTGTTTCAGATACCAAAGCCATTAAGCTGCAGTTTCTCCAAATGCCAATACTGAGTAGAATTGACTGAATTTTGGCAGAACTGGCTGCTGTACAAACATTTCCAGGAGTGGTAATCAATTGAGAAACATATATAAACAAAAAACTAGCTCAATAGGGAAAGCAGGTTTGTGCTCATACTATGGGTTAACGACTACTTGCCTAATGAGAGTAATTTCTAGACTATAGGTATTTACCTCTCAGGGGAGGAAAAATGAAAAGCATAAAATAAAGAAGTCAATAAAATAACCAACAGCAAGAGCTTCTGAATACTGCAAGGTGATGTGGACTGCCCCATAATTACAAGTTCATATTTTTTCCACGGAAAAATAGCAATATTTTCTTAGTTATCACAGATTATGGACCCTGATTATAACATTAGTTTAAGTAAGTTGTTATGAACATGTTATGCATGTTGAGATGGAACAATGAATATTCCAGGTGTTCACAAAATACCTGCAACTGTGCTAAGTCTTTGATAACTAAATTTTAACTACTGCTGTTAATATAATACTATGAATAAATAGTAGGCATTCATTATATAAAACACCACTTTCCAGAAGACATTTTACCAAAGAGTTATGTAACTTCTACAAAAAAATAAACCATGGGAAATCCTTTTCAAATACCACACTAGTAATATTTCCTATTACTTCTCAAAAGATTACAACATTCTCCCCATTTTCGTGCTGCCACATCACGAGATAAAGTTTTATTACTCCATTTAAGCAAAAGGTGAATTAGTAAAGGGAAACAACACATCCACAGACTGCAGCTGTGATCTTTGACTAATTCCTAGTCATTCCATTCAGTCTTTTTTGACTGACAGTGCTAGTAGACATTCGAGTATATCCCTCTGCAAAACCAAACCAGGCACGGATTCAAATCTTTACCAAGTACACAGTTTGAATATCAGGTTTAAAATGTGGAAATAAATTCATGTTTCTGATAACCAATGTCTTCATCTAAACAGGTGCATAAACTTTTATCACTGTAATACCTGAACACTCTCCCAGAGACAATTCATCACAAAATTCACCAAAACTAGACCAGAAAAATTATGCAGATCAACTGAGAACTGGAGAAAGCACTAGGAAGGAAATTTCCTGGACATAAAGGAAAAAAGTTCTCTGGAAGAATGAGGCAAGCGTGGCAAAAGAAACTTTTTGTTTCTGTGTTTTGCTGGGGTTTTCTGATAAAATTTTCATAGTTTTGGACCTTTGGTTCCATTGATTTGTGAAAAGGCAGTTTCTTAAATGCTAACAGCGGTGCTAGAAAGCTGTGCTCTCCTAGAGGAGAGAAGGACAAGACAAAATTTAAGATCAGAGTAGCTACAGCAGAGTACTTTGTGGAACTCCAGTGCACATTTTGCCTGTTACCCATCACCTGTCTTAAACTTCTGTTTCCTTGCTTATGAGGATTTCAATGATGATAGTTGCCTGCAGTCTAGAAAAGAGTAATTTCTCCTTTACATTTCTAAAAATGCTCTGTGTGTTCAGACTCATGGTACTTATCTTTTCTGTGTTCCCTTTGTCCTCTTAGGTTATTAGGCTTAAAATAAAAATTAGTCTGAATAAAAAAAAAAGTCTTTGCTAATTGGGTACAGAAAATGTATGCTCATACACATTGTCTGAAAAAATCTGTACGTGTTGCCGCAATTAATTCTTAAGTTACTTCAAAAAAATCCAGCCAGCATCTAAACATATCTTACAATTAGTCAGAAAGACCTATCTGTATATTTTTCACCATTATTTCCACATGACTGTGCTGGTGGATGCTGCAGAAGTGTTCAAGAACGTGATGTGTTCCCGAACTGCATTCATAAAAAAAACAGTATAGTACTGTAAATAGATACTCCCTCTACAGGGAAGTAAATAAACAAAGTCATCTCAAAGAGGTCTCAATGCCCCTGGTATTATCTTTTACAGGTAGAATGGTACTGCTCAGCAAATATGTCCTATAAGACATGCTGTCTCCATAAAATCTGTATAATCCTTTCTAGGCTGAATTGCCCCTGGCGAAGAAGTGTTGGAAAATGACCTCAAGGAACTGTGCCACTGGGATCTGTCATCATTTGACTACAACCTAATAAAATTTCAGTCTAAGGCAAATTTTCATTAATTTTATGACTCCAAGAAGACTAATATAATACATATAACTTTTAAGTTTATACCTAGCTTGCTGAGCTAGATCTTTAATTGTAACCCAAACCAGTCAAGCACTTAAACAGATGCTTTATCTTTGAGCAATTAATTCAACCGACTTTGATGGGTCTATGTAGGTGCTTTACATGATGTCTGCTTCCTTGATTCACAGAATTTACATTGAGAGTGCTTAGCACTCTGAATATCTCTCCTTTCCTAGGGATTTCCTTGTTTGGTAGGTGGGTTTTTTGTTGTTGTTTTTATTAAGGAAAATAAAATAAAACAGAGACATCATAATTATAAGACTGAACTAAAAATAATAACAGCTTCCTTACATTTCTAACTTTATAACTGATGTTGTGAAATTCCTGGGTACTTTCTCCTTGTACTTTCCAGGTAATGTAACCTAAACCTTTATTTGTAAAGTAATCAGCTTTTAATTAAGCCAATAAGTTTTTTCATATTACCCTCAAGTCTGTCATAATTGTCAGGATTCTATTATTTTCATTGTTAAACACATTTGTAGTTTTAAATGACAAGATGTCAAGCTAGCAATTTGTAAAGATGTGTGAATAAGGAAATTGCTCTATTCATATGTTCATAATGAACAGAGATAACATAATAATGCTTTGCATTGTCTCATCCTCCAACAAGAGGAAAGAAAAGCAAAGGAGGTGGCCTGGATAATTTCCTGCAACCCTCCCTTTGTTCTTAAGCCTTTCTAGCAGTATTTATTGAGGAATGTAAAGTAACAAAAATCATCCAAACCAAGCTTTGAAAATACTGCTTTAGTGTCACAGCTTCCAAGAACAAGAAAAAGCTCATTCATTAGAACAAAATGCTGGAAAAGGGCCAATGCACAACTGCACAGGTTGCTGCAGTCATTCTGCACCACATCATACCACTACTACTCCATTTAATACACTATTGCTAAAATATGTGCAAACCTAAGTTGTTCTGGCCTTTAATTACACCTCATGTCAATCTCTTCAGCTATGTCAGCAATGTAAATAACTAGAACAGTTCATTTCTGTTCGAGAAACTCGGGGTATGGTTAAACAATGAAGAAGCAAAGGGCATGGATGCTACTGACAGCTGCTACTTTCCCTCAATTTTAAAAACTTCATAGACACACCTGACACAGTACATGAGGGAGGGAAGAGAGAGGGGTAGTGATGTTAGCACTGTCTTCTTTCCTTTCCCATGTTTCAGAGCAAGCTGAACACCTGTAAATACAGAAAGGGTTCAGCTACTCCATTACCCTTCCATTGTCTCTCCCCACCGAGGGAGCTATATCACAGAATCACAGAATCACCTGGTTGGAAAAGACCTCTGAGATCAAGTCCAACCGTACCTGTCCCCTTATTAAACCACGTCCCTAAGAAACTCATCTGCTTGCCTTTTAAACACCTCCAGGGATGGTGACTCAATCATCTCCCTGGGCAGCCTCTGCCAGGGCCTGAGCACCCTTTCAGTAAAGGAATTTTTCCTGATGTCTAGGCTGAACCTTCCCTGGCGCAGCTTACAGCCATTTCCTCTCGTCTTAAAACCTGTCACATGCAAGAAAAGACCAACACTCACCTCGCTACCACCTCCTTTCAGTTGTAGACAGTGATGAGGTCTCCCCTCAGCCTCCTCTAAGCTAAACCACCCCAGTTCCCTCAGCCGTGCCTCGTAGGCTTTGTTCTCCAGCCCCTTCACCAGCCTCGTTCCCCTTCTCTGGACGTGCTCCAACCCCTCAATGTCCTTCTTGTAGTGAGGGGCCCAGAACTGACCCCAGTACTCCATGTGCAGCCTCACCAGTGCTGAGCACAGGGGCACAATCACTGCCCTGGTCCTGCTGCCCACGCTGTGTCTGATACAGGCCAAGATGCCATTGACCCTCTTGGCCACTGCTGGCTCATGTTCAGCCGCTGCCAACCAACACCCCCAGGTCCTTCTCCTCCAGGCAGCTCTCCAGCCACTCTTCCCCAGGACTGCAAGGCTGCAGGGGGTTGTTGTGTCCCAAGTGCAATATCTGCCCCTTCAGCCTTATTTTTCACAAATTCCTGAAACGCCACTAAACATAGCTATTTGGGCAGAGTGGGACAGGTTTTAGTAGACAGTTTGTCAAAGAAAAGACGCTTTCTTAATTATTTAAAGAAATTTTATAAACACATATTGCTATTCAATCAAGTTCCTTGATTTTTCCCCACCATTTATAGATAAACCATAAACGCTCAAACATTGCTACTAATTATGAACAAAATTCTGAACAGCAGATACATGAATATATATCCATGCCAATTTGCTCACTTTAAGTGTTGTTCATCTTCCAAGTTCTGTCAAAATTTTTATTTGAAACTGAAGAAATTTTCAAATATAATCCTACATTGAAGGGATAAGACTAAAATTTAGGACATAAACAATGCAAAAGAGAGAAAACACCAGAAGTCGGACTCCTTACTTCATCCAGATTTCCTGGAACTGAAGATATTTCAGCAATCTACTCTTTATACTTTCACGGCACCCACCTTTCACACCTCCTACTTCCTTTTACACCAAGTTATTTAGTCTAATTATTTAAGTTCACTTTTGCAAAACAGGTAATTTGTTAGAGTGATTTAAAAATTTGAGCCTCTACCACATTAAGAATTTCTTAGGCCCAGCATAGCTTTTCTTTCTGACTATAGTGTTTGACTTTCTGAATTGTCAAGCACCTTCAATTCCCATTCAAAATGAAAATTTTATTTTGTGTTCACGGTTATTCCTCAATTAAATATTTTTCAAGAACTTTATTACAATGGATTAAATATTAAAATGAAACTGTCACAGTTTTATGAAACTGAAGATGCCTGCAAAAAAATAACAACTAACTATACGTCAGTTTACTCGCTAAGGGAGGCAGCATAAACTTTCTATTAAAATGCAAATTTTGAATAATTTTTTTCTTTGGCATCTTTTAATCAATTTAAAAATACAGTTAGAGAGCATAAACCGAGCTTAACACCCCACCCTCAAAATGCAAAATGCATTTATACTGAAAATATTTATCATGTAATTTCCGTAACAAGATCCATCGTAAGATACAAATGGGCCTCACACGTCTCAATAAGGCAAACCAGAAAACAATACATTGCCCAGAGCCAGTTTGAAATACAAAATATTTTCTGTGGTAACTAACAAAAACTTGACAATTAAGGTCAATTTTTTTCTCTTTAGGATATTACACCAGGAACAAGCTGACAAAACTATGACAGTATAAATACATTCCAATTGGAATAAGTGGGGATTTTGGGAACTTGTTCAACTTGGCAGTACTTCTGGATAGCTTAATTGTTTATGCTGCCAGGAAAGTCAAGCGGTTTGGGTTTCATTTGTTTGCTGATCTTTGTATTTTGCTTAGTTTCTAAACACAGTAATTTGATCCTAACATTTTTGCTTGTAAACCTTTTTTACTTCCCTTCTCAAATCTGTCATTCCATATCTTTTCAACTTGTCTGTACCAATATCAGTTTTTTAAATGGCAAACTATTTACAATAAGCTTCAATCAAAATTTTCAATGTTCTGTGACATATTTCACACTAACAGATTCAAAATTAAGATTAAATTACAAGTCAATTGTCTGAGTATCCTAATGAAAGGAAAATATACACATTTGCTCTACTTCTAAACCATAATTTCAACATTAATATGTCCACCTATGTTCAACATTTGTATGAAATTCCAATTTATGCATAGAATATTTGTCTTTTTCTTTCTATCCTAACTGGCAAAAAAAATAATCCCCAATTTGAGTCTGTTTTCCCTATGGCAAGAGACTCCCGTCTTTATTTCTACCCATGAGCTTATTTATCACCTTATTTTCTACTCATGTCCTATTGGGGAAGGGGAGGGAAATCTTTTATAAAGCCAAGTTATCCACATAGATTTGGTCAATTAACATTTTCTCTCACCTGAGAACTAAGATTTATATCCAAACTTTCTACTGGAAAGAGAAAATTTTAATGCGTTGTCCGTGATGCATCTTCTCAAATGAAACATGTGACAGTTTTAACCAGTACTGTCATAGTTATGCAACTGGGTTACTAAATGAGAAATATAAACATACAAAAATATTTAAATGCCTTTAAAACATACATGAGATTGAAAGGAATGGTTAATTAATGCTTCTTAGAAACGACTACAGCTTTCTGTCTAGAGCTTTGAACAGAGAGCACTCTTCTCTGCAACTCTGCAGTATTTCCCCCCGTGTTCTGTTCTAGTTTGTGCTCTGAAATGATAAAACTTATTTTCATATATTATCATGTCTTTGGTTTTTAATAAATACCTGGCCTCAGTGTAAAGAGGAATTGGTGCAAAGATAACGTAAACTTTAAAAACAAGGAGTTCTGCAGTTTTACTGATGCTCTGGGCACAGATGGAATTACTTTTATTTGTCTGGAACTTGATGCTTGTTGGTTTCATTTAACATCCCTAACTCTCTTCATCTTTTTCTAGACAAACATAATGTTATAAATTGCAGTTTTACACCCACACTCATGTCTTTTTTCTAGGATGACAATTATTTGCGACACCAACCAACCAACCCAAGAAGTTCAAACTGGATTTACCTATGAATTTAGCCAGCAGCATGAAGAAAAGGAAATATGATTCGGTTCAACTTTGTTTTTCCCTCTCTTGTATAATTTTCTTATATTTATTTCTCTGTTCTACAGTGAGAAGTTCAAGGAAATATACTGCTGATACAGGTCTAGCTAACCCTTTGTATTTACATAGAATAAAATAAACAATATTTTCTTATTTGCAAATATTTTAGCTTCTCATAAGTTTTACCTATGCAAGCAATTTTTCTGCTTTACATGGTAAATATACACTGATGCACCTGACCTTAGCAAAAATAACCAAAAATAGCACTAAAAAACCCCCACACTGTACGTAGTAAATTTCCAGAGATACTAAACCTCAAGGTTGTTAATAAAATTATTGCTTTTAATTACTCTAAAATATTAGCCTCTTCTTACTCTTAACAATATATTTGGGGTGCACAATCTCTGGCAGAGTTTTAGCACTGCTTTGGCAAGTGCTGTATGTTTTCTGTGGTTATGTCCTGAAACATCCCATGAGTCTTCATAGTATGATGTAGCCACAGGCATAAACTGTGCTGATACACTTTATTTACTTCCCTTAGAGGTCTTGGAAAAGACAGCAATGTCCCAATAGACACTTGAAGACAGTATAATCATCCAAAAATACTGATGAATTACTTCGATTAAACCCTTCACGCCTGAACTCAATTTCAGCCTCCAAAGTCACCACTACGAGCCTCGTTGGTTGGGATGTTCTCTATCAGTCTGAACATCACAAAAATGTCTTGTTTCAGTGGTGACTCTAAGCTTGGCTACAACACTGTGAACCAGTTTAATTGACTGAACACATAGCTGAACAATTTTAGCATCCACTCCTCAAATGTCTTCTAACGGTCTTTTACAGATCCATTGCACCAAGACGGTGATTTTCCTGAGGTGTCTGGGAAAGAGAAACAGTAGTGCTGCTGGGGTACATGTCGTAAGTGGAATGATAGAGTTGTCCTTACTGTAACATTTTAATCTCTTCCCATAAGACAGACATACATTAAAAGTATTTATAATTGCATTATACACAATCCTCACTTACTAGACCTAACACCCTCTCATAATATTGTGCAAAACCTTGCAGAAATACAGAGCTGGCTTCTGCAGTAGAACTGTCCTCTTTTCAAATAAGAGCTGTCCCAAAAGGCAACCCTGGAGAGGCTGACAGCTTGTTGGATCCAACTATCACAGGTTCCCCAGTGGTGCTACAGCAACAGGCTGAGCCACAGGCTATGTCCTATGCACAGTTGTTTTCCAAACTGCACACAGAAATGAAACTGTGGACGTGAAATTCTGGTCAAAACCACAAATGTAAACAGCTTAGCCACGTTGACGCTATATTCAGAAACACACTCTAAATTTGTAGCACACTTATCTAATGTCTGTCATTTTAAACACAAGCTAGCACTTGGCTTTAGTGCAGGTAGCAGTTTATTAGATGCTGGCCACCCAGCAACGACAGGAAAGTTTTCCAGTACTGGCAATCCTTGGGATCCCTGGTTGCCACCTGGAAATGAAAGAGCTCACCTGAGAGCTCTGAGTGTACAAGGTCACTGTGCATCACAGCAGAAGAAAGGTAAAATCTCTTCTGCCTGCCATCCAAAAATCAGTAGCTTTTAAATTAACTGCTCATTAAATCATAAACTTGAAAATACAACATTTGAGTGCTGAGCAAATAAGTTGTGAAGGTTTTCATTCTTTCACAAAAGAAGGATTTCATCACTGTAAGAACCTGTCCTTTACCACTTCTCTCACAGTGCTGGCAGCTTCAGCTGCCAAAAGGCATTTCTTAGTCTGGAAGGGAGAACTTGATTTAAATTTGAGGTTTCGTCAGCTTTTAAGTAATGTTGAGAACCAGGACAGATGTATTCAGTACAGTACTAGGCAGAGAAGTGCTGTTATTATGGTAACAGACACTGAACAAACATTTTTATAAACAAATTTCTATCAAGCTGTAAGTATTACACTTCCTATGGATTTCAACAGGTTAATGAATCAACATCCTGGAAATGACATACGATAATATATATACTTGTCAGCATATATACTGAATCAGAGTCATCTTTAAGCTGCTCCATTTTATGGCAATCACAATAGTAACCTATTACTTTAGTGACTTCTCCCAGTGTTAGCCTATGACAATGTACATTTTTCATGCCTCATGATTCATTACAGAAATGTCACAGAATATGTGGAAAGACTATGTTTACAAAAAGCCACACTGACTGGGTCATGAATCACAACTGGTTTCTTGGAAGTACTGCAGAAGAAAACGTGGTGTTACATTTAAAGGTGGATTTAAACAATTTGATTATTTTCTGCAGTAACTGCTTTCTCATAAGCTTAGTGAGATATAGGGTTGAGATAAAAATAATGCAACTTGATAAACAGTAGCAAAAAAATAATAAAACCAGATTCTCTGCCTCCTGGGAAAGTATTCTAATGTTTGCAATGTGAAGCATCTGGGAAGTTCGGTGGTGAAAAAGTCTTGCCCAATGTCACTATTATTTTGAGGTTTGTTCTGGAAAGGTTTTCTAATTAAAAAAAGGCTGTTCATAATAACTGAAATGCATAAAACACACTCCCATGATGCACTATATTTCCATGTCCATCACATCATAGTCAAGAGAAATCATCATATCTGAATTGCAGGACTGCTGAGAGATTCAAATTCCCACATTGTAATGCAGAGACAAAGTAAAAAATGAATTTATCACTTTTCTTGCCTTCATTCACATAATTTTCAAAGCTGATGTATTGTCTACAGGAGAGCTGAACTAAATGCACAAGCACATTTCTATTAAGGATATCCTCTTGCTAAAGGGCAGTTATAAGCTGTAAAGCTATTATTTCTCCTATGAAAAGGAAAGAAGCACTCTCTAAATGAAAAAAAAATGGAGCTCAGATCCTTAGAACTCACTGCTAATGCTATGAATGAAAGCAGTCTGTCTGTACCCAGAGAAGACAGAATTTATAATACAAATCTGCCCAATTCTTCGGCAGTGTTTTGCGGATCTGTGCTGCTTCGCAGTGGCCGGGTTTGTCAAGAGGACACAATGGATAATGGGTAAATTTATTATCAGACAAACAGATGAGTATCCATATACAGGCTAAAGTCCTGCTGCATCCTTTAATCCCTCCGTATTACATTTGTAAGGACTTGAAAAGCAGGATTTTTACTTTATTTAACTTAAAGAATGCATCAAATATTTCCGACCTTTCTGCTAAAAAATCCTATATACACTTTTCCTACACACAGTGCCAACACTAAGTGTCCACTTACTCCTTCAAGTGTACTTACAAACTTCTTTCTTTTTGAAAGCAGATCTAATGTAATTGTCAGAGGCCCTGCAGACAGTGCAGAGAAAACTGGGTATGCAATAATCAGAAGAGGGCAGCATTTTACCACGTTTTCAAGCCAATAGGCTTGGTTTCCTAAAGTTGAGACATTACAACGGGCATGTTTTCTTGAATGCTAATTTTGTTCAAAGATGACCTACATTCGTTAAAAATTTCCCTTTTGTTAATGCACAATATATCACCTTGCTAGTTAGGCATTTAAAAAATTCCTCTGTAAGCTAATTGCTAATAAGAGCTGATAAGTAACACCTTTGTGCACCCAACCACAGCTTCCATTTTATTTTGATAAAAATGGAAGCAGCAGTAGTAATGCTTGAGCTCAAAAACAGAGCCCAAACAAAGCACCAGGGAATGCCCCAAAGTTTCATCACACACCTCCTCGCAATATTGAAGCAGTTGTTTAAAATCATGAATGGAGAACTTGTTAAGACCATATGTGACAGATACGCTACTCAAACATTTCTGTCCAACATATATGACACTTTTATGCTCCTGCTAAACACAGCTGTGTGTCCATAAATAGGGAATGCATATCTATGAATATTTATATTTGTTACACATTGCATGAAATGTACAGGGCTTTCAAACAAACTTTGTTATCATAGGATGATCTGAGTTGGAAAGGACCCACAAGCATCACTGAGTTCAACTCCTATTCCTGCATAGGACAAACGTGAGCAAAGTGAGATTTTTGTCAACTAGCAACAAAATCTCAAATAAAGGATTAGAGAAATGATAATATCTGAAGTATTTTTCTGAAGAAAAACATCAGCTAATCTTGAAAAGGTTTTTAAGAGTGCGTCTACTCTTTGGTACTATACGGCCATATTCCTCAAAACCCCGAACTGCCTATAAACGCATTCTTAGACTTCTTCTTCAGTTGCAAACAGTTGTGCTCCCCTCATCAAATACTCAAAGGACACAAAACTTTCCAGTAGAATTATCTGATTTGTTTGAATAACAAACAAATTAAAATACAACTGGAATGTGAGGTAACATTTGCAGAATGTATGTTATAAACCTATATTTCCCTACATACACACAAAAAAAGACAACTAAATTCTCGGCGGATCAAACCTGCTCAATTTCTTCTTAGCATTTAAGCCATGCAGTCACTCACTGATAATTGATTAATTGTTTCAAGCAGCAAAAATTTAAAAGTAATGAAAACATGACATGCTTTTTACTATTTTTTTCTGAGTTCAGAGTGATTTTTTTATTGAGAAGCAACCACAAGATGATTCAATTACAGTAAAATATGGTATTAACAACTACTTTGTAATTGGAAAACATTGATCTCTACAGACAGGTGGGCTTGGAAGATATGAATTTATCTTATATTTCCATACTTGAGATCAAGCAAGGTAGAAACAGGTGGTTTCCATAATGAGCTATGTTATTATCTATTATTCATTTGTTCTATGCCAAAATGCCTACATCTATCACTTGCTTAGTTTGTTGTATCCTTGCACATTCTAAATCTCTCAAAACACAATTTTCTCCTATTTCACTTCGAAAGCTCTGTGCTGCGCTTTGTGCAAAACAGATCAACATAACATGAGCAAGACACTGGAGTACTCCATCTTATGACTACACTTAAATATGTCCCAGGGCCTTAAGGGTTATCAAACAGTCTGGGTTGTTGTCAACACACTGAGAGAGGCTGTTAATTCCTTTCCATTCATTTCCAGCCTTTAAACCATTTCAAACACTCAACAGCCGGAAGACTCGTTATCACAGTAGTTAACAGCCTCACTAATGCCATCTGATGACTGGGTATTGACCTTTCCAGTGCCATTTGAGGGACATTCCCAGCTGAAGGACTCTATAAAGGGTAGGGCTGGGATGAATTAGGTAAATAGTGTTTCCTTTGGATCCGTGGGCAAGGCTAAAATGGGAACTGAAGGATCAGAGAGGCTGTACCTAGAACTTCCCAGGACCTGCATAGCTAATAACCATCACATGATTCTATACTGAAAATTTGGTGGATCTTATTTTCCACTTGGCATTCAAAATTGAGAATATGTTAAAAGTCTCTTTATCACCGTTAACAGAAACAAATTTTTTGCCTATTTTTGTTGCCTATTTTTTTTTCTAATTTTAAATTAATGCAAGTTGGTTGGATAATGTCCATAAATTTGTCATGGCTTAATGACTGCAATTATAATAAGGTCATTCTAGTTTTAATACCCTTCTTGCTAGAGGCAGCATATGTACTTTTTTCCCTATATTTTACTTATTCCTTTTGTATCTGACATGTCTGCCAGCTATTATGTTTAGAATTTTTAAAAAAAAATAAAATATTAAGCAGGGACTGAGGATAAATAGTGGCTTAATTAAAAATAAAGAAAAGAAAACAGTATCTTAAGATGATTATAAATGCCAGCAGGTTTATAAATTATGATACAAGTGGTAATTACATGTGCTATAAGCTCCTGGTTAAAGTTAAAATTATATTGAACATGGCCCTCTGGCTCTATAATGGAGTAAAATGCACAGTCACCCCAGGGAAGTCTAAAAGCACATAATTGAAACATTTAGTTTAGGTTCTGTTTTTAAATAATTTGTTTTGTCCAAAGAATGAGGTAAGTCTGGAATACGAGAATTACCACAAAACTTGGAGCATAAGTCACAGATTTAAACAGATAGAAACCACTTTATATTCTTGATCATACATGTTGTTCTAATTTCCTGTTTGCAAAGTCACAAGATTCTTCAGGGCTTGGATCTTGCCATTTTCAAGAACTTTGCCCAAACACCACAGAAATGCCAAATCTGCTTTGCAGGATATGCAAGAACTCTGTCACGTAGAGTATGAGCTGTCTTTTTTTGGATGAGTTTTATTTCAGATAAGTTAACAAGGGACTCCGAAATCAGTATAGCAAAAAAAGGTCTTTTCTACCAGTTTTGCATGGTAGGAAATTGTAGTCAGATGGCTTTTTACAGTAGTATCAGTTTTAAAACCTTTAATGAAATTACTCTTACAAGTGTCCTATCTTTTCCATTAGAGTAACTGAGGTGCTAAACTAACTGAATTAGAGAAAAACTGGTGAAAAAAAGGCTTAGGCTGAAATTTCTTAAGCCCTAGTCTAGTGGCTTATTCACTGTGCTCTCTCTGGGAAATGTGATTAAATAAAAAAAAATCAATAAAGATTTAGGTTTGTCAGATAAAACACAAAAGCTTGAAAGTCCACTGACAAGAATTCAGGGCATGAGGCCAAGTTTTTGCTGGCTACTTTGAGCGGATCAGTTAATAGCATGAAAACAACATAATAAGGAGAAAATTAGATGTGTGCTTCAGGTGTAGCCATGAGGTACGTCCTCAAGGACTTCTATTTTACTTCTCCCAGTGCTAAGAACACAAGATGAATTCCTGATCCCGTTACCACGAATGGTGTAACTCCTTTTACTTCAGACTGGCTACAGGTTCCCCCAAGCTCGGGCAGGGGTAGAGCAGAACACAACATGAAATTCACATCTTGTGCTCTTGGAGACAGTCCTAATTTCAAATGCTGCCAACAGAGACAAGTTTGAATACTGGGCTCCACAGATGCCCCTAATGCAACATTCTGAAATGCAAGGAGTGGAAAATTTTCATGAAATGGCAAATAACCAAATGTGCAGTTTTCAGAATCTTTGCAAAACTAAGTCAATGTTGCTCAAAACATTTTTTTTATGTATATAACGTTATATATAATCATAAACCTCTACAGGGTTTGTCCACAAATTTAGTTTTCTTTTCAAGCCACAATAACATTAAGAAATAGCTGACATTGAAAGAGGTTTAAATAACTAAGGTCCCAAAAATGAAACCCAAACTGTTGCTTTTCAAATAAATATTTCACGTTGCTGCAAAATATTTCTTCTAGTTTGTATTTTGCTGTTTGTCCCTTTCAGCTCATCAAGCCAAAAAGATCAATTATCTGACTAGTTTTATACAAAAAAAAAGAAATCAAACAAGAGATAACAGTGTGTGAATCTGGAAAATCAGCAGCAACAGTCATGATCAGTAGCTTCTGCCATGTTAGGTGGGAAACAAGGTCAACAAAGTTTCAGAACTGAGCTGAAAAACATAAGAGCTTTCTCACTAAGAGAGACCTACTGCTGTCTGGAGAGAAAGCTGCGTATTAGTCTTAAATGACAGGGGAAGCAAATGCAGTCTGGCTAATTTAACTGTCTTCTCTTTTTACATGCAAGCACCATAGATCAAAGGATTAGCTATGTTGTTTACAAGAAAATACACAGACCTTTAACACTACTCGATCACTATTTCTTTGGTGAAAAAATCCTGTAACTACAGTTCTATTATTGACAAATATATTTGCTCCTTTCTAGCTCTTACCAATCATCCTCTTTTCTCTTTTAATAGAAACATTTGGTGTTTCCTAGGCTAGCATAATAACCTAACTAGGCTTCAGAATTGGTAACTACAGTCTACAAACACCTCTGTCTAAATGTCTTTAGACTATTTATATTTTACTTATCAGTGGCAAATAAATTTCACAGTCATCATTGGGTCTTTGTGAATGTATAGTTTTTTGCATCCATAACTGTTTCTAAAAAGATAGGGTGTGCTGAAGTACTTTTTTTCTGTATAAAGCACATTTTTTTAGTTTGAATACAATTAATACTAATTTATAGCTGGCCATACATATTTCCCCTTCAGCTTAGTAATTACGGATCACTTGGCAAGAACAACTAATAGTTTCTTTTTTCTAATGTACCTAAAGGTACCTATATATTTACATATATATGTACAGTATCACAGTATCACAGTATGACAAGGTTGGAAAGGACCTCTGAGATCATCAAGTCCAACCTATAACCCAACACTATCACCAACCATCATCTAAACCATGGCACTCAGTGCCACATCCAATCTCCCCTTAAACACCTCCAGGGTCGGCGACTCCACCACCTCCCTGGGCAACGCATTCCAATGGCCAATCACCCTTTCAGTAAAGAACTTCTTCCTCACATCAAGCCTAAACTTTCCCTGACGTAGCTTGAGTCCATGCCCTCTGGTTCTGTCACTGGTACATTACAAAACAATGGTACATTACCATTACACTGGTACATTACAAAACAATGCAATGATAATGAAAGAACACATAAATTGGAGATATTTCTATTGGAAAAGAAGATTATAGTTACCCACAAATGAAGTTCCTTTCAGTATAAAAAGAGTAATAAGATTAACTTAATGCAAGAGCCAGGTAATGATTAAAGATGGTTCTAAAAGAGCATCAGAATTTGCTATCCTATAACCCACTCTAGTAATTCCTATATCCATGTAATATTACAAAAGACTTGCAAAGAATGAGCCAGGATTGATTGCTCGTCATGTCTTCAGATAGAAGAATAAGCTGTCAGGCAAAGACATTAGTAGATGGCAAATTCTGAACAGAGGAAATTGACATGATAGATGAATCATGAATCAGCTGTGGATTGCCTTCTTACAAAAGGTGGTGGACACAAAGCATTGACCTCTTTGGTCTCTACCTTGGAGTTTGTGAACGGCAGAGAAATCCAATGAGGGTTACTGTATAAACCAAAACTACTTCTGGCTCAGGAAGCCTCTGCTCCACAGATTCTTACACGTCCCTCGACGTGCACCTTTGGCAACTGTTATAAACAAGGGGATGAAATGAGCCTTTGGACTGATGTAATACTGTTACTTCTTTGCCTTCATTAAGCTCAAGAAACACTTTTATATTGGGGAACCGGTAAAGTTTATGACCTCACGGCAATCCTGTGCAAGGGCAACTCTCCTTAGAGTATTTCCAACCATTGCGTCAAGAAAGTGATCATCAGATCTTTGTATGATCAAAAAAGTTACCTGAACAGCTCTATTAAAGACAACTACATCATGAGAGTAAATGTGGAAATACAACTACAAGCCCTATATGTTGAAAACAAAACTTTATCAAATATGTTCCAAGGAAGAGAAAGACAGGAAAAAACAAGGTTTCCACAATCGCAGGAACTATTGGAAGTATGATGCTGTTCTATTTCTTCAGTCAAAAGAAACACAGTTTAATCAAAAAAGGTGTCCTGATCTGAAATAGGGCTCTGCAGGGCAGCCTGACACACTGCAGCCCTGTGCCTGTGCTCGCTCGGTGTCGGATGTGCCACCAGCAGAATAATACTGCATTAACATTTTTAATACCACGGCACTATGGCTTACTGAAAAAAGGCACAATATATCAGCCAAGGCACAATTTAACCTTCTTTAACAGCCAACTATTTTAGACCAAGTCAAACAATGAACTATAACCTTTTGGCCTTGGCTTGTATTTTGGCCAAGGACAGGTTCACTTAAATCACTGTGCAGTCGTCCGCCTAAAATAATGGTTTACAAACCACTTCAATTTAGGTACTCCCTGAGCTTTTCAGTGATGTTGATACCTCTAAATTTTCATGTACTTGGAATGCTAAATTGCATTTATTAACTTACTTTTTCTTAATCACCGTTTGAGGACTTTTAGAAGTAGCCTTTTGACTGCAAAGTTGAAAAACATCACAGTGTAAGACTATGAGGGGGGGTCAGGCTATGGCTCATGCATTTTTACAAAATGCAGTTTCTAGGGAGGGAAACACAGGTGTAAAGGAATCCAGATGCATGCAGCATTAACTTAAATATTTTGATGCTGTGCTCAGTTAGATGTATTAGCAATTGCTTCCAATCTCATGCCAATGAATTGGTATTGTCACGCTAACAGCATTAGCACAAGATATATTTGAAATGTAAAAAATGAATTTAAAATAATAAGATGACAGATCCACTTATTACTTGGTTTAACAAACTCAGGAACTACTGCCACTTATATCTGTGGCAGACACTGTAGCAAGATGTGTTTGTCCTTGCTCTACCTGTACCAAGATAATGCTTCTTCTGCAAGAAGTTAACCAACCTTGGAGTAAAGGTGAAGTTATGCTGTTTTGTTATATCTGCTACTGCTTATTAACAGATGGAGCCCTGACACCCACTCACACCATAACCATAAACCATAAGACCAACCTGATCTTCTGCCTCATGTCACGTTTACAACTTAAATTCTACAGCTCTTGCCACGTGTTTGAAAAGGTTGATATTCTGTTGGTCTTAAGGTGGCAACGTGCAATATGTACCCAGTTTTCTATTTTAAAGAATGATATATGACATTCGGTCAGACTTCTATGATAAGAACAATCTTATGAATGATTACTCTGTGCTAAATTACATTCAGGTGCTGTATCTATAGGAAAATGGTAGAACAAACCCAACTATCCACCTGCTGGCACAGAACTCAGGCTTTCAAGCTATTTATTTTAAAAGGATAAACATTTGATTTCCCATTTATGATGAAGACCTAAGAACATTTTACTTAAATGGTAAAGCAGGGCTCTACAAAATGTTGATTTAGAATTAACCTTGAAGACAAAATCAGCACCACTTTATAAAACTGCCTTGTTCTTTTACTGACCAAAGCAATTCTGTGTTTTAGCTAAAGTGGACTTCAACGTCATAGATGTGTGACCAGCATGACATTTTTAAAAAATAAATAGAAGATTTATGAATGGCCAGCTATTGCTGACAATTGACTTTATTGATTTTGCTTTCAAGCAAAATTGCAAAAAGATCTTCCTTGTTATTTTTAATATATAATTTTTATACAGTTAACCTTGAAAATTGTGTTGAAACCATAAAAGAGCTGTACAGATGAGTTAAGCTATTTTTAAAAGTAAATCAGCAAATTAGCCTGCTTCAGGGAATTCAGGTTTTCACTGATATGATCTAAATCTTTCCATTTGCCTTTTCTTTTTCCCTGTACATAAAACTTTTAAACCAAGAACTACCTGCTTTTTTTTCCAATCTGTGTCTGAACAGTGCTTTCTAATATTCTAGTAAACCATAGCCACAGAATTGAGACAGAGTTGAAAAGCACTTTTTTTTTAAAGGAGTCCATAAAGATTACACTTTAAAATTTTAAATGTGAATTTTTCATAGATGTTTATTGGTTGTCCCTAGCTTTAAGCATCATGATTTAATGTCTTTGCAAGAGTGCTGTAAATGTAAATTTATCACTGTTATTTTATTGCCTATCTCAGTTAGGTTTAACAGCTTATTTTATGAGGTTTAGGCTGAAAGTAGAAAAATTAGTTATCAGAATGCACAGCATACAATGTAATTATACAAACTGTTATTTTAATATTTCTTGAACATTGTATTCCATGATTTACAGTTGCATTACAAGCACTATCTGGTTAAATATCTCTAGAAACTGAGTTTCAAACTTTTGCTCCTCTCAAACCATTTAGGGTGGAGAGAGAACAGAGGGGAAGTGGCTTCTGAATGTGTTACAGAGTCATCTGTGGCCATCCAAAAGCTCTTTAGAGAATGCATGTATTGCATCACTATTTTATGTTTCTGGGCCAAAAAAGTTTTTTGAATGCACTCAAACTCCACTAAAAGGTACATTTGAATAAAGTGAAAATTATGTAATACACATAAGTAAAGAATATTGGTTTTCACACTTGAAGGATCTTTAATAGTTTAACTAAACATATGAGATAAGGCAGCTCTTAACAGTTTAAGCACTGCTTAAGTACACATTTTCATGTATGAAAAACTGAGAAACTGACAAATATATCCACAAAAAAAAAATCATACCTTGCCTAAACTAAGTCAAAACTAGAGAAGGTCAAATAACAATTCTCACCACGTCTTTCAACTTCACACTTTTCTGTGGCAGTGTTGGTTGTATAGTTCACAGATATGAAGTCAAGTTAAAATTGTAATATTATTGGCTTTGCTGTCCTCTTAATTGTTTATAACTTCTAGAAGAAAAATAACAGAAGATTAAAAAACAAAAAAAGCACTTCTTTTTATGAAAAAACAGCTGTATTTATGGTCTTAAAAATAAATGGAGTAAACTTTTGCGTTTCACAGTTCTTTACAAGATAGGCCAACCTCAGACAGACATAAAACAGAAACAAATATCCCAACTCTAATAAATTTTAATTCTAACTTCTTTGGCTCAAGCAGAACAAAGAACATTCCCTCCTTCACCCTCACACATACGGAGGATAATTAGCTTCATATAAATATCCACCCTTTTGTGTGTTGTCTCACTCTAGCGATAATATGAACTATAAATTACATTATCATCTGACTTTCTGAATTGAATGTGCGACTAACATTCTGAATTTAACATGCAAATCTAGCCACTGATATACAGATAAACATACTAATGCTAATATTAAACAGATCTGCAGTAATTAGCACCAATTAATGTAAAGGATAACTTAATTTACAAAGCATATCATTCAATATATAAGCCAACATGTGCCTAACAGTATTATGCTGATTCAATAGCCCTTATTTTAGAAGTCTTATTAACTGTGGTTGAGCAATCTGACTGTTCAGGGAGTAGGATATCTTGAAATACAATGTTTTTTTTAAAGCCAGGCAGTGAAAATACAGTTCAGTTATAGATTTAGTATTGTTTTTACTGTATTAGCGAATCAAAGCTTTATAGAGAAAACAATAGACTAGGAAGGGAAATATTTCTTGAAAGTTTCTTTTCAAGTTTAAAACTTTTTCTGTGATAGGTTTCAACCCTGTAGAAATTTTCAAACTGAGATTTGTTTACCAAAGTAAATATTTTTGCTCCAGTAGTCTTTGATCTTATGTTATTTCAATAAGAATTACTAGAGAGCCTCAAGTGCTGTGAGTTGACTCAGAATACACTGAAAAGTAACTGCAAAGTCTTTGCATAGCAGGTTTTGTTCTTGTTGCAATGTAAATATCACCAAATATGCTCCCCCTTTCCCCACATCTTCTTAGTATCAGTCAAATATTTGTAAGGTTACATGTAAACATTTTATTTAATTCCTTTTATCACTAATTATGAATGCAGTTTATTTGTAAACTAGAATATAAATAGAATATAACTACAATACAGTGATTAAAACCTAAGAACCATATTCCAAAATTGAATATTTGCAGTAACATCAAAGGAGGATTGGACCCAACTGTAGAGAACACATACAGAAAATAAGTTAGTGATATAATTTATGACTCATCCAGGATGTGACTTTTCTTGATTGTCAACATTTGTTTGGACATTAAACACAGCAAAAGTAGAAAGAGAACTTACTGAGGTGGAAGAGACATGACATGTACAAAATAACTGCATTTGTGCACTGGGAAGATTTTTTCTGACACAGTAACCTTCTAAAATTGTCAACTGAGAGATAAAAATGCATTCTTACAAAAGTGCCAAAAGCATTTTTTCCTTTTCTTTGCCATCAAGATATCAGTCGTTGTGGTCCAGGTTTTAAGATACCCAACTGTGTGGTAGTTCCAGGAGAGTTCATAATTCCCTCATCAAGAACATACTGAATACCCAATATTTTCTTTTCTGTTATGTGAACAGAAGGTTTCCTATGACTGCCAAGCACCAGACATCAGTTCTGAAAATGAACAGATCTGGATCTTCTGACACTGCTGCATTTCTCTGTGTCCCCTGGAGTCACGTAAAATACCATGGGGAATCACACCACCCCCTCCAGCAGAGCTGCAGACTGTCAGCTTACTTACTGGAAAATTATGACTCCAGTCAACCTTGTCGCTTGTTGAACATAAAGGAGAACTGCTGGACAAAGAAAAGCAGGTGTGGAAGTTTATATACATACTAAGACAGGTGTTAAAATCCTCAAGAAAACATCCTTTCAAAAAAAAAAAAAAAGCAGGGCAGTTGTTACTACTGTTTGAACTGGAGGAATGTGGATTTTGTGATTTGTTCTCAGCCAATTGGCACTTGCTGTGATACTTTACTACTCTTGCCTGGACCATCTACGTGTTTTTTTGCATCCATGAACAATGCCAGTGTGATGTCTGAAATGTCTGCCAAGAGACAAAGCCATGGAGAGGTGTAAAACCATGTGAAACAGCAGATGGATGATACATGGGAAAAGCAATACTATAATACCTGAAAGCTTTGTCTTGATTAACAAAAGGGAAGCAAGGGTAGTAAAGGTTATTTGAAACTATCTCAATATTTCTTCCCCCCCGTATCTTTTACTTAATTGATTCTGGTTTGATATTTACTTCTTGCTTGCTTGTCATTTCTGTTTGGTCTTGAGGCTGGAACAAGACTTCTGTACTTCTCAACATCATAAAATACTTTCTTATTACCATTCTGCCTAATGCTACTGTCTTACCTTACCCTGAACTAAAACACTGATCCTTCTTTCTAATCCTCCACTTGCTGATTTTGATCCCATTCAGGATTCAATTAAATATTGGAAGTCTGTTATGTTTGAAATTTTCAGCGTTATGAAGGCTTTCTCAAAAGTAAGCAAAACTAGTGAAAATGTTTGGAAATGAAACATTGTGTTTTATAAAGCAAATTCAGGAACAAT
The DNA here is from genome assembly GCA_033558185.1 of Dromococcyx pavoninus. Taxonomy (NCBI): domain Eukaryota; kingdom Metazoa; phylum Chordata; class Aves; order Cuculiformes; family Neomorphidae; genus Dromococcyx; species Dromococcyx pavoninus. The sequence continues at coordinate 1,168,130 of JAUMJL010000137.1, forward strand.
TTGACAGAAGAAGATATAAAGAACACAACTAATTTCAAAAATCTGAGTCATGAGTCAGACAGACGATAAGAAGGAGGCAGACAAGAAATATCAGACGGGCTGCTTGAGCCAAACACAAGCTATTTTATTTTCCTAGAGAGGAATTTTATTTGTTAAAATTTGAAAGCTAAGCCTGCTATGGTGCAGTGCTGCATTGTGTGGCCCTGAGCAGCTGCTGTGTTTACTGTATTGGTTGCAGAGCCCCTGTAATTACACACCTGCATGTTATCATTAACACTCCACACTGCCACATTTAGATCTGTTTGCTCAGTCAAAAGCAAAAGAGAACTCATTGCCACCAGACTTGGGAGGGCAGGGGGTGAGAAATACTGTGAGAACACATTCCTGAAGGCAAGGTCTTATCAGTCCAGACCTGCTATCTTTCTCCAAGTGACCCTGAAAAGGTCAGAAGGAATAGGAATTAAATGATCACAACCTGCCCTGCTCCACAATATACAATCACTTGTCTACAATCTGTTCAGAAGCTTCAGCTCAAAGAAAGAAAGACTGAGACTGGCAGGAGTACAAAAGAAAGTCTACTCTTCATTTTGAGTGTAGAACTTTAACACTGAACAATGCTCACACTGTTGGAAGTTACATCAAATTATCAATAAAATTTGTAAGCCTTTCAATAGGAATGCAGAAGACTAAAAGGGGCAAAAGAACAAAGGGCTACACTGAACATCCTGAACTTATTTTTAGGCTAAAATTTAAACATCCTAAAAATCCTATGAAAAGAAATACAGGTCTAGAAAGGAATACAAAACAATTTCTCCATCTTCTCACTATTATCTGTTCTTAAAAACACACTGACAGCAAACCCACAACTTCTCTAAGTAACTTATTCTAACACTCTTCATCTCCAAGGTATAAGGGCTTTAATAATCACTATTCTAAATGTCTCTTAATGTAAATTAATCTTACTCTTGAACTTCATGAAGCATTCTTGATCTCCCCTCTTTACTAAAATACTTAAATATTCTTCAAGACTTATCAGCCTACTTCTGTCTTGTATCTTCTGCACTGAATAAGCCCAGTTATTCAAATCTCTACTTACAGGGCTCTGGACTGATGTCTCTTAAAGGTAGAGCTGAACACAATACTCAGTGCCCAGTTTATGACACACTGACTCCTACACCCTTCCCTACACCTGGAATTGCCTACTCAATACTCCCTCATGTTGTGTTTGTGCTTTTCATTTCTCCTTGCCAAATGTGGTACTTCACACCTCTATTTACTGAACGTTATCTCTGTGATTCGTATCATTTCTCCAATTTATGAAGGTTAATTTAAATTGTAACCTTGTCCTCCAAATTGTTTGCAGGCCCTCCCCGGTCATTGTCATCCACAGATTTAGTAAGTTTACTTTTCCTTCCATCATTCAAGGTCAAAAGTATGAAAGAACTGAATCCAGAGTAACTCCCTCAGGCTCTACATAGGAGTAAACGTGGAAATTTAGAGAAAAGTCATTCCAAATGAATGATTTTGTTCTATTTTATAACATGCAAGCGTGTAGCACTAAAAATACCAAGTAAAATAGCAAAGTGTTTCATTGCAGAAGTATTTCAATGTCAACATTCCAATTTTTTTTCTTAGAAATTAAGCTTTGGGGAAAAAAAGATCAGTAATTATTGTACACAGTATTTTAACTTTGAAAGCTAAACTTCCTGATTAAAAAGGGTACTCTAACAATTTTACTGTATTGTATTTGTTACAGAGCTAATTCACTAACTCTATCTCAAACTAAGTTGTAAGAAAAGATTCATAGTAGGATGCACTTGAAACTTTTTCTATATTTTCTCATGTTACACTGTAGCCTTGCTGGGGTTCTGCTTTTGTTTTGTAAGCAGAAAGTAGAAACATCTATTTAGTTACAGTATATTGATTTTTTGAAATCAAATTGTAGAGGGCATACATAATAGGCATGAAAGGGTCTCAAACTGGTAATATAGGAATCAATAAATATTCAAGAGAACAGAGTATAAAGCAAATCAGGGAAAATGACAGGTATACGCAGTATTCATTTCACTGTTCAGAAAAGATCTTTTCTTATTGAAAACTATAAAGCTAAATGAGAAACTGCTGAGCACTTATGTTGCTGGGCAAACTTCCCAGAACTCCTTATTCCATTCCCCTCAAGCCTTTCCTTTACATAGGTTCATGGACTCTCTCTAGACAGCAACGGGAAAGGTTTTCGGCCATACAAAGGGAAGAATAAACGAAAATTAAATCTAATTGCTCAGCAGCAAAATTTTTTTCACTTGGAAACACTGAAGGAAACACTGTTACCAATGGATTGCTGAACTGGTGAATAATTAGGACCAATCACTTAGGGCATTTCTAGAGCACGATGAGGGGGAAACCACATACAAGAGAATCTCGTACGTAGGCATTGTGGCAGTGTTACGAATCAGATTGTTCACAGGTATTTTGTGGACATATTAGATACCAGAAAAAACATTGTCTCCAGCTACTTTCTTAGAGATTATCTTTGCCATCCTATTTCCTTAGAAAAGTTTTTCATTCTCCTTACTAGCCATGCTAAGAAAGATTCATTATCCTAACAAAAAAAGGATTGAAATTTCTTCTAAGAAATTTTCAGGAGTATCATTTCTACAATAGGAAAAGATTTCTCAAATAACTTCAAAACCTATTTCTTGCAGGAGGAGTTATCTGATGTCATCTTCTATGTCAAAGAAAAATATTCCAAATCCTTAAGAGAAGTTGACAAAGCATATTGTGGGGGTGAAAATGGAAAATATTAGGGGTGGAAGAGGGTGGTATGTAAATTATTTTAAAGATCATCCAACTGGCCGATTTGGAGATACTGGTTTGTAGCATATATATACACATTAATACCACATTGGTTCATCACTAACAATTTGGAGAAAATATAGACTTTAAAAGAGATTATCTGAGTGATGAACATTATCAAATCTCCTACTGCTCCCACTGCAACCAATAATGGCTTCAAATAGAACACTGTTGAGCCATGAAACAAACATCCTCTATTGAGCCTCTCTAATGCCTGAATCAAAGCCTGAGGACATGCCCAAACGCCCTTGTGATCCCAGTACTTGACACCATGTAAAACTCTTTATCCTGGTCAACAAATGGGCTCAGACAGTTTCAAACAGTTTGCATTAATGCGGGAATAATGCAAATTCCTATGATCAATGGTCAAAATCTTTCTTCGTTTCATAATTGTGTAAACTGAGTAACAGTCACAGGCAAAGTATTCTATCTTTCATTAACTTCAGTTAACAGGTAGCTAATCCCTTTAACTCTTGATGCCCACTCAGTAGTTTTACCTTGTAACCGCTTAACTGCAAATTGCATTTTGTATGTTCATGCATATCTCTGAAATGTACAGAAGTACAGCAGATAGTTCTACTTAAATATTTTGTTCCAACTTAATACATTTTAACACATTCCTCAAAATTATTAATTTCTAAAAATGTTTTTTTCCACATGAACTACAGTTTTGTTATTTTCCTGCTGCTGTTAACATAGTCAAGAACTGCAAGTGCTGTTCATTCCCAGCAAGACCAAATAAGTGATGGTACATTTTGAATTATATTAGCACTTTTGCTACAACTGGCAAATCTGAAGAGCTAGAAAGCATCTGTAAATACCTCCAGTATGTAAAGATTTACAATGATCTATTTTTTTAAAAATCTTTTAGTAAGAAAACAAAGTAGAAAGTAATAAATTATTTAAAATCAGAGTGAAAGATTTGAGGTCAGCCTGGTTTGCTTTCTGCTCTGAACCAAAACTGCATCACCTGATCATCCAAATGTTATAACAACATATAATGAAAAGGCAAAATCTTCTCTTTATTCAAAAATAGTACTGACTTGGACCAAATACATCAAAAACCTCCAAGACTATTTTTGCACTCTGGTTCATCAGCAGAATCAGCAAAACAGGTATCCTTTACAGGATGCCCAAACCATCAGCTGTCAGCCTTGTGAAACTCATGACAAGACTACATGAAAATGGCAATATCTTAGACCATATCTGAGAGTTAACCAAGCTACACTCAACAGAAGAGATGAGCAGCACTGTTCAAACACTTCCTGAACTCAGGGCAAGAGCAGTTGATGAAACACTGACGCTCAGTTTTAGAAACTGGCACTATTAAGTGCCTGCGTTGTGTAACTTCCTCAGAAAAAAGCCACGTTCAGGAGCCTTTATGGCAAAGCAGCCAATAAAGCCTTCACACTGTAGCAAGTTCCTCATCTAGAAAAAGAATTGTGGCAACCACCTTGAAATATCAAGAAAGTAGAGGATTTTTATGGAAAAAAAAAAACCAACAAAACCACACCAACCAACCACACACACAGTGAAAAACAAATGAACAAAATACACAAGGATGACAGAGGCTTCAAAATCCTGAACCAGGAAATATTCCAAATAAAGAGGAGACAATGAGATGGCAGACTTTATTATGTCTTGTCACATTACAGTCAGGTTAAAATTCCAAATGAAGACAAATAATTCTGCCTTAATATATCCTACAAGATAAACTTCTAGCAAACTCAGGCCAGTTTTAACCTGTACTTGCTTAAGGCTACACATTCTTTTGATGATTCTGTGGTGTTACTGGAATCAGTTATATCTTCTTATACAAAATAGTCAAAATGTTTACTCAAACTTAGGTCCCACTGAGTCGATTAAAAGAAAAAATAAGAACAACACTTGTTAAATAGATCTCAAACACAACAACTGTCTGAGCAACTGGTATTGTCCAGTCCCCAGTTCCTACAGGATGGCAAACAATATGTGCATCTATTTCTAATGTAGCAACTGAACATATGTCTGTCAGAGAAAGATGGAAATACAATGAGGCCAGGATAATTTAAACAAACAGCTGTCACTTTGTGCAAGATTGCCTTTGGTGATCTTTGATTCGTATGTGTGCAAAACAAAAAGCAGAATTATAGAACCAAACAGAATTACAAAACTAAAACTTTATAAGTACGAAGGCCAGCATAATTTTCTCCCATTTTTCTGTAATCCCCAAACAACTTCAAGCCACAATCAAAAAAAAACTTACTCATCTGTGTTATTTGCTCCTTCATTATACTACTTGCTGTCAAGGAACTCACTACACTGCCCTAGGCCTATTAAGATTCATACAAATGCATTTTTGAACCTTGTTTTTCTTTCAAGAGAGGAAAAAAAAGGCATAAAAACATTGGGGTTTTTTTAAGGTGAAACATACTCAAAGTCAATGAGTTTTACATTGCTTATAAAGACCTTTCTTAGGGGAACAGAGCCACATTTCGGTATTTTGCATTTTAGAATGTATTTATGGTTGTATAACAGACATAAATTCACTTTTATTTTTTGTTCTTATTGAATGATTCCACTGAAGAATGGGCTCAAAAATCCATTAAGATAGAAAATTTCCATGCCAATAACGTGTATTCTTTGAAGCTCAGATTGCCAGAATGAATAAGGAAAATTAAAACCCAAGATTTCAAGCCCTTTAAGGTCTTAAAGCACAGGAGAGAACCTTTTGTTTTAAGAGCATATGTAAGCACTGATGTGAACATAAATGTCAGACCCTGAAAAATGACTATCAATAATGTAAAAAGAAAGCAAGAGACAACCCCATAGGGAAGTACTGCAGAGGGATTTTCTCCACTTTGGAATGGAGATGAGAAAATGTGGAAGATTCCAGACTAGCTGACTGAAATTTTTTCCTGGATCTAATCCCTAAGAGTAACACCTTCCTTTGGGGTTTATGTATAGCTGCTGCAGAAACTGGTCTTTAGAAGACTTTGATGTATACAATCTTTTATTCCATTCTGTTCCTTCACTAACACTGGAGAATGACATGTTGAAGTGTCATAAAACCTCTGAAAATCTTCATGAAATCCAAGGTCTTTTAAGCAAAACAAAAAGAATACCAGCATAAGAACATGTGGCTAAGGAATAGTTTGAATCGGAAATAAGGCCACTTCAAAGCATCGGGAACATTAGTTATCACCAGGAAAAGATGGGCTAAAGGGGAGGGAAAAAGGAAGAGGAGGTTTATCAATGATGCCTTTTAATGACCGCTTCAGTTATCAATACATCCACAAATTTCAGGAAAAACACTACTACCTGTGATGTCCAAAAATTCCTACTCCCCCTACTTTCAAGCACTGTGCTTTGTTGCAGTTTTCATCATTTCCTTTTCAGCACACCCGGATGAAGCCTGCAGGGAACATACTTTATGGTCCCAAAGCCTACTTCATCTATATTCTTGATGGAGCACAATGCCAATGCTGTGCTTGTATTTTATGGCTTAAAAATCACTGAAAGGGTTTTAAGCAGCAACAGCTTTAGAAGGAAGAATCATTTGAACAACATCTGACCAACAGCTAACATTGCCCTGCATCATTTGCCTCGGTACCGGGGGAAACAGGAGACTAGATCAAAGTAATATCCTGTTTATCACCACTCAGTTTCAGTACAGAAAGATGTTCCAGAAGATTTTATCTGTGAAAGTACAGCAGGCCCAGATACATTAATAGTGTTTGTATTAGTAAATGGAGCCAGTAACTTCTTTGCTGCAAGGACATTGTGACACTGAAGTGATATGAAGGATAATGTGCTCTCCATTTCCATTCCAAAGGGCTTCAGAGACCGAAATAAACTGCAAACAAAGCCATTCCTACTCATATTTCACCAGTATTTCTTCCAAAATCGGCATAGAACCACAGAATGTCCCAAGTTGTAGAAGGTACCCACAAGAACCATTGAGTTCAGCTCCTGTCCCTGCACAGGACAACTCCAAAATTCTCACTCTGAAGGTCCAAATCCTTCTTGAATATTGTCAAGCTCGGCGTCGTGACTACTTGACTTTTAAACTTAAATGGTGTTGAAATCAATAGAATTTACAGCAATACTTCTTGGAAACTAGTGAAATACAACCTACTGCTAATAAAACTGACTTCTGCAATTTAGGCCTTCAGATTCTGCAAGGGTTTTTGTTATGAATCATTGAAAAGTATCTAAATCTATTTGTTTATATTACTGGATATAGTAACATAATTCATTAATTAAGTTCTGCAAAAAGATCCGGAAATATGTAACAAAATACCACGTCTCTTTATCAAACCATACCTTACCAATTCAGTGATATTCTCAATTATGAAGAATACTAATTCAGGAGAGAAAAAAAATACTACAAGCTTCAGCTAAATTTGTATCAAACTAAAGGAAGAGAAAGTTTCGAATAATCAGGATTTAAAAGCAATTAAAACTCCGGTAGAATAAAAACAGAATAAAATATTCAGCTAGTTAATGAAGCATGCAAAAGGGCATGACGCTCCTCTAGAAAAACAACTATTTCCAGCACCTTTTCTGAAAGAAAAAATGAGAATAAAAGTGAAATCCTGTCAACATCATACTGTAGATTTAAGGTTATGAACAATATTAGAGCTAATCCATTTACATGAGAACCTCAATTTCTTGGCACTGCATCTTTTGCTGGCAATAAACACAAAACCCCTCCAGATGTCACAGACTACATTGGGGTTTTACCACGCAGGGCAAAGCGGTGTAATAAAGAAATCAAAGTAGTAGCGAGAGTTAATAGAGAGAGGGTTTGATAGCAAACTAGTAGTTTTAGTACTACACCTCTAAGCAGTCAATCAACAAAATGACATTTTCCTTAAGAAGCAGTACACAGACATGCCCTGTCCTCCATAAATTCTTTGCACAAAAGTCTTAACAAGCCCACGCTATTAATCCATAACAGCTCATGAAAGCTTACGTGAACTCGGAAACAGAAACTCTTACTGCAAAAGACGATGCTGTTTTCCTCTGGCTGTGCTTTATGGGACAGTCACCTTAAATAATTAGGAGCTTTAATGATCTGGAAAACTGACATTCAGAGAGCCTTTTAGAATTCAATTTACTTCTGTTTATTTTATGATGATCCACAGACTAGATAGCAGCAAAATAAGATTTGATAACTTCACAAACTTCTACAGTTAAGTTTCCTGCATGAGCAGTCAGTGATACACATTTTAACTCTTACAATTGCTCTGGTATCATCAATACACTTGAGCTATGTTGAGAAGAACAAGAAATGATCACATCAAACAGAAAATTAGGGCAGATATTCTATCATTTGAGCCATAGCAACTACCAAAAAAACAACACAAAGAATTCTGAGTCAAGACAGTGAGATATACTGAGCTGTATCTTTCTAAATAATAACAGATATTGAGGTTATAGAACTGGCTTTAAATTTTACGTCAGGCTGAATGAAAGATGAGCAATGGAAACACACATTTTAAAGGCATCCTTGCAGCTTCCAAAAGGGGATTGCTATGTTATATGAGGCTAAGCATGAGCTGGGCAGTCAATCTGATTATTGTATCCCACAAAGGTCTCAAAATGGTTTGACTAAAGGTAATTTTGTCTATTGCATCTATACAAACGGAATGTGGACACCAGCCTCTATTGTCTCGTTGTTTGCCTTATTTGTCTCTCTTTTCCCCCCGTAGACCTTTATTTTCTCAGTAATCCACAATCCGTGCAAATCACCAGTGAGCAAATATGCTTTCTCTGGAAAGCCCTTTTGACCTCCAAATTTTTTTTCCCTGCCACCAACATCCCTGATTGGATAATAGGTACATCGTACTGGTATGATGGTGATGGATTTCTATCTTGTTTCTCTAGTAGGCAATAAGGATGTTTCTGTATCATCCTTAAAAGAATACCCATTTCCCAAGACTATAAAACAGGTAGATTCCTACTTCTAACCCAATGGCCTGCAATGAGGCAGAAAATAGCCATGTACTTACAAATTACTAATAAACATCAGCCAACTTGAGATTGGATACCTTACCTAAATGCTTTTGGTTTAGTTTGCAATAGGAAAGCAGTATATTTACAAGGTCATGTGGATATCACTAAAAGCATTGTTTTGCCTATCAAGTCTTAAGAGTGAATCTACTGCTGAAGATGTAGAGAAAAAAATATACTTTTTCTTCATATTTAATAGTAATTCACAGTTGTACATAGTTTTTATATAAGAGAATTAAAAGGCAGTTTACAAGTATTCAGCTGGAAGTTAATCTATTACCCCTTTTTTCCACCTTTTCATACAAAACTGTATTTACAGTATTTGGAGGTCTCATTCAAGATCTTCTTTATTTTCAGGCTATCCCATACACCTTTCTAGAAATACTGGATAGTTTATTGTCCAAGCCAGGAGGCTGCTCCTCTCTGCACTCCCTCTGGCAGGTTACACGCACAGCCTCAAAGCAGCTCCTCTTCAGACACCACAGCAACCTTTCAGTGTAAGCAGCAAACGGCCTCATCTCTGGTGTCAGAGACCTGCTTGAACAGCTCATCAGCAAGAGCTGCCTAGGAGGTGCAGCCTTCACTCACCAGCACTTTAGGAAAAGTTATTATACAGGTATTGCAATATGTAAAACCATGGCCTTGTTGCCACTTAAGAATTTCCTTTTTTAAAAGGCAAAACAGCACTCGGTATTAAAGGTTAAGGATAACTGCTGCAAACACAGGAGTAGAGAGAAAAGTTCAAATACTGTTTGTGACCAGGCTTCAAAGCCTCAGTGGAAAGCAGTGAATAATTGAGTTATACTCACATGCAAACATGCATACCTCAAGGAGCTTCAAGGATGTTTTATCCTGCTACTAACAAGTTGATTCACTATAGCAGACTCCTTTCCTCACTGTGCTTCGTGTAGTCCACTTACAGCACCACAAAAAGTACAAAATGTTAGCAGGATTTTTTTTTCAATGAAAAGTTTCTTTTCATAATGGTACAAAACTGTAGTTATCACTTCTGTAATTTTAATGTTTCCTAGTATTAGCTTCATGCAAGAGCCCTGCACAACCTCGGACGAGAGGGCTCCCCTGCCACGCTGCTTTGGGAAACACCTGGCAGCCACAGATGGATCAACAGCCCCCATCCCTTCCTGTGAATTCCTTCACTCAGGGGGCAGCTCACCAGCACTTGAGCTGAAATGGAACTGAATGGAATTTAAGTGTACCCTGCATGGACATATGACCTCCAAAAATATGTCCTCCACGCCCGTTTTTTTAAATCCTTCTCTTACAATCTATTTAGGAAACCCTGTGTTATTTATGATTACAAGAAGTGAGTGAATTCTCTAATTCCTTATGATCTATTTAATTCACCTGCGTGGATATATTGTATAAAACCTAAATGAGCAGTGATTTACAGTACTGACTGGAAGTTACCTTTAAAAGCTTAAGCTGTTTATTTTGTCGTTTTCATTTCCATTTCATTATTTCATCGCAGATGTTGCTAAAGTAGACATAAAATAAGCATAAAAAAGACATAAAGAAATGAAAAAGGAGTGAATTACTAATGCCTGACTCTAATTATCATCAATTTAATAAGTTCACTAACAAAAATCACCTTGTTGATGCAAAAGAAAAACAAAAGATTTCCTCAGCAGACTCACATTACTAAATAAACATTGCATTCCTGTAATGCAAACCTCAGTATTCTTTCAATGTAAAGCCCTAACTTTTAAAGCACCTGAGCCTTGGAAAATTTTTGCAAGCTTCTTACAAGGAAAATACACTATTTTTTTTTCCATACATGAAATACACGATTTTGCTACTTTAATAAAAGGATCAAACCTATGCATTAAAGTATTAAATTTTCAGTAATATGACCTTTTTGAATTCTCACTCATTTTAACAGGGTTTGTACCTATCTGTAAAACAATTCAGCATTTCCCTACAGGTGGATTTCGTTTCTAAACTGTTAAAATTTTAATGTCTTCCTGTCTTCCAAGAAACAAAAGGTGCTGTGTTTGGGCTATTCTGACAGTAAATTTACAGACTAAAGGAAAATATAAAGGCATTTAAACTCAGTTTTCAATTTAAATTGAGAAGAAATTTCTTTTAATATGTCTGTGAAAGAGGGACATCGGTTGTATTTAAATATACATAGTAGTATAGAAGCTACCATGGGATTTCAATACTGCAGATGGATATGCAGCTTTACTACTAAAACCAGTTTAAAAATAGAATTTATAATTCCATTTCAGCATGAGCTGCACTTAACTGTACAAGACTTATCATAATATGGAGCACATAAAGAAAAAGCAAGGTTTTCATCCCAGTTACCTTTTGATTACAGATTTTCATTTCAAAAGGAGCTCTGCTCTAAGCAAACCAATCTGCACATACAGGAACTTCACGTAAAATATTAGAAACATAATTCACAGACACAGTGGGAGTGGGCAAACCTCACTTATTTCTATATATTGATACAGGATATGCCTGCAAATAGAAGTGCCCTTGTGCAGAAGGCAGGGTACACTACAGCAGTAAAATCATGACCTTGCTGCTGATCACACCTGTAAAATTTCCAATCGGGGCTATACAGAGGTGTTCAGATCTACAGATCTTTGCCTCTCTCTTACAAGCAATAATTTCTGTTTGCCTCTTGTCCTTGCTCCCTCCTTATACCCATATAAAGCAGAACTTCTGAAGCTACAGTTCTTGTGCACCTTAATGGAAACTGCTCTTCCTCACCACTGCCAAAACACCTAAAAGAAAAAGATCCATATGTAAAGGGACTCTTCAACTGAATGTGTATTTTTTATAGTTAACCTTGTTATTTTATATGATTAATCACATTTAATAGAAAAATCCTATTTCCTATCAATATATAGAAGAGTATAAATAAATACCTTTCTTCTGAGGAAGGAGAAACCACAAACAACTATTACTACTTTTAGATTGCTAAACAGCTATTCCTTGATGCTGGGCACCTGGATGGTCATTTACTAGAAACTCAGACCTTGATGTTTGCCTGGGACACATAAATGAGTGCTTGTGGTACATTTTGTACAAATGAAGTAACTTATGTTATTGCAGCAGTCCCCCTTAGGTTTAGGCTGGAATGTTAAAGTAACTTGAGATGGTTTGTATGCCAACATTGTGATTTTAAATTCATTTTGAATCAAGTCTATAACTACCTATCAATCAAACGGAGATTGCCCAAGAGTAGATGCTATGACAGCCCAGATGTATAATTACTAATGTATTTAGCAACACCCTGCAAATCTGTAATAAAGATCAATGGCTTACAGAATAATTTGGCATCTAAAGCACAGAACTCTGACTGTATTGTGTTTGTAAACATGTTTGAAGCTGTTGATAAGATAAGGTCTGTCAGGCAGAGGAAATTGAAGTCACTGTGGCAAAGATTCCTGAGATAGTTAGCATCAGAAGAGAAAATGATATGCCAGCTTCTCAGAGCATCCCTGCCATTTGTGACACATGCAGCTGTACAAAACTGGCTTATGGGACATCCCTGAACTAGTCAGAGTAGGCAGTGCCATTCAGAGCAAAGATCCCAGAGGTGAGGATGCTGGTAGCAGCAGGATCATTCTAGATGTAGGAAAAATATGTATTATTAAAAGCAACAGTTACTATTTTGTCCCAAGACCACTGCAATAGTAAATTAGGCACTTAGTTTACAGCTAGGACTACAAGTCACTCATTTCAATTTACTGGCTGTAGTTTGATTATTACATAATATTGAAGACTTGTAGAAATCCCCACATGCACCACATCTTTTCAGCATGGATTTCTCTACTGTTGCCTCCTCTTAATAACAAATTATCAACATTGGAAATATTTGGAAGTCTTTCAGCAATGGGTAACATTTTTTTCCAGGCCCCAAATCACAGCTATAGAGAGCATTGTGACTAATCAGCCCTAGGTAAAAACTATGGAAAGTTACCATTAGTTACAGTTTTTCCATGGAAGATAATTTTTCAGAAAATCCAGGAGATGTGCAATATTTCTCCTGAAAAAATGAAGTTAAACAAAATAAAGAAGTAACGCTGCAAAGCTAATTTTAAAAAGTCCAACTTCCAATTATTTTTTGTTTCATTTTGTAAATAAAACAAAATTGATGTTTTCCTAATACTATCATTGCAATTGACAGGATAAATTTACAAATGGAGTTCTAGATAAAAAAGAAATAAGGTTTACAGGACAAAATCATAATAAAGAGAAAACATGGTAACAGGTGTTTGAGGATAGGGAAAATCCTCATTTTTCTGAGAAATTTGAGAAATTACCATCAATGATTTACAGGAGGAGTCTCAGATACTGTGCATTTCTATTGCAAATCTATTGATGCAACTAATCTACATTTTCTCTGGTCAGGTTATGATTAGATTTGTATATGCTGCAGGTCTGAACCACATCAACACACAAATAAGAACTTTAATATTTCTTAGAATGGAATAGTAACCCTTTGCTGGCAACAGTGGTCCACCAGGCTAAGTCACAGCACATCTATTCACACTACTTGTTACACAGGAAATTCAAGTACAGGAGCAAATAGCCAGTCACCAACACAGCCTGGAACAGCTGTGTCCACATTCACAGTAACTCTTAATGATTCTTCAAGTTCAAGACTTTAATATCACTAATCAACAATAATTGAATTGTTTGTGTCACAACATTGTTAAAAAGTATTTCAAAATATTAAGGAAAGCCAATCATGCTCCTTTTGAGGATGGATTTCTGACAAAATCCTGGGGTCATACTGACAAAAATCCCCAAACATTCTCTACCCAGGTGTTGTCAGGAAAAAAAAAGACTCTTACTTAGCCAAAAAAAAAATTCTTCAAGAACTTTTTTTTTTCATAGAATTAAGGCTAGGAAATTGAATGGAGTCAAACACTGTTCTAATACACCGTGGAAGAGTCCAGAGAGCCCTACAGATCAAGGTTATTTTGGTTCCACAGGTCATTCCCTGACAAAGCCATATTTTACTACCTGTGCAGTCTGTCGGTAGGACGAGCCTGGCAGCACAGCCAGTTAACCTTGCATTCCCACACAGCAGCAGCAGGAAGGTCCCCAAGGATGTCACAGCAACTTTGGAGAGGTTATTTCTTACAGTAGCAAGAGTAAGTAGACAAATATCAGCTGGTGCTGAGAACACTAGACTTTTGGGAAGCCTTTGTAAATTAAATGTAATGTTGCTTGTGCTATTTCACCTGGCCCAAGGACAGCCTAGCCACAAGGCAGATCTGCTGAGACAGAACCTTTTCTGTAAGGAGCATGCAAGTTAGCTACAAGTCCCATCCATTTAATTATGTGTTTCTATAGCCTTCATCACAATATTATAATATTTGAACACCTATGAAGTCTGCCAGTGGTGGAACTTGCCTCTGGTGGAGCTGTCAGGATCAGAAAAGAATGTTAAATTACCTAGGCTTTGAAAGTGATAGGAGGAGAAAGGTACCTGAAGGTCTACTGCTTTTCACTAATTCCCCATGATCTTAAGAAACTCCTTCTTTGGCATAATTCTCATTCTGTTTGACAGTAACTGACCCTGCAGCTATTCCACCTTTTGAATGCATCAATCAGATTCCTTTGCTTCTTGGTGACTGCAAATCCTATCTCATACTTCAGTGCCTGTGCTGTCGAAACCCCCCTGAATTTAAAAGCTTACAGATGGGTCATAAACCATCAGGCTCTATAAGATGTTGCCTCATTCTTTGCATATTAAAAGCCTTCAACCAGCATGGGGAAAAATTGCTCTTTCAATGTAAGGAAATAGAGGAAAAAAAACCCCAAACAACTCTTAGACTGTAAACTAAAATACGTGTTAACAACTGTTGAGTATAGTCACGTCAGGTTCTTCATGCTAGAAATGATTACTTGCTATGTAACCACTGATCTCAATCTGGAACCAAACTTTTAAGTATTTGTATTTTAATAAAGCACAATATTTCTATATCACAATTCTACAACTCTATCCTGTCAGTAACAGCTGCTTCTGTTTCGTGGACTACTTTTGTTGTTCATAAGCACTGCGTATTTAACTTGCAAGAGACTGACAAAATAACTTGTATGTCTTGTTACAAGTTAGGTGTTACCAGAATACAAAGCTTGATAAATTATATTCAACTCTAAACTTCAGGCCTTCATGTTAATTAAATGTAGAAAAAGAAAACTAGAAGTCTATCCCCTTGTTGACACTTGAAAGAAATTCCACGGTGCAGATAATCAGTCTGACTACCAAGGAAAGCAGGGAAGGACAAACATACCCTTTTACATCCAAATCTGATGACCATGAATGCAGGAGGGCAGAAGAGACTGGTAAAAGCAGCACACCAATGTACACAGACCATTAAACTCATCAAGTGGAACATTTCTTGAGATCTTCCTGTAAATTGGTACAACTACTTATGCCTTGCCCCATAGTGAAACAGCAAACATTGTAAAGTACAGTGGCTAAAGCAAAATTAAAGAATTGTCTTAAATTGACACATTACCTGGTAGAGATCTATTCAAGAAGTAGTACTACTTTGCCAACTCATCAACTAGAAAAACGCTTTCCAAAGCATCCTCTAAGTTTGAATCTCCAGTTATGTGATTTTCCCTCAATGACAGAGCTAAACAATGGTGTTCTGAGATCTGTTTGCTTTTATAAACACTTTTCATTAATATTTTAACCTGTGCTACCAAAGGTTAATTTCCTACTAAAGAAATCAGATTTTTTTTACTGCATTTATAAAAGCAAATCTGTACATAGAGAATAAGATCATTTCTCAAACTGAAGTCCAGTTTCTCACCAGCAAGTAATTTCTGTTCTTCTACTGAGGCGTTACAGCATTCTGCTGCTCTCCTCTGGTTATGGGCAAAGAAAGAGGTATGTCTGGCAGTGCAAATCTTCTTTGCTGTGTGTGCTATAAGCTTCACATCTCCTTTGGTAACATGGAAGACTCCACTTTCCCCAAGTGTTTTTCCTAAACTCTTTATATTTGTTTGTTTCTTTCCACTGTCTTAAATTTCCTGTTTGACCTTAATTGACAACACGGGTTATGGCAGCGGGAGAAGAGAGAAACATATAATTATATTAAGAAAGGAAAGAAGAACATAACTTAGGGAAATAAAAAGAGAGATCATTTCTTGTTAATCCTGGATGAATGGCAGTATCTTAGGAGAGGTAAAAACAACCGCAGTACAAAATTATATCCATGATATCTCTTCTAACAGATCAAATAGAGCAAATGACCTGGGATTCAAATTAACACATCTATGCAATCTAGCTGTGGGACTAGTTTATTTAGCACACAGATACCTTATCCAATTTCCAATGTGAAATTAAAAATCCAAATAAACAAAAGATCTTTCAGTGAAAACTTTTTTTTCCGAATTTTCAACTTGTAAAATCTTGATTGCAGATTGACTAACACTGTTTTAGGAAGAGGCAGACAATTAGCATTTTCCAGAAACTCTGCAGTCATTTCCCCTACAACACCTTTTTTTTTACACCAGCAATAAATTACTTTTGTTGTTGTTACTAATTAGATGTGTAGTAAATCACATTATGACAATATATAGTGCCTTTATATTAGACATTATCGCATTCCAAAGAAGACTAAAGTAATAAATCATCTTGAAAGAACATCAGTAATTAGTGCAGTCCAACAGGAGATGTGTAGAACAGGATAGTGCTAAGGACATTGTCAAAATGAAAATGATAAATCAATATCAAAATGATACAGGTACATCCATAAAGAAGTTTTGAATTGAATTATGACCAATAAAATCTGTGCACCTGGACTGAATGTCTTTGTGTAGGTAGAATGCACTAAATCTATTCCTGGATCACACCCTTGTTTTAACTGCATTCAAAATCCTTATATCCCTAACAGCTCTGGTGGCACACAGTGAAAAGGAAGTATTGATTTCCTGAATGATTGTGCTTTTATTTAAGGCAAATTTGCACATTGAAAGTGTTATTTTAATCCTAACTGTGCTACAGGCTCCTTGTGAATTCTCTCCTTACATTTAAGTTTCCCTTTACACCTGGATGCTAGAAAAGATTATTCTGGTCAAGAGCTCTGAGGTGGTGCAAGGCATTATTTTTATTGCAAACGATAAATGCTGGATTTGTATTTTCAATCTGTGCATGTGAAGAGTAGGGAAAGAATATAAAAACGTGGAGGAGTATCTCATAAAATGCCAAAGTGCAGCTTCACAGGCAAACTACTGTCTTTCAGGGAAGAACTGTCAGATACTCGAATAACAAACCACAATTGTGTTCAAAGTTAATGCTAATATGGCTCAGCGGGAGACTAGGTTTAGATGTCATATATTTGAGCCCTTCTCTAAACTATCTTTCCTAGAGAATACTTCAAGGGAACTGGCATTATAATATATTCTTTAGGCCTGATTTTCAGAGCTATTAAGTGCACCTATGATCACAAGTGCAATAGGAGATACAGACAGATATGCAGGCTTATCCTATGTAGATAGACAGGTTGTATAAATACTCTACTTAAAGTATTCCCACCTCAGTGGAAAGGAAGTAACACAAATCAGGTCGAATTAGGACGAAGATGGCAGGATGACAACACAAGTCCTTATCTACCTCAAGCAAGCTAGTTCAAAATTTTATGAAAAAAATCTGCTTATTTTTAAGATAGGTACATCTTTGCATCCAACTACTACAAAAACACCTTACCAATAGATAGCAAAAATAAAAAATAGTGAGTTTTGGTTATAATGAAAGGATAAATTATATAATTTATATTGTATGTGTACAGCTGCACATACTTTTGAAATGTTCTGATTTTTGGCGAAACAAAAATTTTCTGATGGACAAACAGGGAATTTAGAACAATTTGTTAATTTCTGATATATCCATCCTAGCATTACCTACACAACACACATATGAATTTAAAATTTTATTGGCATAAAAGAGCTCCAGCTGTATCTCTGACTATAATATAATATATTGTTTCCTCTTGCACGTTACTCCTCCCTTCTCTCCTGTTGGCCATTGGGTAGCTGCAACAGAGGAAAAGTTTGTACAAAGAAAAATATCTGGTGCCTTGCACTGATAAGAAGACAATGCATCAGACTGAGATGGAAAAAGAGGGAGTTTCTTAGCAGAGGAGCAGTAACTGTGAGCCCCCAGCCCCAAGTGCTCTGATTTTCCTTTAAGTGGAGTTTGATGAAACAGAAATCCTGCTTCGAGGTGTTCATCACAGCTGGAGTTAACAATTGAACACGAGCCTCCTAGATGTTCAGTCAACAGGGAGCTGTCTGCCTAACGTGTGCGTTAGCTGAAAAATAGGAGAACTCAGAGACCTAAATACAGATCTATTCAGAATGTGGGACAGCAGGACAATCTGACATTTGATGAAGACAGAGTCCATAAAAGTTCATTATTTAAATGAAGACCTATAAGCTCAAAGGAAATAATTAACCTATTCAGAGGCCTAAATGTTTTCTAAACATGAAAGGTACAGATGTCCTGTCCCCCTCCCAAATTTACGCTAAAGAAAAAGAAGAAAAGCTAAAGAACAGTTAAAGAACAGGGAGACAGTGACAATTAACCTACTAATTAAAGGATAAGGATAAGTAAAAGGATAGGCTGCAAAGCAAGTTTTTCCGATTATGATATTCCCAGTTGTTCCTCAGTATAAATAAAACTGTTTTCTCCTCAAATGTCACAGCATATTAAATGCCAGGAGAGAATTATTTCAGCATATGATGAACAAAACAACATAACCCCAAGGATCTAAGTCACTATGTGACAAAGCTGTCCACGAAGGGAACTGCAGTTAAATTCTGGATAATTCGGACTTGTACAGTATAAATAGTACTGCAGAAGGAAAATCCCATGGCATTTAATAACTTTCTCATTCATTTTACTCAAATCATTGGTAAATGAAGGTCATAATAGCTTTTTCAAGTATTCCAAGAAACGTAGGAAAGCTGGACATCTCAAAATCTTCTCAATTCAGGTCCGTAGTATAGTTTTGTTTCTGAGCAGAGCCCCATAAATACAGGCAAAAGGAAGGTCAATACTGCTAGTACGTCCCTTTCTTATGTTTCTCTTTGCAGGAGACTATCATGAAATAAAACTATTCCCTCGTCTTACTCTGACAATAATGCTGCTGATTATCTCCATAGTCTTCCATCTTATTCATGTTGTGCTTCAAGATGCAATGGCCACGGCAACAAAAGTCACAGACATCTTCCACTCTGATGAACTGTACAGATACCAGGATTTCACAGGCAACAGCTTATAAATTCATCCACAAATTTTGCAAAGAGGGATTAATTCCTGAAGAGTCTGGAATTATCTTTAGCATTCTAATATTCAATATCCATATTATTATCACACAGAACCGTAAGAAAATTATCAGATATAATACCTCACTTCCGTGTACGAAGAAATTAAAATTGCGTTTCGAAGGAATGAAAAGAGCATATTACTCCTTAATGCCTAACTATAAAGCTTTCTATATGCTTACTGACCTAGAAAGAACAAACTAAAATTCACTTGACATGCCATGCTTTATTTATTTATTTAAGAACAGTTGTGTCATGTTATTCAAAACACAAAACATTTTCAAAACATATTTTCAGATTTACTAATCTCTTCCATGATCAGCGATGAGTCCTCAAGTAATCCAAGCAAAAAATGAAATATACCTTTGATGACAAATTATCAATATATGTCCTCTCTGTAATGTACCAAAATAAGCCACAAGCACAGTTGTTTCTCTCACTGATCATTAATTCAGATTGAATTTAAGTATGAATGCTAATTAAAAATCTGTTGGTCTTCACTGCTTTATAACAAAAAGAAACAGAGCCAGTGGTTGCACTGAACTAATTTTACTGACAGATGCTTGGCATCACAGTCTGCTGAAACTTCAGATTTACTGAAAACCTAACAGTATTTTGATCAGTTCTGAAATATGCCCAAACACTTAATTTTGTAAAGCATCTGTTACACACTGATTCTTCAAATGCTAAATATTTCATGTTCTTCTTATGTTGAGAAAGTTCATTTTATAACACTCAAAATCTTGCATGACATCCTGAGAAATATGGGAGACGTGACTTATTCTGCTCAATTATCTTTAACGCTAAGCTTCTCTTGAAAAGGTAAATGCTTTGTTACCTTTTAATAGTTTTACTTATCTGTGGTAAGAAAGTGGAAACTATTGGATATCCATTAGTTATAACTATTTGTATACCAATAGTAAGTAATGAAGCTAATTGCACACTCTGTTTCAGCTCTCCGCTGTCAAGTCCTAAGCAGAATTCATAAGAAGCCTACATTATGGTATTGGCACAGAACAGTAACCGCTGTGTTTTACCTGCAGACCTCCGTAAAGATGGACCTCAGAGGTCACAAACAGCAAGCACAAAGGCTGGTGAGAGTGGTCATAACTCTTGCAGTTTAAGCATGCTATTACAGTAGGAGTTTGCATAGGCACTGCAGCAAATTTCACTGTACACAGAATAATTCCTAACAGAAGGCTGAGCTTTTCCTTATGGGTGAAGCTAAAGCAACTTTTGAAGTTCTAAGGATAGCACCAATCTGTGTCTTTCACATCACTCTGAAGGTGCTTTGTTGAAGATAACAGAAGAAGGTCTCCTGAGACCATGTGGTCTCGTGTGTGATTACTATTCAGCAGCATATACTTGCCTAGAGCCTGCAGTGCGCTGTATTGTAAATCAGTATTAGTATCCTGCTACCTGACACCTCCTGAAAACTGTGACTGGATCTTAGGGGACAGCCTTTGCTGTAAATGATTTATTCCGAGTTACACTGCTTGCTTTTCTATCTCAACAAGAGCTAGAAAGGCTAGACCCTTGTGGCACGTTGCTTGATTAGACTTAGATTATTTCCATCTCTCTGCTTTGTACTTATTAACTTTGCCAATACCCAAAAGGCAGTTAAAAAAAAGAAATAAAATATGCTTAAATAAAGTTTAAAAAAGTATTTTCCCTTATATATCTTAAAATTATCTTTTGAGATGCCAAAGCTTTATCTAACAAGGATACACACATTTTAAAATTATTTTTTAAAATATTTAACTAATTTCTTTTTTTTCCATTCCTGGTTATATCTCACTGTACTCCCATTCCTGATGAACTAACTTTGAATTAGTAAAAAAAGTTTAGTTCTGATCTTGCTATAGTTATAAACATCTCCTCTGGACAAGTCCTTATAAAAATTCTTTTTATTTGTTGGCTTGGCTTCTGGTTTTCTGTTCTATTTTTAAATAGAGTTTGGAGACACCAAGAACTTCTGATAGAAACAGTTAAGTGGACAACTGAGGCCAGCACTGAGCCTTTGACTTGACTTCCCTGCCAAGTTAGCCTGGTTCTCAGGTTAGCTTGGTTTTTGATCCTTATCTGCTGACACTCACACTCCTTAGAAGATGGCTCAGTATCTGTGGTGGTGGGATTTTTTCCCACCCTGCTTGCCACACAGACTGCTCTGTTTGCTTTGTGTAACCTTTTTAGATGCACTTGGAAAAACCTCATCTCTCCCTTATTTGGCTGTTGTCTGATCACCAGAACACAGCCTTTGTAGGGAGAAGAATTCCCATTGTATGGCAGCAGTCACCCAGGGTGCCCCTCAGCATATCTGAAACTGCTATAAATGGGAAAAACTCCCTTATCACCTGAAGGAGGAGACTGAGAAATGTTCATCTCGACAAAACACACCAGGGAAAGAACACCCATTGTTACAGCACAGAGATCCAGAGCACTTGGGCACTGCCCCAGGGGTCTTGGGGTGCTGTGGGCCTGAGAAGAGGCTCCATCGTCACTCAAGAGATTGACCAGTCACACCCCCAGACCCTTGATATCTGGATCACGGTCCAAGTGAGGTGGTCTGATATAACCAGAAGAAAGTTCCACCAGTGTGACATCTTCCAAGTGCAGCCAATATTAAAACATCAAAATGAATATTCAAATATCTGACAAAAGTCAATTATCTCAAAACCCCATAAGTGTGTGATTATATAGAAGGCCCTCTGAGCATTTCTAGATCACAGCAGGCTGAGACCAGTAATCTCACCCTGAGCCGAGACCCCTCTCAGGTGCAGTACATGATCTCACTTGCTAAGGAAAATGAAAAGGCCTTAGCAAAATCATCCCCTTTGAGACGCTGCCATCACCTGCTGGGAATTCTGGTGCATTGACTGTGGGTATTCTCACCAGTCTTAAGAAGGAAATTTTCAGGCTGGCCTCTGTCTGTCTGACTAAAAACTGATATATCTTTGTGTACACACGTAAATCTATGTCTCTGTTTGCACACACTGTGTAGTAAACAGGAGTGAATCTCGTTAGTTTCAAATCTAAGTTGCTGACCAATTTGATTCTAACACAAACTGAATCGATTACTTTGATAATCAATTCATAATTGGTGTTAATAGGAATTTTGCAATCTTACTTTAATAAAGTCTGAATTGCTGATAAACCCAAGTTTCATAAATTACTATCTGTGACAGTATTGCTGGAAGAAGCAGGGAAAATTCCCAAATAGGAATCCTTCAGTCTTCAGCCCCTATTTTCTACTACATTTTGGACAACTTTGTATTGGAGGGGAGAAGACATAGGGCTCACGCTGCCAAACATCCACCTGGACTGGGAAGAGGCAGCTACCATCACAGCTGCCTACCAGCTGGAGGCAGGACCACCACTGTATGCACACAGCTGCTCCAACCCCTTGCACCACAGGATTCTGCCAACTGCTCCCACTTCCTGCTGGGCAGGTGGAATAGATGAGATGTTTAAATGCTAAATTTAATGCCTTAGTTTTTTCCAAGTTAGTCTGTGTGTTGCTAGGAAAGAGCAGACAGTAAGTCTCTCAGGTGGCACCTGAGTTGGGAAGGGCATTTGGTGCTTGCTCCTTGATGAGTTACATCATGGACTGAATAGCCAGGTCCTTGGGCTTAAGTGAAATTCAATTCAGTCTTGGATCAGGCCAAGTGTTGAGCCAAATTTGCATTGTAGGACACAGCCACAGAGCTTGCTCACCCACCAATGCACTGAAGTTCCAAGAGTTCGAGCCCTTTAGGCAGCATAGACACAGTCTTTACATTTGATAACATGAAACTTCCATCATGTTAGAAGAAAACTGCCTTTACATCAGGCATTTTGAAAAGCTAGCACAGCAGTCCACAAACATGTTTCATATTAGTAAAATAAATTCATTTTCCAGTCAAACGTGGCACTGCATATTGTTGTGAGATGGCCTTTACAAAGACAGTAATAAATCACAAATATCCTTAATAGGATAATACTACCATGAATGTGGAGAGAAATAAGCATCTGTAACCCACAGATTAAAAGAGACAGCATATTTAATATGAAACAATGTAATGTAATGCCAACATGAGACAAGAAGATTACAAATTTCTTCAATTAGTCATACAGCGAAACCGTGAATACAAATACTCGCTATCAGCACTCTGATATATAAAGCACATCAGAAAATAGGTCAAAGTAAAGTGTATCAGGATTGCTCAAACAAATGACAGTAATGTGAGCATAATGTTTTTTCTTTTTTCCTGTATGCTATCAAGATATTGAATTCTGGCTGTATTTATCAAATAGCTTCACTATTTGTTACGTTCCTTTTATTATTATGCTGCAATGAGACTATTTCTTTCACGACATCTAAAAGGTTATCCTCAATTCCTCTTTTTGTTTGGGGATGGCAAAAGAATGGGATATTATCCTCTCACAAACTAGCTACCATTGCAAGATAGAAAGGACCTTCAAGAAACTAATATTTTCCTTTATTTAGTAAACTCTGATTTTAGTACAAAAAAAAGACTGAGCCTTACCTTACATAAGAAAACACTCTCTTTACGTTTCTCCTGTGAGGAAAACTCTATTATTAAGCGATGGCCAAGTGCAGGAAGTCCCAAAGGTAAATACGTTTGATTTAATAAACACATTGGCTGTGTCCAGCTTTTTGCGTCAACAGATTAAGTTTCAGCAGTGTCATGGCTGTACATCTTATTCACAGGGATCACAAATTTCCTGAGCTTTAAGATGCAAGTTTATGAATCAAAAATTGTCAGACATCACCAAAATTGCTGCATAAACAAAGAGGGGAAAAAAGTGCAAAGCATCAAAGCCTGAATTACCATGAAAGCAAACTCAATGAGTTTCTGTCAATTAATGCATCCGATATCACCCTTCCATTTGTTCTGCTCTCATATTGAGGAGCTCAGAATGACTATTCTAAATGCAAAGTATGTGCAAGTGAGTGATTGCAACTGTAAAGAATACTACTTGAAAAGAAACTTCAGCCTTTGCCATCTATTCTCTATTAAACATTAAATTATCGATAATTTTAAAAAACATTTTGGCAGGAGCAGTTTGAACTCCAGCTGATACTTACACTGACAACTGATTATTATAAACCTTTGCCTTTCAGTCATAATGACTTGAAGGTTTTCCCTGTACCAACAGAGCCAGCACCTGCCTGCTGACTCAGTAGCAGTGTTGGCACTCATGAAACAACTCTAATTTTTCACCCTCATTCTTCTCAGCAGCTGCTGCTAATGAGAATGAGAATCAAGAGACCTATGTTAAGTTACAACAGGGAACCAAGATAACAGTAGAAATTTCAATATTCAAGCTGTATAAACTAGTTTTGATTTAATTCATTTGCAGACTACTATGTATTGTAACCAAAAAAAAAGGGAAAAAAGGGCTATAGCTTAAGATTCACAGTGTCTCCAAAGATTCAGCAGTGATCTTACCATGGAGTTGAATTTAATGTTGTTGAATTTTATCCCAATATTACTTACATATGTTCTGGAATGACTTTGCAGTTACGCTTGTGCACAACATCATGATTTTAGAAAACTTAATTTTGTACATATCTATTTGAACAAGTCCAAGGTAATAAATAAAACATAACATGCAACAGATCTCAAAAAATGCAACTTACTTTCAATCCACGGCATTAGGTTTTAATAGAAGCCATTGTTGCCTACCATATACTCAATTCTAATTCATACAAGCTTTGCCTTCTTCAGATTAAGAAATCATTTTCCACCCAAACCCCCGACAGATGCATTTCTGAAGATCAGGTAGATTAACTCTAATTCCTTTGTGTTTGCTTAAAAATACACTTTTCTTGTTCAAGAACAATAACTTCAACTGGACACATTGAATTTTTTTAAACCCATCAATTTTATCCCATTTTTCATTTTTGTATTTGCAATATTTAATTCCGTCTTCCAGTTGTTTGCACTCAAATGTGATATGGGATTAATAATTTCAAACAGTTAAATCTCTTGGCATTTGGTAGATATTTAGAATTTTGGGAGATAAATTTTCCAAGTCCCCTGACTTCACCATCCGAAGTCCCTGAGAAATGCTTCTCATTACAGGTGTCAGTATACAAGCCATTTGTCTGTCCAAGTAGTCAAAATCACTATCCTTACTAAAAATTGATTTTTTCCTATTTTATCATCTTTTTACATGTAGTACTGTTCTCTCTAAGTCTAAGACGACCTGAAAATTAGCATACATCAAATGCATGGCTTGCTATTACCAAAAATAGGGCTCCTTTCAACATGCTGACGGCAACAGTTGCTGACAGAAAACAAGTAGCTGTTTGATTCTTTATCATATCTTCCATATTTCAAGAGCTACAGCACAGAGTTTCTAGTTGCCCTTTTCCAACCTTTTTTTCAATTCCTATTTATGCCTCATTATACAAGATGTTTCCTAGTCAATCCCAATCAAAAGGTTTTGAAAGAAATTCCCTTAGTCTTTTTTTTATGTATATATATAACTAGTTTGGAATATCATAACACATGATTTAGCGATGTCTGGGGAGAAAAACTTTAAAGATGTTATTTTTAATAACACTCTGAAGTGCTGCTTTTTGTCTTTAATTCTTGTAGTTCTCCAGCTGTGAAACAGATTTCTTTTTCTAAAATATTATAGAGCCTCAGAAGTACAAGTACAGAATAAAAGGCAAGTGCTACTCTCAATTCCCAGGCACCTTGCCCTGCAATGCTGTAGGTACAAGAATCACACAGAACATGATTCAGTGTGTGCGTTCCAGGAAGAAAACTGAAGCATGTTGAGGTAGATCAAAATTACTGGTTCTCCAAAGGATTTTCTCTACTCTCTCCTTTGAGGAAAGGTTTATTTTCATAAAGACTGAAGCCCACTTGCAAGAATAAGAACAACTTTTTGCTTTAAAAGAAATCATCCCTCAGCTAAACAGTAATATAAATTCATCCTGACTGCTATGAATTGCTTCACAGCATTGATTCACTGGCTGCCGACCATTTTATAAATTGGTCAGCTTAAATTCTGCACATCAAGTTGTGAGTAAAAGCATTCTTAGCAGAACAATAATGCCAACTTGTATTTCTGTCATAAAAAGAAAACCAGAGGAACACACTTGGTTTGTTATAAATTATCTCTAGATTAGCCAAAGTTGCATCTTCTGACAGCTCATCAGAAAACGTTGCACAATGGACTCAGTTTTTCTGAAGAACAGTATTTGTTCTTTTATTGAAATGTTGCCATCAGAAAGCATAGTTTGTTCCCATCCATAATTCAGTGTTCCCTTCAGAAAAGGCAGAAGCTGACTGTTCAAATATATTGAAACTATCATAGCCTGCAGCACCTGCTGCAATGCATTATTGATATTCAGTTGTGGCACTGACGCATTTCCACAAGCATATGCTTTCCTCTCTATTGGAGAGCTCTAAATGGAAAGACATTTCCTGTGGACTTTCCTTTTCTGATATTTTCCCAAGATGGATACCTGAAAAGAATGACCTCTGGACAATTGTTAATGGCAGCAGAGTAGCTGGAGGAAGGCTCCACATTTTATTATTAGTTTTATATTGTTTTTAAAAATATTAATATATTATTTTTCACAACTCATTTTTCCCTTTGCTCCGCAAGGAAAGGGAACCAGGTCAGTGGGAGTGAGCAAGGCTGACAGAGCTGTGCCTTCAGTTGGTGCTCTCAGGGCCCTGGCAAAGCTCTTGTAATTCCACAATTAGTATGTACTCATGGGATAGTTTCTATAAACCCTATCCAGCCTCTCCCAGGTCTGGCCTAGCAGCTCCCATTTTTGATGTGGCCATTAAATAAAGTCTTTTCTTTTGGGACTAAAAGTCATTTTCATTCTTGCTAAATTAGAATAAGGCAGGGGTTTAATCTCAAGATAAAGCTCAGTTCGGTGCTGATTGAGAACTACTGAGCCTGTTGGAAAAGGAGTTCAGGTTCCTGACAAAATACGAAGTGCTCTGTAACAGCTGGGGTTGGGTCTCATCAAGACCTCATTCAAAGCAAGTCTCAGCCCCTTAGATTACATCACTCATGACATCAACATTACAACAGCAAAAGGAACAAGTAGAAATAGAGAGGAAGGCACCTCCAGTATGTAATTTATTGCTGCAATTTTTAGATCCCAAGTGAGTTAATTTTAAAAAGATGTGGGGTAATTATTTTATGTTTTGATTTTTTTTCTTCTTGACTGGAACAATGAATCATTAGATAAGTGAGAGCTTGAAGATACCACGCTGAGGAGAATTGTCTAGCATCAGTAAGCAGAGAAAAATCTGATTCTGATAGCAGCCTCATCAGTTACTACATAATTTAAATGGAAGCTGGATAATCCTAAAGGGGTTTAGAATCTCATCTAAACAGGACCATTACTCATTCTCAAAATATTTTATTGCAATTGAGGATGGCTTTTATGCTCTCAGATAAATTTAACAGGAACCCTACAACTTTATATTTATGTAAATATGTATGCCCCATACATAATAAAATGGTTCACTGCGAAGAGTTTAAAGAGCATAGACTTCTATGGCTCTTTTTGCATAGCACACGAGCCCTCAAATAAATCCTAAACCAATGGACTACTTCTAATTTTAACATATCCATTCCCCTCTCTCCTGCTTCCTAATCAATCCCTAATCACCATTTGCAAAATTCATGCCTGGAGTTTAAGAAATATTTAAGAAAAATATTTTCAACAGATTCTGGTTTAACCTTCTATACGGGGAGACAATGAAACTTTTAAAGGATGACACTGGTGGGCATGGAGTTAAGAAGACATCTCCTGTTTACTCTCACTAGGCTTCCTCTTCACTGAAGCCCTAATGACTAATTTCACGCTTGAAGTGAAAAGCAAATTCCCTGGGTGACTGGCAGCAAGGGCATCAGCTTTGAAAATCTTATGGCACTCTCTTTGAAACCCAGAGAAAGACCTATTTTGGTTAAAGCAATAAGCTATACATTACTGCCAAAACAAAGCCAGTGCCAGCTTAACTACATTGTCATTTTCTCAGAACACCACAATTTTAATAAGACACTCGGAAAGTGGTCTGACTTAGCCTTGATTGTTACAGAATTCAAGACAGTAACATCACAGCCAATTAAACTGCTTGTACATTCACAACCTAATGCACTGCCAGATAACTCCAGACATCTGTTTACATTCTTAGCACACAAAGAAATAGCAAAGACAAATTTTATTTCTTAAAAATATTTCAAATCCACTAAAAATGGACACAGAACAGTGAATGATTGTGAAGTACAAAGTTCTCATGACAGCTATTAATAAAAATAGGCAGAGCTATAGAGGCTGAAAGCCTGATCGAGCTCACTCTCCAATGCTTATCAGCTTATGAATGGAGAGGAAGTACTGTTTCACTACGTGAGAAGAACCTTGAATGCTTGATCTGAATTTAGGGTTTGGTGCAGGAATTTCAGTCTTGCATGAAATACATGCATCCTAGGGTTGGGTTTTTTTTTTTACTTCTGTGACAAATTTGTTTTGAATACACTACTAATTCTGATTGACAGAGAAGAGAAAAATAGCACAGTGATACCCACCTGTTGCAGAAAATAAGTGCCAGATGATATTCATACAGGGCAGATCAGGTGGAACTAATCTAGTGTTACATGTTTTAATGCTGTTACTACACACTCTGCCATATTACAAATACAAAAAACTTAGAGTGATTCTTGGTTGGGAACTTGCCCTACAGCTGTGTGCAAAAATACCATGTGTTGTCCTTTAAGAAGTTGAACGAAAAAAAATGGTCCAATATGTTACATCATGGAAAGGTATTTCGATACGATGCCCAAATTAAAATCTTCAACTAAAATGCATATTACAGACACATCACAAAGGGTAAGCAGTACCAGCATTGGATGCTCTTCTCCATGCCCCAAAGAGATAATCTGAGCCAAATGGAAGTGGATTTGTGGGTTATCAAATATCTCAGGAAAATCCTAAGCAACAGCTAAAGTAAAGAACTAATAAAATTTTTGAAGACCATGTCTTGTGGAAGTGGATTATGAGCCCTCCATAGCAATGTGAGGTAGCTGAAACACAAATGCATCACTATCCACTTTAATTTGTGAATTACATTCATAAATCAGGAAGTATGCACAAACCAGAAAAACTCATGAAACATCTCAAATATGTGAAGGCTTTGAAAGCTTTCTTTATTTCTTTTTTTTCCCCCCCATGTGGAAAGCTCTGTTCAAATGAATAGCTCTTATGATTTATGATACTGCCAAGTTTTTGATCAAATAGGCTTAAACACGTGTCTTGATCCAATTCAAGATCTGCCAGGTTAAGGATAAAGAGGCTCAGTTCCTGTAATTATCTCCTGTTTCTCCTCTCATTTCTCTGAACTCTCACTTGTTTACGTGTAAGAGGTTACAAAGAGTGAGAAGCCAGGAGCATCTCTGAAGACCTAACAGATTAACTAGAGAGATTTCTGGTTAGATTTTTGACAGTAAGCATAAAAATTAATTCACATTGTCATGAGTAAGAGCCCGTTAGGCCATAGACTGATTTTTTAATAGGGAAGACATTCCTTAAAAGAAAGGTCATTTTCATTTATTGTTGACAAAGGTTTATTTCCAATACTTGAATTAACATTCATGTCACACTAAGAATCCCTCCAAACTTAAAACTCTTGGATAAATTACCAGAGCCTTCTGTTTCCTTGCTTTGGATAAAAAAAATAGTATAAAACTAAAACTCCTCAAGCTTTTCACTGAACTATCTCAAATAGTTGAAAATGGGAAGTTGACACCTGAGCTGCAGAACAGATGCTAACTCGCCTCTCATTATTGCATTTCCTCAGTACCGCAGCGTCGTCTGTACAAGAGAGTCTCAATAGTCTTGATAACAAAGATAAGCATCATTAAGCCATTCCTGAATACACTATTCTTTTATTAGTTTTTTTCCCCTCACACTTCAGTTTAAACATAATAAAAGGCCGTTGCTTTACTAAGCTTTACCTAGCAGCATAGTTTTATTCAATTTTTCCATAGATGACCATATCCAAGACTGTCAACAGTAAAGCATGGAACCTGAGTGTTTTCTTAAGTAGGTAAAGTTAACAGTTAATTCAGTGGAGGTATGAATTTGGAATAATGATAATAAATACCTAGTCTTGCCTGGTGATTCAAAATACTTTTTAAATGCTTTCACTTGAACTGTTAAAACAGCTGTAACAAAATCAGTTGTAATGATTTCCCAAGGAAAGTTAGTTCAAAGTTCAGCCATATATAAGAAGTTGTGATTCTGAATTCTGACTTCTTCTTGGCCAAATAACTCAAGCTTAGATTACTGGATGAAGGAAGGACATGGGTACTTGGTCTCTGTTAACATTAGCTAGCACAGGGAACAATTCCTGCTGTGATTAACTATTTCCTATGAATACTCAGATACAATTCAAAGGACAAAACTAGAGAAACTCCAGTGTTGTTCTAAGCCCTTCACCACTCAAAGCATTCTCCTGCGATCTGTGCTATTAAACATGAGTTTAGAATGAAATTACATGTAAGATGTCTTCTGAAATCAGGACTGTATCTACCCAAAGCAGTCATATGTAGAATATAAACTATGGCAAGAGAGGAAAAACTCAACAAGAAACCATCACTTACTACAAAAAAGAAATTACTGCAGCTAATCCACAGCACACAAAAGTACACATTCTTCTCTTTTTTAGATGTGGCACATTAAAGAGAGGGTTCAAAAATGGTGTGCCTTTCTGTGGATAGATGCCCTCCTCTGATTTCATTTCCCTCACTCTTACTTCCTCTCACCCATGTGAGTTTCATTGATTGTGGGACTATTCACAGCAACATGGTAAAACACAAATCCATTCATAATCTTAGGCTGTAAGTGAGCTTTCTCATAATGAAGGAATAAGTTCATATCTTGTGAGCAGACTACATAAAATGTCATATCTATTATTCTAGTTCCCTCACTCACAGACTTTAGAGAAATGAGTTATAGATTTGAGTAAATGGAATTACAGGTGGCTGTAGTGATTACAGGTTTATTACTATTCGACCTATCAGCTTTCTGATTAGGAGTCATCAGATCACTGGACTAAGAAATCTAATTTTACATTATTCTTCTAAGCAGTTCATTTTTACAGAAAGTCATCATGTCTCAACCAGATGAAACCAAATACATGCAAAACGGATTCTGCCTGGCAGAGTTCTGTTTCATTTTTCATTATGTAGCACAAAAAAGAAGGTTGCAATAAGCAGTTATGCTGCACTGTTATGGACCATTAAGATGCTGGTGGCACACAGTCAAAACCCAGCAAATACTAAGTTAAGTTTGGGGTAAAGATCTGTTCAAGGTAACACAATAAGGGAGTGTTCTAAACAAAGGTGAAAGGAGTTGAATACCAGTTCCTGACATAATCAGGAAATTCTCAAATGGTCATTTAATCCATTCAGTTTCTGCCATCACAGTGATGCCAACTAAAATTCTTGGTGCCAGCAATCTGGTCGATGATTACAAACCAGATGCTGAGAATAAATCAGCAAAACAAAACATCTGCATAAAGCAGTCCTTCCAGAAACACGTTAAGACAAAATGAAATTTTCCCACCTATATTTTCTATACCCATTTTCTATACCCACCCTCACATCTACTTATTGTTATGGATGCATTTCCTGCTTCTTACAATAAAATTGCACACTATTTCTCATTAACAAATATAACTGGAAACAAAGCACATTTAAAACGGAGAGTTCATTCGTCTTATAAAAGTTGGCAATACAAAATGAAGCAGTTTCTCTATGTACATTAATCATTTGGCTCAGGGCACTATGCCACCTGTTAGAAAAATATATCTAATATGGTATGTGCCTCAATCCACAGGAGGACAATTAGGAAACAGATTAAGTACTCAGATTACCTTTTTTCCCCCCCCTCAGTCATTCCACCTCCTCCTTTTATTTTCAATACCTTTAGAGTTGTGCATGGGGTATAATTTCTGTCCGGTATTCAGAGGTGTTTATGAAGTATCAGATTTTCTTAAGATGCAGGAAAATATTTCAGCAGCTTGTTTTATTTCAGTTTTCCAGTCAAACATCATCTTTTGTAAGACCTAGAATTCTAACTGGAAACAAAAATCAATACAATATATAACTGG
Source organism: Dromococcyx pavoninus (assembly GCA_033558185.1). Lineage (NCBI taxonomy): Eukaryota > Metazoa > Chordata > Aves > Cuculiformes > Neomorphidae > Dromococcyx > Dromococcyx pavoninus. The sequence goes on from JAUMJL010000137.1 coordinate 1,200,463, forward strand.
TCTCAGATAGACAGAAAGACAATATGGGTATTTATATCCCAAAAATAAGGAATATTTTTACTTGTTTTTCCAACAACAGATTTTTGAATGAGGAAGTTTCATACAACTACCTACTGTGAAACTCCCCAGCCATTTTCTGTAATGCTCTCTAATCCACTTTGTGCATAACATTTGGGATACCAGAATGGCAAACACAAAACCCCACAAGGATAAAAAAGTGAGATCAAAGTATTTTTCATCCAGATCCTTCCATGAAACAAGGATAACATCAAAACAGCAACACATGTATTTCAGGATTATGCAGCAGACTTAAAGCAACAAGAACCTCCGTTTGAAAGCTGGGAGTTTAAAACACTCCTGTATGAACCTATTTATGAAATATTGTATTTCAACAACTGCTGAAGTACGAATGAAAAGACTGAAGATTGCCGTAAAGTTGGAGAAGTGCACTTTCTTAATCACATTTTAAGTACAGTTTCTAAATCAATCTAATTCTAACTCTCCCTGTGTATGTCCTTCATAAAGCAGCTAATTGAAGCACAAATCAAACATATTTTGGTCATTTTTATTTCATATCTATATACATCACAGATTGCCTGTAAGGTTAATATTTCTTTGGAGGATTATTTTAAAACTCATTAGTTCAGTGTCCACATTCCAGTCCCGTGAGTCCTAAATGACATCAAAAATGAACTGTGAAAACTTTTTAAAAGGAAAAGGTATATCCAAGGGTCTTTTTAAGTGGTTCTGGATCCAAGAAAAGAAAAAGAAATAGCATTCCAGCACCAAACAAACTCTACAATGTTTTATACGATCAGGAGTTATTCTGGGGTCATCACTGATGGCTTTAACTGTACGTATCTTAGAAGTCACATACACTTAGTTATCAGCGACTTTTAAAAAGTAAATTATTAAATCAGAAATTGATATGAAGTCTTCCTGCATTTACAGTCACTCCATCCTCTCATTCCTCTAGTTTCAATTAATTATTATTTTTCCCCCGCTTTTCCTCAGAACTGCTTTGCAGATGTGTTTTCTATGGTATGAGAAGCTATACTACCCTACAAAATGAAGCAGCTATTTGGAAGAGTTTCTACACAAGTTTATAAAACAAAAAATACCCCTCAAATATTCTCTGTGATAAAGACATCTGTCCCAGAGCAATCTGCACACACAAACTAAGCACTGCCCTGCAGACCTCTACAACCTCTGTTATCCCTGTTCTCCACGTATTCCTGCTCCAGCAACAGACCACACAATCAACAGGTATCCCCAGATTTCTATTTGTGTTTTTCTTAAAAAATAAACACTCATTAATAATTCATTTCATAAATCATATTTGGATGCCATCAAGAATGATGTCACCTTCAGGAGAAACACTGATGACTGCCTTCCATAACACCCTTGGTAAGTCCTCATTCTGTCTCAGTTTACATTTATGAGCTGTCAAACCTAATTTCCTGCCAGCTCCTTGTCAGAGCTCTGCTTGATGTCAGATATCAAACAACACCCTTGAAGCTCGCACAGCTGCCTGTTACTTCTCTGAGACAGTGCTCCCTCCAACTTCTGGAGGATGCAAGAGAGGGTGACATTCGTGGGTTTGCATCAAACAAAACAAGCTAATCCACCAACTCATTTGTAAACGGTTTGTTTAAAAAGCAATCCCAAATGATTAAGCACTAAACAAACACATAAATCTGCAAACAGCAGAAATTTCTGCTCTTACTGTCCTTGAACTACTTTTCACAAACTTGGTAATCATCAGCAGCTTTGTTATGATTACAAGTTATTGAATGTGATAATTTCGCATATAAATGCATCTCTGCTTTTAAATTTAAATATATTTTAAACGGTCTATTCAGTGAAGAAGATTCAAACATTTGCTATCAGTAGAGCTGACAAAAATGACTTTTAGAACAGCAGTCTCTGACAGTTTTTTCTAAAAAGTGGAAGTATATATTGTAAAAATTATACTATACCACCTGCCTTATAATATTCCAACTAATTTTAGCTTAAGTATAACCAAGACGTATTAAAACTATCCCAGCAGCGCTTTCTTTTATTAAAGGTGCCCGAGGGTAGATATTATTATTACAAACAGAAATACTCTGTGTTTATAAACACTATTTTCAGTCCTATAACACCCTTGTAAGGCACATGAACAGATCTGCCAATGAAATGCGAGGCCCACACCAAAACAGGATGTCCGTTCTGCAAAGTGCCACGGTATGAACCCAATGAGTTCCGCCTGTCTTTACCGGTCAGATTTCTTTTGTTACAACTTCTAGGATATAATTTGCAAATACTTTATCTCTGCATTTACATGGCAAGAAGAATTTTATTCACTTGAACCCAGTAACACAAAATAGAAATAGTTCATTACAGTACTGCCCTCATTTCCACTTCACGGTCACTTCTGCGTATTTTATCTTTCCTCAGATTTATTTATCTGAGGTCTTCTCATGCTCTGCCCTAATATCAAATCTGTGTTCTTCTGAAGAAGAATATTATGAAAAATATTTATAAGAATCAAAGAAAAATGGCGAATTTCAGTAAACTAAACCACTATTTTGTGCATTCTCCCAATAATGCTACTTTTAATGAAGAGCAATATTATCTATAAAAGGTGGATTACATTAATTCTAAGTGTATGTATTGATATTTAAAATAAAAATATTATTAATATAAAATATAAAAATATTAATCAGATAATAATATTTTCTAAAAGAAAAGAAAGTGCAAAAAGAAGGAAAGAACTAGGATTCAATAAATTTAGCAGAGTATCATTCTCGATTCTGCTGGCTGGAACAATGGAGGCATCATAAGAAGCTTCATTCACAGAATTTATGAAATTATAACATATTGCAGCAATGAGACTGCCCAAATATCTTGACAGTGTTGTACTATAACAGATTTGACAGCACAGAATAGACCTGTAACTTTACTTCCAGTGAAGTTATACCAATTCATATTGGCTGAGAATCTAGCTCATTTTTATAAGACTTCCAATGAATCACTTCTAATACAGTGCAGATGTAACAGATGTATCTCTGCAGAATCTTAGACCACACTTTGGGTATAGAGAATTAGTTACATCTCATAATGACATTATTTCCAGATGTCTGAAAGAGATCAGAAGAAAACTAACATGTGGTGAGGGACCAAAAATACTGGGTACTTTTAAATATGGAGCAAGAAATACATCAAGTTTCAGAAAAGGGAACATTTCCTAGGAAAGCTGTAGTAATAAAATACACAATATTTTCAAGAGACTATTTCTAGCACCAACTTGCTCTACACATTCTCCCACTTGAGAGGCGAGTATATAGTCTCCTACTTCACAAATTAGGTTAGAGAATTAGATCACATATGGATCAAAATCCTAACATAGAACCAGCATTCTGTAGTTTTAAAGAACACAGTGGAATTGGTACTAAACACTATTTAAAAGTCACCAATGCTTTAGTCATTACCCTGAACAGAGATAAATTTATTAAACATTGATATCTGCTTTCCAAAAGTAAATATTTAGCACGCCACGGTGTTTTGTTTCTCCCCACTGTTTGTAAGACTGCAATCTTTTTACTGCAATCCTGATCCTCAGTTTCTGTCCTGAATTGCAGAAATGCACTAGTTTTGTGCTGCAGCTGCCAGTCATGCAAGTCACATCTAATAAGGTCTCAAGTTGTATCATAGTCTTGCTTATTTTACCAGCCCTGGGCTCGTGAACAAAGTTATTTTCATTCCAAAGAAACCTATATAACTGTCAATGAGGATGATTTTTATATACATCCTGGGGGATCTGAAATATGTCTTTATTTGTACACTGCCACTGGCATTTTATAATACAAAAGAAACACAAACCTACATAAGATTACTTCCTGAGTCATATAGAATAAGACTAGAACACAACAGGGTGCGGACAGAAAAAATGACCCTCTGCTTCAATGAGAGGAAATTACAAGCAAACTCAAGACAACTGTCTCCTGACCCAAATAGCCAAGCAATAATAGAGAGAATTTTGTTTTTCTCCATTGAGCTGCTAAGATCATGTTCAGGCAGTTCATCATCCCACTTGCCCAAGAAAACTGACATGCAAAATAGGGTTTGAAACTGAATAGAAAAACATTAAAAAAGTCTAATCAGAAGGTTAAAAGTACAGTTCTCTTGAAATTTATGTATAGATCCAAAATACTAAAAGACAGAGTAAGGCAGATTTTCCTATCAAATGGAATCCTAATAAATTAATAATTAAGGAGTCTTTCATTCTTCTGTGCCTATATAGTTCCAAAGGTAGCCACCTGCTGACAAAGAGGCAAAATCTTCATAAATACCAGTTCTAATACATCCCAGTTGCACTGTTTGATCTGAAATGGCTTAAAGGTGAAGAAAAAAAACCCAATGATGGACATGCATTTGGAAAGTTTATGGATAAAATCAGGGAGAACTTTATCACTGTGTGGGATTAATCAATAGTCTAAGAGAATATCTAAAGAAAATCCAAACAAGCTTTGTCCTCTTTTTTAAACTCATTTCTAGATGATGCCCCTTGAGCTGTTTCTGTGTGGGTTTTGCTGGAGAGGTTTTGAGGTTTGAAAAGTTCTCCTAGGTTCTCCCAGTATGAGTTTTAAGCAAATAACCAGCTGACACATTTTAAGAGGTGACCTAATTTAAGATCCCTTGTGAACCATTAATTAATTCATCATGTTGATTTATTCCATCCATTGCCTGCTTTGTCTGTTCCCATCACTTCCCAAGAAAATTAAAAATTCTTTTAATTATTAAAGACTAAAGAAGACTTATGAAGTCTTTAATTTATTAAACTATTTTTCATGGATTACAAATACATCATACACAAGTGACTTCTCAGTATTAGTTCCAATACCAAGATGGTTCATGGCCCAGCATTCTAAGAAAATCCACTCAAAGCATATCCTCTATTATTAATTCACACCACTGTTAATGAGATGTCACTTGTAGCTTGTTCCTCTGACTACAACTGAGTAAAGGGAGATTATTCAATGGATCTTTGATGTTTTAAACAAGGTTCAGCACGCTGTAAAGCAAAATATATATTTCTGACTGTCCACTAAACATGATACATTACTAACACTTTAAGGAGACAACTTTATAAGCAAGCTATATTTTTAAAACACAGTAAGCATCTGTTCCAAAACTCAGCATGTTCCAAATTTCATTCATTTGGACAGCAAGTGCAGTTGGAAAGGGCTCTCCATGGAAGTGTAAACGGGTCTAGTATTTCTCAGAGCTGCCCAGGAAAAGCTGCCACAAGTGAGTTTAATTCTTCTCTTATATTAGCTAAAGTCAAGATAAAAGTAGACAACTAAGGCTGAAACTAAAGAGATTTTTCCTACAAACACCAGCCCCTATTATAGATACTTTTCTACTGTATGACAGAGATGCTATGAACAACACTATATTTACATTAAGTTAAAGAAACATTATTTATGTGAATTAATTGCAATTATCATTTTACACTTCCCTGCAAACTGCTCAATGTGTTTCAATCCTGCTCTCCATCCCACCCACTCCCTGCCCCTATAGACACGTACCTCTTACTGTTGTTCAGAAAAGTTTAATTTGGGAAAAGAGCAAACTCTAAATGCTCAGAATCAGAGAGGAAAATTTAAGAAAACATTGTTTCCTGGTTTAATATCCCATCCTTTGTGTCACTTTTGTTTTTTGTGGCTTAACTTGATGGTTTTGCAAGATTATGTTTAATAGGAAGAGTCAAAGTGCTGCATGTAGAGCACCATGAGAGGATCAGAAACCGGAGAGATCTGACCTACCCTGCCTAAGTCCTATGAAGCTGAGGAACTTCTACTGTACAGAGGCTGTAAAATACCCCAACAACTACACTTGCATGAAGTGAAGTTTAAATTTAGGAAATTCCATGTACAGAAGACAGTGAGAAATGTTAAGGAGATAAATATCCTAGGAATATTCAAGCACACTAAATCCTTTGGAAAATGTCCTCATTTAAGAGCTTCAATATGCTAACATTTTCAGCCTTCAAATTACCCAAGTTATATTCCCCCTGTGCTGTCCTGAGTGGGAGTATCCACACCAAACTGACAGAGTTCGTTCTATTTTTCTGAATGCCTCTATGTAGATAAGCAATGAAAAAAAGACATACACTGAATTTTTTTCAATTGACTTCTATACCCCAGTTACAAGAGTTTGAATCCCAAGGTTCACGAGATTTAACCCTGATATATTAGTTAAATGTAGTATACAACTATACAATTACATTTTCCTTTGTTCAACATCACTTCTTGCTATACAGCATGTATAGCAACATCTTAGACAAATTCCAGAACAAGGGTGATATGTCATCCCTTCTTTTTTTTTTCAAAAAACAAAATGCCCAACAGATTATTATTCAATTTGGTATTTCTCTGCTGATTCAAATTTAAATTCAGATACTTTTATTACAGAAGACATAGCAGACCAAAAACTGAGGTACCATTATAAATGGAAAGCTCAGACTATTTTGAATTAAGGCAGAGTTTCCAGCAAAGTGGTTTGGGTTTTCAGAAGGAACTCTGCAAAGAGCTAAAAACTACTGAAGAGTTTATTTTACTATAAATCAAAGTTCACACAAGTGAGTGAAGCCTGGAGCATCTGCTAATACCTTGTTTCAATTTCCAAAATTCTCCATAGAAAACATTTACTTCCTAAAAAACCAAAATTGCTCTCCACTCCTACAGTTCTCACTGCACTAAATTGTGGAAAATTTGTGGACTTAAAATGTTTAATGAGTAATGGAGTGCTGGGGACTATAGTTTTATAGTTTTTAAGGATGAGGGGAAAATAAATTCTTTTAGAAGAGTGAGTACAGCTCACTGAGCAGGTAAGTCCAGCAGTAAGATTTTTTATAAAAACACTCCCTGGAGATCCCGGGGAAGAGTGAGAGCGGTGGGTTTTATGGTTGGGAGGGAGGGGTGCCAGTGTTCATTTTACTTTGGGGTTTTTTCCCCTCCTTTGGTGGGTTTGTTTATTGAATTTTTATCTTCATTGCCTGAAATGACAAAACACAAACTCTTCCTTCCTTTATACATAACCTGACATCTCCCTCTTCTCTTACACATCTATTCCTGCTCTGAGACCACAGGGTCTAGTGCAGGGTTAAACAACTGGGTATCAGCAGTGCTGAAGCAGAGGGAGTAGCAATATGCCACAGCCAAAACAGTCCCTGCCCACTGTTACCAACAGCTGGAGTCAATGAGAGACACGAGACACAAAGGATACTGTCCTTCACATTTCAGCTTTCCACAGCAAAACACAACTAAAACATCAATGAAGGATGTAGTCAGTGCAGGTTTCTGAAGAGCACCTCAAGGTCAGCTCATTGCCATTTAAAATTAGAAACAAGAAACATAAAAGGACACTTGCAGTTTCATTCTAGTATTTCTTAAAAATATGCCTGATAATAGAGGTCAATTTTATACCTCATTACTTGCCAGATGCTGGGTTGGAGGGAAAGCAAAGTCCTAAAGTTCTCCAGTGCAGAGGTTTTGTGCATCGGTCCCTTCTTTCCTCCATAAAAAAAAGGATTTCAATGAGCCAAACTTTCAACCAGATTTAAGGTTGCGTGGATATATTTGTGTATAGGTTTTTCTTTTCCTAAATTAACCTGAGAAGAATCTGTGCTTTGAAAATAAATCTGGATTTCAAAACATTAATTTCTACATATAAATTCCCTAATTTTAAACGACAAGTGTTGCCTAGTGCTGGCATGCTGAACTAGTCTCCCACAAAATCTGACAGCTGCCAACAAATAAGGTGTTTTCACAACATACAGAACCAGATTGCTTATATCCAGATGACTATAGTTTCACATATTACTTGGCCATCTCCTGGATTTCTGGTAATATTATGCAAGGGACGTATGGCAGAATAAACACTTTTGTGACCCAGAGCCAATCCAAGTTTCTAGATAATCAATTTGCCACTGCGTTAGCTTCGGAACAGATCTGATGATTTGCAGTGCTACAGATATGTTTTTTCATTGTCATACACTGACACTCATTTCAATAACTTCAAAATTATACCCTTGTTTCTTAGGGAAAAGGAATAATGCTCCCTGGCCTTATTCAGTTATTGTTTAAATTAGAGCTGAAGTAAATCTTTGTAGCATGTAAAAGTATCTCTGTATTTTTATTTTATTATGCATATTAAAAATGAAAACATCTTGATCCGTTCCAAGATTTTATCTGGAACATCTTCAACATTCTGTTCTTTGGTGCAATCAGCCCTAAAGCTTTACAGTGACTTCAAGTTTGTTTTTCCCCTGCGTGCCATGCTGGCGTGCTGCCATCCTTTTCAGTGTGGGGTTTTTTTTCAGCTTTGCTTTCTCTATCAAAATGGAGAGATGAGAATGAGAAAAAGCAAACAAATCATTTTTATCCAAAATTGCATTTTGAAGTCCTCAAAAGATATTAAAAATAACGTGTCCCTAAACCTAAATCAGTAACCATAGCAATATATATCAGGTAAACTTAGCTTCATTGGTTCAAAACCATTCTCCAAGCAGTTGCAGGCTGCCCCTCTATCACCCTTGGCCTTTTCTCTTCCAGATTGAGAGAAGTCAACCTCTCCCCTGTCACCACTGTAACATCTATACAGCTCTCAACAGGGCCTAATCCAATCCTTCAACGTTTCTCTGACTGGTTTCTGAGGGCCTCACTGGCACTCAGTCAAGGAGTAAATTCCCATGGTCTTATTTTTCTTTGTTTTATCATTATTTTGTGTATATTTTCTTTGCCCCTTGTGATCCAAGCTCTCTAAACCCAAGTTTTTCACAGGCAGTCTATACTTCAACCACAACTGTTCATAATAACTTAACTGCACAGTGACACAGAGAAGTGGAAAAATTTCAATCCCAGTAGTGAATATTTTCCAGTTCAACTGAAGTCTGACAATAGCTGAGGGACAAAAAGATACAACTAGGCTGAGAATACTTCAATGGGTACTTCTACAGCACAAACAAAAGAATTAAAAGCCATTTTTCCTTCATTTTGAACAGCATTATGTAGTATGACAATATCTGATTAACCAGGAAAAGCTGCATCTGTAAATGTGAAAACCAAAAGGCAATACAAATATAAAGCTATGCAGAATATACTTAAGCTCTTTGAACTTGTAGGGTTCTCATGTTGAATTTGATTATGTCCAAGCTTCCAGGGAAACGCTTAGCCATAGGCTGAAAAAAGCCTGAGACAGATTATACTTTTGTGTAAGATCTAATAAAGGAGTCTTTTAAGATTCCCCCTGTCACATTCCAAACTGCAGAAGCAAGCTAAATGTAGTATATTCTCACAAGGTGTTTAAAAAATAAATATTGCCTTCTTTAGAACTGTTTTGCTGCAAAAAGAAAAACATCACTTAAAGCTATGATTCTGCATACAGCTAAAAACACAGCTACTGAGCTCTTAAACATATAACAAACAAACCAGATCTGGCAAGATACTGGAGCTCCATTGTTCTATGTAAAACTTCAGGAACACGCTAAGAACTGAACTATGCTGAAATCAACTGCGCCTCAAAGCACTTTTTTGTTTACTACCACCTTTAAAATGCTTCCTTGATTTACTGAAGAATTATTTATTTATTTAAGACAGAGCTTGAATGCGACAAATCAACACACAAGGGCAGCTTTACCTACTGCAGTTTATAAAATCATTCTCTTATTCATTGCTTCTTTCTCACAATCAAGCACCAGATGACCTTTCACTGATATCTCATCATTGTAACTCCTCAATTACAATTCAGAGGCATGCTGTAAAGAGTAAAGGGCTTATATTGAACTACTGACATGGTAAGAACCATACCTGGGTGAACACCACCGTGTTTTGAGGAGGGGAGACTGCCATTATTTTAGTATCATCTGCAGCACTACTTTTATGTTGCAAAACCAGCTTTTACTTGCCAATAACTTCTATGCCTCCCATAAATGCTGTTAAGTTCATGCAAAGATTTGGGACTGTCTCTACGATCGCAGGAGGAGGTATATAGCTCCTTCCTGGACGTGAAAACACTTGCTCAAATATTTTCCTCTTCACAGGGATAATTTTGAAGCGTCTGGCAGTGTGATGCAGCCATTGTCACAGCTGGAAGTGGAATAGGTCATCGACACAATACATTGATTTCCACATATTAATTTTTGTTGAGATTCTGTATTTATTTGTGAAGTCCCCAAAGTCTAGAAATATGGAAAATATGACCGATTTGAAAAGTTTCTTGAAACTCAGGTACCCCAGCGGCTCATTGCAGACTGAAATCATATTAAGATCTTAGTAAATAATTCAGTTGTGCACTTTTTCCTCAAATATTAAAAAGCAAAGAAATCTTCTCATTTTGTTGGCAGTCAAGAAGCGTTTGTTGGGTTGTTTGATTTCTTAGTAGATTATTACATTCAATTACTAATAGTTTTTTTTCATAGTTTCGCAGAATTTATGTCTACTAATGCCATTTACTTCTCAAGTAAAACCCCACCATCTTCAAATGTAATCATGGAACAAATATCTCACTATTTTACAGAATCTGGGGAAAAGAGACAATTTATTTGCAATTTTTTCAGTACACCTGAAAATGGTAAAAAATTGCCAACATAATTATGGAAAAATCAAGATTTGCAAGCATAAAACTGACCTTATCACCAAGCAAAAAATCCTGTTGTCTTTTATTCTAAAACTACCCTCCTATTAGCTTCAGTGAATGAACCCAATTCTAGCATTCAGTTCCACGTCCACCATCCACAAACTAGAGTCCTGACCTTTTTAGCCTCTCCTTGGAGAGCAGCTGCTACATCTTCTTAATAATTTTAATTGCTCTCATCCATACCTTTTTCTAATTACCTTATACATTCTCGAGATGTAGCAAACAAAACTGCACACAGTGTTATAAACCTCAGAGCGCCAGGAATTTATACAGCAATAAAGCAATGTTTTTTTAGGCTTGAAGGGTCATATGCCATGTTGTAGGGGAATACACAATGGATCAATACAAAAAGGAAGAGGACTAAATAGAGTTTTATTCATTAAAATTTTCCCACTAAAACCATGGACTTGATGTCCTTTTTCAAATAATTGCCATATTACAAGTACTGTGAAAAAAAAGTAGTAAAGGTTACTAAGCAATGAGACATTAGAAAATAAATACTTGTAAACAGAACAAAGGATAAAGAATCCGTATGGCCATAGTCAAAAGCATATTTATTCAGAATTTAGGATGGACCAACACAGCAAAAGCCTCAGACAAACTATTACAAGATGTTCAGAAGCTGAACGACGCCTTTTAGAGAACTCAGGTAAAGCTAAAGAGCTGCCTTCTCATAGAGACCAGACAGGAGAGAAGCCTTGCCAAATTCTGTCAAGAATTCTTCCTCATCTTTTAAAAGTGCAGCACATCTTTTAAGAATTTGTAAATGCTGCCTGGAGGAAACACTCATAAGTCTAGCTACTTCAAAGCCTTTGATCCCAGGGAACTTCAAACACAACATTAACCTTCCTTCCCTTCAACAGGGAGTGCACCTCCAGAAGGCAGACAAACAATGCATGGGCAGCAGTGAAGTCATGCAACTGATTCTAAAATATGAGAGTATGATCACACAGTTTGCTCCTCTTTCCAGAATGCTGAGGACAAGACACCCAGAAATCTTCAGAGTTAACTTTTGCTTCATACCTCTGCAAGTTACACATATTCCTTTTAAGATTGTGCTCATAAATTACGATTGACTGTAACAGAGGTAAACATTTCCATAAAGCAATTAAAGTGATTTAGGTAATATTTAATGTCAAATTAAAAAATATAAGTAAATAACTCTGCCTCAGTCAATACTGATTTCTAAATATAAGAATGTGCTTAAGGTAAGATGCTGGGGACTCTGTCTGAAAGAGGGATGTGTGGAGAAAATAGGACTGTGTTGTTCATATTGAAAAGCAGAGCTGAGGGAGAGCGAGTGTGGATGGAGGTTTCAAATTGCTGCGTGTCCTTCTGCAGGTAACTTCAATGGATACTGCTTCACGTGGACATGTACAGCCACAATCTGAGACTGCCAGCACACAAAATTCCAACTAAACCCAGGGAGAACTGAAAAGGTTCTGCATCTCCGAGATTTTTAGCCTTCTATCTCATTATGGGAGAATGTGGCTGATTCTTTGAAGAAAAAGTAATTTCACAGTATAATAATGTACCACTGTTGCTGTATCATAATGAAAAATCTCTATCCATCTTGCTTCTCCAAACAATTCAAAGATCTAAAGCAGCATTTCCTTTGTCCGAATGTCATTGGTGTCAAGGCCAAAACTCCTTTTACTTTAATGGGCTCCGAATGCGTAAAAAGGGCAGAAATATTCCTTCATATTTTATGCTTTATTATTAGGAAGTTAAACAAAATGTTTGAGAAGATATTGCACAAATTTTAGGAATCCCACACGTAATTCAGTAGTTTTACCCGTGCATTCTGTAAACAAGGTCATTGGTATAAGACTGAATAATTTGATGTGCCTTGCGATAAAAATAGTCTTATAAAGAGCAGAAATATTTCTCTTTATCTCTTTTTAGGCTTATGAATTTGTGTACAAGCACAGGCTTCCATATGACTGTAGAAATGCTTTTGAAGAGCAGAAAAGAAGCTCAGGGTACACCCATGAGCTGTAATTAGCATAGTGACTATGGACCTCAACGAAGATTAAATAAGGCAATTTTAAAAATTAGGGTAAATGTTGACTTTTGCTGAAATGATACTCACATGCATAAGTGCACACACCAGATTCCTGGAACATGCAGTAACAGAGAATCCTCCACCTCCCTTGATTTCTATTCAAGCTAAAGCACCAGCACCTCCAAAAATGCATGCAGCCATTTCCCTTTTCCCAGCAGGTGTCATTAGATCTACAGCTTTTCAAGATTACAATATAGCTTTATTTCACCTTTGAATCTACCCTGACTGTAATATAAAAGACAAGCAGTTTGAGACTACTTTGCAGAATCACTTTCAATGAGCTGTGATCTTCCGCTAAGCAAATATTTATGAAATTTGAAGACTCAGAGTTTATGGTCAGCTCTACAGAGCTGATAACTCATACAACTTCAGCAACTCTGCACTGACAAAAATAATCAAATATTTGTTCACCATTGGAATTTTACTTCTTACAGTTAATGTTTTTTTCAGCACAGCAATTCATTTCGCTGATTAAAAGAATTCTTACTGGTCTAGCAAAAGTTAAATAAAATACAGCATTAAGTATTTAAAATATGAGTTCCTAAGACCTTAATTTGTATTAATGCCCCCTTCTTAAAGTTTTTGACAGAAGTCCATTCATAATGAAACATTCAGAGGTAATTATTTCTCTTTCTTCCATGTGAATTATGAGAATTATTTATATACTCAATCTTAATATCATAGCTTCATTGCCTAATAGAAAAAATCCACAGGATATGAATCATTCTAAGAAAGAATTAAAATCTTTTCTTCTGTTTTAAATAAAAAAAAGAAAGATGAAAAGATTTCTAATGACATAAAATCCACAGTGCTGCAGGCTCTGCTTGCAAATCAGAGCTCTTGCTACGTAACTCAAAGCTCTTGGTTCATCCTGCCAGTCTCCTTGCCTGTAAAGCTATAAACTGCAATGCTATAATGATTAGTTAATGAAATAGTGGAGTGATAATGAGGCTATAAGAAATGTAAGTTAAATTATTAATTAAAAAAGGTAAAGAATAAGTAATGAAAGTAGCAAGTTACACGGCTCTTTTTGTAAAAGTATGGTCAAAAGATATAAACCTAGGCAGCAGTTTAGCACTTCACCTCCAGCCTGGGGTCATGTGGTAATGAAACTCCTGACATTACAAATACATTCATTTGACAGTTGTTCTCACTCATAAAATAATGGGCCGTGCACAAAGCTTATTACAAATTGCAGATAAGCTGTAAAAGCCATAAAAATTTCTACTGACATTTATTGCCAACGAGTAGCTTGAGGATGTTGATACATATTGATAACAGTCTGCTTTGTGACATTTTGAAAGTTTACTCCTAATTCACTTGCAGAATATGCAAAGGTATTTTTTCTACCATACCTACAAGTTATTAAGTCAATAGCCACCTGTATTTTTAATGAATTTATACCTATTTCATAGATAGATATTCTTCCACATGAGTTATCTGTGCTTATCCCCTAAAACCCAGTTTTCCTAACAAGGAAAAACGCAGGTTCTCACGAACACTCAAGTTAATTCTAAATACAACAAGAATTTCTTTACAGATACAGCATCAAGAAGAAATAGTGTTACTACACAAAACCCCTCAAGAGATGAGTGGACTGTGGTTTTGCCACTACATATGTCTTTACGTATATTATACGCACATACACGTGCCAGATGTCACATGAAAGCAATTCTACCTGCACTGCCCTGGTTTTATTTGTTGTTTGGAGGCAGTAAAGAAAGGCTGTGTTTGATACAAGTAACTTCAGTGAAGACCCGATCCTATTCCCCGTGAAATGAGCTGTATTTTGTTAGCATAGAAGAGCTCAGTGCCAGTCTCCTGGCACATTAGGAGTGTACTCCAGCTGTGCTGAAGGCAGAGGTTGTAAACCATCCTTTGGTTCCTTTGAACAAGAACTGGTAACTTTTTTTTTTAAAACATCTAGAACACTGAAGTGTCAAAACATTGCTCCATTCCACTGCCCAGGACATTTTCCTTTTAAAAAGTTTGATTTTCTGAGTTAGGGTACACTTAAAAATCTCTGAACACTGCACTTCAGCAAATCTCTGAGCCTTGTAAAATTTTGAGTACTAATATCGTTTTAATACCTCTACAGAAAGCACTGAAAAACAGGGTCTGTGTATCACAGAAATTATCATGTGGTAAGATCAACAAACTGACATTTGTGATTTATTTAAACAATATCATGACAAGTTCTGAACACGTTTGACAAAGTATCACGGCTAGAATTGTGTTTTATTTCTTATAACTTCCAAAGAAGTGGACTGAACAAAATTGTGCTTCTTTTAAGTAGCATTAAATATACTGAGGGCAAGATTTTATCTTTCACATATGAAAATCCTATGTTTACAATGGGTCTCACTGTACTAATCCAGCCATTGGTTTATTATCTACAGTTCCTTTAGGAAATGTCACAAATCCACAGGAGGTCCTTGCGCTTAAAGTTTTGCATTAAGATCTTTGATTTAACAGATAAAAGACATAAACCTACATTTAACCCAGCACATTCCCAAGTGCCTACGTATCTGTAAAAGCCTAGAAACAACTTAATCGAGTCAGCATATTGTATAAATTATGATCAATAATTTTGATTTCAAAGGGGTTTTTTTAAAGGCATAGAGACAAAAATATTCGGTCTCAGAATAATCACTAAGGATCCACATTTCTTCTTTTCAGAAACCCACAATGCATGTTCCAGAGAAGTGTCGTAGTTTTATTTTTTAATCACAGATATAATGCCCCCCAAATGCATCTTTTAAGTGGCAACTGGAGCAGTAGTAGAGCTCTATAAGAAGCAGACACTGGCTAAAGAGAAAAACAAATACTCCTGAGGTATAGTCTGGTCCCATAAGCTGGAAAGGCAAAATATCTCACCCTGATATCTGCATCCTAGCCTTTCCAGAAAACTAGTCGTGTAACACAGATCAAACTTGAACAAATATATTTCTACTATTTACCTTCTTGTGATAAATCTATTACAAACACTATAAAAACCTTCCTCTGGGATGAAGGACAGCTAAAAGCTGAACACGGACTAGATTGAAGGGGAAGATACCCTTTCTGCACACAAGTCACTCAGCTCCATCAAATATGCGTTAATTAGGACCTTTTAGTACTTAGCTCCTCTGGGAGCCATCAAAAGCACTTGCTACTTACAATCCAAAAAAAAAAAATTCAGAAAAAACAGAGTGTAGGTATAAAGAAATGGAAACAAAAAAAAAGGAGCAGTCTGCCCCAAATGAATTAGCCCTAGACTCAGAAAACCAAGTTGCTCTTCAGGATAATGCTGACAAGAACAGCGTTGCTTTGAACTCTAAATCTCCAGTTCTAATAGCTGTAATAGGTCTTAGGAATTATAAATAGGCCAGACTAAAATAACCTGTAAAGTTAGACACAGATAAGAATTATATATTTTGTTTCCTTTTAATTTTAATCTTGTCATAGAAATCCTGACACCAGCAATGCCCTCCCTTTGTGATAAAGCCAGCCTGAATCTGGGGACTAGGACAAACAGGTTAAATCACAACAACAAAACCTCTCAATGTATTATTGCAATAGAAAAAGTGGAACAAAAGAGAGCCAGAAATACAAGTTACCCTGATAAAGGAAAACATTTGTTGCAGTAAATTGCTAGGGCTTTCAAAGCAGCAATTTTCAGGCTATGGAAGGACATTGCCATGTTCTTTCAGACACAAGTGTTGGAGAAAAAGGCCTTTATTCCAGAATAGAGAAATGCTTTGTTTGTGAGCCAGAGTCTTCCCCACACCTCAGCCACAACCTAACACTGCTCTGGGGAGATTGCTTACCCTTAATGTATTTGTACACTCACAGCTAGAGCCATTCCTGCTCCTTAATTAGTTCCTTCTCTTCTTCCAAACATAAAAGAGTGAATCAGGAGAATCAAGACAGAAAAAGTACTTACTTGCAGAAGATGCAATTCTAAACAATAAATTTCTATCAAGAAAATTTCCCCTTTAAGTTCAGAATTTCCTTTCATAATATTTCATTTTTAAGTTTTGTCCCTCTTCTATCCATAGCTGATTCTATTTTATTCACACAAGTAAAGGTTAGCAAAGCATTTAGTTATGCTTGAGGTTTGATTAAAGCTGTTAAACGTGCTGGAATATTAACCCTGACTCAGGAATAACCAGCTCCCACACACTTTCAACAAATCACAAACTCTCCAAAATACAGTCTTGTTTTCCAATTTAGCTGCAATGAATTTTGGGTACTTTGAACTCAAACATGACTTCATTTGTTTAAAGGAAACCAGTAGAAAAATTATACAAGATTTTAAATGGACTGGACAATATTTGTGGTGTAATCTCTACAACTTCTATATAATCCTTAGTGCTCTCTGACCTTTCTCTACTGCAAAGCAGTTCAATGTTCAGAAAGAAATAAGGTAAAGGAGTCCAACAAATAGTTATTGCTTCCATGAAGGCAGTCTCACCCCACACTTTCTGTAGCTCATAGATGGACTAAGCTATCTCTTGCTAAATGACAGATTCATCTGTATGATAGGGAGGGGAACAACAGTCATAAATTGAGTTGATTAACCATAGAGGCATTCACTGCAAAAATGACTTGGTCTTTTTAACATGACACAATCTTCAGCTCCCAGTTACCATCCCACTATTGCAGTTGTAACTATGAGGAGGGGAAAAAAGAAATCAGAGAATGAAACACATTTTCAAGAGACTATATTCTTATGTTAGACCCGGCTATACTAGTTTCCCCATTCAAAAAGCAGATCCTATCGCCCAAATAGTCTCCTCTCCAACTCTTAGCTCTAATATTTTGGGGTTTAGAGGCTCTCAACAATTTTTCCCCCAAAAGTAGAAGATGAAAAAAAAAGACATCAGCTCTCTGGATCCACAGAGCCTTCCATTCACAGTATCAAGTCATGTGGTCATCATTAATCAGTACCAAATTTATTGGAATAAAGAAATTAAATTTCATATGAAGTGTCCTGTAAAATTTTCCCCAGTTCATTATTAGGATGTTTATTACATCTTACAAATAAGACTGAAACAGATGCTAAATTGGTGCCGTGGCAAACTACATCATTAAAAGTCTGAGTAAGGGCTTATCATCAATAGAGTCCCAGCCTTAGAAACTTAGTTTTATAGTTTTTCATCATACTGCTTTATCCAATTCTGCAACACTATATTTTGTGTTACACTGGACCTCCAATTGTTTCGTGAATAAGATAAATTTAAAAAGCATTTCAAGCACAAAACTCATTACACTGCTATATCAACACCGGTTTTGTTTCCAAACACAGAATGTTTTGGGGAACGTTTATAGCTCAATACTCTTCCTGCATTCTTCATTGCCCATCACCCCTGCGGGAGGTCGCTGAATGTATCACCCTAAGAGATCTGCTTAGGCCTCTGGTTAGAGCTCATCAGCCAGGTGAGCTCCACCAAGCAGGACAAGTGACCCAGTCATTAACAGGCTCAGTTTCCTGTTTTGCAGCTGAATTCTCAGTTCTGCTTCAAAAAGCTCTATTTCACTAGCTGGATCTTGTCACTGAGTTTGATTTACACCACTGGCAAGGTTTTGCCTTTCAACTGATAACCAAGGGTACAGACAACACTGGAAAGAGAGAAAGACTGAGAAAGGGAATTCTGACAGACACAATTTTACTTAAAACTTCACCTGCCCTAGGAAATTTTTACCTTTCTTTTCACCGGGTTCTCCAACATCTGAACTCCAATAATTTAATATTGAGAGTCATTAAACCAAAGACAGCCTAAAGTGGATCACACATCTATGCTTCCCACTTTTTTGCCCAACTATGCTTCTCACAAAAATTTCTCATAAAAACTACAGTAAATCAGCACATTTTTTTAACTGAAAGATTACATAAAAACATAAAGAAAAAATTTATGTAATATTCTGCATCATTCTTTCACAACATATTTTGAAATATGCGGTGAAGAGAAAGTTTAAATTTTTTCAAAATAATAAGTTTAATAAAAGTACTTGCTAATGTGAAACATCAAACACATATAGCAGGCCTTTTAACTCTTAGATCAGAGAAGAGCCATTCTCATGCTTTCTTATTTTTAAAGACTATTTTTTAAGTAAAAGACTTAAAGAGTAGACTTCCTTATTGTATAGTTCCTGATACCTTGAAATTACTATCCTCTTTCAAATAACCACACAACACATTTTTATTTTATTGGGGGTGGATTTTTGAAGGTTACTGCTATCACAAGAATAAAAAAACTATCTTTCTTTCCAAAGGCCAAAAAGAAACGTGTGTAGTATCCTATATAATAGCCTCTCAATTGTTTCAGTTTGAAGTTTGGAAGGATTAGAGATAGTTCATCCACTGCACAGTTTGCCAAAGCCATGTAAAATTGTTTGCAGCAATTTTACAATATTTACTACTGCCCCTAAAGAGTAAGCTGAACCACCTAAGTAGTTATATTTATGAGCACAGAATCAATTTGAAGCGTGAGACCAATGTTAATTCTTTGATTACAGAATTGTCCATTTCAGAAAGCTTTCAACCTAAGGTCAAAAGCGTACAGCAGACTACAAAAAAACCACAAACACCTCAAAAGAGATAAAAGAAGATGGGACAAAACTGCCAATATTTGCAAACAGGCAGAGACAGTACTGGCAGTCATACTCCCTTGCTGTCAGGCCTCATAAATTAAGCAGTGCTACGCATGGCAAGTAGCTGGATGGTGGTCCTCTAAGGAACTCAGTTTTTATAGGCAGTAGTAATGGAGATTAAGTAGCTCTTCTCTTTTCACTGACTCACTACTGAATCAATGCCCCAGCACTGGTAATAAGGTAACTGGGGGACACTATACTGATCATTAAGTGCTAAACCAGAAATGCTAGGGTCTAACTCTGCAAGATAATTAAGCACACTTTGGTTTGGGTTTTGCTTGGTTTTTTTATTTTAATATAATCATTAAAATCTAGAACTAAAAGGAGATACATGTGGAATTTGGTAACTGCTTGTTGACCTGAATCTTCGTGCTGGTTCCAGTGGTCAACTGCCACCCTCTCACTATGGAAAACACTCTAGGATTTAGGGTAGTCTGTAGTTCTTTCTCTCAAAAACATTTCATCATGGACTCCATGCACCCTACAGATTGAGACCAAAGCAGTCGGCTCATACACTCCACATACTGCCAGGAATTCTGTCTCAGGAGTTTCAATAATTAGAGGTGGAAATTTTTGTCTATATACCTAGTTGACAAATACTGAATTCTTCATTTCCCTTCTGTTAACTTCAGATCTATGTGAAATATACAAAGGAATAAAGCTTTCTGCAATTTAAATATTTAATTAATCGCGGAAGGCACACTGGACACACTAGTAACAATTTAAAAATTACTCTGTTTCATGTAAGTCCATCATCAGATAGACATAGGCTGAAAAACAAAATCAAGTTCAGGTCACCTTGTGGTGAAAATGCATAGTGAAGTCCTTTCCCTTTTCCTTAAGTGAGTGTCAAGTGCGGAGAAAACACAGGCCAAATGCTCATTCTTCTTTAGTTCAAACATATCAATAATAAAAATGGTCACCTTCAAAGGGTCTGTCACAATGTAATTTTGAGGCATATTCACCCCTTTTTTCACTTCAAATTTGTAATCAAATGTAGACCTGACATTTGTCTTTTCTCCTATTAGGATCATGTATTATTCTCCTATGTTATTTTAACATTAACTCTGGTATTTGATCATATTATAAGCCTCTATTCTGATACAAAGAACTCAAAACCACAGGAAATATGTAACTTTGATAATAAAAGTAGTTTTCTCTTAGAAGTATACCACTTCATTGGAAATACTAACCTTTAAATCATAATTAACGTAATTTTGGTACTGCTAGGGACACTGAATCAGAACTTAAAAAACCCAACCAAAAAAAGGAGTTAAAATTCAAAGAAAGCTCAAAACTCTACCCAACACACACACATGAACAGATCTGTAAAACCTGTACTTTTGCCCATGGTTTAGCAAAACTAGAAACTTATATTTGTTCCTACAAATTTGACACACAATCTTCCAAATCATTTTTGTTTTCAGCTGACAGTTGAAGAGCCAAGAACAACATTCCTGAGCAAGTACCAATCCACTACTCTGTTCAAGGGTTTTTTAGCATTTTAAACTACAATCAGAATCGACAAATTGCTGCAGTTCTGTATATTTTTTTCAGCTATTTTATCAAGATATTAAGCTTTCTGCACCTAATCAGGTGAATTTAAAAGAAATACAGATAAAGTCAGTAGAAGTAGTAGAAGTGCTGCTACCTAGAAAGCGTAGCGGTAAACACCACTTTGTGAAGGTTTAGTCTTATTTTTACTCTGTGCAGAATATACAAAAGGTCAAAATAAATTGCCTAGAGGCATATCAGCAGCACAAATTGCGTGCCTCCTGTTGCCCAGACATCACAGTGGTTTCTAAGTTAGCCTACTTAAGAATTGAACACTATCTCTGACTTGAACAAACCGCACAATGGGATTACTGTCACATCAGTCAGAGGATGAAACTGAATTACAACTTTTCCCTCCACGTTAGACTGCTGTGCAATGGTGGTCATGAGGACGTGTAAACTCTCCAAAGACGTGACCTAGTTCAATGCAAAATTGTGAAGATGTTTAGTAGTTGTTTATTGTTCTATACGATACACAGGTTACAACACTTAGGTTTCAGAATTGCTGTATCTAAATCTATCATATTCACAGAACAGAGACAGACTAGAATTAAATTTATTTAGAGCAGATTGACCAGAGGAAATTAGAGCAGTTGGTTATAGAGACACTGCACAATACTTTAAACATCTCATCCTCATTGAAGAAAAGATGTAGTCATGTGGAATTAATGTATGGCATTAATAACAATGCTGATCTGTAAAAGAGAAGATGCAGTAGAAAGGCTCTCCATTTGTTTCCTTTTATAATGCCTTCAGTTTGAAAGTGTGACATTTTTTATTCCTGTGATAAATCTAGAAACACTTAAGCTATTACAAAGAATTACATCCTATTGATGAAATGCTACAGAGCTGTTCTATTGCAGTCTAATGGGGAAAAAGACACAGTGAATAATAAGAAATCATACGAAGACAAACATCTTAATTAGCTAGATTGTACTATAATTCTATTGTAAATTTTGTAGCACTATTACAAACTGTTTCATTTAGCATAAGAGTTCGAAAGACAGTCATCCAGTAAATATCTATTACAATATTTTACAATGTAGGAGCCTAATCCTATTCCCATTAAATTCTCATTGACTGCAGAAAGAAACCCAATGTGCAAGGTCAGCTATAATTCAAAAATTATTCTTTTTACATTCTCTTTTGGGAAGCAATGAGCATCCCAAAATCTTCTAAATATAACTAAAGTTACTACCATTCCCCTCATTTCCATACTTTGTTTTGCCCCGTTGCTCATTAGTGATCATCAAGAAAAACGGGTGGAAGATGGGAATGTTTTAAGCATTAAATTCTTGGTGTTTTCATAAGCTGCTCTTAAAGGACCTATTATAAGCAGCCAAGATCTCTGCACTTCTCTCTGCCAATGTTACTTTTTCAGGCCTAGATTTTGTGAAAACTTCCAGTATACAGAAATGCACATGATACTAAACAACAGGAAAGGGAAAAATAGATAGTTCCCCTTATATGAAGGAATTTTAAATAACATAAGAAGATTCCTTGTCCCCAGATTAAAAAGACAACAAGTGCTGAACTTTATCCAATTTCTAAACCCTTTTTAAGTACAGGCAAACAAGTCTGCTTGGTATGAAAATGGTGAAAATAATTTATTTCCATGAAAGATCTTCAGCAATCTTGTATTCCTTTACAGTGACATTTTTAAGTTTTCTTCCTCCCCTTTCTTTTATTACCATATTTTAGTAATTTAGTGTACTTCCTTAGAATTGTCTATTTGTGAATTTGATTTCCAGTCTTTGATCAAATCCAGAAAAAATTGCTAGACAAATTCAAATATATATTTGATTTATTGCTTGCTTGTTAAGTTACAGTTGTCACTTTTCCTGTCCTGAAAGTGGTCCCTGTACTGAAGGTTTCCATGTAGTTGTCTGTCTTTCTGGCAGGTAACCTACACAAACAACTTTTAATTTTATTTTAATTCTAAGTTGTAAAAGGATTTAGGGACATAAATGAATTTTAAAGGCCTTAAACAACGGTGACATTCAGCCCTCTCAGAAGAGCCTCAAAGTTCTGAAAATCTGAATAGATTTTGTTGATTAGTTTGCAGTGTTGAATCCTGAGGTGTCCAGAATTCCACAGCAGAGCATACTCAGAAGAAACTTAGTTTCATAAAACCTGAGGTTTTTTTCTTCAAAATAACAAATTTTCATTTTGTCAGAATCCACAGATTCACCGATAAGCCGTACTGCGATCCACATGGACAGAAATGTCTCATTCCCTGCCACCAAGGCCACCATTCAATACATATTCTCATAAGTGAAAACACTCTTAAGTCCTTCAGTTGAGGATTGACAAGCTGAGGGGATTTGGTGGAATTTTTGTTGTGAGTCTTGGCTCTTGTGCTTTCTATTTAAAGCTTTAATATTAAGAGACTTCCACATCAAAGCAGCTCACACTACATATTATGCTAAAGGTAAACTATGTTTTCCTTAGCTTTAAAGGCTGTCCAACAGGCAAGACCTATTTACATGTATTTCACTGGTTATGATTATGACTGGATTCCTTTCTCCATGCTCTCATCAACTGCTACAGGTACCAAACACCAAACAGTTGGGAATCATTACACTGTCTGTTTTCAGCTCCAAAACTACATTAACCATTAAACTTTATCCCTCCATCACCTGCACAGGTTTATCTCAGTTGCACTTTTTCAAGCCTTATTTTGTACTTCTGTTTATGCCCTTATATTCTTTCTATATTGAACCATTTCCACCAGCTAAATTGCCTGAAACAAATCAGCTGAGAGATACACTACCTGACATTTGTCTTTATTTATTTACCCCACTTCTGATATCATACAAGTAACAGAAAGGATAATCTCCACGTAAGGCTGTAATGTACTGCTAAGCAAATTCAATAGTTTCTGGATATTTTAATATAAGCTGACTGATCTGCTAAGTAAAAGTCTGAACAGTAAAGAGTGGTGGACCCAAATCCTTTAGTCTGAAGACAAGGATAGAGACTAAGAAAAGTACTGCTGAGTGCACCCATTACAGATTCATTCTGGATCAGTTCTATGAACGTTTAATAGATTCAGCACCTATGGATATGGCAAAGAATTGTTACTCATGTAAAGAGAAATAATGACCCTTATTGCTGTTTGACTATATTTTCTGTAACTATTAGTGTCCCATGGAACGGTGATGCATCAAAGCTGAAATATTCACTTTACACTACTGGTCAGTACATAAAACATTTACATCTTTCACAGGAAAGCTGCCAGTAAATCCTGTGATCTTTGAGTGATCTCAAGCAAGAAAGAAAAAAGACAGAAGAAATTAAAACTAGCCTGCAACAGCACAGCATCATCAAGATCTCGTACAAATGCAGGTTTGCCACCAAATTTGCAACTATGAAGGCACCGTGTACTCTGACACGAACAGTGCAGGGGTGTCTGAAGGAACACGTTCCTATAAAAACATCAACAGCTGTAATGTCTCAATGGCAATAATTTCTTGAAAAAATCTAGGAAAACAGAGCACATTCAAATGAGACAGAAGACAAAATTGTACTTCTTTATGATGACAAGGGTAAAATCTTAAGATGAAAATGTTGAGAAAGTATGTGGCTAAAACGTACTTCAACAGAGAATTCATTGCTGGAATAAAGACTGGAGTAGAAAGGAGGAGTGGGTACCTCCTACACGCAGTATCTGTTCATAATCTCTTAAAATAATAGAAGATTGTCTAATTAAAAGAAGATTTTTTTTCCCTCCTCCGTGATTAACACAAAAATAAAATCAGAAATTTATGCATTTCAGCAATTTGATTTTCAGCTACAAAAAGAGGACGGGAAACACTGAGAAGTCCAAAAGACGCTTCTATTAAGTAAACAGGATTGCATGTTGTTAAAAGAAGATTTTTTGGGTTGCTAGTTTGGGAAATTTTTTTTGCTAACTAGTGGTAAAATGAAACACACTATAGAAAATATCTTTTTCCCAAGTTGTACTCATTTTCAATATGCGATACTGAATATTCTAGAAAATCCAGACTATAGAGCAACCCAAATTTTAAAATTTCTATTCAATGACATGATTTTGTTTTTTGGGTGGGGGTGGTTAGGGAGGAAGAAGTCACTTAAACATTCATAGAGAAATCCAATACTGTTTTGATACTTTTGTTAGGGTTGTCTTATTCTGTAACATTATCATCCAGGGATTGATGTACAGAAATCAATAACATGAGTGGAAGTGTTAAACAGGAAATTGTTAGATCAAACAGAATATTTCATTAACTTTCCCAGGTGCATGTTTTTGTTTTGTTTTTAATCTGCTCCACTAATGACCAAAAATATCAGAATCACAGTTTGTGGCTTGAATGCTAACACACAATTATCAAAGAGTGCTTTCTTGAATATCATTATTTTCTTGTACTTTGTAGAAATTTGCAGCCTGACATCTGTGCATTAAATATTTCCCAATATGCAAGGTGAATTGGAGAAACACTATTAAAGGTAAAAATAACAAAAAAAGGGATTTGCTTTTTCTTTCAGAGCACTTTCACACACTCCACCCACTTCTGCAGTAGTCTTTCTGCCTTTGGAAGTCATGAGCAACTAGACTCAAAAACACTGTAAAGTTTACCTGTAAACAGGCCCATGAGTAAATATCTAGGATTTCTCTGCCCCAAAAATGAAAGTCCAAAATGAAATAAAACTAATGACTTCCAGAAGCATGAGTATTACCCAAGAGACACTGACCGACAATAGAAGCCTAATCTCCAGTGACAAGAGTTTAAAATCACAAACCTATTTTACCACAGCTATAGCTTTGTGAAATGATAACACCCAGAAATATAAAGTAATGCAAGTACAACGAAGCAGAGATGGATGCAGACGTTTGTCTACAATTAGTTTGCACTGGCTTAAATGCAAATACCAAAGAAGCAGCTCTCCTAGGCAAAATTTCCTTGGGGGGGGGGGGGAGAGAGAAAAGAAGACACTGGGCCTTCTGGGCGATTTTTATTACCTAATTAACTAGAAATCAGTCTCACTGAAGTTTTCTCTTAGAAAATACCAACTGCAACACAGAAACTACAGTTACTTTCATATCACAGCAGTACAGTTCTCTTGGTTCCTGCATATTAACAGTTCTTAGAAATTCTATTGCACGTTTTAACTTTTCAGGGAGTTTAAATGTCTAAGTTAGATTATATGAATAATGTAAGATTGCTAAATTGTCCTCCTCTCTACACTGACTGGAGAGGAAATTTAAATGAATTACACATCAGTGATTTATCTAGAGTCCACAGTCTGAATATCCAACCATTTATCTGTTTAAGTTCCACTTTGGTTCATAAAGATATGAGAATGCCTGTCTTAGTTTGTTAGGCCACATAAACTACATCCTAAGGAAATTCTGCCTTTACTTTTCACAACAAAAAGCTCATTAAAAACTCCGTGACTGTATGTATAACCCTGACCTTATTTAACTGCTTCAGTTCTCAAATATTTACTTACAAAGCAGAATATCCACATATTCTCAAGTTAGTAGGGCACACAAAGTAAATAACAGCATAAATTCAACATAGAGGTCATAAAACCACAGAACGGCAGGGGCTGGAGAGGACCTCTGGAGATCATCCCGTCCAACTCTACTGCTGAAGCAACTCATCACGGACATTGTCTTTATGACAGGAAGTAAAATGGAGAGCAATCCATAACTACCCAGAATCATCAGTATTAAGGTTGATAAGAAGGCAAAGCAATGTCACTGAGAGGCTTGCTATGCAGTTGGCATATGACTACGCTATTCATCACGGAGGCAGTTCCGATGTCCAACAGCATGTAATTCCAAAGAACCATCAGAGAATTGCCAGACAGAGCATCAGAGCAAAAACTGACAGATCTCTGCAACACAGGCCTGTAGTTCAAGATACCAGCAGATGCACTTGTGATGTGTCATCAGATTCTCTTTTGCATTTACTTATTGTAGATCAAAGCATCGACACAGGGGATGAAAAATTGCTGGCTCTGTTCTATCACAAGGGTTCTTTGAACAGAGGCTACATTTAAAAAAAAAATCAATTTCTTTATTACACCTCAGTGCACGTATTGGATCCAAAAATTCTGTAGATGCATGCTTTGTCAACCCCCATAAGCACTGCTGAATTATTTTTTTGCACTTTGATTGGATTTTCTCTGGACAGCGTCATGGGCTCACTATGAAAATACTTTTGATGTTGTAACCTAAATTTTCAGAAGTGGTAAATCTGGTGTTAAATTATAACATAGTATCTTGAGATAAGAATTCCTCAATATTCTTGAGTAGATCTGTGCAAATTCAAGAGTTAGTCTTTTCCCTTTCTACCCTATAACCAGAATTTCAGCAGAACACCTTGCAAGGCAAGTTCTCCAGTGTTCCACACAGCTGATGTATAAAAATACACTACATCATCTTCTATAAATTTCAAGTTATCAGAAGTTTCTTTTAACACATATGGCTTAAAGTAGCCAAACAAGGTCAACAGGTGGAAACGTTGCCTGCCCTTCAATACTAATTCCTGCCTTGTGCTTCAGCCAAGGTGATACAATGTCAGTGCTAAAATATTGATAATGGCCAGCCTCCTCTTATACAAGTCTTCAGTGAATACTGTGCAGATGTCCAGAATCCTATAATTTTTTAAACAGGTACACACATCTTCATATTCTCTCTCCTTGGACGCAACCAAACTTGACTGGGCGTGACCCTGAGCAACCCAATCTACATTATCTCTGCTCTGAGCAAAGTGTTCAATCCAGACATCATCCATAAGTCCTCTACAGTATTGGTCTGTGAGTATATACTTCAGAGTTATTTTTGATTCATCCTTAAATTTATTTTTATAAAAGTTGCAAAAGAACCAAATTTAAAATTTAGATTTTAATTCCATTCCAAAACTTATTTGTTCATCAGCAAAACTTGAGATACAACATTTCAATTTCTCTTTTTATTTTTAATCACAATAGCAGTTTCCTCCTCTCACTCCCTTACTCATAGCATTAGGATGTGGTGAAAGACAAAGAAGGTCATGGGGAAAGTCTGATGTTTTTAACTTATTTGAGCAAAACAAAACCTGTGATTCTTGATACTGTCCTTACGCTGATTTTACTTTCAGTAACAATGCCACTGGCTGTGCTAAATATAAGAGATGTTTGGACAGTGCAATGCACAGACTCCTCAGCACTGGCATTTGAACAAGGCTACAGAGCAAAATTTTTATCTACAATATGCAAAAATCTCCAACGAAGGCACTATCCTCCTAGTTTCTCTTTCATATAATATAAAAAAAATGATAAATTTGAATAACTACAATTGATCAAGAGTTCTGTACCAGTTTCAAAACACAAGATGTGTGCTGGGGCAACAAAAAACAACCATGGCCTCTAGGCAGGTTGGGAACTGGAAGCCCACAATCAATAGCACTCAGAACTGAAAGAGCAAAATTCCAACATTCTCTGCTGTAAAAGAAAACATTTACTCTGCAAGTCAAAAGAATGACTGAAAGAGTCACAGCAGTATAGGTCAGAAAAGCAGTTTCTGGCTAGCTACATTCAACACTACTCGGAAGCCTTTTACACCACGATAAGCTGCTGGCATATGGGCACCAACTAAGTCATTTAGCTTTCACTTTGAGTGCTAAGCATATGGATGAAGCTGTGTAAAGAAATATTTATCACTCCCCCTCCCCACTACCCACATAGCTATCCCAAAGGATCCATTCTCCAGATTATCGCTTTAGTCCCTGCAGAAGTACCAAGCTCACATAAATTATTTTAAGATCAGAAATTATGTACATGCGGTCAAGGAATGAGTTCAGAGACACATTTACATTAGAATTTATGTATTTCATTTTTTATATCACTTTACTAACACTATGTCTGAAACAGCACAGAAAAAAGTCAATATTTTTTCTTAAACAACACTCCCTCCTTGATTTGTTTTCTTCTTAAACACGGTGAATCACAGTCTTTCGCTATGTGTGTGCTTTTAGTAGGGGCAACCATTTCTGTGTCCTTGGGCCCTCACCCAGATTTCTCTACAGTTACACTTCATTTAGTGGTGCTTAGATGTGCGTAGCTTAGTGTTTAACAAGAAATTGATGATGAGTGTGATCTGTGTGACTGATCAATAAAAGAACAAGCAAATCTTTATTAGTAAACCCGAGTGCATCTCAATGTATTTCAAAACAGGATCAAACTACATCATATTGATAATGCCAGCAGTATCTCACTCTGTCAGTCATTCAGCTAATTCCAACTGGCTTTTAACTTCCATTGCATCATGATTGCACATGAATTATTTATATATAAAAATGTTAGAATAATTTTCAGTATATTATATTTCTTATGCTAGTAACTATCCAGTATTCTCAACCGACCACTAGTGGACACACAAAGGGAGTTTTCTACCTGCTTCTCGCTTTCTTCCCCTCTTAATAAGAATTTAATCATTGTTACTGTGCTCTGTTACATTGACTAATCTGAAGTTTTTTTGGCTCAAGCATATACAACATTACTTGTTCAAATAACATATTTACAGCTTTCCTCCCTTCTACACTCCAACTCCTCTCTTCAGTCACAATCACGATGGTAATATCTAAGAGGTAAGAAAGGCAGGAATCTCACTGTATTCAATTCTATGCCTCACAGAAATTGTTGTCCTGACAAGTTTGTAACACAAAAACAGCAAACCAGAAAGAGTGTATAAAGAGTTTGCCATACAGGCAGACGTGACAAGCCACTGTAGCCAGTACATTATCAATTTCAAAATACTTTAATTTCTTAGAACACTGAATCTATTTGAAGGATGGGAAAAATAAAAGTCCAGGCAATTCATCAAGATCGAGTTTCTGCCGATCTTCTTTTCCATTTCTAGAATTCCTATAAAACACTATGGAAAGTTCCTAGAAAGCAGGTGGAACTCCCTAGGCTGAAAAGGGGGAGTTCATGGAAAGCGCTAGAAGAAAAAAAAAAAAGAGAGAGAGAGAGAGAGAGACCTAAATAGCAGGTGCGAAATTTCTGAAAACCCATTAAAGTATTACTAAAAAGCTGACAGAAAAGTCATAAAAAAATGCTTGGGACATCCCTAGAAAGGATTAGGAAATAACTTTAGAAACCATATGGGGCATACTTAGAACACAGGTGAAAAGAAATATTTCTAGAAAGTTCTTAAGAAATTCATACAAAGCAGGTGAAAAATCCCATGTGGGGCAAAATATCCCAGAACACACATGGAGGCATTTCACACAAAGCTCTTGAGGACTTCCAAAAAACGAAGGAAGAAGTCTTCCCTTCCGAGATTTGGTTTTGTCACAGTATTTCTCAGATCAAGAAGATATCCTTTATTCTAGAGACAAAAAAGTTCTTGACCCTATAAGCATTTCTCCTATTGCCCTCATTCCCTGTGGGCCAATAGACAAGTATCTCCTGCTGACTTGCTGGGCAGAGTAATACAACAAACCCTTTGGCTCCTGAAGAGGGATAAGACCTTCTCTACTGAATAGATTCCACTCACTTCACAAAAATACTAAACTCAGGGAAATCTTAAGCCTTTGCATCACAGATCAAACAAAAGCCCAAATCAAAGAAGAGCCTAATGGACAATGATATCTTCAGATGAAAAGTATCCTCTTTTCCTCAATAGTGACTTGAGCCCAGATTCTCGACTGGCAGAGGTTTATAAAGTCAGCAGGCAAAAGGCCAAACACTCACTCCACCTGAAACAGGCAAAGAAAGTTAACGTGATCATCTGAATGCACGTGTAACACTTGCCAGAAATGGTATTAATTGGTCATGTAATATGATGTTTAAAAAATGTAAGAGGATTTGAGACTACATCCAAATATTTAATATCAATTTTAATCCAGATGGTAAGCAACGCGGAAAATGATAAAAATAGACCTAAACTGATGCTAAGGGTAAAGGCACCCTTAGATGAGTGCCAGCTGTTCAGCTATTGCAGTTTTATGCTTATTTGAAACACTTGTGCCTGTTAAGCATTTGGACCACATGCTTTTTGTTGATAACAAGGTGCTGCAAAACTCTATGAAGATGTTTAATTTTTCATAATTACAAAAGTACAGCCATAAATACATCGAAAACACACATTTCAAGCTGAAGACCAGTGAAGTGACAAATATCATTACTGATTTCAGTCACTATATTTTCTGTTCTTTTCTGTTGCTAGTTCCAGCCATGAATCAGACCTGTGTAAATTAGCAACACAAAAGGTCTGACTTCTTGAATAGGCTAAGCACTCTTCTATTCCTTTGTCAGGGCTAAAAAAGTGTTTAATTATTTACAAGAAACAAAGCTCTATCAGGGAGAAGCTATTAGGATGAACCATTGTTCATCCTAAAATAACTAATGATCAAGTGTTTGTAAATCCCACCTGGGAAATACCTGAGTTCAAATCCCTAACCTGAAATAAGCAAATCAGAGACTTGCAGAGGAGATACTCGAGTGGAATGCAAGAACACTCACCATAAATAGCAATAAATTAAAGATACACATCTTCCTGTCTCCAAATACTGTTCAAAAAGTATATTTACCACCATATCAATGACTTTCAAAAGCAACTCATTGCATTACTAGATTTAGGAAAAGAAGATGCAACTCACATGCGATATAAATTCAACAGCAGTAATGAAAGGATTCTCTCTTCTTCCGTAATTATTTATAGTATACCAATGGTTAAACTTGCACAGAACATCAGAAAAATCTCTTTACTTTCATATTGTCTAACTCTTTATGTCTTTTTAAGTATTCTCAAGATTACATTAAGTATTCTTGAGAAGTACTCTTGAGATTACTTTTAGCTTTTAAGACTTACACTCCTGAGAAGTTCTCAAAGTCTTCTCTTGAAGTGGGTTTTGTATTTTTTTTGGTTGATTGGGTTTTGGTGTTGTATTGACTCTTGGGTTTTACTCACAATCTTAAAGAGGCCCGATCAGGGACACAAGTTCGGGGAGGAGAGGGCAGCACCATATATTTCCAGCTGAGAACTGTTACCTTTTTCTATACAATTTTTTTCCCCCACGATTAAAGTCTATTAATTTCAAAGGGTTGTGGTGATTTTCTTGTGGGAGTTAGCCCCGATAGAACATTTCTTTACTTTCATAGGCTTTTCCCTTCCTAATCTTAGCATGAGTTCTATAAATCAGGAATAACTCTTCTACAAGTGAATCACACAACTAAAACTAATATTACAGAGAATCAAGACTTTTTTTTTCTTTAATAATTCTGGAAATATTCCAGAAAAGTGGAAAACTGAATTGAGGAAAAGCTAGGACATACACACACAAAAAATTAAAGTGAATCTGACAAGAATCTAAATTGTTCTGCTTGTAACACTTTTGTCAACACTACGTAGGCACATGAATGTTTACTTTGGTTTTAGATTAGAAATACCATTATCATCACAAAACCCCTCACTCTGTTCTGTGAAGTCTGTATTACGCACTTCAGAATCACAAAATATTAAGAATGCAGGAGATGTACTAATACCTAAATCTAATACAGATAAAAGGAAAGTGACAAGGTTTAATGTTCCAGTAGCTATAAAACAGTGAAAATCTCTAAGGAGAGATACTAGCATTATGGAGTTGCAGTCTTGTTTTTTAACCATTTGGTTTGTAGGTAAACATTTCTATTGCAATTACAGAGAAAAGGTTTCTTGTGAGCTGTGCTGAGAAGTGGGAAAGGGCAAGCAGCTTTCAGCAGCCAAATTCTCTGCTGCACGCTGTCATTAGCGTGGAAAGAGATAAAATATCTCCTTCCAGATCTTCAAATGCACGTGTACAGTCCTCATTTTTATTATTTTTGAGGAAGAATACATTTCTATGTTACAAAGCAGGAAATGTATTTACATTAGAAAGGTGTTAATGGGTACGTGTTTGCAAAATCCTGACTAACAAGACTGTTGTAATAACAAGATTACAGCAAATGGGATAACTTCAGGTAATTTCCTGCAGCTTCAACGGGCGTTGTATGTGTCTGCACAGTTGCCTGTAGTTTCCATATGTCTGGAAACTCTTATGAGCAGAAGCCACAGCTTTCCCTTAGTACTCAGCTTTTCAAACCTGTCATCACATAAAATGATTATTTCTGAGACACTAGGGAAGTTACACAGCTTTAGTACAGCACTGGAGACAGACTCATACTGTGAATTTTGTACTTATTTGGATTCTGAAAAAATCTACATCCCCCTTTAATTTGAAAATGGTTCTCAGACTTGGTCCTGCACAGACAGGCCGTACCCGTCACAACTTAGTGAGTTACAGCATAGATCAGTATGTCTTATGCATAAAAATCTCAGTTATAAACACTTCCTGCTGTGCATGAACTTTTTTTATGACCTAGAAACTCTTTCTAAATGCAACATTTATATTACAAATAATATTTATTTTTAATATTATTTATATTACAACTCCCACCTATTGTATTTCTCTATTTTTTTTTCCAACTCACCTATAAATTAGGATTTTTTTTTTCCCCCAAATAAAATTCTAAAGTTCTCTCTCTGGGATGCCTGTTCCTACTGGCCATCATTTTAATGCTATATAATAGTAACCTGTCTTGAGCGAAGGGTCTCTAATGATATATAGCAGCATAATAGGTTCTCACAGCACACTGGTGACATGTTGCAACCATCCATCATCAGAGAAGCAGTCAGCAAGATGAGGAGTTCAGGGGATACACATGACCAGAGTACAACCATAAAGAAAAATGAAATAGAACTGCAAAGCCAGGTCTGGTGGTTCTGTCCGTCTGCGGCTGAAGGTATCCCCAGAGCCAGAGGTTTGAAAAACACATGACTTCTGGTACAGGCCTAAAGTTTGGAGATAAGAAAACCCCACCAACTAAAACATTTCCTTCTAAATAGTACCAATAGTGTCACAGCAAAATAAAAAGTGATAAATATTTCTGGAAGAAGGAAAGGGTGAAAGATGCTCTGGTTATACGCAAATGTCTATTTATACGCACGTATTTGATCACGTAAACCTGTATGCACTATATACACACCTAATTAATCATGCAAAGATTTATAAAAACAGATTACATTCTTTCATCTGAAGTGACATTGTCTGCCTATAAACCCTAAAAATTAACACTAGTTTATTTTAATCAGTAGGAAATATTCCTATTAACAGTATTTGGCTTTAATCGTTACGCACCTCTACATCTCAAAACAGAGAAGCAAATCCCTTAATTACTTTCAAATACAGAAATCAAATGCTTATTCTTTCAGTGAAGCAAAAAAGCCCATTATTCAGACATCTCTCTGAAAATATAATTTACACTTTGCTTTTTGACTAAGAGCTGTTAGTTTTTCCATGTTATATAACTCTAAAGCAAAAGACGTGGTGGCTACTAGTTCATGTAGCATGAGGTTTCTTTTAGTATAGGCTGAAGACAAATTATTTACCAATTTAAGCCTGTCTACCTCAAACATTGATAACATGGACTTTGCTTTTTCAAGTGACTTTCTAACAAGTCAAACGCAAAAGATTTGTGGATAATCACATACGGCTTCCAAAATCTGATACATGACATGAAAATAGTTCATAACTATAACTATTTCTAGCATGAAATAATAAAACAGCATTTTTTCCTTTTATGGGCAAGAAGTAGTGTGGAAAATCAACAAATCTGCAAGAGAGTTCAGATTGACCCAATTCTGAGATTGCCAGAGTAAAAATTTTTGCTAAGCCATCCTTACTACTAATGATAATGATCCTTTAATGTGATTTTTACGCCCTAGTTGCATAATGAAATTTTGTGTTGATATGACTCCACTTACATAGATCTGATTTGAGAAGAAAATTTTTAGGACTTAAAAGTGATCTCTTTTTCAAAGAAAATCATAATTCACCATTCTCTCGAAAGTTAGACCTGCAAGTAACTTAGCCAGATATTTAAATATTTTTTTTCCAATAAAAAGTGATAATTTTAGCTTTATCATGTCAATACTTTCACCAACTACATAAACTTATATTAGATAACATATTATGATGAAAACGTGAGATATCATTTCAAATTGAAAACTAATTATCAGTGAAGATCAACATCTAGCTACTGGAACATTTCATTTTGTGATCATTTCTTGAAAGCATTTGAAATTGGTACAGCAAATGTAGAGGATATTTCATGTAGTAGATTTTTTCTTTTAGTTAATTTTTCCTTTGCAGCTTTTTATTGTTCTTCTATTTAAAGGCAAACTCTGCTCACAAGATACGTTTTATTCTCAGTTCTGTAACTTAAGACATGTGTACTTTAGAGAATATAAGCTTATCTGACTATAACTATTCTTTAAAGATAACACTAAACAGTGAAGTAGTGCTATTTTAAATCTGGTGTTAATAATTTCATCTTAGAACTTCATTTGTTTCAGATGTGTTTCATCTTTCAGATCTATTTGCTGAAGATACTGGTATTTTAGAAATAAATTTTCAGGACTACTGCCAGGACAGATTCCACATAGCCTGTCCACTTCACACTCAATTCAGTTGTTCTCTCATGTTGCACATGGCCAGATTAACCCACACTGACAGAGCTGCACAGCTGCTTAACACAATCAACACTGCAAGTGAGAAATACAGACTGACACGTTTACTTTTAATCATTTAATTGATCTGAATATACAAATCCTCTCAGCATTCGGGTTTGAGAGACACACCTAACTATTGACTTTTGCAGCTGATAACATGAAGTTGACAACTTCATGTTTGTATCAGAAAGGACCTTGAAGATCATCCAATGCCCCTGCCGTGGCCAGGTATTATTATACAATAATTGAGCTACAGCATTTCCTTTAATGAGGTTGTTCCGTTCACAATGCAGACTTGGATGCCATCGGTACTCAAAAGAAAACTGTTATCAAAAGCCAGATCCCTCAGAAGATTAATGTATTTGAGGTCAAAGTAAGTGCCTCTGGATTGACAAATTTTTATCTTTAATTCAATGAACTGAAAATTTCCTCCCCCACCGTTGCTAACTTGTTAACACAATCTGAAGATGCCTAATTACGCATCAACATTATTCCTGCTCTCTCTCCTCCACATGGGGACACTTTATTCTTTCACAGCCAGGTAAGTGAAAACACAATTTTAAAGATCCAAAAGAATTCTGTGAAATGACCAGAAGTTTCTAAACATATGTAAGTAAATTTATTTTCCAAAGTTATTTTACTTCGGAGCCCCAGTTGAACATTGAGACATATCTTAACGTATTTGAATGAATGTAAACTGAAATAAAACAAATTAAGTATAAATTCAGAAATAGATATTTTCAGTTCAGCAAGTTATGCTTTTCACTGATTATTTTCTCTCCATATAAACCCTTCATACCTTATATTCCTAACTTAACACACCATAATATAGCATTAGACTTCATAAGCAGGAAACTAAACTTGTCACCACCAGAAGACACACAGCTCTTCTAATAATAATAATGGGAAAAAAAATTCAAAGTCTTTGGACCATGGTGACAGAGAAGTTATGTGCATACAATCAAAATCTAATCTTTAGTCCATCTTGGACTAAACCTGTTTGGCAAACGCATTCTTCTGACAGTACCAAGCAGTAAAACTAGAACTTTCTCAACATAAGTGAAACATTTTCAGAGTCTTATTATAAAATACTTAGTGCTTTTTAAAAAAAAAAATATACATAGAACTCCAGGAAAATGTTTCTTTCATAAAAAAAAAAGGAAGCATCATTTCCAAAAGGTAACATTAAAATGAAAAATAAGAAAACCTTTTAAATCCTTAATAGAAATTTGGCAGCCCCCCAGAGATGCTCAGTTATGTGTCCAGTACTTCATTTATACCTTGCAGGACATTACTCCTTAGAGTCCACTTTCAAAAGCAATTCAAGCTCTTTCTATCCCCGAATAGGCCGACAAATAAATTAACTCAGACACATCGGTGTTACCTGATCCAAGAGGCGGGGCGTGGCAGCTTCAGCTCGTATTCACAGTAATTCTGCTACATGGATTTTGAAGAACAACTGGCTTGCATCCAGCTGGCTTGCAGCAAAGACAACTGCATACACCTCTGTAGACAACCCCTAAGGATCAGAGGAAAGAGAAAAGAGAAAAAAGCTATCCAACAGCCTTTGATCTAAGATTCTGTAATTTTGACCAATAAAAGCTTCAAAATTTCAGACAGAATACAACACAGATACAATTTTTATTGAATTACTTAGTGTAGGGAAGCAAGCTTAAAGGCCCCCACTGTAAAGGCAGATCTACTGATACTAAAAGCCACTG
Organism: Dromococcyx pavoninus; assembly: GCA_033558185.1. Lineage (NCBI taxonomy): Eukaryota > Metazoa > Chordata > Aves > Cuculiformes > Neomorphidae > Dromococcyx > Dromococcyx pavoninus. The sequence goes on from JAUMJL010000137.1 coordinate 1,237,667, forward strand.
CAACACGTTCCATGAGAAAACCACAGAAACACATTCCATGAGTTAAACCAGATAAAACTGCAGAACTGAACTGTGTAGAAGGAGTTTAATGAATAGAAGAAATCAGCTTGCAGAAAGGAGCCAGCAGAGGAGCCCCAGCATCCATACCAGTGGACAGAACTGAAAAAGCAGCAAGCAGTAGAAAAGCTGCACAGGAAAAAGCGAGCTCTTAAAAGTAGGTATAAATTATATGATTTTTGTGAAAAATCAAAATCTTCAACTTCCAGGTTTGATCCAAGTAGTCAGAGGTACAAATAGATTTATAAAGCCTTTTTCAAGGAGTTGTAAGCACCACCGATGAATACTTTAGAAAATGCCAAATTTAGACTAGGATGGTTATAAAGCTGTTTCTTGTCTTTTCCCAACAGAATCAAATTTCTTGTGGATTTTTTTTTATATAAACAGCAGAAGCAGTACTAATTTTATCAGTAGCATGATGAACTAAGAAAAGGAAGAGAGAAGATTCAGAAAAAATCTAAACAATAAACCAAGGTCACAGCATTTGAAAACAAACACTACCACTTGCTGCACACAGTAAGAGAAATTGTTAACTCCTCTCTTTTTTCTTTATGAATCACTCTGCATTCCAGAAACTTTATGGGAATATTAAGCCCTTTAAAGATCCTTAATAATCTTGCCAAAACAAGCCAGTATAAATTAGCCAAATAATCTTTCAGATCTGTCAAGAAATTATAGTTCTTCCACCTTTTCTTTCTTTCCAAGTCTCTGGCAGTTTCAGAAAGCTGGATTTCGGCTCTGAAAGTAATTCAGAGCTATTTACTGCCCATTATAGAGGATTTGGCCATTGTGGAATTGAATTTTTCTAATTAACATATTGATTTTTTTCTTATTAATATCTGTTCTACGACTGCTGTGAAACAGACAAAATAACTGGAAAAGTAATAAAATAACAGCAACTCTGACAATTATTCTCTTCTGTGGAGGAATTTCTTTGTACCACTACCATGTGGTAAGTACATTTTTCCCTTCCTGTTGTTCTGTATTACAATTAATAAGATAAAAAGACTTTCTGTCAGGCAAAGCAATAAAAGCAGAGTAGCATTTTAAGTTTTGTATAAACACTATTATGGCTCAACTGATGTAGAGTTAACAATAGAAAATTAGTAAAGACTGCTATATTTCTGGAATTGAGTAAACAGATGAATCCTTTGCATTACGCACGCTATATCACAACCGCCATTACTACTGGAGAAGCTGAACTATTGCTTATCACTCCCTACACACATTAAATTATAAGCCCTATCTCTAATGAGAGGCTGTTCTTTATCAGCCAAGCATTATTCTTCTATTGATGAATAAAATCGTTCTCCTTATAAAAGAAAAACAAGATACATTTTATGGAATCCATAAAATGCATCTTATTTAAAAGCCATTTCACGCACACCAAAAGAAAAAAATTCACATAAACAGATTTATTTCAAAACCAATTAAGAAAAAGGACATTTTTTAAAATATAATTTGTTTACAGAAGTTCTTTAAAGTGTTTAATCATTTAGATAGAGAAGCAAGATACACTGTATATATTTGAAAACAACGGCTTAGCTGACTGGTTTTCTGACTGCAAGTCTGTTTTTAGTTGACCTCTTAATGTTAGTTTGATAAAACCTGCTGCAGGTTGCCCTCGTACCAAGAAGAGCCTTCAGTCTAAGGAACTTCTTTATGGACTATTACTGCTCATGTTGCAGTACAAACCAGGCAGAATCACAAAAAATTGTTTGCAACCTTGTTTACCTCCATTAGTACCCTTTGTTCCTCAACTAGTATCAAAGCAAAAGGACTGTTCTCCTCTAATCCCAATTTGTCTGCAATCAAATCATGAGATGGTGCAGCTGCACCCAAGAATATAGTGACGAGCTGAAAACTTAATCACATGACAAAAATATAGTTCCCATTTTTCCTAAAAGCCGATACAGCTTTGTTGTGGAGAAACAAGTTCATTTTCCTAACCAGAAACAGATATTTAATCCCGCATTCCACCTGCCCTCCCATTATCTTTGGGAAAAACTAAAAGGACAATTGAGCTGACTGTTCTCAGCACAGCATTTTTAAATTAAAAATATGCTCTACAGCTACAAAAAAAGGTGTTTATGGTCTACCAGGTTATCCTTGATTTATACCGCTGTGACCACATTCCAAACCTAACAAAGCACTTCCGCCTACAAACATCAAGCATATTTTCCCATAGGGGACAACACTTTAGAGTTAAATACTTGACTTCTAAAGTTGACAAATAGTGTTTATACTGCACAGCTCTACAAGAAAAAGCAGGGGTTTCTTTGCTCTTTTTCTACCATCTGTTTAAAGAAAAAGATAAATAAAATAAAATACCTGTTTTCACAAACAAGGTTCCTGTTGCAGTGCTTCCTCCAGTTCAACCAGTATCAAGGTTTGTAGTTACTTCCTGCACAGGTGCTACCAACCAGGAAAGAAAAAGCCCAAACAGCTTCCTGGTGCTATGGTTATAAGCCCTTCCCTTCACTCAGGTGACACCAATCAGAAGCAACTTTGGAAACAGACCAGGGCTTAAACTGACATGGAAAACATGCAAAAGTACCTGAGAAGGACTTGCTTGGGTACAACTATATTCTGATATTTAAATGTTTTGGAAAAAAAAAACCTTTATTTTATCTATTTATTTTTCTACAAAATATAGATTTCAAAATCAAGCTAGCACATCCTTTAAATTTCTGGTGAATTTCAAACCTTTTAAACACTGGGGCAAACTTTCTACTGATCTGAACTGGTATTAACTGGAGAAAACTGACATCTCAGACTTGTGCAGAGTCCCAGGCACTGTGAATCTAGTCCTCTGCTGCCTAGTTTTTGTTGCCCGTGTTTAGTGAGAGAAAAGTATAAATATGCAGGTAAAAGTTTGACATAAGTAGGCCTCAGGAACCTTAATCCCTCAATATCACATACAAATCCTGTGCAAGAAATATAAACCAATTCTTACTACACCAAGAAAAAGAAGCTGTTTCAGAAAAAACAGTTCTATCTATACTGCTCTTCTGGCAGATTCATATTCTATCTCTTCGCATGCAGTACTATGAATATAGATTCTTCACAGAGATACGTTTATGAATATTTATCTCTATGTATGTACATGTACAGAATAAAGTCACTGAAGATAAAAAGTGAATAATGTGTGGTCTGCAATAAATTCATCCATACATGTGTTTTGATGGTTACAACTGAAGCGCTACCTTACTATATGGTATCCTTGACGCAATTTTAGAGCACTTACCTGATATTTTTAAGGCACTTGGAACTGAGTCTCTCCACTGAGAGGCAGCAGGAAAGTAAAAAATATCCCCAAAGCTCCACCTCAGCCATGGGAGAAAGTGCAAAATGATGAAAACCAGTATTAAGTCAAAAGAAACATAATATTTCTGAGTTTAGTAAACTCAAAGTACAGTACTAATTAAGAAAGCTCTTTCGCTGACGAGGCCTAGGACACAGAACAGAAAGGTCCTGGGTCCCCACAGTATGCTACAAACCTTAATCTTCTCCACCAGCCTGTCTTTCTCAAAACACCTTCAGGCCTCTCATCCTTCCAACTCACTTTTAGCTACAAAAGCCTTTTCTTGCCATGCATCTCTGGAGTCTTTCTTTCACTTTTATTGATTTCTGAGGAGCTATGGCACCAAAGAGACAATAGTCGAGACTGTATCTAAAAGAAGCAAACTTCTCCCCTCTGACCTTGTGAAAAGTGTATATTTCTTCTCAGAGAAATGAAGACAGATTTGGCCCAGAAAAGCAGTAGAGCTGGCGATGGCCTCTGTGAGGAGAGGCTGGAGCTGCCTGGTGCTGGACGTGGTTGGTTCCAGCCAGCCCTACAAAGTGTTTTAAATCTTCACAGAGAAATATTACGTAGTCTAAGTATGACTCAAATTTCATGCAAATGCTCACTTTGGTCCTAAGGCACTCTTCTTACTCTGGCCTAGAATTCAACCTGAATATTTCACAGGAAAATCTGGTCCTGGAGCACAGTATGATTACCCTTGTAATTGTACTGCCACATTTCCATTTCTTGTGCTTCATGACTGGGAAATATGACAGCCTAAAAGGTGGAAAAAGGGAGGTTTTCAAACCTGGGAAAGTTTTTGGTTAAGACTCAGGTTTTGACAGAAGGCTCAACGTGCATTTCATTTTGTTGGAATCATTTGTTTGATATTAATATCCCTCAATCTTAGAGAAAGACCAAGTCATAGAATCATGTGTCAGTCTCATCCTCCCTAGCTTATCTCTTCATCCTCTTTCCAGCACATGCCAAGGTATGTTTGCTTTATGGCTGGGATACTCAGTGAACTGTAATCGCATCAAATTTGTATAATAGCAAATGTCTGTCAGAAATTAGCCTATGCATTCCCATAATAGCTGAGCTAATGTTTTCTGTGTGATTGTGGCAAAGTTGTTGAGCCAGTTGAATCTGTCAGTCTGCTCCTAATCTTTCCTGACACTGTGCTTAGAAACTTAATGAGACAATACCCGATTTAACAAATGACAGCTCTCTTGCTTGTTCTCTCCTGTTGCAAAGAGAGTTGTAATTTTTGGAATCATTTTTGCTTAAAATGTCATGTATTTAAGCTGCTGGACCCAGCCATTTTTCCTCCACTAAGTGCTAAGAAAGGTACAAGAGGGCACTCAGCACACGACACAGTATGAATTTTAAAAGTGAACTAAATGGAAGTGTGCAGTGAGAAACAAAAAGATATCTCACTGTGGGGGGAAAGTGTGTTTATCTTCATTAAAAATACTTTTAATAACACTGGCTTAAAATACAAAAAAATGCCTCAGAGTGAACTGGAAGTCTCAAGGGTATTTGTACCTGTGTTTTGGAGCACTGGAGCTTATGACAGAGCAGTATAGACTGTTAGCTGTGTTTGTTTTAAAGCAACTCCAGAGTTTACTCTCTTATGGTAATGTTGCTGCAGACAGCTTGCTGCTGTGCTCCCTCAGCTCTCCCCTGGCCACACCAGAAGTGTAAGATCCCCAATAAAAATCTTTTTGTTTTCATCTTAAAGGCTTTTATCCATCTACATTAAGCAGCCACCAGTTTCACGAATGTGGAAGTAATGGAAACGGGATTTATGACTGCCCTGGAAAACTTCCCTGTTGTTTGTAGGTAGTTCATTAAACCTCAGGAGGCTGTTTTCTCCCGTGTGAATTCATACTTGAATTCATGTGCAGCTCCACAGGCAGCTTGACTTAGTCAAGTGTTCACTTGAAAAGATTTTGCTAGTTCTGTTTCTGAGGTCATTTAATTTTTGTTGTGTCCCCCCCCTTTTTTTTTTGTATCAGATTTAAATAAAATGAAATAATATCAGGAAGGAATGAAAAATTGACGCAGGTGCACAAATTTATCAATTTCAGAAAAACGAGAAATGAACATTTATAGAATTTCTAACTGCTAAGAAATCTCTCCTGCATACATACATATGTGAGAATATGTAAGTTTGGCTTTCTTTAAGATTTCAACTTATATTTTTCTCTGCTAATTATCTCAGGAGTTATGTAAATGACCATTAATATTTTTCAGCTATTTCAAATCTTCTGTCTAAAACTCTAATCTTTATGAACAATAAGAAGCATGAAAAAGAATCAAACACATGTCTAATAAAAGCTATGCCTACAGCTATATTGAATAGTTAAATGAAGATACAGATTTCTACAAATACACTCATTTTCTGTATAGTAGTGCACACAGGGACTGTTAAAAGTATTAGAGCTTCGGTCTGCAAAGCACTTAAGCACACAGAAAACCACATATGTACTAGTTTTCTAGTTTAAGTAGTTTCACTGAAATCATAAGATATACCTCCCATGACAGCTGTGGTGTAGAACAGAGATATAAAAACTACTACATATAAATTCATTTGGTAACTGAAAATAAACCAGCAGTGACAGCACAGAGCTCAACACAGGTTAATTTTCTTTTCTGAGAAACTGCAGTAATTTAAAGATAGCTCATACGTCTCTATGGACTAATGGGATCTGCAGAATGGAGTCACCAGCTGTCTTCCAGTTCCAAATAAGTACAACTCAAGTGAATATGTATCCAGTATAGATTATTAATAATATGCACAAATGGCTGCAAAAAACTGAATGCTAAATTTTAACTGAAGGTGTCAGAGCTTCTGAACTGGTCCAGCATTACAGAACAATATTTTTGAAGCACTGAGAAAACCATTATCAACTTTGGAAAGCACTACAGTATCATTAATAACAGCAGGAAACACAGTGGGCAAGAGATAATTTCTCAGAAATAAATACTCCACAGTTAGAATACAAAAGTGTTCAATATAATTATTCCTGCCAGCAGAATAAGAAAAGACAGATGACAAGATAAAAGCTGGTGGGGGGAAGAAATTCATCTTGCAGATAATGAAACTGTAAGATTCAAAGCAATGTATGAAGTTTTCCTCTGCCATCTGAACTTCAGTCGCAGCCAGAGCAGACGCGCAGACGAGCGTGGTACCATGACACTTGCTGTTACCTACTTGACAACTGGACAGGTTAATATTAGCACAAAAGCTAGCCCAGAAAATTACTGATCCCCAGCATTTGAAGTTTTATGGAGCAGACAGCTGTGTGCTTTTGAGGAGTACGGGCTGTCTTTGTTTGAACACTGATAAAATAAGGGAAGCAAGCCTCAAACGAGAGAGATTTGAATTTCATTCTAAAAGATGATAACTTGATGGATATTTAATTTGACTTTGTTTGCATTTTAAATTGAAAGCAATGATGTTTCTTGTAAAATAGATTCCAGAATTCTTAATATATTCCTTGGTCTCCAATAACACTGGGACTCGTTCACCTTTTGGCAGTTAATAGCAAATCCCCAGAAATCACTGAGAAAGTTCCATTTCCAAAGACTCTGCCTACCAGGGAGCAGTGGGAGAGCCACCCCATGACAATGCAGTTTAATCCTAATTCTCTGTGGGTCTGAGTCAATAAAGAAAGTGAACTGCTCTCTTTGCACTGTAGATGACTATTTTCTGTGTGTGGATTTCTTTGCTAAATACAAGCACTTAATTATTGTTTTTGCATAGATAACTTTATTTGTGACCTGACTAGTAAAACTCTAAGGAGCTGGACCATCTGGAGACCAAAGTTAAAATTGCATTCCAGAGTTAAAATGCTCCGGGAGTTTGCTCCAGATGGGTTGCATAAAATCAAACTGCTGTAGGAAACACTGCCAGAAAACAGGTCACTTGACACACACACAACCTTTGCGATAAATCTTTATATAAATTATCACTTGCAATATTGCATTTTAATTGCATAAAGACCTTTGTGTGTGAAGCAGAACAAGGGAATTTGTCTTCTGCTATCAGAAAGCCAAAAGATAGAGAATGTAGTTAGTGAGAAGAGGACCGGCTTGGGTTAATTTTGCTGTTATATCTTTTCTGAGAGGGACATGAATGAAAACAGTTTTGATTTCTCATTTCTCCTTATTACATATTGCTTTAAGTAAGGAGGTAGACAATCTCTGTAAGTTGCTCAGTCAATTCTTATTTGTTTTCTAGCTGATATGAGAATTAAAGACATTGAATATTACACAGGCACAATAAGGAGATGACATAACCAAAAAGATGGCTTATTAGGAGCCTGGGTTTGTGATGTTAATATGTAAAATATGCACAATGAAAGCTTCTCAGTTACCAATGTCTTCATTAAGAGACTGACATATGTAGCTTATAATCTCCAGGGAGGGTTTGCTTTGATTATAACAATAATATTAAGTCATGCAAGTAGAGTTTGGTATAGAAGGTAAACACCTATTTAAAGGATAGAAAATTGAGAATACCATTCTGAAAATTAATGGGGATTTTAAAGTCCGTTGGTTGAGAAACTGAGAATCCTGTTCTCTTCAGCCATTGAAGCTGACTGCTTCTGATTCTTTCCAGATGTAAAAAACCCTGTATATTGGTTATTATACTTGGAGACTACGGGAGGAAGAAACAAAACATTTCCTCTCCACTTTCAGCACATCAAAACATTTTCTAAAATAATGGCAAATCTATATATACAGACAGCTTTAGTACACAAAGGTCTGGGTATGCTGTCCCTAAGTCAGAAAGTACTCTCAGCAATGAAAACTGCACTAAGTTTCTGAAGGTTGCCTGTGTTTTTCCTGCACCTTACTCTCCCAGCAGCAGATCTCAGTCACAGGTGTCCATTCGAGGGCCTCATCTGAAAGATGTACATCCAGTGAGTAGTTCCAAGCCAGTATTAACAGGCTATGATGACATCAGAAAATATAATCAGAGACTTTATAAAACCTTAAAATTTGTGCTTGAAGACTCAGTCAATGGAATAGCTCAGCCAGGTTTTCTCCACAGCTTTCAGAGAAAAGGGTAAAGCCTAACTATATTCTTAGGGGTTTTGTTTTCTTTTCCTTGTTTTATGATTTGTATGACATACTACCATAAATATTGTATAAAGCTGATAGTACCAGATATTTTCTAAGTGTCTGAAATGAAATTTTTCAGAAAGAACACAGGAACTCCCAAGGAAATACCTACTTAATTTCTAATACGTTTGGCCTACTTCAATTTACAGCAGACCTTTAACTATATCTATGATAAAAACATTCAGAGAACCTGTCAGGTCAGTGTTGGTTCAATTTAAACTGAACCTGGAATAGGTGTGAAGTACATGCTCCTCACTTCTCAAGTCTGCATCCTGACTGAAGTAGAGAAGTCCCAATTCCTCCATAGCCTTCTCTTAAACTTCCTAATTGTCAAAATAAAGTAAAGCTAGATGTAATATGACTAATTATGCACTCACTGCAATGCAACCATACAACTGACAATGTCTTCATTGGTGCTAGGTTGATACACTGACAGCATCTGCTTCCAACAAGAAATTGTGCCATATGTCAGGGGAAGATAATGACTTACGGAACAGTTCGGTATAACTCTTCTTTCCTGTCTTCACAAGCTATAATCCACATGAAGGAGTCAGAGAAATAAGACTCATCTGCAAGACTTCATTATAAATAACTCTTTTATAACATATGCTTTGCTGAAGCACACAAATCCCCTGACTTCTGTGAGCAGCTCAGTGAATGGGTGAGCTGTATATGACTTTCAGAAGAAATTTCTATGATTGCTAGCCTGTATCATAATCATACACCAGAATCACTGGGGCCTGAAACAATTTCCCATCTATTACCTCTGCATTGTAGCTACCCTACATCACAGGGTGTCATAACAATACACAGGATGCATGGGGTGAGAATGAGAATATGCTTAATCAACCTATTTTCATTTCCTCCACAAAACATTTAGTTTCAAATAATCAAGTCAGATGGAGATAAAAGGCTGGTTTGCTAAAATCATCTAAGAAGATAAATAATTTCTAAATCCACTCTTGTCTACCCCACAGCCCTTTCTGTCACACTTTTTCAAGCAAAGCTTTTTTTCCTTTTACCATAGAAGAAAAGAACACCACTTTCTCGTTCTACTTGAACATATTAATTCTCTTAATAGGCATTATTTCCACAATAATGTTTCTCTTGCAACTCCTCGTATGTAAGAACAGTATTTTGGTTTTGATACATTTCCTTTTTTCCTTTTAAAATTGATGTAGTCATTAAAAACATCCCTGGCATAAACCCAAAGAGAGATAAAATAAAATGATTAGTAAAACAAAATAATAAGTTATAGAAGTAGAAACAAATAAAGCCCAAATACACCACTAAGGAGCATGAATAATTTTAACACCAGTACTTGTCACCAGTACTTTCATTCATGCCAAAAAAAGGATAGCCAGCTCAAAAGCTGTGAAAATCATATGGAAGTGAGCCTGAAACCTTCTTCTCATTGGGTACTCAAATATATTCATGGTCAGTAAACATTCTCCATGATTCATCACGAGTACTCTAAGTTTTAAAGTAGTTTAAAATGTAAAAAATTTGAAACACCAGCTAAACAATGTGAGAATACATTGATTTACTAATAACAGGAATTATCAGAGATATTTCTCAATGCCCATGCACTTTGCTTAGAGAGAAGTGAGCTAAATGTTATTTAAAGCAAGATTTTGGTGGATTTCAAGGATCATCATGGAACTTAACCCCATAGCATTTTTTTATGCTGTAGATAACATTTCCTTGGATATGCATATACCCTGGAATTGGGGTATTTCACATTTTTAATTTCACATTTCTATCTTTCAGAAATTATTTCACCCATTAATTTTCACCTTTCTTTTCAGACAGGATTATTTCTAACTGATGCTTTTCATGTGTATTTCTGTCACACATCGGATTTTAATAATGATGAACAGCAAAAGGAAAAGAAAATCACTTAACAAAGGACTCAAAATGCGTGCTGCATTCACTTTCTTTTTGAATGAACCGAGGCACAGAGTGGTCCAAAGTAGATAAACATCTGATCCAAATTTACTGCAACAGTATATTTTGCTAGTCTTTGCTTTCTCTTTAGCACTTCTGAGTTCCATCACACTATTTTAGTTTTACAGGGGGACCAAAAAAAATCCTTCTTTGTAATTTTCTTAATAATCACATGAGGGAAGAGAAATGGAGTTACCTGGCTGTTTCTTTTGCATGATTTACATATATCCCTAATCAAGCCACAATAGTTATCAGACTGGACACAGAGGGTTTGGTTTCCTTCATCATCCTGGAAGAACCTTGCTTAAGACAAGTTCTTTATAATTTAATGTCCCAACACGTTACTTGTTTGCTTTCTAATCTTTAGCCATTTTTCAATATTTTATGGGGTTTTTTTTCTATTTAGTTCATGATTTCATTGGTGTAAAACACTAAAGGGGTAAACCCTAAAGGGGTAAAAGAGCACGCAACACCTTTATGTATAATTTTAAATGCCTTGGCTATGGTAATAGTATCTTCAAAGGATTCAGAGTATTTAAAGCACAATCTCCATATTTAAAAGTTCACACTGTTGATCAAGCCATGCCTTTCAAGGATTCTTCAACTGATGTCTTAAAATGGCTTCTATAATTTTTTCCTGTGACTGATGCCAAACAGAATGAACTGAAGCCATATCTGTGTGCATTTGCTCTGTGTAGTTATTGAACGAACATATTGTAATTCTGCTGCAAAAATAACTTGCAGCAAGAAAGCCTTCTGCATGTTTTCCATCAGAAGCCTCATTTGTACGATTAATTATCTCCAGAAACTCTGCTAAAAATTGAGACTGCAAATGCTAAAACCTTTTTTTAAAGTGATCTGAAATACTATTTAATGATCTTTCTTCTTGATTAAAGAAATAGTGATAATGCTTTAGCTATATTAGTTAACTTGATAATATCTGTGAGTCTGGGTTTTATCCTTGAAGTACAGTTATCCATTTGTTTGATTTTTGCTTTTTATCTGTATTTGGAAACCTCCAACTTCCATATTACAGTCTCACAGTAAGTCAAAGTACATCTAGTCAATCAATCCATAACAAGTGATTCTCTGGGACACTCCTTCAGATCATTTCTACCAGAAACCAGAACTAAATACCTTTTATAGGGTAAAAATGATTCTATGAAAGCATTTCTTGGGGCATATGTGAATTTTCTAGTAAAGCAGAGCTATGGTAGACATTCCTGCACTCCCGTTATCCAAACTGCAAAGCTGCTACAGAAGGATATCACAGAAGAGAGATATAATAGAGAGATAAAATTGAGACCCTCATACTTGCTAGAAGAGACATGCTTCTGAGTCAATGCCTGGACATGACTGGAATTCATAGGTGGCTGGAGTACATGTTATCCTTTGGACTGTATCTAGGGCTTCTCTGGCACGTGATAGTTGTATCTCTGTGGAGAGGGGGATACATTTGGTTAAATATATAAGTCCAGGAATGATTAAGTAACTGATGATGATGTGTTCCAAAGTCTATAAGGAAATATCACTGCAATCTACAGAACAGAAGCCCTGTATTGTTTAGAAATAGTAAATACGGTGCTGGATACCACAGGCTTTGCTCAGAGAAAATTGCAACTGTACATACCAATATGTATTAAGACTGCAGTGAAAATGAGTTTCAGAAACAGAAACAAGAGGAAAAGGATTTGAAAATCAGCCTGGGTTTTGACAAATTTGGCTGATTGATAATTGGATTGCTGCAATATCAATTAATGCAAAAGGTGCATTGATTAATCAATGTTTTTCTCATCACCAGGCAGCTGCAAGCTTCATCTGTGGCTTCTCCCCTGGCCAAGAAGTAAGAATTCCCACTATATCTTTTTCCACTGGAATGATAACCAAACTCACATTTTCTCCCCCCCCCCCCCCCAGTCCTGCGAACTTATCTTAAAGAAACTCTCAACAGTGTTATTTTCATCGAGGTTTCTACAACTAACAAAGGTCTGTAGAGAGTGAAAAGGGAAATTCAGACAAACACCTTTAATACACGAGGGCTGGTGCCAGCCCAGAGAGACTATACTCACATTCCCCATGTAGGAAGAAGACAACAGCATAAGACTGAAATGTCTTCTGAGAATGTGGAAGATAAGCATCAACTCAGCACTGTCCTATGAGAGAAAAGAAATGCACATGATCATCTTTTCCATTTTCCCTTTCCTTCCTCTCTCCATTCCTCTCTCTCTTTCTCTCTTTCTCTCTCTTTCTGACTGTGTAATGTGGAATATGTGTATGTTTGATCACTCTTATTCTCCAGCTTCATAACAGCATGAACACTGTGTATGAGCATTTAAATATTCCGCTTTAGTAGCTGGGTCTAAATCTGAATACACACGTACGGCTTGGACCCCTGCTGCTTAAAGCTATTTGCACTCAGATCAAATTGTGACCCACAGAAATGGAAGTATTTATGTTGAAAAAGAACTGAATAAAATATTTATAAAGGTATTGTTCAAACTAGAAAAATTATGCTATAAATATGATTACACTGTATAAATCAGATAAAATCTACACAATTTGGGTTTCTTTAAAGAAAACCAAAATTATTTTGTTTCTGAAATACACATAAAAAGAATTTCAATAACATTGTATTTTCAGACTTTATTGTGAAGGGACACAAGGAAACCTTTTCCCTGGCTGTAATATTTTCTTTATAAAAGCATTATTTCAGACAAAGTAAGCTTGGCTCATTTAAAGTCCCCACGAGGGACAGATACATTTTGAATGTTTTTGATTACCTAGAGGAATGATATCCCAGTTTTTGAGATCCCAGCGTGCCTTTATTTTCTGGACAACTCAGTTATTCTCTCACACTTTGACCTTATTATGATATTATTCTTCCCTTCTCTTCACTACACTGTTCTATGAGAAAGCTTTATAAAAATTTGATACAAATCTAATTCACATAGAATAACTGCAACTTAGTCAACTTCACAAGGCATAAGAATACCAGTTTATTTTCCCTGATACCTTAGTTCTTACTTTAGTACAATAATATCCATGTGCTACGAATTCCTCTACAGTTGACTTACAAAATAAAAAAATAATTAAAATCCATTGCATCCACATCAACCATAAGATAATATTTTTGGGTCTTGAACTTCTGAATCCCAGCCCTCGCTCACTCCTTAGGTGGAACTGATCATGTGTGGTATGGTGAACAGAGTCGGATGGATATGCTAAGAATAGAGGAGAGAGATACAGAAACACAGAGATATCTCCAGAAAACAAAAAGCCAGGTGCATTTTTAGTGATCCCAGACACAGCTGTGAGTAAAGCTATTTACAGGACTGTATTATTCTACAGCTAAAAGGTCAACACTTGAAGGATTTCAAGACACTCTCGATGAGATAGCCTGCTCCATGGCTTTATCTTGGCGGTTTTGCCACTAGAAGAAGGAACTTACCCTTCATAAAGACCTGACAAGTAAGATGCAGCAGGGCTGAATACAAATTACAGTATTGCACCTATTGCGAATACATTAGTATTTTCAGCAGATCCCTCACGTGTCAGGAGGAAGATGACAACTACCTCAAGGCACTGACAGTCTAAATTAGACAGACAATGTAGCTGAAAAATTTGATCTCTTAGGTAAACCAAGGGAGGTCAAAACTCAGCGTGGTGAGGATAAGTTATCTTACTTGGCTGGTAGACTTCATGGAAGAAATAAGTTTATGTATGGGCTGCCTCCTCTAATTCTGAATTCTCACAGCTTATGAATGATCGTTTATCTGCTAACAGCCTGCAGGGATTTGGTAAAATAGCTACAGCATAAAACTGAAAAATAATTGAAATAAATAAAGTACTTCCTGGCACTATCCTTGTTTATTCTATGCATCTGATATTAACATGCTGATGTCTTGTGCTTGTAATACATAATAAGAAATGAAAATGTCATAAAATCAATACCTTCTAACAGCAGAGGGAAATGTCACAAATTATCCCATTCTCATTATAGTTTTCAGACAGTAATTTCACAAGCCTCCAAGGGATTAGGAAAGCTGAGTATATTTTCACTCTGCCCTCAGATGTCAGTTTTATTGTACATGATCTAGGCAGTGAAGGTTCTCTGCTCAGGAAGAAGTTAGAAATCAATTGTTTTGCCTATGAGATTCTTTCATGAGGCTGTTAGCTGCATTTCTAAGTGTGAAACTACCAAATTCCGTGACCCTGCTTAAATTACTTTGAAATACAAAATTACACTCTAACCCCTTATCTGGTACAGAACTGTGCTGTATGCACATACAGAATGCAGAGCTGTACTGCTAATGAATAAAATTTGCACGTTCTTAAGGAAAGATATGAATTAATTATGTGCAGCAGATCTCAAAACTCTTTAAAATTTTCCTAGGAGAGCGTATTATTATGATTTTTTTCAAACCATGGATTAGAGTCTGATTCACCCTGCCTAGGCAATAACGAGCCTGGAAGAACTGGTCTGTCATAATCCCAGTGATGGCACTTGCAAATCCAGTACCACTGCTGTAACGGTGGATGCTCCAGTTAGACTGAAGTGTAGCTCAGCCCTGTGGTATCATCTGTGCGTAGATTTTACCAAGCTGACTCACTTGCTGGTTTATTAGTGATCCTAATCCTCTGATCAATCATGCTGCTTCCATGTTAGCTTTTAATCAAACTGCTTTGGAGACAATCAGGCACAAAATACAGTGAATTCCAGGGTCTGCTGTCACAGAGCACGAAAAAGGCCAAGCCCACCTGCATCATTTGGCCTGACAACAAGGACTTACTTCTTGTAGTACATGATAAAAACAGATGCAACTATTCATTTCACATAACCCAGAACCCCAGGTTATTTTATATCACATTAAGAAATGTTATGAAAGACATTCTGTGGGAGTCAAATAGATGCTATGGGACCACACGCACATCAATGATTATTTCACCCAGAAAGGTGAATTGTGCCAATTAAAAAACAAGCAGGGAAAACCAAACCAAACCCACAAAACCTTATCATCAACAACAAAAAAAATCCCAGAATTTGTGGATTTATGGCTATAAAAAGAACATAAACTCTGGCTGCAGTGGTTTCAAAAAGGATAATATCATTCAGTTAACCTTAAGAAAAAAGGATTAGAGAAATGTAAGTCTTTCACCGTGAAATGTCTCCAGTTTTGATACAGAGTGTAAATCGGGTATTTTCACCAAATACAAACATTATCCCCGACTTCCTCATCAAAACATGAACTATTGTGAAATAAAAAGAGCTAAAATAATGTAATTCATATAAATATGAAAGGGCTGTGATTTTTAATGGCATCCCCCCCCAAAAAACTTTATCCAGAGAATTTAGTACTTATGAGATTGTAGGACTCTGGAACTTCATATGCTTGCATAGTGTTAAAACAATTTCTACGGGATCAAAGGTTCTCTGTAAGGGAAAGGCTCAATGGGTTGCCACAGATATAATTCACACAGTTCATCTGAGATCTCTAAATAGCTCTGAAGCTCAATAAATCATATCATTTATTTGAAAAGCCCAGTTTCCAAATAGCAGATATATTCACAAAATATGCATAAGATTATATACAATTTTTTAATAATGTTGAAGTACTTTGGAAGCTAAAACCAAATTCAGCACCAAGTCCTTACTGAACAGTAGAGAAACACTGAATTACAGAACCATAGAATGTCTTGGGTTGCAAAGGACTTTAAAGATCATCCCATTCCAACCCCCTGCCATGGGCAGGGATACCTTCCACTAGACCAGGTCCCTCAAACCTCATCCAGCCTGGCCTTGAGCACCTCCAGGGATGGGGCATCCGTGACTCCTCCAGGCAGCTGTTCCAGTGCCTCACCAGGTCACTCTCCGTTTGTTAGAAAGTGGTATCTAAACTGGCAGGACAGGAAGCATGTCTCACTCCCCAGAGCCAGCTGTGCACGTCAGGAATTCTCTTTTTGAGGATAAAACCCCAAGGATACTATTCCTTTGCCCTATGGGAAGGAAGAAACACTACGCTTCCTCCAGTGAGTAATCCAAAGTGAATAACCAGAGCACATCTGAATATGTCTCTGCTCAAAAGTTTAACTGTAGAAAGAGCAGCAAAGGGCAACTAATAAAATACTGTTCTACTGTACTCAATGTGCTCTTTTGCTAGCATAGAACACTGAAGAGCCAAACTGTAATCTCAGTCCACCCACTGTGAGGTGAAAAAGATGAACGTAGGCAATATCCTGGACCACAGCTGTAAGAATAAACCCTCCCGGTCAGCTGAAAGAGCTGGCACATCCCACACTCCCCCTCAACAGAAAATACATTTTTTCATTAACAAATCTGAAAAATATATTCATCAATCATTTCTGACATCATGCACTTAGAATGCATGGATGAGAAACACAGATTAACTAAGCATAGATAACTACAGTAGCGAGCAGAAAGGCTCACAAGACAAATAATAGATGAAAATGACAGTTGCTATCATTAAATTCCGTATTTAAGTTTTTCTAGTTAAAAATGACACGTTATTTACAAACAAAACTAACTCACCAGCTGAGGAAAAAAAATCCCAAACTTTGATTTTATTTACTTTAGAGAAAACACTGTAGGAAAATCTCCTTTTCTTTCAAGTTTACATTTTTCTTTTTTTATTGGTTCCAGATCACTCTCTTTTGTTTTTATTTCCACATGAGTTCTCTTCAGGCATGTGTGCTTGCAAGGATTTATGTGCCACTACACATAAAAAAAGGTCAGAAAATACAGTCTAACAGTGGAGACCTGTGTTTTTTTCTGTTGAAGGTCATTCTATGAGTTATTGAAATTGTCTAGAAGGGCACCCCACTTGTGGGTCTGTCCAGGACTTTTTTGTGGCAATACCTCCCGGTAAGTATTTCATCTATCAAAACCTTTATGAGTAATGAAAGAACATTTTGCACAATGAAGAAAAGGATACAAACAAATCATCTCTCTTATTACAGACATCTTCCTTACATGCAGGTGAGTGAAATCCAGGCCACAACACACTTTTTCCACTGGCTTTAATTTCACATGGTGTGTTCGCTCACCATCGATGCTGTTTGAGACGCCAATCGTCTTGATGTGACTGGAAGGGTACGGCACATAACAGAGCTGGTCTGCATTACAGGGATATTTATACAACATAAATTCCTTCTGAGAGTTGCAGAGCCACCTCAGGGCAACTCTGCTGTCTCCTTCAGGAGTGCTGGATTTTTTAAAAATTATTTTGATTTTTTTTCTTTAATTTCAGGTTTTGGGTTGGGTGGGTGTTTTTTTTTTTCCCTCAGGCACTTGGCAGCACATCAACTCCAGAAATTGTACCATTTCTGTGACCTTTAGATTCTGAACTAAGTAAAGTTTGGATTTCACCATTTCTCTGTATTAGTTTCTTTCCCTTCTTCTGATTGTGTTAGTGCTATTAGAGTTTTCCTTTTACACTAGAACCCCCAGATTTATCAAATTAAATGCTGTTTGCAGGGTTTGAGATTTGAGTTCTGAATCTTTTTGTTGATATCCTGAAAGTATTTCAGCTGAATGCTGAGTTATTAATCCTTAGCAATCACTTCAATCTTAACGATGTCAAGCAGTTAATGAACAAAAAGGTAGAGCACAGGATTTAAATAGATGCTCACAGTAAGATAAACATGATTTCCCCAAAGTAGGAAGAGATGATGGCTCAATTATTTCCCAAAAAGTGACTTGGACTATGCTTGTGTCTTTGTTTTCTTTGAACTTTGCTACACATGAAAAAGACATAATCAATGTGCTTGTTTTCAAGATGACCAACACCTGTAGAACATGACTGAGAGGTTGTGCAATTACATTAATGTGCATTGGCTTTGAATTTTAAGAGGGCCAGCTGCCAGAAAAAAAATCTTTAATTTCATTGACTCATTAAACTAATTTTTACCTAGAATTATCATGGGTGAATCACAATACATTCTTGAATTTTAGGAATCTGAGGAGATTTTTAAATTACCAGAGTTCAGAGCTGTTGTTTTGAACTAGAATGTTTTCAACAGTTCCATTTAAGTTACATTTACAATCCAGTGGAACACAGAGTTTTGTAATGGTAGGTAAAAGAGGGTAAAGATACAAATGACAGTGGGAGCTGCATACTGTCTGCCAACATACATAAGCAGTAATTTTAGCCACTTTATTTTGAAGTAATTTAGAAGTCAATAGATAAAAAAGTATTAAAATGCTAAGGTAAATCCATAAGAAAACCTTATGAGATTGCAGAAATAATTGTGATTTTTTTCACTTATCATGTTTCCATATCGTCCTCTGAATTAAATGTAATGTAAGTTTTAGAGTAGTTAAATATGATTCAGTGATTCAAGATGGAAAGTAGATGAGCAATAGAATCTGCTGCAAGAGATAAACAAAATCTTGGTGGAAAGAAAATCCGGACAGATAGGGGCACCATCTGTTCTCTTACAGTTGTTCTTACATTCAGCACTAAACAAATTATGGCTATTAAAGCACAGATACACCAATCATTATGCAGAACATGGGGAAATGGGTAACTTTTGACCCAAACCAGAATGTTTCTCTTTGCCCAGTCCCTCCTTTTTCTACTCCACACCTCCTCTCATGAATCTTCTAGAAATGCATAAATAGACCCACAATATTTAAGCTTGTTCTACCATTATTTATGAATTTCATCAAACAAAGTGAATTTGGGTAATGGTGGCAAACTCAGATTACAATTTAAGGAAATTATAAACATTTGTGAAACTTCCATGGAAAGAAATTGAAGCTTTCTTCAGAAGTAGACTTTTGAGACAAAGAGTTATACAGACTGTCAGAAACCACAGAGTCGTTTTTGGCCTTTATCATCCACCTAATATATTCTTTCTTTTGCATGAATTCATAGCATAAGCAACTATTGTACCAACCCCTAGGATCACAACCATCATAAGGCATTCAATACTTTTGAGAGAGTTAGAGGTCTCTCTTATGAGTTCTATCTTTGAATCTTCCTTTTTTCCATCCAAAGATGACTTAAATGGTGATTTCTGATCAGCAAAGTTTCCTGAAAGCCAGTTACAGTGCTCTTTTAAAGGAATACCAAATAGGTATCTTCTTAGATGTCAAATATTCTATTACTATTGATGTCCTAAGGAAAACTTAAACCCAGATCCTACAGGCAATCCCAATTAGAGTAATTTCTGATCACGATCTACCTCTGAACTTTATTTTATGGGACTGCTTCTGCTCTTATTCTAAGGCATTTCATTGCATACCTCATGAGAAATAACAGCAAGATCTATAAGTCACTCCCCAAAGAAAAACTCTTGAAGACCTTTTTGTAAGGCAGTGCCTTACTAACACAGACATCTGTGCTAATCAGTGCTGAACTTTAGAAGAACTGATTTGTTTTGTTCAATACAAACCCCTGTGGCTTGGGAAGGCTCAGCTTTCCTAGACTTAGTTTGCACACCCTTTGTTTCTTTGAAGTAATCTGCAAGACTGCCCATTGATCTCTTGCTTTTTGTTATGATCACTAAAAGTTTTCAAGAGTGCATTGCAAGTCATATTTCTGACTGATTTCTGCATAAAACAAAACTGCAGTGAGTTTGGGAAAAAGAGAATAGGTAATAAAGAGAATATTATGTTGCATTAGATAGTAAGACAATATGTCAACTTCAAAGATTAAACTAAGATCATTATGTGAGCTTCTTTTGTTAAATAAATGATGTTTAGAAGAAAAGAAATGAGAAGTAGAGTTTAAAAGTTGGTTCTATAAAAATACAGTGATTTGTTACCAAAATGTATTATACAAATCTGTATATTAGCTATTTCTTTAAAAACTCAAACTGATACTTTGGGAAAAGAAATTGCACCTTCAAGATGGAAGAGCTATGTGCAGATTAAGGGTCTTAGCCACAGCTTCTTTGATCTGCCTTCATCCTCGGCCAGCGATGTCTTTACCTAATGGGCTATACTGCTGTCTGGACTTTATTTTTTAAAAAGGAAAAATTTCTTATAGACATAGTGGCAAAATATCATAAAATTTTAAGTTGATTGATTGACATTTTCCTCTCCTTCCTCGTGTTGGAAAGATTCTGTCAGAGTGAGTAACTAATGAAAGCAAAATGAAAGCATTTCCATGCAGATCTGGAGGGGGCAGGTGACAGCCACCACAGCGGATGATGACTGAGGAGGCACCAGACTTCAAGCGATACAACAGCTGAAGTACTCAATGAACAAGTACTCCTGTAAGTGAACCTGAAGCACTGTGTGAGGTTTATGGAGATGGAAACAATTTTTGTTTTTCTATTTTAAAAACCTGCTTACGTTCTAGAAGTCTTCTAAAAGTGTGGCCTTACTATTTAGCCTCCTGCTCCCCTTTCTGTCTTTTCATGAAAAGTTATCTTCTTTTACTTCAATGTTAAAAGTATTTGTTATGCTTCCCTGATTTTATTTTTGCTGTGCCAACATTTATGGTGGGAGAAGGAAGAAGAGGCTGAACTATTTTTTCAGTTGTTGCTTCAATATCAGTGGTAGGAATGTTAAGCTGGGATGCCAGCGAGTGTCTCAGGCAAAGGTCATGGCGTGCTGACCTGTGTGATCAGTGGCATGACACACCTTTTGGCTGGTACCACAAGAGGTCCAGAGGTAGCAGTCATGGCTTAAAAAACCAAAGCCACACAAAGTAACACCTTATCAATGTCACACTGTGATCTATTCTTGTTAAAATTAGCCTGAGGAAGGCCTGTAGTTGTGCAGTGACGGTTGTCTGCAAATTTCAGCATTAATTCTACTTTAGATTCGTTGAGAAGGTAATTATAAATGCTTCTGGTTCAAGTGAGAACCACACAACAAAATACCAAGAAAGAGTCAATAGGGACTATGTATGTCATGTTCAAGTTTAACACAAATACTCTGGGTCCTGGCTTAGCCCACCCCTGGCCAGGTCAACACTTATAACTGGGCAGCCTCCAGTCCCAATTCCCCACAAAGAAAAGGGAAAAGGGAAACAACAGAGACAGAGGTGTGTGGGTTGGAAACTAACACTACAACAGCTCTAACGCAACATTAATAATGAAAGTGCCACTTGTGGGAACTATAACAATTCCTTAGAACTGGCAACAGGGAGAGGCAAACAAAAGAGGTTGGGAATTTGTGAGAGAGAAGCTTGTTTTAAGAATATATTCCCATTTGTCAAATCTATTTATGTTGAACCCAGTGAGTTCAGATGCAAATATATTTATGAAAAGCAGAAAAATATTCTGCAAAAGCCAAAGTTTCAGGTCAAAAATTGAGCATAAGGAAGGTCATCACAGTCTTATTAACTTAGACTTATTAACTAATAGAAAGCCCAACCATGTATATGGTATATGCACATTGTTGCATATACAAACAGAAAGGCAAAAAAATAGTTTAAATAACTGATGAAAACACCACCTGGGCACTGAAATAGTTGATCTTCATTTAGGTAAAGAGAAAGCTTGTTGTACACGTTCATTTCTAAAAGGCAACATAAAAGTGGTGTTTGACATTCCAACAGTAATCAGGACTTTAGGATACTAAAGACAGAGCTGTGCAAACCACAGCGTGGGGAAGGGGAAGGTAGGAGAGCAATTCACTTAACCATACTGAAAACACGGAAGGATGACAATCTCCCCAATTAATTTTGCCCTTCTATTGCACTTCTTTCCCTGCCAGAAGGTCCTGAGCTATGATTCCAGCTGATGGACTGCTTGATGTTCTGCATCAGAACTTGTAGCAGCCATTAGTGCTACAGAGGCCCTCAAATAACGTTGGTTGATCAATGTAAAACATGACCAAATATTAATTACTGTATTCAGCGTGCCTAAAATGTACAAAGCTCTAAAAAAACCCATTGTATTTTCCTAGTACTATTGATGTGCTGGCTTAGACTTCTCAAGGGCCAATACAGTGATTTTTAAAAAAAAGATTGAATCTTTGAACACAATAGCACATCATTTTACACATTGCAGCTTTATTTTTTTGGAAAAAGGATTCACCTGAAGTATAGACCTAAAATGTGCCCTCAATCACTTTAATATTTTTTTTAAAGCATTTGAAAAGGAAGTCACAACATAACAGATTTCATATTAGAACGAAACCAAACCCCAGAAGTACAACAGAAATCAAAATAGGAATGCACAAGGCTGTAGACAGATAAGGTTCAGCAGAGCAAAACTTACTCTAAAGAAGTACACAATTACCCTGACAGTCTCTTTCTTCCCGTGCTATTTTTCCTTTTTTCTTCTATTTTTCTATTATTTTAGAAATCCTATCTTCCACAGTCTTGTCAGAAAAATCACTCAAATATCAAAGCTGTGTTTTCATGCCAGTATATTGCTGTCTAGTTATATTTGGTACCTACCCATATGACAGCTTGTTTGTGTTTCATCATTATTAAAAAGGCAATAAAAGTTGAAAATAACTTTAATTAGGAGGATGAATTGTTGCTAAAATTAGATATAACATTTCATTGTATTTGGCAGTCAAACATCTCTGAAACTTACATTGTGCACTGAGGTTGGCAACTGGAAAAAGGAGATCACCTCTTCTCCCCTTTGTACTAATTATCTTCTGTTTAATGCCATCTAACCTCTGGAAGGATTCTAAACTGTTTTCTATTGTATTTGAGACAAATACAGGTAATTAGCAGTATAATTTTAGCCTGACTTGTGTTCCATATTGGCTAAAAATCCCAGAGAAAACACAAAGAATGTGTTATTTACATACAGGCAATTTCTATCAGGTTGTAATATCCCAGATAGCAGAACTTGATATCTGCTGCACATGGCTTGATCTAAGTAGAGGTGAAGGGCACAGAGTGCAAACCACTGACACAATACAGACTGTGGCAGAAGGAATTTATTTTCCCTCTGTGCAAGATATTATAAGGGCAAGTTGTGCAAATCTTCCTTGCATTGAGGAAAACAGGGGAAGGTGAAGCTGCTGGAAGAACTCTGTATGCCAGCACATTCCTACCCATTGCAAGCCAAATTCACTCTGGCTTCCTACCCTTGAACAACACTCATGACAAGTGTAATATTGGAAAGTCCACGATATGTAAAAAAGGACAACAGAACTGCATCTGAACCATTTATCTACATGTGCCAGGTATTTAACAAAGTTGAAATGGGTTGACAGTTTGTGAAGAGTGTTTCTGTTTGTGAAACAGCCACGGAAATCGTGACAACTTTAAAATAATTCATCCTTACACAAAATTATTCAACATAAATATTTTAGGCTTATTCTGATTTGTGGGCTTGACTGAGTAGATAATGTAGGTTGTAAAAGATCCAAGCTGAATTTCTTGCTCATCCCTAAAGTCCCCATGTGGAAAAAAAACAGCCATAAAGGAGCATAAAGCATGTAAAGTGTGACTGGTTTGCTTTTAGGTATTTTAATTGATCCTTAAAACCATGCTCAGGAGCATGTTATCTCTCCAGGCATCTCAAGTTTAAAAGTCATTTTCCTCAGAAACTAAAGCTGCTCCTACAGATACCTAAAAACCCCCTCAGTCTCATGAGCCTTAGCTTCTCAGTTTATGCCAAATCCTTTCAAGATAAAGTCACCACGGCACTGCTGTCCCTGACCCAGTGAAGCACCAAATGGCACTGTGTGCACAACGTTTTGGGGGTCTAACTTTGCAGAAAACAGTCTTCCAGTTGAGTCGGAGTTTGAAGTGTATCTCAATTCTCACCTCTGCCTGGGTGAAGTCAAACTTGCACCTTTCAATAAAAAAAAGGAATGTGTGAAAAGTTTTCTCGTTACACCTGCTTTCACACAAATGCTTTCCTCCTGAGTTGAAAAATACTTTTGCATCCAAAGAAAAGCAGGCAAAATCCTGCTGCCATAAATAATGTGTATAGCATTTGCAGAGATGATAAAGGCAGCTGATGGAGTGTCCTTATCACAGGCTGAAGAAGGAAGCAGAAAGGGAATAGTCTGTGCTCAGATGCAGCCTAGGATGGTCTGTTCAACACGTAACTTTGAAAATATTAAAAAAATCTCAAGCACAAATTCATAGTATCCTGCACTCATTTCAAGAGAAGGATAAGGGTATAAATTTGGTATGCAGGCAGAAATTAGAAACACACCCTTACGAGCAACCCGTGAGACTACTGAAACGCAGAATTCCATTAACTGTGGCACACTGTTAAGGCTTGCCCTTGAAAATTCACAGCAGACTTGTATAAGGAGTCATTATTTTGTTAAAAATTATTCCACAGTCTAGCAGCTAAGAGAAATCATTAGGTAAACTGAGTTTCTGCGCTCTTCAAAAGCCAAAGAAAAGAAAATGACTTCTCATAAACAGTTCAGCAAGAAGAGAATATTTTCCCGTTGCCTCAAGTTACCAACTAACCAAAACCAACCTCTATGACTTTTTTAACACATCTCTCAATTCTGGTGTTTGCCTTAAGAAAAAAAACAGATAAGAGGCATGTATATTTTTCAGAAGCTGAATCCTGTTATCATTTTTATAAGGTCACATACTGAACACAGGAAATTGAAAACCCTGTGGAGGAAAAGTACTGTTGCAAATGTGCTGATTCCTATGGGGGGGGTTGGGTCTTTTTTTTTTTATTTCTGAATTGATTTGACTTTGCCCTAATACTTTATTCTTGAAAACATAACCTTTTTCTTTAGAGTTCTTACCGTTTGAATGGTTTAATGGCTTATAAACCACACTTAGGTTTGTTCCGTTCCAATTCAAATAAAGAAAACATAACACTCAGAGCCACGTGATGCCTCTGATAAAAATATCTTCATTTCTAAAATTAATGAGATTTAGGATTATAATTTTCTCCAAAGTTCTTTGAAAGACAAAAAATATTTTAGTCTTTTTTGACTTAGCCTTATTGTTTTGCTGCTGTTTTTCTTTCATTACTTCTAAAATTACTTTCTGCTTTGACAGGGCTTCAGTTTTCTGCAAAATGGATTTGCTAAATATATTCTGCAAAACTATTTACATTTGTCGAATCTACTCACTGATCATAAATTAGTGTCTTTCACTTACAGTGAAGAAAGAACCGTGGATTTTATCAAATTAATAATGGCTGTCTGGATATTTTTTTAGTTATATTTCAGTTAATTTCTTTAAATCATAAAAGATAAACTCATGAACTCTAACGTATTTGAACATGTATTAGTTACCAAAGACATAAGAACACACACTATGTAAAGCAAAACAGATTAGACAAATAAACATCAATAATTTAACATCTTTAACTTTCAATGAAGCACTTGCCTTTCTTTTTACTTGTATAAATGTAAAATAAAGACTTTATAGAATGGGATATAATATTTTCATCTTGGCAATAGGTCTGGAGAATGATGATCTGATATTCTTATCCAACATCTAAATTAGATGGGCAACCAAGCACATCCTATACCCATTTCAAGCAATAATGAAAAATTACTATACCTAATTAAATGTCCATTTCTTGCCACTTTCCATAGTTCTATACAAGAATTTTGAATAAACAAAAAGGTTATAATGGATGATATCAAGTTATGATCAATACTCATGTAAAATTCAGCATCAGATTTAGAACAGTTTGACACAATGCAAAAAAGTGAATAATACATGAAGTACTTTCTCCATGAGTGCTACTTTCACACCATTTAGGATGTAAAGGGTGTTCATTTCAAACATGACCCACAACTATAGCAAAATATTTTAGCCTTAAGGAGTTCACATGAAGTTAGAAACCAGCTACCCCAGAAGCACAGTTAAAAGGAATAATTAGAATCTCACACCATAGCCCTTCCAGAAGGAAAACTATTTATGTTCATCAATGATAAACCTTTGACAGGAGTGGTTTTTAAATATACAGCACATGGAAAGGCAGTACTGAGCACAGTAAGCGTGTTATTTTGCAGGTTCTGAAATTATTAATGAGCTACAGGACTCGGTCTTTCCTTGAATTAATTATAATTAATCAAATTTGCCTATCTCCACTGAAAGGCAACCAATAGCTGGCTGGACACAGCTGATTATCACTTTGAATCACTGATTATTGGATTTTCAAGTCCTTTGGGATATTCATCTTACCCAATCTTAGTCAATTAACCATTAGATGTCTATATTTAGGTATTTGTAGGTCTTTTCTGTAGTTACTAAACACACAAATATTTCTAGAAGCTACTTTTTCTCTCTGCATTATGTTTTAAATTTAGGATCCTCTGGGATCCTTGTTCTTCGTATGTCTGCATTAGATATTGAGAGGGAGCTTAGACAACCATCTCAAACTATAGTTTATATGGTTTGCATTAAACAAACTGGATTTGCAAAACTATTTTAGAAACAAGCTTTTGTAACACTTGAATTTTACAGATAAGCTGCTTTCTGTATTCAGAAAATGTTAATTCATAGAACCATAGTATGGTTTGGGTTGGAAGGGACATTTACAGCTCATCAAGTCCAACCCCCCTGCAGCGAGCTTCAATGGACAGCTTAACAAGGACATCTTGAAGAAGACCAGGTTACTTGGAGGCCCATCCAACCTGACCTTGAATGATGCTAGGGATGGGGCATCCACCACCTCTCTGGTAGATTCCCCAATTAATTGTGTAATTCCAGGTTTTTTTTCATTTTTCAGTCCTTTATAAATATCAATAATTTGAAATACATAGGAAATAGTAATAAAACAAAGGAGACAATAAGGGACCTAGCCTTAAGTTAGACTGTACTTGGGATTAACTACTCAAGCAGTCACAGAGACTGTGTTGTCACAAAATATATCCTATAAGTGGTTTTCAGGTTAGATGGAATAAGCCCATTTTATCCTTTCAATATAATGCTATTTCTTCCTGTAATGACAGCTGTAGCAATTTTTATCTTCCATTCTGTTATTGAAGGAGGATTAAGATATTTCTAATGTCATAAAAGTACTCTTTGGGAAAGAGTGATTGTTATTAAAAAAGTGCTCTAAAATTAGATGATTCAAAGGTGTCATGATTCATGCCTAACAGACAAGTTTAGCAGGTAATGATGGGGGCACACAGAACTACTACTGGTCCAGACACCTCTTCAGATGGAAGCAATTTTCTTTGAGGACAGGAAAAAAAATAATCATGGAACGAAAATACCAAAGAATATTGACCTTCAGCTCTCTGTCAGGTTTGGTTAATTGGATGAATATAGTCTGGGCAAAGTTTAACCGTATCTTACAATCCATCTTATTTACCCTACAGAACACAGTGAAGAGGAGAGTGGTTGCTTTACTTTTTAACCAAATTTTGCAATGTTAATCAGAGTGTTGTTCACTATTTTTTGTATGAAAATTGAGTGGGTTATGTTGGAGGGGTATTGATCTAGCACTTACAACACTGCTTTATAAAAAGAAAGCTACTACATTTCAAATAATACCATACAGAAAGAAAGTGCTGAAGGGCTTTCCTCCACAGGTACTCTGGGCCAAAGATAGAATAAAAGTAACTTAGAGATGTGTTAATTCCATTTCTTTCCAGAAAGCTGTTTCTATTTTAGAGCTTTGAAACACAGTAGAGGAGGTCCTATTCTTTCTAGATAGAAATAAAGATATATACTTCCTCAGCAAGATAAAAAATGAGTAGAATAAAGCTAATTTAGCAACTGAGAAGCTGTTTGTTGAACTGTGAACATGCACCATTACCTCTCCTAACATAAAAACCATGCAGAGAAAAATAAATTAGAAAGAGTAACCGGTTTCAGATATATAAGGACAATTTTCAATACATTCTTAGCTAGGTCCACTCTCAGAAAGCTACAACCTTGTCTCATGACCCTGTGGTTTCTACCTGTGCTTTATTCTTGTGTTCTGTCCTGAGTGAGTGCCTGGAGCAGAGAACTGCTCCCTCTCCCACACTGCTCTCCTTTCCCAGTTCCCATTTTCTCAGACCTGTTCTGTAGTTTTTAGCAGTGCTCTGCTCGTTCAGGAGAGCTGTCAATCCACTTGCCATTAAACCTCAAAGCTTAAGTACGCCCTCAAGCAACGAGGGCCAAATCAGTGGTCGCTCTGTTCTCCAAGATATTTCATATTATTTCCTTGATACCATTTTGAGGTTGTTTGAATCTCTGCTCCTTTGCTATCCAAACACTGGTTTTCCTTCACTGTTTCTTAAGTAATGGTTGCAATTACTCCTAATAACAATTTAAAAATGTTAGATTTATTCACTTGAAGGCTGCTATAACAACATTGGAATGTGTGGCTCTACATCACCACTCTCCTGTTACTACCCACAAACAAGACTAGAGCCTGCGTGGTATTTATTGTACTGACACTTCTCATGTGTGAACTGGGAAAAGCATGTTTTCCATGCTTTTTTTTTTAAGTTAAATATCTACTTCTAGTTCTGAAACCCTTTCTTGCAATCATTTTGTTCATTCTAATGGGTTTCAGTTCTCGAAGTCTGAGTTATTTTTGTTGTAGGTGGTTTTTTTTAGCCAGTCTTTTTTTCTAATTCTTATCTGCACTTTTGAATACAGGGTGTTGGGCATTTGCATTTACAATTCTGATTCATTCTCTGCACACAACTGTATGTCTATGTATGTGCATGTGTATGAAGTTCTTATTATCATGTTTGCTCTTTGTTCTTTGCAGTTTTAGTGTGTTAAAATGAAAGCTGTTTAGTCTTCCTGAAATTGGATATCATTACTATGACATAAAACCTAAGTTGCTTGGTTTCTTCAAACACTAAATAAATGGCATTCGTATGGCTTCAGCCAATGTTAAGGTAGATCTGATGGGGCCACCATTCAGTTTTCATTAATATAAATCACTGCTTGAAGAACTGCTTGGAAATTTAACTGTCTTCTGGAACCTGGGTGAGAATGACAAGGTTGTCAACACACACGGAAACACAGTTTGAAGAAAGTACTTCAGCTAAGGGCAAAATATAAAGCCATTGCCTTTTCCAAGGTTCAGAAGCTAAATAAGAAAAATAGGAGCATTCTTGTCATGTCTCCTCCCTAAGCTGAAAGTCAATAGTAGACAGACAGACGTAGGTGAACGGCTCAGTTTGCTGTGCTATATAAAGAATCCTATTGCCATTATCAGATGCTCGTTTGCTTTTCATAAACTCAATTTGATTGTATGAGCAGATGAAGGGAGAATCTCATGGTGTGTCAAGGACAGTGTTTGAGTTACATTTTTAACTACTTTTGGATGAGCCTTGAAATATCTAGTAAGGTATGATTCTCTCTGATCTCAGTGCCTCGAACAGGACTCAGGACTGGACTCTTCAGTAATATTGGTATTAAGCTGTTACCTCTTAGGCTTTTTTCTGTCCTGCCTCAAAAAAGCATCAGTTTAATTAATACAGTACCCCATGACACAGATTTACATTTCTAACAACTTAAGTTACTAATTGCCTTTTTGTAGGAAAAAAAACACCACTCAAAAATTCATAGAAATTTGTTTCATGACTTTTCATAAGGCTGCATTCATTATCTTTCCACAAATATTTTTGATGATACAGCTTCTGACTAATGCATTTTTCTAGCAATGCTGCAGCATATTTGCATGCAGAAGTGTGTGTGTATATGTCAGAGAAGGAAAATCTCAGCCTTTTTCAAGTAGTTTTCTAATGAGATGTGAAGAACGGAGGAACTGTAGGATTTTGGTGCTATAAACAAACAAGAACTTTTAATCAAGGCTTCTGGGTATGCACAAGCCATACAGAGGTTTGGCTCTACTTCTCGCTAAGGATCAGCTGTTTCTTCAGGTTTTTTACTAATTATCAGCTGAATGAATTATAGTCCAGTTCAGCAAACCTGAAATTATTTAACCTCCACTGTGTCAATTGTCAGTATAAACTAATGCACAGCTTACCAAAGTGTTAATCAGACAACTGCACACACAGATTTGAAGATGCAAGCAAGGTAAAGGCATTGACAAACTGCAGAACACTGGAAGGGTGCTTCACCTTTCTCCCTAAGTTCATAGACCTAAAAGCTAACCCCACACTCCAAAGAAATAATGAAGTCATCAGGACAGCATGGATTTGCTTCAATTCACTAGAAGGAGCTAACTCTGCTTTAATAAATGCTTAGATATCAGAGCAGTAGGTTCATTGTAAGTTCCACACAGCTGCAGCTTGAAATATTTATAGCTTATCTTTAAAATCTTATATATATGATATATTTCTTCATATATCTTCTATTTGAAAAGATGTTTCTATTTACAAAGAAAAGAGTACTACTTCTGTTAAAGATATACTCAACACATAAACCAATACATTTCCCAAGCTGCTGCTAGAAATACAACTGACAGGGGAATAAGTATATTCTGGAAATTCAAAGAGGCAAATTTTAATAGAACTATTTAAGATGCAAAATGGGTGAGTAGAACTATACTTTTGCAGAGATTATCTTTACAAACTTTTCTTAGATCCAAATGAAATAATAGGAATCCAGACAAATAGTGGTATATAGGATTAAATTGTGTATCATTTGTTTCTTTAAAGGCACAGGTATGTTTTAAAAGATATATTGAAAACTAAATTTGTGATAAGAGATACTCACTTGTAAAATTTTGGAAGTTATTCACTAAAACTCACAAAGCTAATTTGGACTTTCAAAACAGCAGAGAGATGATTCAGTAAGAATTTTTTCTCAGAAAAACAAAAGGCCAAGACTTATCCTCTCTCATGCTTCCTTTCCAAAAATTTGCTCTGTAAACATTTCCTGGTAGTGATGGAATCAACACAAGATTGGAACTATAACCAAAACAGAATTCTATGTACATATCTTAAGAAAACAAAGAAGTGTTCAAGACCCAGCAGCCCATCAAAAACTTTTTAGCCAGTGAACTGATCCAAACCAGCTAAACAGATGGATGGGAGAGTCCAAGGGCAATTAAACACGGCGTAATTCTGACAGTTTCACAATTTCAGAAACACCTGTGCTGCTTATTGCTATGCACCATGAATATTCACTGAGTACCAGAGATTGTTCCATAGTCCTCAGGGGCTCTAATTTCTGCTTCTTTTGTGGTGTCCTAGTGGCTCTTTTACACAGTGGTGTGTTAATTATGGAAAAAAAAAGTGTACGTAATGGTGATGTGGAGGCAAACCAGAAGAAAAGGAGGACTTTCTGTTCTCATTAAGAAAACAGCTTGAGAAAGGAAGGGATTTAGCCTGAGTTTTTCATTAGACTAAGCTGCTAAGAGAGGTACTTCAGGAGGAGGACCTCACAGGAAAGGGGAAACCAAAGAAACCCCAAAACCAACCAACAAATCAAAACCATCCCCAAAACCGTGGTGTGAAGCTTTGTTTGAAAAGGAAGTTTATGTGGTTAAAACAAGCTGTTGGATTTGAGGCTAACTTTCCCTTTCTCTTTGCAAACAGAAAGTAACAAACCTATCACAACCTAATGAGCAGATAGAGGAGACATTCTGCTCTGAAGAGACTCTGTGATGGGGTGAAACATTCTGTAAAATGAAATTTGCAGAACCAGCCAAATTTTTCTCAGTTTTATCAAAATCAGAAGTTTTTCCATTTCTGACCAAAGTTCCTCCCTGTGCCCAAAATACAGGTGGTGTTTATAAGGGCTCTGTATTTTGACAGAAACAGATTTTGACAGATATAAAGCCCTGCCTTGGCTTGCTCCATCTCTCTTTTTCACCACCCTATCTTCTCCCCTCAGTATTCAGTTGATTTCTTCATATGTTTTGTTAATCAGAACCTTCCATCACCCAGTGCTTCCTCTTTCTCTTCCAGCCAGTTTAAGTCAGCAGATGTTCTCAACACAGCTTCCTACCCAGTTGTCCCTGCAATTTGATCATATGCAGGCTCACAAGACATTGATCTCACATGTTTAATGCTAGCCAAGAAATTCAGCCTGATATTTCCTTCTACTCCTCCTCCACTGAAATCAATCCACATCACTCCATAGTGCTCCTGTGTCCTCACACAAATAGAATGTTTGCCCTCATCTTATTTTCCAGCTAAATTGGCATTTAGTGCTTGTTTCCTGTTTTTCAAATAACCATATGAAATGTGTAATTGGCTAATAAATAGTATTTGAAGTTATGCTAAATAAGAGGGAAATACCTTGTATAAAAAGCTGTTTGCTGCAGTTACTTAATGAGTTTCATTTGAACTATTTTGTCACACTGCAGTAATGAGAACTCCTGAAAATCAAACCCTTTGCTTTATAATACAGCTGTAAAAGTGGTCTTAATGATTTTGTCACATTTCCATCTATAACACATGATGAACTGTACTTTCTACATTTAATACAGATCACATTTTAAAAGGAGTTGTAGAGTGTTTACTGAAGTGCAGCTTTTTCCTCACAGTAAATTCATTCGTAAATCCCCTTTTACTAAGTAGTATTTGTTAATCAGCACAAGGGAACATGGCAGTATCATATATTAAATATTGATAACAGTCATTGTAATTAGTGAAGAGAATTCTCTGGGGCTCCAGATCTTTTGGGGACTTTGCTGGTTGTGAATCTCCTTTAAAAAACCCCAGTGTTTTCAAATCAATGGGGTTTTTTAGTAAGAAGGAGGGGCTTAATGAGTCAGTCAAGACATTTACTGTGGAATCAGAATTCAAGGAAAAGGAAATAGCAACAATTTTATTTTTTATTTTAAGTGGGGAAAGAAAACTTTCATAGAAAAATGCTTTATAAGATGTGAACGTCAACTCACACAGCCTGACAACGTGCTTTCATTTACTCAGAATTAGTGCTGTGCCCCACAGTTTCCCCCCAAAATGCTTCCACAACTGTTGTTCTTGAGAACTAAACTTTTAGGTATATCATTACTGATGTTAGAGCCTGGCAAACGATGGAAAGTAAGAAATCCAAATACTGATATTAAATAAAGACACAGGCAATTTATACAACTGAGAGTTACCAGTACCTGGCCAAAGAAACAGCTCCTACACTGGGGTCTTCCAAGTTACTTGCTTGTATAAAACAATCTGCTGTTATCATCCCTACTCCAGTGAAGCTAAATAGTCACAGACAAGAGGTGCAGATCATGCAGAACCCACAAAAGCAGCTATTGTTACGTGAGAGAGCCCTGATTTGGATGTCTTAGAATCAGTAGCAAATGAAGAATAAGAAAACGCCTGTCAACTCAGCAGGAAGCTCAGGGCAGCTCCTCTGTAGAAGGTAAAAGAGCATTCAGTGCCCGAGCAATGAAATTCCCCTCACAGCAGGCCAGAGCAAACGTTGTGGACAGACCAGCACAGCAGCAAAAGGCCTTTCAAGGACTGCTTCTGCTGTGGAACCATTTATAATCTTCTCTTTCTCAGCTTGCCTCTTGCAGGGAAGAGTTCTGGCTGGAGGACAAGTCGAATGAAAGCAAGAGGCTTCAGAGAGCTCTCTGTTCCCTCCAAAATCTGTTCTGCTATGCATTTTCTTTGTTCTTTCATTCATCCTGCTCCCTTTCTCCCCTCAAGGGAGGAGCAACAAGCTGCAAGAACAGATGTTTCTAATTTCATTAGACACTTCATACTGATACACAGAGCTTTACTTCTTAGTTAAGCAATGACAAAGCCCACTGTATCTCACAGGAGCAGCGTGATTCTCAAGAGGGGCTAATATATATATTTTCTAAAACTTGTTAATTAAGAAAAAGACAGAAAACAAAACATACATTCTAAGTTATTAAGGGCACCCGTCTGGAAATTTTCTGGTTTAAAAGACAAAAGCAAATAAAAAAATTACTTTTCTGTCTTTCCTCTAGGAGTTAAGTCTATCCAGTGCTGTGACAGGATTGCATAAACAGTTTCTGATCTGGTTTCTCCAGCCCTGACAGTGAACAGTCATCTAGATTTCAAAAGTCCTCTTAAACAAATACGGTTTGATGAAATCACAGTCTTAAAAACTTGGATCCCTTCTAAGAAGGAGCAAACAGCACAGAGACACAACACAGCATTAAGAGTCCCAAAGGGATGACAACCTTATTCACTATACATTTATTTAATATAATTCTATCAGAAATTGCAGGGGTTTAATCATTTATCTGAACAGACAAGCTAATTAAAAGCACTATAAAGAAAAAATAATATAATAAAGCCTTTCTAAAAAAATCACAAAACCACTCCCACAATTTTATCTTGTAAACTTTTTGTATATATGATCAAAGCAATGGAGTATGTTCTGTGGAAAAAAAAAACAGTGTAAATAAAACATCTTGAATATGAGAAAACACCATTCAGCCTAAAGAGGTTTGTCCTTTATAATACGTATATTCTCCTAGGATGGCATCTAATTGTTTCCTGAATGACTGCAATGTTTGTTCCAACACCTTCACCCATCTACACCATTCCAACTATGCACTATAGCCAGCATGAACAAGGCAAGCTTTATAAGTTCTGAAATTGTATTTCTTTAAGTTCGATTTATACCCTCATCCCTACCACTTCTGTTGTGGTTACAGTGGTAACGGGTGTTGATTTTACAGACACTACTTAGGATTTCATAAATTTCAATTCTCTTTTTAGCATCTTTTTATTTTCTACCCAGCTGTATCAAAAGTTCATATTGTCATTATTTTCCCTCTAAATTTTACCTGCCTGTTTGTATTAATTAAACAAAATGCTGTGTTCCTCAGTCACGCTGCACCTTGACTCACCCTCAGCTCCCCATAGGTGCTGCTGGAACAATGAAGCAGAATAAACCCACTGCCTAAAACTGTAATAAGAAATTAGGGGTTATATTTAATGTACTCTGGACCGAGAGCCCCTAGGATCATAACCCTGAAATACAGTTCACTCACAATTTTTTAGCTAATATATTACTACAAGAAAAAAGGTACATTTTCCCATCTTCGTGGCATAAATTACTTTCTTCAGTACAAGCGCATACTTGTTCAGCTTCTTACTTACTTCATAATAACTAATTTGTAAAGCTCAGTCTAAAATGGTCATAACATTACATACACACATAAGGGAGATACATAAAATTACTTTTCCCTATCTGCTTCCGTGGGGAATTTCATGCCAATGTACTGCTAGCCAATATCCTTCCACAGATTGCATTTGTAGCAAAGTGGATCTTATATTTCTACAGCTGCAATAAATTGGTTTTGTCCAAACCATTTTCTGTATCTTCACACTCTCCCTAAACATCCCCAAAAACTACATCCTTGGTTTTCCTTTAAAATAATAATAATAAAACCAATCTGAGTAACATTTTGAACTCAGAAAAGTACTGAATTTTAATCTAAGCAGGTGTTTTTTGAATTATAAAACTGTGAAAGAAAACTTAGCAATGTAATTAAATACAAATTATCCAATTTCATGCCTATTAATACCATGAAGTTGAATTGTTTCTTAATCTGCTTTGAAGGGTTGTTTTGATATTCAAATTGCAGCTACAGAAAAAAAGTGGGTGTTTAGTAAGATATCAAGTGGACTTATGTTGAGCTACCAGAATTCACGGTCATGCAGTTATTGTGAACGCAGGGCCTTATAAAACCCAGCAGTTTGCAAAGAGCTTAAAATTCTGAAAGTATTTCTCACATGATAATACGATATTTTTATGAAAATAATAACCAAATAGACCATATACACAGAAAGAATTTTGAAAAACATAGCACAATGGGTAAAGGCAAGATGTATGCACTCATTTGACAACAGAAAACTTCAGTTTATATGTACAGTTGTGGCAAGTTAGGTGCATTTTTAATAGAAATACTCATGAATTATAAATAGTCAGACTTCAGAAGTCCTGAATTACATTTTCAAATGTAATATTTTAGTTAAAAAAATGTCTTGAAAGAGAAAAAAATAAAATTTGCTACTACTGTTCTAGGGAAGGTCAAAAAAAAGGCTTTATGACCTTTGGCCACGATACACCAAACTGTGTATTATTAAACACAATGCGATCACACACTCCACCTGTGCATTCACAAGCACTCAAATTAATAAAGGGTGGTCTGAAGCAAGCAGGAACTCTGACCCTTTTTAGGCTCAATTATCCCTATTTTTTAAAAAAAATATTAAATTGTTTGATTTCAAACAGGTTGAAAATTCCGTGTAATAAACAAATTGCTTTATACCTACAATGCGGAATACTGATACTGATTAGGTGATAGCTTTATATAAGTATGCCAATATATAAATACACATTTTCTCTGTGCAGGAAATTCTAGATGTGTAACAGAACCCTAGCATACAGCCTATCAATTTTTATTATTAAAGGTTTTTGATATTATTTTCCTCTAAAGGGGAACCCATTTTTCAGTGGTAAAATTGTCAGCTACAAATGGGGATGCTGCAAGAGTGAGATCCATCATCTTGGTAAACAAAACATTACATGGGACCAAGATTAACTTGTGAGGTAGTTTAGGAAGATTTGTAGCTTGAGATAAGTCCAGTATCTCTTATCTGAAGGTGATATCTAATACTTTTGTTAAAGAATCTCAGGTGAGATCCTAAACAGTAAGCCAAAATCTACATTCTCAACTAGGGTATGTATTAGAAAGCAAACCTCTTTACCTGAATAATTCGACTTTGTGTTCTTAATTTTTCACCTCCAGAAGGTTATTCAAATTCTATTTATGTTAAAGAATCTCCATCTGGATAAGCAAAATATAAATGTTTAATTTCTAGTGTTGTCACCTCCTAGCTGTACCAAAGTTGTCAGTACTGGAGAACCACAAGTTTGGAGCAAATGAGCAGGTATGAATGAGCAGCTCTCTAATCAAAGTTAAGAGTTATGGGGTTAAAAATATAATGAAGAATGAAGAGAGATACACAGTGAGAAAAAAAGAGTTGCACAGTAAGTTTATAAAGTCCTCTGGAAGTGATACTGCCACTTGTTTTAATATTTCATTCCTAAATGCATAGGTTGTTCACTTATACTTAACCTGGAATAATCACGTGCAATTCATTTTGGATCTGCTTCTGCCGTTCATTCTCATACAAAGTGCACCTTTTGAACACCATGAGCCGTGTGACAGTGTAGAAGGCAGCCCCATCCCATCAAACCACACCTTTGCTTCTTCCCAGCTCTGTGAATAGCATCTACAGCAATCCTTATGTATCAAGGGAACCCAGAGCACGTGATCCTGAAGGTGCTTTTCCGATGTGTAAATTCTCAAAGGACAACCTACTTACTTCTGATTTATAATTATACATGAATTTGCTTCTGATTTACACCTATGTTGAAATTAATTGTTAACTACATTATTGGAAACCACTTTGCTAGATAGCCAGAAAAAAAGTCATCCTCATAACTGCCACTCAATAGCACAAATGCTGCCACGGGAGAGACCCCTCACGGCTAGGAAAAGTAATAAGGACAGTGGGATGCACCACTGTTCTCAGAGTAAACTTAGCATCTCTGTAATTCTTACTACATTCCCCTAGCAAAGTAAGCCACCATCATTGATATCATTTACAATAGTATTTAGACTATTTAACCCCTACTATGAGTTAGAGACACAGCCCAGCACCATCGTACATAAAACTAGATCAAGGTTCAGCTCTGCATTCTCATTCTGATTTTTGACTGCAGCAAAGAGTATAAAATACTGTCGCTGGGATCCTAAGGTGCTCAGCAAGTTTTGGAAATCACCCAGGTGCTGTTGAACTGAAGGGGAGCAATGCACCCACATGCACATCCACAGAGGCACTTAGGAACCCCTGTAAAATATGTTTTGAATGGAAACAAGACGCCCAAGTGTCTTATATAGCTCGGTTGTAGACATCTTTCATATCTGTAGGCTCTCAGCTACATCAAAACAGTCTGTTAAAAGTTACTGGTTCATGAACAACACTCACGCCTTAGATGATGTGTGTTATTTCACATTTCTTATCTCTGTAAAGTGTTTTGGGAGGGGGAGGACCTTCATGTAACCTTGACTGAATAAAGCGTTCGTACATTATATGCAAACCCAAACCAGAGAAGTGAAGGTCCAGGCTATTGAACACTGAATCTTTCTAGTGAATTGTGACATAAGCACCTCTCTTGATTCATTCCAAGTGCAGCGTGCAGCATTCTCCACATTTCATCTTCCTTACCTGTATGGGAAGGTTTAACAGTTTTACATGACCTATGTTTCAACAAAAAAGAAGCTTCTGAGAAATAAACAAGTGAAGATCTACAGCACATTGTCTTGTACAAGATAAATTTCATTGAGCTTAGCAGAATTACAGCACTGCAGGGAATATATTCAAACGTACTGCAGGTTATGTTATAAAAGCTGGATTTAAAATTCTTCAGTGATGAAACTGCTCTGCTTAGTGAATAGCAGCTGCTCTAAATTAATCTATATTGATTAAATTTCCTTTTGATTCCCAAAAAAATTGCTTTTAATTTAGAACATCACTATAACATCTCAATTGAAACAATTGCTAGATGAAAGCAACCACATGATGTCAGCAAATATTATCACCTCCCTAAATCACACTTAAATTAGTCTTCCAGAAACCAAAAGGTTATCTCTCCATCACTTTCTCTGGTGGCACCTGAGAGCCTCTGATCTATGTTTCCAAAGCAAAGTCTATTTTCAGTTTTGTCATCTTGGTAACACACAGCCCGCCTAGTCCACTTTTTACATTTTCCATTTGCAACACCCTGGTCTTCTCCGCTTTGCCTTTTTAAGGTTCAAAGGAATGCACAAGATGAGTTGTGCCCATCATAAATAATGAAAAGAATTATTCAGGATACAATCATAGAGCACACTGCAGGTAAATGATGGATGTTTCTGCACACCCTCTGAGCTGGGAATAGGTCTAACACGCTACTGAGCCTGAGCAAGGGCTTCTGAATCTGAACTAATACAGCCAGGCACTCAGCATGCAGGGACTGTTTGCATCTCCAGTCTGAACTGTTGGATAAAATATCTAGTAAAATGACCCTAACAGCAAATGTATTCTATTTTTAGAAGTTGTTTTAGAAACAACTACGACAAAAGGAAAAAGGGTATCAGAAGTAGAAATTATTTTGACTGTACAATAATGAAAAGCTGACAGATAGCTACTTATATATTCAAATACAGCTTAAATTTTGACGGCTTTTAAAAGCTATTTTTGACTTATTATACCTGTCTCATTTTAATAGCACTGCTCATCTGCATAAAACCAACAGGATTTGGCTCCTTGTTTCTTAATCCCCGAGTAGAGTTTTGCAGCAAGATGAGTCTCCGTTGTACCGAGCTGAGACATTTTCATGAAGAAATGCATTATCATGGTTTTATAGTCACATTCATATGCTTTTGTTTACACATAATACAGAATTTTGAAATTAGGAATGTTGACTATTCCTTTTTCACATTGAGATGTTTCTAATGTTTTATTTTCCAGTATCTCGGGTGAGCTGATACATATATTCTAAGTATGCTTTCTATCTTCTATAAAATGAAATAAATAAACAATTAGAATTGCAGAATTCTCTTCTTATTGCTTTGTGCTTTTATTTGTTGGTATTTTGTCATCTATAACTCTGTATATCTGACACCAAACCATGCTTGATGGCTCTTTGAAGCTTTAATTGTCAGCTTCTTCCCCTCCTGTTTTGGTATATTTTTTAAGAGTTCATTTTTCTAGAACAATAACTCCCACTTGCTGAATTTAATATTGTTTTCTAGAAACATAAAATCATTTCCCAGTTACCCTTTTTCAACAATATACAGTGTTATTTTCCTATCATCTGCAATAAAACAGTGAGAGATTACACATAAATAACTATATTAACACTAAACATGTTCATTAAGTGCCTCATTTTGAAAATGTGTTACAGCTGGCCACTTATACTTGGCTGGAAATCAAATAATACAGGACAAGCAGAAAATAAATAGTTGACTCTGATACGATACTTGGATAAACAATTCCAGGCTAATCTATGAACTCTTTGCATGAATGAGATGAGTAATACAAAGTCCTCACTCGCTGAACCCAACCCCGGTTGAACCAAAGCCTCATTCCTGGAGTGTAAGTGAGGTACATAAAAAGTTATGGAAAATGGTAAAGAGGTGGATGTTTAAAATATGGGAATAGCAGCATTTTTAACATGTACTGTGATAGATAGCAGTTCTATATTATAAAATGTTGGCTATCACTTTTTTCTAGCTGAATTTTCTACCTAAAGTCAAGTGCTGACAAGAACTCATTCATTTTAATCCTCCACTGTCACTCGAGCTGTCGGAGCAGCAGTGAAAACAACTCGACGCTCCACACTGTGCCAATTTGTAACTTATCTACCTAAGACTTCACAGCTCAGTGCATTATTTTTGTTTTAAAAATAAGACATCTTTGTAATGGTTTTCCAGTTTGAGAGACTTTTGGTAGAATAACAATGTTTAAAGATGAGGATTAAATTCCAGAGAGCTAGATGGAGAAAAAATATCTAAGGCTACCAAGCCTATGACTGCAGTACTTAGTTTACTAATTTCTGACCTTCTTTACAGGTACAATACCCAATAATCAAGATTGGCAATATAGTTCTTAGATCTTTATTTCAACCAGTACTTTTTCTAGACCCAGTATAATATTTTTTTTCTAATCATTCAGAGAAAAACAGATTCTTTGCTGCTACTCTTTTTTTCAGATTAGAGTGCTGTAGTTCCTTCTTGGCCTAATTATTAGTTAAGTTGAATAATTCATTAATTACTTCTTTTCAGAC
Source organism: Dromococcyx pavoninus (assembly GCA_033558185.1). Lineage (NCBI taxonomy): Eukaryota > Metazoa > Chordata > Aves > Cuculiformes > Neomorphidae > Dromococcyx > Dromococcyx pavoninus. The sequence goes on from JAUMJL010000137.1 coordinate 1,278,671, forward strand.
GAAGGCATAGTTCCAGTATAGGAGTGGAGCTTAAACTCTGAACCTAAAGCATTAGATCCAGGATAATTCTTACAGTTTGGCCTTTATACACTTCATGCTTTCATGTAATTGATGCTTCCATGGATTTATTTACAGCTTTCATGTCTGGCATAATTAGTAAGTCAGGGCCTCATTTTCATTCCTCTTACTCTAATTTTAGTATGAGTTATTTGATTGGCATAAATGGTATTACTTCCTCACATATCAATATTAGATCCTGTATTATTAATATATATATATAAATATTGCAAGGATTATTTAATGCATTAAGGACTTATTTCAGATATGCGCTTCTCATTTGCATGAGAGAAAAATCACTCGCAAAGTGTTTTCAGCATCTCTATTTGGTTTTATTGCTTTAAGGTAAAATGTCTGTTGTGTTTGTGAGTTTATTTCTCTCATTAACATGATCAGTTTGTGTAACGAAAACACCCCAACTCAAAACTGTATTCCTTAATGTGATAAATTCACATCAACGTAAACAATGTCTCATTAGGAACACCTTTTATTAGCTCACTGGAGATATCAAAGCATCTAAATCAATTTCTTAAGCAATTCCACATCACATACTCTTCCAAAGTTTAGTGCTCTCCTGAATTAACACTCTGATAAAACAAAGCTGAGGGGTAAATTCAAACACCACCAATGTTGTGTCTCCAGGGCTATGACATTTTTTTCTGATTGGATTTATTTACTGTATATTTTTAGGTATATAATCAGATAACTGCAGGTCAGATCTGCTGGTTACAACACACAGCTTTATCAATGGTTTGTATAGAAATCATACCCTAAAATCAAACAGGCTTAATCTCTCAGTAATGTTTGTACACAATTATCTTTGTTTTGTTTCACACTCCTAAACAGTTGCACTTCTCTTACATTCAGTAAGTAGACAAGTGATAATTATACGAATTCATAGCCTGATTCTAATCTGACATTTTTCAATTTTACACCAGGTTACATCCCTGAGCTTCCCAGAATTAATTCAAAAGGCCAAAATTAGGATCTTATTGCTTAATCTACATCACTCGCTCTACTCACATGTTCCAAAATTACAGATCTTTATTTTAACTAGACACATTCAAAAATCATCTTCTCTATTTCAGAATGTCTCCATTGTTTTCTTTGTTGTTCAACATTAGTTATGTTGAACATAATTAATGAGCTTTCAGCCTGTTCAGGAGAAGATCCCCTCTGTGATGTCTGTTCTACTAAATTATCCAGTGCCAGGAAATGCTGTCCTTGGTTTGCAAAGGTTCCATCTCTTTTCCTATCAATTTTGGGCTATGAAGATATTCAAGGCCCGTGTCACATCTTTTTTTTCTTTAGTGACAAAGAAGGATGACAAGCAGGTCACACAGCACTGTTTCAGAGATCTGTGTTTATACTTGTCCAATTTCATCCTGGGATTGAGACTTCCAACTCTACATTTTTGGTCTGCACTCTGACACTGTTCTGTCTTCTATTTGCAAGATTCAAACCTTCTCTTTGGTTTAAAAATGAAAAAGTTCCCAGTTTCCTCTCACCAGCACCAATCTAGCATGTCATGAGGGTTATTTTTTCCTCACCTTTGGAGGAAGGCTGAATGACCAGAGATGAAGAAAAGTCATTAATTCTTAAAGGCCAATCACCCTCTGGCAATTCCATCATTTCTTGCTCTTTATTTCTTCTGCCCTCTCTTTTGTGCTGCTTCCTCTCTTGATTTTTTCACCTCCCTTCCTGTTCATTGGTGTGCTTTTATAAAAACCACTCATACAAAAGTTCTGTGGTTTCTGTAAAACACAAAACTATATTTTATGCAGAATAAAATCATAGAAATTATATTATGTAACAGAGCCCTTTAAGTACCTACAGGAAATTGAATTTTCTTGCAGGAAATAAACCAGGAAAGCCTCTTTCACTAACTTTTTTCCTCCTTCCCTCCATACCGAAGACTATGGAATCAAAACCTTGTGTTCCTCTAGAATTCTATCCCAAGAAGAGCAGAAGTGTCACGGGGCAACAGATAGAACAGAACTCGTGGGTGGCTTCAACCTGGAGAAATAAAGAGTGAGAGGGAATCTCAGAACTGTTTGCTGCCTTCTCACAAGGGAGGGGAAACTGCTGCTGATCTCTTCTCTTTTGCAACCTATGATAGGACTGGAGGGAATGGCAGGAAGATGTGCCAGGGGAGGGTAGACTGGATATTAGGAAGAGGCTCTTTTTGCCCTGTGAACCACTATGATCATTCACACACACTGGGAGCAAGCCAAAGCCATTTCTAGGTCAATTATATACTTTATAATGCTCCAGATGATTTCCTGCCCTAATGAAGTACACACAGCCTTGCAGTTACAACACTCAAACAATCCACAAAACACCAACTATAATCTTAAGCAGGCTTTAATACTGGAAGCACATACTAAAGGAAATGACATATTTAACAGAACTCCATTTAACAATTTCCTCTGTTTATTTAATATAAGACAGTTCAAGGGGGCTCCCTAAGTTGATATGTATTTTTATCCTAAGATCTACCAGTGAGTAATGCTCAGTGATGTATGCTTTATTGTTAGTTTGAAAACTTTTTATTGATATTAACATTCTATTGATAAAGTTTTAATCTATCACTCCTAACTCTTGTTTAGCACTGTAAAAACTTCTCAAGTACGTTTTAGATGTTAAATAAGTTTCTGCAATATAAAAAATATTTATTACCAAAATATTTAGTGGTTTTCATTCCCCATTACAAGTTAAAGAATTCAGTCTTTCTAATGGCTACAATATTCAACTCATCCTACATTTTCATAACAATGCATTCATTTCATATCAGCTATCTGATAGACAACATACATTTAAACTATCATAACTGAAAAACACTTCATTTGTGCAACATGCCAGGTGAACAAGAAGAGTTATGAAACCATTATCTAATTGCTATTTATTAAAACTACTGTATCAAGGTACTTCTTTTTTTTCCCCAACAATAAGATACATTGAAATATCGATACTGATATTGTCTTTCATAAAACACTCGACATTTCTTCTGTTATTAAAGAGTAAATTCTGAAACAGGAGGGACTATTAATTATGCATTCATTTTATATCAGACTATGCATTTAACACTATTTTTTTTGTGGAAAAGCAAATACTGGCAGAAAAATAACTCATAAATGACACTAATGAGCACTGGGAGATGGAGTGGAAAGACTTTAAATGCGTCCCATTATTTTGCAGGATAATTAAGAGCACAGCTCTACCATGGCATTTTATTACAGAAATAGATAAGATCCCATCTTATTGCAAGCAGGTGTTGTAATGAAGCAAAGCGAGATCATTTTTATGAGGTTCTTCTGGTCCAAAAAAAGACTGCAAATTTATTTTATGCTACCTTAATTTAAAAAGTAAGCATGCAGATCTTGGGAAACAAAGCAAAATATGCTGTGTAAAACTACTTCCTATGCTGTTGATTCTGGTTATCCCCAGAGAAGAAAGAAAGTAAAAGAACATTTGTTCTCTCACACCTTATGAATACAGTTTAGTTTCTCATAAATGTTTGGTTTAGGCAACTCTTATCAAACAGAACTAACCATACACAAATGGCATCAGAGTTTTAATACAAGCTAAACAACACATCAGTTTATTTAAAGCAAAAATAAGGTTTCTGCTATCTAGATTCATTATGAAGCTTTAAGACTTCATAAACATTGCCACTAAACTTTTGTAACATATCTGTCATGGTTTTATGGTATTTTTCATTGGCACTTACCATCAAGTGCTATGAAATACAGAAACCTTATACTGCAATCTACAAATGATCCAGCTCTATACTGAGTGATGCAATATTTACAGTGGTGTAATTGCAAGAAAATTCTGGGCTAATATTCACTGATTAAAAACTTCAAGAATATAAATAGGATTCACAGGGAAGAAAACTATAATGTTAGATCATCTCAGACACAAGCTGTGATTCTCTCATATATCATTGTAGAAAACATAGTGAAACTGAGAAGCTGGATTTTTGGATGGCAGGTCTTTTTATTTTAAGATTTTATTTTAAGATGAAGATAAAAAGACAATTACGGTTAAAATATATAGATATGAAAAATTGCAACTTCTGTCTTTCAAATGCAATACCTGGGAGAAAGTTGTCCATGAAAATGAAAGCATCCTGTAAAATTTGGACATGTACTATATCCTGTGGAAGTCTGCTAGAGGCTGATGGTAAGATTTTGACTATATTTCTAACATTTTTTTAGATGGGAAAAACCCCACTAAGATGGCCACCTCAAAGGTAAGAATAAATTCATCAAAAACAGAAGGGTTTTGCAGATGAAAAAGAAGGAACACAGCAAATGAGACTTACTATCCAAGAAACACTTTACAGAGAATTTCACTGCACCAGTAACCAGGTGGTGGATGTATCCCATAAGAAACTGGGATGTCCCATCCCCTTGGTCCAGTTCTGACACAGCAAACCTTGGCTTCCACATTGTGGCACTGGGCTTTCTCTGGGATCATAACATTGGTGAGATCAAGGGTATCAGTTTTGAAACCACCTTTCAGATAGTACCTGTAAGTGTATCACCTCTGAGTTCCAGTTATCATCAGACACAACTTTGAAATTTCCTTGCTTAAGAAGGTACTGAAAACTAAAAATCCATTGCACAAATATTTTTGGGGGAGACAGGAGTGCAAGAGTGTGGTTTTGAAAGTAGGCAAAGTAGTTTTGTTCTAATATTGAACAAAACCTAATAGAATGACATTGTAGAGGTTGTCTATTTATGCACTTCACTAAAGCTTGTTTTCAGATATAAAACATAAATAGCATTCACTGTCCAAGTAACTTAAATCTTCGTGGCTTCTAAAATTGCATCTACATGTGAAAATAAGAACAATTATATGCAATCACAGTACCTTTCCATTGTAATCAGAGGACAAATTTGCTGTTTTCGCTAAGTGTCCAGAGAATTCTCCACATCTTTTAAAAATAAGAGGTATTCTTGTGCCCCACAGAGATGCCAGACCTCATCCTTCCCAGGCAACCATGGTCATCCCTTAGAATATACTAATGTTTCCAGGTCATTCTTCATAGCTTCACACAAACAAGACACCGAGCAATGCTCATAATTTATGCCAACAGTTTTGGCTAGAATTATAGAGAAAACCAAATCTGATCCAGGTTCTGTGGAAGAAAACCATTTCGTATGCTGATGGTGGCAACAATTTCACAAATCGTTTTGACAAAGCAGAACCTGTATTTATTGTCATTTTATATTCCTTGTAGTTTTCACTTCCACCACTGTATTCTCCATGGTCAGTAACTATTGATAGACAGTGAGAACGATCGTGTAGGGTACTGATATCAGATGATAACTACAAAAATAGCTAGATATCAAACTCCAGAAAACTTTCTGAGTTTGGGAAGCACAAATACATAGGCTCATGATAGTTCCCTCTTCTTCTATTTTCCTTTATCCACTGGAGTTTGAGATTTGTTACACTTAAAATCTAAGGCAGTTAGGTGGTGAGATGAAAAAAGGAGTGAGATACAGAATGAAAGAAGTGTGAAAATTGGAATTTAAAGCATAACTAATGTCATTTGACTGATTTTACTGCAAACCTACCAAGAGGGGAAAAAAAAAAAAGAATAAAGTTCTGCAGTATATAAGAAACAGCTTCTTGAGATGATCTTGATATTCTACCTCCTTGCATGGTAAATGCTATATATTTGAAAGAGCTTGAAATTAATCATCTTTATATAGAGATTAAAGTGATAAAGCTTGATAATCTGCAACTTCTTTCACTGCTTCTTTTAGTTAGGGGAATCTGTACTTCTACTACAAAGGATGCAGAGATGGGGGAAAACTCCAGTGGAACTACCAACATCGAACGCTCACCCTTTCACCTTGCACTTCAAATAAATATTACGGGGCCATATTTGCTTACTTCTTTCTCTTTCATCCCCTGTGAATTTTTGTTTCTGATGGTCAGCCTAGTTTTCACTAAGGCTTTACAGGAAAAATTGTCAGTGCACATTCTGAATGCACACTGCCCTGAATGGGGACAGAAAGTTTCAAATATTTTGTTAAGTAAGAAAAAAGGACCTTCAAGATCATCAATTCCAACTTGACCGTGGCAAATCGATCCAGCCCGTCCAGACCCCTCTGCAGAGCCTTCTTTTCCTCTTCCTGACTAGCAAAGCATTCCATCTTGATAAATTCATGTTTTTTGAAAAATAAGCTTATGGGTTTTTTAAATTAATAGTTCCTGACGAGCTCTTGTTTTCAGCTGTTTAGTGCTTGCAGCTTCTCACACCATAAGGAGTTTTACCTATTGAAACAGTGAAAAAACGGGACTAAAGGCCTTAATTCTGCTTTGACACTCACTAAATAAAATTTAAATAGGAAATATTTCTTGTTATGATAAATTTTTTAACATGCTGCTGCTGCACAAACAGTTGCTGTGTGAATATGTGTATCTAACATCTCTTAGTCTTTGGGTTAGCTTTGGAGAACCTTGCACACTTAATTGTTATTATAACTTTAAGATGCCATATCGCTTAAAAGTTGAAACTATAATAACTGAGGAGAAATTCCTTTATTTGCCATTAATGTTTTGCTTCACACACTGTTGCACACTGTCTTCTTTCTGTATCCATTAAACCTCTTGTGAGCCACAGAGAAACTATCAGTTTTTGTCTATGGGGAATAAAATAGTCTAAAATTTCACAGTTATTAAATTACTCCATATCCTGTGTGGTCATTCATTCTTAAAGTAATAGCAATAATGACTTTATACCGATAAACATCTAATGATGGCCTGAATTAGAAGAGTATCCAAATTATTCAGCTTTGATAGTACAGTAAATTTGCTGGAATGTATTAACTATTTAAAGCATCTAAACATGATATGGAACTGACTGGATTTCCACAGTTCCTCCTTTTTTATGCATATTGCTTGCAGTAACACAAGTGTACTGAATTTTCTAATCTTTCTACAGGAAGAATATTAGGGTTCTGGATTAGCCAGGTTTGTGTAAATTACAGAGAATGATTTGCTACCTAAATTGCACATAACTTGTTTAACTGCCAAACTGTTTAACCCTCATTTTTCTTATGGATAATTTGCACTCTTCCAGCTCCTCTGTGATAATGTCAAAACACACTGAAGTGGGAATTCAGGATGGGTGTGATTCAAAATACTGAAATGTTAAAAATGTATTGCAAATATAAACATGCACATTACACACAAGGAACACAAGATTGTAAACAACAGTGGTTCACTTGTACTGCAGTATATATTGTTTATTCAAATAAAAAATACATACTACAGAACCTTGAAGAAATCAAACAGCCAAAATTGACTCCCAGTAACTGCTCACAGTTACTCAATATTAAGGCCCTACCCATTAACAGGTTTCTCTCAGCTGTGGCTCATTTCAAGCTTCTTTTTCTCCACATCCTCCTTCCATATCAATGACATTATTCCAGCTGATTTATGCACTGAGGAGACACACTTCATCAGGTTAGATTAATTCACTAGCTCCTAGGTGCTATTCCAGGCAGATTCTGGCTCTGTGCATACCAGCTCACCAGCTAAGGTTAGCATCTGACACGACGGAGATTAAGCTTCTGTACCTCAGCACACATTTGATTCGACGCTTGGAAGAAGCAAAAAGACACACAGACCAAGCCATAAAACCCCAGCTACTAAACTCACATAATCAAATCAGTTTTCTTTGTTTTAAGTTTGATAAGAATTAAAAGTTCTAGCCTTTATGAATAGGGAGGGAGGGAATGAAGGGAGTAAAAAAATTTCTGAAATCATCAATCACAACAAAGTAATACAGCTCTCAAGAGCCTGTTGGTTCATAAAGATGTAATATTTCATTAAGCAGATGTAGCAAACCAATAATCCAGTATGATATTAAAGAAGTGTAAACCTTTTGTTCACTACTATCCATAGTGCTTTCCAGATTGCACAGCTCCCTAAAAAACAGAATTAACTTTTTTTAAAGGAAACCTGATTTCAATATTGAGTCCTCAATAAGGTAATGTAAAGTTACAATGAAGACTCACAAAGACATTAGAATTACTGTGCAATCACCATACTCAACAGTTTTAAATGACTTCTTTCTCTATAAGGTCTTCAGGATCTCTTTCAAGCTTCTTAAATGAAAACAATATGATAGAAACAGTCTACCACTAATCAGAATACCTGACTCAGTAACTCTACAGATAGCTTTAGTAGAGACATATTTTTACCAATCTCTAAAAGCTTTCAGAAATCTTCCCCAACAATGGTAATGGAAATGAATGATCAATACTAGCATCTGTTTCCCCAGTATTTATCCAATATTAGAAGAGCGATGTGATCAGTTTCTGCTTCTAATTGAAATGATCTTGCTCATTTATGTGCTCAAAATAAGTTTTTACCCTGATTATGCATTAATTTTCTCTATAGTTGGCATAGTTCTTGATGTTCAAAAATGGAAAATATGTTCTTTAATACATTTCAGCTGTTCCTAGTCAAGTTTGTAGGATATGTATGAGCGCTACTAATGAGTTAAAAGAAATGTTTGTGACAAAAACCAGCAGGAATATGCTTTAAATCACTCAATTTCATTCTTTTCCTTGTCACAAGGGTGACTTTCTGGAAATGTTATAAGCAAATTTGTATTTTATTATAACACGAATAGAACCTCCTGACATAGTTCAATATTTCTAATATCTTTGACCTCTGTTCTTATATTTAGATTTCAGTAGATGAACATCTTTGAGGTTAATGGATTTCGAAAATAAAATGCTAAAATTGAAATTTGGACTAATTCAAGTTATTAATTCTCCACTGAATTCCTCCATCTTTATATATATTCAAGAGCAGTGCCGCTCTATACAGGTAAGGCCCACATCACACCAGTCCAAGGCTCTCAAGTCAACAGTTAAGTCTACACAAAATCTCCCCACTTCAGTTTCATTCTGTGCCAGTCCCATGTGTGTGTATTTTATAGTGCCTTTTCCCACTTTGTCCTAATGATTCTTATTTTCAAGAACAGGGGGTTCCTTTCCTTGTTATCTTTAGGAAATCTGCTCAGTATCAGATTCTTTGTGATTGCCATGATTATGTGCAAAGCTCATTTTCCAGTTTGTTTCCTTAATAAGCAGCACTGTTTGAGTCTTCTCCTGCATATTCAGTATTTCTCCACGTTGCCAGGAGTGGGAGGGGCTTTGCTTGCAATTGCTGCTTTTCTCTGTATAGACCTTACAGCAGTCTGTGCTGCTCCAGAGTAGCAAGGATGGTTTCACTATGACCCATTCCAATTAACCATTAAAAACTGAACATGAACAAGAAAATGGAAATCTTTGCAGTATTTGCTAGTTAGATCATAATCTTTTACTCTGTGCTTTATTATTTTCTTTTTCCTGGCCCTCACACAGAACCTTAGGAAAAGGGCATTTATTTCATTACAGATTTTAATAAATTTTGTAGAAACCAGGGCTTGCCAGAAAGGTAACAGGCTTAATAGGATTGGTCTAGATGATAACTGAGGTGAATTTAGCCACAACTAAAAGCAACTGAAGGATGCTTAAGAAAACAGTTTTAATAAAACCAGTTTTAAACTCTGCATTTTTTTGGTGAATTCTTTAAGACAGAGCGTTTGGAAGATAAAGTCTTCTATGATCTCCTACAGGGAATAGTTTCATGCAAAGCTGCCTAGTGGTTTGTGAAGTATATAAATAAGGTGACAAGTTACAGCTAAATTTGAGAAAAAATGGCAACTTAAGCTTAATGCTTTAAACCTCATTACTTACAATATTCTTTTATGATACATCTACAGCTGAGATCAATGGAAATTGGAAGTTCCTGCATTATAAAAGAGAAATTGCTCTCGATATAAAAATTTTTCACTAAAATCTCCCTCAACTGGAGTGTGTATCCTTCCCAACTGTTTTGCCAGAGAATTTACGACACTCTAGTTGAGCTATGATTATTGTCATTTTTGCAGACAAGTATTTGTATTAAGAATAAAAAAGACAAGTTAACACTCTTCTGTGAGTGTTTTTCCATAACTCTATGCATTATTTAATAGTTCCAATTATATGAAAAAATAAGACAATTTGAGGGTATTCTTAAAATGGCAGATGATTCAATCTGACAATTTGCATGAAGAGTGTCTACACTCTTGTACAATATACATGAAAATTACATTATATATGGACTTTTAACAGAGAAGTCAGTGAAAACTTAAATGCTGCAGTACCAGAGCCTGGAGTTCAGATCACTTCTCCCATTTCTAACAGACTGGTAGATGATGACACTGGGTCAACTCATATTTTTATAAGTGCTAAAGAAGAGGATTATTACTGTGTCTGAGCACTGCATACAAACATTTTTATAAATTAAAACCTCTCCACGTATAAAGTGTTTGTCAGTTTTTACTGCTTGACAGCACAAGATTCTTTTTGGGATTTGCTAAATGGATTTTCTCACCTTTTCTGTTCCTAAAATAAACTGCTCTTTACACCTACTACACGCTTTTCACTTTTCTTGAATACTTCCACACACTGCCCATGCCTGCTGTCTTGTCCACTAGCCTGTAAGTCAAGCCCTTTTCTCCACTGTATTTAGTCACTGAGATGAAGAGCAGAATTTTATCAGATGATACAGCAGTCATTACCGGTATTTCACCAAGTAAGATGCATCACCAGCCTTCACAGTTTGTAATCCCCTGGATTACATTATTGACTTGATGATTTAAGACCCAAGGTGTGATGCCTGAAGAAACAGAAATGATACCACTTTACTGCACTGCAAACTTAGAAATTGGGAAGTACTATTAAACAAAAACAAACAACCCCCCCAATTTCTCAATTTATCTACACTAGGACAAAGATTGAAACTAAATCCAAATTTTTTTATTATTATTTTATTTCTTACAAATATAAGAACTTCCAAATTGGTTTACAGGTAGCTATGAGCTATATTGGATCATTCTTACCTCCTACCTTCCTCTCTCGGTACTGAGCTATTTTTACGTAGTACAGAATGTGAATTTTAACCTTGTCTCTAACAAATAAGTATTAGATAAATATGGGTAATATCCTCAATTTGTGTGAAGTCTTAGTTAAAAGAGAGACAATAAAATAATGATAGGTCAGGAAGCAGACACTGAAGCAGGAAAAGAAGACATGAGGAAGTGAAAACTTCTTAAACTAAGTTTTGTTGCCAAAGACAATGTACAGTGAAACTAGGCTCGGGGAGAATTTCACCTATGGCTCAGCCCAGATTCTAGATCAGTACTGTAACGAGAGATTTAAACCAGCCTACTTGAAATCTGATTCACAAACCGTTCTACAGCATTTAATCAAGGAGTATGTTTAACTTCCTCTAGAAAACAGGGGTTTCACATTCGTTTGTCATATTCTTCGCTCTATTCTTTTTTGTAACGAATAGGGCAAGGCTTAGAAAGGTGAATCGTTATATTTCAAATCTTCTATGCAATTCCTGAAATTTTCTCCAAAGTCTTTGTCAGTTTTTTCTGCATGTCCCTGTGAAATGTCATGGTCAACTCCATTCACTACAAATAGAGATTACCTACACTTGTCTTTTAACACCTTCTACCTTTTCACGTAAGATGCTTCTTAAACAATGAGAGCTGCAGAAAATGGGGCAACTTGCTGTACAGAAAAAAAAAAGGCGTATTTGTGCTCATCCTTAAGTACTGGTCTTCTGTGTTTTGCTGAGATTTTGGGCCTAAGAGCCCAAGAAACAATAACTCAGCACAATATTTCTTGCCTATCGCCATGGAATAATAATTATCATCATCATCCCTATCTTGTTCCGTCTTTATTGCCTAGGATTTAGTTAATGTTTGTTTCACCTCAGCATTTAGTGAGTGTTTTCACAGTTGTATTATAATTAGTTGGCAACTGGTAAGTATAAAAACACTTTATTGTATATGTAAAGTTAGAATAGCTTTTTCTCACTAGGCATTTATTAACACTAGATTTTATCTGCCATTTTCTTGATCAGTTGGTTTGTTTACATTTCTTAATTAAAACTTCTCATTCAACCACTGCCTTTACCATTCTTCATTTAAAGATATAAACTATTTTCAGTCAAAATATTAGCTGGAATTTCAAAGGGAAGAGTCTATTCAAATCAAAACAACACAAAAGTTTTAAGGCAAGCTGAATTTTTCAAATTACTTCTGAGTTGCAATAGTCACCTTATTAAATCTCACGTTAAGAGCTCAATTTCAGTAAATCTATTTTTTTATAATTAAAAGCAGTAGTAGCTCTAATGGAAACTAATTTGAATTTCTAAAAATAACCGTTTCCATGAAATGACTATCAATCAACCAATCCCTTTGAGATAAGAGCCCTAGTTTGTCCTGATAGCATCAATGGTTATATGGTATCCTCAGTTGACTGACTTTGTTTCCTACAAAAATGGACTTTCTTAAAGAGCAGCTGACCAATTATGGAAAAAAATCTTTTAAAGCCATTATGTTCAGTATATTGGTATGTTCAAAACACACTATGCTCAAATAGTGATTCTCACTAGCACTGAATTTCATTCATAAGCATATTTACACAAAGGCATAAAAAATTAACAGAATGATCTGTCTTCAATTCTTACTATTAAATTCATATCTTCTGTTTTGAAAGATAAAAAAATTTGATTTCTAGAAAAATTTTAAAATTGAACATTTATAAATAAATTTGGAATTTACTCAAAAACTGAACTCTGTACCTACCTTAACAGATTAATTTGATCTTCCTGTCACCTGCTCTTATGGAACAAAAGAAAGTTGTCTCATTTTACTTAGATACCAATTTTTAATTTCCACAGAAGTACCTATAGGTCACAAATGGCCAATCTGGTGACGAGAGCATTGGAAGCAGTCCTCAGAAAGAACTTAACCAAGATAAAAACCTTGCAGGACGTATCACGTATGTTATTATAAATCACTCTTCCGTTAAGAGTAGTGAAAGGGCATTTGCCAGGGTTTTAGCTGCGCAGTTACAAGTGCAGGCCTGCTGTTGGTATCTGTTGCTGTAAATGAAATGTACCATACTAACATCTGAAAATTTAAGGAAATGGGGGTCTGTCTTTCAGCTGTCTTTTGGACCTGGACATTAAACACCTGCTAGAAGTAAGTGACATTCACCCTACTGTCTTCATTTTACTTGTTGAGTTTCAGTAGAGGGGATGGAGTTTGACTCTCTGGGGCAAAAGGGACTGACCTCAGTGAGTAATCTGGTATTTGAGAGCATGATTTACACAGTGGTGCTCAAAGCAAAGCACAATAGTGACTTCATACACAAATGGACTAAGAAAAGCTTAGAAAAGAGTCATATCCAAAGTATAAAACTGAGGATTTCACTTCATAGGTGGCTACTGGTTTAGGTGAGAGTCTGACTGCAGGGATGGAGCCCAGGAGTCGGTGTGCAGCCAACAGCCAGGAGAGGGACAGCAGGGTGACCCCTGAAGGGAACATCATTTTGAAATCGAGGTGAGGTTATGGAGTTGCACGGTGATATCAATGATTTTGTGCCAGTTTCTAAAGCATTTTGTCGTTAAAAGACTTCTCAGTTACATTAAGCGTCCTCATAATGCAAACCTCTGTCCCTAGAAGACGTTTGGCGTGCTTAATTGTGTGTCAAATACATGTCTGTATCAGAGGGAACTCTGCTAAGCAATGGTAAATCAGAGATGTGATCTACCCTCTGTCCAAGTGTATGAGGTTAGCTCTGAGATCATTACCTTCTTAAATTCAACTTTTGGATGTGAATTTTGATCAATCTAAATAAATTTTGTCTGAATTTCTTAGAAGTAAAAACCATTCACATAATCACAATGGAGGATAAACAGATAGAAATTGAAAGTTTTACATTAACACTGTAATCCCAACAGTTTTTAAAGTTTCTTAATACTGGAGTCAGTCCACTCAATCCTTCTGTAAACGTATAGTAACTATGTGTTGGTTCAGACAAGACTATTATGTTTCAAATGCACAGTATTTATTCTAATCAACATCAGCAGCCACACATTATTGAAGTGTTCCAGAGTTAAACTGAATGAATTTGCTTAAAGTAGCTTTTCCAAACAAAATATGGTTAAAATGAATATTTGGCTTTGGGCTTTCTGTTTGGAAGACTGCCAGAGACGCTAAAAAGGATGGCAGAATTTTCCATTTCATTTCCTTACCTCTAAACAGTATTTGAGGCCAGCTCCAAAATAAGGCATGAGATTTTGAGGGAAAGTAATTTACTTTTATTTTTTAATTATGTTAAATCAAGGGCATACCTAATATTTAAGGTTTTCAAATAGTAGGGTCATTGAGTAACTTAATTACAGGACAGGACTGCTGAGGACATCCTTGACTGAGAACAGACATGTTTGCCATGAGAAAAAGGTTGTAACTATATAAGAAGTAATAGCTCAAATGGAATAAACCCCAAAACAATGCAGTTCAAGTGAAAGCTCTTGAAGGCTGACTATTAGCAAGATTCCACAAAAGTACAAAACCACAGGGGTCATTTTCAAGATCCCACCATAAATATCCTGAAATCTCTGGAAAGCCTAACTGGATCAGGCCTCTAATGTACAGTACTTTATTTCTGTAAAGAAAGACTATTTCTTCTGGTTGAGAATGTTTTATCTGATTTAGACTAAGTTGTCTTTCAAATGCGTCACTGCATTCCTAATTTCTCACTTGACCCTGGAAAACTTAAAAACGTTCCTCTCCCCACACACAGCTGCTCTGCAGCTCTTGTTTTCTGCATATAGAGAAAACTATGTGTTCCAGAGATACCAGAACAATACAGAAAATCTACACAGATTAAAAGCCAAATGAAGACCATAAGTAATGCACATAACACTAAGTGTTATCTACCCTGTTCTTGGATCTTGTAAGACCTGCTTCTGCATTTTGCATACAAATGTATATTAGCCAGTTTTACAGGATAAATTGGCATATATTCCTGATGGCTTCTTTAAGAGCACTATCAAATTCAAACTTGTTTTAACAAGATTCAGTTTGAGAAAAAGCAAAAGCATGAAAGAAAAACCTGGTTCCTTGCAGTTATATTTATTAGAACCACTTCCTAACCGTGATGACTAAATGCCTCATGCGATTACTTTACATAATGGTAATAAGATTTTAGTAATAATATTAATTTACTCATGTTAGGTAACACATACCTTTGGTTCCACAATACTCAGGTAGTATCGGATATTAGGTATTAAATCTGGATAAATTTTAATATAATAGTAATATTAGCTATTACTCTCATGCACAGAACAAACTTTGGTTCATTCTGAGTCTCTGCTGCCCATGAAAAGATACCAGCTCTCATTTGAAGAAAAATCTTCAGAAATAATTTGATATCTGATGCTACCCAGTCAACATCTATGAAAGGATAGAGAATCCAAAAGTTTTATTTCTAAGGCAAGTTTACTCAAAGAGTAGAACAAAAAATGTCATCTTGGTGGTGCTCACCTTAATTCTTATCCGTCAGGAGAACTACCTCACATTCTCTCACTGTCTTTTCCAAAAGACACAATAAATGAAAAATGGCAGAGAAAGTGAAAGGAAATTTGTCTTCATTTTATGTGCACTGTATACTGGTGGCTGGATGATATCCTAAAAGATATCATCAGTAGGCAACCTTCAACAGACTCCAGAGGGCTTCACTGACTACCTGTTCAATTCTCATGCATGTGTAAAACACCTACGGTATAGGGTAGCTCAGTTGGGTAAAATAAAGTAAATATATTGATGCTGAAGATGAAAGGTTTGGCATGAGACAAAAGTCTGAAAAGAAAAGAACTCATCCCTGATAAAGACAGTTTACATGCTGTTACACTTGATGTACTCCCTTGACCTGCTGGTCACCCTTCTGGTGCAGTCCAGGATGCAGTTGGCTTTCCAGGCTGAAAGCACTTATTACCAAGCTCATGTTGAGTTCCTCAACAACCAACACCCCCAAATCGTTCTCCTCAGGTCTGTTCTCAACCCACTCTCTGCCCAACCTGGATTTCCCCGACCCAGGTGCACTTGGCCTTGATAAAATTCACAAGGTTGTCAGAGGCCCACCTCTCAAGCCTATCAAGATCCTTCTGCATGGCATTCATTGATTGTTCCTATGTCCATCTTTCCCTTCTCTGGATTTTCAAACCTATGGTTTTTTGTTGCACTTTTTTGCAAGTATTCATACAACCCAGTAGTGAATCTCATACACAGTGCCAAATAGTCATACTAAACATCAAAAAAAGATCTCTCCAGGATAGTACAAAGGGCCATTTCTTCCTCTGTAATAATAAATCATTCACCTGCAGGGAATATTTCCTCATACAAACAAAGCTGTTGACTGAAAAGCATGAGTAAATATGCATTTCTCATGGGTAACATCTTAGATGTCTTTTCCCTGTCCTCTGACTTGGAATAGTAAGAACTCCATGTACTTCAACAAAGATGAAATGAGACTATTTCAAGGAGATAATTAGCTGCCCTGTATTACTTTTGCGAGATCATTAGAGACCTTTAATATACTCCAGAACAAAAATGCAGCAGATTCTCTCTAAGGAAAACCCACATTGTTCTTAAATAGTAGAATATCTCATCCAGTTTTTTGCAGCATTTAGGTGGATGCATACAACATGGAGCTTTGCAGCTAGAAGCTTGGTGAATTTTCATGATCCAGACTCGTGTGTGATTAACCACTGTTAGACAAGGACAGCTTCCAGATCATTTACTCACTTCACATTTAAATAAAATGTGAGTTATAACCAAGCATAAATTGAACTTATTCCATAAAACACGAAAATTAAGAAGACCTCTTGGAGATGTAGATCTCAATAAACAACTGCAAATGTATACTTACAGAGTATTATTTATTGGGTTCAGAGAATCTTTTACTGTAAGTAAAATGCTACGTAAGAAATACAGACAGCTAGAAGATTTAGTAAGTCTCTGGACTCTCATCTTTCAGAGTCTAGAACTTCTTGGTAAGAACACCATTCTTCTTGCTTGCAGGGACAAAGATATTTTACTTTCCCTCTAAATAAGGTAGTTTAAGGTAGAAACAGATGGGGAAAAAATGGGGGGAGAAAGAACTGCTAAACAGAGAAACTACAACATCTATAAAAGTTGGAAGGAATCAATGGGATAACTCAAAAACCTATCAAGGAAGAGGAAAGCCACCAAAGAGAAAGTTGTCCTATAGGGATTCACATCACACAGTCATAAGAGACAAATTATACAGAAAAGGATCTGTTCTATTCTTTGATGACTGTACATGATGGTATATGTATGCTCCCTTCTTCACCTGCTTCTGAAATGGATCGTTTTCTTTATATGAAACTTTAGTAGAGAAACATCAGGTTATATATTCTTGTATAACAAGATTTACTAATCATTCTAAAGAAAATTGCTGTTGATTCTCATGACTTTTTTCAATTTTCATTGAATGCATAAATTAAATCAAGATATTTGATTAGAAAGAAAAATATTAATTTAGCATCAACTCATCCATGCAGAAAACACAGCTGGAATTCGGTTTACTTCTTTGGAGAAAGTAGTCTGGCAAGTTCAAAACTAGAAAAGACTTAGGAATTTAAAATGGAAAAAGGTGACATTATAACCACCAATGTTGAATGCCTCCTATGTGTTTGTAGATCTTCATTTGTTTATGACCTGGAGATGAAAGCTTGTGATGTTTCTAACTTGCAGTGAATGATCAAACAAGTCTAAGAGGTCGAGGGTGGGATTTAGAAGGGAAAAGAGAGAGATTAAGTAGCTCTTCTTTTCCACTCACTTTTTTAGCTTCTATCACCATTCAGCCTCATAGATACAGGAAAGAAAAGTAGTATTTTTCTGAAAAATTCTCACAATTGCTGATGAAGCTGAAAGGCTGAATATTAATACCATCCTCTCTGTATTACTGATCTCTAAATGCTTATAGCTTTGACTTCTGGTTCTAAGCTAGGGAAAAAGTGAAAAAAACACCAACCAACAACAAAAAAAGAAACAAAGAAGCATTTTACTCCTTTCTGTTTTAATGAGGCATCCCTAGCTTACATTCCCAGAATCTTTCTAGAGCCCTCTTTTTGGTCCTTAGCAGATTTGCCAGCTTAATCCTTTATAGTGCCTTAGAGAAGTTATTACCTTGTTTATTTCAGGAAAAACTCAAAAACTCCACAAGGTACCACTTTCACCTGATCCTAAATTACTAAGAATGAATGAAGCACAACAAAAATAAACAGCTCTGTTTTAGGGGTCATCTCAGGCCATGGTACATAAGCCTCATCATTCAATAGACTCCATTAAAAATATTAAATTAAAGCCAACAGGCTTTGCCTCCTGCCCCATCCCTCCCCCAGTTGCTCATTACCAGTGCTTTCTGGAAACACAAAGTTAGATTTGGCTCATCTCCCATTGCTGGTAATAAGGCCCTCTGTAGTTGTGTTGACATCATTAAACAGCTATTGAAAAATATCAGAAAATAAGATTTAGGAAAATATAATGAATTATGAAGAAATTAAGAGTAAAATGAGCATAAGATAAATTTTGATAACATTTCAGGAACTGATCTTATATGGTCACTGACAATAACAGAAGACAAAATTGTAAAAACTGCTGAGGGCATTTCTAGTGCTGTATCGATGCCGAATCAATAAGGGATGTAAGCCAACTTTTCTTATCTGGGCTGACTAACAATGAAGAAAATCACGTGACCAGCTGTGAAAGCAAACAAAAAAAAGGGCCAAACACAGGGACTGGCATTTTTATAATGAGATCCCACCAATGAGTGTAATTAAAAAGAGCATACGAAAGTTTGCCTTTACAGTTTTAAAAATTGTCTTTGAGCATTGTTTTAAAAAGTAATTAAACTTGTACTTCTCACTATTTAACTGATGGCCTTTAAAATACGTAACTCATTTCTTGGCAAAAATTATTATATACAGCACTGTAGACATAAATTAACCTTTCACAGTTTGGATGATATACTTCTATTTTTTTTACCAATTACTTGCAAAAGGTTTTATAATTAACATGTTTTTCATGATTATCTAGTGAATAATACCATTGTGTTATTTTGAATGGAAAATTAAACTTTTGACAGTAGTCTGGAAAACATCTCCATGAAAAGAGTGGACATATATTGAAAACATTTCCTGATCATCTCCATGAAAATTGGTAGAAAGAGGAAGAAAGTAGTGTCTAGAAGCCAAAAGAAAAAACCATTACTTATTATTTGAGCAGTGTTCTTAAGTTTCTTGAATTTACTTTTTATCTTAGCTGCTCTGTTGCCAGTTATTTTTGAAGGGACTTTTTTTCATGGCATCACTAACATCACGCTGTTTCACCTACACCTATGAAAACTAACAAGTTGTAGAAGTTGTAAAACATATTTTCTTATTTTTTTACATGCAAATCGAAAGCCTGTCCTTTCTCAGCTCCATAACCTTTGCAAGTAGCTCAAGACTTCTAAACACCGAATATTTCTGTCCCTAGAGATGATCTGATCCCTCCGATCCATTTCAAGACGACTCCGACTGATCCGCGCGGCCTTCGTTCATACAACCAAAGCAAGTACATTACACCAAGAGTACTTACTTTTTATTATCCTATCCATAAATCTGATGTAAAACTCACTAAGGATAGCAGAGAGTTGGTTCTCAGTGGAGAATTGTGTCAGAATCCCAAGGTCACTACCCAGCTCTCCCAAGTGTGATAACACGGTGCATTTCCAGCACAGTAAATGGACTTGCTCACCCTTTAGTTTTAAGAAATATTTTTTCTTAAGCTAGTGATACATTTCAGCTGTTTAAAGCCTAATAAAAATACAGCACAAGTCATTTATTATCTGTCACTTCCACACAAGTAATTCTCATAAAAAGTCAACTTTAAAATACTCTGCAAGAGAATTTTTTCAGACTTGACAGTCTTATTATTTTAAAATTTAAATGACATATTCAGAGAAATTCAATGCTGAATACCTTGGATCAAAGGCAGTAGCGCAATGGAAGTAAAATTCAGTGATTAAAAAAACCCCAACAGAAAATAAAGTCCAGCTGTCAATACTTTTCAATAGAGACTTACATCAAGCCACTTTAAACTCCTCTCATAATTCTTCAAGCACTCTGTTATAAAACAGATCAAAATGTATTCACAGTCAAGTCTCCTTTTTCTTATAAAATTTGATATGTGTCTGTTGAATGAGTTTCAAAAATTACTTACATAAAGTACTCCACAACTGTGAGAGTACAAAGTAGAAAAGCAATGTAGAACACACTAAAACTACTAACTGCTACCCAGGTGGGTCATCTCCTTAGCCATGAATTTAATTTCCTTGATAGAATAGGAAACATTTTGTTGGAAAGTAACTTTAGATGAGCATGAACCAAAATGAGTTGGCAGATCATTTCTCACGGCCTTTACCAGACTATAAATTGCTTTGGATAAACTGATCTGGATTGTGTGGTGGTGAACACAAAAAAAATTCCAGACCACACTGTGGGGTTCATCTGATTTCCCAAACTGATTTAGAGGGAAGGTTCTAGTAAGAGATTTTTGAGGCCTAAGAGAATGTTTCATGGCTTTGACTGAGCAGTTCCTCCAATCACAATTCCAGGAACAAACTGGATTTGTGTGATGATTTTTAAATGGAAACAGGGAGAATCTGCAGAAAACAAGAAAGAACTGTTTTGTTATTTAGTAAACCAATCAAACTGGCTCACTACAAACCACAGAGACCAGCTTAACTTACTTCTATGGACTGAACTGAGTTGGGGAATGACACCAGTTGATATTTCTAGCACAACTCCAGATCTAGGGTGCAGATCTGCAGCAGATTTGCAACTGTCATATACCAAAGAAACAGGGAATAAGGATTTTCTGAATTTATCTGAGACATCTCTATGGTACCACAGAGGAATGGTTTGCGAATGAGCATATTTTTAAATAATGAGGGAGTTACTCTTATTTACACAAGAATTATCTATCTCATTCTATGCCCACCCTAATGGTCATGGCAGTAAAAGCATATCCTAAAATATTCCTTCCATCTCTGTATGCTTCTTTAAATCAGAGGATTCTTTAGCATGATCCATATATCCTCTGATAATGAAGTCAGCCATAGATTTTAGATAGCGAGGCCTGATGGGACAAGTTTCATCATTTCAGTGTACTGTTTATTTGTCCTGAAAAATGATGCCACAAGGTACTGCACCTGCTCCTTGCACTTTGATAAAGTGCTTTGCATTGCATGTGTAGGCAGAAATATTACTGTTTGTTAGCAAGAAAATGGGAGGAGGCGTGCAAGATGTTCAACTAACAGTGTCTTCTGTGGGAAATCTCAGTATCTTCAAAAGTGCAGTGTATTTGTTGTATCAAAAATACATATTTAAGCAGGTGATCTTTCTGGGCTTCAATTCAAAAAACTTCTTCAAATAAGTTAGTAGGTATTTCTGCCAATACAATGTAAGACAAACGAGATGGAAAGTTACCCCTACTGGAGCCCTGAAATCAATTTTCATTTCCATTTTGGCAAAAGAGCACTCTCCTTCTGGTAGGAGATCAAGCTTGGTAAGTGAAGATAGCTTATTTTGCATGCACATCTGTGCAGAGAGACAAGCAATTCTTTGGTTCAGGTGGATAAATTGCCAGCTTTAATATACAACAGATAGCGTAATGCAGAGAGAAACAACTACTGTAGCTATTCATTGCTGCTCAATGGAAGAGTGAAAACTGTTTATGACAGAAAAGCATTAAAAAAAATGTCCATGGTGCATTAAAAAAGAATTTGTGGCCCCTAGATTTAAGCAAACAATTGTATTCATGTGATTTACTGTAATTGATTGGATTCTAAGCATGTTCTATCTTAATAATGCTCACGTAGTAACCGATGCATATGTATTCTTTCTCATGCTTTAAGAGTCCATTTAACTTTTGAATGAAGGAAAGAGCACTTAGAGGAGCAGTCACTGATGACAAACTATTGTTAAAAAGCCATCATACATTCAGATCCATCTGGTGCTATCCTGGGAGCAATGTGTTACAAACTAATAAAATTACTGCAGGGGTAGGAAAACCAGCAAAGAAATTTAAAGAGAATATCCATTTGTTTTATCGACAGAATTAATTTTTAAGTCATGCAAAACACTTCTAAAAATATCATTTTAACAAAATAATCTTCATTTCAAATGCTTCAGAGTCATATCTAGATTCATATTAGTAATAGTTTCAATTTGCCATAAATAATGATTGCATTAAAATGTTACACAATGCTTAAACATTTCTGAAAAGTGAGTATATGCCCGCAATATGTTTTCACATCTGAAATGCAAGCCAATAATAAAAATGATATCAATATGGAGTTAGTCATATTATCAGGACAATGAATACATCAAAAATACCCTGACTAGTGCTGTTTTAATTATTTATTCATCCTATCTTATGTTAAATAATACAGAATTTTTAAATATTTCCTTAACTCCCTCAATTGCAGCATTAAATAACCACAGTAGATATGAGGCTGGTTTGCTTTGGTAAAGAGAAGCAACCATGGAGAAAACATAGAGCAAATGTGAATCTACCCAGGTAAAGCATAGTTTTCATTGCGTTTGTTTGAATGGTTTATATTTAATTGATGAATGGCAGTGTTTCTGTCTGAATGACTTTCCCTTCCGCAGGGTCTCAATCACTGCAGCGCAGACACACAAACTGCAGGTGGGCTTCCTCACACTGGTATGCTGATGTAGCTTCCCTCTTCATCTTAAATGACCACCTGAGCTGAATGTGATAGACATTTTTATCTGGGAGTTTATGCAGTCTGGCCTTTTCTGAGGCAGACTGTTAGTTTCCTCTCTATGCACCACATTCAATTCAAAGAGCAAGAGTTCAAGGTGTAATTCTTATTTATTTTCTTTTTCTTTTTTTTTTTAGCACTAAGCAAATACCTGAGCTCCAAGAAAAAGAAACTCTGAAGATGAAATATATAATATAAAAGTGAAAGGGCACAATGTTAACCACCAAGACACATAGCTGGTAAAAAAAAATACGACTGCATTAACACATTTTATATGTAACTACTCTTTTTAAAGATGGTCTTACTACAGAATATACATTTGTGTTAATTACTGAGGCATATATGGCTGGTAAAAAAAATAAAAACGCATTGGGGTCTTCATATGCTATTTCATTCTTTTTAAATATGGTCTTATACCAGAAACCATGCTATCTTTCTTTTATTCTTTTGAGATCAGCAATCAGAGGGAAAGGAGATTCATTAATATACACATTAGCACTAACGGGCAGAGAATGCAATCATTAGTGTCATGGCTCAGGTGTTTTGTGAATGCAGCTGTAGGATCAAATCATATCACAATAATGTAAATTGCAATGAAGCTCTCTACTGATTTTTCTATTATTTGAGTGTTAAAGCTGTTTTGTCACAGATCTATTAAGGACAGTGACAATAGTAAACCAACCTGCATTATCATCATCTTCCTTTCCTTAAAAAGAAAAAAAAAAATCAATAAGCAAGCTGTCATAGTCTATTTTCTACAGGTTAACCTTTCTGGTTCTGGTAGAGTGGATAGATACTTTACAAGCCAGAGCTGTAAAAATGGCATTAGACAGAAGTATTACCTGGGATATTCTAGCAGAGACACAGGTAATGATTTGACAGCGACGCCAAAAAACAGGGATGAAAATATTACATCCTTATCAGTTTACAAATAAAATAACATTATGCAGACATAACTACATTAAAAAAATGTTCTTAACTGACTTCAAAGTGAAACCTCACAATTTTGTGCTTAGAAATGTATAAAATATTTCTGGCTTAGTGTACTTTATTTTTCTGTACTTGCTTGTGCTTGCTATTTAACTAAATGTTATCTAATACAATCCGACCATAAGTTATTAAATGGAACTGCACTTTATGATGAAATCTAGCTATGTACCTTCTACAATAAAACTTGGAGGAAAAACACTTTTAAACAACCCACAGAAATGGACACCCCTACTTGAAGTCAGGGATACTATATTATAATCTGATGAAAACTAAATTAAGAGCCACAAACCTATTTAGGAAAGTGGACTTTCCCTGCTAAGCAAGCCTTATTCTCCAGCACGGTTCCAAATTCGTGCTGGTTCTTTTAATATTTCAGCTGGTTCAACTACAGGATGCCCCAGAAGAGAAGCTTTCTCTGCACTCCTCGGGTCTGGTGAGGCTTCTCTGGCACTGGATGGAATCACATTGCAATTGCACACGGGTTATATGAGCTCTTTGTTCTGACAGTGATGTTTTAATGTGTTGGCTTTCTAGTGGATAGGTGAGCTGCACAAACTTCCCTTGTAGTCACATTTGTCAGATCTAATACAGAAGTTGTGATCTTTCTTGATAGAAAAGGTCTGTTCTGTGATTAAAGTTTCTTTTCCATTAGCCTGATTTTTCATTCTCAATCCAAAATTCCAGGTAGCAGTTCCAGTCCAAATTGGTGATAAAATTGCTTTCAGTGTTTAAAAAAAATCTTCATTAGATTTCACTTCTATAAAGTTTAAATAACCTCATTTACACACCTTGTTCTGACAGAATTATATATTATCATTCTGCCCCCAGTTTGGGAAAGATGTCAGGATACTGGAATGTGTTCAGAGGAGGGCAACGAAGATGGTGAAGGGGCTGGAGCACAAGCCCTATGAGGAGCGACTGAGCGAGTTGGGGCTGTTTAGTCTAAAGAAGAGGAGGCTCAGGGGAGACCTCATTGCTCTCTACAGCTACCTAAAAGGAGGTTGTAGTCGGTCAGGGGTTGGTCTCTTCTCTCAGGTGACCAGTGACAGAACCAGAGGGCATGGACTCAAGCTTCAACAGGGAAAGTTTAGGCTTGATGTGAGGAAGAAGTTCTTCACTGAAAGGGTGATTGGCCATTGGAATGCGTTGCCCAGGGAGGTGGTGGAGTCGCCGACCCTGGAGGTGTTTAAGGGGAGATTGGATATGGCACTGAGTGCCATGGTTTAGATGATGGTTGGTGTTAGTGTTGGGTTATAGGTTGGACTTGATGATCTCAGAGGTCCTTTCCAACCTTGTCATACTGTGATACTGTGTGATACTGTGAAAGCAGATCACAGTTTTGTCACTTGCATATCTAAGATTAGCACACCAAAGGTTTAGTCACATCATGAAAAGTCGTCTGTGTTTTTAGAGCCTTCAGTAAACTGCAAAGTGTCTTAATAAATGACTACCTGTACCAAATAATTTGTATGGTGATGAATCCATAGTTTGAAATTACTGTGGTACAATACCATGCGTTGTGTTCAGTGATTACATTGGCATAGATTACATAAAAGTGACAACACCTAACAATTCAGAATTCCCTTTAGTGTAGAAAAAAAATCAGACAGACAGACCGACAGACCACGGCTGAGATTCAGTAGCTGCTATTTTTCAAGACCAGTCAGAGACCTAGACTGGTAGAAATCTCGACTGAGCTGAACCGAAATTTAATACAGCTCAGAAAGGCTCAAAAGCATATTTTTTTCAGAAATTGTTGACAGGAAATATTCAAACAAGCTGGAAGGCTGCTGCTGTGAAACCTCTATCAGAGGTGATAAAAAGACATCACAGCGTCCTTTCCCAGTCAGACCATTGTATCTTCTATCATACTTCTGGCTGGGATCAACTGCATATAAGACCATACAAATAAGAGAAGCATGTGCCACAATCCCCACCCATTTTCTTACTTTCAGCCCTATCTGTTTCTAGAACTGTCTGCAGTTTCTACACATTCAATATGTTCCTTGAAAAATCATCTTCATCCAGAAACTTAATTTCTCTAAACAACTGTTCTAAACTACATTCAACTTCGTATTCTAATGGTTCTGAATGAGCTTAAATGTGATTGACTTTTTCATTTGTAACCCTACTGGGTTTTTCTTTTTCCAAACAAAATAAACATCCCACAGGGATCTGCCTTAGTACCTGTTTCATGAAAGCCTGAAAGCAAAATTGCACAGAAAGTTCCTTCTGTCATGTAAGACTGAAAATTTAAGAATGTCAGCCGTATTCTTGAAAATCTAAACACCAGCATAGCATAGAGAAAGGGTGCTTAAAACAATAACCATTTCTCCTGCAAAAACTGGTTGCCAGAGGTAATTTTCTTTTCTAAGCAAGCTGAGGTGGCCCCAAGCTATTTGCTCTTACGAACTGACAGGATCATTCTGTGGACATCAATGGGTCACATCAGTTGCACACCCAACAAGTCCCTGTCTGGTTCTGATTTTTGGGTTGTTTTTCCCCATAATAGGAGTCTGACTTACCCTGAAACAGCCTCCATTTCTCAGAAAAAAATTATCAGAGGGTAGATTAGTGGAGTTGCTCATAGTCCTTCAACTTGCATCTTTCCCCCAACAATTAGGTACTCTCTAGGCCAGAAATACACCGCAAAAGTGACCAAATAGCCCAATGGTTATGTCATTCCCCTGGAGAGGAATAAATACAAATTCCACTCCCTGTTCTACTCAATACTTAATGCAATATATAAAACATTCAGCATGGTAAGGACAGAAGCGTTTAGTTTTTTAATCCCAGTGAGGCTTAGAGTTGAGGTAAGAACTGATCTGCTCAAGGCTGCAGAGACAAAAATGCTTCCTAGAATCAAACTGCATGTAAGAAATCCTACAGAGTCAATAACATCATCAATTTTAATAAGGATTATACAAGGGAGGCCTACGTGTTTGGCAGTGTAGAATTAAGGTCTTCAAAACCTTGATAGAAACCCTAGCGTCACTGATTAGAAATCTTCCCCAACAACCGTCAGCCCAGAGAACTACATCAGGTCATTGCTATGAGCAACAGTGTTTGCACACTGCCCAGGCAGGAAAGAAAATAAATGTTCACACAAAGTGTGGCAGAAGATGAAAGATCTGACACATTCCAAGAAGTCTTCTGAAAACACAGCGGAAAGAAATAGAAGAGCACTAACACTGTAACACAGAGCACTTGATACCAGCCTTTTTGGTTGTGAAGTAACAGTTACATTAACAGAGGTAAAGCAGTGAAGAAAAAAATGCATGAGAGGAAGACTGAAATTCACCATCAAACAGACCTTGAGAGAGGGCTAAAAATGGTCTGCATTTATTGAGTATCATAGAGAAAGTCTAGAAGCAATTCAGGTTTCACAGATAGAGCACTACAGACCAACATTGTCCATCAGGGAAATTCTTCATCTCAAAAGTGTTTTCATTGAATATACGCTTTCTCCAAGCAATTTTCCACACTCTAAGCATTATGGAAGCTTCTGTTAGGTCCTTCTGATCAGGGACTGAGTTCATACTTAAATAACAATTCGTGTTGCAAAAACAAATGACTTAAGACTTTGCAACCTGATATGCTTTGTATTACTGAAGATTAGATATGTGCATGAAAATGACTCTTCACTTTTATTGCTCTTGTCAATAAATTCATGGCCATCTGGACAAAAAAAAGAATTTCCTCATAACACTGGTGAATTTCCAACAAGGTTGTTTTGTCTTAAACTTTTAGCCTGCCTGTTCATTTCCTATAATTGCATTGCTTTCTGCATGTCTCCCCCCCAGTAACTGGTAGGACAGATACTAAAAAAGTGAAGAAACATAAGTTAAACTGACCTTACACTAATTAAAACAGTATTTTTATTAATGCACAGACTTAGGGGGAAAACCTGTATTTTAAATGTAAAAAGTATTGAACAAAAATCTGCAAAAGCTGCCATAGAGATAACTTTAATAATAACAATGCTATAAGGAACATGTAGCATTTTACCTATAGGTGAAATTTTCATTTGAATTAGTGTTTTAGCATATATTCTTAAACACTTAGTATATGTATGTAGCTTATTTCACAACAGCAATTCTAAAATTAGAAGGCAGAACCAGAACTGTGAAATGAAGATTTGCAGAAGTGCTCTTTGTTTATTCGTTACGACACTTGCACTAAACTGTATCTTTAAAGTATCCTGCACTCACTGCATTTAATGTAGGTTATCTCTGTAGTACAACTGTTAGAGGTAAATGCTCTTTCTTTTTATATCTGGAAATTACTCACTGACAGACCGATTCACTTCTCTTGCAAGCAGTAGTAGGTTCTTGAGAACATTTTCAAATACTTGTGTTAAAAATGCCCAATTAACAACTTCATACTTTCCCAAGTTTTGCCTTTGCCTAGTGTTACCTTGAGCTCTCAGAGAGGACTGTCAGATTCTCTTATCTGGGAAGGTCGATGGATTTGATTTATGTTTGTCACTTAAATGAAATAATATCCTAAGGAAAACCAGTTTTGAAGTAGGACACCCTCTGCTTCCCTCAGTTTTCTTGAGTTAAACTCTGCACTCCAGGAAAGCTGGAACGATACAGGACAGTGTTATCTGTCCTTCTTCCTGTGTTTATTCAACTGGGGGATTAACATTTCATTAAAACTCTTGAGGAATTAATGTTTTCCTTACATCTCTGGTGTAGATGAAGTTATGAAGGTAATTCAGATTTTTTTCTCCTATTATTCTTTCAGAGGGGCACTGTTCAGGTTTTAGTTAAAAGCTGGAATTGTCTGATTCATCTTAGTATCCATGAAATAAGAGAATGTGTTCATTTGGAAAAAAAAAAAACCCTAAAAAAATCAACTACAACTTAGTTTCCATGAAAACCTTTGGCATTTCATCGGTGATAACTCCATATGTGAAATGAAAACCAATTCTTAAAAAGTCCATGCACTGAATAGAAATGATCTATCAAAGGAACAGTGTACTTTCCTAGCAAGGTTCAAAAACTGGAATTCGTCTTTGGATGCAAAAGATTCTGAGCCCAACCATTTCATTTGGTATTTGTTCTTGCTGTGGTAAAGTCAAGTTTAGTTTTTTACATTCTAAGTTATAGAATGAATTTGTCAAAATGTGTTGCTGAGAATGTGACAGCAAATTAAAATATATATATGAAAAAGGAGAGGGGATGTAATACAATCTAACCCTGAAATAGTTGCAAGTTAACTGGGGTCACACCAATTCTACCACCATTTCCTCCCAACATGGTACTCTGCATCCTGAGATACCAGCCTTACACCACCCTTCCCAGGCTGGAGAGATCAACCTTCTCTTCTGAAGACAGAAGAGAAGAAAAACATTAGTCTGGTAGTGACAATGTCAGCCAGACTTTCAGGAAGATAAATACATGTACTGAAAAACTAATTTAACATTTTTAAAAGCTGTTGTTTCTGTGTCTCTCTCTCTAGCACCAAGTTGTGCCCAATATTTTTCTGCACGTTCTGGGCGATAAGAACCATCACTGGAAACAGCATAATACGACAGAGTTCAGAAGCCAGGAAGAGATGCTAGTATAAAAAAAAAGTAATCATCTTCCTTTGCCTCTACTCAGAAAAGTTTGGTTCTGTATTAAATATGCAACCAAGTATAAAATCTATTTTCAATTTCATATCAAATCTTAGTGAAGGTTATTAATATGCATACAATATTGTTATAGTAATATTTCGGGGTATAAATAATAGAAAAGCAATAATTCAGTGTATGCTGAAATTATGAAAGTACTTATAAGTCCTTTTGAAAAGTACTACAAGTTTCTCCAGCTATATTTCTCTACAATGCATGCTCACAATTGTTGTCAGAGTCACAAGACAATAGGTCATCTACAACAGTTCTGTTGATGATATTGCCAAATAGCTCCTTAAATTGTTCTTTATTCTGTCTACAGACATTGAAAACTTGAGCATTTTTGCCTCAAACCAGTAAGGTTTAGTGGACTTAACATACCATCACATTTTTAAAAAATGTATAAAGTAAAACATCCTTATTTAATATAATTAATTTAGACAACATGCAACCAAGGAAACACTGTCAAAACCAGATAAAAATTATGACTAGACCAAAAAATCTGAAGTTTGAGGGGCTTGCTTTGCTTTAAATAATCATATTTATACACATGCCTTCAATATAGGCAATTCAAAACAAAAAAATGAGGTTCTATCAAAGACCAAGGACAACATTGTCCTAGATGTGAATATGTTAAATATGTTATTACTTGTGTCCTCAGGATAATTCATTATTTACTATTTATGGCAAAGAAGTAGGCAAAAAAGGAATTCTGAGCTGTCCCAGGCCGATGAGCAGTTAAAAAACCATAATTCTTGCTTACTGGGTGATTAAAGCAGTGCCCTTCTGTGCTGTTTGCACACCAAGTTGGTTCCAGGAAAGGGAAAAAGTCTTGAAGTCTGCCAATTTTATAAGCAGGTTTGTTAGTAAAGGTCAACATAAGCTAATCAGTAGTTAATTATTGTAATCTCTTCATTGAAGCCGAAAACAAAGGGAGGATTTTTACCTTCTATAAAACACCCAGTAGAGGCTCATAAATAATTAAACCCAAAAAAGTAGAGTTTACAAGCTGTTACAGATGTGATAATGAAAATGAAAAAATAGAAATGGCTTCTTTTTGTCATTCAAATCAAGCAACACTATTTTGGTGGTCCTGCCAGAAGACCAAAATTATAGACCAAATACTAAAAACCCTATATCTGTGTTGACTCCTGATGCATCCAAATGCAGGACTTATGCAGTGTAGGAACTGATTTGATGAAAAGGTATTTTTTTGTGACGGATTTGTATCCCTAACCCCGATGCCACTGTAATTTGAGTCAAAATTGCCACGCCTTGCTTTGCTTAAGCTGGGCAGGATGCCTCTGCAACACTGTACATTCACCCTGAAATGCTGTGGGGTGGTGACAGAGCCCCTTAGACCAGTGCACAGAAGGTTCCATGGCACAGCTATTTCTTGCTTTGGCCACTGAAGGAATCTAAAGGATTGGCTTATATGAGACACTCAACTTTTAAACAACTCGACTCTTAATTATTTCTCCTCAGAAGACTTTGAATTACTATTTTCTGAAGTAGTTTCCTGGCATAACACCTCACCAATGCCTCATAGTGGGACAAAGATTCTGTATTCTCTGAAGCTTAATAATTTAATACCATACTTTTAAAGGTATGCACACAGTTTTTCTCAGCTTCATTTCCATTGTTAAGATAAACCATAACACTCCTCTAACCTTCTGATTTCTTTAAGCCCAACAAATACTGAAACAACAGCCAATGGGGGGTGGGGGAATGTGTGTGTTCAGAAAAGTCCCAGAACATGCAGGTTTCCCTGGAGGGGTGGAGGAGGATTCACCACAGCCACACAAGCCCTTGAGACAGTTTGCATTCTATGGTTCTTGTTGTGGGAGGCAGATAAGGGATGTTTTTCACTGTCCTGTTTGGCCTGTCTTGTTTCAGAGTTGGATTGTTATGAGCATTGCCGTTTAGGACCCCACTCCAAGTCCTTCCTTTCAAAGCCCACATCACAAATCAGGCAGTCTACTGCCAAAAATTCCCTTGCCCTTTCTAAACAAGTGGATCCCACTCACCCCTAATAGGCTATAGTCATTGAAGCATGTCCCACTGTTATAAAAGCCAAACCCATTCTGATGGCATCAGACACTTAAACAGGATTTAATATGCATTATACATCTATTTCTGGCTGTGCCCTTCCAACTTGGGCACCTATATCTGTCACCCATGTCCCCACAGCATGAGTGAATTCCCTCTCCTCAGGAAATTCTGAGTATTTCCTCATCCTTGCTTCTGCACACGATTTTCACTTCTCTTAAAAAATGATTAAGTTATCACTTAAACATACCCATAATTCAATATAGCTGTTCTAATACTAGGAAACTGTGTAGTTTAATAAAACTATGACAAGAGCAAGTATTTTATAGTTAATTGCAAATGTGTTATTTTCCACAACAGAGTAGAAACAAATTTATCTCTAAATATTTAGAGATAATGTTATTTTGGTATCTCTCTTATTTTTTCCCAATGAGCACAGGTTCAAATTCATTAAAGAAAATGCAGTTTGTGCCCTCTTAAAAATTGAATTGAAGTTGGAAGTAACAAATCTAATTTACAGTCTTTTGCCATTCTAGTCTGTCATGATCTGCTGGTATGGTTATTTACGAGCTTGCTCAGATTTATCTGCTCCTGCCACCTCGACAGTAAGCTTACATGGAGTTGAGATGGGGTTTGTCTTAATGTTTACTCAGCTGCTCCTTCAGAAAATTACATCTTGTTTTCTTCTACAGTCTAAACCTCTCTGTTTTTTCAGTCTGCAGAGTCATGATGTGGTTCCTGTGCCATTATTAATGATTCAATAATGTGTCTTATTTTTCCTAGAATCCTGGTGTAGCTGTCTCTCTGAAGGAAAGGGGACATTGTAGTTATTATCCCTTACAAATAACAAACATCTAGTCCTGTAACTCACAGCAGGCCAAGAATGATGGTTCCTAAGACAGGCGTATCAATACAGTGCTTCTGCAAGTAATGCTCTCTTTTCCCATATTCATCTCATGTTCAGACAAATTCAGATGAGGCTGACTGCCTAATTCTCCTTTTCTAGGTGGGGTATAGTGGGCATAATAAGTAGTTTTGCCTTTTTTAAAGTGATTAAAATAGCTATAGGAATATCTTCAAAAAGCCATGAATATTCTTTATTATTTTCCATCCTTATAAATTGAAAATAATAACCAGCTTTTCATCAACACTTTTTTAGACTGAGATGTAGATTGGAAACTTCTGCTTCAGAGTTCAGACTACTTCTGAATTATAAGCAGTTACAGTAGATATTCTGAGCCAGTCCTGGCAGTAGCAGCAAAGAAAATACTGCAGTATTAGATTTCTGGGGCAATCAATGGGAAAGCACTGGCAGAATCTACCCTAAGGTAGTTCTCCTACCTAACGTAATAATTAAAGCTGTATTTTTAAAGCACCAACACAGGGCAATACGGCTGGAACTATAAAATTACTTCCATCACTACGCTTAATTAACCCCCTCCCATTTCCCCAAAGAACTTTTCATGCTTTTGCTCCATCTTTTGTTCTCATTAAGTGTTGTCTTGACCTTTCAGTCTAAAAAAAAAAAAAAAAATCAACAAAAGGCACTTCCTTTTTTATTAAAGGATTGATTGCAGGAGGCCTGGGACCACAATGAAAATAGAAGGAGAAATAATCTATGCTCAAACACATCAAGTTTTTCAGCCAGCCAATGAAATCTGGCCCAACAGTAAGAGCAGCACATACCTGGTTATCAGATGCAACACAAAATAAGCCAGAGGAATATATATTTTTTAAAAGCTATAAATCAGAACAAAACATGCACTGAGAGAAACCTTTCGATGATTCTATGTAAACATGAACATACAGCTGAGAGAAGTCCCCGACTGATACAAAGTTGGGCCTTTCTGATCTTTGAGTGTTTATTCATACAGGGACTCAGCACAAACAATCCATTAGAAACCCGATTTGACTTTGAATCTTGTTTGTGATATGCCCTTGTCCTGTTACTTCAACCAATACACACACGATTTATGAAACCTATCTGAAAACCACCAAACTGATTTAATTATTATAATAGATTATAATCAGCTGTGTTGTAGGTCAGAGTACTTCAACAGAATAGTATTAGGCCATGGTTCTGTTTTACTCCTGAAGGTCTAAGATACTGCACAATTGTCTCTAATCATAAATAAAATGAAAAGAAAGGAAGTGCTCCATGATATAACTATGCTTACTTTAATTCTCCTCATTAATCTACTTTATTGGTTGTGGCATGCACTTGTTCTACCCAGTTCTACTCTGTGAAGGTTTAATAGACCTATTTCTTTTACCATCATCCATACACAAGCCTGTCAATCAATGACAATTATTACTTAATGAACATGTAATGATGGGTAAGCCCAGGGAGAAGGGTACAAATAAATCACTCATTACAGCCTTGACTGCAAGCTAATACTGTCTCTTGTCGAAGTGATACGTTGTGCAGCTTTGGTCAGCCAACATCTTCAGGAGTAGTGAGCATGATCCAGGGCTTCACAATTCTGATCATCTTCCATCACCTAAAGTATAGTCAACTACAGAAGGAGATGAACACAAAAGGATTTTCACCTTAATTGAAAACTCTCCTGAACTGTTCTTTTAAAAAAAGCTGAGAGTGCTTTTCCAAACCGTTTTTTCCTTTTTACTTACTAAATATAAGCAAAGTTGCATTCTTATTCCAGTTTAAGTAATAAAACCTTTCCAGAAGCTTCACGTGCAAGGCACAGTGACTAAGCATTATATCAACAGTGATTGATGTTCATGAAACATTATGCAGGCTAAGGAGTTAGAGTGCTATATTCACAAACCTAATACAGCAAGGAATCATAGCGAGGTACATCAGACCAATATTGGGCCCATAAAAAAGGTTATACTTTTTACAAAAATGATGCAGATATTTGCTTTCGTGATGCTAATTCCTGCTCTTTAACTTAAGTGAAATGCCCAAATATTTTGTATCCTAGTAGCAAGAGTTCTAGTCTGGCTTCCACATCAATTTCCTATCTTCCAGTTAAATAGATAACTCTAGCAAAGTCAAAATGATGTGAGAAAGGAAATCTACCTTGAACTAGCAATTCACGAGAAAGTCAGATCAAATACTTCTGGGAACAAAAATATGAATCAGATCTGTGCCATTCTGAGGTAACTTCTAAAGATTCCACCACCACCTTTTTTTTCTTTAATGTAATATGACACCAGAAGTGCCATTCCACCTATTACAAATAGGAGTTACAACAACATTTAAATTAAGATATTTAGAAATATCAAAATAAGATGTGATCACAGGATGCTGTCTTTTCTGTGGGATGGAATTAGGCTATCATGATTGGAAAAATCCAAACCAACTTTTAACATGAAATGTTTTCAAGAAATAGTACTTCCCAACATAAATAGCTAAAGTTTAGTAAAGTGTTTCTTTCTAAGAAAAGATCATTCCACAAGACAGTTTCTATAAAATCTTCTGAACTTGCTGTGCTAAAAATCCTTGCTTTGCAAGATGATTTTCTAAAAATGCATGTTTTATTTAGCAAGCAGTTTAGCAAACTCCTAAAAAGTATTTCACTGAAATGTTAAAGCTTATAGAAACTCCTTGTGCAAATTTTAACAAGACGAATCTGGTATAAAAGGCAGCAAAAGGGTTATTTCCTTGTGTAAAGAAGACTTATCTTCTGTGCTATGTATTAATTTACTTATTTGCAGCCTTGAAAGAAATAGTTATACAAAATGTTAGGAACGTTTTGCCTATCCAAAATTTCCTTCTAATCCAACGTCCCATTTGCCAAGCATAAAGAACTGTTAGACTTTCATGTAACAGGTTATCTGTAAAGTACTGAAAAAACCCCACTTAGTGTTTTCAAACATATCATTAAAGGAACAGCTTCTCGGGGGATGAAGGGGGGCGAGAAAAAAGAAATTAAAAGAAAACCCCACAGATTTCAAAAGCTTTTCTGCCTTTAAAAAAGTAAGGAGGGGAAAAAAAAAAAGAAAAAAATAATCATTTCAAGTCAAAGCAGGTAACTGTTCTAGGGCAATGCCATGCTTGAAAGGAATTTAAATACTTAATTGTAATTCCTATCAACAGAAAAACTCATAATCATTCTTATCTCCTAAAATAGCTTGTCAAACATGAAAAAGGCTTATTGCTGAAACAGGCTGTATCTGGGTAAGAATCATAAGCAGAAACATACTTTAATTACCTTTTCCAATATCTTCCAAGTAGAAGTTAATTTTAATGGGAAGAGTTACTTATATTGCATTTATTGCTTTCTCTCTTACACGGGCTCAGGGTTTGTGTGTTGTCGTGGGTCGGGCAGGTAAAGACAGGCCAACTAATCTCAAAAAGCTGTCAGAACACCAGGACATTTTAAAAGTTGAGTTGTTGTCTTTTCTAATGTCATTTCCAGCTCATACTAAGAAATAAAGAAAACCATTTTAAGTCAGTGTTTCAAAGCCAGAAATTCTGAACCACAGCATGGGCATTTTACAACAGACGTGCCTGGCTTCGTAAAATATAATTATCAATAGAAAAAGTGGACTCCTGAAAAGTCTTTCCACAGATCCAGTAGAGGCTACACCATCTTTAGGACACTTAACTTGGACTTGCCCAATGACAGAATTTAAACACAGTTTGACAGAAGACAGGTATTTACTAATTGTGGGGGTATTTTTGTTGATTTTTTTTTTTAATTTGTCCGTTTAAAAAATCCCACAAATCTAACAGAAGGGTCCAAGCACGAGCACACAAATTTACTGATGAGTAAGCAAGGAGAGTATTCCATGTTTAACTTAGCCACTGAGGCTGTGAATCAGTCAGTGCCAACTGTAAATGCAGAGAGTAAGAACAGAAACAAAAAATTAGTTTAGAACGACAGTGCCAGATTAACTCAGTGATTTTAAGTAAACTAGAGAGTATCCTGATCTCTTCTTGTTTTCTAAGCAAGAAAAACCAAAACAACCCTACAATCAATCAAAAGGAAGGTGACTAAATGCTCAATCCAACGTAGAAACAAGTAAGGAGAAGACTTCTATCTAACAGAAATAGTTCTAATTATCAAAATTGGGAAGGAAATCCTCAAAAGTAAATGTAATATAAATGTAATATAAATAATAATGTAATATAAATAACATAAATGTAATATAAAAAAAGAAACTCCTTGTTTTCATATGTCATGGCTGATTCAGACTTTGTCTAAATACACAGGATCCTCACTGAGATTCTTCTATGTATTTCTAAGCAACAGCAAGCACATGCTGCTGAGAACATAGCTGGTCAAGACAGAAATACAGCATTAAAATCATGCTCTTTCTTCTTATTTATTTGAAGTTAGAGGCCACTAGCGCTTGAGGATGCCAGTGGAACAAGATGTTAGTCCTCAGTGAAGTTTCTGTTTGCCTTGTCAGATTTTGGCACTCTTGACTCCTCACAAGTAGTTGTTTTCTTTGCCTGCAAACATCCCAGCTGATCTTAATGGAATTATTGCCACAGTCTCTCAGCTGCAGAGTAGCAGGGTGATCAGAAAGACTGCACTTTAGTAGAGCCAGGTTAATTTCAATTTTCAAAAAAGATTTAAGACTCTCCAGTCTTTGTGACACCACTTCTTAAAAAGATCTGATGCTATTGTGCTGGGATGAAGAACAATTTTGACAACGGGCAACAAAAAAACCCTTAAACTAACACACTTTAACGCCTTTGAAAAGCAGTCTCAGAGGAACACAAAACATGCCAAATAAGTGAAAGGTTTTACATTAAACATACAGATCCTTCACAGCTTTTAAATAAAATTTTCTGGGTATTATAAAACACCATTTATCGTATTTATTCCCATTCTTATTTTCAAAAGTTATTTTTAGAATTTATCTTCCTTAACTATGTTGAGGGTGTATAAAGATGTCACATGATTTGTGATACACACATCATCTGAGTCTTTCCTGGATTTACAAAAGAAAGAACAACAAACAACCAAAATTAAATCTTTAAATAGCCAAGGACAAAGAAGGCAGGCTATGTATTACCAAAGCTGTCTCAAATCAAGGCAGGGTACTAAAAATGCCACCCTTTTACATATGCCACATGGCTCTCTACTAAATAAATCCTTACCACTGCTATGTTCCTTTCCTATTGGATGCAAAAACATTAGCTGTAATTTGTCACTGCAGTGTGTCAGGCAAGGAAGGTTTGCTCTTAAAATGCCACTTGGAGAGTAAACAGCAGGCTGCAGAGCAGGATTTGTTTATATCACTTTTGCTACGATGAATAATACACTTAGAAAGATATATTGAATATGAAACATGGAAGTGTAAGAGTTATGACTTGTGTTAAATATTCACTGCCATTTCTGCCAGTACCAGTATATGATGCTCATGTATTTCAGATGAAGCCAGTACAGGTCATTACTATATATCCCAACTACAACCCTGTGCACGCAACGTGTCACGTTCTCTTTTTTCTACTCCTCTGATATTTCTGTCCACTACACAAGAGTCACCACATCTCATCTAAGACCTGGCTTCATTTCAACGATGAGAGAAATGATTCCCACTATATGCATGCTTATTTATACACACACATACAGATACACCCACACTGCAAAGTCTGAGGCACCAAAGAAGAATTCTACACAGGTGAGTTCCATTAACACAGTCTGCTCTCCACCCACACAAACCCCCCCCAACCTCTCCTAAACACCCAGTGTTAGGTTGCCTGTACCTACTTTGAGAATGAACACATTCAAGATACGTGAAAACAATTCCCTCTATGAAAGGCAGAAAACACACCATGTATCTCCCTGTGCTCAGTGCAGGTACCCTGTGACTGGAAACATCTCTAGACACATCAGAGGGGGAGAAATTCCTCAAATACAGTAAAACTCCAGCTGTCCCACACTATAGTCAATAACCACCAGCACAGCACGTAAGGCTATAGGGGAATCCACTATAGTTTCATACATAGGTGTGGAAAAGTTATTTAATCCCTGAAAACAGAATAGTTTCACTGACCTTTACACCCAGTCCCTCGCCTTCAGAGACCACTGAAAAATCACAGGACTGCAAGCCAAGCTGAGATCAGCTGCTCCTATGTTCACCTTAACGACATTTAAAGGGGCACAGAGCTCCTGGGCACACCCTCTGCCCGGGGTTTCCTGATCACCTGGGGGAGGATGCAGCCAGCTCTCCTTTCCTGGTGGCCAATGGGACTGTTGCATGAAAAAAACCCAACAAAATCAAACACCAAAAAAGCAATATGTTGAAGTCTGAAATGTGAACCAAATTTGGGGCTTCTCCCAAGAGAAAGCTGGGATGCAGCTGAAGCATTCAGAAGGTGGGGAGTCTTCCTGTATGCTCAAGTTCAGACATAGCCTTGTTATTTTTGAAGTTTTTCCTGCCTATACCACAGCTGTGTGATTGTCTCTAAAATGTTCTTTAATAAAAGTGGTCCATGGATATAAAAGATGTTGGTATGCAGAATCCTAGCAAAGCTTTTTCAAACCAATGTTGCCAATTCAGTTGTTTACATTTGCTCTAAGATTCAATCTGCAGCTTAAGGGCAGTAACTTGTACATTATACCAAGGTACTCAATTCACAAAGCTCATGGGACAATTATGTTGCTGCTAGCAGAAAGCCAGAGGAAGAAAAATGAAGCATACAACAGAAGAAAGCATTTTAAACATTATAAAACACATTGTGTGATATGTTACTCTGTTAACAACAGCTCTGACTTCTCCTTGGTCGTTAGCTTTGTTGAAGCTGATTGTAAGCAGTTGTTGTCATATTTTGTGCACCTCTGCAAGACATTAACAGTCCTCTTCCAGGCTAGAAGGCAGTGCAATACCTTTACACTTATAAATGACATTAAAATACCTGCAGTACACAGAAATATTATTATTGCTACAAAAATCCCTAAATATTACTATAGCTAAGAGTTATTACCTTATCTAATGTAAGTTCTGTTTTATAGGGCTTTATAATACCTCAGAAACAGATGCAGATTTTGTTTCAAATTTAGTCATGTGTCTACCTGCAAGAATTACTTTGAGTGAGTCATCTGGCAAAGACTAATTGAACTGATTTACATTATAGAAGAGCAAAAAACCAAGCACAATTTAATTTGTGTTACTGTGTATATTGTAACTCAGAACATCTCAGACAGATAATTTATTAATGGGAATTAAATGTTCAGATTTCAGAGCCATTGGTTAGAGCTCAACAAAGGAAACTGCAGCATGCAAATCCTAGAAGTAGCTGGTTTTGCACCATTATTTTGCTGACACATTTCACACAAGACTGATTGTGTGCCTTACTTGTCCCAAGCAACAAATACAAACCCAGCCCTAAACCCACTGGAGTAACTTTAAGACAGAAAGGGCCTGTTGAATGTAAATGCAGTTCACAGGTTAAATTCTAAGGTCTAAGTATACTGCTGCTGTTCTCAGCCAAGTTTATTATTTTATTGTACTTTCTATTGATTGCCATCATCACCCTATTGATTGGCTGTGTTCAGTGTATGAGGTAGTTCAGAAAAATCAATAAAGCTGTGGGTAAACTGTGGGGATCTTGGTGGAGAACAGGATGAATTGCTTAATGATGCTTACAAAAATACTTCTGTTTTCCACTTAGAAATAAATAAATAACAGAAGACCAGCAGATCTAGGTGCCTCACCAAAGCTCACATACTGCATTCGAAAGATATGTTTGACAATTCATAATTTCACAGAGCAAAGTAAGCAGTTAAGAAATTGGTCTTGGAATACAGCGATGGTTCCCTACAGCTTAGCAGCCCTGCTGTAAGAGCTTCGGAGAGCAGTGGGTGCTGTGGTAAGGGAAGGGAGCTCTGTTCCAAAAGCACAACTCATTTGGGAGATCATCCTGTGGACAACTTGCTTCCTTTATCCTGCATGGTTTTACATTGATTGACCACCACAAGGAGCAGTGCTGCAGATGGACAGAACCACAGAATGGAAGAGAACTCTGGAGATCATCCTGTCCAACCAACCCAGGGCCATCTACAGCCAGCTGACCAGGGCCACGTCCAGACAACGTTTTAATATCTCTAAGGATGCAGATTCCATAACCTCTCCACACAACACATGCCAGTGCTTGGTCACCCTCACAGTGTTTCCTGACAATATGTTTCAGTTGGTGCCCATTACTCCTCGTCCTGTTGCTGGGGTCCACTGAAAGGAGCCTGGCTCCATCCTGGCACCCTCCCTTCAACCATTGCTAAACATGGACAAGATCCCTCCCGAGCCTTCTCTTCTTTAGGCTGACCAGTCCCAGCTCTCCCAGCTTCTCCTCCTATGAGAGCTGCTCTAATCCATTGATCATCTTCACAGCCCTTCACTGCGCTCTCTCCAGTATGGACACATTTCTCTTGTACTGGAGAGCCCAGAACTGCAGGTGAGACCTCACTGATACTGACTAGAGGGGAAGGATCACCTCCCTCAACCTGCTGGCAGCAAATGTTGTGCTACTATTTAAATACGAGAAGCCAAAACTAACTTATGAAACCAGTGAGGGCTCCAACACCACTTTCTGACTTAATTTCTTTCGTATTTACTATCCATATGCAGCAATGGCTTTTTCTACTATGGCCTTATCTTGAACAGAATTTTTAGGCTCTAACATAATATAAAAGACAATACAAAAAATGTAAAAGTCTTCAGTTTCTGTGTCTACAGAATTATGCAGCCATCCTAAGCACACTGCTAGATACCTGAATAGTAATAAAAAAGAGAGCTAGAAAAAGTTAAGTTGGAGCTTTTTTTTATGCTTATTCCAAGAATATTCTCCTAAGCTAGGAAAAAACTGAAACGTTATTTCTCTGATGTAAGGCCTGTGTAGTGTAAGAATATATCCCACATTAATAGTCTGCAATATTCTAGCTCATTCTTACGAGAAAGATTTTAATGTGAACAAAAAAGAAATCCAATTAAATCGTTATAACAGTACTTTAATTAAGATGAGTACTTTTTAAAAATGTCTAAGCTTTTAAGACTTAATTTTTAAAATATAAACCTAGAAAAAAAGATCTAATTAGCAATTAGTTTTACAGTTTCTGGATTTATCGTACATAATTGCAATTTACCTAAATTACTTGTGTCAGATTTTTAACTTTCTTCCCTTTTCTTTTCATGATGCAACATAAACATTTGAAGAAGTAATCCCTAAATCTCTTCTAACCGAATTAACACCACACAGAGGTGTCCCACAGTGTGGCTCAGGCTCCAGATTCCATAGCCACATATTGAAACCATGTCCAGAAGAGATGGGGCACTTTGTTATTAATCTAGGATTCCTTCCAAAGGGGTTGATCAGAGCCTGCACGGGTGCCCTCAACTCCTGCAATCTGGGAAAGGGATTTAATAATTTTGTAGCTCAAGCGTGCAATCTGAATCCACTACGGCAGGGGACCATGTAATGGCATTTTATAGCCTCAGACACATTTATCCAAATGAAATATTTAACAGTCTTCATGACCTGATACACTTACCAAGTTTTGTTCCATCCGCTACTCTGCTCAGGTCAAGTCACACCTACTGATTTAATATAATACACCCAGCAAGGGAGATGGTGTCCCATAAAGAGGAGACAGCAATGTCAGGCAGCATGAAGAGCACCGATCAGCAGAACAGAGCCTTTCAAAACCAGTCCACACGCTATTAAAATAGAACCAAAAATGAAAAGTTTTATCACCATTCAACCTACAGTGCTAGCTTAAAATAGAATCTAATTCTGGCTCCTATAGACTATCTTAACATCTGGAGTTCTATTAATACCATTCAATAATATATGCCTTTTAAAATATAACACACAGGTCAATTTTTGATTAAGATTAAACATCTCTATGAGAAATTACTTCATTATGCCCTCTCATTAATATGTCTATTTTTCACATGGTTAAATAAATAAGTATGAAAGTGTATCAAAAGAGGCAAGTGACCATGTATTTTCATAAAATATATTGCTCATGGAAATCCATCAAACTTAGGCTGCAATTCCAGCAGTGTTGCCACTGCATTAGTGTAGCGATACAGGAACTGAGTGGCACAGATTCTTCCCTATGAAAGCCTTGCTCTGCACAAGCACAATGCCAACATTTCCATTCACATTTTTAACACTACAGCTACATTTTCTCCTTAGAAGAAAATTACCAGGCAGCTCCGCATTTATCATTTCATGGTGTTCTTCACATTTTTGATTCAGCATTTATGAGCTTGCTTTTAGCTAGGAGTTTATTATCATCCATTTATACGAAGCCAACAAAATAGTAAATTATGTATTTGAAAGCCCTGCTGGCTGACATTTTTAAAGTTCATTGGACTTTTTTTTTAACAGAGTAGAAATTTGTTGCAAATACTCAAGATCTGATAACTGATTCCCATTTAGATGTCATTGAGACGTAAGTACAATGTGTTTTCACTAATATTTCACTGTCTAAGTGTTCTTTGCTATGACATTGCCATCCTGTAGTTATTTGTCTCACATCTAAAGAGCAAATTGTAATCAGATAGGTATATTGGACCTCATTATCTGTCACCACACATTCCTAGCATAGAGAATGTTACTAAGTTATAATTGCTTCTGGTTTATTCCTTAAGGGAAGACAAAGAACAATATATAATAATATATGGACTCATTAAAGACCAAAAAAAAAGGCTGACAGTAAGCATAAAACTGTCAAGGTTCTGGATTAAAACCTTTTTATTTCCACTAAATACAACCCCTGTTTAACGAATAAATGAACACAAGCTACGTTTTAAATGTATCAGAATCTTTTGTGGTTAATTTGTGATGTATGTCAAAACACTAGTTTTTTTTTTAAAAACCAAATGTGACAATAGGAGGTACATGTTAATTACATAACCAAAAGTCAATATGTTTTTCCCCAAAAGACAAGTCCTTGTTTTTGCTTTTCGAATTGACACAGCTTTAAAAACTAGAAAATAAATGGCAGTACCCTATGACATATTTCAGGCGACATTAATTCAGTATGAAATATAAAAAACTGTTTAAACTGTAAGTTTCTAAACTGTTGCAATAATTAGGAGTATAACTTGTAGATGCAGGTATAGAGTTATACTGTTTCCCATCCGCTGTAGAAAGAAGTTTTATACTGTTAGATCAAGGAAAAATAATTATATAATCCAGAGTTCACTCAGAACGAAGAATCTCACCTTAAATAATTTAAATTGAAAATAATTCTTACGGAGGTTTATTAGTAAAAAGTTTATATTTATCTACCATTAAGAACTTTATCACTAAATAGAGAGAACCTCTCATAATTCATTACATACAGGGCTGATATTTTTTATTAAAAGTTCCCAGTGAAGTAGCAATTTGGT
Organism: Dromococcyx pavoninus; assembly: GCA_033558185.1. Lineage (NCBI taxonomy): Eukaryota > Metazoa > Chordata > Aves > Cuculiformes > Neomorphidae > Dromococcyx > Dromococcyx pavoninus. The sequence continues at coordinate 1,322,492 of JAUMJL010000137.1, forward strand.
AGCAGTTGAAGGAAATTTTGAAGCTGAACAACTGGAGGAAAATACTGACACTGCACCTCTTCCACGTGTCAGCGTGATCTTCAGCCAATGTTCCTGCTGCAGAAGCTGAGGAGGAGTCCAGGTGAGTCTGCAGCAGCATTCTCCCACTGTGAGCAAGGCAGAGCACAGGAATCAAGGTCTCCAGGTGCAAATGGGGTTTACATCATGTCCTTCTTTTCCCTTCCTGCATCAACTCAGGTTGTTCCTGCTGTGAAGAGGGACCAGATGTCATAAAGCAAGTTATGCTGACACTTCATCATCAAGTTTAGATTTGCCATACAAATCCTGTACGGGTTCCTTAAGTCTTCCTAGATGAATCCTCACATAAAATATACTGTACTATATTTTCACTTTACAGTGTGCTATAGATCTTTGTATTAGCAATAACTGCATTGTGGAAGTTACTGAGGGAACAGCTGCAGAATTTGAATACTGTGTGGGAATGACTTGGTGCTTCTGGCACAGTGGAAGAAATAAAAAAGTGTCTGGGGCCTCTGGGAAGTTTCTGCTGAAAGAAGACCACTAAAATAATTTCAGTTGTTACCTTTAAGTTTCAGTCCCAAGCCCAAGCTTCGCTCCTCTGAAGCAATGCTCCATATTGTCTGCAGACTCCAACTGCTCCCTCACTGAGGCTATATTTGCTCTGCTCTGATTTTTCCAGCCCCTAAGGATCTGTACTAGATACTGCATAGATAGCTGGTGAGGCACTGGGCTGGATGGCCCTTGTTATAACACAGTTCTGCTTAATCAGATGTGGACATGAAACATCATGACAATTACCTTCTTTCCATTTATTCTTATTATAGTTGCGGGTCTGTACACACTGTGCCTCATATGGTAAGTGCCCTGAGGTAGGGTATAAACCAGTCTATGTCAAACCAGTGGTGGGCTGTGCTGGGGAAGCAAGTAGCAAATATAATAGAAAAAAATCACTGTATTTCACAGAATGTAAATGGAGTTCAGCTGCAACCATCGTGAAGGCTGATTTGACCTCTATCAGCTTAAATCACAACCACTCCACCGGAATGAGCGACGTGATCAATACCGAAGTAGAATCAGCATGAATGAAATAATGATCATACCCACACAGTATGAAACTGAAGTTTGACTCTGTACACACAAGCAGATCTTAATTTTACTGCTTATTTTGAAAAAAGAAATATGCACCACTAGTAGAGTACCTCGTGTTTTGCCCGGTCACCAATAACCAACATACAAAATTACAGCCCACACTGTGCCTACAGACTCAGTGGGACTGCAGGCATAGGTAATTGCTATTTTCTGTAATGACTCTGAATTTTCCTCCCCTCCCTTTTTTTTCCTGGAAACAGTATGCTTCACTGTCATCTCTTTGAGTTTATATTTAGTTATGTTTGGTTATATTCCTGTATAAATTCTCTTTAAGAAAGAGAACACAAGGATCAAAAATCTTTAAGAGATTTTATACAAGAATATAAAAAAATATATTAACAGGTATACATAAAACTAAGACTTATTTAAAATACTTTTAAATGAAAGGAAGACTGTTGGCTGCTTCCAGGTACACTGCCTTTATTACACCTCCGGTCCTCATTTTCCTACGTTTCTTATTTGGATAGGAAAATGCTGCAGAGATTTTCAGCTTTTTTCAGGTTATTTTCTCCATACAGCAGAAATACCCATCAAATCTCAAAAGGTGTAAAGTACTTTGAACTGCTGATTGTACAGCAGGTGGGTAACTTGATGTTATGCTCTTTATTGGTACCACTCAGTCTTTTGTCAAGCTCAGTACAGTAAAGGAGAAGGCAGATCTCAGCTACCACTTTTAACAATTTCTAATACGAGTTTTCAGATAACACTTCTTTCCCTTTGGGAACCAGACACAAACAATCAATGATTCAGCTGGAGCTGAGCCACCTTCATAATTATAAGACAAAACATCTCAAAACAATTGGCATTTCAGTGTAGCAAAATCCCAATTCTAGCATTCTGGAATGTTTCCTCGGAAATTGAGTAGAATACTTCTGGGATCTGTTTATTAAATTTGTCCCACATAGACTGTGACCTTTCAAAACATAGAAAAGATCCTGTGGCAAACCACTCCCAGGAGCGATTTTTATTTTGGCTCTGACCTCTCCCTCTGACCTTGGGAGAAATGCTTTATGTATACATAGCAGAACTGTATTTCTTTTATTCTTTGAAACAGGAGAAACAATAATTTTTGAATATTCATACAGTTCTCTTTAAATATATATGCAGAGCAGCTTATTGCATGAGACTTCCCTAATTCTTGAACACTTAACATACGGGTCAGTAGAAAACATCCATAATTTATATCCAATTTCCATCTTTGCACGGCCAGACAACGCAAGTTCTGACACTGACTTGTATTTAAAAATGTAGAAGATGAGATGCTATTGTTCATTTATAGTGCAGCCATTATGCATGGAACTATTTCACTGGAATTCTACATTTATAACTTCTGCTTTCCTTATTTCTAAATGTATTGATTTTATCAAGTATTATAAATGGACCTGACAGGTTGCTGTGGTGAGGGCTGCAGTGTTACTGTCGTAGCTTGGTTTGAATTCCTTATAATGGTTAAACATTAATTATTGGAGCTGAAATCCTCTTTCACAAATCTCTGCCATATTTTTGGAAAGTCTGGGTTGATCTGTTTCCAGCAATGAACACAAAAAATAACAACACTGAGCTGATTGTATTACCTCTTTCAATACATATGCAAGGTTTCCCTTGGCCCTTGCTTTAAAACAGATTTGGTAATTTGACAGGATGAATTGTAGTGGAACGAAAGAGATTCCTGAATTTGTCTTTATGAGAAGACATTCAAATCTGACATAGCTACAAACCTCTAAAACCCACCGTGTGAACACAGCTGCTAATATTTCCTTTGGAGTTTCCTGATAACATTTCAAGCACTCCGTCTACACTGAGCATAACCCAGAAAACCAAATTTCAATCACACTCACAGGCCCGTGAAATATGCATGGCAGAAGATAAACAGGTACACACACACACCAAGGTAATCATGTATATAAATCTTGAGCTTCTTGCAATGATTTTAGAAAACCAAGTATATTAATGAATAATTTCAACAGGAAAAAATAAGGCCTAAGAAGATTAACAGAGCATACAGGTTGTTCAGTTGTAGAGAACTGAAAAGGATTATAAAGTCCGAAGATGAGGTCAAAAAAGACAATTTATTCTTGTTATCAGAAGCTACCAACTAAAAAAACATCTTGAACCATGAGCCAGATTTCAGTTGCTGTCAATTTATTTGGAAAGCCTTGGCAATGAGAAAGACCAAGCTGTGTGCACACTGGAATTTACAGACTGGAGGCTCCATCATATCAGTGGCAACAATCTGGTGTAAGTTTTCTCTAGGTAACGCAGATCAGATCCTTCTTAGTAAGGATGTGTCCTTGACAATAAAAATCACAGCCCATTTGTAGAGGAGAGCTGAAGGCAAGCGTGCTGTGACTAGAAGTAAGAACAGTGAGTGTAATCTGAATTCTGCAGTTAAGAGGAGATATCACCTTTTGGGATATATTCAAGTAGGCTGAAGTTCTATGGTCCTTACTCCAACCTGTGATCTTTCTCCTTCCTTTAGATGCTTGCCCGTTCTACTTTTCAGCTGGGTCATCTGCTGTTTGAGTTTACTTTTCAAAGTAGGCATCTCCCTTTGGGTAATGCAGAGTTTATCTTGTATGTTTGAAATAAAACAGCTTTACAATCTCAGAAAAACATAAAAGTGAGCAAGAAATACTTAACACCTAAAGAGTTAAATATTCTGCATTTTTCGCTGACTCACTGATAAATGCAGGTTTTAAACAAAAACCTTGTATTACTTTGTCACTCTGAGAGGCAAAATTAGATCAGGTATAGATTTTGAAATATAAGAGCAGATCTAAGGCAACTCTCTGGACAGATTAGCAGTATTAAAAAAAAAAAAGCCCAGCTCCTAGTGTACCTTCTGTCTCACAATATCTATATTCAGTGTTACACAGTTTGAAAAGTAAATCTTATCTTGTTTTAATCTCAAAAATGGATGGAAGCAACTCATTTTTAATAGTTAAATGCACAATGGGAAATTAAGACAGTAAGTCAGCTGTTACTTCTCTTTGTGTCAGCCTTTCACGTCAGCCTGTAGCACACGTGTCTCTGGTTTTTCACTGGCTGCTACAGGCATTTTGTTCTACAATTTTTAACCATTTTAACAATAAGGCAACGGGAAAGGGAAAGTTGCTCTAATGTGAACAAAATTTTCTGAAGCTGTGTTTGTGTCCATTGAAGACACAAAAAGTGAGCGTGAGAATGAATCAATACAACGCAGGCAGAAAAACACATCCTTTGCTCATCTAGATAGAAACCTCTTTCCTCTGCTAAGGTGCACATGTACAGAATGCAAACTTGAGGAAAAAACTGGGGAAGAGCCATCCAAGGGTGAGGATCAGTAAAATTCAGCTTTTTTTTTTATTGTGTCTGCTGCTTTGCCACCAGAATTTATGGAGGAGTTTGAGTCACATCATCCATCATAGACAAATGCAGAAAAGACAGAAGATGGAACTGTGCTGTCCTGGAAAAGCAAACATTCAAGAACATCACATGAATTCTTTTTGCACACAGCTGTTTTTGCTTTTCCTTCCTTCATTACAATAATAATCTGTAGCTCCTTATTCCCACGTCTTCAAAGTCTGATTTTCAAAGGCTCCTTAAAACGGAATTTGGTGACACAAATACATGCAGACCCACTCTTCTTACATTGCATCTGATCCAGCCAAAATAGTAATCATATACATCCACAAATAATCTTATTAATATATGTGAATGTTCTCATGTACCTCTATGTACAGTTCTTTAAGGGGTCACTGATGACCAAATCAGACATTGCTTAGCAACACTGTGAAGGTATTTTCCTTAGCAAAATTGTCACACTGATAACCACAGAGACCACAGAACGAACCCAACACACACATCTCATTAGTGAATTGCTGGTGATAAAGAATCAGACATTTTTGATGGATAAATCCAAACACACTGGGAAAATGCACACTGTGAGCACATTTCATTTGACTATTTCCATCATACTTGGTGCCTTTTAATTAGAGGATACCTGAACAGACAAAGCAATGTTTGCTGGAGCTGACAGAAGAGATAGCTCTACCTCATATAAAATACTACATGAACTAATAATAGCAAAAAGCAAACATCCCAATTTCTTTGTCTCTGCAAACAGCTTGTTAGAAGGGCACTATGACTGCTGCAATCTCCGCTTCAAGAAGAGAATAGGAGTGAGAGGTCCTGAGCCTCCACAGCCCTTGCTACAACTTATTTGTGGGCTGACCAGTCCACAGCTGAAACAGCTTTGGTTCAGTTAAGCCTTGGCTCCAACCCATTTACGTGCAAGCATTTATGGACAGCAATGCTTTTCTGAGATGGAAAAAAAGCCCTGCTTAAGACTATTTGGACTGAAATTCCTAACTGGTACTACATGGAAACACAGGCAAATAAACCCTTGAAAATTAAACCTGGAACAAACAGAGTTATGTGATTAAAGATTTGAGAACAGTGGGGTTGAATAACAGTAGACATAGATGTCAGTGTGACTTATGAAGACACACCCCCAGAAAACACCTTCCCTCGTGTAACAGATAAGTAACCTCATTTAACTGTTCTCTTTGTAAAAGGACCAAGCATAGAGCTAAATCTGTTAGGAGCTATTTCTGGAGGTTAACTAATAAATGAAGACCAATAGCAGTAGATATTTGAAATGGTTTGTTATACAAATACTGCAGAAAAAAGAATGGGGGAGCAAAGAGTGGCTCTTGGACTTCCCATGCATAGATCTTCTGTGATGTAATTAGTCAAGAAGAGACAGGGAAAAAACCTCACTCAGTACCCATTTGGATCAATGAGCATGGAAAATGACAGAGTGACCAAACAGTCCATCCTCTCATATCACTAATACATACTGTGATTGAATGCTTCTCTTTTCCATGACTGGACTTTAAAGTGTAGCAAAGTAGGCACACCACTTATTATGATATCAGACTATAAATCAAAATTGAAAGTACTGGTTTTAATCTACTAATAGCCATATGGAATAGCATATAGTGATACTTATGTTTCCTACATCTAATTTAATGCTCTTGCACTGAGAGTGCTCTTGCACCGAGAAGCAGACAGATAAACTTCCAGCTTCAAAGTTATTTATGCACATATATAAACATGACAAGAAAACCAGCATGTACAATGTATATATGGCTATATGTGACTCATACAGCCCTCTTTTTATCTCTCTGCTCCTCACAAAGTACTCCATTAACAGTATTACCTTTTTTCTTTTGCAGGGGGTGGGGTGGACTCAAAGGAAATATTTGTTCTTTAACCATATTTAAACTAGTTTTCTACTAGTTTCTTCCTCTTTCTGTTCTCATTCTAGGCTCTATCTTCACCACAAGATAATCAAAGGCCTGCCAGCCCCATGAATGTGCCCACACACAGGTTCATGATACAAATTTGCACCTTTATAGGTCATAAATTATCTTATTAAAGGAATATAAACAACACTGGACTTTAAGCAGTATAGACAAATACTCTTTAAATCAAGATATCATGTCAAATGATACACATTTTTCTAAGACTTCTACTCTCTAGGCTGTTGGATTTGCACTTTATTTTCCATTATTACTTTGTTATTAAGGAAACTTAAATCCTGTTGAGAAGAGCTTATTTAGGTTGAACTGTCACCTTTAGCTTCAGAACATTAAATCCTGACAAATGCTTCTTTTGAAGTCTGACACCTGTTTCTTTGGCATTTCTCATTTTCAAGAACTCACTAGACTATAATAATACTCAGCACGGCAGAAGTAAAGAGAATGAATTAAAGCAGAAATGCTTTCAGATGTGAAAGAGCTGTACAAAAGAGCATCCCTTTGCTCAGGTTTCCTCAGTAATTTTGATAGGACCTCAGGAGATCCCATCTTGAAGCTGTATGTTTTTTCCTCTAATGCCCATGAAACAAGTCAGATTAGGAGCACCAGAGACCAGACAATTCTACACATACCAGTAGGAGAAAATAGCTTGCTTTGCAGATACTTTCAGAAACACAAGGAACCATCCTTATTATTAGACCTTCTCTTAGGCCAAATATCAAGTATTTGCTCTTTCTGTAACTGAAATGCTTGAGGGGAATGTTTCCAGCCTACTCAGAGGTGTGATTCTGTTAAGATTTTGCTTTACATTTAATTTCATGAAGATTTTGATGGTAAATTTCTTAACATAATTTGCATTTGGGGGATCTTCACCTAGAAAGAAAGGCATGACACACTTAAACCAATGAAAACAACTCTCATGAATTCCCTCTAAGCTTGGAGTAGATCTACAGGACCAGATTCACAATTTTTTTTATCTCTGCCATGTATTTAGACACCACACCCATGTTTTTTCACTTTATTCATTAAGAGTTTCAGGTATGAATTTGTAACAGAACCTGAGGACTAAGCTCATTAGGAACCAGATACTTGAATTAATTCCTTTGAAAAATCCACCTCTTCTGGATATTTCAAAACCTGCTTTAGTCTTATAAAATAGATTTGACACACAGAATATTTCTCCTATGACCAATAACAAATTCAGTCTCTCTTTGTGAAAGATTCACCACGATGGAACATACATTCAGTAATACCCTGAAAACTGTTAAGAATCTTAAACAAAACCTGTTAGATTTATTTTATTGATGAAAGGTATGTCAAAACCCCTTTCAAAATTATATTATAGACAGCACTGCAATGATTCCTGAATTCTATACTAAAAATCTACTCAAAATGTATAAACAGCCTTTTAGAATAGTTTCATACAGCAGCAATCTTTCCACTCAAATTGACCATCCTTCAGGACCACATTTTACAGCAATTTTAAGCAGTGCCTATACCTACTGGGGATTTTGTTAGCAGGGCTGGCAGTGTTCTCTCTTTTTAAGTGTACTTGGCATATTCTGTATAACACTGTTCTCATCTTTTCTCAAATTCACTTCTCTGGCTGAAATATTCCATAGGAGGCTCTGCCTCAGAATGACATTTGGTCATTCAGGCAATTCAAACAAATTTCTGAGAAAGAGACACAAGTGATCAGTGAAAAAGTGCAGAGCAGGGCACCCCAGCTGGCTGAACCAGAGGAAACACAGAACTGCTCACTGGCAAGAAGAGGAGATGCTGTTGCCCAAACGCCGCAGCCGACAAGAGGAATGTTCACTGTCGCGCACTGCAGACCCTTTAGGTACCCAGCACCAGCCATCCAGGCTGTGCAGAAGGGAAGAAACCACCTCCTTCTGCATCTTTATAACAACAGCCATCGTGGCTGACAGAGAACTTGTCCCATGGTCCTGAAGCACCAGTAGCAGCCGGGCTTCTGGTCTCCCCCAACACAGCTGTGCAAACCAGTCAGATGCACCGTGGCTTTGCTCTATTCGGGCTATGTTCACACACAGCATCCCAAACAAATCACCTCTAACCTGTCTGTGGGTCAGCTGGCTGTTCCTGGCAGGCCATACGTGGCAGATTACCATTTAAAGACTCCCACTCTACCACCTTGGAATATTAACTTCCCATTTCTAAGTTTTTGTGCATATATATTTATACACACGCAGAGGTCACTGTTCTTAGTTATGTGGGTAGATGCGAAATGTAAATTTTCACAGTCAGCAGATGCATGCATTATAAAACCCAAGCACATTAAAAAAAGCTAAAGATTGGAAAACTATGAAAACATATAGGCAGACATAAACTCAGTGTATATATCTATAAAATAAGTTAAGCATCAAATCTCATAAACTATGAAAACATCTGAAAAGTTTCTGTAAGAAAAAGATATTATTCATTTCAGGCAAATTTAGGACATGCTGAGAAAACTATATTTTTTTAATGCTTAGTGTTTTCTAAACTTGGTTTTTTTTTTAATATTTAATATAATAAATAAGGTGTTGTGAGTTAAATGTGAAAGTACATGTGACAATAATTCTGTTGGGGCATTGCCGCTGTAGCAATTACATGTGTAGTTCAATAGCTGTGCACTCATGTTGTAATTTTGCTGATGTATCATTACAATACAAGTGTGGCACCAGTGCTGCTGCTGTTCAGGGTAGCAAAAACGTCTAAAATTGTCTCCTCTTTCAAAATCCTTGTATAAATTTCCACATCTCCACAGCCACGTGCAGCAGAGCTAAGAACTGCTGCAACTGTGGTGTGCAGGCATGGCCATAAGGCTGATTCTGTCATACAGCTGCTTCTGCTTTTAACATTGCCATTTACTAACTGGTAGGCTCAGACTTACCTTGATGAACAGATGATTTAAACAAAAGTACATCCCTTCTTAATTAGCTGAATGACCTACAGCGCATTTCATGTCTGAAAAAACACAACTGGAACAATTGAAATCATATCAGCCATGCAGAAAATAGTCAAAATACTGGCTTACCTCTTCATGAGGACTGATTAATTCTCTAATTTTGCAATGAAAATGAAAAACCAGTAATGCTGTAAAGTGTTAACACTAGTGTTGGTGTATTTACAGCCCAAATTATGATTCTTTTTTAAGCTATGTGATTTGCTAGATGTGCCCAAAATTGTACTCAAAGTAACTAGCAATCAAAACTAAGAGACATTTCTCCCACTCCATCCCTTATGAGAGGACTTGAGAATACAAAATTCATAATCAAATATTAATCTTTTCTAGAGAAAAAAAATAATTAAAAAAATCCAGAAGCAAGTGAATAAATTAATCTCAATTTTATGTTACTCTACAAAGGACAGAATAATGAAATTGGATTGAAGAACTGCTGCCCCTCTGTCACGGTCAGGGTATGTAAAACATTCTTTCATTACCAGAATGTTTCAGTACCTGCATACTTATTTCTTTTTATAACTATAAAGGTGTATAGAAGGCACATCAATATGGCATTTGATAATGTTGTTTTGAACCTGTAGTAAGGACGACAGGCTACGGAGGTAAAATGCATCCAATAAGGTTTGGAAAAACAGCATGAAGAGGCTGCAGCCATAAAATGCTTGAAGTGGTGTGGGAAAAGCAGTGGGCAGAGCACTGGACAGCACGGGAGCCAGCAGCAGGTCCTGAGCCAGCAGCCAGACACTCCCTGTGCACCTTGTCCTACTGAGACAGGAGCTTCAGTCTCACGTCTGAAGGCTGAGGGTTACTGATCACAGAGGTCAGGAGGGTTGTACTGGTGTCAGCGTTGGACAGAGGCTCCCAGGTTGTCCAAGGCAGGTTCTGGTGCCCTGTGACCCTGGCAGAAGGACCTCTTGGCCGCTGCAGGCTGGCTCTGGGCTCAGCTCCGCGGAGCTCCCGGGGTCCAAGGAGCCTCCCTTCGCCGCACCAGGTAACCTGCCCAGTTACTGATCAGCAGCAGGAGCTGCTGCTTCCTGCTAAGTGGCTGATCAGCTGTGTCTCCTTCTGTGTGAAGCTGTACTTTCCACTCAATTGCCACAGGGTGTTCAAAACAGTCATTTACCTAATGATTTGGCAATGACTAGGAACTGCTTCACAGGAAGGAGAAGAGGCAAGGCTACTGTGATACATCCCCTCCCTCAGTGCCCTGCAGGTGTGGAGGCAGAAAGACAGCTGCCAGGGACATCAGAGCCAGAGCTGGACCTTATCAGCCCTTGAAGATACTGAGGGTGAGGGGGGACCCGTAAGGTTCAAGGCATTGAGTAAGATGAGGTGGGAAGGAGAAAAAGGCAACGCAGGTGTTGGGAGATCAGAGAAACGTTTGCTGGTGATAATGACAGCAAATAGCTGTACCTGCTAGTGGGGGAGCTTTTTGAAATACTTAAAAATAAAAAGTATTTAAAAAATTTTTGAAATACTTTTTGAGCTGACATTATCTGGGAGTGCTAAAAATGAACAAGGCAGAAAGGGGACTCAGTGGTAGCAATACCTTTATCTCCTGTAAGAAGTTCGTTTGAAGATTTTTTTATAAACAAACACGTCAATTCTGAACTGTTTTCTGTACCTGTGCATTATTTTTCAAGAATTTAAGTCTACACAACTTCTAAATACGCTACTGCTCACATGTATTATTCATGCTTACAGTCATATGTATCATTATTTTGGTGTCTATGAGTTGTACAACTAGCATTAACTTTGCAGAGGGCATTCTGAACTGATAGAAAGGCCACTTGCAAATACAAATAACAGCAACAAATCCACTTTGTATAACAGGAGGTTTAAAATATTACACTGTTGCTAAAAAACTTTATATTCGTAAACGCAGATTATACCCAAAGGGAAAGAAAAAACTTAAAAAATACATTGTGGGAAACTATTTATGAAACCTAAATCAATCTCATGCATAAGAAGCCACGGAGGTTCAAACAATTCAATCAAAAACCAGCTGAAAATTAATGTCATATTTTGCCTATCATGATCATTCTGCTGCATTCTTAGTTCCATACAAGTATTTGGATAACACGTAACTAGAGCTGAGTAGTTTGTAATGAATAATTTATTTTACCAATTTTGCCTCTTTTTTCAGTGACATATCCATGAATAAACAGATCACGATTTTCTCTACTCGTAATTCAAAGTTCTCTGACAGTACTTCCTCAACTCCCTTCTCTTTAAGTTGTTTATATTACTTCTATGGATATTTCAGATTTTGAAACTGGGAAGGGTTAGAATCAGAGCTCTGTAGTTTAGTTGTGCGTGGTCACAAACCACTGTTTCTGTTCCCCAGTTGGACTCTTCTGAAGTAATTGGGTGTGAATGTTCACGGAGAATAAATTAGACTTTGCTTTTTGTGATCCTGAATGTAAAACCGACTCTCTCTGTGCACTGGCACCAGCAAAGCACAGAAGAAACTCCATGGAAAGCTGACACACAAAAGGCACGAGCAGAGCTGAAAGGAATTCATTTAAAAATTCGTATGAATATTCATTGGGATTTTTTTGCAGTATGTTCTCAAATTGAACATTATGAAAACAACTTTTTCCTTAGTAGATTCAACTTTGCTCTGTTCACTTGCTCTTGATGAGGCCACTGGGAACACTTCAGTTGTTGGAAGGAAGGACCAACTTGGGGCTCTTGTCAGCCTGGAGTTCAGACCCAAGCCTAAAGGCATCTCTTTTATATCCCATAGCTGGGCTCTTCCATCAAAGAAAGAAGTGACAATTTTGGAAGGCTCAAGCTGAAGGTAACGCAGGGCTGCTTCCAGGGTTGGCTCACGGAAAGGAGGAAGAGAATCCCCTTCCTTGTGTCAACTAACACTAAGGCAGCATTTTGCTGCTGCAGAATAATCAGCCACTTAATACTTTGACAGCAATTTCGTATTACGTGCAGAGCACAGATTTTCACACACTACAACAGGAGGAAGTGCAGAAATACATCGTTCCCATTAGTCAGATGGGGGCACTGTGTGCTCCCCATATCCCTTGTTATCTCTACTTGGTGGGTGCCGAAGGGAAGAGCAGCAACCGCAGCTTTCTGTTAACAGTTATCACACTTTAGATAGATTTCTAAGGGATTATAGGCTTAGAAAAAAGTCAAAATCCATTCCAAGAGAGGTCTATACTCCTAAAAAGAATATACTCTCAGTGCAAAGTTAAAGACAGGCAAAGGAAAACAGCTGGGATAAAAAAATTAAGTAAGGAGTTGTGTTCCAGGAGCAGAAGTACTGCTTAAGGCTGTTTCGCATTAGTATATTTGAAGCACATTGTTTCCTAATCTACTTCGAAGAAATGTTTAGGGATTTTATTAACATAAAACAAGATAGTGAGAGCAAATTTGATATCAATTAACATACTAATTAAATGTCACTTAGTAGTTTTAGCAATTACTTGATATTTAATTAACCACTTGAATACCTCGGGAGATCCAGATTCTTGTACGTGTAATCAAAGGGCAATTCTTCTGACCCTGTGGGTAATACGCTGCATGTCAAGACAATCTGTAGATAGCAACAAAAAAGAACTTTATGCACTGTGACCCCAGGTATACTGAGTACCCAAGACATTAATTTACTAATTTGAATGCACTAAGTATCAGTTAAAAAGCTTAAACATACCTCAAGTGATGAGGGACCTACGTAAACAACACGAACAACCTACAAAATATCAATTATTTTAGTTCAAGCCACACTTTAAATTCATACTGCAAAATTGTCTTGGCATTTATGAAACTTGTATTCATCGTTGGGTCCTTTTACCTTTAGCAAACAGCTACAAGGACTGGAGAGTAAGGAAGCAAATATTTTTAGGGAAAAAATACTTAAGCAGAGCAAATATGTATCCAAAGTGTTATGTATTCACAAAAAGACAACAACTTTGCATAGGGGAGATTTCCTGGTGGACCATTATCTGTACTGTTTTTAGGAAAAACAGTCTTAATCACCCACAAAACAGGCAGGATCTCTCCTGCTGAACTGCACTTGCCTACAGATAAGTCTCCTTCCTCCTGCTTCTTCTGGAGCTGTGTCTGTGATATTCAGCTCATGCTGCCACTGGCTACCCAGGACAACTTGGAGCAGTCTCATGACTCCTACAGCTACAGTGTTAGAAACTCACTCATTTTAATTTCTGCCACTTTTCTAAATGGACTTTTAGATGGTTTAGCATATCCTGAGCTGCATTTTCCCCGGAAGAGAAAAGGAAAAATCTTTTATCTTCAATGACACTATCAATGTAAATGAAATTCCACTTCAAGGACAAAAAAAAATTAATTCAGCCTGTGTATTTGCTTTAATTATGATTTCCACAGTAATACAGCACAAGCTAGCAAAATGTTTCCAGGTTTTATGTATAAATTACTTTCTTTTTTAATGTAGTTTTGTAATACATAGATTAAAAAAAAAATCTGCCAACCTCAAAATATGGATTTTTAAGCTTTGTTTCCTACAAACTTCAAATTTGCTTTGTTTTGCCCCCAGTCTCTAAGGGGAATGATTTTTCATCCTGCACAAGGGAACAGGTGCTCTATTACAGGGTAGGTAACACACTGACCAGGAGGCTGAATTTCACTTCCTGATGAAGCAGAAAGATTTACACCTTTAAAATGTAAATGTAACTCTGGTGCAGCACAAAGAAGAGAATAAACTTCTTGTAAAGCAAAGGTATGAACTAACCGAGAAGCTGTATCCGCTGCTTAGCTTGATTTGGTTTGTCTAATTTTCTCTCGAGGGGATCCTGAGGCCACTGCTGAAAGAGGAATGACAAAAGCACTGATGAACTGTTGTCTCTGGAGAGTTTCACACAGATCAGCAAATACAAACCTAAGCCAGCAGATAGCACAGCACTAATAGACTGCCAGCACGGTGACTGGGACCACCTGCTTTCAGAAGTATTCCATTACCCTGGTTTAAATTAAGGTCATACATGCTCTCCACTGTTGAACAGCAGATACTGCAAGCTTAAAATATCCAGTAATATCCTGGACAATATTGCTGTATGTTAGCATCTGAAAATTATTTATTTCAATAAAGAAGATAACTGGGAAACACATTTTCTTGCTATTTACAATGTTGGATAATATAAGCCAATATAGGAAATAGAAGTAAAAACACAAGGAGAAGAAAACAATCATTTATGTTAAATAAAATAAAGACCTCACTCTTACACAGCACCTTTTATCACTACATTTCAAACTACTTTACAAACAAGATCACTGCAATAGTTAACAGTTTTCTTGCACAATTCTTTTGGCACACATGTAAGCACAGCCAATCATTTAAAATTTCTCTTCTGTGATGCAAAGTCATAGCAAATGTTTCCATCAATATTTGCCCAGAAATTCTGGCCACTCAAATCTTATCCCAATTTTACTGTGCACAAATGCCACCAAAAGCTTAAATCCTTTTTTATTCAGCATCTACAACCACTTATCACAGTATCACAGTATCACAAGGTTGGAAAGGACCTCTGAGATCATCAAGTCCAACCTATAACCCAACACTAACACCAAATCTTAAAAATATCTATTGTTAAAAACATTATATTTACTTCACAAATTGCAAAAGAAAGCTTGCACATTACTCAGGGATTGTCTTCATACAGGTGTCAGATTCACTTTGTGTTCAAAATGAAGTTTATAGATAATAAAATCATTCTAATGATTATTTATCCCAATATGACTTTATATTATTTAAACTTGTATTTGGCAATTTATTTACTTTAAAAATATCCTGGGAAATAAAAAGATACAAATCATATTAAAATTACCACAAGGGGTGAGGATTTTGCCTGGAAGAAAAAAACCCCTAGGTTTTAATCAAAAAAAGGCACCGTTACAAAAGGATTAATTTTGGATCAGAACACACCGCAAGTCAGATGTTTTTCTGTCCCAGCTGAGAGTAGTAATTGGAAAATCATGGTTTATACAGAAAAAAATCATTATTTTCTTATGATCTGCCTCTCTTCCATGAAACCTTCCGTCTTCATCACTCAATTACAATCTAAGAGATTAGGGGACTCAATATATACTAGATTAAAGGTCACCTATTATTATAGACAAGATTTAATTGCAATATTTACATAAATTCCTTACCAACCATAGGGTTTAAGCTACTTGCACATATCCAGAATACTGAAAAGGAGCAGGACATTCATTAGTTGCACTATAGGAAAAACGTATAGCAGTAACCTAAAACCAAAGCAAAACTCTGTTCTACAGCTTTTGTAAAAGAACAGCATTGAAATACTGGCTGTTGAAAAATTGTAGATTAAATCTTATTCCATTACAGAGAGTAAAAGTTAGCTTGATTGCACTGCTGTAAAAACTTCCTAGGGGAAATTAAACTTGATAATCTCAAGGTGTTTCCCAGAAGACGCCATGCATTTGGTAATGTTCATTATAGTTTGCAGAATACCAGATAGAATTTAAAGTGAAGACTCCTAAGGTTTAATCAATATAGACATTCTAAATTGTTCACAGTATAAAGCCCTGATTATTAAAAAAGATGTGGTTGAAAGGGAAGCCACAGTACTTCAGCTGGATTTTTTTCCTCCTGTATAAACTGGTTGGTTCATAGCTGAGGTAAATAGTGACTGCCAAATCTCCAGCACAATTTTTGTAGCAGCATCAGAGAGTGCTTCATTAAGCTCCTGGAACTTCTACAGCTGTTTGCTTTCAGTGAATGATTCTTAAAAACAGGTAGCAAGTATTTTGGGAATTACTTCCTACAAGAGTCAAATCCTACACGTTACTATTATAAATCATTAAGAGATTAACTATTACAAAACAGATTTTAAATGCTTCCATTGGAAGATCACAAAAAGTACAAAGATTACAATTTGAATTAAAAAAAAATAGTAGCTGTCTGCTATCTGTCTAATTTTAAAGCAAGAAATAAAGGAATATACAACATAAAGAGATACTGATGTTTGCTATAATCTGGTGACATACTCATAGTACAATCAGTAAAGGACTTAAATGACACATTAACAGTTTAAAGCACAAAGAAAATGGATCTTCAGTTTTGATTAAATGAGTTTGCAGCATCTGTGGCATCTTTAGATAAAAGAAGTTGCCAAATTGTTAATTGTAAAAATAATCCAGAGTAGGAGGTTTCAGTGCTGGTAAGGAAAAGCTGCCTAAGAACAAATTATTTTAGCTGAAGCCAAAGAGGATACCGACCCTCTCAAATCTTCAGGAGCTTGGACAAAGATCAAGAGCTTTAGGACTAAGAGAAGAACCTGGAATTTCAAACAAAATATGGCTGGAAAGATTTTTTTTGAATGAGCCAGGACTGGATTTACTGTTGTTCTCCATCTGGTGCTGGCTAAATGACACTATTCAGCACAAAAGAGAGATGATGCCCCCTAATTTTAGATGGGTACATATGCCTTCACATTTCTTTGATACACAAGGGATAGTGAAGCTTGAAGACTCAAACGACTTGATCAGCAAGGGCCTGTGAGATGGCTATAAATGAAATAAAAATTCTGGAAGCATTTTGAAAAAAAAAAAAGTGTTTCAGAGCCATTAGGCCTTTGAGATAACTGGGATCTGATGGGAACCTTATTTCTCAGTTTCCCTGCTTTTCTTCTGTTGCCACTGCATCTAGAATATTATTTAAACATACTCTTGTAGCACATTATCTTGTTGCTTAAATAGGTGTGTGCGAACTGAGATTATAAACAATGACAGGTTATCTAAACCATGAACACAGTGTAATATAAACATACTTTATGATGATCTCAGACATGGTCTTAGAGACTTCACATACTATTACTAAGCCAGGCAATTATACTTTTTAATCACTTTTAAGAATTGCTTTCTAACTTAAAAAGAATATAAACTTAAGTGTCTTACTCAACCAGTGCCTCATCATGGATTCTGAAGCTACAAAGGAAACAATTAAAAGCTTGTATGTATGAAATAGTTACAATCAATGAGAGAACTAAATTATTCAGAATAAATATTTTATTCCATTTCCTTTCCAGATGAAGTTGTCAATACTGTCAATATAAAAGGAAGTGGATAGTGTTAGAATTTAGAAACCACTGGAATGTGAAATCTCCATAATCCCTACCACCATGGTAGCTACTTTAGACAGCATCAGGTACTTCTGGTTGTAGGAATGTCGCAATGTTCTCTTTCAAAGTCTTCTACACAGTCAGAAGTTCCAAGATAACAACATCAGTTTCTTTGGCCAGTTTTTAAATGGGAGCTATAGATCTACTCCAATATCCTTTGACCAATTCACCCCAATGAATGAGAGGAGGTTCTAGTGGTCCATAAATAACAGCAAGAGAAAAGCATTATCAAGTGTACCAGCTGTTTAACTCTCTAACAGGAAAAACAGACAATTTATTTTTGAAGTCAAAAGAATGAAACAATAAATATATTTAGATAAATTGTTTATGTATTTATTACATAATTTATATATATACATGAATGTACCACATAAGAATATTTGAAGATAAATGTATATAAATACACTTATATTTACTTACATGCAAATCTACTTAAACATAAGTAGCTACATAAGTATAGACATATATTTTGCTATTGCCTTGTAGTTTGGCAAACAAAATACCTTAGATATCACATTTTGATTTGACCATAATACTTGTCTCTGCCAGACCTATGATTTGATTCTAAATCAGGAGCTGACTTCCTTTTGATTGGTAGATAGATTAATGAATAAATAATTCATATCAGGTTTTCTTCATGTTTGTGGGTATTGCTTGATCAGTTTATAATGATTTGCAAGTGTTCATTACACAGTGACCAAAAAATGCAATAGCTCTGTTCAGAGGACCTGTTCCCTTGTGGTCATGAATGATTTCAGATTTCCACTATTCGCTCTGAGTTTACACAAAGTATTTTCAAGTGACCATATGGCTCCTTGTAATGAACACCCAATCAAAGTAGCCAAGGTTCTCAATTTCCTGGAAGGAAATAAAAGCTTACAAAATACTTGGAAGATTTTTTTTCAATATAAAACATTAAACAAAGTTACAACAATTGTCCATTTGGAAGGCAAGTCAGTCTTGGAAGGACCCTGTAAATGTTCTGGGAATTCACCATCACACCATGCTTCATAGGAGGCATCGTGACAGAGCACCTGGAGCAAAAAACATGGGAGTGGGTGGGGAGACGTTACAAACTTGTTCCTGGCAGCAAACAGAAAGAGCAGTCCACAAAATCCTTCTGCCATAGACACCACCATGTTAATTGCTCCAAATGCACAATCACATGGGAATTGTCTTTGAAAATAAACAGTTGGTCTGGCTGAGAGCTCATTTTCCCCACAGCAGCCCTCCCAGGGCCGTGCTCTGTGTTGGCAGCCAGAAAGGTGTTGGTACCACAGCAGCGTTTTGGCCACTGCTGAGCAGTGCTCGCACAGCATCCAGGCTGTCTCTCTCCAACACTGCCCCCCTCACCCTGGGCAAGATCTTGGGAAGGGACACAGCCAGCACAGTTGACCCAAACTGACCAAAGGGATATTCTATTCCATAGGATGTCTGCTCAGCAATGAAAGCCAAGAGCAAGCAGGAAGAGGCAGGGCATTCCTTACTTTATGACATTTGCCTTCCAGAGCAACTGCTCTGTGTACTGAAGCCCTGCTTCTTAGGAAGTGGCTGGGCATCACCTGCTGATGGGAAGTAAGGAATAAAGCTTTTGTTTTCCTTTGCTTCAACACGTGGCCTTTGCCTTTGCTTTAATCAGCTGCTTTTACCTTGACCAACATGAATTTTCTCAACTTATTTTCTCCCCCTCCTATCCTGCTGAGGAAGGGAGTGACAGAACAGCTTGGTGGGCACCTGAAATCCAGCCAAGGTCCATCCACCACAATGACACTTAAAGAATATGGAGAATTCAAATCATTGCTGAGAAAGTAAGCTGAGACTTACCTTGTCATCTTGAACTGTTAACTCCTCAGGCATGTAGAACATAAGATTTAGCAAACACATCTGATACTAACTTCTAAATAAAATAAGTAGTTTGTATAATTTATCTTTCTGCAGGGGAATGTGAAGGACACAGGTCAATGACAAGCACACTTTATGCACATATATTTCTGATAAAGTCAGGAACACTCCTTGTCAGACTACAGAGTTAACTAGAAATGTTTTTAGAAACTGCACTGCAAAAGTGGTAATGCACGTGGAAAATGAAACCTCAAAAGCATCATCCTAGGGAGAGGAAAAAGGCTTCTTATTTCAGTACCTAACAATATGGGATCTATTTCTAACCTGCCTGTGGAGGAGCATGGGAACGCTAGCAGGCCTTTTCCATTTCAAAGGCAGATGGAAGAAACAGTCAACAGGAGACAGTTCCTACAGAAATAACTGAATTTTTTGTAAGGAATTCAATCAAACTTCTGCATTGGCTACGACTGTATCCTTGTACCTGGGCTGATATAAATTAACAGCATTTCATGGAGTTTTGCTGGTGTAAGATGGATGAGTGTGATCAAAGCAAACCACCATCCAAACTAAAACCTTAAAGGCAGAGTGTAAGCAGAGCAGGGTAGTCCTGTTCCAATTACCTAGCAGGGGGGAGTTCCTGGCCTTTGTTAAACCATAAACTATGCTCAAGCCTCGAGTGGATGCAAGTTAAGTCATCACGAGTAGAAAACATGCCAGCAATTAACAATTTAACAGCATCAACAAGAGAGTTCACAGGCTGGTACAGATGTTATCAACACACCTAACAGCCCACAGTGTCAAAGGAGTATAGATTATAGCAGTACCAAGATGCTGCCCTAGGCCTTGGATATGGACCTCACGTCATAGAAGAGGGCTTTACATGTGAAGGTGGTATTTCAAATACTTGTTATCTGTGTTAGAACCCACCTAAGGGGAAAAACAACCTACGTCGTTCTGCTGTGGTGAGCATAAGCCAGGGTTTACTAATTATTATGATTGACACATCATAATTCAATAACTTACTTTCTACATAAAATCAACCCTTCACTATACAAAACCATCGGTGGGACTAACAAATGATTCCAAACCGTAAAAAGCTTCATTGCTGATCTAATTATGCTCTGCTTCTCGCAGCTCTGGGAAGTGCAGAATAATCAGAGCACAGCAGGCACCAGCTATGAATCCTCCCTTCTCACAGCCAGCCCCTACACGCTCTGATGGATGGGGAGAGGACACTGAGCAGCAGTGGCACATCAGCCTTCTCTAAAAGGGGCCATGCTTTTAGCTAATTGTCACCTTTATGTCCTTCAGAATTAACCCAAAGCAGCTACCAGTGAGGTGATGGAAAGGTAGAAGACCAGAAGCTGAAATGATGTAACAGAACTAAGGAAGGACAGGGGACAGAGCTGGATGTGCCAGCTGTGCGCTGAGAAGACAAAAAAAGAATGAATTCAGGACAAGTTATGTAGAGGCCATAGGATACAAGGCAAACAGGCCATAAAAAGAAAGAATAGAGGCAGAATGAAGAGGAAAAGGACAGTAAGACAGAGTGCTTGTGACAGACACAGAAAGAATGTGAGACAGAAGGAGGGGCACACAGATCACAGGGAGTAAAATAAGAGAAATGAGAAACTATCTCTGGGGTAGAGGAAAGGAGACTTACACGGTCAAGAGACAATGAAGAAAAGAAAAATGAATGAGCAAAAATGAATGAGTAGAACAGAAGTCACGCTTTTCCACAAGAAGAAAGGCCAGAAAAAAGCAAAGGGAGAAAAAGTAGAGCAATTAATAAAAGGAACGAGGCAGCAGGGATGAAGGGAGGGACATGAAAGGGATATAAAATGGCACAAGGCATACACATTGGAGGAAACAAGTGCTCTTTTATTTATTCACGCTTCTATATTTTATGTTATCTTCCTAGCAAGCATGCCACAGCACCACAGATAATTTTCTTTTGGGTGGAAGGGGTGGGCTGGGGGACTTACTATAGCTCTTTGTCCTTCTTCTACTGTTGGACTTATATTTATTGAAATTGCCTGAGATACTGGCTGACACTTTTTCAGAAATGTCAATATCTGATTTGGGATAGAGAGGAAAATTTCAGTTTACTGATCCCCTTCCTCAAACCTAAGGAAATTCGAAGAGGGATGTGGATGTAAGGAAGCGACTGGTGCCATTTGTCAGCAGTTACCTGTAGCCTGCAAGTGTTCAGTTCCTACACATCACCCAACACTTTTTGCTACTTGAATGACATCTGAAACAGAAAAGAGCTGTGATTTCTTTTTCCTGAATACAGCATTACACAGGGTCAACGCTGCCTGATGAAATACATAAAGTTATCTAAAGGGAAGGCACACATTTTAAAAATAACCTAAACTAATTCTCATCTTGTTCAGATATTTTGTTGGATTTTTTAAGGTTTCTGAGAAACAAATACAGAATCATTTAAGATTTTTAGCCATCCTTTTTTACCTGTTTCTTTCTATCACAACAATTTGCCAGGAAAGAGAGACAATCCTGTGAAAGCAAGGGCAACACATCAGAAGGTTTTGCATCTCGTTGTTAATTATTACAACAAGAGCAACACCACCTCCATGGACCATTTTGATGAAAATAATAGTTAAAAAATACTCCTAGCTTGGCAGCTGTAATTGCCTACTTGCATTCATTGATATTCAATTTCTGATTATTTTTTATGACTGTTTCTACCTGTCCATTTTAGAATGCCCAGAGCAAGGCTGCCAGTTTGCCTTTTTATCCTGTATCGCCATCCTGGGGTTTTATTGGATTTATTTTTCCTTCAGCAAGTATTTGCTCTTGATGCTTAATTCAGAAGCTTCTTGCTTCTGTGCTGGGAATAAAAATACAGAAATGGTTCTCCAATTAGCAAACATTTTCAGCTGCAAAACTATCAAATCAATGCCATATCCTCAGCAATCATTTTAGTTACAGAAGTGTGAAATTTTTTTCCAAGAGCTCTCAATGCCCATTTTTTGGCTAATTAGCTGCCTGTCTGCCTTGTCCAAGTGGCAGAGTTTATTTCCAAAATGAACAACTTGAAAAACCCAAGAAAGTTCTCCAAAAGCAAATGACTTTCATTCAAACACAAAATTTCTTTGCTGCCCTTTTTGTTACGAAGGATTTTTTATGCAAATAGAAATCCAATGACTAAGAAAAATGTGGAAGGCTTTGCTCTGGTGGTATTATGCTCTTTCAAACCGTTTCTTCCCACACTGCCTTCCCTGAACCACCTGTAATGAAGACAATAAGTAGCAGCAATTATATTAATATATAATTATTTTAGTTATTTATAGCTACATAAAAATGCTGTTAATTCACATCTGTCTCGGCAAACATTCTAACGGATTTTGAT
Source organism: Dromococcyx pavoninus (assembly GCA_033558185.1). NCBI lineage: Eukaryota > Metazoa > Chordata > Aves > Cuculiformes > Neomorphidae > Dromococcyx > Dromococcyx pavoninus. The sequence goes on from JAUMJL010000137.1 coordinate 1,345,286, forward strand.
AAAGCTTTTCTTTGTTTCACCAGTGCAATTTGTTTTACTTGCATGAGAAGGTACTACCTTTTTGTTATTCAATAGTCTTGATGTACTGGCTGGCTGTTATTGTCACTCTATAAATAGCACAATATAGCAAAAAAAGTGGTAAAGCCTTTTGCTGGTGTTTTAATTAATCAGAACCAATGGCACAGTTCCCAGTTCCCAGATAAGTTTGATTAAAAGAAGGGTGCTAACCCTGCATTTTCACACTGACTGTGCACTGGTTTGGGATAGATGGCACAAATTCATGGAAGGGAAAGCCATTAAGGATTACCAAAGGCATGAATATGTACAGAAATGCAACCAAGTCAGGGAACAGCAACCAAGCTGCAGTCTGGGAGAGTAACAGAGGGAATGGACACAGGCAGACTGCTCTCTGCCTACTGATAGCACACTAAAGAAAGGGCTTAACAGATCGTGTTGTCTGGTCAAGAAGTTCCTGAGGCTTTTTAGATAACTTAGTGCACTACTCTGTGTTTGTGGCAGAATGAACGAGCTGTAACGAGCTACGTCAGGAAACAGCCTGGGCTTTTTTTCAATGATAAAATAAAGCACAGCTCCATTTCTATCATTGTATTACGTAAACTTTACAATGTTCTTCCTCAGTATTGGACAAGAAATAAGAGTAGTTTGGGCCAGCACTATTGTGGCATTTAAGTCTCCAGCTTGGCAATGGATGATATTTTCAGAAGTGAACTACGTGGATAATGCACCTAATTCTGAATAAACTCAGTGGCCTAAACATGTGATTGCTGATGATCCTGCCAGTGTTTATCTGCATCTTTACATGCCTAAACATCTTTACAGATGTAATCTTCCATTTATATTTTGCTAGCGGCAGAAAACTCATCCCTCTGCAACTCATCTATGTTATCTAAAGGATACAGTGACATGTCCAGCACAATCTGAGAAATACATATACTGAATAGCAGAGTATTCAACAAAGCTTCCTGTAGCCTATCTCTAAGCATTATTATCTCTGAGCATTATTATCACTCAGCTAAAACTTTTTTTGTAGCTCAGCCATCCTTTGCTTCTGCTGTCTTTTCCTCCTCAGGAATACACCAACAGTCAGGAAAACATTCACTAATGTATGGGAAGTGAAGATCTCATAGCTAAATACTGTTGGAAAAAATATTCTGGATTAACTGAAAAGGTGAAGCTGCAGCATTTTTGGCACTTGGAGGAGGGTTCTTTCCCCAAGTGACATAACTGCATAGAACACAGCAGTTATCTTGTGTTAATTTAACTGCAGGTGTAACAGCATTTAGGGATGAAAACCAAATAGAAGCACAGCAGAAAGATTTTAACTTAATTCAGTTTTTTTGTTACAAAAATACAATATTTTGCCTTCTTGGGAAATAAGTATGAATGTTTCCAGTGAACCTGCATCTGTAAAATCTCTAACTACACATACTATTTTAGGACTATATTAATTATTTGTGCATCATTAGTCACTCAATTTTCTGTTTTTGTTGACAGCCACCACTCAACACATCAGGTAATTGTAGTCTACCATCTTAATCATCAGTATGATTCTATCACAGGACAAATCATTTTGTCTGCTTTCACTCCAAGGGCACCTGAAGGGACCTCTTGAAATTCTCTTTATATTTTACTTAAACAACAGCCTTTTGGAAAAAAACCATGTAGAAACTGCAGAGCTGCAATCAGCATTTTCTTAGATGTCTGAACCGGGGGGTACAGTTGCTTTTTTGTAGGAAGATGATTAATGGATTGTTGCCAGTAATAAAGAAGCAGACATGTTGGAGATATTATTATGGATCACATATCACTTGAAACAGCAACTTTGCCTCCGTAAAACATTTTATTTGTTATATTGTGCAAATCGATTATAATTTGCTACTGGCTTTTTTTCAAATACACTTCTTCATTGCCGCCTTGGTAAATAATAAATCACACTAACTATTATTTCAAAACTGAGTGTTCCAATTTAGTTATGAATGGAGAAAGCAGAGATGCTTCAGGATATAAAATCTTCTAGCAGTTCACAGAAAAATCGCTTCTTAAGGGTAACTGCATCAAAAATGATTAGAGATGGACTACACCATAGCAGCACGTGCGCCTCCATGACTGAAAGCAGCCCAACAGAACACTGACCACCTTATGCTAAATCAAATATTTTGTTCTGCCCTTTGTCAAAAAATAAAAATGCAAAGAATAATCCCCATAGTTCTGTATTATACAAGCACCAATAGTAAATCCATTTTTTTTTAAATTTAACATCATTTTGTCAGTGGATTTGTCTTCAGACACAAATTAGAATTGTTCTTGAAGAACCAATACATTTGCCTCTTCTAGTTTACCAATTTGTGCTTTGTATAAAAAAGCAGATTTGTTTCTCATGCTCAGGATGGATGAGTCATGCTTTTAATATACAAAATAAACCCAAAGGAATACAAATGATTCTACAAAGTTATAAGATTCGGATGGGTCAAGCACATCTCTAAAATCTAATGGATAATCTGCACTAATCTGATCTCTTCATTTTTGTTTGCTTCCCTGTTTTTCCACGATGCTAACTTTAAGATTCAATGACATTTATGCATCCAAAATATTCAGCCATTGAGTATTTTATATGGATTTAAAGAGAAATTATGTAATATTCTTGAAGCTTTATATTTTTCTTTTGAGCTATTCATCATTTTTTCCTGTTTTTTGTTGGATTTAAATACTTCCAAGTACCAGAAATTTCTTAACTCAAATCTTTGAAAAATACCACCTAAAAGAAGACCAAACTCTTGCAATGGTTGCACTTGGACTGGTATCTTGTGACTCTGTCAGCAGAATGTACTTAGCATATCAGTTCAAGATACGAGAACTAATTATGCTCAATGGAGGTTTCACTACAGCCAGTTTCCAAGTGGGAATGAAAATCAGTATTTCTAAATAATCTAAGACAGACTTACTTGAAGTTGGAGAGTCATCATCAGAACTGGTACAGATCACGATTGCCAACCCATTGCTTTTAAAGGCTTGTACTTTGCAGTGGGTACATTTAGACAAACATTTGCTTTTAGAATAAGATTTTCAGGAGTGTTACTGGACTCCCTCCTTCTGCATGTTCAGACCGCCCACTTGAAGGAATCCTGCAATTAGACATGTACATTAAAAAATGTATCTGTAAAATAAAGAATAATGTAAGACATACTACATGGCTGTTCATCAGTTTCAGTTTTTAGCCAAACAGGAACATATTACTGTGGGGTTTTTTTCACTTTCACCTTTTTCCCAGCTTGATAATGAATACTTCCTATTAAATCTCTGTATTCACTTTAGAGATGATCAAGAAGAGAATATGGAAACAGCAGTTGGAGGGGGGGAACAGAACTACAGGTCCAGTTCATAATCACCAGTCTGTGATCTGTTGTGCTCCTGACATACATTAAGAAGAACCCTCGGAGACTTCTGTCTCCATTCATTACATCCTGAAAGAGTCTGGTTTCATTGACCTTGCTCTCAGTACAGTGTCTTATGTCCCACTGACTTAAGGAGTTTTATATAATGAGTAGCTCGAAAGGGATGAAATTAGCCCAGAGAGCCATAATATATAAAATGTTCTTTGCTCAACACTAATTAGTTTATTTGATTTTCATCTGGTAGGTCTTGTCTCCAAGGTACAGAGAATGAATTTGTTTTCACATGCCACAACATCAGACACTTATGCTCTCTAGTTTCATATCCTGTTCTGGGGGTGGTAAGTTTGTTTTTTTAAAAAATCTTACTTCAGCAAATAAAAAGTCAGACTTTGAAAAACGTTCTTTTTATTGGGGGCTTGGGGGAAATAAGACTATGAATTAGACTTTTTGATAACTGAAGATTAATATTAATCTGCTTCCAATCAAAAACTTCAGCACTTGAATACTGAATACTTGAATACAGAGGCTCATTGACATAGCCTCCAAGACAATACACCAAAATAGATACAGCTGCTAAAGTGGAAGTTGCTTTCAGCCAATGAATTTACTGCTTGTCAGATTTGTATCCATGTTTGACTGCGACAGTAATGAAATAACATTATAGATTTCAGAACCAGGGCAGCCTTTATTCAGATAAGGTTATAAGCAAATATGTTTTAGAATGAGTGTCTGCTGAAGTAATATTATTTTCAGGAGTTTAACTGTTTGCTGCAACATTTAAAGGTATCCAGAAATGCAGTCTGGGTTCTCAGTGCTAAGATCACAGGGGCCGTATTCAAATGGCTTAGCTTGAGTCTATGTAGGTTTAACTCTTTATTCCCAGTGTTTCCTTTCACCTTTCACATCTTAAAGCCAGGCAGCAGTAACCAAAATTAAGCAAAATTTGTCAGATCACTGAGAGCCAAAAAGCTGAAGTTAAACAGCATAGACCACTGAGGCCAAACCCTCAGGCAAATAAGAACTGACAGATCTACACTGCATGTTTACAACCCAAACCCAACGTTTCCCATGCAAAGTAGGTAAAATTTTCAAAATCACTTCAATGCAATTACATTAAATAATAAGTTAGAGTTTTGAAACATATTAAGTTAACATGTTAGTCCAGAGGGTTACTGTTAATCCCACTCTGTGATGCTACCAGCCTTCATTTGGAGGAAGTATTCCAACAGCAGCATTTGTAGGGTATACCCTTTTAAAAACCCTTTAGACACATCAGTGAAAAGTCTAGAAACACAGAAATGGCAACACATTGCTCCCCTACTTTATATCAAACTCTCTACAATCAGTATCACCGTACTATTCAAGACATATGTAACAAAAGCAGTAAGTGGAGAGAGGCAGATAATAGCAATGAACTGTTCTCCCATTCACACCAGGCACAAACTGAGCAAGGAGGACAGGAAGAAAGAAATGTGCCTGAAAGAAATGGGGCAGTATCTAGCATTGGATCTGATGAAAGTTCTTTAGTTGCACATGTAAACTATAATGGGTTATTAAAATATTACAGATAAAAGTGACCTTTGGTTATTGGGGTTTGTAAGTTTAGCTTTCTCTTCTTTCAAATCAGGAAGAAAGAATTTTGAGCAATTCAAAAGAAATGGGTTGGCAGTAGAGATTAAATTAAAATGAATAGCACAACGATGACAGAATTAAATATATGTTCTATAGAGCTACTGAAGATATTTTTTCCATTACCATTTCATTCTCCTAAGGAAGTCTTTCAGCTCACTCTCAAAGGGCTGAGCTTGTGACCAATATATTCAAGGCAAGGACCAGAACTGCCCTAAAGAGTAATTAAGTCATGGTATAATTTTCTGAAGAACACAAGTAAATAGGCAAAGTGGAACAGACACATTCTGGGAATAATTATTGCCTCCAGTATATTAAGTTATTCAGCATTAGGCTATTCAGAGGTAATTATAATACCCTCGGGCAAGGATGATTTAGTACCGCATACCTGTGAAAGGCGCATAATTAAGAGAGAATGGGATCTGGCTACTATTTAATACACCTTTCCAAATGTTCATTTGATCCAGTTGGCAACAGCCATAATGGAGTCTATAGGATGTGAAGGTTAGTAATGTGTCTTGTATTACATTGTCTCCAGTGCTACAGCTTTTAGCACTCTACAGTCGGAAAGCCGAACTCTGTTCTCATTTAACTCTGTGTAAGCCAAACACCTTAAACAGAATTGCATGTGTTCAATTAAAAGCTGCATGTGGTCTGCTGGGCTGCCCTCTGACGTTAATAGTTAATGCATTTGAGCATATTTTATTCCATCTATTTTGAAATCTGGCAGACTAAAGCATAGATTCTAAAATCAGCTGTAATGCCCCATATGCTTGAATAGGAAAAAATTGTTTAACAGTAAGAGGAGACATTTTAGTGTTTCAGACAACTCCCTTCCCTTGAGACATGACAGGTTTACATGGTATTGAGCACCATCCCCTCTTCTCTGTTTCTCACGTTGTGTAATTCATAGGAATGGAAAAAATAGAACTTCTGGCACGGGCAATGTCACAAACTCATTAAGACTCCTTTAGGGTATTTTCTATCCATATTTGTTATAGAATAGAAGATAAGGACAAGGATGAATCTGTTCCATAAGACTTAGAAAGCAGCACAGTATAAACAGTTCAGCCATATCTGAGTTGCTGAGTTTATGTGTATCTCACAATCTGTGCAGGGTAATACTCAGCTTTGGGTTTCTACTTTCTCCCTCTGCTTCAGTCTGCTACGACAGCACTTCGTAAGAACACGGGATTTGAAAGGCCATCTTCTAAAGCAGCATCCTCGGGTTTCTTTGCTGTGGCACAAATTCCTTCTTGAAGCCTTCTATCCACACTTGGAAGATTATAAGTAAACATCTGACACAGACAGCAAAATCTGGACTGCCTCCAGCGCCTGAATCTGGCTCGTTGCCTCGGTTATTTGGCTTGCTCTCTGACAGATCCCATGATTTGCTTTACAAGCAGTAGCAGTGGCAGTTTGGAAACAGCCTCTGGGGGAGGTCACGGGGGGACTGGTTTGGCTCCTCAGTATCATTTGTCTTGCCTGAAATTAATTTTGAAGAAGCCGTTCAGCATTGTTTAAGAATAAGATTATGTATTAGCAATAGCCATTCATTTTCCTGCTTAGTGGAAGGTAACACAATGTAGCATTCAAATGCTAGGATTTATGTCACCCTGGGGAAACATGTTCTAACCAATTTGATTTTTTTTTAACATTTTTTAGTTACCCTGTTTGATACTGACATCACAAAGAGTGAAAACCCACAGTACAATAGAGGAAAAAAAATTCTGGCTTTTGGGAACTTAGGAAAAAAGATGTAGGAAATCTTAACATTTCTTGTTCTTTTGTCTTAAAAGGAAAATCAATAAAATGTTCATTTCCAATTTTTTTTACATTCTTTTGCTGCTTACTTCTCAGAACTTACTAAATCCTTCAGTGAGAAGGGTTGACATGATTAAAATTTTGTCATTTCACAGCTATATGTTTATGACTTTCACTTGAAAAACCGACTAAAGATATATCGACTAAACATATTTACAAAGTCATTGACTTCAATGAAATTCTTCAAGGTTAAGTCAAGCCCAAAGAAGACCCATTAATTCTACAGCCTTTTAGATATCATCTTCTATGAGTCATTTTGTTAATAAGACCTGCTGCTACCTTACCTCACTGTTACCAACTATTTATTGTGTATTTCTTCCTTTTGTGATATTTTCTTCAGTTGTTTATATATTCTGGCCCTATGCAGTTGCTGGTAGATTACTTTCTACCTTTTTTTGTTTTCTATTAAAGAAAATTGATTTTGCTGGGAAAAAATAGATAAAAAGATTATTGTATCATATTTCAGCATCCAAATCATGACTATTAAGTATTGGGACAATGGATCAACTAGAAAATCCTCAATTCACATGCGGCCTTTCCAAATAACTATTTTTCACACATTCTGATTCAGGATAAAATTAGGATCTTTGAAATTTGAAAATAAAAGAAACAAACTACACAGGAAAAGAGAGTGATGTTCTGTGTATACTATGAGATGCTAGAACAGCTCCCAGCTCACGCTCCAGTTACATCCCAGTTTCACGTCACAGCAAGACCAAGCCCTTCATAATTTCCTCCTGTCCCCTCCCCATCTCACCTTCCCCTTCCTATATGAAGGACACCATGCAGAGAGACTTCTCAAAAGCCTGCACACAAGCTGAGTCCCCAGACTGGGCCAGTAATGGACTAGAACTGCAGGTCGTTGCAGACTGTGCCTGTCCTTTGCTTTAAACCCAACCCTTAAACCAGGATGAGGGATGGTGAGGACGCTTACCAAGGCTGCAGGAAGCCCAGTACCAGGAACTCATTCTGTCTGATGCTGATAATTGAACCAGAAATATCTCATGACATACAAGTGTCCAAGAGCTATGCACCAATAAAGGATGTACGTGGACAACACAGAGCCTGCTGAAAGCTGTCTGTAGTGCAAAGGCAAGGCAGATGAGGATGGAGAGGCAGACTGTACTTTGTTTCATCTCTATTTACCACTCACAGATATGCTTGGAACAAATAGAAAAGCATCATATGTTGACTGAAAAAGTCAGAAGTCACTTAAGGACAGAAACTCTATGCAGCAAACAAAATAACAGAGACTTGGTTCCTTCATAACTCATTGACTTTCACTGATGAGACAAAAACGAAGCTCACATTTTTAGCCAGTTGAAACCAAACTGTCTAAGATACTGACAAAGCTTCCAGAATTTACATCTGTTACCACAAACACAGATTAAAATTCTGCCTCTGGGTGACCAGCCATTAGTTTCTTCATGATTTACTGTACAGAGGAGAATTTCAACATCAGTTCACAAACCCAGTATCGACATCCTGATAATATTTTGGTATTTTTCTAGGTCTGCACATATTTGTTAATTTGATAAGCTACAGAACAAACAAGCAAAAGGCAGCTGATTGTATTATTGGGGGCAATCACAAGGCTGAGACATTCTGAAACAGGAAAAAGCAGAAGTACTCTCAATGCTTGCACCAGCAGTGGTTTCCCTGCCATCAAGCATACTTTGATCTGGTTCTTTTCTCATTCTCATTTTTTAGCTTAGAGGCTAATGATCCTTGTTGCTAAGTCACGTCCTTTCATAGCTTTTCACTGCTAACTTCCATTTAAATGAATGAGTCTATATTGGCACACACAATTTTCATCCATGTTCCAAGGAATCATTTTGATCTGCAAACTTAAATTAAAGCTCATTCCTGGTCTTTTAGCAAGGTACATTTCCCTGTCAGCACATACTCTAAGTAACAGTGTCATTGCTCTCTCCTCTTTTGGAAAACAATGGATGCTTAGAATTAATTCTAAAAGCTTTGAGAATGTACAATACACTCAAACCTTCAGGTTATGTCATGTGTTGTGATACTATGTATTCAAGTACCAGCTATAATCAATATCTGTGATTTATATGGTGGAATTTAATGACCTATTACATCCTTATCCTCAAAGATTAACATAATTTTGACTCAAAACTCCCAAAGGCCTATGTGCACAGCAGTCTGTAACATGAGAGCTTTCTTGCCAGAAGCTGTATGGCAAATCTGAATTTTTTTCTTATTTCTTTTATTTATTATACTTTTATTTTCTTACCTTGTTAAGATTTTTTCCTTATTTTATTCTTACGGTGTGGATTACTGCAATGGGTTCCATGCTGGAAATACAAGCACTTGCTCAAACAGAGCTGGGGCAGGAACAACCGAGAGGTGCAATGTCCTTTCACAAAGCCTCAAAGCTTCAGATTTAGTTGGTATTTTAAAGCATCACTGTCACTGTTTCACAAATATGCAGGAAGAGAAGGCATCAGGTACAAGAAGAGCAGGTAGCCAGTACCATTTCTTTTCTGCATGCAGCAGAATACTCACGTGGTTTCTGTGCTACCTCCTGAAAGAAGCAAGTGAAAATAGAAAGGGCAAAGTGACACAAAGAACTGGTCCTCTGATGCTGGAGCCTATGTTGATGGAAGACTGTCAAAGGTACAGGTCAAAGACCAAAAACACCAGGGGTGCACTCAATCTCTACCAAGCATCATGGAGAAAATTCCCTGAGACCTTTCCATTCCACGAAGATCTCTGCTTTAGTAAGTATGCACAATTTCCTTTCAACAAACAAATCTCCAGTACATTTTTACCATTTCCAGTTAAACATTTTTATCATTTTTTTACTCTGAATAACAAGGACAAATCTCAAATTATTCTACAAGAATGTCAAAGATCTTGCCTTAAAATTAAATCCTGTCTTATCCAAATGTGAACTGGAGTATTTCCTGAAATGTCAGTAGACACAGACTAAATTAAGAGGAAAAAAGTAGTATCCAAGTCCCTGACTTTATAATGGCTTTAAACTATGACAATGAATACCAAATTTGAATACCAAGCTATGTTTTTTCACTAGTGAACTACGTTTTGGTTTACAAAAGAAACGGAAGACTGTTCTGTTGTGGAAAGCGAGAGAATGAGGAAGAGCTGTAAATACTAAAGGTAGAAGAATAAAAATCTGCTTAAGAAAAATGCACTATAAAGCAGTTATTGATTTTTCATTCAACATCACTGAATGTTTTATTGAAAAGCAGCAATGCTCAGTAATTTGAATTTTCAATTAAGGTAGTAAGTTCCTTGGACACATTTACTACTGCACTCCCATGACATTTATTTGACTTTTAAAATCCCTCTTCTACTGTATTCATGTTTGTATAGATCAAACTACCAATAAGAAAGCGTTAGAATTATAACACTGGTGATTATAGACACGTTTGGAAGACTCTGTGGAAAATCTAATGACTTTATTTATAGGTAGGACAATGTGTAGTCAGACATAGCTGAACTAAAATACACCACCATGAGTCAAATTAAGCAGTTTAGTATTTCAACTTAGAAATATTTGTGTTTTTCCTTGCCTGTATAGAGTTGCAGTGGAGTTAATCAAGTTATTAAAAAATGTTTCAATGATATGTTTACATCTTAGAGAACTGGGCAGGGGGCTTTACTGATATTCACGCTTCTCAAACTGATCAGTTACCTACATGTCTAAAAATTTCAACAGTCAGATAGGATGCAATATTTCTGGACTACAAATAGAAAATGATGGCTCAGATTTCATTCTCTTCTAGAGAAAAAATGGCTGGTAACCTGCTAGTTTGTACAGCCCTGTGTAGAAGAGGGGTAGCCTGACCTCCACGCAGTCAACAAACAGATTTTATACTTCTAGAAATTGATTCAGTCTTTCTTAGTCATAGGTGCTTCCTTGCTAAAAAAACATATCAGCTACTTCTACTAAGGGAAGAACTTGGATAATCCTTGGGAATTTCACTAATGGCAAGAGGCACTGCTTGGAGTCACCAGGTTCTGCACACCGCTGTGCCACAAAGTGCTGGCAATTTATTTCACTGAAATTACAGTGTAGGTTTCACAAATCCCCACCAGCTTGTAATGTGTTGCACTTAAATTCTAGATAGGAGCAAAAGGAAAACACCTTATGTGCAAAGTCAAGAAATTGCTATTACTTTAACTGAAGTTTTAACACTCTAAAGATTTAGTCTAGTTGCAATGATAGTAGCATTTATATCTCAAAATATGTTAGGCTAAAATATCTAGACAAATGCTTTAAAATCCATGTTTTTCTACAGTGTTGTGCCTACCCTTGTACATGCTTTATTTCTTCCCATCCCTAGAATTACTTGAGGTAATTTTAGGTGCTTGCTCGTGTCCTTATTCCTCACTTGTTTGCAAGCCCGTGTTACATTCAATTGTTCCATCCATGGGGGCGGGGGGTGTTCATGCATGTTAGACATCTGTTCCCTCTTCTTTTTACTATCCACCCCTAAAACTGGTTTTACCCAGATCCCAGCCTTGTGTCCTTTAACAATAACAGTCTGGTGAGTTATTTATAGTTCTCAGGCCTTTGACATCATCCTGTGCCTGAAGACTCAAAACCTCTGCTGTTATCTCTTGCTTATTCTTCTCTGCACTGCATTTTTGTTCCACCGTCACAGGTAGTTCATTGTGCATAGAAAAGATGTTTGCTTTTCCTTCCTAACAGATATAGAAATACATATAACTCTGTGTGAACATGTATATACATATATATATATACACACACCAGACAATTGTACAAAAGCTACAAAAACCAGGTAGCAGCACCTGTTTGTCAGACAATTGTTACAGCTGAACAAGTTAAAACAGAGCACACACAGGCCAAACCCAGGCCAGACAAAGCCAGGTCTTAAGGCCTATGTTGTTATCTTACCACATAGACTATGGCTTCTTGCAAGCAATATCAACACATATTTTCAGGGCTGTGTCTACAAAAGAATAATCTCACAGAAATGGTGCAAAAAAAGACAGTGAATTAAGAGTGTCTTCATTAGCTCTGTATTTGTTTCATCCATCTTTACTGTGAGGAAAACCAAACTCACTGAATTTAATACTTCCTGCGTATGCAGTGAGTAGTGTCCAGATATCACTAACTTCTCCTGCAACCCAACTCTTCTTCCCCTACTCATAACTAATTTTAATTGCAGGGTTTTGGTAGGATTAAATTTCACTAATGGCTGTCTTTGTTTCAACGCTTTAAGGGTTTTCAATAAAAAAACAGTTCAAATTGGGCCAGGCAAGAAGGAACAGAGCTAACTCTTTTTATAAGGGTGATGCAGTTGTACAACCACAAGAGTGATTGGCTAAATTGGCACTCTGCCCCACGGAAACCTCCATCCAAAGCACTGCAGTAGAAAACACTTGGCTGGCTTCAACTTGCTCCTAACTCCTTTTCTTTAGTTACTCACCATTATGACACATAGGGCACTTCCATTACAACCTTTCACTCCCCTTCATCTTGGGCAAGGACCTGGCTGGGCACCCCCCTGGCTAAAACTGCCCAAACAGCAAATTGTTAAGAGAAACCACAGCGTCCTGAGTGGAATGCAAAGGCTGTCCACACGTGACACTGTGCTGAACAGCTGAGGTAAGAACCAAAACACAGTGAGAAGCTGGAAAAGGATGAAATTAAAAAGGTGGGAGGTGGAGGGGAGGCAGGTGTGAAGATGTGGATACTTGTCTGCCACTAGGTCTGCTTCACAAGTTATTGAGCAGTCTGGATTCACCTACACATTAGACATTTTCAAGTCAGACAGGCAAACAGGTTCGTGGAGGTTAGGAGGAGCTCTCTTGTTCCTCCACAAGGCTCTAAGCCAATCCAATATCTTGTAGTACTTAAGGTGCCCTGTTTCTCTACATGACCCTTTAATAAGGATGGAGTATAGAGATGGACTTAGTGAAGTGCTCCTAGCCCTACTATCATCTGACTGAGATCTCCTGTTAGAGCTAATGAGGTTCTGCTCCCACTTTATCTCTAAATACGGCACAGTTAAAGCTTTTTAGTTTGCTTAATGACATACTATTAATAAAGACACGACCTGAACAGTTACTTGCATTTATGGTCTTTTTTGGACAATTTTTTAAAAATTATGCTAAGGAAATATATTTTAAGATCATAAAGCATTGTTTTGTTTGATAAGTTGTGTATAAACATCCTACATTCTCACAAAAGAACTCACCGAGGTCAATGCTGAAGCTAGCAAATTATCTGAAACATTTATCATGATATTGAAATTGTTTTGCTGCTTTTCCCAGTTATTGTTATTATTGCCTTATTGACAGTGTAGTATACTAACCCACACTAAGTTCTCTGTTATTATGGTTTTTTCCAAGCAGTTTCAAGTTATTGCAAGCATCAAACTATGCTTAACAGTCCCTTTGTTGAACAGTAACTATGCTGAATAAAACAATTCAATATCTTTGTTTTCCCAATGAGAAATAGCCCTAAAAAAGGTACAGCAACCTACACTTTTACCTAAACACACTATAATTAGAGTAAGCAAAAGAACTAAAAGTTTTTTGCTGGAGTTAATGAAACCATAAAGTTATTTCCTGATCGGAATCATTACCAGACAATCTTGGCCCAGATGAGATTTCTGTGCGTGCGTTTGTGTGTGTGTGTAAGGCTCAAACATTAGACAGTAGAGAATTAACTTCTACATCATTATTTTAAATTGAAAACAAACAAGCAAACAAACGTTAATTACCTTTAATTTTAAGAACAAGAAATCTTGTTTGTGTGAGTAAAATAAGAGTGCATTGATTTTTAATGGGATTTGAGTGTTTTATCTCTAAAAGGCTTGATTCGGTTCTACCACTTTTCAAATATGGGTTATTATTTTTACTTCTAAATGACATCAAATTGCCCAAAGACTACTGTAGTTTTCTGTTTACAAAGCCCTGTTTATAAATCTTTCGTTTTTATTTCAAATCAAGTATTAGAAAAGAGAAAAATACTTAAATTATGTTGGCATGGATGCTCTCTTTGGCTTCTCCTTTTAAGGCTGACCAAACCCAGTAAGCCCAGCATCCTCTGACTCATCATGCTTCAAGCCCCTAACCACCTTGCTGGCTTCCACTGGCTGACTCCAGTATGCCCACGTCTGTCACGTACTGGGGATCCCATGAGTGCACACAGCACTCCAGAAATGGTCTCACCACACCTAGGCAGAGAAGAAATGACTCTCTCTGGCATCCTTGCTAATGCAGCATGCAGATGGCTTTTTCTGCTGTAAGTTTTAAGACTCTTGTTTAACTCATCCTCTAAGATCCCCAGGTGCTTTTCTGGCTTTCACCTACAGCTTCTGGCCTATATTGTTGCATGGGGTTATTCCACACATGAGGCTGGACTTGGCATTTCCCTTTCTTGCAAATTATGAGACTCTTCCCAATCCATTACTCCAGCTTATCATGGTCCTTCTGAACAGCAGTCCTGCCTTCCAGCTTATCAACCAGTCCCTCTAAGTAGATATCATCCACCAAGTCAAAGCTGCCGACGGGCGACTCAATAATGTTAAACAGTCCTCTCCCCACTACAAAATCCCAAGGGATACTACAAATAACCAGCTGGCAGATGGAATTTGCATTCCTGGTCATAATCTTTGGAGCCCAGTGGTCCAGCTGATTTTCTACTCACACTACTCATCAGAAAGTAAAACAAATTTCAAATACATTTCTAGATATTCACAACCATTTTTCAACCTCCTTATGAAACAGTCTAGATACCTTTGTCTTCTACTATCTTAAGAAGGAAATACATTATTCAAACACACCAATAAAAATCAAAGAGGAAAATAAAAATTAGTAGAACAGAACACTGTCAAGTTTTAGAAATCAAACTTAAGATTATTGGCATGCCTTATGCTTACAAATGATCTTCATTAGCACCTAATTACAATTTAGTTCAGCTAATCAGATGATCAGCTGCATTGATTCTTATCAGCTGATTAACCCTAATATAAAGTACTATGAAAATTTACAAGATTGCAGAAGACAATTCAAGTTATTTTCAAGTACTTTGTTCTCTGAAAAAAAAAACATATAATGAGGACTAAAATTTGCTTGTCTTCTCAAGAAAAAGAAGTTTCCACTGAAAGAAGGAATAAAGATGGTATATAATAGCATGGTTTGGCTCAAATAAATTTAAGTGTGAATTCAGAACTTCAAAGAGACTCATTAAGTTTCGGTTTTAAATAAATTCATGCTTTCAGAGCTATTAAATGGGGTTCTGCAAATGTATAATGTGATCTATTCCAAAACAGAACTTGAACCATTGCTGCATAAAACTGTAATGATCATAAATGACGAATGACTAAAGACAATGACAAATGGGGACATGCATGGTGCTCTGAATTTCTGTATGTAATGGTTGAATACTTCTAATCCTGATAAATCATCTCTTCATCAATTTTAATGCTGGAAGGATCTGAGAACAAGAGACAAACCTGGCCTGAAGTTTACCTTTCTGAAGCACTACAAGTTTTGCAAAATTCCTTGGTGACATTGCTTGCTTGAAATTTAAAAGATGAAGTCAAGAGATGTTGGCTGATAAGTAAGTTAAGTGTCAAAATAGACATTAAAGATCAAAACTCTAACATTATGAAGAATAATATCACGAAATTATTCAGCACAAGAGTCTCTTCTTTGTACATAAATGGACAGTTAATAAATGGGTCCTGAATTTGTGTTAAAGAAACCTTAAGATAGAGGCTGACAGACACTCTCCTGATATACTTTTGTAACCTATAAATTCCACCTATATACACACCTCTAAGTATAAATGAATATATATACAGATGTAACCTCCCTTCGATATTCATTCTTACCTCCCAGTAACACTCATGAGTTTTTTCACCTGATCTGCAGACACTGAAAAAAAATATAAACCATTATTCCTTCTATGGCATCATAAAATAGTGGATGTTAAGAGTTAACACAGGTGAATACTGTTGGTATCCTGATTTGAATATTGATCCTGATCTAATCCTGATCTGTCTACTGTATTTACATTATTCTCTTTGGAACAGAACCACTGGCACTGAACATGCAGAATGAAATAATCCTCCTTTAAATTCCACATTTGTTTACAACCTCACTTGCAAGACAACTAGATGGAACCTAGATACTAATTTCCTTCCCTGTTTGTCATTTACTCATTCTTTCTGTCTCCCAAGTCCACAAGCAAACGTGGTGTGGTTGTCACTGAATACAAAACACTAAAGAAAGGAGATTCTTGGAGCTTCAGGAAATTTCTTTCTGTGAGAATACAATTATTCAGGAACCTATAGAAGGCCGTGGTCAGATGTAGGAGGATAATGTATTACACTTCTGCTTTTCAAACAATACAATCAATTTACTTTTTTCCACTGAGATGAAGCGTCACTGAACACTTCATGAGGATCTATTTTATAATTTTAAGATGAAAGAGAGCAAGAGGGCAGCACTGGGTCAGAATGAAAACTACTGTAGCAGCACAACCAAAATCTTGAACATTTTCTTGCAACTCTGCCCACATTGTGAGACAGATGTCAGCATAAAGTTAAACAGCTCACTCTTCATAGGGGATCTTCTAGAAGATACGAACCAGTGCACATTGTGGGGCAACTGGCTGGGAAATGGTTTGGCAGAAAAGAGCCTGAGGATCCCAGTAGACACCAAACTGACCACAAGCCAGCAACGTGCTCTTGCAGCAAAAAGGGCAAACAGCATCCTAGCCTGGGCTAGAAGAGCTTTGCTGGCAGGTCAAGGGCAGTGACACCTCCCACCTGGTGAGGACACTCCTGGAGTGCTGTGTGCAGTTGTGGGCTCCCAAACAGAAAAGGGACACAGGCACACTGGAGAGAGCCCAGCGAAGGCCGTGAAGATGTTCAGGTACAAGGAGCTTCTATCATACAAGAGAAGGAAATACAATCAGTGATTCTGCCACATAATTTTTACTACCAGGGTTATGTGGATGTCCTATGTAAAAACCTAGGAAACATTACTTTAAATTCTCTGCTGCTTTAGTGGCAAACTTTCATCTTCAAATTGAATCTCCAGTAGTGTGCTAATGAGAAAACCACCAGTAAGGAGCAGGACTTGCTGTTAGATCTATTAAACATGATTAAAGGAAAGGGTCTGAAGTGCAATTAAGGTAAATATTTCATTGAGTTTTATTAATCTGCAGAGATTGTATCCAAAGCACATACACTGAAGTCTCAGAGTCACTGTGTTAAACACCATAAGAACAGGGGTTTTGCCCAGTATGTGTGCTGTGGATGTAAGATGTGACAGGGCATTATTTAGTAATACGTAACAATTATTTTAACATTTTTCAGTCTCTTTGATACTACCACTAAACACAAAACTCTCCAAGATCCAAAAACCCTGTTAATAGTATTCAGATTCATGAAAAACAAAATCAGCAATACAGAAGCTGAAAGCATAACACTGATTCTATTCTGACCCGTTTAAAAAAGACAGAGCATAGAATAACAGTATGTGGACACTAAAGTGTTAAATTCTTTTTGAGACAGTAGGCAACTGGTACTAATTTTTCAAAGTGGGAAAAACAGAACACTTTGAAAATGAAAAGCTGTTTTCAGTAACTCAAGAGATTTTAATTCAGATCATATGTCAATAACCTCCTGTTTTTCCATTTTGGTATACTTTTATTTACCTGCTTTCTTGGTTCTCTCTTATCTAACAGCTTGTGGAAATCACAATTCATGTCACTGATTCACTTTTCAGACTCTCTATTTTCTCATTCAGATGTGAGTCTTTTATATTTCATCACCTTGCCTCCAATTCACTATAACAGAAAGCAAATATGCAAGAAGTGATATTCGAAAATCAAAATATTATACATTATACACAGCTTTTGTAGCATAATGACAAGGGAAACTGCAGTAGAAAGATAAGTACACTTCTTTTCACATCACCTCTTTTATGTTAAAAAATATAAAAAATGAGATTCTTAATCAAATGCCCTCGGAAAGTAGGGTGTTTCAGGTATTACACCACCTCCTATTCAAGTAATGAGAAAAAAACCCCACAAAAACTGGCAACAGATGTAAAAATGTTGATACTTACTGAAAAAAATTAGGGTGCTGCATCCACTGGTCTAACATCTTCAGTGTTTGTGACTTTAGGAACTGATTATCACTGGCCATTCCTACTGTCTCTTCACAAACCCGAAGTGTGTTAATTCCTGTGGAACAGCAAAAATTAAGAGTCTAAAACCAGGGGATAAATGTGAAGAACAAAATACTGCATTAATTCTAACGTCCACTTAGAAAAGTAATTTTTTTGAAGATGTCCTCTGATGTTTCACTGTAAAAACCTACGCAGGGTAACAACTACATGAAGATGTAGATCAAATCACTCTGCACATCTCCGTTACGGAATTTCTGAGGTTGAGGCTGGTTTCAAGAAACTGTATTGATCTGAGGACCTCATAATGAAATGCATTGTCTGATGCTGGAATGAAGCCAAAGCGCTTTGAAAGGCCTTTGCTTTATCCCTCCAAGAGCACTAGAAAAAAAGCACATAAGGAAAAATTCTGATCTGATCTTCATTTCCAAGTTCAGAAAAAAGATATAAAGTCACTTGTACTTTGCTTTGTGCTGACAGAGAACTTATGAGAAGTTATAAAAAATACAGAAAATAGTTCAAATTAAAAATAGAAACAATAGCTTTTGTGCATTTGTAGGAAACAGTACATGTGACAGACGAGTATCTCAATTCTTGAATTTCATATATTAACTGCAACACTGGTTAAACAGTTAGTTGATGATTTGGTGGCATTATCACCCATGAACTATGACTGGTGTCCACAGCACAATAATGGCTATGAACCTCAAATGTTTCATCTTCTTTTTCAAGTATATAGAAGGAGGAGCCAAAAATAAGTACTCAAGACGGCTGTGGGATACCCAATCACTGTAGCAAAGACAGGGCTGCCCAGACCAAAGCAGTTCAGAGCTGCAAGAACTTTAAAGGCCAGCAGGGATAACTCAGAGTGAGGGTGGTGAGATACTGGCACAGGTTGCCCAGGGAAGCTGTGGCTGCCCCATCCCTGGAGGTGTTCAGGCCAGGTAGGATGTGGCCTTGAGCAGCCTGGTCTAGTAGGAGGTGTCCCTGCCCATGGCAGGGGGGTTGGGACTGGATGATATTTAAGGTCCCTTCCAACTCAAACCATTCTATCACTCTATAAGTGCACTTCCAATCAAATCTTAGACAACCTGTACACGCTAACTTCCATAAGTCTTCAAAAAATAAACCAGCAGGTCACAGGAGTTGTTGTGTGCTTTGACATCTCTTGTTAAATACTTTACTGCGTTCAATCCATAGAGATGAAAGATTTACACATGAAAAGCCATGGAAAAAGAAACCCACTTGGAAACTTTCTCTTGTTATTTAAGTGTAGCAAAAAATTCAGGAAAACATGCGCTAAGTGATGAGCACAGCCTTCACTTCTGTGTGCACTTAATACTTCCCTCACCAAAGTCAACTTTCAACTGCACGGGAGACTTTTGACATGCATTTCTTTGGGTACCACTCACAGTGGCTGGATGAATTTTCTCCTTCTTTTAGACTGTGATTAGGGATTTTAAAAATAAGACAGACCTGATCTCTAAAACAAAAAAATCCAAGCCAAGAAAACAGTGTTAGTCACCAAAGTATATCTACTCTTTTCTTCCCTTTTTTTTTCCCTCTCTGTCCTTCCCCAACACTTCTCTTGATTAAACTACCTGTTTAAGAATCAGATTTAATAGTTGAATATCAACCCATTACTGCTGTTAATGCACTAAAACAGCAATAGTAGTAATAACTTTGAGTTTCCTTGGTCTGTGACATGCTCAAGTCCAAGTACCTGTTCTGCCCTTTTCCCCCATAATGATAATTATCAACTGAAGTGCTGACCACTAGGGCCTTGCTCTATTAAATGCTGTAATTTTATAACATTATTAAGATCCTTAGGATCACAACCATGAAGTTCAGTCTCCTGTATTTTAGAGCTATTTTCCTCAGTTTATTAAAAATGGAAGCTCCAGCTGTGGGTTTGCCTTTATAACCCACTGCTAGGATACCAGCCAGAAAGACAGTGTTAGCAGAGGTCTCAAACTACACGGTCCCCAAATGAAACACACTTTAATTACCAGCCTAATCTCTTCCAACCACCTTTCCTCTATCCCCGTTCTACTGATTTTTTTTGTAACATCTTTGTTATAATCTAATAGAAGAGGAACACCTTTGAAATGTCATCTTTAGTTCTTATTTTTTTCAGAGGAAGATCATTTCTGAGAGGTCCGAGCTTAACTTACTTTTTTCTACAATCTGTGCATGATATGATCAGAAAATGAGAAACAACATGCAGTACTTCTTTGAAGGAGAAGGTATAATCCTGCATTTGCAAAATGGATATCCAAGTCCATTCACTGTTCAAATTGGGAAGAACAAATCCTGCTCTGATGGCTGCACCTTTGACACAAAACCACAAGCAAATCCTTAAGTGCACTCTAACGGCTGTGCCAAGTAGATTTTCTAATGTTCTATACTATGGTTGAGCTCGGACTACGGTTTTTTCCCTCCACAGCACTCTTTGATGTCAATCCACGCTTTGGTAATATATTTTCAGTAAATCAGTGAAAATGTACTGACTTTGAGTCTCTAACACTGTCAAATTAGCTTGAAACTGCCCAACAGATGAAAAATGTTATTAGGGAAGAGATGGATACACAGCAGAAGCCTCATAACTTTTGATAAATAAGTGGAAAAGGCTAAACTGTAGGATTACAGCAATTACATTACATGAAATCACTGAATTAGCACTAAGAAGATTTATAAGTTTAGCCCATTCATTTCTATGGGCTGTGGTACTTCTTTGAGCCCTTACTTTAGCCCACCTCTCTTGTGAGCCTACGCATTAGGTGCTCATTGCCTGTAAGCCTCCTTCCTCAGTAAATGGAAACAGTCTCACAGGCTAATTCAGCCCACCTAGGGTCTAAACACTGTGCAGCATCTTCTCTCAGTACGGTTTTCATCTCTAAACAGGACAAAGAGCTTCACAGGGTACCTTGGTTTGCTGCCTGAGAATAAGCAGGATGAATGCAGCCTACACTTCGCACTCAGCGCTGGGTGCAGGGAGCCAGTGAGTCCTTGGCACTGCCCAGCATCAGAGCTTTGCTTTGGTTTTGCTGGGCTGTAGCATTAGCTTTAGCTCTCCTCTTTTAAGCCAAAATCCCTTAGGTATTTAAACTTTTTATTTAGAACACAGAAGCTGAAAAACACAAAAAGAAATACAGTGAGTATAAATAAAAGCGTATGAAAGACAGAAAGTTAACTTAGCCTAGTTTGCTAAACTTAACTGCTTGAATAAAATTACCATTTAAATATGATAATGAGTTAATTCTAACATATTCAGTCAAACACCTATGGAATTTTTTGCATCTTGCTTAATTAGTTACACTTTCATGTACTGCAGTCTTTCATTAACTTTGTAATTCCTGGGCATGCATAGGTGGGTGCCTCACTAAATATTATTTGATTAGCACACAGTATTCATATAATATATGCTAATTCTTATTTGTTAGGAAGTTAATTATAAAGCTTTGATAATCTGTTTTGATAAATGTAATTCAGTGGAAAAACGTGTGTTCCTAGAACAGAATTATATTAATTTAGGGGGTTTTTTTAGACAGTTACCTACCCCTTTATTGAGATGAATCGTTTGCCTGTGGCACTTCGCAGTAAGCATCAGGTTACTCTTTTAATAACTCTTCCTGTATTGAAAGTTTTGCTGAACTCCTTCTGCATGTAGGAGAATACTCTAAGATACCTGACCAAAAAGGAAATAAAGCAAAATCAGCGTGACTTGCTCTAAAAATAACTAAACAGGTTAGTGAACAAGAACTTTTAAGTTACAAGTCTATATGAAAAGACTACGGCAGCACGTTCTGACATATTAAAAAAGCCATCTTACAGACCAGTGCTTAAATGACACCGGATGAGGAAGGGTCTCTGCATGCTGAAGACTACACGTGCAATAAAGGAGCAACAACTCCAGTGAGAAAAGAGGAAATCTGGAGTAACTCAGCACTCCTTCACTTTGGCATGTATCAAGCTGTAACATGCATGGAAGCCAAGTTGGTATTTCATGAAATGACAGTGAGATCCTGGCTGTGGGAGACAGACGTGGGGATGTGCTGAGAGGACCGCGCGCCAGGATCCGATCGGTGGGCGTAATCCTAGCCAGGCCTCCTGTTGTGTCGGGAGGAAATTCACAGTGTCCTAAAGGCTGAAGTCACTTTTGCATGGAAGAAGTGGTAGCATTCTGTTGGGATTAACAGAATTTTGGAATTCTTTTTGTGAAATTTAGTTTCCCATATTCTTTTACTTGTCAGCATCTCTGATATCCCTGCTTGTCTCCAAATCATAGTTGCTGATAAGTACATAAATCTAATGTTTGGCTTCTGCAATCCACCTTCTATTTTCCTGTCTCTGGCAGTCCCACGAGTAATAACAGTATTCCAAAATTAACATGACAATACCACTATTTGTATAGAATTTAAAAAAAAATTATATTCAACTCACAGCAATGCATTGTGAACGGTAAAACTCATCTTAGACATAAAATTAATTTTTACACAGGCATATAGAAAAACAATTGTCACTAGATATCGATGTGAATCGATACCTATATTGAGCATAGTTAATCTCTTGTACAAACAAAATGCTGCTTATTTATTCAGTTTCCTTTAGCTTAATTCCTAAACTTCCCAAGACTTCAAAGAACTATACAGAAGCCAGATAAAGAGCTTATCTGCATAATTCTTATGCTAATTTACAGAAGGCATCTTGAGTAAAACTATGTCTATGTGCACACTACAGGCTCACTGTTACTAATTCTTCTGCTCTAAAAGCTGATCTATACACATATTCAGTCTTAATGTTTAAGAAAGTAGATGGTTCTGGATTCAAATGAGAGCCTGGCTACTCCCAGGCTGCCCTTTTGCTTCTCTAGAAGATTTAGAGATCTTTTTGAGTCAGGCTACTACCACAATGCATGAGTGCAAAGAGAGCACAGTACAAATGCTCATGTACTTTTCAAAGAAAATTAGCTTGGTGTCCTGCACAGCAGCAAGAGAGGTTAGAATATGAAATACTATTAACTGCTGCTCATCAGAAATCTGCAGTCATCCTAAAAGCTGGAATTATTAATATGCTCACCAAGTTCTCCCTCCCCCAGCCCTACACTCCCACATCTCAAAGCATGGTGTGTATTAATCACTTTACTCCTAGGATAAAAACAATTTACGGTCCCAGCATTACACATCTCTGACAATACAATTTCCACACAATATTTATAACTTCATAAAACTTTTAGTTCATAGAGTTCAAAGACAAATTAAAATGATTTACATTTATATAAGAGGTAGAGCTTCCCAGAGAATCAGGATAGTTTTTAATTATTAGTTATTATCTATTTGAAAATATTTGTTACAATATGATTTCTTGTTATCAAAAAAAAGTTTGCAGTTTGTTGCATAAAAATGGATAAGACATCTAACAGCACATTCTGCTAATGTAATGAGAGACTGGGATTTGTCTTTTATAAAATTAATATTTACCAACTAGTTAATGATGAGAAAAACACCTAAAACCAGAAATAGAATGGTTCATGTCTTTTCTTTATGTGCACACTTTTTCATGTTCTGTTTCTGTCTTAGATACTGTTTTGGCATAAGGATCTATTCAGTTGGAACTGCTTTGAAACACAGTGAGAAAGGAAGGACAGCTGCCACCAAGACTTTCTCACTGAAACACTTAGTGTAAACACAAGCCCTGTACACACAACAAACATGGCAGCATGACATCATGTGATATTAAAAATCTGTATTTTCTTGTGCATATTAAATACGTTATCTATATAATTCTGTGTGCATATGTACATTTTTGAAACATCTATCAAACCCCATAATTAAAAAATATTATCCATTTCTTACAAGTTATCATCACAGTGATTGTATGATTGAATTGTGAGCTGATGTAACTGATGGAGCTCCAGGCAACTGCTGGCCTCACGTGCATCACACCCGCAGACCACTCGGCACCTAATCCAAGAACAGGGTGCTACCATTTAAAATGCTTTTAAACAAACTGTGTTGTCACAGCCTTTAGAAATTACAGGATTTATTCTACAGGTTTTTCTACTTCTTCTGCTTTTCATTGTGCTCACAATGGGTGGGGGTTTCTGTTTTTAACTTTTTACACTGTGTGCTGGCTTGTCAATCGTGAGCGTACACATACATTTTCATTACCAGATAACTGAATGCTCACAACAGCAGTACAGAAAAAAACCCCATTGTTACCCACAAACCAATTCCCTGAGACTATCTTCATAGACTTTTTAATAAAAAAAATGAATTAACCAGGTTTACTTACTAAAAGAAATGGTACAGCTCTGATTCACATCCATAACCGAAGGAGTTTTCATTTCGAAAAAGGGAAGCCACACAATATTATACATAATTCTCTTATATAAAAAATAATCTCTTGTAAGTATATTAAAAAAGGTCACTGCTTTCCACAAAATGCTTAATCCTTCCTAGAATGACACTGATTTATGTGTATAGTAAATAAGTCATTATGACAGCACACTAGACTAACAACTAAAATGTCATGGTACCTCATAGTACTACTCCTTCCTTCAGTTACATGAAAGGCTTCTCCTTTTCCCACTTTCTATCTTCTCCATAAATATATATATAGCCAGATTTTCCAGGACTCAGTTTGAACCAGTATGCCAAAACCAGGAATTGTTTTAATAAAGTGATTGTATATAGGCTTCTTAGTAGGTCTGACAGAGAAATCATGGAATCAAACTCAGATTCTGGCTAAGTCAAGCACGATGTGTAGGTTGGTAAGAACATATGCATCAGTGGTAAATGAATATGTTGACAGAGGTCCAGCATAATATGTTAGAACTGAATAATTCATATCATATGGGAATGGACAATTAAAATGCACATGTATCTGGAAAAGAAAATATGCTTTGTTTTATTCTCTTAATTATTTCTTTTTTCTGCTTTTAAACAAGAATTTCCTTTTTTTCCCTTTGTAAGTTGTGTTCACTTTGTGTCAATTTACACAATTACAGGAATCTGAGCATCTAATGAGTGCCATTTGTTATACGTTGTTTGAATCCACAGTCCATTTGGGTGTAGATGAATGGGCACTAAGTTTCCCCTGTTTCTCTTACCACTACTTTTACCATTCCTGCTAATCTGATATTTATAAACTGGGTGCTTCTGGCTAAGAAATTTTACTTCTGCTGACAGCCCCATAGCCTGAATATCTAATGGGAGATACTCCTTTAAAAGGGAAGATTTAATCTTAGAAGAATAAATCTTTCAGTATAGTCCTATGAGGCTACTCAATCTTTAAACAAACCTAACATGATCAGTAGCTTCTATCCATTATCCAGTTAATCAGTTCCAAGATATTATTTCTACATGTGTCAACTTGTTTTTAATGAATTGAACTCTTCTTTTTCAAGAGCATCCAGATGAAATTGCTCCTTGTACCGAGCACTATGCTTTGATAGGTCTCCTTTAAGAAAATCAATAATACACTTTAATCTTGCAGATACAGTGGTAGAATTCTAGCTGCTGTCTTATAAGTGCATTAACATGACTTCTAATAGGAAGAAAACATCTAGCATTCTGAAGAACTTCTCAAAATTTTCGCTATTTTCTGCACTCTCAAATATAATACAATTTTTCTGCTTGTGGAAACAAGGGTAACTGGAATAGCAGAAGCCAGAGTGAAGGTGCTGAAGGTGGTAGAAAATATTCCTCTTTTATTTCTGATTTGATCCAAAGTGGAAGCCATTGAAGGAATGTAATTTTATAGTTCTATATTGTGTTATGTTAGGGCACTCAAAACACTCCAACTGAAACGTGCAGCACTGCTCAGTACTGACAATGGCAATAACAAATACCTAAAATATTTGTAAATTCTGTCCAGGGGGTGTTTCAGAATAGAACACGAGGTCACATTAATCAAACAGTCCAGGGATATACTATGCTGTTTCAGGGCACAGATACTATCATTGATAGCTAAATATCACAGAGGGCTTGGAGAGCCATTTTTAGATCTCTAGCACATGTAACTGGCTGCAACTGATGACTTTGTTCTAACAGTTTATTCTTTAGTATTAGCACTGCATTTCTTAATCATATGTGAAGTGAGGTGAGGTCCTGATACCCGTCTTGGTGAGTCAGTGGGAGTTTTAGCAATGATTTCAATAGGATTCTAACCTTAGCTTTCTATTTGCCACAGCACAGGGCGTGCAGAAGCAACAACTGAAGTTGCAGATGCAGTAAAAATCCTAATGCACAACCCAGTGGAAGTAGTAATATAACTATATTTTAGTCATGACCTCCAAAAACCAATTGCAAATCCAGTACGTGATAAGCACTCACTATACTTCACTGCTTCATTGTAAAAATAAAGCATGAGAAACATTTAGAACTGCCTAATTTTTTTTTACCTTAAACATCCTAGTTTGACATGTAGTTGCAAAGTGATTTTGCAGAAATTATATCTTAGCAGATTCTTGTATAAAACTAATGTAAACAGGAATTTCTAACAGAGCTGACAAGATCTATCCAGCAACAAACTGACTGATTTTTCTTAATAAGCTACAAAAATATACCAAAAATAGCCTTACTCCTCAGTTCTTAATTTTATCAGAAAGTCTATCTTGCTTTTTCCAAATTTCTGACTTCCCTAATATTTCTTTTCCATATGCTATATTTTTCTAATATGCCACTTGAATTAACAAGGCAACTTGTCAAACACATGAAACCTCTCTGCAAGCTGAAGCAGTGTCTTTGAAAGAGCTCTGCAGAACAAAGTGACTTTTAGAACAGTACAACATTAGCTACAGAGACTGGCTCAGTTATGCTGGACATACACTGCTCTAATTTCATTGACTTCAGTGCTGCTAATGATCCATGGCTCACCTATCTCAAAGGGGAAAAATAAACACATGCTAAGCACACACAGATTCTTTCCTGAAGTTGTATTTCCTTACAGGGGATTACGGTATTGACCAGACTGATGGAGCCATTCACTTCTCAGCGATACGTCCACATAAATGAGCATCTCATTAGGCCTGATAAATTCTTTCTGATGGCTTGGAAATTACCTTGATGGTATCATCCAGTCTCCAATGAACAATGTCTGTACTGCAGAAATTCTAGGTGACTTAAGCGTTTAGCACTTTCAGCCAAAGACAACTGATCAAGGAATAGCCATGGGAATGAAACTCTCTCTCACCTCCAGAGTAAGATCAGGCAAATACTATTTTTCTTAGTTTGCTGACAGACCAGAAAGGAGAACAAATATATAAAAGTATATACATGAGCTAAAGAAAAACACAATTTATTTTTTATGCTAACAGAAATAAACAAGCTGAAGTGTCTTAACTGATTAAATAAAAGAGTTGTTCTTGGCACATATTTCATCACACATATAAATACAAGCAAATTCCTAAAAGGAAAATACAACCAAATAGCGATTCAGTGATGCAGAACTGGAGGAACTGAACTCCAAAGGGAAATGATGTTTCTAGGACCATTTTATGAGCATCTCACCTCTGACTCTTGTCCCCAAAGACTGGCTTGTCAGCAAAGCACCGCTGCTGCAAGGCAAAAGCAAGGAAAATCTTACAGCAGATCTACACATATTGGTGCAAACCCCACCTCTGGTAGAAGAAGAAAGAAAATGGTTACCTGCAACGCCAGATGAAGAGGGTAATTCTGCTTCCCCTCAGTACATTATCGCAGAGACATCTTCACAGGCAGCACAGATCAATCCACAAGGAAGAGGGGAAGATCTAGAGGAGAATGTCAGTACAAGAACTGATTTGTCTTGGTAGCATTTTTCTCACGTTTTGATTGAAGAGTTCTCAGAAACTTCTATTTTAAGTCACACATTCTGCAATCAATTTCTTTGTAAAACACATAAAAATCAAGAAATTGCGTAAATACCACAGGAAAATGAGGTTGTGAAGGCAAAGGATGATTTCTTTACCTAGAGGAAGCAGAAGTATTCTGAAGTTCAAAATGTGTTACAATTCTGATCATTTGGCTATCAAATACCAGTAATCCCAATGCAGAGGATTTGGCTTTTTAAAAGTAAACTGCTATATCGACACAAATATTTTCTGGAAGTTTATCTCATACCTTCCTGTCTGTAGAGGATGGTCTGAGCCCAAAGTCTCCCTCTACACTAACAAACACCAAAGGAATAAAGAGGCCTCTAAATGACAAAACAGACTTTTCCATAGGCAGAAATATAAGAAAGACTAAGAATTTTTTTTATAACTACGGTTCAGTTTAAGAGGTTCATACTGAAGTATTGTAAAAACATAGCATATAATATATATGAGCTCCTGGTAATTTGCTATTTATGCAGCAGCCCTGAGGCACAGCTATAACTCAGCCAGATTCCCAAGGACTTTTAATTCAAATTCTGTGTTTTCCTAAAAGTGCTCAGGTGAGACAATCAATAGTTGGAAGTTGAAAACTCCACCTATGTTTCCATTTTCCCTCAGATGCTAATCTTATGCTGCAGTTCAGTCTTCACAAACAATAGTTACATGACTTTTGTTGTTACACTACTTTAAAAATCACTTCAAATTTTAAAATGAAGTGTCTTTAAAACATAAATAAATCTCAATTCTCATTTTCATATTGGGAGTGTGACACTTACAGCTTTGAGCAATTAGGAGACCCAGATAGATACAAGGGTTAATTTTTTTGCTTAAATAAAACTCTGGTGGGATTTTCTATTTTTGTGAAGACACAATATGATTTTCATATTATCTGAATGTACAAGTAAGCTGCATTTTATGCAGTGAGGGTAATGAGTATCAGTGAAGTCAGTTTAACACTACCTATGGCTTGCAATCAATAATAGTATCATAGGAGACATTACATATATATATACAGTAACAAGTAAAACAAATTTGCTTTTCTTGCCTAATATGTTGCCTATTAAAGCAGTTTGATCCATGCATGTTAAAAGTCAGTTTATGTTTTGGATTTACAGTTCTGCCTGATTAACTTTTAAAAATAGTCTAAAAGTTTAAAATGTGCTCTGGGAAAATATTAAAGAAAGATGCTAAACATACCAATACAACCATCTTCATTAAGGGAATTTCCAATCCACTTTTTTCCCTACTGAACTACAGGGTATTCAATATCCTAGTTCAAGATATACTGCTATGTAAATTTCATTTAACACTAAAAGAAAAATAAGCACTTTATGATTAGGCAGTAATGGAGACACAAGTGAAAGAGTCGAAAGTCATCAGCCCACACGGGGATGAAGAATTCATTCTGGGTCTCATCTTGTCCCTGGAACAGGCACCGCTGCCTCTCGCCTCTTCTGCTTCAGAGACCTGAGAGCAGCATTCCGAGGGGCTGCTTCAGGGATTTATATTCCTCCAGGGTAATAGCACTGATTATTTAATCACCCTGTAAGCGCCACTTAGGCAGGGAGAACTGCAGCCATGTGCATCAAGAGTCAGGAAGATCAATGGCACTGTCTGGTCCTTCTCACTGCAATAACCTACTCAGAGGCTCCAAAGGCTGGAGCCAGTTTTTAGACCAGGTACAAAGTGTAATCAAATCAGCAGCCAAAACAGCAAAAAGCCACTTTTTAATGTAGAGGAAATTCTTTCCATAATGGAGCAACCATGAGGTTTTATAGATAAACAAGGCATACGAATTGCATTTCTGAAAGAATGAGTGACATTACAGTGACAACTGGTGAGCACATCAACTCCCAGTTCCAGGTCTGCACCTTGTCTGCAATGACATGCAGCCAAACATAAACAGAACACCATTACATTCCAATGATGTGCTAATCTAAAGCTGGAATATTCCAGGTGGAATAAAACAACCAAATGTCACGTTTGGTTCACCCCAGCAAAGCCCAAAGTATAGAAAAATAGCTTCTCTTTGGAAGTGCCTGTTGTCATTGCTGTAACAGCCAGGATACACTAACTGCACTCTCCTCTCTGTTCTAGGAACAATTAGTGCATATTAATAATGAGGGAGAAAAAATTAACCAACGCTATTCTAGAATAAACTATGATTAGTCATGGTTGCATAATCTGTGTGACACATCTTCAAGTGATCTGATTCATGACACTTTCCAAGGGATGGCAAGATGATCTTTGTTTCTAGTGGCCTCAAACCAAGAACAGGCTTTTATTAATTCAATAAAGGCTCAGCAGATGCTACAGTCTTACCATAAGCGGCAGTAACAGAATCTGGAACACAGCAACAAATACAGTATCAGTCCTAGAGAGCACTTTGTGCTTTCTACCAGCCATCCAGAACCAGAATTAGGACTGCCAGCTGAGCCTCCAGCCTTCTGCATCATTTTGCTAATGCAAAACCACCAGTAAACATGTTGCCACACTTTCCTTTTAAGCTGTATCTGCTGCAATTATATATTTAAGAGGATGCATCAATGATCAGCATCGCTGACTTTTAATCTTTAGTATAACTTATCTCTAACCTCGTACCACTACAGATATTTTTATGGTCACAG
Organism: Dromococcyx pavoninus; assembly: GCA_033558185.1. Taxonomy (NCBI): domain Eukaryota; kingdom Metazoa; phylum Chordata; class Aves; order Cuculiformes; family Neomorphidae; genus Dromococcyx; species Dromococcyx pavoninus. Next base: position 1,375,798 of record JAUMJL010000137.1, read on the forward strand.
ATAAAAAGATTTAATGAATCCTACTTTGGGATGAAACACAGGAACCTACTGCAAAGAGAAACCCTTCTTTTCATTCTTTCTGAGTGAACAATCCTTGCTGTTCTTCTGCACTGGACTTTTAACTTCGAAAACGGTTGCTGATGATGTGAAGGACAGCTTTTTCAAGTTTTGCACGAAGACTGACAATCAGAACTGTGAACTGGTACTTAGTGGTTTGCCTTTAAGCACTATGCTAGAAAACATTCTTTATTTGTAGTATTTCCTGAAATATTTGAGATATCAAAAGACACCAAAGTCTCCTTCAGCTCTTCAGCCACATAAAATCTGAAAACATAATTATAACACTTCCCAGCCATTTCTCCCTCCCCATGCGGTTTGTTGTAAAGGAAAAGTGAATATAATACATAATAGGTAGTATAAACAAGCTTTGCACAACTTCAAATTCTAGTAAAACTTTTTCCCAGCCTGGCACTACAGCAATTCTCCTTCACTACAGTGCCTGAGTGTGTAGTCAGTGGCGTTATCACCACAGAATCACTGAAGTGAGTAGTGCAGTAGGAGCAGAACTCATTACTTTCAGCCTCAAAACAGCATGGAAATAAAAGTCCTCACTACTTGGCTATTTGTAAAGGACTTGATGCATACTTGCACATAATGCTTTTGAAGTCAGTGAAACTAACTCAGTGAAAAATCCCTTTATCGAGTTTGGCTGTGCAGTGCTGGAAAGTTCAGAAGAAACTTGAATATGCAGATATTTTTACTAATAAAAGGAGAGAATGTGCTCATAAGACAGAGAAAATCAAAGCAATTCCTAATTTATATATAGGGGCTTCGATGTTTTTATAACTTGTAGGAAGAAGTTTTATAGATTGAGGGGGAAACACAGGGATTTTTAAAACAAGCAGTAATGATCAGCTAAATTCAGCTGTAGAAAATAGATGCCTTCTTTTCCTGTAATCCATAAGATTCAAGAACTGTAATCATAGGAACCTTTAGTATTGATTCATTAAAATAAAACAGGATTTTAATTAAAAAAATTCTCTCTTGAGATTGCCAGCCTTGTTCACGTATATTGAGAATTCCTCTGATTTTCACTGTTCCATAAGACTGGTATCTCTTTATTCTTATTTCCCCCCCAGATTATGTAGCCATAATTTTAATAATTCCTTTTTTTGTTGTTGTTGGACATAGCATATTAATATGTTATGTATTTATAACTTAAGGAAAATGACTGACTGAGCAATCAACACGAGGACTGGAACTTTTTACATGATGACTGACATGCTTTCTTCTGAAGATGGTACCATTCTCTGCCCAAAATCGTTAAGTGCAGGCTGTAAACAAGTTATTAAATTTAGGTTTTTAAATAGATGTACAGGAATCCAAAATACAAAGAGAAAACCTCAGGTTTATTCAGCAACCATCAACAGCATTTAAAATATAGTGCAATTATTAGCTGAATCCTCCTGGTTGCCACAGAGATGGCATCTCATTTCTGCAGGTTGAATTTCCTATCTCGTTAGGAGTCAGCCTGATTGAGTAAATGAACCCAGGTAAAAATGTAAATTTACTATCAGTGGTGGCTTTGCAAACTGGCTCAGGTTTAAAATGAGTCAGGGAGTGATCAAACAAACTACAGGAGGCTCACAGCTTCTCAGAGCAGACAATAGTAACCAGCTGAGGACAGAGTTTCTTATTTAAGGCCAAGCAGCAGCCAGAACAGCTCACCTGATTGCCCACTGTAGGGTCTCTGCTACGAATGCAGCTGAACTTACACCACTGATGAGTCACCTCCAAAATAGAGACTACTCTATCTTGCTGTCACACTCAGTGCTAATGTCAGTCTTACCTGCATTTAAGGTCATACAATGAAAATAACAGGATAAGGTAATTAACCAGCTACTTTTGTACCACAATTTCATGAACTCTGCATAAATATGTTATGATCCATTATCAAACAGAACTTTGTTTTAAAAATACCCGTAATGCTGACATGCTTAATTCCAATGAACTTGCCTTTCTTAGCAGGTCTCCTGTGTATAAATGCTGGCCTGAAATTAACTTAATACAATTTATAACTTCTTGCTTTAAATCAAAATGTGACCCTTAAATCATTTGAAAACTGTATCACTGCAAAGATCCCCTATGACAACATCAATATTTTCCAGGCATACAGACAACAATTCTGTCTTAGGCAGAGAAGGTGACTGGTTGTGTTTATTTGGAATTATTAAGTAACCATTAGGCAACAGACAAAAGGTTTTTGCCTACTTTTTGAAAAGCTATTTCTCATCTTGCAGGAGAGTTGTTTTATGACATTTGGATAATCAATTAAAGGCTATAACATGAAAAAGCTTAAGTTGCCCTGGGACTTGAGAGAACTCGTACGTTCACACTGCAACCCAAACTCTGAGTAGGCAATGGTTCCTAGGAATGAGCTATATTAAACCTTTGTATCTAATCACCTGCTGTTATTCACTGGTGCTTTCTGTTCCCTTCAAAACTCAAATATCCCAAAAGAAAAGACTGAAACCTCTCATATGCTGCACCCCCTCAACATAGTTTGGGTTTCGCTGGGCAGGAGGGGGGTGCATGTAAACCAAAACACACAGGAAATAAAGAAACTTCACGTGCAAAAAATAAATTCAGATATGAGAAGTCCAACTAAATAAATAAGTCTGGAAAACTCAGAGTTGCTACTGCATCTATCCTTACAATCCCCTGTTGTGGCAAAGCTCTGAAGGAGTCTCCAAACAGCATGCGATTTCATAGACCATATGATCTGCAATATTTACCATGCATAATGGAAAGAGATAAGGCAAAGCAAACAGCTTGAATTTTGTATTTCCTTGCTTTTTATTTAGTCTAGGTTGTTAGCAACATGTGAATATATATTTGGGAGTCACTGTGTTTGTGTGTGTATGCATATGTGGATGTGTGCATATATAGGTATAAACAAATGGTAATACAGTCATTTCACTGTATTTCTCATGTATCATAAAAGAATACCTTCTGAGAAATTAGCTTTTAATTTCTTTTCTGAAGAAAAGAAAAAAGCATTGTTTGTTTTAGTCAGAACTGGAAAAAACAAACTCTGCTTCTTCTCAGCTTCTATGTTCTCTTGTTGTCCCCAGAGTATGCTGCTTGTTTTTTCGAGGTCCTGAGTTTTAATAACAACATATAACAACACCTATAACCAGAGTATTTGACCATCATTTATGAGGATAAATGGGAAATGAGGATAAATGGGAAATGCATTTGCTAACCACACTTTTTTTCTGTTGACCAGTACATGCCATTCTGTGCCACCATATCTTCCTGAATGGAAATGAAGGAAGCATGAGTTCATCAGGACCACTTTTCTGCTTTTGACAAATCTCAGCCAAGGCCACCTGAAGAGCAAGGTTTCTGTTCATTTCCATGTGCTTTGAATTAGGTCATGAGAAGGCACATTTTCCATTTTTGGTTGCTTTTCATGATTACCTTCAGGTCAGACTGAATTCTATGGGAAAGAACCCCTTTTATTTATGAAATAGTCCAGTTTCTGTGATTATATTAATCATTATTTGCAAAGTTGTTTGTATTAATAACATTTGACAGTGTGTATTGTTTGGGAATTATGCATATCAAGCACTCATGATCAATTACCTAAAGAAATTATTTATCATGCTTTATCAGATTCTGAACAATTTTTTGTTTCATAAGAGAAAAACATATAAGAAATGCAGAAGAATGCTGAAAAAAAGATAATGTACCTACAGGATTTATGATTGAGCTACAGATTATTTGTATTAAATCTCATGAAACTTTTGAGATGCATAAACTGTTGATGAAAAACTTGTTGTCATCCAAATATGCTTCAGCTTTTTCTAGTTAGATACTGTATTTCTTTCTTGATTATTTTTCATTCGAGGTCCTTTTTTCCCTTTTTCTCATGTTTAAGAAGGTTTAGTTATGAGTTTATTATAACATATGTAAATCTGCTTATATTTAGAAAATGCTCTTTAACACTCTGGTTTTCTTGTCAGCGTCTGTCGTGCTAATAGCTCTGTTAATAAAATTATTATCCACAGCAAAGGGATTGCTTTCCATACACAGAAACTCACTGAGATGGAAATTTTTAGGAACTGATTTAATTCTTAACAGTGGTTTGGTGGAATCTCTTAACATCTGCCCATGTGCAGACTGAAAATACTTGATGCCATCAGAGACATCATTAAATTAGCTCTGCTTTCTTGTCTCCCTTTTTCCCAGTTTCATAAATTAACTTGGTTAGTTAAATGCTAATGAATATCTACATTTACTGAGCTTGTTTCCTCAGGTAAATTGGGTTTCAGGAATGCTACAGAGTTAAGACTTTTTATTTATGGTATTTTGTCTTGCTAGAGGAATGAAGAAGTGAGTACATGCACCCATTACAGCCCAGTTGTGAGCTGGGTTGGTTCACTACAGAGTTGCAGATGCTTCTACCCCTATTACCCTGACATGAGGAACTTATTTATCATTTCTATAGGCTTTGATATTATCACCCACTGCAAGGCACAGAGCAGTGTGGAAACAAACTCCGAACTGCAGTTGCTCTGCTCAGAGCTTCTTACCCTTTCCTGCCCAGACGTGACTACAGCCCATTCCAACAACTACAGATGATTCAGTGGGGGATTTGGGTGCATTTTGGTATGCAAACTGCTACACCATAACTATTTTCTTTAACCTTGCTTTTTCCTCTCATTCCAAAACAGCTTTGCCATAGGAAATACAAGAACTGACCAGCTTTGTTATGTGAACACGAGAAATAGAAACGTTCATCCCATGTTCAGACACTCACAATTTTCACACAGGCTTTAGAACAGGCATTGACTACTTTAAGTCCTTGTTTATCACTAAATCTGCATAAATTAGGAATGACAAAACTCAGTTTATCAGAGAAGCACAGATATCGAGAGACTATAGAGTCTTTTAGTTCTGTTTTTGTCCTTGCTGAATGAGTAATTCATGACCTGTATATAATTGGCTTTTAATTTCATCTTCATGTATCACAGAGTTAAGCAAAGCTGTCCCCTGCCTTGCTTCTGTGAACTACCTTAATCAAGCTTACATATATTAAACATATCCTTGTTTTATTCCTAGCTTTTATATCTCATCTGTTCTCCAGACTACATCTTCTGACATTCATGATTAAGAAACTCGCCATTCAAAGCAGAAGTAAGTGACTTTACCATTTGACTGTAGATCCTAAGGAGCAAAAGCCACTAAAAGATTAAATACTTAATCCTTTGATCAACTGTGTTGGCAACTCCCACATCTATTTTACAAGCAAGTTGACAAAAGCACTATGGGGCCTGGGATTTGTGTAATGGGACAATGTTAAACCTTTTACTCTTCTGTGCTAAAAAAAGTGAAATAATATTTTTCTATCAGAAAAATATTACTGTGATATTCCTATAATGGTACTTGAGGTGAAACTGAGCACAGATGTTACCTGAAACAATTTTATGTGATGAATTTACCAAGATATATAAGACAAAGTTACTCAGTACGCTCAGTATCAACAACAAACAAGAAATGAGGAAGTTCATTACAAATAAGCAGCTAAATGAATTTTAAAGAGCAGATTGATCTCTCTTGGAGAGTGAGGAAAGTATGTATGGTTACAGAAAACTGGAGAAGGTCGAACATGGTATCGAGTGAAAGAGCAGAACAGAAGTAACAGGAAACTGCAATCCAACTGAGAGAATTATTTTGAGGAAAGATACCAGAATAATCTATTAAACAGTTTTATGCACATGAAATTATTAATCATCTACTCATTATTACGGGTTTATCCTCAGATAAACTTTTATTCTTATTCTTAGATAAACCCTTATTATCACCAAACTGGGACCACTTAAGGAAGTTTAAGAAGTCTAAGAAGACAACTGGAAAATTTTAAGCTATGGCCACCATGAAAATGTTGGAAGAACTCCAGGCTTTTTGGTCTAGAAGTGTAGTAACAACCTTCCAGTACTTAAAATGCCAGCAGTAAGAGGTCTGTGACCAACGGTACCTAATTAAGACTACATCAGATTTACTGGCACCGGGGTTAGGATTCATGGTACCCTTGCTAATTTTGAGGATTGATAAACCTTGGAATAAGTTACCTAAAAAAAAAATTACACCTCTGTAAGATTTCCTTTTATATTTATGCAAAACAGTGCAGTTGTATCTGTCAGGAATTTTTCAGATGTAATTGATCCTCAAATCCTGTGGCTCTGACAGACCAGATAACTTTTTCAGGACCATTCTAACTTAGTATTTCTGTGAACCCTCCTGTACCTGATTTACATCAATGTCTTTTGACAAAAAACTGCTGGTGTGACAAGCATTTAGTACAGGTTCAGACTCAGTGCTCCAAAACAGTTGTAAGTTTTGGAGAATTCTAAAGGGGAAACCCTGCCTCTCAAGGAGATTAAGGAATCTCTGAAAAGGATTATCACTTTTCAATTTAACATTAAAAATACTATATTAGACACTGGCATAGTTAAAGCAGACAAATAATCCTTCGTCTTCCCGAGGTATCTGCAGTGAATCTTCATTCTTCATTAAAGAGAATCAATACCAAAATGTGATCAAAATATAAATTAGTACCTCTAATTTAGAAACTAAAGAAATCAGCCTATAAAAATACATAGGGTTTTGGTGTTTGTTTGTTTTTTTTTTTGTTAAATCTCTAATAACAAGTTGGGAATCAACCTAAAATTACCTTTTTGAAAACCTGTGACATTCCTCCATCTCAGGTCATCTTTTGGAAGCTGCAAACACGTCCTGTTATTAAGAGTATCAGTAGCCCATGATTTAATCTCTTCTGTTTCTGATCCTGATGGAGGTGAAATGTTGCATAAAAGAGCAGCAACTCACACAATTTAGATTGCTGTGTTTGGGGTCCTCTATTTCTCCATGTTCTTTCTGAAACGGAAGCACAGACAGGGTATCCATTTACATTTTAGCCTTGTCCTTTTCAAAACATATCTGAAATAGAGGCATAAGAGCTGTAAAGTATGAAATCAATAAAAAACCATGCACAGCATTGATGGATGAAACTAGAACTACAGATAAAATCTAAAGAGCGCTGGATTTTCACAAGAATGGATATTTTGAAAAAGATTTCTTACCTGCTTCACCAGAATTTCATTAGAAGGCTTGCAAGATTTTAGAATCATCTCTCAAGATGAAAATCAAATTAATTCATCCTTTTTATAATTAAAGAGCAATATAACACATACATGCAGTAAGATGTGACTAAAAAATTACATTTGCCATCAGAGGATACAAAGAGGTAAGTGACCTTACTGAAATAGTTCTCAGGGAATATATGGTTACAACAGGAGTTTAAGCTCTGTTGTTGTGTTAATAATGAGGCTAAAATTATAAACCTATATTCTTCAAATTATTTTTCCAATTAAAAGAATGGGATAAGATCATTTTGCAAACTGTCATGATTAATCTAAAAAATGTGTTACCTAAAAAGTGAGCTCTTACTTCTCACAGGCAAAGGTAAGAAACAAATATATCAGGGCAACACTTTGAAAATTTCAATTTACAGGACCTGACAGTCCCCTATTTTTTTTCTGCTAACCAGTATTTTGAAGTTGTGCCCTGAATCTTTCTTTGAGGAAGAAACACAGTGTAAAAGTATCATTTTTTGGGTGATAGCACTGTCATCTCCCTGCTCACTTACTGACCTTGTACCACCCCAGGGACTTAAGAGGGTGTTCCCTTAACGAAGTGGGAGATAAATCTAATTTATGTATTTTTGAACTGAACTGTTAAATGCTAGAATTATGTCTGTAGCATGCTACAAAGCTCTTCATCTGACATGTAATACTGAATTACAATGTAAAACCACAAAAATTAAAAACTGACAAAGGAACAAAGAAAGGACAAAAACTACTTCTCCTCCAAGGTTTCCAAGCAACCCCTCCACTGATGATTTTCTGACACTGAAGAATATGTCTCTTCCTATTAACATTTACATCTAACAGTATGTGCAGGGCTAGATTTAATGCATCCTTAATGAATACGTGAAGTTTGCATTTATCAAGTACACTTGTAGCATATAACATTATACAACCTCACAACACAGTCTCACAGTGAACTGTAAGATGTCACAAATAACATCTACCAGTCCAGCTAAAACTTTTTATTTCAGATTCTTGAGGGTGATTTCTGTTCTGTATAACCACAGAAACACAGTATCATAAGGTTGGAAAGGACCTCTGAGATCATCAAGTCCAACATATATCCCAACACTAACATGAACACCAACACTAACACCAACCCATCATCTAAACCATGGCACTCAGTGCCTCATCCAGTCTCCCCTTAAACACCTCCAGGGTCGGCGACTCCACCCCCTCCCTGGGCAGCACATTCCAATGGCCGATCACCCTTTCAGTGAAGAACTTCTTCCTCACATCAAGCCTAAACTTTCCCTGAGGAAGCTTGAGTCCATGCCCTCTAGTTCTGTCACTGGTCACCTGAGAGAAGAGACCAACCCCTGCCCGACTTCAACCTCCTTTTAGGTAGTTGTAGAGAGCAATGAGGTCTCCCCTGAGCCTCCTCTTCTTTAGACTAAACAGCCCCAACTCCCTCAGTCACTCCTCGTAGGGCTTGTGCTCCAGCCCCTTCACCATCTTCATTGCTCTCCTCTGAACACATTCCAGTATCCTGACATCTTTCCCAAACTGGGGGGCCCAAAACTATACACAATATTCTTATGTAACAGTACCACCATTATAACTGCCTCTATCCTTCCCAGTACTTCAAAATGCACTTACCACAACTTCAAAAAGTTTAGTTATGTATCAACTTCCAGTACTGTAGGAGCTGACAGAAATTTAGTCAATTCAATTCTATTAGAACAAATACTGCAATAAAACACACCTGGATCTGAAGAGTTCCAAAATGTTCACATAATATCCTAGAAATAAATTATTTCAACTAGTTTTGATGTCGTTTGGAGGATGCCCATTAGTAATTGCTGCACATTGGGATGCTCCAGTTTCATTCCAAAACGTGTCTTTCCCTGCAGGGATGAGCAGTTTGCTTATCTCCTCCAGTGCTAAAAGAAAAAAAACCAATAAAAATATATATACACATACATTGCTGCAACTCAATCTGATCAAATATTAGTCCTCTGATACCAATGGAATTGCATCAGAGGTGAGTATAAAGTATCACCTTTGCTTTCAAAATCAAGTAACCTATTAAATGGAATATACTTTGCTTGCAAAAAAAAGAGAATTATCACCATAGGAAAAACATTTAAGTTTTTAGATTTGTCAGAACGAAACCAGAACTGTTGCAGAAATGGAGAAGGAGAGCTCATGATGAACAGCCAGAAGGTTTGGTAGTGACCGAGATTCCTCCTGCAGCGTCCGGACTCAAATCCCTGCTCTGCTCTATTTGAAGCAAGGACCAGAAGTTGTCTCTTCCTCCAGACCTTGCCTTCACTAACAGAGTTGGTCTCTCTCGTTCAGTGGGAAGATGCAGTAGCTCTTTAGGGACAACTCAGTCACTGCCTGATGCCTGACCCTGCTCCTCTGACGTGGCCACAGCCTGGAGCACCAGCTCCTCTACTCTGGGGCCACAGGGACTCCATCCATTTCACACTTTGATCACAAATGCAGTGCAGCCAAGAGCTTCTTCAAACAGACATCTTTCTGTAAAAAATAAATCCAATTATTTTTCACGTTCCTCAGATTTTTCCTCTTAATTCTTCATCATTCCAAACAAATTTCTGTTTTTCTCCCCTGCTGTTACAGTTCACTAAGATGTATGGCAATAGATACTGCTTATTATCTCCAGCTATCCTTAAGGAAGACATGTTCACAGCAATGGCAGCAGGAATTCCTTAATGCTTTCAAATTCTCATGTTCATACATTTAAGATAAAGGATAGGGTAGTTCTTGCAGTAATATTTTGGTGAGCCTTGTCCCTGAGCAATGCTCCAGTCACTGTCACTCCAAAACTGGCCCCGTTAGTCTTTATGCCCTACATATAGGTAGAGCTATTCTTGAAACCAAAGGTTATTGAGAGTTCTCGTACAGTCAGAATGTAGATGCATCTATGAGGAGGGCAATGACAGCACAAAGCCAGTAGTAATGATAGATTATGGAAAACTACAGGATACAATGGTACATAACATTCAAATCCACAGAAAAAAAGGCATAAGAGGGCTTCACATATGCTGTTCTTTCACAAATAATCACCTAATCTATCTATGTGCTTGAGATCCATTCTACATACACAGTCGTAACGTTTTCTTTGATAAAAGGTTTTCAATAAGTTATGTAAAAGTTCACTATTCTATGACTTCTATTAGGCTTTAATTTGACTGCCTCTATGTGCCCTCCTTATGGGCAAAGGGAAATGAAATGATTTGTCACAGCATATAACACGCTTAATTCTTTTCTTTCAAATTCATCATCTTTAATTTTGCAATAAAAGTAATCATAGATGTATTTTTTTTTAAAGGCTTCATTGTTCTCTGATGCCTGTAAACAGAGATAACCTTGGGGAAATCTGTGAATGTGCTCTCTGAATGTGTCTTGCAAGAGTGGCTGTGTTAAGTGCTTTCTTTGTCAGTTCTAGCACAAAATATTGTGGGGCCTGACATTCTTAGCCTGGCTTGCAGACTTTCTTCTTCATGAATACAGATGACTGTATCATGAAATTTAATTTAAATTATTTGCCTATCTAAACCAAATGGTAATCCATAAAGAAACAAACATTCAATCTACAGCTGAGGATTCATAAACAAACACTATTCATGCTCTGTATGAATTAATAAAATTCTGAGATGGCCTCTCATTTTACCTGTGAAATCCATGTTATATCATACAAGTTACAGAAGTGAGTACCTATGAAAAAGACATTTCACAATCAAGACTAAACCAGAAGTATTATTTAAAATCTTCACGTGTGCAATTCTATAAAATTCAAAAGTATTCTGGTTTGCAAATAAGTTTCAAAAGTTTTACCATCACAACTCTGTGTGATTTTAACAAATTGCTTTAAATAATCACAGAAAATAACTGGATGCTGCAAAACACACTAATTCGGGAATATATCTGTTGGGAACTTAAGTACACAATTATTATCGTATGGATATGAAAATCCATCACCACTTTAAGGAAAATCTGAATTTGGTTGAAAACATAGATTTTTGACTGAAAGTTTAGTAATTATTTCTAAGAAATATGTGTATATTTTGTAAAAATTGCAAAAAAATCAGAATACGTTTGAGTGACTCGCATCCTTCATTGCAAAGCCTTCTCAAAAACCACAAAAGTGAACAGCACAATTTTGTTACAAAACTATTCTCAGGGTTTCAAGAAGTTATTATTGGTTTGCTTTGGTAAATACCCAAATATTAAATGAAGTCGGCTGAAAACTGAGACCATCATAGAATGGTTTGTGGACAAGTGACATAACAGACTCTCTATGACTTATCTGGAAAAATCAAAGACTAAACACAAATAAGGATAGTCCTGAGTTGAAAAGTACACCTTCTTATGATGATATAGTTCCTCTACAATCATTTTTAGAAATGCAATACCATAATTTTATAACTAGGCTATAAAGCAAAGAACTGCGCTATTTTCATTAGATGTTGTTGTAGATTTTCAAATCTTAAACCCCATGAACTTCTCATTTTGTTTATTCTCAAGACACAGCACCTTTTGCTATTACCTTGTTTAGCATCTGATTGTTTTATTACTAAGAATTATGCAGCTAATTAAACAACCTTCATCTTAGCCTTTCATTTTAAAATTCACCTTGCCCTTCTCGTAGGATGAATCGCAGAAAACTAAAATGGGAGTATTTCACTTGACAAATTTAATGCATCCATCTGTCCTAAATTTTTCTGTCAAAACCCCCAAATACACCTGATGCTTTCCTGAGAATTAAGCATATATAAAATCTGTGATGTGGAAATGAGCAGAATATGACACTTTCCTGCTAGTCTAATGTGTATTAGGTTTTGACACTTGTCTATCCTACTTGTCAGCTTGGAAGGTACCTGGATTTGTTCAAAGAAGTTGCCATATTCACAAACAGACAACATGCTTCTCTCTTCATCCTATCTGACACACAGTGGAAGGCTATAATATGAAGAAAAATACTGTTGCTATTTTAAAATCTACTTAAATATAACTCCCTGCATTTCTGCCCAAAAGGGATGACAAGGTGAATTACTTTATTGGGGTTTAGAACCACAAAGTGACCTCTGGTACTTGACTCAAGTATCATATATAATATTTTATCCAGAATCTCACAGTAGTCCAAGCATGTCATGTGTGTCACAAGCCAAAGACTGAATGGATGTTATCATCCAGCAAGTCATCCAACACCAGGTCTTGTTTTTCAAGCAAATGTTCACAATAGGTGCTAAATGTCATTGCACTGAGCTTTCTTCTGATAAAGTAATTTATGAATAAAAGGGCATCCCAACTACCATTCCTCATTTTTCAAAAACAACCAAGCTGCCTACTTGAGACAACACGACCTAACATCCAAAACCTCATCACACTCCACGGATGCTGCTGCTGCACACGCCCCTGCAGAGCAGATTTACCAAGCTTTAACTTCAGAGGATATAAATACCACGTGCATAGGCCCCACAGCCCTCCCCTCGCCACCTTTCGCTCTCAAGGTATTTTTGTTATGCACATGGCTATTTCTTATTGACTCTATCAAACATGGTACTAAAACATATCGGCTGAGATATGGAAATCACTTTCCAAGGGAATTGAGTTTCCACCAGCCATTTACACTTTCACAGTTTCATCTGCATGCCCTCTTTCCATTACAGCTGCTTTCATGATGTAACTCTATGGATGCTGAAAGCAAGTTCACACTAGCATTCAAATTTTTGTTTACAGAAATTATAAGAGAAGAAACTCCATAATTCTCTATCCCCCATAAAAGAGAGCATTTTTCTGAAGTCACATTTAGTTTGCTATGTTCTTGCCTTTAAAATTAAAAACAATCCTGATTTAAAAAAATAGCAAGATCTTCACGCAAGTGAAGCCTTGGCAGCTGAGTGAAATAATAATAAATTCACAAGAAAATGAAGGAAGAAATACTGCAACTATGTGTTCCAGGGGGAACAAGAGGAAGGAAATCCTGTCTTTAACAGCGCATGTAGGACCTGCACCATGCAATAAGATAACATGTAATTCCTGGATCCCTGATCTCCTTGGAAAGTCTTTATTGAGTAACCTTTCTCTGTTGCTTAAATGTCACAATCTTTATATATATGTATATATATAATACTTTTCCATATGTATATAATGGTTTTCTATGTATTTTCAATATTTGTAATAATTTTCTATATTATGGGGGGGAAGTACAAACAAATATGAAAATATGAATAATAGTAAATATATTTACAAAGGCGCTGTGAAGAAAACAATCTGCCAAAAGCTTGTGCAACAAAAGTGTAGACACTCAGGGATTTTAAAAACTGGAATCGAAAGGAACTCTGCATTTTTCTCCTTGCTGTGGAACAGAAACAGACCTGCAGGATGTAATCCTTTCCCTTTGCCCTCTCTGATAACTTATTCAGAATGATGGGGTGATCTGTCTTGTCCTTTCCCAAGTAATATTCATATCATAATCCTATTCTGTTCTTCAAGATGATCTGTGAGCATTGCTTGTCAAATGGGCATATATTATTCAACAGGAGCAGTAGTAAAATGGGTACCCCACCTTTCTTTCATCCTCAATTAGTCTTTACCTGCAAAGCTTTGACAGAAATAGGCATTATCCTATGGAAAAATGTATTTTACTTAAATTCATCTCCAAATTTAGTGTGTCCCTTAAGTTCCCCAAAACAATTTATGTTCAAAATAGACTTACATCCATTTCTCCTGCAGAATTTTCAGCTTGGTCACTGAACTGAAAGCCTGTTGGTTGCCCTCCTTCACTCTCTACCTGTAGACTTTAAGGACAACAGGCATGTTAAGATCATTTGGCATGACTTGCTATAGAATATAGGTAAAAAATTGCTCCTTGGTGAGCCCAACTAAATTATATTAAATAACTAATGATACAACACTGCAGATTAAAAACAAATATATTATTACAGTAGATCTTGCTGAGGATATGTGAGAAGCCAACAAAACTCTCTTCAAAAGTCTTGATGTTGCTTGTTATGGACAAGTAGAATGGGGGTATGTAATTCAGTGACTATAAATAGTCCTTCTGCTCTTACATCAATATTTTATGCTGTTAAACAGTAAGGTAGTATAAATTGCTTCTAACAACACAGGTAATGTAAAGGCTGATCTATTAACACCATTAAAACTGAAATATTAATTCCTAAAGCCACAAAATGTACTGATGCCAGAGCTGAAAATGGAAATGTTATATAAAAAGAAAAAGGTGTTTGTTTGTTTAGAAGCAAGGGCTGCATTGTGGTTTTAGGCACAGCCTTGAACAAAAGATGCCACATAAACTGTACCAGCCCAGAAACAGCTTTGGGAGACATTGTGCCTGAGGCAAGTCCTACAGGAAATATTTCTTCTGGTACAGTTGTGTAACGAAATACAATTTTTGACGAAAGTAGCCACACTTTTCAGGCAGACAGATAGTTAAAATGGCAAATACTGGACTCTTGCTAGTGTGGCTTGCAGTGCCTTGTGAGAAGGGAAGCTAAGCAGGGCACTGGAACGAGCTGTATTTGTCCAAGCATGGGTTTAACTTGCATTAGCTGCTGTCACACCAGGAACACCTTGCCAGCACAGCACACGGGTGTAGCTGCACCAATGACAACTCATCATGCCAACCAGGCTCCAAAGATAGCTGAAGTATCAGTAAAGGAATGGACTAGTTTACAGTTCTTTCATATCACCAGTGAAATAATGAAATGCCTTCCAGTAAGGCTATCCTCTAGGCCAGTCTTAGCACTACCTTCTACCCCAGCCTTGTCAACAGTTCCAGGTGAACCCATGGGTACGACCTTATATACGGTTACTTTAAGACTAGATTTCAACGTCTATCATTTGGTACCCATTGATTCCTCAACTATGTCTTTAAAAAAACATGAATGTAAGCTATTAATCAGTTGATTTCATAGAACATTTTAGAGTCTGCTTGGAATCAGAATTATAAACCTGGTAGGGAATGAAGCACAGCCAAACTAATTCTCTTTGCTCTTTCAGTGGCTCATAGTATGGCAGAAATAGCTTGAGAATTCAACAGGATTGTTTACAACAGTTTAATAATAAAAGATTTGAAACAACTGGCAGATAAGAATTATTAAATACAGCAATAAACTCTTTCAGTTTCCTATAATGTCTACCACAGATATATCTGAGTGGAAAACACACATTTTTAAATACAGTCATAGGTAGGGTAAATTACATTGCACTTGATGCTATTGAACCACTGATAACAACTATTAATATGCCAATGGTATCACTAGAACTTCTCTGTTTTAACAGTGGTCAATATGCATTTTACTTTAATATAAGAAATAACTGTACATCTCATAAATATTACGTATTTCTTGATAAAACTATTTGCATCTCCAAGAAATACCAGCATCACTTCACATCTAGGTCAGATTTAGCCACCTATCCTTAACGTAAATTGCTTTACTTTGAGAACGAGTGTGTTTATTTCTACAGAAATCTCGAACCAGAGGAATGATTTAATATGATTAACAGTCCAGCCCTCATTCCTTACCAACTGCAAAATGTACCTTCATGCATGAGTGTTCCTAATGACCATTAAAAGATAACTGCCTATTAAGCACTGCTATGACATGGGCTACAGATATTACACGTACACAAGCACAGTGGCTCATTTGGAAAAAAATAGCCAGGAATAACACAGGAGTTGAAAAATTTCCCATGAAAACTCGCCTTCTGTGCATATATCTAGTGTCAAATGAATATTTCATATCATATTAAACATTAAATAGTATTAATAACTGATGGAATTCAGATTTTTTGTTAATATACAAATATCTTTTGAATCAAACATGTTAAATATGTTCGTTATATTAGATTACATTTTGTAGAGAATGGGATATGTATTATTAATCATTATTCATGGATATATGCATAATACAGGGCAAGCCATAAGAAAATAAGCACTGAACCAGATGCCAGATATATGCAATCTATCATTTAAATTTCAGCAGTGTTCTATGAACATTATTCAAAATAAGGAGATATGCTTTATGGTGGCCTTAAAAGCATTACAGAAGAAAAGACAAACAAACGGGTTTCACAGAGAGATTTGTAGGGTCTTTTCTGGGGTTTCTGCATGTACAAATCTCTCAGAGTTGCTGGCAAAAGTTAATGACAGACTAGTCACGTTCTCCAAGATATATTTACAAGTGAAAAATGACTGGCCCTTCATTCCCAGATAGTTAAAATGAGATATTGACCTGATATTCAGCAAATCAACCCCTAGAACAGCAACTAATATGAGATACATCAGAGCAGCTAAAAGGCAAGAATTAAAAATTTGATCCCTATCCAGATCAAATAAAAGCAAAAGGCTTATTATGACAAAAGGGAAAACAAATCAGTGCCATTTTCTCATAGCACATATTTTTAAGCGGAAGCTGTGACAAAACTGAAACGTTTACATGAAATCATGCAACTGTCACCAAGTTGTTCATGAGAAGAACTTACAATGCCTCTTGTTCTAATATTTTCTAGAGTATCTCCATTTTTTAACTTAAACCTTTTGTCCCCTGCCTATTTCCCATCAGACTGTAATAGAATTTTTTAACACTTAAAAAGCTGTCAATTTTAATTGCCACACTCTTTTGCCCTCTTTTTTGTACTCCCTTCATTTCTAATGAAGCAATTAGTTCCTGTGGAGGTCCACTACATTTGCTCAGAAACAGTTTTCCAGTTCTCATCAGGTAAAGAAAAAGCATCACAGTCAGATAAAGTGATATTGAAATAAAGAAATACTTTCCCCCACTGGCACCAGAATAATCACTACCCACAATAAGCACAGACCCTGCATAACCAGTAGCTTTTGCAATACTACTTTTAGGGCTTCTTAACCAGTGTCATGTCTAAGTACATCTAGAAAAATCCACCTGTATTATCAAAGATTTTTAAATTAATTTTATTACGTCTTTAATCCCTCAAATTACCCACAGATTACTTAATTCAAATAGGTTCTGCAACACTAAAACAAAAGATGCTGCAGAAAAGCAGCTTCTAAAAGGCAAATGTTAAACCACCAGAACCATGCTGGATAAGGGAAGCAGTGCTTAGAACCTTCAAAAAATAAGTTGGTTGGAGTAAATTTATGTCATTTGTAACAATCCAGAAATCAATTATGATGCACAATCTTCACTAAGGTCTGTAGATTTTACAGGAGAGCAAGCAGGACAGCAAAGAAAACTAATGACAAATTTTAATGTAAGAAACATTGATAAATTGGTTCCATTTGCTACATTTCAATATTAAGGTAATATGAAATATTTTAGTGTCGACTGCAGAAACAGAGAAATATTTGAATTGATCAGTATGTAGTTTATGTTCATTTCACTCAGGCAACTCCTGCTGAGATACCCACAGAATACCCACAAGTTATCCTCCTAAACTCTTTGTCCAACAGAAATGTCCACAGAGTATCATAACTGTATAGCCAGACAGGGTAAATAATAACAAAACTCTTTTATTTCAAAATGGTTACTTTTTTGATGACTAAAACAACCGTAAAAATTCAAAACTTTGAACATCTTTGACACGAAATAGTCCATCCAAGCGTAGCCCTCAAAGCTATCCCCTGATTTTGCAGAAAAGTACTATTTTAGTAATTCCCATTATTCCTCCCACAACCCAAGCTGGCCTGCTAACCAACACTCGTTTCTGTCAATGATGCTGTATTTCACAATACCAAATTCAGGCCACACTCATACAATAATGAGATCAATATAAAATCCCAATGGCTTCCAAGTTAAGTACACAGATATCCCTATAAATTACTTATAATTACACCTGTGGATAATTTTACTTAGGGGCTCTTTTTACATTACCAGGATCCAGCAAGTTTTGGTACTACTGTAATGTAGGTAAATAGTGCTTGTCAGAAGCAGACAGCTAACATAAGTTGCATTAGAAAAGAGAAATACATACGTAGTTTTTTCCTTTTTGCTGACATTTTTACATGTCTGTTTGTTATCCTGTATATCTGCTGTAATTTAAACATCACCTGACATTATTGTTACTTGTCCTTTACCATTCTCACCAACAGTAGGGGACGACAGTAAACACTTGTGATAATCATTCTTCGGTTGAGCTGTAATAATCATCTCAATATTTTCAAGCACCAAGAGAGACTATGGAAAATCACTTTTTTCTTAAATAAAGGTTCACATAGTCTTGGGCAATGTATTCAGGTAATTGCCTTAACACTGAAATATCCACTGGAAGCAAACACTCACGACTACTGTTTCTTCTTCAAATCTACCAAGAATTTTTCATTTTTATTTATTTTTTTTATTTTTACCACTTTCTGCCCAATTTTACTCATCTAAAAAAGTATTCTTGTCAGGTGAGGTAAGGTCAAAAAGTTGTTCCAGCTCTTTCTGAAAATCAATTGAATACCATCACCCCTGCCAGTCCTAGGAGATATACCTTTGCTTCAGGTCTGACAAACTGCTCCTCAGTTTCCAGCTTGCCTCCTCCAGGCTAGATTTCTATCTTTCTAACATCTTCTGTATAAAAACCCCCCAGGTAACTTGCTTCCTGTCTAATGACTACTTGAGAGGATTCATAGTTACAGAAAATCAATGTTTTAAATGGTATTGAACAATGCTCTCAGAATCTCAAGGTGACTGGTTCAATCTTCACTGATTAAACATGACACAGTATCATCAAAGTAAGCTGCAAAGTTGGTTTTTGCCTGTTTTCTTATGCCTTTTCAGACAGAGTATCACATAACTTCAACCAGGAACTGACCCTGAGCTATAAGAAGACAATGAAAGTCTGCAATATATTTAAATGAGTGGAAACAACCAAACTTGCTGAGGGGCTGACGATTAACTATAAAACCAGTCAAAAAGCATTGAATTCAGAAGAAATATATTTGAAGGTACATTACAAAAGGTAGAAAACATCCAACTGCTAATCTATCTGATATTTTTCTGCAACCTATTCACTTCAGCTAAACCAGAAAGCTTTAAGAGAGGAGACAGTATTCCCTCTACTATGAGTGTCATTGCCATTATCCTTCCCTGTGATGCTGCGTCGTGCTCTGTTAGGCCCCGAATTTTTTCCTCTCCTGTGCAGTGAATACTTTCATCCAGTTTTTGCAGGATGCTTTTCAGGAGCTGTGAGTAGAAAATGTCACCTCCTTCAGAGAGAGTAAAGATTACCATGGGTTTTCCAGATCTTGGTCATTAAAGAACAGCATGCAGTGACATCTTCTTCACTGTCTGTTCTGGTCATTACTCAGAAGAGAGCAGTAAACCTCATTCATTCATTCCACAGAAATGATATCAAGTGCATCTTCTCAAGAAAGAGCATTAATCTGCAGATAGGTATCTGCAAGTGGTTGCAAGTGTCCTCAGATACCTTTCCCTGCAATGGCTTTTCTTGACTATGATTCTGCAGCATTACTTTTCACTGGCCCATTGACACAGGATTCCAGATTTCTCCACAAGGAGAAATAATGACTCAAGAAACTAGACGTTTTATTTCATCTGCTTCTCCAAGTGTGAAGCATCAGAATCTTAGTTTCCAGGCAACTTTTCCAAGGAAATATGGCTGCTTTTAAGTTATTACGGTTTCAATGATTGTAATGATTATTTAAATGTAAAAATACTTCTTCAAATAAAAATGACAGGCTGTCAAGTTCACGGGTGATAAATGGTATTTTGAAAATCCAACATAAAAGCAATTACAGGACATACATTTTGTACTCGTCCTTCTGAGTTTTGCACTTACAACGACAAACGCCTCAGGTAAAGAGCAATTCAGCTTTCCAGCATAGAGAACTTGTGTGATATAATGAAGAAAGCTTAAATTATGTCCTACAGCTTTATTGAAAGCAATGTCTATAACCTTCAAAACCTCTGAGCATGTGTTCTACATCTCCAGCTCCGAAAGGTCAAACTTCTTATTCATTTTTCTTTCTTATTTGTCATTGCTTTCTTTTCAGTAGGTAAACATAATGCTCATAAAAGAGAATGTAACAGAAGCAGCTCCAGCAAGACATGACGTTGAACTTCTGAACCCCGTGCTCTTCTGAACAGGAGTCAGGATTGGGGCAAGTTTACCCCAGCTACTCTACCCATCTGATTAATGAGCTTCAATCCTGAAAGCTGCCTGCTTCTCACAGAAAGGTTGGG
This sequence comes from Dromococcyx pavoninus, assembly GCA_033558185.1. Lineage (NCBI taxonomy): Eukaryota > Metazoa > Chordata > Aves > Cuculiformes > Neomorphidae > Dromococcyx > Dromococcyx pavoninus. Next base: position 1,396,172 of record JAUMJL010000137.1, read on the forward strand.
AAGGGTAGAAGGTTAGGAGACAAAGTGTTCTTTCACTCATATTCACATGTAAAAACCCAGACAGACGCTTTCAAAACAGCTGAAAGAGCTGTTGGAAGTGTTTACTTTTTTCTAAAGGTCTTAGAAGGCAGCTTGATAAACAAATGAATCCTGAAGATATCTCCTGTAAGAGGGTATCTGCCTCTGCCTTCCACCCCTGCTGGGTAAAGCACCTGTCAGTTGGTTGTACTTTTCACAACCAGTTCATTCCATTTCTGAGGGCAGAAATACGCTTAATCAACTACTTGCTGAAAGGAATCATCTGAGACCCTGTCAAATAGCTCAAACCACTCTCAGGATATCACAACGTACAGTGACTCTTGAAAGGAAAGGTGACATTAGATCAAATCCATCCCTTCTATTAACATGCATTCTTCCAGTACAGCTAAAGATCTACGCCCTAATACATTAGACAAATACGTTCCATTAACCCAGAGCAAAGTTCCTGGATATCTCTAGGAGGAAAAAAAAAAGAAGTCTTTTCTTTGCAAACAAATAGCTGTAGATGGCAACATTTAACAAGAAGAAATAACCCCCACCTTAACCAAAACATTCAAGTGGCCAGTTTCACTTCAGAGGACTTTGAGGTCTCCAGGTTACAAGCAAAAATAAAACCCCTGAAGTCAGGCAAATAAAGCATTGTGAATTACTTTCACCAATGTCTGCAAATTCACTTTTGCATAAATGTAGCCAGGGAAAAAGACAAGTGTTACAAATATGAAACACATTATTACAGATTTATCAGTTTTTAAAAAAATATGGACAGAGTGAAACTCTGTCTCATTGGCCATAGATGAACTTGTTTGAACAGGATCAGAATGGTGAGGGGAATCAAACATTACCAAGACCAAAACTCAGTTGAATACTTCAAATGAAAGATGTGTTTTTCTTATATTCTGTAAACTCAATACTTCCTTCTCTTTGCCTTCTAGAGGACCTGAGGAGAAAGGCAGAGAATGAGAGTAGTACATAACATTTATGTACAAAAATCTAAGATCAGTCATAGTCATCATAGTAAGAGCTGTGGTTGACTCCATTTAGTTTGGAAGAAGATGCACTGCTGCCTCTGGGGATGTCCCAAAAGCCAGGGAATGTGACAGAGCAGAGAAGACTGTGTATGGTCTTTTTAATCACTGATCCACCAGTAGGCAAGACAAGAACCATTTACACCAGCCTTGAAAATTTTCTTGAAGAAAAACTTGTGACTATAGCACTTGAAGAGTCTCAAAATGCTTTGTAGTAAGGCAGAAGAGGAACAGGAGAGAGGCAAAATGCTCTAAGAGGATGTTCTACAGCTATAACAATCCCCACAAAAAAAAATCTAACTACGTTTCATTTAGCATTGTAACATCCTATAACTCACTTACGAGCATCTTATACCCTCTCCTGTTATTGATTCAAACTCAGGCTTCAGATATAAAAAGCTTACGAAACTAATCGGGCCAAATTTATCCCTAATGCAATCCTATTATCTGTAGATGAATTGGGGTATTTTGTTAATCTCATTTCTACATCTGCATTTTTCCCTAAATAAATTCTAAAATAATCAGTTTTACTGCTCCCTATTACATCATGCAATAGGAACCTTTTAGATCTTATTCTGAGGACAGAAATCATTTCAAAGGATTTTAAAATAGTACACAATTCAAGTCTTAGTTCCATAGAGTGAAACATCCATTTTATGCTTTAAACTCTCAACCTATAAAAGGTCTCTGTGATAAGATCTTTAAAGGCTTGTTGCAAATCAGAAGGAACATAATTTTCTACTTTGATTTCATACCTATATCTAGAATTAAGCTTCTTTTTCCTTCTTATCTGGAACACAAACCTCATGATCAATTTCAACAATTCTCCTTAAGGCAACCGATGACTTCTGCCATTTTTCTAGGTGCTCATTTTCCACTAGATGAAAGTAATGTAACTTTAAGTTCTTTATAATGACCATTTGGCTTGATAAGAGCAGATAGTTTCGATATCTGCACCTCTTCTATCACATTCTCTTTCACTAAATATGATAGACTCATTACAGGTGGTCTCTCATGGACTTTTACCATGAGTATTTTATATCTAAAGCATTTTTCATCTCATCAAAATGGCTTGTTATCAAGCATGTTTATTGCTTAAGACTCAAGGCAAAGGATTGTGTGAAGAGTTTTATAAAGATGAGTACAGAAATGGAGTAACAAAATTATTCCATTACCATCTATTTCAGATCCACATAAATGAGTATTTACTAATACTTCACAGACATATGTGTGTATATATATGTACACACACAGTCCTTTTCTCTGCATGTAAATTTACAAGGCATCTAGCACAGAAAGCGTTGTCTATATAAAGAGAAGCATCCAAGCACTGCAATAATGTAAATAAACAGCCCACACGAGCTAATGTGAGCACATATGAGTTCTTGCAAACCCTCAGTGAATGAGAAAACCTTAGATAATATCTTTAAAGTACCATTTATGGTAACAATGTCCTGATAGGCACAAACCAGGCCATATTAAGTTCCTTATTTTGACATAGCTCATTTTGACATAACTATGTGTAAGGTTTGGCAGAATGCAGAGGTTTTGCACATCCTATATGTGAACCAGAGAACCTTTATTATATTAGGCATCACTATTTACAAATGTAGTACTCCCAGACTTCAAAGAATTTTAAATTATTAATATATTCTGATTATTTTTTCCATTTTTTTTCCAAACCTTCCACTAGGAATTGTCCTAATAAGAAACTCTTTTAGACTTAAATGACAAAGTGTGTCTTAAAGTTTCATCTTCACCTCAATGAGGCAATTGCCTCACAGCACTGCAATGCTGAGAACTCCAAGTGCATTCTTTCTCCTTTGCAAGGCTGAGCCATCTTGGGCATTTGTTCATAGCTCTTTTAAAAACTATTAATCTAGAAGATGTTATGAATTTACTAAATCCAGAACAGATTATGCTGCAGAAGAGTACTTGCTAAAACATCCTCTAAACAATTTAATAGTGTAAGACGTTTTATCTGGTTTTTATCCATGTTCTGAATTGAGAGCTAAACATTGAGTGAAGAAAAAAAGCTTTTCTCCCTTCTTTCCAGGACACTGACAATCAATTTATTCCAACTAAAAGAACAAAGAATTGGTTGCAGCATGTGGAAACTGGAACTAGATTGATGAAAGGCCAGACCTATTGCTTCAAAGGAAAGAAATATTGAAAGCAAAGGTGAACTGCACTTATTTGTCCTTGACTACAGAATGAAACCAGAAAAGGTCATAAGCATGCAATGGTGTTTGTCTACAGTACACTGGTGTTTGAGCATTGGCCTTAAAGAAGGCTGAGGTCACATGGCCAAAAATTAGGCTACAAGTTTCTTATAGCACAGCCTTGATGATAGAACAATTGGAAATGCAGTCTTTTTTTTCTTTTCTTCAACAGTCTTTTTTTCTTTTCTTCAACAGCAAAATAGAATATTTGTATCCTGTCTACAGCAATATCCCAGCCAGTTGTTATCTGGAGCTAAAAAACAGCAACGGTGAGTTTAGAATGGGGCCCTTCTTCAGCTGGAGGGTTGCAATTATTTTGACTGAACGTTAAATACCTTTAATGTTCCAAGGTAAACACAGCATCCTGGGAGACAGGCAATCTGTGGACACTACACCCTCTGATTTTAATATGACAAGGGTGATCTTAGTGTGTAACTCCTCGCCAGGATAACTGCCACTGCCTTTCCAAAGGGTCAGCAGAGCAGAGCATCGGTGCTGTGGTTTCGTCACTGCAGAAGTTCAGACTCCCAGTAAACATTCTTGCAGTTGTTGGTAACAGCTGTCACCCCTCTATTCAGTACAACCTCTGGGGGGAGAACCCAAAGGGTGTGAGATTCTATATAACTAACAGAAAGCAGACTATGTGCATAGAAGAGTGAAGAATCGTCCGACGTGTTATTGATTAAGACCTAGCAGACACACTATAAATGAGGTATAATTTATCAGGACATAGTGACAGTCTTTGCTTTCTCAAAGCTCATCTCCTATTCACTCTTCTAACTTCCTTTTGGCTAAAGTAATTTCTTGAGCTCATCTTCAGCCAAGTGTCATCTGTTCTCTCCCTTAATCGTTACCCTTCTCACTAATTAGTGAGGTTTAGCTTCCTCCTGTTACACACTTAATTAACTTCTCCACCTTTGGAAAAGCAATTTCCCCTGAACGAATTACTATCATGACTGTTTCATACAATGAACTAGTTCTAAGTATAGTCTTCAAATGAAGCAATGCTGTTCAGAAAGGCCGTGAAAGGTGCAGAGGACTTTCTGAAAGTGAACTGAGGGATGGCAAAGATATCCATGCAGAGAAAAAACTTAATATGAAAAAGCTTATTCAATGTATCACCATTAGGTAGTACAGGAGGTACAGACTGGCTAAGGTAAGAAAGAGGTGAAGAGCAGCTATTGTGTATGGCACATGCTATTCTCCAACATTCATACAGTCACTTTGTAGTCTTTTAATGTTAGTACCTGCATAATAACAGAGAGTGGAACTGAGCTCAAAGCTCCATTTGTCACTCTGCTTTCTTTGAACAGATACATAGCAATAAAAACACTTCTGCTGAAAGCTGTACTTGATAGACAAGACAGAAAGAACGAGATGGAGACACAGTAATAAATAGAGGTAAATCAAGCATAAATGAGTGGCAAATCACCTGTGCAGAACAGTCCTGGATCTCCTCTCCAATCTCTTACACCCTCCAAAAATGCCATCTATCAGGACATTATTAAATTCTTGGTAACAATAATAGCACAAGAAGGACAGTTATCAAGTTATTTCTTCCTATTACTGGTTCCTTGTAAGTGGTAAAACAAAGAAAATCAAGTGTGTTTTATTGATACAAATTTATGCAACTGCTTATGGAGCCACAATGCCCAGCCTCGATTCACTGTCATGTGCTGGAACTCCTACTTATATGAAAAAAAAAAGAGATACATTTATGTGAGTTTCCTTCATAGAACTATGCCCAGTTCCTCTATCAATGGCACCACAAAAAGTTACCAAAACTGGGGGATATAAATAAAGAGCATAAATGTCATGATTTTAATAACAGCTTACCAGAAATTACTGGGTTCTTGTGCTGTAAGGAAAATATTTTGGTAGAAGAAATAATAGCGATTTTCTAGATGGTGGGTTAATTCTGAAAACTAGTGTCTTATTTGGAAGAATGCATATAAACAGAATTTTGTCCTTGTTTTCTTCCCAGATAGGACTATGGATCTGGTTTGCACTAAGCTTATAGCCTCTTGCCTGTGGCCTATTTAATACTAACACTTTAGAGTTAGTGGAGAAAAATATGAGTGGAATAATATCCTAATAACATTTATCTTCCTGACAGAGATTAGGAGCAAATAATGCATGCAAGACCTCCTTGGATGCACACATTAGACCATTATTATGTTTATTTTTCATTGTTAGCACTTGTCATTCAGATAATTTAGAAAATGATTGCTTCATAGAATTTAAATGTTCATTGTTAGTAGAGTATCAAAATGTTAAGTGCCTGAAAAAGATTCTTTTATTAGCACTAATCCGTTCCTTACTTCTTATTCTTACAATTTAACATTTCTGTCCTGCTGTGTTATTCCAATAATCAGTGTTCTCTGGCCACTTGTGAAAAACAACTTGTACAGTGAGTGATGCACACAGACATGAGGCATTACAGATGCAGATGGGTCCTGCCTTCTGGGACTTGGTCTTTTACACTATATAAATCTCACACATACAGTAATTACAACAGAGGAAAGTTATGAAAATGAAACTAGTGTTTGTTTAGTTCTTCTCTTGGTGCTGCAACCTCTTTTCTCAATGTTCTTCAAAAAGGACTCATCTAGGAGCCTTCTCTCTGCTTTCTGTCTGGGAAAATTGCCATGTCTGTGATTTCGTTTACTCTCCTGATCTCTTCAGAAGGTTTAACAATCAAAGAGCTTTTCCTGGCTTCATAAAACAATAAAGAGCAATACAGCATTTTGAGATGCTACTGCATTAAGATTTTTAATAACTGAGGTCTGAAAACATTCAAACATCAAAAGCAGTACCTGTTGTACATCATGATTGATTCATATCGATTTAATAAGATTAATAACACCTGGGGAGATCAGACAAAACCCCTGAGGTTCACAAATACCACAATTTCCCATTTGGTATAGGAAATACCCAAACTACAAATATATAAAAGCTGTGAAAGTACTGGGGATGTATCCTACAACACTGTTGTCCTTACAATCTTCCTGCCCACTGTCAGAGGCAGGATACTGTGACAGTGGCATCGGGCATTGGCCATTCTTCTGTTCTTACCAAAGCAAAACATCAAGAGATGTGGTGGATTCTCTATCTAATTAATTCAATAGTTGCTAAATAGTATAAATTTAACAGTTTAGACTAAACAAACACAACAGGAGTATTTCATTGTAGAAAGAGGTATACTCTGTGCCATTTACACTATGAACCCTGGAAACTACAGGATGAAACTGATGCTCACGGTGCTCACTCCTCTCTCCACCACCTACCTGTAGAAAAAGGTTTTCTTTGGGTGGAAATCACAGTATCTGGGGTAACTCTGCACATCCAGACTGAGAGCCAGGCAATTAGCTCACCTAATGTCTCTCTTGCATTCGTCCCTTTTCTCTTAAATGCTATGGCCTGGTAATTGCCCCGTGACATCTCATATGACTCAAAAGACTCCAAGAAAGGCAAGTCAAGCAAAACACAACATTCAGATTTTCAGCCTCAAGGTAACTATGAATGACACAATCCGAGATACTCATCAGAAAATGAGTTTGGAGGTTCCAGAAGAGAAACAGCTATAATGAACATCAAAATAATAATTCCTCTACTCCTTCCCCTATGGTACAATATTCTGATAGCCTGTAGGAACCCAGTAGGGATTAAGAGGCTGAGTTGGGGTGAGACACTAAGAAGACAACAGGAAAATTTTGCATGACAGATAAATGTGAGGTACTGGTTAGCTTAGCTGCAAATAATTTATATTCTAACTACTTTAATTAAGACAATTAAAATGTATAGATTTCAACAAATAGAAATTTTAAACAAAACTCTTTTCCTCTACAGTCATTTCCTTCTATTCATGCTTTAGTTCATTCTTAACATTATTAATTTGCCAAATAATAAGCAGGAAGAAATTACCTTGGTAAAACCCTAACCCTGGAACACTTTTTCTGCTGGCAAAGCGTATATTTGATCATTAACAATCTATATATTTGATGAAACTAGGAGGCAGAAGTTCTTTTGTTAATGTAAAAAATTAATAAAAATGAATGCTCCATTATTCTATTCTAGCTATCTTATACTTAGTTATTAAGGAAGAGGAAAAAAATGTGCCACTTATGAAGATCTCATATTTCTTAAAAAGAAATATCAGAATTCAAGGAACATTTTTTCCTTTTAATTAACAAGACACATTAGGACACTAAAGGTAGGAATCTGAAGGTTTAATTAATCACATGGAGTTTAGCTAATGATCTTCTACAACTCACCTCAGTTCCCAGAGCGTCCCATAGCAAGCAGGAGGACTATAATAAGATCCATATGGATCTTAAGATCACCAGTGAAGTTGTTCCAAAATAGTATCGGAAACACAGATGGGATTTCTAGAAGATGTTGCAAAAGTCTTTCATTCTGCGCAGATCCCATAGGGAATTTCCTAGTTGCAAAGTTTATTCACTAGAATGTCAACTGAAGTCTGTCAAATATTAAATACATTGATTTGTGAATGTCTGCTTCTCCCTCCCCTCCTGCAAATAAAAATATAAACTGATGTGCTTTAACTCATGGGATTAAAGGCAAATACATATACAAATATTGGTCATTAGGGGTTTTCAAATATTCCAAAGGCTTTGTGGGTTTTCTTCTAGCAGAACTCCATGTTAGAATCCGCTCTGTACTTTTTCTCCAGTTTATTATTCCGCTACTTGATAAATTTAATTTCTCTACTCATGAAATATAAGCAGTGTAGTGCAATAGACATGATGGCAGCTGCACAGCACAAAAATAGATCCAGTAGAAAGGAAAACTCATAGACATACCCACTGACAGAGAGCTATTTATCTGGTAAATGTTTTGTAATACTCTGTATATATCATAGAAGCCAAACAGTTCATTTGTCAAGATGCTGGAAGGTCTCCATTTCACATAAAAGAAAACAACAGTTATTCAAGAACAACTTGCTAATAGCTCCTTCCCTTCCACTTAGAGGAAAAGACATGCTATTGAAATTTAGATCCTCTTCTTGTAGACTAATTGCACAACTGTAAATTTTTTACAAATCATTTCGTATCACCGAACACGATGAGAAAATTGTACCAATTCAGGAGGAATGTATCGGAACAGTGGAGAAGGTAAAAGAACCCCACAATCAAACCCCTAATCACCCCCCTGTGATTTGACTGAGACATAGATACCTCTTTAAATTTATCACATTGTGCTTTGAGGACCGTTATTTGTTGATCCCCTCTTCTTTCCTGCATGACTGAACATTGAAGAATGAGACCTTTAGACTCAAACATGACTTAACCTGATAAATTTCTGACTCAATTTACAGCAACGTCATGCATATGCTAAAACCCATCTAAAATAAATATTTAATGAAGAAATAAACCTGCCAGAAGAATAAATTTACAGCACATTTAGCGTACAGCATTTTAGAGGTGTCTGCCGAGTAGGTTTTGCTGTCCAGACAAGGTTTTAAACTGCCAATAGTTTAAAAGTAGTAATTTTTCATTGCGTTTCATTCGTAAGCGCTGCTCCTTTTAAGAGACTCCAGGCTGTCAAGGTTAATTGAACCCTCAGGGCCCTCGGAATGACTGTACTCATTGGGGCTCTGCAGGCTCCGGGCTCAGCTCCCTAATTCTTTTGCTCTAAATCTTGTCTTGAATGATCTTTTTAATAAATACAATTTCAACTTTAATCTCGGCAATGATGATCTCCTGATCTAATTCTCTGCTTTAGACCCATATCTTTCTGCCCAGACTAAAAGGTCTGTCTTTCTGGCATTTCATGATCAGCTTAAAACACCGTATTCAAACCATAAGGAGTGGAAGGAAGAGACAGCTAGAATTTTCTTTTTGTCTAGACAGGATGGGCTGCACCCATGGATGACAGACTCATTAAAATTCCATATTCAAACTTCTTTTAACTACCCTTTCTGCCATCAAGCATTTTTTAAGTCCCAGTCCTTGCCTCAGAAGTATTTCACAGAGCTGCTGGCACTTCTGCCTCACTCCCACCAGTCTCTCAGTACTCTCTGGCTGCTGCTTTCTTCCCAGTTACTTGTGAGGGAACCGATCAGCAGAACCATCGTATTCTTAGTTCAGGATTTAAGTTCACTGCTTTTCCATCATGCAGTCACAGAAGGATTTTCCCCCATCTGGAAGCCCCTGATCACACAACTCGCCAGCTTTACGAAAGCCAAGTCCTTTCATTCAGAGGTTGGAAAAAGTATCAAGGAAAAAAGATCATAAGGAACAAATGAGTTATGTTTGTAATTACTCTCACCTACCTTTATGCTTCACTACAAATAAAATTAGCTACATTTCCCTCCTAAATTAATCAAACATCAGTTCTATTCTCCTAGCATATCCAGGTACTTCACTGTTTAGAGGACTTACCTTCCTTTATGAAAGCTGACTTTAAGACAATTTTAGCTTTCCTTCTGAAACAGAGCCTTTCAGAACTTCACTTGTCAAGTTTTCTGTTGGAGATGTAATTCTAGTGAAATGAACAAATGTCTATTTTGGCTTTCTTTTGTCATTCAGAAAGAAATAAATACCAAGTATTTGAATATTTTTCAGAATAAATTCCACTACTTGATGAATTATACCTAATGGCTTCTTTTTTCCAGCTCCAAGGTATTCAGTCCCCCGAGACAGGATGATTGCTGATAGCCTAAAAAAGGATACATTTTCTCCTAGAATATTTTTTTCTTACAAATAAAATCAAACAAATCCAACTTTAGAAAGAAAATAGACAGAAAAATATAGCATGAAAGTTAAACTGAAAAAGTGAACAATAAAAGCCATGATACAGTCATTAGGAGTCTTTCTACTGACATAAGTGAGTTCAAGTAGGAGTCTAAAGCAGCAATCACTCTAAAACTTAAATTAGCCACTCACTAATATTCCTATAAAATTAAAATATTAAGAGCAGCTTCTCAACTCAGAAACGGTCAAGACAAGTTCTTTATGAAATTGGATTAAAAATCATTGAAAGCACCCAAGAGGAGAAACTTCCAGCTCTGCCTTCCTTGCATTTACGTATTTATGTTTTTCAACAGTCTACAAAAGATTTTAATTTATGAGATATTTGAGACTCAGGTAATGATATAATTGATGGATTGATAAATGATAAAAGTCATACATTTGCCAGCTTGGTAAAAAAGTTGAAGTAAACCTCAACAGTAATAATCTATACAATTCATGCTACATAATGAATGATGCCAAGCTTGTACCCGCCATATTTGTGTGTTCTGCGTGGTGTAAGAGGATGAGGCTGATGAGACCTGACACAGTACGACATATTTAATCATGAACAGAAACATAAATTAAACCCTTCCAGACAAGTTAATATATGACATCTTTGTACATTTTTTATTACAAATGGGAGATATACCACCTTCAATCTGCCCTAATGCTTTTAATCACGATCATATTATTAAAGCTGTATCACCCTTGCAGAAGTGATTGAGACCTTTAATTGTATGAGTAATTTTCTGATTTCTTAGAATATCCATTGCCTTGAGTCCTCTTTACCCCGAGGAAGTCTGTGTCTCCTAAGAGATTAGATATGTTTTTAGAGATGTCACCAATACAAAGTGTCCCAGTTTCAGTATTTCCTCAGTTTGTTCAAACTCACGTATTCTTTTAATCTGTTTTCTTACACTGAGAAACATTCCAGCTAGTCCTGACACAAATTTTGCTCTGCTTCAACTTCTCCTGATGAAAGTAGTCCTTTCCCCTGAGGAAGTAGTCACTGGAATTAAGTAGGATATTTATTTTAATGCAGGGTGCAGGAAGGTATCAGCAGGTGTGTTTATAAAGCAGTATCTTCTGCTCTGTGTCAGGGCAGGAATGCTACACTGCACCTCAGTTACTAACCCTCAGTATGGAAGATTCATGCAGCCTTCTGCATCCAGAAAGGCTGTAATAATTAACTCCTCAATAAAGCTGTAATTAATTATTGACAATTTAATGTCCCCACTTTTAACCTTAAATAACAGGCAGAAATTACTGGCTGTCATCTCTTCTTTAGCACTGCCAGGTGCAGCACATGTGTTTTCAATCAGGTCATCCCAGCTACATCAGCCACTTACACTCTCCATTCATGCTGTAGCTGCATCTTTCCCTGCAGAAAAGCAATGGATTCTTCATTTGAATAATTTATGTCTGAGTTTGATAACCAGACACTCATCACAGAGCAAAATGAGCTACTGAATGGACATTAGAAGTGGATCAGCCCTTGCATTTTACACAAAACCACGTTTCTCTGCTACTTAGAAAAAAACAGAGCTCTGCTATCTGATATTAAATAGTAACCACTAAACTGGATACTCATCTGTGCTCTCTTCTAAGCTTTTCCTCTACAGCCACTTTGTGTTTTGGGCATGTCTATTAATTTATAAGGTGTCTGCTGTTGTAGATAGCTGTTAAATAGTTAATGGGGATCTACTGCACTTTGTTCAGCAGCATAACTGCATTCTGCCTAATAAAATCCTCCTGCAGTGAGTAATGATTCTCTCTCACACTTCTCTCACATTGAATTCATAGTTGTATAGTTAAATATTTCACAGCATATAGAAGAAAAAGCCCATACAGCTTCATCATGTAAATTGCTTTTGTATCACAAGCCTTTAGAAACCCTTCAAACTGAACAATATTTCTACTTGTGTATATATTTGTAAATACATGTTTAACTTATTGAAATAATAATTAAAAAAGAATCAAATTATCAAATCTAAGGGACTGTATTGCTTAAGTTAAAAAAATCTTGCATAAGCACAGGGTCTATTACTACAGTCATGCAGCCTAAAGGCAAGGAAAGCCTCAAATTGACCCAGCTTTAAATTGTACCTGGAAGTTTCCACAAAGACAAACATTTTCATTGTGAACAGTTGTTACAGGAGTTGCTAGTCATGGGGCAGTGGAGAGAAACTCAAAGCGAAAAGGTTTCTTTTATTGTGACAATGGCCTTCAGAACTACCGAGAACAAACTTAATTGCAAAAACACTACCTTTGCCAGACATCAGAGAAGAACCCAGGAGATCCAAAAGCCACAGAAGGATGATGTATTGCTCTTTACAACTACCTGAAAGGACACTGTAGTGAGGTGGGTGTTGGTCGCTTTTCTCATGTAAAAAGTGATGAGAGAAAATGGCCTCAAGTTGTGCCAGGGGAGGTTTAGACTGGATGTCGGGAAAAATTTCTTCAATGAAAGGGTTATCAAGCACTGGCACAGGGAAATGGTGGAGCCATCATCCCTGGAGATAAAAGATGTGTGGATCTGTTACTTAGGAACATGGTTTAGCAGCGGACTTGGCAGTGTTAGGTTTACGGTTGGACTCGATGATGTTAAAGGTCTTTTCCAACCTAAACAATTCTGTGGTCTGTGAAAGTCAATCAAAGCAATCTCACCTCACTTCTCAGCTGATGTCCATGTGTGTCACCAAAAAGCATACTGGACCAACACTACCTGATTCAAAAAAACCACCATTTTCAAAAGCTGTCCAACAGATGAAACACAGATTTGTAACTATGGTGCAATCAGAGTCTTGGTCAGCCAACCCCTCCTTTTTTCCATGAACTAGTTCTAATTTTATAGCTTATAAAAGTGGCACAGTGTGCCATGAAATCTGAACTACCTTCTGCAATTATCACTTTAAGTATAACAAGCAAATTTTTCAAAAGTACAGACAATGATAGAACATTTAATAATTTTCTTTGCTCCTTACATTATGGAAAGCTACTAAGTAACCAAAAATTATATCTGACTGAAAAAAACCAACCTTTTCACAGTTTATCACTCTTTAACAAGCAATGAACAGAAATTACAAGTTTCATATTCTAAATATGTTTTAATGACCAATTATTTTATTTGAGAAGCACTCACTCCGTGGATATCATGTGTCTACATCTGAGAGTCAATTGTTTAGGTTCCAATTCCTTTGTGTATCACTACGTGGCACAGGCCCGACTTTCTGGTGAACTTATGGTTAGAATTTATGCAGATAAAATAAATGCAAAGACTATTTCGCAGCTAAGCATGACCAGAAAAGCTAAGACACAGCTTTCAAATCTTCTAATTATTAGCCTATTCAATTTCACATTTAGGATACATGGTTTCAAAACAGACATGAACACAACGATGTCCAAAACACAGAAGAGCTCTCACTATTTAAATGCAGCTGCAAAAAAAATCCATAAGATTTCAATAAGAGCTGCAATTGGCTTATAATTTCCAAGCCAGCTTTCTTGTCCTGATTGTGAACATGTGTTTGAAGTATTCTAAGTGGTTGAAATACAGAATGATTCAAGGCTTCACAAACTAATATTCTGTTTTATCTTTATTTTGGGAAATACATTTGATCTGTTGAACGCCTTGGTTAGATGGAAAAGGTTATACTGACTTTTTTATATTCTGGTTTTCAAATGGAAGGAGAAGTAGGCAAGTGAAGACTTGCATTTAGTCAGATCTGGGTCTAGAACAGAAAAAAGCACTTGGGGCTGAGTATAACTCAGTTATTTCAGATCTTTCATGCTCAGAAACACTTGAGTAGCCCCATTGTTTTTGCTTAACAAACAAGTCTTTTTAAATGTAAGATGTATTTTCTGATTAATCGCTAGTAATAGACACAAACTCTTTTGGAATTAGTGTTCAACTGTTTGTTTCCAGCTATCTTTCTCTAAATGCTCATAGCTACTTTAAAAGAGTGCCCGTGTCAGCTGGTACAGAGAGGCAGGCCTATTTATCACAAACAGCCTCGCCATCCCCGTGGAGTCTTTTTTAGTATTAGCTTATCCACATCAGCCTTATCAAACAACAGTGAGCCCTAAGGTCTTCCACCAGACCTAAACTTTGCTATTTGGCACGGAGTTTTTACATTAACCTTCATGCAATGTGCATCAGTGCATGAAAGTTTCCCATGCGGTGAGCTGACAGCTACCCGTGCCAAAAACCTCTCTCTCCTTGCAGTTTAACACCAGTAGAACTGCAGGAGAGGATTTTTATTTTTCTCATGCACAGCCTGAACCAGCTGCAGTGCAAGTACAGTTAACAGTGGTCACGCTGCAAAAATCTAGTTGGAGACCAACTGGTGAATCCAGCACTTGGCACGTTTTGGTCACAGGGAGATGACAGGTAGAAAGATTCTTCCGTGTGACTGCTGTACAACACATTGTAAGTGCTGAGGCACTGTCACTGGATACATCTTTGGAGAAGCTGCTACAGATTCCTCAGAGGGCATGTTGCTGAGATTTCTTTATTGAAGTCACAAGTTTCCTTTTGCTTGCACATATTCCCTAACACTTCCTGAAGTTTGTCACCTTCAGGCTTTCAGTAAATTCCTATTAAAATGAACTTGGCATCTTGTGCCTTTGATTTAATTCAATTTTTTTTTCTCATGGGCATCTAGAATTAAACAATATGACATGCAAAATAACAAAAAGAACTTCTTCACAATCTACCAAATCCTCCCTCCAAAAAATCTAACATGTAATAGAGCAGCTTCTCAGTGTTTTCAGAACACCCCACAAGCTCTGAAATTAAAAAAATTAAGAGGCTGTTTCTAGAATAAATCTGTAGGATTCTGTGTATCAAACAGGGAATTTTCTTAGGGCTACAAACCTTAAACCCCTGAAATAACAGGTGAATGAAACATTTGAGAGCTGTTAGTGAAAACTTCCAAAAGAGGGGATTTAAATAAAATAAAATGAGATGAGAGGTCCCATCTCTGACTACACCCTTACTTGAAAAGAAGGGCCAACGTGTAAGGAACTGAACTAGAATACAGCCCACATCAATATAAAACTAAGATACACATAATTTTTACATGGTTATGCAATGTAAGAGAGATGATATAGTATATAAGAGAGAAGGACTCTTGTATACATTATACATTGCATAATCCAGACTATATTTAGGCCTATTCTTCCTTTCTGACTACTGGGGGCCTGTTCTTGCTTTCTGACTACTGTGGAACCAGAACTGTAGTGTAGGGTTTTTATGTTTTTCTAACTATGAAATAAGATTATTTATTGATATTTTAGGGATGAAATAGAGGAGTCATCAAGTATCCAATGCATCTATAAACAGCCTCAACTGTAACGTACTGTTATTCAATCTGTAGAAGAAAATCCTCTATAATTTAATCCCCTTCCCCCAAGTATTTACTTTTATGAAAAAGTTGTCTCTTTCAAGTCACACAGCATGTCTGCACATACTCAATATTGTGAATTCAAGCAGAGATTTTATTATCAAGCAATGAACTCGTGGCCAGTTTAGTGCCATTAATGCATGATGAAAATCAGGCAATCATGGAGCTCCGATATATGGAAAAAATTATACACCTAGGGATCATGGTGTGTTAAGACAGAGGTGCCTGCACACCTCTGTGTGCATTATGAAGAGTTTTTGTATTTCTCATATTAAATGAAATGGGGAAGGCAGAGATCAGGTGCAGAATGGTGGCCAGACATGGACTGTATCACATCCGATACCCTCGGGACTTCATAACCTACTGCAGATTGCTATTTGGGGTATCAAACATCAAGACAACACTCAGTAACCTTCAGTTATCAGGGTCCATTGACTTCCCACATTCCCATTAGAAGCCCTTGAAATCCAGCCCAGTCACTTAGCTATGTGCTCCTGCAGAGGATTTTGCTCGTGCACCACATGTAGCTGTATAGCTTTTTCTGGTTTAAAAATGTGCACTTCTCAAGTGGGACCATGGGCGAAAAATTCACACCCAAGCTTTTATGAGGTGAACTGATCCAGCCATACAAACAGTTTGTGTGTGGTAGACAGAGAGAATGCAAAACCCAAGCAGCTGATTAGACTTCTTTGTCTAAGAAAATTTACCCTTAGGCAAACCATCCACTGCAATCTCTTTTACTGCAGGAATCAGCTGGCAAGAGTGGACACCTAAATTTAGTTGTGAATGTTTAGTAACAGGAAAAAAAAGCATTTTGGATAGGTTGGGATTATTTTTAATTAGACTCATACATAACAGATCACTGGGGATCTGAACAGCAACAAATCATTCCGTTGCTGGCTGGGACACTTCTGCTTGATTAACAACCTAAATAGTAGGCCTGGACCCATCAGGAGATTTAGGACAGCAAATTATCTTAATCTTTGTTTTGGCATCTACTGACAGCTGGATATTTAGAGTTTGGGACGACTCCAGGGAATAGTAATGTGATCATTACTTTCTCTCCAAACTATTTGCGCATCCACAGAACGCGCCTTAATTATTACACAACTGCCAGTCTACTGAATACCCCAAGTAGAGGTCAATATTTTAATAGCAGTAGAACATCAAATATCAAATGTAAAAATGTATTAATATGCAACATAATTAATTTTCAACAGTTTTGAACCATTTCTTTGAGCAGACTTGTTACACAGAAGAAAATTAATGGAAAGTTAAAGGTCAAAACAAAAAACTACAGCAGAGACTTGCTATTTTCACGAATAAGTAAAATAAATACTGTGAGAATGTCTTTCTTAGGTTTTATTGCTCTCAATACTTTAAAACACACTTCTCACTCTCCACACACACAAAAGCTTCAACACCAGTAACACTCCAAAAATACGTACTCATTTTGCGCAGACCTACAGAATGACATATTTACGTTCATGTTAGAGGATGCACACCAAGAAAACTCAATTCCAGCAAATTCAGATGCCAAGTCTAAGGCAAATCTCTCCTTGATGCCAAGAAACATGATTCCAAGAGATAAGACACATGAAAGCAAGAGAAAACTGGCTTTCAATCTCAATAGCGGAGACGAATCAGAATCATGGATGTCAAAAATGCTGTTCCATGCTTATGCTATGCCATACAAACAGCATGAAGTTCAATTTTAACCCAGACTACCTGCACAATTTAAAACTTGCTGGTATTATCTTCTGGGCTTCGCTGAGGGAATCTAGATAATGAGGAGAAAAATCATAAAAAGGTATAGAGGAAAGAGATATCAGGAGCTGTATTCACGACCATTATGAAGAGAGGTGCACATCAGTGTGTTCCTGTGACTGAGCTGTGAGTGAAATCCAATTTGTCCAGGTTTCATTGTGCAAACCAGGTGAAAAGAAAATAAATTTGTTCTACAATAAATCAATTTTTCCATACTGGAGGAAAATCAAATTCAGAGTCAAAATCAAGGTCCAAAAAGTCTATAGAGAACTAATGAAAACTAGGTAGACAAAATCAAAATAAAGCATTGACTTATTTTGTTGTCACATCTTTTAAAGCTCATCCCCTACTGCAGGTCACAGAAAAAGAGAGGTGCTATCCTTTGCGCGGTACCGGTAGCTTTTTCTTTCTTAAGTGTTGTTGTGCCCTGCAAACCAAATGAATTAGGTTTATAAAGGTTAATTAGCTTTCTTCTATCATTCCACTGGAATGCAACACCATTGGTTCTCAAGCGAATAAGGACATATCCCTCCAACCACCATTGTAAATGCAAGTCAGTGGAATATTCCAAATACCTCTGTTCTTTCTCCTTGGCATGCAGATGGGCTACACCATCGTAACCACTTACTGCAGAACTGCTCCAGTGCCAGGGTGATGTCCAGACACAATCTATGCAAGACAGAAAATCTGATTTACAAAAACGACTAATCAGCTAGACTGTGCTGCTGGGAAATGCTACAAAAACTTCAGATGCCACATTTTGTATAAGGTCAAAGAAATCTAAATCCTCTGGACCAATATATTCAATACACATTATAAAAACAATAAAGAATTACAGAATTATTCCTTATTTAAACTACAAGTAGAAATGTAGTTCTTGCAACCCAATATAAACTGGTGATAAGGTAGGATAAGAATAATCATAACAATGGTGGAGCAAACTTTTTAGAAGCAAAGCCACAACACAATATTGTTACCAAGAGCAGAGTTGAAGTTAATAGCATTAGTCAATCCAGAAATGATGAGTTATCACAGTAATCTCTATTTTGGAGGATGATATTTTCTGTCTTAACAGCATGGGAAGTCCAACTTTTTGTCGTTGCTGTTGCTGTTATCTTCATGGATTAATTTCCTCTTTAAGCACTGTAAATTTTCCTTTTCTATGACTGGGTGTATTTTCTACAGATGTCAATGCTATGCAGAAGTTACAGAAAGAATAGAGCAAAATTTGCTTGACGTAGTGGACAAATTGCACGATTGATTTTTTTGCATCTCTAAATATAAACATAATAGAGCCAAGCACTTTCAAAAAAAGAATTCTTTAAAATGTTAATTTTGTTTACCAGCAGAGAAATGTTTCTTTGAAAAAGATGATGTCTCCTAAATAGGTATCTTTATCTCTCACACCATAGTAGGTTTCTATTCAATTGTGTAGATAATATTTTTAGCACAGTTATACTTGCTGCCTATACCTTCCCCTTAAACACCAGGGTAAGCTATATTCTCCCCAAGACATACATGTATTACTCCAGCTGATGTGAATAGGACATGGGTTTTATCAAGGAATGACCTTGCAGAAATGAAGGTCAAGAGATTAGAAAAATGAATACCAAGCTAAAGAAAAACAGAAAATGTACTTGGCAGATGTGAGACGTTACCTAGAAATCATCTGCAAGATGAAAAGCAGAAAGAGACATTTTTCCATTAATATATTTTCTTGAAGAGAAAGTAAAAAAAAAAAGGAAATAACAGTCCAATTTCTTTGCTGGTTTAGTACCATGAACTAAGTATACTGTGTCTTTTTACAGAAATAGAGAATATTCATCTGAAGCTACATTTGCTCTGTTTGTTGCCCTTTTTAAGGAAATGCTGAAATGAAAAGCAGCTGCCTCTAATGTTTCTTGGTATTGCTTAATGTTCTATACTTATTTCCAAGCCCACACACTCTAAAATCAAAAAGTAGCATCAAAAAAACTGAGGGCAAATAAGAGAGATCTATTATGACCAAAAGAGGCTTTACACTGGAACACATAAGCTGCAAATAAGCATAATGAATTACTTGGCATAGCTTGCAAGTAATATCTGTTCCATTACTATAGAAATATCTTAAGCAAAACTGTAAAAGTAATGCAATGCTTCAATAACACATTATTGCTCAAACAAAAACATCAGGCATCTGTGTCTGCTAAATACAGTTTCCTGACTTATCAGAAACAGTTTCTTTCTCAGAGGCTCCTGTTACACAAATGTTCACATTGGTTTTGGTCCCCAACACGAAGTCACCCTCTCAAAATGCACAGTGCTGTGATTTTTCTGTTACATTCTTAAATTATCATCATAATATCTAAAATTATGAAAATAACAGTTTTCAACCAGCTTATGTGTCTGTCAAAAATGCATGTTCTTGTAAGTATAGCCTGTGTTCCAGCTTTTCCAATACTTAAACATCACAATTTTAACAAAAATTAATATTTACTGTGATATGTCTAGTAGATACAACCATTTATTTGGATATTAAATGAAATTTCTGTAGATGCCATCCTTTTACATCCTGCTACTTTCAAATAGATGCAATCAAAACATGAACATAACTAAACATTTATTTTACTAAATAAATAAAGAGGTGATTTGGGGGCTTACCTAAAAACTTTGTTCTATGGTCCTTCTCTTTCAGTGTCATACTTCAGAACAAAATACACCAAATAACAACCGCTAATTTTACTGCATTATGTTATATGTCCTCATGACTTACAGAAATATGAAAAGCAGTTGTGTTCCAGCTGCCTTTAGATTTTCAGTATAAAAGCTGTAGTCACATCATTATTTTTACTTACTGGGAAAACAAGTTTTACAGTTTACATTTATGAAATGAAATTCCATCCACTGCAATCACTAATTTGCATGATATCAGTGCTGCCACAGAATTTAGCTTTCATGGCTGGAAGGTTTACTTCTGGAAAACACAGGAAAAAAAAGAATAACAAAAATCTCAAGACACTGAAGTAGATTGCAAAAAGAAGGATAATGCAAGAATAGAGTCTATCATGATAGCCAAGTTAGTAACAGTGTTGTGGTTTAGTCAAGAAGGCCATTTGAAACTATTCACTTCAAATTCCAGTACTTAATGTCATTTCCAACCTGTAAAAGCTCAAGCTCACCAAATCTGTAGAAGTATTTTGACGGCAACGTGGTTTATGGTTTGTTGAAAGAGAAGAATCACTGTCTAGCTGACAGCCCTGCCCTATGCAGAGCTGGCACTGCACATTTGTGTAAGTACTTTCCATCAATATGGGCAGAGTACAAACACCAAAACGTATCTGTTGTCATCAGGGACTCAGTTTTCCCTCAGCAAATGGGGTTTTTTTTGTGTCAGGCCATGGGAATACAGGTATATCAGTTTTGTAGCTATACTAAACAATGTAAGCACCCTTCTGCAAGACCCTCAATTAAAGACTCAAACAACAAATTCAGATTAAGTTAATTCTAATCTTTACAGAATTTCTCATAAATATTCTCTTTTGTTTCCTTTCCTACTTTTATTTACAGTGGGATGCAATAAAAAAATGCAGTATATTCATATTTGGCCACCATAGATATTCATGTACAATAACAGGCTGATTAGCTCATACAAAGATTTCACTTCCTTTCCATCTTTTCTGGCCATTTAATACCTTGTAAGAATGCTGATTGGGATTTGCATGACTTCAGTGTGATAACAGATTTGTTTTTCCAATTCTCTATTGACAGATTATTGACAAGACACTGCTACAGTACCTATGATCATACAGTATACTTTAATACGTGTAATTGGATTCACTGTACTTAGAACCAATAGTAATTCAGTCATGGATTTGAGTTTTAATTGCTTTCTTTGAGTAATTTTAATCATATTGACAATTTGAGCTGTCTTACTCTACTCATGTTGTTCCATAATACAATTTAAGGCTTTATTGACATAAATACCCTATAACCAATTTAGCTAGTCATCAGGTATATTTAAGCCTTATTCGAATTTAGTGATCTAAAAAACCCCCCCCAAATCTTGAAGCACTAACTAAACAATAAACACAGCAGACAAAGTATCTCTGTATGGTGACTTTTCATCTAATTTTTGCAGGTTTTAAAGCCATAAGCTATACTCATTGTCATGTAAATTACGGCAGCATGGACTTCCATGATGGATAAACTTGATTAAAGCTCATTTTACAGTCTGCAGTCTGTCAGTAAAGGATATAGATTTGAGTTCCCTGGCTCACCACAGAACCATGAATCCTGAAGGTATGAGAAAGGCACTGCAAGCCCTCACTCTTCCTTGGTCACCTGTTATTGCCACCGATGGAGAAAGTATATTGGGGACTAGACAGATTTCAGGTTTGCCCAGTAGAGTTGTTCCTTTATTACGCTGTTCAGAGGCATCTTCTCTTAATGAATAGCAAATGTATTCACTGATTGCAGAAAGAACGTGGGAAATGATGGGCAAACCATGGAGAGATACACAGAAGAAAACATATTAGTCAGAAAGGTTATAATGCCCTTACTCATGCATTAGAAATAAGAGGAATTCTGAAGGTAAAGTATTTAATTACTTCTAATCACCACAAGGTAGCTAATCCGAAAAGTAGAACCTGTTTACAAACTTCCTCAAAACTGAGGGACTTTCAGATGCAGGATGTGTTTGGGATATAGCTCTACGTATGATGAATCAATAATTCAGCTTTGTAAATACAGAACCCTTAATGCTCGTTGCTGCTTGACAAACAAAACAGTGGCAACGCAGTCATCTCATCGTGGAAATGCAAAGCATCAAGGAAAAATAAGAATGTACAAGCCTGCTTCCTGTGCTCAGCGGGCATGGCAGGAAGGGAGGCAGTGGCTGGAAAGGAGCTACAAAATTGAAGATAAAACAGCTGGGGTTTTTTGGTTTTGTTTTTATTTTAAAGGATCAAAGCACCACAGTAAAGCTGGAAGGACTTGTAAAAGATTATCCAGCTTGACTAGGCAGCATCAGTGACATCCAGAGCTTTCTGCCAAGTGCCCAACTTGTCCATAAGGACCTTGGCTGACAAAACCAGAAAACACGCCAGTGAACAAAGCAGGGCTTCTCAGCTCCACACCACTCTGACACCATTCCTTTTTAAATCTCATCACCCACTTGTATGCTTTTTGCTTTTAGCCATCCAGATTATGCCAGTTTGCAACACAGCGGAATCTGGTTTCTATAATTCCATTCTTTTGGCTCTTGTGTCAGCCTGAGACTCCACAGACCACCATTCCATGTCGTGCTGGGGTTGCAACCAACATGACCTATAGCAGAGTATCTCTATTGTTTTCTATTTCCTATGAAGTCCGCTAAGTACTGCATTTTAATAAGGTCTTCAAACATATTCCTAGAGGGCACAAAGAGATATATCTAGTAGGAATCTCAGCACTTTATTCCATGGACACAGTAAGCATCAGATTTGCACACAGCTGCTATCAGAGGAAAAGTATCACATTCCTTCACATCTTATTTTTACAAGCTGGCCGCCCAAGAACATCCATGTTCAACGTATGGTTAACCCAATCTGTTTCTGGCTATAATGAGACTGGAACACAGGACTGAAGTGTTAAATCAAATGTGTTATGGTAGTTTAATTAACAAAAAAAATACTTTTTCTTCTGTGTATAAGAAAGCAATCGAAGCAGCGAGCAGGCACGCAAAAGCAGGCAATCCTTCTGCAAATAATTTAGGTTTCAGTACCATTAAAGTTTCTAAAAGTTATTTTCTCAGAAAAATCGAGAGCAGGCTTATAGGAGTCATTCTTCTAGCCTCACATATTCATAAAACAGCCTAACTGCTACTTCAGATATAAATGTTTGCAGGAATTATATAAATACATTTTTATATATTTATGAATAAAATTGTACTAAATTGTAGTCCTCTACTTCATAAACACAAAAAATCTCTGCTTAGAGAACTACTTCAACAAGGCTTTATCTTTAATCACATTTACAGAGCACATGGGATATTTTAAAATACTCAGATTTCTTTTTTTTTTTTTAAAGACCCCTCTGGCTTGTGGCTGGAGGTTATTAAATGAACAACTGCGATCATTACAATTCACGTAAAATAAAGTATGATTCTCTAAGGCTTCATTTCTGCTCTTAAAAAACAAAGTAATGGGAGTTTTATAATATAAACAGATCTCTTGATTTTTACAGGTTCAGTTTATAACATATTGCTATTAAAGGGAAATTAGCATTTTTCTTTTGTTTGTGTTTTGATTTCTGAGACAACATGGTAATCTATAAGGAAATAAGGAATAACTCTCATCTAGTTAAGTCCTACCTGTCAAAAGACAGTTGTTACATGGTACATAAACACTAACCACATCAGAATAGCTACTGAGCACCGAATTCCAGCTGTAACACAACTATGTAGAGTGCCAGAAACTTGACTTCAAAGTAGGATTCCATTACTGCATAGAGAGTCTTTCATTATTGCCTATCATTTACAGCATTAGGGTCACAATGACCAACAGGACATGAAAATGAAACCTTTGAGGCAGCAGCTACAAATATAGAAGAAAATTTTCATTTTGCTTACCCATTTCTTCTCAACACTTTCCATCTTTCTGCCTGTATTAGCAAACTTTTACCATTCTCACCATAACACTAATGCCCTCCACAAGTGTACTTGCTAGACATTCATATAAATACGATAGCATTACTATATTTGATGCATGCAATAAGCAAACAAGCAGTAAACCTACTGAATTCGAAAGCACAGATAACCCTCCCAACATGAGCAAACCAAGCATATTATTTTTTCTCACAATAAATCAAAATACTCTTTTCCTTCTCTTTTAACTAGCTCTGACACATCGCCTCTCAGCAAACCCTTCTTGCCATGAAGCAATCTCCTTCGAGCCATGTGACAAAGTCTTTGCAGCATTATCTAATCAAGATAAACAAACACCTGCCATGAGTTAGCCCTCATCTGATAACAAACTTGCAATGATAAGGCTACAATCAATTCTCATCAAATCTTCCTCTAAGGTAATTTCCAGATGCTGTGACATATCACAGAGCGCAATCATGCTGACTTTGAAAACTTGGTTCAAACTACTGGTCACCAACCGCAATGTCCGAATGTTATTAAACACTCAAATTTTCATTTTGTTTTTTTTTTTTCCTTTTATCCTCTATTCAAAATAATATTCCTTTCTTTCGCAGTTAGGCACAATTTTCTATATACCTCAGAAATATTCTCTACAATGATTTTCTAAGTAATATTCTATAAAGAGAAACATTTACAAAGAAAACAATAAAGCCCCCAATACCGCAATGCTATAAGTTTTTGCAGTTCTCTGTGTTTTCACAAAGGGTCTTTTAAAAGTTGCCTTCTTGTCAAAGTCAAGCAGACTGGGAGTGTTGAGTTTGATTCCAGTATCCTGAGCACTGTGTGATTACCAGTTCATCAAAGAAACCATGTGCACAGGTAGTCACTTGCCCCAGCTGGAATTTCTCACCAGCTTTGTCCTGACTTCCTACTGTGGTTCCCTCCTGGTATCTTACACGTTGCTCTCACACATGTGGGAAAATCTTTGTAATTTAATAGATACAGCAGGGCCCCTTTCACAAAAAGCTGCTGCTATACCCTTCTCAGAAATAAGTAAACCAAGGAACCTGTGACAATGTCCCTGACATTCCTGTTGAGATGCTTCTCTTACAGACCATTTACTGTGTAAGACACCAAACATCAGACTTCTTCAAGAAGAAATGAAAGCTCAAAAAATTATTTAACTGCAGTCAGACAATTTGAAATTATTTAGTAAAGAGTTTAAGGAGAAGAGAGAGCTGTTCATACTAGAAACAAGGGTGAAATACTTGTTTCCTTACAACATTTAAGCAAAACTTAGGATAAATAGTCCTGCCATTGCAAAGATCCAGAAAAAGAATCTGCATATGATTTATACCTGAATTGAAAAGCTTGATATGTATTGAAACTCTCATATGTATATAATTTTCTTCTTCATTAAAGGGTAACAGTATTGCTACTATGAAATTTGGAAATAACCAATATTTTGGTGGCTGAGGTTTGAATAAGAGATACTCCTGAAAATAAACCACATGGTTTCAGCTTCTGGTCTCAGATATAACGCAGTTTCTCTCTATGAAGAAGAGAGCTTCCTTAGAACAAAACACCACAATTGTTAATAGCGAGGCAATTCCCTTTAGGCAAGACAGCAACTCTGGACATAAAGGCAAATCTGAATTTTCTGAACAGGTGGACTATTTAGAGTCTTCTTCAGGAAGATGATTTCTAAAGAACAAGTAGCTGCATTTACCACCATGGCATTTTTTTTCTGACAAGAGGCATACAAACCTCAGCTACATCAGGTTCAAGTTTAACTGTTTTACTTAGATGACCCTTAGACGACACAGACATCAAGGATGAGCTTCCTCTTCCACTGCCTCCTCAAACCACCAAACCAGAAGCTCCTTGAAGAGTTCTCACCTACACTACCCTAATGGTGGTGTAATGAATGGTGGATGAGCTTTTAAAAAACCCCAAATTTTAAGGTCCCATTCACGATTACTCACAAAACCCTCCGGTTCGTGAGCAGTTCCTCTTGTGTTCTCAAATACATGGACCAGATTTGTCAATAAATCTCAAATCAAGACTGAGTTCTGTGTCTCATGACTCAGCTGTGGCTGACTAAACAGCAAATAAAAGACCTGGTCCCAAATACTCACCTTGTCTCTTGACAGAAGGGAACAATAACAAGCCAAAAGCCACATACTCTATTCTCTCTGCAATACATGTATCCTTTTCCCATTTGCATTAACGGAAATTGCACGGTCACATACAGGGACAAATTGCGATCCCGAGGAGCTAATCAGAAAGACAACATCATTATTTAAACTGTTGCATCAAGAATAATCTGCATCCAAAACGACAATGAAAAGTAAATAAGTAACTCCCTAGCCCATATTATGTTCTAAAAAATGAAAACCTCTATGATGTGATCATCAGTTAAAATCTGCATGGCTTTATTGGTAAGAATCTGGCTTTCTGACTTTGCCACTTCACAGGCCTCATAACCTGAACATTTCAGCAGTCTTTAGGAGAGGACAGAGTCAGCAGGTCTCCAGCCTCATCCAATATACATTCTGGCAGGCTAAAATCAATACAGTAAGATTTGTCTGCCAGCTTCTTGATCCTGATTCCCATTTGCTGCTGACTCTGGCCTCTCCCTGAAGTCTACTGCACCTGTTACTGTCTGAAAAATTTGTACTCCTCCAGTTTACAAATTACTTAAACCACTCCAGTAAAATGAAAGGAAGAAGTTATCCTTTCTGGCCATCCTAAAACCAAGGCCTCATATGCAAGCAGCATCTTGGCACAAGTGTTTGGAGTGGTTTTGGAGCTACATCTGCTCCATCTGTTCTTACTATGCTGACAGCACCCTCAGCCAAAAAGACGGCAGTTCAGTGTCCAACCTGCCAGAGTAACTGTATCATTAGTTTGAGCCAGGCTTGCAGTAAGTAAATTCTGAAAGTTTCACATTACAGTTTTGCTACAATCATTTCTCATAACCCCCCCTTCCCCAACAAAACACACACACATATATAAATATGTATAGCTAGATAGAAAGAAGTGCATCTTCATACATTGCCCCCCGGTCCTCAGATTTACAAGAAGCCTAGAAATGACCTAACACTAGGTTTACTGATGCTATGAATGATGCAGGACATCTCTAGAGATCATAACATCTTGATTCACACACACAAAAACTAAAACTCAAGTAGCATAAATTTGCTTATGACTTTTCACTAATTTGGATCATTTGTTACTAACTGCATGGTGCTTTATCGGCACCAGCCAACAGGAGGGGTCTGCATTGTTATATGAAGCTAGAGAATTGTTTCCTGAATCTCTTCCACTCAGACACGTAATCCTACAATGACTTTAAGGAATTTATCCACTTATTCTCCACTTCTGCCATAGGCTAAAAGAAAGAACTACATGAGCAATCCTTTTTCTCCTAGGATTTGGGGGTCTGTAACTATGTCTAAGCACGAGACTGTTAGCCATTACACGAAACTCCTTACTGTGCACCAAAACAAAGGTCAGACATAAACCTGATCTCAAATCAGCCTTTTCTACACCATTATTTTTCAAGATGCTCCCTATGGTTCCCCATTTTTATGACTTTATCAGCACTGCCTTTTCATCTGGGTAAACTCTACTCACTTCCACTGGCAATGTCGATCTAGTCTGAAAGAAACCTAATTATCTCATTGCATGCAACGCCCAGCTCCAAAAGAATTAGGCATATGGAAACAAGGGTTCTGTAAGGCATTCAAAGCAGCAACTATTTTTACCTCTGGAGAGGCTTCAAAACAGAAATATTGCAAACTGATGGCATTGCAGCATGCTCATGGCTGTGCTCAATTCTAACAAGATTTAGCAAATGCTCCTTCAGAAAGGAAACAGCCGAGAAAGTCTGTAGCAGTCTTTCAGATAGTTGAATGTGTGTAATTCAGGTAACAAACAAAAAGGGTGCAACTACATGAAATTTTAAAGCTTATAAACATGGTATATATAAATAACAGCATTATACTAGACATCTACTATTTCTGTCAGTAGATTTCTTAGGCATAAACTGACACTATATTACAATCTGTTATTGTTTTGGGGGGCTGTTGCAGTTTGTCTTTTCCAAAATCTAATTAAGCTCACGCATCATACACCACTCAAAATTGTTTTATTGAGCCTGGAGTTAGTCTGATTTGTTCCATATATACGGTGAGTCTTTTTCTCCTAATACTTCTCCCGGGAATCTTTAAGCAAGAAAGACATCATTTCCACTACAATTGCCTCACTATACTACCAACAGCAAATATTGTTGGTTCTTACTACACATTCTGAAAAAATGAAAAATAATAACAATGAAATCCTATTATCACTGAAAATATATTCTAACAAATGTAGCTCTTCTGACACTTTTTTATTTATAAACAAGATCAAATCATTTACATCAAACTTGAGGCAAATTAAATCAAGCTCTCAAAAAGCAGGGTGTGCTTAGTTATTTAAAAACAAAACAAACCCAACAAATATCAGGTATGTCTGTCAGGTACTCCTTTATGAATTATAATTTTTTCAGGGTCGGTTTAGAAATAGCACCTGAAAACCAAGAGTGGTTTGCTTTGGATTAGGAATCCATTGGCTTGGGCTCGTTTCTGTATGTTGTTTTTCTAAGGAGAAATCCCCCATCCGGGTGCTGCTTTCAGGTACCTTACTTCCTATTTCCTGCATTTGGTAAGATTTCAGCTTTGCTGCTTAGCATTTCCACAATATATTATGTAGAAACCAAAAATCCAAAGTTGTTGTTTGCTATGAGGGAAGACAGAAGCTGGGAGTTACTTCAGGGATTTTCAGAAGCATTTTTAGGAAACAATTTGACCCTTCTTCATAAAGAAGCTTCTCTAGGAGGCACCCTGGAAAAAGGACTGATGATAACTATCCTCTCTGTATCAACTCCATAAATTCCAGCCCTTGGAACGAATGAAAATACAAATGATCTCCGACACTGGAACAGACAGATCACCTGGGGTTGTTTCCCTCTGCAGTGCCACTTGGCAGGCAGCTGGGCACTTCTCCTCCCTGCAGCTTGCTACATCTGCAGGTCTTCTGCCCTTTTTCTCTCTCACTGCCAGGTCAGCTCTCTCTCCCTCTTAGCTGACAGCCTGATTCTCCCTCTTATCTCCTCGTGCCAAGCTCGCTCTGCCTGTCGCAGAGCTGGCAGAGCATCTCTGGCTTTGAGTGTCAAGTCCTGTGCCCCACTCAGGGCACCTTTCCCCTCACCTGTGGTCTCTGCTCCCCTGTCTCTCTGCAGCTTTGCAGTCCCCAGTGTCTCAGTGAGTGACCTCACACACTGTGAGAGCGATGATGCTGTCGCAGGGGCAGGGATACGCGCTTCCCTCTGTAGATAATCTTCCCCTGCCTCAGCTGCCTGGGTGATGCACCCAGTGACTGAATGACGGGGTAGCACGGAACTGAACTGAGCTTCCTCTGCTCCTGGACACCAGTTTTGATGGTTTGGGATATCCTGGGCATCTTTTATAGACTCCTAGGAGCCCATTTAGCGCTGCCACTTTTCCCATCTCTATTAACCCTGCCACCCAACATAAGATAAGGCTGTATCTTGTTTCACACCAGCAGCAGCAGAGACTGCATTTCTAACAGCACTGCACAGCCTGCAAATCCATCAGCTGGATGAAGGTGAATGTAGATTCATGAGGAGTGGAGTGGTACGTTTTGATCAGAATCTTGCAGTGAAAAATGCAAATGGAGTGATTAAAATATAGTTTGCTAAAATATTCTTATAAGAAAACCAAGCAAAATAATTCTGAAAAGATTAAAACATTTCATCTTGACACAGCAAAGTGCTTTATTTTTTTAAATTCAAAACATAACGTTTACTATTTCAATATATTTACAGTATTGTGTCCCCCAACCATCTTTCTAATTCTGTAAAGATTTCAATTGGTTTGATGCTTATATAAACTTTTTTTAAAAAACAGGAACTCATAGCAATTGCTGTTTTTTAAAATAAATTGCACTGAATTGATTTCAATACTTGTCCAAGCCCTTCAATTTTTTTTATAGACCAATGAAAATCCTTTGCAGAGAAAGACAGACCAAATACTTTCTATTGTACTTGAAACCCCAGTCACATAGCTCTGTTGGACCACAGTTAAAGTAAAAGAAAGGGGCTAAGAGATTTTACGGTTACCCAGCATGGCTTCACAGTTTGTTTTCCTTGGATATGATATAAAAGGTGTGAGACTGCAGCATTTTTAATTTTTTTTGGGTCAAGTTTTTAAGAGCACCTTGGATCACTGAAATAAAATGCATGTGTGGAATGACCGTGGGCCAAATGATTTCACAGACTGACAATGATTTTTGGTAACACTTACTGTGACCCAGGCATTATGAATTATTCTGATATTCACTGTAATGATGCAATAATGAAGAACTAATGCGTTATTAATGAGGTGGTAATGCTGTACATAGTTCACAGAAATTCTGTTATAATTGGTCAATCAAGGTACCATTGTTTAAAATTGTTAATTTGTTTTTAAGAGAAAATGTAACATAAGTTAACAAATGTAGTTTTAAGTAAGGCTGAGGTCAGCTATTTTCCAATGACCTTCCAGCTCTTTTGAAAAGCTCTGCCAACTTATTCAATTACAAAGAGAGAAGGCAGAGTGGTTTCAAAACAATTATAAAAGCTGCCAATAAATTTCATTCAACTCTTCTTACTTAAGAACAAGGTCAGCAATGAGAGAATGAGTGCCTTTGAAGCTCAGCATGCTGGATTTTAATTTAAGGGGTGTAGCTCTAAATCATAAAACCAAGCTTCAGACTAATGTGGGCACCCTGAGACCTCCCCAAAAGGCCTGGTTTTCTAAGCCACTGTGCTCTCTGCTGAAATGCTGGTCTTCCAAAGGAGTCTAAATTTGGACACCCAAATTCAGTGGCATTCCAATATCCAGATTTTTTGGTTATTATTACTGTGAGATTGTCCTGGTCATTTTTCCCTAACCACTAAACTCTTGACTTTAGGAAACCAGAGAAATACAATGTGAAGAATCACAAGCTGAATATTCAGATAATTCATGGCAATTCCTCTCCTTAGAGCATCTGAGCTTAGAAGAATGTGTTGAAAAAAGGCTTTGGCTTAGCAAATTAATTTAAAATGGGGTGTGGGGAGCCTTCCAAGTTAAGGATGTAATTTCTCATATACCAGCTTTGATATCACAGTATTTCTGCAGTCATTCATCCTGCAAACACCCACAGTATTATTAAAGGTATGAGCTTATGTCTAATGAAGTATTTGTTGTCCAAAATCATTGAATGTTTATGCTGACCAGTGCAGGGCAAAGCACAGACTCACTCCTTGTACTTCTCAATGCTCTTGTTTTATCTGGAGCCAAGAGATGTAGTTACAATTTCTCTGCTGAACACACTTGCTTTCCTCATGCTTTTAGCCAGGGGACAGATTGATCCAGAGCACTAAGACTGACCTCAGATGTCATGACAGAGCCATCTGTCATTTCAGAGGAAATGGGTTTGGGCAAATTTTTTCAAAAATTAGTCAAAGAGTCCAGAAATGCAAACACAAATTCTGTTTCCAAGAAAACAGATGAAATTCTGAGTCCCTTCCAAGCAGAGAATGAAAATACTTCTCCAAAGTGGGTGTAGAGAAATTTTGTCTTTAATTTCATTCCATTCAACTTCCAAATTACTTAGAGGCTTTCAAAATGTTACTCATCTTGTGATAAATTCTCAGGAACTCCTCCACAGCAAATATCAGTGATCCAAACCAGCCCAACCCCGTTAATACCTAACAGCTTCACCGGGTATAGTAGTGTCATTCTGAATACAGACTTGAGATCAAGGTCTGCCAAGTGCTACATGAAAACTAAACTTCTATAATATTCATACAGGTATTTTCAGCTTTAAAATACCAAGAGGCCGATTAAATTGTTCCTAAATTGTTCAGAACTTGGGCTTTGGCACTCTTTAAAGAAAAGCAAGAAGAGGAATTCAGTGTTTATTTTAGTTTCTCAAATTTTAATATCTCAATGTAGATCTTTTAGCTCTGCTTCATCTCCACTTAACGTACTACTTGAACACTTTAGAGGGAGTTCTTTCTACTGATTTTAACTAGAGTTATAAGATTATTCTTTTGTAAAGTAGCGGTTTCAGGTGTCTTGTCGAAAGGAAAAGTCTTTTAAGTTTGATTTTTTTAACAAATTTTATAAGCATATCACATGATACTACGCTGCTTAAGAAACTGACAGTCTTTTTCATAAATCAGTTATCTAAGATGCAAGATTTTACCACTATGCTAAAATCCTTCCTTATTACCCTATACTAAGGCTGCCAAAATAACACTTCGTGTTCAAAAAACACAGTTCTTTCACTGGAAGCAATGGGTAGTATAAATTCAAGTTCTGAACCATATAAAAAATTCCATTTGCACATTTTTGTTAAACAATTTAGCATGTAAAGTCAGTTCAGAAAATAAAAATAATCTTTTTACACTAGGATCATCAGTGTAAAATGAGTCAGTTTACTCATTTTCTACACTCCTGGGAAATATTTGCATAATATACAGGTAGAAAAATAGTTGTAATGAAACCAGTAAGCACGGCAAAACTTTCTTTAATGACAATTTCCCATTCTGATATTCATCTGAGAGAAAAAAACAATGTATATAAAGCATAAAATACACAGTCCCTTTAAAATTACTTCGCTTAAATGGTACAAGTAAAAAATGACTTTGTTTGAGAACAAGCAAACACTATTTCAGTCTTCAGGCAATGCACTTTCCGCATTTGTCACAATTCAATTTATATTCTACTATAACTGCTAAGAAGTTACCAGCACAGCATTTGAGTCACCTGGCACTACACACCAAAGAAGCAACGGGAGAAAGCCCAGTCTGACTTGCACCACTACTGGCAGGGCATCAGTTCACAGGAAGATTTAGTTTCTAGTGAGTGGATAAGCAGGTGGACTGAGGGCAGCACTCAGCAAAGGGGCCTAAAATTGTCCTTCACCCCTCCCCTAATCAGAGTTGTAGAGAGGGATTTGTTCCAGCTTTCCTTATGAAATCACAGTTTAATATTCTTTGAAGAAATACATTTGTTTTCTTTGTTGAGTCTTATCCTATCTACACCAACAAAAAAAAAACAAGAAACAGAGTCAAAGAAACAGGCAAGAAGGACCTCAATCTGTTCTGAAAAAAATCCCACCGTGCAGGGTATTACATCTCATGTCGTGCACGTTCCCAATCTCCAAAATCCATTGTACACCACTTTAAAGCACTTCTTGTCAGAAAGTTGCTATTTTCATGATCCAAAGTGTCTTCACTTTCTCGAATCAAATCACAGTGCTGTTTTAAAGGCTCCCCAGTCTTTAATTTCCTTTCTGGTTTAATGGTCACATAACTCCATAAGGGCCCAAACACTGCTCTTATCTCATAAGATGCAGAAGCAGACACAGTGCTATTACGATATTGTATTATTTTGTTTTTCCCACTAAACAAAAATCTATTGAAACCAATGGTTCAGGCATCCCATAAATTCTGAACGGACTTTGCATCATAAAAATAATACATAACGAACTCTTTCCCGAGCAGTTTACAGAGCAGTGCTTTAATCACACAAAGCATATGAGCAACCATTTCTTCCTAACTCTACAGAGGGTTCAGACACGCTCTCTAATGTAAACCAATTCTATCTCATCGTATTCTGACTGAGCTCAGCCGTTTCGTCCCAGCCACTTTTGGTCTGCTGCAGGTTTTGCTGGAAAATGGAAAGACAGAAAAAAAGATTGTCTGTTCCTTTGCCTAAATTCTGAGAGCAGAAAGAGACAGAAGAGGAAAAATACAGAGCAAAACCTGGCCACCCGGCCCACGTTTGTCTACACTGGCAGGGCAGGACTACAGCTCCAAGGAGCTGCCCCTTTATTTCAAGGACATTTGTACAAGTGAAGGCAGGTGGCAAAGCAACCATGAAAAATGAAAGCAAAATATGTAGTTAATCTGCAAAAACAGTCATATGACTATTCATAGTCCTCAATCTATTTCTAGAAGCAGAATCCAGCACTTCTGAACCAGAACTCCAAAGCAATATTTTCCAAATTTAAAGCTGGCCAGATTCCCTAAAAAAAACTTCTACCTTTAAAATTGCTACAGGAATAAGAGAAAATAATTGGCATTCTCAGCATCAGATAATTTTAAAAGCATTAATTTCAATATTTCTGAAGTTTTAAAAAAATCTCAGGGGCTTGTTTAATTTCCTTTTCCTGTTGAGTAAAGCTCTATTGAATCCCTGAAGCTGCTTACCTACTCCAAAGTTTTTACATTAGCTATGTAACTATTCCAAGAATAAATGGATTGGTTGGGGTTTTTTTCCTCCCTATTTCTCTTCTGCCTCCAGATAGCCCAGTCCCGGTTTCTTCACTCGCAGAGCTGATTTTTATTTAATTTGTGGTGTTTCAACGAGATGACACATTGTCAGATCTGCCTTGGAAATTATATTCCTCAATTTAGCAGCTAGCAGAAGCTTTACAGTCTCCCTGCATTGCTGTTGCAGCGTGCCCCAATCCAATGGAAAGGAAACATCCCTGAGGGGTGAATGGGATGGCAGTAAGGGAAAGGAAAAAGAAAGAAGAGTGAAAAAGAAGAAATAAAAGACACGGTCAAGGTGAGTGACAGCAATATATATAGTTTTTGCTAGCTAGACACCTGTCACATAAGACTTCTAATTGATTTAGTAGCAGCCATCAAACAAGTAAATAAAACTCTCAGCCTATGCACATCTAGAAAATTATTCCAGCATTTATAAAGAAGAGGGCCTAAACCGACCATTGCGCGCTGGCTCCAGCCGTTTTTTGTACTTGCTTTGCATTCATACAGACTGCTACAAAAAGGAACACAAAACAGAAATCAGGCCCACTACATAACACTTTAAACACTAAATTTGACTTTAAAGCAATTAAGGTTATGGTTTTCTTCATATGCAAAAATCCTACTGCATTAAGAAAGTTTCCCAGGTTTCAGCAACAACAAAATTACCACTAATTTATGAAAACTATGTTAGTGTCTGCAAACCTTTGTCGTAAATTATTCATGTGAGCACGGAAAAGCTAATGCAAAGAGGATTTCATTTACAAATGATTAGTACAAATTCAGCAGTCACTATAGTTAAGCCAGCCTATTTTCTTCTTGTAGAACACGCTGTTTGCCAGGATTTGGCCATTTATTTCTGTACTGCCGAACATCCAACTTCTTGGACTTGAATGTGACATTATCTTTTCATCCAAAGAAATGTTCATTTTCTTTTTAGAAGGTCTCAGTTAAATGAGGTCCTTGAGCACAAAGTTAAGTCTTTCGATTAAAAGACTTGCAGGAGGGTTGCAATAAAAGTGATGCCCTTTTATACAGAAGGAATTTCTGAATTTACTATGGTTTCTAAGACTTACACTGTGATATTGTAAAATATATACATGATGACCTTCATCAGAGCTTAGCAAACATTTTTTCCTCACTCAGCACACAATTTTAGAACATTTTTCCTCACTATGTAACGCTTCTGCTCAGGATTAGACCTCCATCAAAAAAACTTTGTAAGTCAGCATTCCAAAAGCATTCTACAGGCCTCTAAAAAGGACAAGAAGAATCCATATTGCAAGACTTTATCATGAATTTTTTTTCCTAAAAATCTATGGTGTGTGGAAAAATCAATAATGCCTTATATGAAATACATCCAAATAGAAATGAAAACATGGGGTTCTAGGGAGTTATAAAAATATATTGAAAAAAATCACTTCAAGGCTACTTATTAAATAGAGAATATGACTCACCTAGGCATTTGTTAGTGGTAATTATGTTTAGTGGATTTTGTGAGAAGCTGTTCAATTCGAATCAAAAATTTTCTTTTACACATGAATTTGCGACTTTCTGTTAAGTCCTACAAAATATTCCAGGCTGAGAAGGTGCAGCACTAGGATTCTCCATTTTGATGCAAAAGGACACCTTTGTCCTTTTGTCTGTTTTTTTAGAAGTTCACTGGAAGTCTTACATCTGAATTTTGGTCTAGTTGACAAAAATAGCTGCAAGCCTGGAGAGCCTCAAGAATTATCTCATTGGTTTTATAATTCTGGCCTGAAAAACAGGTCACACAATGCTCGAGACGGCAACAAAATCAGTCTGCAAACAGACTGCTAAAAACCAGTAAGGCCCCAAGTTGTGAAAAACAAGACTTCCTTTAAGCCTAGATCAGACAATGATTCTAATTGCTCAATCTACACAAATCAAATACATATATAATGTGCAATTCACATTTCCCTTTGACAGCTTTATTTGTTCATTAAACATTTATATGAGATGGCTTTTAGCGTTGCAGTTCATGATATTCATCTAAACTTGCCTAGAAAATTAACAGCTTAACTAGTCCCATATTTTATCATATTAAGCTCTCTCTGGCTTTTTCTGAGTAGATGTGATAAAAACCAACCTAAATTGTGCATTTCAAAATTGAATTTTGAGAGTGCTTTTGCTGACATTATTGTTTGGGCTTTTTCCTATTATTATGTGATATGACTCCTCTCCCTGATAACTTGGTAACAGCAAATTGATTATAATCACTCAGCCCAAAATGGGATTTCTTTTATAAGCAAATCAAGTATGTGACTATTCGGAAGGGTTTAGCTATCAAATTAACATTATAACTTACTTGGAAACTATTTTCTTCCAAACATTATATGGAAAGATTTCCAGGAAACTCACGCTATATATAGCACTTAAAATAGCATTTAAAAACAATTATTCATACACTTATAATTTCTTGTTCTATTAGCTAAATGCATCCAGTGCAAAATTAGCCAAGTGAAGGAGGAGAGACGAAGGGAGGGAGTGAAATCCTTCCTATCATTTGACAATCAGCACAATCGGAAGTTACCCTAAAATAGACCACAAGTTTAAAATAAATATAAGTACTAAAACCTCTAGGTTTTCAAATTATTTGCTATATGAAATAGCATTAAGGACTGATTAAAAAAGATATTTCAGTGACATACATTCAATATGCATTCCTGAGAACAAAAAAATAATCCCAAATGGATTTGTACACTGTGCAAAATATAAGGAACTGTAGAACCTGTGAGATCTTTTGACGGTCTTATTCCAAGGACATCTCTTTATTAAGAAACCTTTCCATTTTTCAATGACATTGTGAAGACTTGCCAAAGTGTTTAAAATAGAATGCTATCTGATGATCACTTTAAACATCTCTAAGCTTACTTTAGTGATATGCCTACATGCAAACAAAGCACACGTAAAGAAAAGATTACTACCAGGCACGGCATTTTTAAAGGCACATTGTGCACAACACAGGTTTTCTGAGGCAACAAAATTTATTTTAAAAGTGTCCTCTTATTTTATCATTTATTTTTAAATTAGCTGCTTGTGAATATGGTGTCCATATGGGCACCGATCACCAGTATCACCCTGTACCACAACACAGTAAGCACGTGCTTTTAAGTGAAATGTTTCTTTTCCCAAGCAGCTAAGAAGGAAAGGTAAGAGCAGGTGAAATGTGGCAAAAAGACTGCCATAGCTGTTAAAGCCTAAATACCCTGCTGACTGGCCAGATACAAAACTCCATTATACTCACAAACTCCAACCTCATGGCTCTGAATCTTCTCAGAGAAATATTAAGCAAACAAAACCAGCTATGCAACAAATCATCAGAAGAACAGACAAACTGAAAGCTTGAAAGTATGAATAATTTGTTCCCTGGGAGAACATAACAGCAGCCATTTGTCAGTCTTTCTTTCTTACTAGTCCTCCTTTCTCTAGATATCTACATCTTGATTTCAGTCATATATACCCAAACAATCTCGTTTCATGCTAACAAAAACAAAAATAATCCAGTCTTAACCATATGAAAAAATGTATGACCTGATCTGTCTTTTGGAACAATTCATCTCGCAAACAGATTCCACTGAAGCTGGGAGGCTCCCCTAATGACATAAAGAAGCTGAAAATTTGGTTGCAATGTTGATAATTTCACAAAAGTTGTCAGTAACTTGATGAGCCACTGCCATCACCAGATGCTGCTCCATCGTTAACAGAGGCTGGCTTTCAGACAATCCCACATTACACAATACCCTCCAAGCTTCCCACTTATATTCTTTCACCTGTTCAGCTGGCTCATCACTCAGACATACTTTATTTTCTTCTTTTGGCAAGTAGTTTAAACATTTTGATGCACAATTGTCTGATCGCAGAGATATGACATGAATATTATCTAAGGGCAAAATTTATTCCTGATGTGCGCATTCTGTAAAGCAGCTATGATGGTGACAGTTGCCAGGACAAGCTGGAAGAGAGAGGAACAGTACAGGAATAATTGATCTGACATGTCAGATACTGGATGTGCTGATGGTCAGCCAGGTTATCCCCATCCCAGTCTTCAGTTCTTAATTTAAATATACCTTATGGAAAGCAGAAACGGAGATCTGGGGGAACAGAAGCAATGGAAATGATGGATGTGCAACCCTAACATTCCATTGTTCACCTTCAGGTTTTCTGCAGTTACTTTGTAATCTGTCACATCTTTAGCTATAGAGACTGTTTAAATCAAAGCCAGCAGACAGATTTCACCCCTAATGATATCCCCTGTATCACTAAATTAGGATAAATGTAGTCTCTAGCATTTTCACAAGCGCATCTAACATAACATAATCGCCTCCTACTGGTGGAATATTTAATAAATGCTCATTCTCTTCTGGATGTTGAAAAATACATACATGATGACCTTTACCAGATCTTTACACAGATTTTTTTCACTCAGCATACAACTTGAAACTTTTTTTTCTCACTATATAAGGCTTCTGCTCAGGATTAGACCTCCCTCAAAGGAACTTAGTAAGTCAGCATTCCAAAAGCATTCTACAGGCCTCTAAAAAGGACAAGAAGAGAATGAGACATTAAAAGCCTCCAGGAAATGCATCTTAGTGATTGGTTTCTGGTTTGTCTGAGTTGCCAGACAAGATCACTGAGCATGACCTGACTGAACTGTGCAAGACTGAACAAGCTATAATACTTGAAGATCCAAGAGTGACATAAAAGATACTTTCCTCCTTTCCTTCTCCCCCAGCAATCACACACCTTCGCCGGGAAGTGGCCTCTGCGACAGGAGGCGGGCGGCTGATGAGCTGTGCACACTGCAAATACCAGGCTGGCATTTCAGGAAATTGAGGGGATTCTGAGAAAGCTTGTAAATCCTCAAAAAAATACTGATAAGATTGTTTTTTACCTTCATATAAAAAAGGCATTTGGAATGACAGAACAGGCTGATGAATGAAATGGAGACACGCTAGACAGGTATTTTGGCCCAACATTTGCTGAATTCCTCACACACATTTAATATTAACTTTTTAGCAGCTCTTGCTGAACAATGTTTATGAAGGTATCTGACTTATTATCATAGAACATGTTATTCAACACATGCAGTTAATTAATCTGAATTTCTGGTACTGCTGTGTGACTGCCTGAGAAAGGCCCCTTCTATCGTTCTGCATGAGCAGCCGAGGTGCTGCTGCTTTCTATCACAGAAAACTTCTCTGGAAGTAGATGCTCAATGAATTATCTGGGCCAACAGTGCAGCTGCTCCTCCTCAATTCTTTATATGTATTTCATCAACATTAATAGCTGCAAATTGCACAGAGAATTTTGTGGGGGGAAAAAAGAACCTTTTAGAAAAAGCTGATTTCTCTTATCATTTTGCTAAGTAGGGCTGTGAAAAAAATCACTGCCTACTGCAAGTCAGAAGCCTGTTCTGCTTATATAATGCAACACAGCTTTATTGGTATTACACTGGGCTTATAAAAAAAAGACTTGGATGAGAGTTGCAATGTGATGTCTGATAAAAATTTCTGTATCTATACTCATCTTCCAATGAATGCACAGAGCAAAACTATACAGCACAGTGTATATTAAACTGATTATCACAAATCCCTCTATTTGTTTTATAATCTGTTTTTTCTAGTGCCAGATATCCCAGTAGGAAATTAAAAAAAAACAAACGAACAAAAAACCCAAACAAACAAAAAACCAAACCACCAACACAGAGAAGAGAGGTACTGTCAGCCTTCTTTGCTGACTGCCTAGGGTGAGGGTGACGATGACTGGCAGTGGGGCTACTGCAGGTTTGAATTAAGGAACAGTTAACAAGAGCCAACTACCTTTTACAGAAAAATCTATGAAAATATCCAGCAAGATACTTAGTAATTCACTTTTCTGGACAGTCCCGGCAGAATATTATCTCCCTGTACTTCTCTCTCTACATATGTCTCAAAACTGTAAACTGAGACTTTATTATGGAGGAAAAATAAAAATTAACATGACTTTAAGATCTTTTTCCTAAGAGAATTTTTTCTCGACACCTTAGTTGAGTGGACTAGAGATAAGAAATTGATTACTAAAAGAAATTTCATAGCCTCTCTACACTAGAGAAAAACTGATGACCTTGAATTTTAATATTACTTTCTAGTAAAAAAAAAAAAGTTGAATTTTTGCTTTTCCATACTAAATGGCTGAAAAAGCCCAGAAAAAATCCTTAAGCTAAACTGGGAACAATCACCATGTTTTATTAACTTTGAGGATTACCTTCTGGAGAGCAGTCACAAAATTATTGAATGTTTTACTTCTCATCTGTGATCTCTTCTTCTGTCTCATCAGAAAACAAGCAAGTGAATAAACCACCCAGTGCCCAATTCTGTATATTCAGCTCCTGTCGAACACATTGTAAGAGCACTCAGCATCTCACAGGGACAGACTTCTCACCAGCCTCATCTTTACCGTGGTCTTCAGCATCAAGTTTGTTCCAATCTGCCAACTAAATTTCTGAACTTCTTTTTAGTTAGATGCATATATATCCTTCCATTGTACTGCTACACATCACACACTGGTAAGTGAACGATTCATATAATTAAACTACGTTAGCTATACAGGTTGACAGGTATTTTATGGAAATCCACATTAAACACCAGGAGCAAACAACCAGGAAACAAAATTTTCCCAGCTAAAAAAATTTTCCTCTGAAAATGCTCTGGTTTGTTTCTTTAATGAGAATTCTGCAGTTACTGTTAGCAGGAAAAATTCACAGAGAAAGCTGTTCTACTCTGTCTGATTTAATAGGGGAAGAATTTAGCAGCTGTTCTACTAATGCTTATCACTAAGACAGCAGTACAAATCTTTTTGTTATTTTCTTTTTCCTCTCCCTGGCTTTCACACGAGTTTGATGACTGATTAGCCTCTGGGTTGTTTTGTAGTTTGTGGTCGTGCAAAAAAGTACAGCTCCAGGAGACGTGTAATCTCATTGTCTGTACCACAGGAGTTAGGATTACACGTAATCCCATTTTCTCTAATCACAACAGGTGCTAGCAGAGGTACACAATATTTTAAACAGAAAAACGTGGCTTTAGAAGACATACTCTGATAATACCTGACTGAGTGGAATGGGAAGTGCTCTGTTTGATGTCAGGGCACTGCTCTTTAAGGTGCCCTCTGGTTTGGAGCAGCACACTTCTGAGATTCCACGGGCAGTTCCAAAACCCTCAAGTGCTTTTGATCAAGCTACAAATGTCTTTCCTGAAGTTTCCTCGTATCGTAAATCATTTACTATGGGTCCATCACAGTTTGCTGCCAATGACTTTTTGCCCTACACCATGCCCCTCGCAAATGGCAAAGAATGCTGTATCATTCATTTCTAACAGCAACCTGCAGAGGCAGAAGGCAAGGCTACCTGGCCTGCAAAGTGTACTGTGGTGGTCACATTTCCATGTGCCATAGAGGAAACAGAAGCTGTGCTCAGAGTCCCCTCAGAGCTGTCAGTGCTCCTCAGATTAGGTAAAAATTTGGGTTTACTGGTAAACTGGAAACACTGGCTTCACAAACATGAAAAATAATCCCCTAGATGAGGTCATTTGTTGTGCTGCAGGTCTGCTCATCTTACTTTTGAAATAGTCTGTGAAGCAATTCCAATGGTAATCTATAACAAAACATGAATACCTTATTATTTCTAACATATAAAAACCATAAAAGTGAAAAATGTATTTTGGGATGAAAAAGAAAAAAATTAAGAAACATTAAGTTCTGATGACTCTATTATTTAGGATTAGTTAGGATCTTGTTCAATTTTGTCTTTAGTTTTCATCATGGGAACAAGTTCCACAGGAACACAAGAAAAAACTGCGACTGACATCTAATGATCATTAACTTTTTTGTAGCTTTTCTAAACAGAAAACCATGCAGAAAATATCACAAATAAAGAACATTTGAAATACTAAAATGACAATAGCGTATGTTACTCAGCTTTTAAGAAAGCTTTTTAAAAAGAAAGTAGATATCATATTTTAGTTCAGTTTAAAGTAGATTTAGAGATGTAATTTGCAAATTGCCAGTCCATTAACCTGATGTCTAGTTAACATATGGAACTGTACCTTTCAGGTAGGATGAGCCATTAAGGAGGCTAAGAAGCGTTAAGCCAAAAGATCTGATTAAATGCTCATTGTGTACAAATAAACCATCCAAAAAAACTTGTAACCTGACCTGAATTGCTAAGGAAGTTACAGATTCCAGTAACAATAAAAAGAAAAATCTGAAAGAGGTGAAACATTAAGAGTTTCTTTTGAAAATAAATGCTTGTTTAATATGTTCACTACAGTACTGCAGTATTGGAAGCCTGGTTACTCAGTCTTACTCTTTAAGATTTCAGGAGGAAAAGCAGCTGTGCAGAACCACAATGACAAATGTACCTTCTAGTAAAGTATGCACCAGCCTTATACTGCAGCACAACATAAGTAAAGTCACTTTATTGTGTTACTACTGCCTCTACCATTCTTTCTAGTGGTTTACGGCTTCTTTCTTTATAGCCCTTAGCACTGCCTTTCATTTCAGCCTTTAAAAATTACATTTTTGTTTATACTTTAATGCTGAAATTATATTTAGCTCGGGTAAGCAACTCTTAGCAGAAAAAAAGCTGTTGGAAAAAAATAATATGCAGTTTTCCAGATACATAATTAAAGTTGTTTGACACTTGTTGACTAAAATATTTTCCTGAGTTTTGGTGTCTCTCATGAGTTTTAGGATGAACAAAGAGTATAACTCGACTCATATCTGCTCAATAGCCCTACCAGTCGGAAGTCAAAGAGCTCTCACACCCTCAAGCCACATTTGCATCAATTCTGTCCTTCTCCTGCCCCCCTTCCTTTTGCAGGGTTCTACTTTATGACTGAAGTCACAGCTTCATTTATCTCGTCACTTTACCTGGTACATTTTCTGCTTAGTCTAATTAAGCCCTTTCTCTTTCTAACCATAAAGGGGGGAATAAGAGTAAAAGCAGAGCAACTCGAGAGGACAATAACCCATTAGCTTTTACATTTACATACAGCTGATGTAAGAGATACTCACAGGTAGACTCATGTACCAGAATGATTTGTAAAAATACACCATAGTGTGTGCATATACTTTTTTACAAAACATATGTTTTGGTGAGGAACAATTTTTCAGAAAAAAAATTCATTAAAAGTTTTCATTACTAAAATATCATTGAGTTGTGAAGAAAAGCTGTCGAGACAGGCATTAGAACAGCCAGAACTGACAAAACCAAGAAAGATATTCTGTCCCCACCC
This sequence comes from Dromococcyx pavoninus, assembly GCA_033558185.1. Taxonomy (NCBI): domain Eukaryota; kingdom Metazoa; phylum Chordata; class Aves; order Cuculiformes; family Neomorphidae; genus Dromococcyx; species Dromococcyx pavoninus. The sequence continues at coordinate 1,439,654 of JAUMJL010000137.1, forward strand.
AAAGAATTTAAGTCTTGGTTCATGAAGATGAAATGGGATCCAGTATTCTTTGAAGAGGAGATAATTTAAAGCTCAGTGCTGATGCCAAAGAACTTTTACAGTAATTGCAGACTGATAGCCTACATTTATTTTCCAAGATATTTTACACAGAAAATCATAGCTAGGAAATGGGACAAAACACCTGTAAGAAAACAGCTTACAGGATGATAGGTTACTTCTAACTATAGTTTCTTGCCAAAAGTCCAGCACTGACAAATCTTCTTATATTGAGCTACATAATTTGTTTATTGCTTTCAAAGTAAAACTGATCCAGTAGGAAGCGTCACTTAAAACTAATGTCAGGTGTTAAAACATTAAAAAATTATAATTAAGAGGACGCAGTTTAATCCCTGTAGCTTTGTCATTCATTACCTCTCGTTCCTCTTTGCGACTGCTGAACTGACACCTACTGTAATGCACATAACACCCCTTGACATCCAATGTCTGGCCAACAGCATCTTGAAATCTGGCATACTTGATGATATTGGTACTTGATGTTCAGTAACACATGGCACAAGAATGTAAACCTGCGTTTCTTCCTTTAAATTTGGACAGGAAGCCCAGCAGCACTTTCACCTCTAGAACAGAATTTGCCATACTGACCCTAAGCAGATCTAATCAAGGCACACCCAAACATTTGTATTATGCTACTTTGTAGAAATGATAAGAAAACCAGTAGAAAACAAATTGCATAACAGTGGAAACAATATAATTTATGTCATCTTACACCCTCACGGCCTCCAAAGCATGTGTTCATGAACTGAACAATAATATCTACCATTACCACAGAGACTTTGTTTCCTTGTCACAAACTGGCAAGAATAGTACATGCCTCCCTTCTAAGATGCTATCAAATCTGTTGACAGAGATGTATGAAGGTGTCATCCCTCACTCATCCCACCCCAGTGGCATGGGAAAGAGAACAGGACAGGTATAAGTGAAAAAAGTAACTACAGTAACTAACTTAATATTAAAAAGAATATATAAATATAAATATAAATAAGAGTGCAGAGAGCAGACCAGGCAACACTTACAACACACCCAATAAGCAGTACAGTACACAGTAACTCTGATTACCACTACAGAAGTGTGAATGATGTGTAAAGGGTGCTGGAGACGAGAGGGTGGGGAACAGACCATTTTGGAATCTTCTACTTGGTCCTTCCTCTCATGGTGAAGACATGTCTAATGAAGGCACCCTATCAGCCACTTAGTCCATGCCCTCTCCTTAGGAAAGCGCACTATGAGAACAACCTGGACTAAACCTACTCTTTATTACCCATTAATAGGTAGCCAACATTGCTACAGGTTTAAGAGAGTACAGAAGTATGTGATAAAATAGAAAGCGGGAGCAAAAGTAGCGTCAAAAGTGGCAGAATATTTATAGAATTTTACAATGTAAATATGCACCCTCAAGTTACTTTCCATTGTTATAAATTGTCAAAATCCCTCCAAGAGATACTCTACAACTGCAAATCTTTGTAGTACTGGATGACAGAGCTACAGAGAATTAAGAATGGAAGGAAATCTCTTCATCAGGCAGTCTAGCTATTAAGATGCTGTTCACGCTATGGATGTGTCTGAGAAGTCTGCAGTCTGAAAGCAGAGGTGAAGGTCAAGGAGTAAGCCACAGAAACCTTGGCTACCTGCAGAGTCTGCAATCAAGATGTGTGGAGTTGATACGTTTTCATATTATTCCCAGAAACGATGTCTTTTCTTCCCATAAATGTGGTCACTGCATTGCTGATCATCAGGGCTTTGTAGTACAGTGTTGAGAGGTGATTTATAAAAGTCATGTTTTCAAGTCAGTTCATCAGGGAACTGAAGCAGATAAGATGCTGATAATCACCAGACCTGAAGCAGATCTGACAGGCAAAATACCTGCCTTCCTCAAAAAACTTTTTTGCTCAGAGTTATCTGCTATAAACAACTTTTGCTGATCTGTAGTCAAAATACCTTGGCTAGATTTCACATTCCCTGGCTAAGCCACCTTCCCGTCATGCCTTTTCATCTTTCAGACAGTCTTGGGCTACAAAAGATTCTTCCCTGCCCAGTAATTATCAACAATATTGTCCATTTAAAAGTTAGAGTATTCAGCAGCAAGCTCTTTTCTGCTAGAAGTACTCCCTTATATAGCACCTTGTTTTGGCACACAAGACATCCTCACCCACCATTAGAGTATCAAGTCTCAAAAAAATCACCTGAACACATTTTTAGTTGAGTAGAGCTTTGATCTTGAACACTGCGTAACTCAGTTGACTCGTAAGAGACTTTTGCATTGCAGACAGCCTGCTATTTCCAGCCACAAAATAACACCACTTCTGACAGCGAGGGCAGATTACATGTAGTTTTGAGGGGGGAGCCTCCCCCTGTTGGTGGTCACGTATACAAAGCGGTGCAAACAAACCTATCTCCCAGAAAAGACCGAACAATAGACAAAACTAAATGAACAAATGAACTGTCTTCATGCCTGGAGTCAGAACTGAGATTGGCAGGAGCTCACTGGAGAAATGCAGCAGCTGCCACCCACGTGACAGCAAGAATTCAGTGCTCAGTAGGTGCACAAGCTTCCAGCCCACAAGCATCCACATTAAATCAAACCTTGAGGCACTTGTTTTCTCTCCAGCTACCTTAATTGTAAGAAGGACTCAGCCTTACATGCACTCAAATGAGTAGGCAGCATTCCCATCCAAACTCCAGGAGCAGGTTCCCCTCTTCCTACTCAGAACCTCTTTTTGCTAAAGAATTCTATTGATTTCAGCAAGCCCAGGGCAAACTAAGAATAAACCAACCAGAACAATCATCATGTAGAGAGTCCAGTTCCACACACCCAACGAGCACTTCGGTCACAGCAATAACAGTTGTGTTCTGGACCTTTCACAAAAAGGCAAAATTGGCTTTCATTAATAGTTACTATTTTGCTTGTTAGCTTGTGCTGTTGGTTTGAAATTCGACAAGTGCTTTGGATACTGGTGCAGTTTCTCACTTCACAACCTTCATTTTCAACCCCCCTCTCCACAGAGAAGCTGGGGGGAAGGGCAGGAAGTTCTTTTTATTGTATGTGCTATTGCTCTTCTGCTAGTCTTGTTACCACTAATGGTCTTAAACACTTTACACAGCATTTAATCAGGTACAGTATGTAATCACATAATCACCTGCTAAAGTAAAAATAATGTTTCTAAGTAGACTATTTGCCTTTGCAGCATAGAAGGAAACAGCTTTGAGCAGGTAGGCTGAAGTGCAAATGCAGTTCTTACACTTTGATGATCAGTTTGTTTGAGTGGAAGTTGAATGAAGATATTACTTGAAACTAAACCTTCCCCATGCCCTGGAATGGTGTTACATTTTCTGTTATAGAGCAAGCAGGAAATTTTGGGGACTACTTCCAGAGGAAAAGGTTATAAAACTATGTTTCACAATGCTTCCCTATTTTTTTTGCTCCAACACGCAGCAATGTCCACTGCAGACTGTCAGAATATCTGGTGACTGTGTCCAGCACATTCCCATCTGCATTATTCTTCAAACAAGTCAGTGTCACCTTAAATAAAAGTTCATGCACCTTGTAACATCTGGATTCCCCAAAAAACTACTTCCTACTACAGAATAAAGACAAGTTTAGTTTGAGGTAAAGGGCAAGTTTCCCTTGAATGCTAAAAAATTGGTGGAAGATAAGACAAGCTTAAGCTAGGAATAAATGGGGATTAAAAACTGAGGGAGAAACTCAGTAACATTCCATAGCAGTTCATGCTGGAGTCCCTGGTATTTAATATATTCATAAGTTACCTGAAATGAATGAATGATAAGGTAACAAAATTTGCTTAGAGAAGGAAACAGCTGAGGCTTCTTCAATACAGACAAGAACATAGTTGAGCAAGCATAAGGGGACTGAGTGTAGGCTGTGAACTCACCACACATTGTAGCACAAGACCCATAGGGTGTGCAATGAAAGCATGTGGCAGCAGTTTTAAAATAAAGAGCATTGCTGTAAATCCAACTTTTCCCATACAATTCAGGGTTAAAATGATGGAATACATTCCAAAAAGACAGGTTGGATGTTAATAAGTAAAAAGATTAAAAAGCTCTTAGACAAACGCAAGAGAGCTCCCTCAAGAGCTATTAAGCAAAATGGTCCGAATATAATATTGTGGTTAAGAAGTTCTTATACTGCAGCTGAGAATATGAAATATCAATGTGTTTGCTTAGCTTTTACACTTTTTCTTCAAGCATTTCCCCTGGCCTGTTGTCTTTGGTGGTTTCTCCAGGGGCAGCTGGGCTCTTGGTCAGATCTCTTGCACACATCCTTTGGCTCTTGGAGCTCTCTGCCCTTTGCATGCAGTTAGGACCGTTTCACCCAGGAATACAGACACTGAACACTGCAGTTTTCCATTTCCCCTTGCAGTCACTCTACTCAAAAAGTGAGCCTAAAGCTACTCATCTTCTGTTGTGCATGGAAGGAAAATAAGAGAAGAGAGAAGGAAGGAAAAGTCTAATGATAGTCAAGGGTTTCCAAAAGGTATGGAATAAGCAACAAGTATCAAATAAATGCAAAAATAAAGACCCAAAACTCCCCCAAAAATCCCACACACAACCAACTCCACCCACAAAACATTTATCTATTTTGTATAATGAAAAATACTACTAGATAAAGAATTTTAAAAGAAACTTGAATACAATTTAAACTTTCTGGGCAATGTTCACACCATTACTTGACTAAGAGTGCCATTCAGAAGTAACAAATAGGCTTGTGTTGTACATGGCCTTGTAAATAAAGTATGAGGGAGATGAACTTTTCCAGGAAAGCTGGGAAATTACTGGAAACCACCTTAGACCTAAGATAGCTTCTCCCAAATAGCAGAGTAAATTAACTTACATAAAATATCCATGTTGCTATTGTTAGCCTACTTCCAAACTCATGCTTCCTCATTTAAAGTCAGCTTGCGTATCTAAACCACAGTGCAATTTCTACACAGAGCATCTTTCCTCTCTATATAACACCATTAAGACCCTACAGGATGTGTTTTACCAACCTGCTAATCCAAACCTCCCACAGCATACAGCCATCAGCCTCACATATCTTACCACACCTTGAGGCATATGTTAATTGACCAATAAAACTCACCTGTAGCATATTAATGCTATAATAAAACTCTCTACATATTCAGTAAACTTCATATTATCAGTTTTCCATCAATTATTTATTAAGAACATAATAAATAATCTGCTGAGCAGTAACAGGAGGACAAAACAGTACAAAATACATTTTTTCACCTCCTCCCTGCGTTTCCAGTCTTTGTTGCACACTGCATATTTAAAAGTGCTTGAAGTAAGGTAAGATTGAACTCCTCAGCTCTAAATCTTCATTCTCTATTCACCAAGAGATTGCTTTGTTGAAATTAACAAAAGAACAGGATTTCTTATATGTATTTGCTTGCATCAGGTTCTCTTAATCCTAATATTAGGAATTCCCTTCTGTATAGAATCGCTGGTTTCATCCTTTGTGAGTACTCGTTAGCTGACTCAGTATTAGCATTAGCTAACAGAAATATTTCCACTACAAAGACACTGTAAGCCTCTTCAGGACTCAAATGGATTTTAAATTTCGGTAGAGAATATTTACAGTATCTCCAAATAAAATTAGCACGTAACTAAAATAATGGAGTTCCACCACCACAGAAATCAAAATAGGAGTTCACGTGGATCTGACTGATCTTGTAATCCTGAACCTACCTTCTCCCATTTTCTTAGATTGCAGACTTGGAACTTCTAAATCATATACAAAATGAATGACTAACACAACTCTCAGCAGTAATGCTGAAATGCTCAAACATTTAATACAAGCCTGTAATTTAAGCGATGACTTTCAGACATAATGTTCTCAACTGGTTTAGGCTGCTACTTCGCCCCCTAAACCCAACAACTACAATGATTTACACTTCAACTTCCAAAAATCCAATAGTAAAGAGTTCATAAAAACACAAGGTGATATTTATAGCATTTAATATCCACTCACTTCGTTTGCAAGAAGAGAAAGATGTCCGATCCTCCTTTAGATTTGGTCACAGTGAAGATATTGGGTGGGAAGACTGGTAAAGTAAGGGCATAAGAAGTTACGGTTATAAAGCAGAATAGTTTCTTCTAGAACTGTGGGAGCACTGCACAGCCTGTGTGGACACCTACCGTACACACAGCTAAGGAACAACTCCTACCTGAAAGCTAAGCAATAAGCAGATGATTATCGAAAGAAATCCAAACGTATCTACTAAACGCAGAGTCATCTCCTGTCTAATAAGACTTTTCTTTCAGTGTCTTCGTGATGATGTGTAATTTTTAAAAATAATTACTCCTCTTTTCAAAGTGTTTTTTTCCCTTATGGAACACAATAAGGAGTTTTATTGCTGTTCATACTTTTTGAGTATTTTTCTATTTCTATACCTTTATTACAGTCTCTCAATAGCCCCTCTCAGTAGCAGCCTCAATTCTGTCTTCATCATGTAAATTGTGCAATTGTACTGTTGAATATCAGCATGAGGGAGATGACTTTTATTTACATGCATTGATACATATACACTTCTTTTTTCTGATGTAATTCCACCAATTTACCTTTCCAATCATCCCTGAATCTGGTTCAACTTACTAAAATACCTTTCAGAACTACCACTTTACATAGATGATTCTGGGACTGGGACCCCTGCTAGGCATGAAAGAATACTTTTTTCAAAAAATGTATTTATGCAAGCACAAGATATAGAACATCATTTTATTTGTGTCTCTCAGGTGGTAAATTCAGTCACAAATTTCCATGCAAGTGAGGAAATATCCCAAGAAAGCAGCACTGTTGATATGTTTTAAGCCAGGTGCTGCCAGTTTTCAAGGGCTGGTCTACTTAGGTTGAAAATACTCCGCTTATTTGTATTTCTAATAAATAATATAGTATAATCCAGATACAGCAACAGTCAGGTAGAAAACAGATAAAGGCTGGGAACATAACTTTTCAACAATTGCTTATTCTTTTCTCAAAGGGGAAGTTAAAATTCATATTCCTACAGATTGCAGACTTAGATGATTAAAACATCGGTTTTACAAAAAGCTATAATATACTCCATTTTTTCCTCAGTGTTCTGATCCATCGCTGCCTTTACATGACAAATGTTTACAAAGTCAAGAAGAATTAAAATCAAAACCTATATAAGTTAAATGAAAGGGGAAGAGTCAGCAAATTCATGAGTGCTGGTTTAAAGATCATTCAGTTGCCTCTCATTACAGCAATAGCTCTTGTGTTTATAGCAAACAGAGGATACATGGAAAAGTAAAGAGCTAGAGACAAGCAAACTGGTGACAACAGACGAGGAGAAGGCTGAGGGACTCAACAATTATTCACCAGTAATCTCTCTTCCTACCTAGACCTCTTGAGTGGATGTTCTGCATAGCAGGGAGTAAGGGAGCAACGTCCTTCCCACTCTGAGAGATGAGGTTTGTGACTGAGGAACCTAAACATAGATAAGTTTGTGGGACTTAAAAAACAAATCTACAATTCTCGCAAAAAAAGAGGCTATAAACCATATTCTCTGTCTAAATATGAATCAGTTTGAAGTTATATATGTAAATTATCCATCCAGATGTCTCCAGGAACTAGAGACATTCTAGAAGGAAATGTTTCCTCATGAAGAATTAAGAAGGAATAAGATGATCTGTACAACCTCACAGTTATTTTAATTCAGTGTCAGTGCAAATGCTCAAATACGCATGCAAAACCTTTCACAATGAGAATACTCAGTGGTTGTTGAAATGTCTGAAACAAACATTAAATATATGAACAATATTTCAATGTAACTATGAAAAAGTGGCAAAGCATTCAAAGAACGCCTCGAGAACATGGAAACCAAATGTTCTACTTCCATCAAAACAAGACAATAACTCATTTCAAAAGAGTAATTTCAAGAAGACACAACAAATGCTCAAAAAACAATATTATGGATTTTGCACAACGTGAGGTATTTGATGCAAGATCTAAAAGTTATAATTTCCTCAGTAAAGGATAAAATTACCATTCTTATTCAGAGTAATAATGAAGATCTTCAATATTACATGTCAAAATAAACTCATTTTGCACATTCAACCTTATTTTATTCCCTTGCTTGTTTGGCTTTTTTCCCATAATATTGCAAATGCACCTATGAAACTTGTCAGTTTTGTGTAGCACGTACAAAAGTAAAGGCTTCAGAACAAATACTGTCCCACTGTGAGTGAGTTAAGGCATCGTGTGCTGGGACTGGTTGGAATGGAGTTAAATCTCTTTCACAGCTGTTCCTGTGGCCCTGTATTTTGGATTTCTCATTAGAAGTGTTAATAACACACCAGTGTTTTGGCTGTTGTGGAGAACTCTGTTCCTCCCACTGTTCCCTGCGGGTGGGCAAGCGGTGGGAGGGGACGCAGCCAGGACAGCTGACCCCAACTGACCAAAGGGATAATCCATGCCATAAAACACCAGTTAAAACTGGGGAGCAGTCCTTCCAATATAGCTATTGCTCAGAGCCTGGCTGAGCATTGCTCTGCTTGTGGGAGGTGTATTGGTGTCAAAGGGAAAACTAATGTGTCAAGGGAGAGTAAATATTAACGCCGTTAAGAACCTGAAGAGATGGCAAAGGGACATTCACGTTAGTATTTCAGCAAAACTTAATATAATACTGAAATAATTACTAACAGTTAATAAAAACCGTAATATTAATTATATTTTTAATAACATGTAAATAATATTATCTAGCAGGTTATGTTGGAGAGGTTTTTCTGAGACATAATCCTACAAAACAGATTATGGCTACCAATTTAATTCTGAAAGTCACTTCAGGTGTCACTGTTTTGTGACAGTTCAGTCTTTCCTTAAAAAAAGTGTGAAATAAGTTGTAGAAAACTTACCCATTACATTGTATTTAGCAAATCATAACTCAAATAGTATTAACACCAGGATCAAAGTAAGGAAATTGAGGAAACAGATGTTTAAAATCAGCAACTATGAAACAATAATTTGGTCCCAATGCTGCTATGAGAAAGATGGAGTACGGAAGTAAAAAGTCTCTGTTGTATCTGTCTTTGCAATTTCCCAGTCAAGTTTCTGAACCAAGTTATGAATTAATAACTGAATGATTACTTCCACATAAAAAAAGTAGAGGAAGCTGGAAAAGTGCTAAAACTTTCCTACATTCTGCCTGAGTAATATTCTCTTTCTTCAAACACTTCAAGAGCATTTCAATGGTAATGAACATGTGCACACGTACAGGATTGAATATAAAAAACAGCCATGACCAATGCTAAAATTCCTAGAAAAACTGAACAGCAAGATCAATTCAAATTAATCACCAAACCCACTGTATAGAAGACTTTTGAAATATTGATGATTTCTTTTTGTTTTCTTTTTCATATACCAAAAATAGAGCTCTTGTCCCTTGACAACTGACCAAACTTATATGCTGAGTTGCTATAATTTGCAGCTAAAGGGCAGTGCCTCTAGCAACAATCCTTCAAACAGCAGCAGACTATCTGAACGCTACCTGAATAACCTGAGTACCCTGGTGGGCAAGATGGAGTCCACATTTTGCAAAGCTCTGTATACATACATACATAAATAAATATTTAGTGCATATATAAAATATGAATTAACATTGGGAACAGTGGCTATGAATCCTGTCATGTAACTGTAGCTACCTACAACTTAGGTATCTGTTCTGAATTAGTCATGATATTGGTAACCGTGGAGAGAGAAAAGCACCTTCTGAAAATGCCTGTCTAAGGTAAAATGGATGCTCTACAGGAGGTAGGTGAATCTCATGTTGTATCATGAGGAAGCGCAGATGATTAATTCAAATGTGAGATGGGTTAAGGATACCCCACTGAAATAAAAGCCAAAGCTGCTGCCCCAAACAGCCTTCCAAGATTAACATGTACCTTTCAATTATACTCCGAGATTCACATGTACTTTTGGATTACACCCCAGTTTAACTGTCAGCAATTTTATTATTATAAAATGACAAATCAGTTACTTTAGTGTTTGCTGCCAAGTCTACTTCATATCAAGTAACAAATTTTAGTACATGTATTTTTAGTACTGGTAACTCTTCTGCAGTCCTGGTAGTGGCACCATTAGCAGAATATTTCTATGCAGGGCATGGTCTCAGGAGGAGCTGAGAATGACAAATGAAATACCATTCTTTATGAAGCCAAAGGTTGTGTTCGTATTTGTAGCAAGTATGAAACAGATTAAAACCTAGTACAGTTCAAAATGAGACCTGCACTGATAATCAGCTCTTCATTTTTCTGGAGAGGAAAAACAAACAGGAAGAAAACATCTCAGCTATTAAAAAAAACCAAATAAGACTGTGAAAAAAAAATAAAAACTGAGTCTAGGTGAGGTGATTATGGTACAGTCATAATTCTGACTCCCATATCACCTGAACCCTGAGGATGCCAGTTCTGTTCCACGGAGAACAAGAGTGCTCTGACTTACAAAACAAGCACAGCCCTCAAAATGCAGCAAACTATTCATCCATGTCAACAGAACAAATAAAAATGACCAGTTCCAAAGGCACCATTTGCCTGAATCAAATCACAAGTGCAACAAATCACATACAATTACAGAGAAAATAATCATGTATTCAGCTATCTCCACAGAAGCTCAAAGTGCCAGGTGACTGCTATGTTGCAGAATTTTTTTGGTGGCTCCATTAAATTATATTTAAATTTACAGGTCACAGTCTATTGCTTGATATTTTTTCCCAGCTTGAAGATGTTATGTCAAGTAAAAAGTGCTATGAATTATATTCTGCTCCAGTCTCAAAAAACCTTATTAAATAATATTCCCATTGACTTCCCTAGACAGTAGAACAATCTACCGAACATATTCATGGTCCTGTGTAAGAAGATAGGACTTGTGTCCATGATTGGGCTGTCCAGCCTTGCCATCAAGATTTGGAACCAAATTCCAGATTTCCTCTATTAAGGTCTAAGGGAGGAAACAGAGCACAGTAACAGTACGACAGAGTCCATGAGGCACATTTCCCTGTGCTGACTCACTACTTCTGAAAAGAAACGCAACGCACACACTGTGGGACATGAGAGAAAGAACCCAGAATCCTAAGAATCAGCTGTGCTCCAGTCTTGTTTTTATTTCCTTCCTATGAGCAAATGAAAAGAGTGGGATTTCTGCAATGCATTCACGTACTGGTTAAAGCGCTAGCACAACCGGCTATAATTCAGCACACAGACAACTATTCCAGAGTTGTGTCAACAAAACAGCTCCTGTCCAGCAGCAAGAGCTTCTGTTGTCAGCTCAGTGAGCTGTCAGAAAGAAATGGAGGCTGTAAGACACCTCTGTTATTAGAGATCATGCAAGTGGCACAGAAAATGACACCCAATTCACACTGCTCCTCAGCGCTGATTTGCCCCTCCACGCTGCTCTTGTAAACACATACAGTTGGCTTGGTAGCAGGTGCACACCCAGCTAGGAAGCAGAGGGACTACTCTTCCCAATTCTATCCAGAGTGGGAAAGTGGGATGTAGAGCAGAGGCAAAGGGGAAGAACAGCAGCCTGGTGAAGTTGTGTCCCTCGTCTCTCTCTCCCAGTCACCGAGTTGGCCTGTTTAACAGTTTGACACAACTGGGAATGCTTTGGTATTAGAAGGAACAAACTGACATAAGACACAGCACAGGGAAAAAAAATCTAATATAAAGGGAAATAAAATAAGTAACCAAATATGCTTCGGGCAAATCAAATTAACATACATATATGAAGAAGGAAAAATCATGAAGAGCAGTGTTTGCAGTTATTATTGGAACCTTTCATCTTATTATACATATTGTTACACCTTTTTAAGTTCGAAAACACGCTTATAAGGAAAAAAATGTAAAAAATGTAATCATTACTCATAATAAATGATTTTAGATGCCTGAATTCCTATAGCATCAATACAAATATGGTATCAGAAATTATTTAGCAAGAATTTGCTAAGATAAGGTGAAGACTCACTACAGAAATAATCATAAAACACTAAAAAGGGCATGATGTATTCACCAAAAATGAATGAGAGATCTGTATTTGTGGGAAGAAACAGAAGAATTAGAAACCAGAAACGAATATTGGAGAAATACATTGTGGAAGAAGAATAAACGGAAAGACAATTTAATCTTTTCCAAGTAGTATGTAATTCTTTCTCTGAAAGAACAATATTAGAACAATGCCACTTAGCTAGTGACCATTACTTTCACGCAGCTTGGTTTTAACTAATATTAATTTGATGATGATGCCCATTATACTCAAAACCCAACAAACCCCTAAAATCCATTCTTCAGTCTCAGTGGCAACGGTGACTTTCTAGACAAAGCTACTTTGTTAGAGCTTATATATAAGCATTAAGAGTAAATAGATAATTAACAGATGTTTCTGTCACCCAGAAACAGTGTTTAATCTTTTGTACTTGACCTCCACATACAAAATGAAAGGCTACTAAAACAATAAACCTCAATGGTTTCAAATGAAGCAGGAACTTATTAATTAAATTATTGCACTTATTAATAATTATTTGTTATTAGTAACAGGCGTAATGAACTGGCAACAGATGGTGTGATGCGGTGAAAAAGAGATTAATTTCATACATTCACTTTTGGCAGTCCTTCTGCCCAACCAGACCATCTGTGACACATTAGGAACGTTAGAAGCTTTATCAGACATTTTGCAAAGAAGATACAAATCATTCGACTGTTTGCTTTTCCAGTCCAAAATCCATTCATTCTTCACCATCACAGATTTTTATATGAAGTAGTTTTTACCATATAATTTTGACCCACACTCCACCACTGTTTCCATAGTGTAGTGGAGAGATTCTGCAGGAATTTATCTCAAGGAGTTGAGTTTGAGGACAGCAGAGCTCATGTTCCACTACGTGCTCGGGCTAAAGTTCTCACTCACAGCACATTCTTCACAGATAACAACAGGAGTTTGAGATTGCACTTTGTGTATGAACTTTACTTAGCAATTAATTTCCAAGTGAAAATGCCTAATCCTTTTACAGAAAACTGATAGGGAGGTTAATGCCATCCTCCCCAATGGCTCTTACGATTTTGTTTCCTGAGAAGATTTAACATTTGTTTTTGTTTTCCTTCTGCCTTGGAATTCTTGGGATCATATTTGTATGATGAATTTTGTAAAAGCAACCACTTCACCCAGCCAAGGTTCCTCCACAAAACTTGAACTTTGTTATAAATATGTGCATATACACACACACAGAAAATTTTGCATATTTTTACTTAAGGTATTTTTACGTTATTGTCACTGTAATTATGTAAGATGGCTACATGGTTGCCCTTTAATGACTAAAAACCACAATACTTGTCACGGAATAGGTAACAAGCGTGTCAGGAACGGGCCCAGAGCATCCAGGACTCCACAGTTCCCGCAAACAGCCAAAATACGGGCAAATAACTGAAATCCCAGCCATGCACATATTTAACAAAAAACCATGAAGGCAATTTGCCTTCCCAGAGTCAAGAAGAAATAAGTAAAAGTCCTTATAACTTCTTGTCTGCTAGTTCCAGCCCAAATATTTCAGCTAGTGTAAACCATCAATAATCCAGTAACACAAAAATAGTCAGTTCAGAAACAGCTGGAGGTTCTTCCATTTTTCCAGTAAGTTTCATTTCTAAAGTCCCGATTTCTAACTGGCTGAAAGATTGATGTGCAAGCAACAAGCACTTACATTAATGCTCACAACGAAACAAATGAAGTAATAAATATTCAGGAACAAAAAGTTTCTACTGTCAAAATCTGACAGGAGATCACAGACTAAGGTGTGACGTTTGGGAGACCACCTTCTTATTTTCCCAGCCTAGTTGGTTCTCTCATACCAATACGACCAGACCATGCTGACTTGGTCACTGCCCTTTAACGCTCCTGGTACACTGGAAATAAGTGGATGATTTCTCACAGTGCTCTCCTATTTCCTGTGATAACATCGCTATTCCTTTGTTTATAACCCCGAATGTCTGTTACCTAAGTAATTCTAGAGTTGCAGGGAAATCCTACCTGTCTGTAAGATTTTTTATTTCTAAATGTGTTTAGTTACTACAAAAGGCATCAAGCTGGCCATTAAGCCATTGTGCCATTGGCCACTGTGTCAAACTAGCCACAAAATAATCTTTTGGTGCTTTATCAATTTATTCCCTATTTCACAACTTATTTTCATTATCATATCAAGTTTCTGTTCCCTAATGATCCTACAGCCATCAAAGAAACTTGAGTCTAACCCAAACCAGTAAATGTGTTTGACGCTGCTGTCCTACTCCATTACACTGACATTCCTGTTTTAGGCAAGAGATACTTGTTAGGATAATATGTGACCTGACCAGACTTTTCCTCTCTGCAAAGAGAAGTTCCATTTTGCCCATATAGATGATGTGAACCTCTGTAGGGTTTTTTCATGTTCCATCGTAAGCCATCTAAGTATTTTGGTTCCCATATTACAACTATTAATCTTTCACAGATTCAGAATGAATTAATATTTCAGAAACATTTGATCTCAAAAATCAGCAACCAGTAATGGAGGAAATCAGTGTAATATTAGAGATACCAGCTAGTGCTGCAAGACATTATACTTAAGGCAAGGCTGATAATTTTGGAGCACTGTTCTACTTTGAAAAGTGCCTTTAATATCTTATTTTAATGGAGACAAAAGGGCCAGAGAAAGCTCACCATCTCCTGGGGACCTTTCCTAATCTGCCTCCATGCAAGCTTAATACTTGCCTCATTGCTTAACGTGACACAAAATGTTAGGTGAGCTCTAGAAAGAACAGTGAGTTTCAGTCAAAGTTTCTATAAAGCGTTGTCCTTGGTCAACAGGGAATTTAGTCACTGCACACTATGCAGGATATGCAGCCTGGGATTTGTTTTTTGAGAGGTTAGGTAGGTTTTCTACAGAGAAAACTTATTCAGTAAACTCGAGCAACCCCTTGCTGAACTTGTCATGTTTTCCTCTTATTCCTAGCAGGAAGTCCATTGCCATACATTCTGCACACACTCTTACTCTCACTTCAAATTCTACACTTCCTTTCAATTATTCATCACTCTCACTTCTACCCTAATTTTTAAAGCACAGACCTGGATATTCACTTATCTTAAATCTAAAGAAATAAAAGTTCTGAAGACACATTTTATCACTATAATTCTTTTATCTTTAATTTAGTTTCTAAAAAACCTTAGAGCAATGATTGTTAATTCAAGGGAAATAAAAATAATTTCAAAAGAACGATGTACCCCCAGAGATTTATTGAATTTTGAGAGTAGTGCTCATTATTTGCCCTGTTGTACAACACTGTTGCACAGTGATGTGACTGTGCTGTGGGACAGAAAATCAGGAATTCTGACTCCAGTACTGCCTGCCTGCACAGGCCTGAATAAGCTGCATAACCTCTTTGAAACATGAAAGCCAAACTGCATATTATCTACACCTGAAAAGAAACATTGGCTTAGAAGGATCTCTGCTGTTTATCTAAGCATTTAAGAGAGGCAACACTCAGATTTTATTCTCCTTCTCATATGTGCTGTTCTCCCTCATCAAACACTTCACAAAATTGGAACTCTCTGTCTTCTACTATAAATGTCTCCTACTGGGAAGCTTCTTTTTCTAAGTGTGTTCAAAATAGATCATTAGCAAGTTTGCCAAAGGAAAACCTGTGTTCAGCTTCAAGATTTTACTCCCCAAGAAAATACAATTTAATCACTCATTCTCAACCACCATAAGAGACTATATTTTTCCTTTTTTTTTAGTTTTTCTTGTTCTTTTTTTTTCCTCAGAAAGGCTAGCACAGGCAAGATCACAGAACAAACCTGTTCATACCCTGAACTTAGACTAGAGACAACCTCCACTGCCTTCTAGTATAAAGAAATAGTAATTTTTTTAAAGGTTGGTAGGATAGAGCATCCCTTTTATGAAGAAGACCTGAGCCACGGACTCAAGAACATTTTAATACTCATCTTACTTAATGCTGTACCCGTCAGAGCCATGATTTTTGTAATAATCCTCAACCCAAACATGTGGAATTAGGCTTTTTATGTAAAGGTCATAATTCTCTCTTTGTTTATTAATAGACATGCTTAGTGATGACAAGAGAGAGCCATTAACCCAGTTGTTTGAATTACTTCAATTAAACTATTAATTGAAACAATACACAGTAGGTAGGATATAATAATTTTTTCTAATATTTTTCCCTCTCTTCATATGCCTTTAAACTATAAATGTGAAGTATCTGCAGCTACCTGAAATAACTAATGAAATGCTAATTATCAGAAATATTTAAGGAACTGTAATGGTGCGTAATGTGGCATTTTTCCTTTTTAAACTGAAACTGGTTTTACATGACAAAAAAGTTTGCCAAGTACAATTGTTCTAAGATACTCCTTTTTCAAACCACAAGAAAATCAACAACCCAGAATATATGCATCCAAAAAGTTGTTCTTGTGCAGGGTCTTCTTTTTCTCCCTACTGAGTGAGCCCTTTCTGCTCATTTCATTTAGTTTTAATCTACAGTGCAAGACCTGTGGGGCAAGGACTAGGTAGCTTTTGGCTCCTTGCAGACTTTTAAAATAGAAGTATTAAATTTTAATAACAGTTTAAACATTTAAAATTGGCAATTCATAAAGCTTCAAATCCACTGACGATGAAATTTTTATTTTAACATAACAGGACAGAAAACAATGTGAGAAAATACAATCTGTTTGCAATACCTGCTTGTTTGTGTACTTCACAAATCCATGTAGCTTAACTGCAGTTTACATAAGGTTTTCTGCTGCCATCTCTATAGAAATGTGTTTTTGAGCTAATTAGATGTGTGGTGTTAGTTTAATGATACTGAATATATTCTAAGTGTTTTGAAATATGTCTTACTTTTACAAGGCCACCCTCAGAACTGAAAATATCTCCACAAAGAAGAAATGCAGTACTTTCCTCATCTATTTTGGGAAAATAATTGTAATTCAGAGCTAGAATGTGCCATTCCTTCTATTGGAACACCAGTTTCACAGAGTTAACTCTTAGACTACACCACAACATACCTGAACGGGCCATAATAACACAAATTAGTTAGTTTAGAACACCAGCAAAATGGTAAAAGAGAAATCTTTGCAAATAAATACAAACTGGAGAGCACGCTCCATTAACATTTCTTAGTTGTTTGATAGAAATGACCAGGGGCACAATATTGTAGAATTATAACCCTTTACATCTTTAGGATCCTTTCCCCCTCTTTCCTATTTAGCACAAATTGACTTATCCCCTTGGTACATAAAAGGATTATTGTTTGTAGAAAAAACTGCTTATATATTTTACACTACTGTTTGTTTGGTTTTTTTAAAAAAAGGGAGAGTCGTATCTCAAATCAATCATAAATCAACCCACGACAGGCAAAAAAAAATATCTTTCATTTCTGGCTTTAGTGATAGGAAGTGTAAAGGCTAGGGCTACTTTGGTGAAGTTAGGGTGAAAGTTATCTTAATCTTCTTTTAAGCACAAAAAAAAATGAAGTCGCTATCAGTTTTTGAGTCGTATTCAGACATTTATTTGATTCCCACATCTTAGGCAGTCTTTTCTTGTGATGGATGGATTCAGGCTCTAAACTTTCCATTATTCCAAGACAGCCTTCGGTGTGGTGCAGAAGGCTGCACTTACAGCATCTATTACCAGAACATGTCTTAAACAAAGTACATCCATCAAGAAAAAAGTGACACATCCACACCAGAGGATTCCCAGGTTCAGCACGCAAGAGAGTCATCAGTATTCTAACAGTATTTGTTAGGTTCCTTGAAATATTTCTCCCTCCTTAAATATCTGTTTTTCATAGAACAGGTGAACTTTATATTTCACAGGATATCCTTACACCACTTTGTAATCATGTCTTCAGATATTACAATTATCTACAAGTGGCAGTGAATTTAGATGATAACTGTACAGCTATCCTAGCAGCAATGAGACAGCAATACGGAGACTAAAGACTATGGACTAAGTTTTATGTTTTATCTTTGCCAACTGTGGTCTACAAAGACACTGATTGGTAAAGTATTTACCTGCTCAGTTAATCCTTTTTCTGTTGGGAATTGTGTAGGAGTTGCATGATCTGGCAGTTACATAATCTAGTGGCTACAGTTACAAATAAATAAGATGTTAAACCCAGTGTGAATATGAAAAATATTTTCATTACCAAATACCATGATCATCAGAATTGATTTTTAGAAGAGAAATCAGCAGTGGTTTGAAAGCCCCAAACTAAATCAAGAGAATACTTAAAAGTAAGCTAACCTTAATGGTTTCTTTTATTTCACGAGTCACCTGCTTCCCTGTGATTCTGATCATTTTGATTGCTTGCTTATTTTTATACCTGTAACAACATTCTTCATTTCCATCTATTTTTGTCTGTCAAATGTCAGACCCCAAATTAGTGTCTTTCTTCAGTCATCTCCATCGCAGTAGCTCACCTCCTAGATAGGCAGCAGAGGAGGGGAAACAACATACTGTGTGACAACCTGGCATCTAGCACTGCTCTCATCAAAAGAAGCTTTTCAAGCTTGCTGTCTTTCCAGGTCACTGCTAAAACAAGACATTAAAATGCATAGTGAAGTATTATATGAATATTAAAGGGATACAACGTTTACCTAGTTAATACCATTATTTAGTAAACTGGTGACTTTGGTGGACAATTTGATTTCAGGGTTCACAGATTGCTTGGACCAATGTGAATGATCCCACAAGGCTAAGAAAATCAAATGTGGTTGGAGCTGGGCTGTGAAAATTAATGTCCAAGCATTCAGATGCACCATTCGCGCCTGGGAGGACACAAAGAACAACTTCAGATAAGGCTTATCAACACAGTAGTTCCCAAGAGAATTTTTCCTTTCACTACATAAGTCATCTTCACAAATAGAGAAAATGGGATATACAAAGACAAGCCAGAAAAAAAGCCAGTAACGGGGACTTTAGTTAAAATCTGACTCTCCTATAGAAAGTGATGCTATACCTAAGCCCGAAGGGAAAAAATAAGTTTCTGACTTTTCAGATCACAGTCCTTGGAGTTACAATCAAGTCTCTCCCACGTTTTTGCCCATCTGCCTAATCGGCTGTAAGTCTAGACAGCACTGGAATGGAGTCACTGTCATTATCACCTTGCTGTAATTGGCATGGCAGGACGGAGCAGCATGTACAGCCCTCTCCTGGTGTGAAGCAGAGTGAAGAGAAACCACAGCAAGTGAGCCAGATGTCACAAAGACCCTGAGAAGTGTGCTGGGATCCAGAGGATGAGTGAACAGGCCGTCTGCTTTTACCACAGAGCAGCTCTGCTTCTTCTCAGCCTCCATTTTCTTTGTTTCCTCCAATGCACATAACTTTGTTGTCGTTGATGGGTTTGTACCTTTGACCAAAAGGAGCGTATTTCAGTAACTATAAGTATGAAATGTTCCATTTTTGATGTGCCTTCCCCTTTTCATATGCCAGACATTGATGTTACCATGAGGCTGTCAGGGAACAAGATTGTTTAAATGGCAATACAGGAGCATGAAAGAAAGAAAAGGACTTCATAAAAATGAATGACCATTTTATTTTGACAGTTCCTTAATCTCTTTGGAAAACTTTCTTTGTTTTTTGTCTCTAGGAAGGCCAGATCCCACTACAGCTGTGAGTGGAAGCTATTTGAACTTGGTCCTTAGACCAAAGAAACTGGTCTAAGAGCAAGAAGGAGAATGATTTAACTTTGTGGTATGTGGTACAATGTGACCCTGATCTACGCTACAACTTTTAAGGTAGAATGTCCATAGTTGAATCAAACCATTTAGTAACTTGGATAAATCTTGGGGCTGCAGTATGCCTTGAGCTGTCCAGGTCAATCCAGAACTCTGCCACTGTACTGGTTTTTATCCTCTTCCCACAACTTGATGCATTTCAGATGTTGTCCGGCAGCCCAGCCAGCACTGGGAGGTGAAACACCACTACAGTAATACTGAACTGACCATAACAAAGGAACAACAAAAAACCCAAACAAGAAGATCATTTGCACTGTAATTTCCTTGTTAAGTTTTATATTGAACAGTGCTTTTGGTTTCACTCTTCTCAGACTTCAGTTCTAGTGTGAAGCATCCAGAGGTTGTTTCAGATCTCAGCAGAAGCTTAAGATCCATAAAGCATTTAACTAATTCCAGAGTCCTCAGTTCAGAATGTACAATGTTACCACAGGTGTTTCTCCAGAATCAAAGGTGAAAGAGAATTAAATAGGTTCCAGATGGAGTGGACTTCAGCTAAAGAGGAAAAGTCAGACGCTTAACCATATGATAGACCTAGAGGCAACTTCAAAGCTGCCAGGAGCTGCCTTCAGAGTCTGCCAAGGAGACAGATGCTTATGCCAACAGTGCATAGATTGGCATCATTTATATCACATCAGGTCTCATGCTGTCACGATGCCACAGCGCAAGGTACTAAATCAGACAGCTAATATTTAGAAAAGAGCAATTACACCGCATATATTTAGATGATACAACCAGTAACAGTTTTTGCATGTTTACCCTTTTGAATCTTGACTTTTAAGGCACAAATCACACCTTATCTTACTGCATGCATTTAACTCAATGAAAACTTCACAAGTGCATCTAAGCATAAAGACAAACAAAACCTTTAAAGTTTGTACCAGCGCAAGACCTTGCCATAAGTAGTGATCAAATACTTGACATTAATGTGGAAACTAGATCTTCTGCTTATAAAGGAATTCTCCACAAGATCCAGGGAATGGTTTGGGCCCGTTTCCTCTTTATTTTCCCTTTACAAAACTTGAATACCAAGTGCAAAGGTGCAAAGATAAACACAAACTACATATATAAAACCCGTTTTTCTTTTAGTAGTTCCTAACTTCATGCTCTATCACTTGGAACATCTTTCTGTCTGAAAATAAATTATGCTCTGTATGGAGCATCAAGCCTAACCTTAGGCATCCAGCAGCATAGAACTGTACAGATGTATTACAGCAAATATCCATATTACACGCTGTGTCATGGCATTTGAACAAGTGCAAACTCTTGCATGCAATTTTGGACACAAACTGGTTCAACATGCCTTGTTTAGAGATCGCTGTGCAGAGACTTCAGGTTTGATTGCACCGTCTGTTCCAGGCACAGGGAGTTCTCTGAATATACCTAATAATCATCTAAAGCCAACATTAATACGGAAGTTCAGAACAAAGTAGGGTGCAAATGGATAGAAAACAGCCATGGCACACAGTAAACCAGTGACATCAGAAAAGAGCAGTACAGCTCTGAAACACATCCATAGCAGGAAGGATTACCTTTGTTCTCTGTGGAGATCCCACCATAAAGTCTGTTAAAATCTACCTCTCCTTGATTGAGAGCCTGAATAAACATTGGCAATTATTTAACAGCTGTTTAGGCAGCATGTTTACACATCCTGGGGACTGTGCCATCCAAAGAGTGTGATTTCATTAAGGAGCTTTGCCCTAAAGAAGCTGAGGGATTAAGACTTCTGAGAACCCTAGAGGATCCATGATAATTTTCCTACCGCACTACCTGGGCTTCACAAGGGGTCGATCTGGAAGCAACACTGCAGATGGTTTACTGCTACAGAAGTCCTCAGCGGGATGGTAAAACGGGATGGGCGTGGGGGGAAAAACAACCAACCTAAAATGCATCACCACTCTATCAGACACTGCAAACACCACCACCACAGTTTTGTTTATTTGAGAGCTTTCTGATGCAATTCTTTAGCTTTCTATCCCTAACCACCATCACTCATTCAAATCCCACATTCTCTATGCTTCAGAAAAATAAGCATCACACCAACGTGTTCCTGCTGTCAGTACCCTCCTCACGTGTCACAGAAAAGTACAGGTTTGCATCAGCTGTTAAGTTCTCCATCTCTCCCAAAGGAAATTGCTGAATCTGTTAGCTTCCCAAAAAGCTATACCTAAGCATCTCCATCCCACTTACTTCATGGCCAAACATTCTCCTCTCAAATCCCTGTACGCTCTTGAGAGTCTTCCGATACCATTCAAAATATGCATTTCATTTGTGTATCAGCAAAAGCTCTCATGGTGAACTGTGACTAGAGAGCTGCACGATTGTGGCAGCTGGAGCCCAGATAAGACTTTTGCTGGATTTATTGACATTTGGAAGAGGAAAAGGAGTAGTTTCAAGAACTAGTTTCAGAAACTGATGAGGTAAGATAATCTTGAGTGAGTAAGGTATGTTTGGGATTAGTATTTCTGGGATGAAGAGCTCTCCTTGTCTGCAAACTCAAATCACATCGAGGACCCAATAAACAGCCCACTTCATGTTAAAATATGTATTGACCCAGTCTAAGAAGCCAGACTTTTTCCCTCCAAGATATTCTTTATAACACATGTGCCATTCTGAAGACAAAAAATATTTAAACTGAGAGTATCTTTTGCCAACACTGTAAAGGTAAAAAAACCTGCTTTTAAATGATAAATGGAACATTTATATAACAGATACTTGAAAAGAATGCACCACTACATTTGCGTAACCCAATCAATTTACATTCAGTTCCTTTAATGTGGCAGAAGTTATAAATGAGTGGATTTAATCTCTTCAGAGTTCAAATTTTAATTCTTTACAAATCTTACAGTCTTTAAAAGCCACATTATTATTTCCAGTACTAAATAGGAAACTAATATTCCCTTTGCTAAAATTAACATTTGTTTTCTTCAGAAAAGCAAGCTAAAAAGACTATTTGTGTTTCAGGAATTGTCTTTCTGCTCTCAATCACATCAGTCAAAGGAAACGTTTGGCTTCTGTTTCATGAAAAGCAGCTCTCATGTCTCACATTTAACTCTGTTAATTACACAGCATTTAAAAAGTACAAGTAATACCAAAAGAATTCCACCAAAATTCTGAAAACAGAAAGGATGCCCTACACAGGAGAACACATGTGACATGGAAAAAATCAGTATCATCGGAAAAAAAATATATCAAAAGGGCAATTCAGATACCTCTGTTTCTTTGCTCCGGTTGCAAAGCCAAGACTGTAGTAAATAGAACCAATTTAAATATCAAACAAAAGAAATTTTTCATTCCACCTTAGATCAATTTACCTGTCAAAGTAATTGAAATATGAGCCTGTGTAAGACCAGCTAGAAAAAGTAAATGTGTATTCAAACTGGGTAGAAAACAATCATAATGGAATGAATTACAAATGTGTTTATTAATATAAAATCCTGTTGAAAGATGTAAGCCATCCACTGATTGACTACAAACGATTTCTTTAAGTGCTATTTTCACACCATACAGTATATTTATTCCGAAACACACAGTTCGTGCCACTGCCAGAAAAAGCACTGAAATAAATGCACTGCTAGTGGACAATTAAGGCAACTTAGACAAATGATCTGGGAGGAGGTGAGGAGGGGAAGGGGGGGAAGGAGCAACACTGAAAGCCAAAATACCCTTGTTTTTCAGCCACTACAGAAAATCATGAATTATTTTCCTCTGGTCAATAAGTGGAACACAGTCTTTTCAGACTTAACGAATAAAATTTCAGCCTGAAATATTTTTGACAAAAGAGGGAGTTTAAGAGAGGAGTTTGCTCAGTTTCATTGAATAATTAAATATTACCAGATTACTTACTCCAAAGTCTGCACAGAAAACTTTCTCATTGCACTAGTGGTCGGGTACATTGCTGGTGGCAAAACCCACATCTTCTGCACCGTGACACAGCCTCTCCTCTAGGGCATCTCCCATTCAGCAGCACAGACACACCCTGGGCAAGGCTGGCTCATCTGCAGGGACAGGGACCTCCCTCCTTGCTCTTATGCTAGTCTGTCTGAGCAGGCAGTGAGCACTCCAGGGGAACAAACACTCTTGGAGAGCTTTTCCTTAATTACCTCCCACTGATAGTGGGAAGCCACTAAAAATCCAAGAGCCAAACGAGTTCCAATGACTGAACTCCAATATTATAACCGTCCCTATCTTCCTTCTACTTCCTGTCATCACACAGATAAACAAAAGGACAGGACTACTGAGTCAGAACAAAGGTTCATTGAGCTCGTTCTTCTTTCTCCATAAACAGCCACAAAAGAACATCTTAAAAGGAGATGCAGAGTTCTTCCCCTTTGTGCATTCTCAGCCTCCAACCATTTCAGCTCAGCAACTTCTGGGTTCCACATTGTTTCTTAACAACCCTCTCAGATCTTCCCTGCCATGAACCTGGCTGGTCTCTTCTGAGACACTATGAACACAGCCAGAAAACAGAAATGATAGTTTTCAGAGCTTCTGAGATTACACGGATAAAAAGCACTGAAGTACGATTAAATCATCACGGAAATCTACCTAAGTGACCAGAGCTAATAACACAGTTCCTGCTGGCTGGGTAAGGGGTAAGTGCAAAGTCCAATGCTTACACTTATTCACATACATATTCTTCTCTGCATTGCACTGAAATATCTGTTCTCATGTAGATGAAGACTCCTCTATTCTGGCAGGTATAAATCAGAATAAGCAGATTTCCCAGATCCACTTCTGTGCTGTTGCAATGCAGGACCCCTAAATTACAGGCAAATTTATTTTGTCTTAAATTGTTGCTGAATACCAGGCAGTTTAAAGAGTGCAACAGTGCACACGTGTGATAAATAAAACAAGTTAACACATAAGACCAAAATCTTTAGTGGGAGATAATATTTTCAAATATATATCTGAGTATAATATTTACTACAATGACAAATAACTTGTAGCCTGCCATTACTGATGTCGAAGATAATTCAAAATGACTGATAGTTCTACTGTTCTACACAGGAAAATAGATTCTACATAAGTAGCTATAAAGTTGTAGTTGCCAAACTATTTGTACAACAAGAGGAATTCCAAGGAGGTAGAAAAAGAAAAAAAGAAACTAGGGCTATCTAATCAAAATATGAAACTCCCAGTAGGAGAAGAAATCTTCAACCTTCCAGATATAAAACATATTACATAGCATTCACACTTGAGCAATTGATAGAATGGTTTAGAGAGACAGTCATGCAGTCAGCAAAATAGATAACCTTTGGGGGAAAAAAAAGTACATGAAATTTCTGTCCCTCCAGGTATTATGCATTTGCTGTAACTGGAGGAGCAAAGATCCAGAGCTTTAGATTATTAAGACTATACAGAAAATGTGATTAGCTCATATGCAGTCTATTTAAGTTTCATCTGTATTTCCTTATGAAACGTCAAAGGGAAAAATTCTCAATTTTAATAATAGAAAATATCAAGTTATCTTATTTCAATCCAGGTGTTACTGCAGTCAGTTAGAAATCGTGACTGATTCTGTCAACTGAAAAATACATGTTTTTCAACAGATATTGGCAATTCTTTAAGGTCCAATCCTAAGACAAAAGCTTTTCTGTTGCCTCAATAGGTTTTGTATTAGGCTTTTAGTAAACTAAAATGAAACAAAATCTCAGAACGCTTAGGCATGTTGCCATTTATCAAACAGCCAACTGAACCTGCAACAGCACTCAGACTCACAGGCTTTCTGTAATCTCCAGTCAAATATGGTCCAAGTGGAATGCAGGATCAAATTCAAACACTCACCAGACAACAGAGGAAAGAAATATGCCACAGCACTAGGCAAGAAGCAATAGGAATAGTAATTGTGGTTATACAGGTAAAACACATCTTCCTTATGCTTATAAAACCTTTGAACAGAAATACTTTGTGATGTCAGATGCTGGCAGCTCCAAGACTGAACTATAATATTTTTAATCTCAAGATTAGCCAACATCTTTTGAAAGAAACTTAGAGAAAATTCCCTTTTGCCAAAAAAAAAAGTTAAATCTCCTGTTTTTCTACTAGTTGGAGTTTTCTACTTCCATGCTGAGTGCACAGATAATTTCCACTTCTATAGGCTACTTGTCACCCACCACTGATGGAAGAAGTGTAAGTAATGTAAGAACACATCCAAACCACACTCAGTTCCAAGTGCAAAAGCCTTAACTCTTAAAGAAATATGCAGACATTCAAATTTTCTCTGTTTGAACAAGAATTTAGGAATTAGGAATGAAAAACACACGCCAAGCAGACAGTACTCTTAATACTTGCATTAGGAGCTGCTACTGATACGCTTGCTAGTTTAAAAAAATCATGCTTGGGCTTCTACCACTGTTCCCCTTGATGGGTATCTCTCCTTGGCCTGAAGACTCCTTTTGCTAAACATCCAGAGAGCCCCTTACAAAACAACATAGGGGAAAAAGGTGCTGTCCTGCACTAACATTGTTCTCTCCATTAAAGCTGATTTGGTCATGTAATGACCATCCCAGATTATTGTTCTGGACTGCCCTGGATTATTGCCACTGCATTCTGGAAAGATTAAATCCAGAGTTATACGTGGGCATTTGTAGCTGAACATATCTTCAGAAAGCGTGACTGGTGTGGAGAGACGGACATTTTACACAAGTTTTTGCCCAAGGTTATCTATTCCACTGACGGCACCGCTGTCTCTCTAAAGCATTCTTTCAATCACTTAAGTATGAGTATTATGCAATGTTTTAAACCTGTAAGACTGAAGATCTTTCTACTGGCATGTTTATATTTTGATTAGACAGCTACTAGTTACTTGTCTTTTTAGCTACGGCATTCACAAAGTAGAAATAATTTACTCTTCCTGAATATTTCTGGAGTTCCAGGAAAAAAAGCACCCCATTTCAGTTGTAATTGGGAATGCTTCCACTGCTCACCTCTATTTGAAACTCACTAGATAAAATATTTTATGCAGCACAAAGATAGAAATTAAAAGGGAGATATTAACATTACAGGCTGCTAACTGGAACGCGAGGAGCTATACAGACACCCACGCTGGTCAGTCTGTATACAAGTCAAATCACTGAAATTCTACTTACTATTATCAGGAAGTAAGTAATAGAATAGCAAATACTTGCCTTATGACATAGATTTTCCTTTCCTTCTTCTATACTTTCAATCCTTTTAAAATTACTGTATTTACTTAGAAGCATCAGAATATATGGATTCTCAGAACAGCAAAACCCCTTTTCATCGACAATAGTTCAAAAAATGACACAAACTTTTAAATAGTTTTTGATCTGTTCATATTTTCATTTTTATTCTAATAAAATTTTTAATAAAAGAATATCAATTATTCCACACACTATATGCCCTAGAGAAAATGCTGAAACCAAATACCATTGCATTTCCATTGTATGGTATTTTTAAGATTAAATAGTACTAAAATTTAGGATTAAATCCTATCAGATTTTTTTCTGCTCCCCACATGCTATGATTTCTACATTTTGATTAAAGTCTTTTGCCATTCTTTAAAGCTAAAGTCTAGGAGACGCTATTCACTAACTCTGAATTAATGAATCCAAAATAATGAAATCATGTCTTTTCTTGTTTTAAAGCCTACTTGATCGCTATGGATTGAAAAGAAAAATCACTGGGCCTTTACTATAAGGCTTTAAAGAAAAGACATAGAAACTGATAGATCAGATGCTTGATACATGGCAGATTGCCAGAGAATCATCCATATGGCTCTCCAGATAATGCCTGAATATGATGAAAGTTTCCTTTGATTAAAAAACCTACAGTTCCAGATGATTTCCTCACACCCTGAAACTTGCATTAATATGACTCAATTCAGAACAAGTTTGCCGTGCGAAACACATTCTTGTTTGGCCAGAAAATGTTCGATTATTATCATTACATTCATTCGTGCTTTCCAGGCTGTTCAGAAGTCAAGAAATCAGTTTTGCTCTAAGAACCAGCTCTCCCTGGAAAAGCTATGGTGTGGAATCAAGAAAGGTTCAACTCTGATCAAATATGAGGAAATATTTCTTATCAGATTTAAGAACCAAATCTATAAGAAGGGCTTTCTGTTTCCTACAGTTTTTTTGCAGAATGGGCAAACATTCATTTATTTGAAAAATTCCTCAGGATTCCTACATGTCATATCAAATGGGCTGTTTGATTTTGTAAGTGAAACCAGGTATAGTCTCTCCCTGCTTCAACACTTTAGGACGCAGTAGCACAAGGTAAGTCAGTGGAAGCTGCAAACACACAGAACCACTGGCTGTAGGCAGGAACTCAGGACCAAAGAAGAAGGATGCCTGACGAAGTCAAGAGGATCTCTGGCATTCCCATTTATATTGGTGGTAACATCAAATTTGTTACTGCATATATTTTTTAAGTGACACTGCGCACTGCTAAGATTGTTTTGCAACTGTTTAGGAGGGCAAAGAGCTGATTTACTGAATCTTAAGAACTCCTAATTTCCAGAATGGACATGACACTTTATCTACTAGCTAGTACTTGCATGCTCGTGTTTTTAAACTCTCTTTTACTTCCAGACCTCTATCCAGAATAAATAAGATATCCCAGAAGTAGAAATTAGTAAAAGCAGCTTTCATTTCAGGCATGTTATCAGGTTAAAGGGGCAAAAATGCAGCACCCTGATTCAGAGAGTTTAAATGCCATTAAACCGCAAGTTAATGAATGTAGCACGGTCAAGCTTACAAACTGACTTATGCTCAGTCACTTTAGAGTTCTTGCTTGAAAAATTCTCTGCCACCTCTAGTTGAACAAGTTTATACTTTCGCTTCAGTTTACGCTTTTGATTCAGATGAGGTGTATCAAATACGATTCCTCTTTTTTAAAAATCCAGGTGTCTTTGTTAGAAACAAATCTAATTTGTTTATTAATCTCTCACATAATGTCAAATGGATTTTTAATTGAGAAGTAACTGAATTTTGCCTTATACAGTCTTTGTTGATTTTGCAAGTCTATCATCAGTCCTTTCATGATTTCTCACCTGATAAAGAAATAACATATCTAATTAATCATGTTGTGTAATAACAAAACTCGTATGTCCAGGTACAATAATTAGATCAGGAAAATGCCAGGGAAACAAGAAAATTATTCCCTAAGGTAGAAGGATTGTGGGTTCTACTTGAAAGGAAGATATGCAGTTTGCAAAGTTGATTAATTAGTTTTAAGAGGATCTCAAAAAGCTTGGTACTTTGAAGTATGCAATCAGTTTGGAAAAAAATATATCTGTGCTACAGAGATACCTTGTACCAACTTTCAAAACATTATCTGTGGTAAAACACAGCACTTGCTTTCCTATATGAAAAACCTCTTTTCACTTTTGGAGACACAGTATGATAAATTTTGGCAAGCTGAGTGATTTCCTATCTATGATTCATTTGGCAAGGCAGAAATGCTAAATAAGAAGCTTGCCTTGAATTTACATACCCCATCCATACAGTTTCAGCTGCAGCAGCTGAGAGTAAAGAAGATGCTAGTTCAAGTGAGAAGTCTTTTTGGACAAGAGTCTGTAATGAATCACACTTAATATATGTGGTCATTCTCCACCATGTGCATATTTTTATCATTCTTATTAGACGTCAAAACAAAGTAAAAAACTCTATACATCTCATTTTGAGACCTGTGGCAAAGATGAATAGATAGTTTAAATGAATGATTTGAAGCTGACAACCTCAGCAAACTATGGTTCAGAGTGACTGTGAGCAACACAGCTGTGGCATCAAGCTGAAAATATCACCCTATCTGAACATACGTACAAACGCCAAAAACGAATGAATTGTGTCCTGGAGCAAAAGACAGGAAAAGAACACTAAGTTCTGTTAGGCATATGAAAGGGTATCTGAAAAGCCTCTTCAGTAGAGAAGATCAAGAATTCTCTCTAAAAATGAAGTATAATGAAGAGGAGCAGTTGCTGGTTTCACAAAGCTGTTTCGAACAGCCGTTTCCCTTTTCTCAGGGTACAATTCGAATAAACACAGCAATTCTGCCTGAATAAATCAAATAATAAAATACTAAAAGTACATGAGGAAGACTATTATGGTTTTCAATGAGTATATTGAAGAGCAATAGAACACGATGGATCAATAGTTTTCCATCATTTGCCTTTTGGATAAGCTCCTTGAAAAAAAAGACCTTTTGTTTGGGCCAGCAGC
This sequence comes from Dromococcyx pavoninus, assembly GCA_033558185.1. NCBI lineage: Eukaryota > Metazoa > Chordata > Aves > Cuculiformes > Neomorphidae > Dromococcyx > Dromococcyx pavoninus. The sequence goes on from JAUMJL010000137.1 coordinate 1,469,699, forward strand.
TGCTCTGTGATTTGAGCTACTCAGCAGTAACAAGATAAAAAGAAAATGAGACAGCTTATTTTTACTCGTTTCGTAACTTTTCAAAGATATACCCTTTTCTCAGATATGTCACAGTTAATTGATAAATAATAAAAGCAGCGGCACAAATTTCTCAGACTCACACTAATTTCATTATTCTCTCCTGCCCTTTAGAAATATGCTTATTCTCACTGCCCAAACCCTAAAGAAGACTTTTCTTTCTCAGTTTTTTAGGTTTCAGGCCCATCAGCCCATCTTGACAAGATTATCTACTTCGTGACACAGGAGTCACCTCTCCCGGGATACAGCAAAGCCATCTAGGCTCTCCCTAGACACTTTCCAGGACTACATCACTTTCCCTTGCCTGTTCTTGCCATTGAACGCTGCTTAGTAGGAATTCTACAGGATTTGCTGATTTGTCACCATCAAAAAGTCCATTATTCAAACCAAATGATTTTCAGAATCTTCCATATGAGAGTAAATAGGAACGGGGCACAACAGAGAATTCTGCAAAGTTGTACAAGTTCTGAACTCAGCACAGCTCCAGACTCCCACCCTACCATGGGTACTTCATTTCCACACTATTCCAGTTCTAAAGCTAAAAATTTCATCTAGGAAGTCATTGTGCTTTTTTTGCATAATCCATTTTAGAATGTTTAACCCTGAAAATATTTTTCTCTCAATCTCTTCCATTTCGAGGCAGGCTCCTTATAGAAACCAAATTCATCATTCACACTCAGTTTCAACGCTAATTATTTTCACTCTATTGTCAGATCCATGTGAACAGCAAAATTCTTCTGTTAGACTCTAAATTTGTAGCTCACCACTGAATAAAGGCCGAGCCTGTTAGTCACAAAACTCTTCTGTGACTGAAAACTGTTCTCCTAAGCCAGAGGATACATTGCAAACAATATGACCAGGCAGATGCTCATTGATTTGACTCCATAACTGTATTACATTACTTCACAAAGCCTCACGGACTTTATTCTTTGTCCTCTAAAATTTATTATTTTTATTTTAAAAAATAAAGATGAACTCTTCATAATAAAACATTCTTCCTTCTCCCCACTGCCCTCCTTACAATTAATTTCTTAGTCTAGAAGAAGCTATTCAAAATCTGTAATGTCAAAAATCTGACATTTAGGTTCAATATTTTGAAGGAAAGTACTAACAAGTCACAAACAAATTCACAAACTTTGCAAAAAAACAAGTCACAAACTTAAAATTAAGTTTCTGGTATCTGCAATCTTAGCTGATTATTTCAGCTGACTGTGAAAACAGGAAAAAGAATCTTTATCAAAATAATCTGAAGGACTAAATTTGCATTTGTGTGCTTGAACTTAACCTGGATTTAAAGCCCTAAGAAATCCATTCTCTACCCAAAACTGGCCTTAACTAGTCATCTCCACTGCAGGACATTTTTAAAGTACAGAAAATGATCTCTATGCTTCTTGTCACAGAGAGGATTTACTTGGGAAGCATTTATTCAATTTCTTCCTGATTACTTCATAATCTCTTAAAAAAGTATTCATGCAACATTATTTCAGTTAATGCAACCTGCAAATTCCTGTTACATTTAATTCTATCAAATAAACATTCCTGGACTTTCTCTATCATGTCACACACTCTAGCAGCTGTGTCCTTGATGAAGCTGGATAGAAATTAGTTTAGATCTGGTAGCATTCATCTTGTTTGCTAATTTTAAACTTTCTCTTCTCAATTCAAACATCTCTTCATTCAGCTATTCCTGATACTCATTTACTGGCAGATACAGTAGTCCCCAGCAGCTGGCAATAAGAATTATACCTATTTATCCTAGAAATGGGACAGCACTGCAAAATTTAAGACTGGTTGAAAAACAGAGAGATGCCAGGGGTGACTGTAGAAGCACTTTAGTAAGTGCTTGAATTTCTACACAATCGATCAATTTAAGTTACTGTTAATCAGCAGAATCTTAATAAACGTGTTTTTCTAAGCTCAGGAAAGTGAAATTCAGTTCAAAAAAATTCTCAAATCCTAACGTTCTTAACAGCCAGGTTATACTTTATGTACTCCGTAACCTTCCACCCCCTTGTTTATAATCACACAAGGTGCAGTCATCCATCAGCTGAAACTAATGAACATTAGTTTTTAGGTACATGGCTGAAAACAGGATGGCGCTGTCTGTATCACAGGTTACCAGTCTGCTAAGAGCTCTTTCGTGTGCTGACACTTATTTTAATAATGGATATGGAACATTTCTTGTTTCCTGAATGTTTAATATGCACTGACTGCTCAAAGGTGCTATCTTGTGAAATCATTTGCTTTTACATGTTTCAATGTTTAACCAAAACCCTATTTTAATACCTGAGTAAGGATATAACGGAAATGCCTCCACCTGGCCACAGACACACCTGCAAATATCCACTGAAGTATTGAAGAGTTTAAATCCATCTCTTTTACCAGCATGACAGACAGTTACGATAGTAAAAGGGTACGAAGCCTTCCTTAAACAGGCAGAGAGATCTTTCCTCATCCTGGATGAAAGCATGGAGAGAAGTTCTGGAGTTATACATTATTATTCTCCAAACCAGTGGCAACTGGACCAAGAATAACAGCAGTTTTGTGGCTCCCTTTTGTTTCAGAAAAGCCTATTTTACTAAAAGGAATTGCCCATAAGTTTCACTAAGGCCATATTGGCATCGAGCTAAGCACAGTCAGATAAGTCAAAGAATGGAGATGCAAAGCCACGTGATGAAGGGCATTGATTTGTGGTTACAGCCCAGATTGGGGTTTGCTTTTCCTTCACAGATTCCTCTTTGTTTTTCCCAGAAAATTTCTCACTTCTACCCCTTACGGTAAAAACCGAAATGAAGTTAAATTATCTTTAGGTTATTTTAAATAAAAAGAAATAATGCTTTCGTGCATCCCCACATCCTACCCCCCGTTCCTACTACGTGTAAGTAAGCACATACTAAAAAATACAATGTTTACTACAGAAATTAACTATATTCATGAGATAAAAAAACTTTAAAACTATCTATCAGAAATACTGAACTTTACAATAGTTAATCCACTACTCAAGTTGATGTATACTGAGGAAATGTAGAAGGTTTTTGCTTTTTTTTTTTATCTTTTTCTTCTCTCCTACAAGAAACCATGAAAATAAAACAAATCATATACTAGAACTTGGAATCACACTGGAGCTGCCACAGATACAGACATATAATAGGGTCCAAAGAAAAAGTTACTACTGTAAAAATACACAGTTTGTTATTATACGCCATCCAACAACAAAAAAAGTTAATTTATGAATGTTGGCTCATTCTTGATGAGTGCTAAATCTGACTATAATAAACAGGCATCATAACTGCCACAATTTAGTTAGAATAAAATCCCTCTCAGGGCCAAGTCTCCTGGCATATGTTTATGCTGTGTACTGCAGGCAGATGTAAGCACACTCTGCCTTCCCTCTGAGTCTGGGGGGAAAAAAAAAAGCTATATAACTGCAGTAGCATGATGTGATGCCTACATTAATAAACCCTGCTGAGAGGCAGCTTTATTTGTGTAGACTTGCTGCTGTGCTAACACAGTTGCACAGTTTTCTTTTAGCTCAGAGCTCACACAGAATAATCCCAGATGTATGGTATAAACATACCAATGGTTTAAATTCACACCAAAACAAAAACACCAAACCCTCCACGTTTTTACAACCATTATATAGTAGAACCTGTAATCAGCTTGGAGATGTTGCAGGTATAATTCCACCAACCACTATTCCTACTGAAATGATGCAGTTTGTAGAAAACTTACTGACATGAGATACATAACTGTATTAAAGCAGATCTGACAGCAGGCTTCATCTTGCTGCAATTTGTAAGTGCATTATTATATTCCTACTTATTACAAAAAGCCATTGTCATTTTAATACAGCACTGAGAATAAGGTATATGTCATGCACACAGAGATACTTATAGGCGACAAAAATATTTATTAATAACAATTAATAATGCTGATCACTTTACCAGAACTTGAAGTAGATGCATGTTGTTATTCCAGGAAGTTGCCTAAGTGCAATCAGTAATTATCAGAAATCATTATTCGTACACACAAACACATATACATTTATATAACTGATTTAAGATATACGTACTTTACGTTAACCAAAAAACCAACCCCACTCAGCAAATCCCAAACCTCACTAGATTATACTTCCTTCTCTACATAGTTCAGCCTCAAAGTTTCAACCACTACATTTATTTTTTTTTATGTACTCAGAAGGAAAAAAAAGCTAAGAACTCATTTCTTCCAAACTGCCCAATAAAAAGGATTGGAGGTTTGTGATCTGTTTTAATTCGGATTTATGCAGGCACGAATTTTCTGATAAGCTCTTTAAAGCAGAGGCTTTATGACAGACTATACAGAAATTATGGATTTCATGTCAGCCCTTTAAAATTAACACTGAACTGTAAAATGGCCAAAACCCACTGTTACAAAACAATGCAGATTGAAGCTAGTTTCTCCTTTTCTTACCCCAACCATCTCCGTAGTATTTCCTTTCTGCTTAACATTCTCCCTAGATAAAGACATGCTAATCCAGCCCTAATATAGAATTTAACATGTATAGAGTACACTATGGATTGATTAAGACAATCATTCATCATGCACTAATTAAAACCATCTTTTTCTGCTTAATGACTGGTCTCTAATGATATTAGATGAAGACAATGCATTTCACAAGGAGCTGATAAGTGCACATCCTTTGGCAACAGTGAAAGCTGTCATACACTCGGTGGTTTCAATTTTCTTTCAAAATTATGCTGGAAGAAGCACTTCTGCAATGCCTTGGGAAAAAATAAAATAAAAGTAGCAAACATCTGCTGATATTGATTCTGTGAATCTGAAACTTTATGAAACCATAGATGGGATGCATTTGACAAGCATTTTTCTGGAACACTTTCAGACTTAAGCAAACAACATCTGTTAATATTGATTTTTGGGTTACATTGAAACTTTTGGAAGAATTACAATCAGCGGGTGATTGAAAAGTGTTGCTATATATGTTAGAAGATCAAATACTAAACAAAGGTTTAAAGGGTCTGCTTCTCTTTAGCTTCATTAATAATCTACAACCATTCCCATCCAGAAGAAAAAGATCAGAGAATAAAATTTAAGATATACGAAACTTGGTAAAAATGTCTTACAGAAAACTTTTCAGTTCTACAGCTGACACAAACATTTCCAGAGCTATATTACAATAAAAAATAAACCCATAGACAAGAAATCACGATAGCAGAGTAACCCTGTTTTGAAAAGGCTCCTTGCAACAAAAATGAAATTTTTAGTTCCCCAATACACCATAGATTTTGAATCATTAACAAAATAAAGTACTACATTCACAGACTGCAAAGGGATTTTAAATTCCCTTTGTTGGTGAACGTGTCAGACCTCATTTACTGACGACAAAGCTGTCTCTATATTTGAACTTTTCCATTTCTCTTTTAAGCAACATTTTCCTTTATTAGTCAACTTCTAGAGAAATGATCTATTTACTTGGCAGTCTTTGATTTGGTACAATGAAAGTACACACTGAAATACCAATAAAATCATTTTCATATTTTATTTTTATAGTGCTAAGTTAACTCCAGTTCTCCTGCAGCAACTGGGCATTCCTGTACGTGGCATTTTACGCAACGTTACTATTATACAAACCACTTTGGAACAGCAAATACGATGGAAAACACATCAACCTTGCAAAATTAATAAAAACAGTCCTAAAACAGAACATAGTTTTTAAGAAACGATGCAACAGGACTTGCCAGTTATTAAACAGAATTAAACCTCCTTTTCATGACCACAGTAGGAAACACAGAGAATATACTCTTTTGCCAACCTTCTACATCTCCTCCAGTCACAGATTAGGCCTGGATATGAACAGATAATGGTATTAATGAATCAACTTCATCTAGAGGTCATACAGCTCCTATGTGCTACCAGGTTTTGACAAAAGTTATCTGAATGCCAGCACCTGTCCAAAAAATTAATTATTTATTCACAGCAAATATTTCAGAAGACAGGGTATTCAATTTTATAAATTTGTTTTCACTCAAGTATATACTGCTTCTCTGTCCTACAGAAATTCTGTTTGCACTTGAGAGATTTCTTGAAGTCAAATCCCAACCATATGGAGGAAGCAGTCAGTTCTATTTATCTTTCACACCATATGAAATACCACCAGCTAGTCTAGTATCTTGCTGGTAAAGCTAAGCAAGACATGGGTAATGTTAGTAGTCAGAAAGAAACACTTGACAGCACCGCGTGCTTCCTTCAGTGGAGAACATCTGTTTGCAAAGCACCAAACTACCATGAAAAAATTCAAGGTTCCTTGTTGATGCTGATAGCAGCCACACAGCTTGGACTGGTGTGCAGACACACACGTGTGTGCAGACATCTCGTGTGCCTGCGTGTGTCCAAATGCATTTCGATTATCTCTATCTCGTTATCCATTACCGATTTTCCTAACTGTTGACAATTTTATTAAGTATAATTTATAACTCCTTCATCATTTAGAACTTAATTATTCTTAGATTTGTTCACTCCAAAACAGCAAATCTGGGGGTTTATGCCTTGAAACACTGCACCTGGTACCAAGTATATTATCTGTCCTGGACTGATCTGCTCCCTGGGGAGGAGAGAGCTGCCTGCTTTCTCCCAGGTCTTCCTTGACAGCTGTTCAGCAACTACCAACTACCACCTGATCTCTGAGCTGACAAAGCCCATCACTTTCAGGACCTCACGTAAAATGAGATTCATCAGCTCTTGGTATGCTACAGAAGAGACTCATCCTAGGCATTACAAACATTTATATCAGGAAAGATAACTGAAATAAACATATATTTTAAGAAAAAAAATTGTATCACCAAAAGACAATTCAGAGGGCAAATTTTTAAGGAAAGTCAGAATGGAGGTCTTGCACTGAATGCTAGAAGATGTTGAGATAACACAAGAATAGAGCATGATGTAAAATCTAAGAGTTATAAAACAGAAATAGCAGTGCTGACGTATTTGGGGAAATGTTTTTATGGTTTACAGTTCAAGAGTCACTCTGGCCATAGTCCAGAGGGCTTCTGAGGATCAGAGTCATCATGGAAGTCACCATTCTTCTATTCTTCAAACGTTAACTTCAATCAGTAACCAAACAGCACTCCTATTTTATAAGCGTACCTTTACAATACAACAATTACACAGGGGGTACTCTCCAAAGGAAATGCTTTCATGTTGAGTGAGTTATAATGAAACTCTAGACAAGAGGAAAAAGCACATTCACTCGTGACAGCAGTCTTCCCCATGCTACACAGTGAGAACACAATGAGGCCAAGAGTATTAAAAAGACAGTGAGAATAACCAGGCAGAAAACACCTGTCCACTGACCAAAGCACAAAGCACTGCAACAGCTTCAAAAAGTATTATAGAAATATATTTTGATACATCCTCACACACATAAGTACAGACCTGTATGTATACCTGTATCAATCTATATATTTATACACAACCCCATATACAGAGATGGATGCATATACACTTTCAGACAAGAACAGTCCATGCTGTGAAAGAGAAATAAAATGAAAGAATCAAATAAACACTCCATGAGATGACACTTGGTGCCTTTCTTCTCATACTTGGTTCCAAGGAGATTGACCTATTAGTCTAGACACCATAATAACTGAAAAAAACAACCATGGAAAACAAAACCACTCCTGTTTGATCTTCTGCTTCAAATAGGATTCATATATTTTAAAATGGAGAATACCAATTACTATGTTAGAACTAGAATTGCATTTTTAAGTGCGATTCAAAGCTGACCTTCAGAATACAGCATTCTGCATTTACACTGTGGATCTTATCTAAAGGAAAGTACATCTTTTCTCAGTAGAAATCTCGATCAAACTGAAGACAAAAAGAAAGCCTCTTTACTTAAACTACTTCAATATGTTTAATTACATTTGCTTAGTCTTTTATGGAAATGAACAGAACAATATAGCCTAGAAAAATAGGACATAAGGCTGTTTTGTGTACTTCTTATTAAAGGGCTCCCTATTCGGCTCAAGAACAGTTGGGAGTCTTTTTTTATAAGGTTTTTTAGAGATTAATTGAAACACTTTCTGTCATTATTTGTCTTTCCAAACTATTCGAAGTGATTCAATAAAGACATTGAGTACCTAGTATAAACCTTTTTAACACCAGCACAGGGAACGTACAGCCAGGTGCCTTTTCTAAAAGCCATGCACAAACTCCTCTTCTCCAAGACATGCTTAAAAGTTGTTCAAATGAACTGGTTTTTTTAATAAATAGCTATTGCAAAAGCAGAAGCACTAAGTTAAGTAAGCATTCCTTCTGAGTTATTCACACACACGTATTTAAAAAGCTTTAGCGATCGATTACCATTCATTTACCAGAAGTCATACATACTTTGCTTGACCTGCTCTCAAACTCATGCAAAATTAGCCAGTCCCTGAAAAAGAGCTGTATCTTTTGAAGCAGTAGTGTTTAGCCAGATGGGGGTGGGATGTCACTGAATCTGTCCCATATTCTGTCATCTATTTACTAATGGTAGTACCCGTGCACACAGAGGAAAAGACAACAGGGCAAAACATGAAGAGGGATCTTGTTTAGGCAGGGGAGTTAGTTCCAGTTGCCTGTAATTTCCACAGTTCAATAAAGTCTAATTTTGTGATTCCCATTCCTCCTAAAGAGTCTTAAAAAACTTACAACACTCTGAACGATTGCACCTTGATAAGTGTGGATCTTCAGCTGAATCACCTTACAGAATGACTTAGTAACTGCTAAGGTTGAAACATTTAATGATATGGATTTTAACTCTCATCAGGAAAAAATTAAGGGAAAAGCTGTGGTAGTCGAAACAGTCAAGAAACTTCTTTGACTGTTTTGGAATTAAAAATTCCTATTTTATTTATTTACAAGCATGCTTTAGTTGATAGATTATATAGTATACATATAAGCATTATCTAAATAACTACTGCTGTCATCTTTCAAAGATTTCCTTTTACTAACCTGAAACCTCTTTTCATATTTTTTCAGTCAGAGAATTTCTGAAGTAGTCATTTCGTCCTAACAGGCATGAAGACATATGCCAGTAACTCAATCCTTACCCAGACAGAATCCTTGTCCTTTGTACAGCTCTACTCAAAAGTTAAGCAAGAGAAATGCAACTGGCATTTAGATTCATACTGAGGGCATTGTGTTAACTGTCACTGAGATTAATACAGGCTGTAAAAGGCATTGTGGTAGCTGGCAGTTAGATTTATATAGTGCGCTTAATGAAGATATACAATGTGTTTAAATGCTCCTGAACATGGCTTCCCCTGCTCCTCTCCCGAGTTCCCCAAAAAGCAGAGCCTTCCAGTTATTCGAAACTGATACAGCTTTTACAAAAAAATAAAGAATTGAATGACTTGCTTTTTTGTACACTCCAGATATAGTAAATATTTTCCGTGACTGTTGACATCTGCATACTGAGTATATGCATCGACTGTATTGTTTCTAATTCCACAGAATATCCCTTTATATCATCTTTAAAAATCCTCTCTGATGAAGCTCAGCAATGCCCTGTACTCAACTGGAAGGCATCTGGCAGTTTACAGCAAGAGGACTATATAACATTGCAGCTAATCATTTCCCTGCAGATCCTCGTGTCACTAGGCAGAGTTCTACTGAGATATGTAAAAAACAGCCTAGAGATGTTACATCAAACAGCCTGAAATAACAGTCCATCCACAGATTCCCATTGTAAAGTAGCTGGGTATTCCATGGAGCCGAGAAGCATGAAATATTTTGCATACTGAGTTCTGCATATATGAAAATGTATAAAGTGCTTGTATGTGTGCAATGCGCTCTACAGAAGAAACCAGCAAGATCTCAGACGGCTAAAAAATGCAACACTACTCATTAGCATGTTTTGATAAATGTGTGAAATAATTTCCATTGAATTGTAAAAACTCCCCTCAGAACTACTGCTTCAGGACCTTTACAATTTTAGCCAGATGCCACCTTGCAGATTGTACTTCCTTCAGACTTCCACGATACACAAGAACAAAAAATATATTCCTAAAAACCCACAAAGAACAACAGAGGAAATGTGTTAATACACGAATGTGTCCCTACTGCAACTCTGGAAAGCAAGGTCTTCATATACACACTTTGGGAAAAGTACACCAAGAATGACCTTGGTATAAGAAAATTTAAATTAAAGATATTACTTCACGATTCTGTGATTTCTACTTGTCAAAGAGACCTCAGAACGCTTTATGAACAGTATTTGTGTTTTACTGTATCCTTGATCACATTCATTTTTCTATTGCTTAAGAAAAAGATACTGCTCAGCATTAAACACTTGTTCTCCCCAGGTCTACATTTAGGCACTCCCTACGTGACTTGCTTTTTAAAATGTTGAAATGCAAAGGTGGGGGTGGGGGTGGTGGCACAGATCTAGGCAACCTAACTTTCATTTGTATTATTCTGACAGTTTTCAATTCACTGAATCTTATTTTTAAAAAATAATTTTGGTTTCTCAGTTCTTCTCAAGATCAGGTTTTGGCTACAAGGCCTTACACCAGTTCCTTTGCTCTAAATATAACCCTAACAAAATCCTTCCTTTCACCACTCAAAATGCCTTCCTTAACCTTTGATCAAAATGTGATTTTGCCAAAACAAAGGATATAGATTTCATCAAATATCTTTCTACCCAGGTCTGGTTTTTGCTACCAGATACTATTACTACATATCAACTATCACTGTGATTTCTGATGGTATGTTATCCAGGTAAGCCTATTCTTCCTAAACCATTTTCTAATTCAGACACTCACATGTAATAGAATTTGGGAGTGAAAATTCCTTTCGAGTAGGGAAGCCATTTAATTCTACACTGTGTTAACTTTAGCACCACAATTTCAAGCCTTTTAGGGACCTATCACCAAGTGACTGTATTTTGAAAACTAAGGCATCAGATCGGCTTTTAATGAGTTCTTTTTTTTCTTCCTTTGTATCTTCCTGATTATCCTTGGCTGATTTAAAAGGCTGTAGAACTTAGGTTTTTATTCTGGTAAATAAGCATTTGCACAGATCGAGGACAAATTACCTGGCAAATGTAAACAAATGAATATACAACTAAAGCAGCAGGTTCACGAAGGAGTAATGTCAATACTAACAGAAAAACATCAACAAATGCAATAAGAAAAGTAGAGCAGCTCCAACAAAAGCTCTGTTACAAATAGATTCCGTGGATATTGTGCGTGAAGAATATTTTATCAACTATTTCAAATAATTTTTAGTATATGAAGCCTATTGCTTTCTTTTAATCACAATAACTCTTTCCAGAGTTAGCCTCCCCATTCTATTACAAATCACAAATATATAAAAAATACCCCTCAAAACATTTTTAGAGAACTACCTTTGCAGACAATAGGTGATCACGTCTTCTCCTACCTAGAATTTTCTTAAAGCTTTGCCAGCTGAGCTGCTTTTGTGTTTCACATTTAAGGGAGTTATGGCTTCTGCCTATAAGGAAGAAAGGGAGAAGATTAACATGCTAATTAAAAAACATTGTACTTTCCTTATCAAATATTTATTTTATTCCCTGTTGTGAATAAGATAAAATTTTGTCAAGTATAGCATATCTGAAGAAAAACAAAGCCAGGTGTTGTTGGTGTTATTATTATGATGATGATTGTTATTGTTCTTGCTGTTATTATTATTAGGGGTTTAGATAATCGACAAGGGAATTCTATTTCCCTTTCACTTGTCAATGCTTCTATCTTTAATAAACTACTATTTCAATATCAGTAAAACTCTTATCAAAACACAGAAATTCTGAAAACAATGAAGTCTGATACGTATTTCTGAGTATGACAAAAATCAGAAACAATTTCCTACACTTGTTGCATCTTCTCTGAAATATAAAACATCCTGGTGTACCATCTGCCTAATTAATATTTTATTTCTGAATTATAATTTCAATATTCTTTTCTAATAAGGGACATTTGATTTTTAATCAAGTTAGAAAAAGGAGAGTGATACTTGTGTTAGGTATGCGTGATGCATTTAACTGACTTGTGTGAGCTGTGAATTGGTGGGGGGTTTGGTTGGTTGGTTTTTTTGTAACGAAAAATGCCATTCAGAAAACTACTAAAAGTGGTCAAATTTGAGATTCTTAATCACATTTAAAAATTACTCAGTGCCAAATTAACGTCTTAATAATACTTTGTCTGCTTCAGAAAAGAAACTGCATTTTAATCAGTCGTGGCATGGACCTAAAAGAGAGATGGAGCCAAAGAAATTCCCTTCACAGATCTCCCAAGTTACATTTTCGACCTTTCAGTTCGAACCTATTTCTTCACTTTTCTACTCAAGATTTGTTTTTCACAACATACGATCAAAATTAATCAAACCTGGTAGATCCCTAGTCCTAAAACTATTCTAATGATCAGAGGACACAGATTTATGACAAGGGAAGTAGTTACTGGAAATTTTCTGAGATTAATTCCTTAACATCACAGAGAAAGTGCTGATAAATATTAACATTTTCTGCATTCAAAAATATGAAAATTTCTTTGTCTGAAAAAGCTGCAGTTACTTCATATGTGTGACTGAGTGAATATGAAAGAATCTCTGCCTATGTACATCTGCAATAAGATACACAGCCATAACCTACCCTCCAGGTTAAGATGAACCACCGAGCACTCCGACTACAGAACAGAGGTAACCGATCCACACAATACAATTCCAAGAAAGTCTATGTATCCATACAACAAACTTTCAGAAAGAAAAAACAATGATACTGACTCTTTTATCATTACATGTCTAAAGCACCAAAAATTGCAATCAAGTTTCATCTTTCTGATTACACTGGACTAGAAAAAACACAGGCGCGGCCGCTGATCTATGGTAAGAAGTGTTTCTTTATATTGCTTTTTTCCTTGCCATACGCTTACTTTACCTCATACTCCAGAGTTGGTAGGGAGAGTTCATCAGATAAATCATTCCTTATCTATCAAACCCAGCAATATTCAAGAATAATTTATTCTCTGCTGAATGGTTTAAGTAGAAGGGGAACATATGGAGCTAGTAACTCTTATTTCAAATACTGATCCACTCAGCAAACCTAACTGTAAGTAAATAGTCATTCTGAAACTATAAGCATTATCTATATACCAGCTGTAATTCTTGAAGAAAATGTAATATGTATTCCTTTGCAAACAGGAAAGAACATAATCAGCCATAACAATCAGACTCGTACTGATGTAAAGCAACTACGACAATAGACAAAACAAAGCTGAAGAATTATCAAAACTGCTTTTTATATTTTCCTGAAGGGTACTTCCTGTCAGCTGTGAGTTCTTATTAAAAATGACTTTTTAAATTACGATATTTGAGTATTCACTTACAATTTATCATCTTGTTCACAGTGATGCATGATTAATGAAAGGAAACTGAAAGGTAATTGAAAAGTACTAATAAAATTTAATACATTAGATGTTATTTTTAATTTTCCAATGGATCATCAAAAGCCCCTCATCACTTAAATGGAGTGTCTTTAAATGACCACAAGATGAATATTATAGGCTTTAACCACTAAACAGTGATTGCTAAATGAGCAGGGTCTTACACATGTAGTTCTGTCAATTATCTTGTCTACCACTGTTTCTCCCCAGAATCCTTCATTTTTTGATCTCAATCTTACTCCAAACGCAAGATTAAAACCCAAGAAGTTTATTTACTTGGGTTGTTTAACATGAGAAAACAAATGGATTTGGAAGTAGTTCTGTTACCTGAACTAGGACCAAATTAACCTATTATTTAGAGTATATTTGTATCAGTTCATTCCTGTGGAATTCAGCACACCAAAACGTATGTGCAGAACACATACAAGTGGCAGGGATGCACCAAAGCTGGAGAGATACTGACATGCATTGCTCCCCTATGGCAAAGGCAGCTCAGCACCATTATCTGCGTTATTTCCAACCAGAGCACTGTGAACGACCACAACACATTTTTGAAGACATTACAAAAATAACACTCCTGTGTTTTTAATTTTTCAAAGGTCATTCCCTTTAGAAATACATGAACTTCTATAAATGAGAAATAATGCCTAACTATGAACAACCAGAGATGAACAGCCAGCTGGCTTATTGATATTCAAAACTGACTCCAAAGACAGCTTTGTAACAAAGGGAAGGGAATATATAGTGTAAGTATGACACATGGGTTCAACTGGTAAAACACACATCAAAGAATATCCTGGGTACCAAAAGGAACTGTTTAATTAGCAGCTTCAGGAAGAGTGACCATTTGCATACTGAACGAACAGCTGAGTTATCTGTGTTCTGATCAAAGGCATTTGGATTTGAATGGTCAGAAATAATACATTATGTATCAGTCAATTATGCATTAATGCACAAGTCTTGAGTCAGAAATGCTCCATGTTTGCTCATAGAATCATGTTTCCTTAATCAGTGGAGTTCAGAGATCTTTAAGTATAGTTGTCACACCAAAGTTCTGATGTAAGAGCAAATCTCTTCTAATTATGGCTATGGGGCTAAAGAAGGCAAAATGTATCTCGGCCCTTATTTTCTTCTTTGCTTTTTATATACTTTCTATAATAATACAGATGCTGGGGAAGAACAGCTCAACAGGCATTGATAAATCCTTCCCTTTATTCCAGCTGAATTATTTCCATTTTATTTTAGGATCACACGTACAAAGTCTCAACAGCTGAACAACTTGCTTCTGAAACCTTATTTGTCCCATGGTTCTTCTAAGATCTGAGGTCGATACTGAGAATTATCTTCATATTTACAGAGTTTGAAATGTACACGTGCAACTGGTGCAATCAAGATGCAATTTCATGCAAGCTACTGCAAACCAATAATAAGGTTCTTACTGACGTGCAGATTCACCTGTCAATTCAAAGCTTTCATTTCCGAGCTATTCCATTCGTTAGAAAAAAAAGAACATTTGGACCAATGTTTGTAAGCTGAATGATAAAGGATCCTGAGGGATCCCAGCAAAAGCAGTTAACAAAGAAACCATCTAAAGAAGAACTTTGTCATTTGCAACAATGGCACAGCAATGCAGACCGCTGATATATTTTTACTTTCACAATTAACATCACAGAGCGCTTCTACATTGCTTATTATCATTAGATTTCAAAGTGCTTTACAATGCCTAGTGTCATCAACCATCAAATCCACAAACCTAATTGTTCATTAGCAGTGACTATTATGTTTATACAACACTTTGGCAGTGAATTTTCTTCCAGCCAGTATTTGTGGCTACATCCATACTGGTTAATTATACCATTCCCACTCAATAAAATACAGTCCTGTATATTGTTGAAATAACCCAGAGAGTGTTTCTGGCCTAGGCCAGCTCGCAGTCTCCCAAATAATTCCCAAGCTTAAGCTGGGAGCTTGAGCTTTCCAATGATGAACCCCAAAAGGCCATTCACATGTAGTCACCCTGTTTTGGTAAGTAACAGTCTTTATTAGCATAGGGGTGATCTGTGCCAATTGGCCTCAGTGTCTGGAAATCTTCCCAAGCATGTTTAATTTATCAGTGTCAACACCAAGAACTAATTAAAGAGTTTGGCCACTTCATGCAAATTTGTAGTTTAGAGGCAAGAAAAAAAATGGATGGGAGAAAAAAGAAACAATATTTCGGATAGCTCAAACTCTTGGGAAAGTGAAATGAAAACTTAATAATATGTTAAACATTCGCTTGATGTTACCTATTTAAAAACTAAAGACATAACATATTGTCCTATTGTTCTTTCCATGTAGTTCTAGATTTTGGTTGAAGGATAATCTAGTTATCATTGTTAATAGGGTCTACTGTACTTTCCCCTTCCAAATAAAGTGTTAGACAAAAGATGAGGTTTGAAGAATATGAAACATCAGAAAAATTTATATATGCTATTAGAACAGCAATATGCAACGTAACAGTTTCATCTCAGGATGCTTTAGACTTTTAAACTTGAAAAATAAACAAATATCTCTCCACTCCCTGCACACTGAAAATACTTATTAGAATTTAACTTACAATGTCCTGGAGAAACTTTGTGCAGAATATTGCTTTGTTTTGCTGTAGCTTTTCTGGGAGTATGAAATTTGTCAGATTTTTTCATGATTTAGGAAGTTGCAACCATCTGAGTCTGCATTTAGAGAAGGCATCAAATTCTGCTAACGTTTTTAAGGAAGGCTGGCAGATACCCACTCTCAGCTTGAGGAAACTCAGTGCAACACCACACTCTTTTCACATCCCAGGCACGAGGCTACGTGACTTAAGGGACTTGTGTTGTGAGAATTTCTCTTGTTAATAGGTTACAGAAAGGTTAAGTGAGTTACAGAAAGAACCTTCCCACATGAATACTCACCACGATTCTCATTGCCTCATTCTTTATTTTATACAAAGCAAAACAGATTCACCAGATGACTATCGCTGAATAACATAAACCTCACTGATTAAAAAACTGTTGGAAAGGGGGAACACAAGCAGCTGATGTTATTATATTGTAGGAACCAACCCAATTCTCTTATTTTCTGAGTACTCTAACTACTGAGCTATTTCATGAGAGGAATATCTCTTTCTGCTTCGCAGCTTTCTGAATATAGCCTTTTTATCTCCTTTGATTTTCTTACAAGTGCTCAAAAATATAATAATCCATTACATGACTAATGAAGCATTTGTTAAAAAGGAAACAAAAGTATTAAAAAATTCAGGAAGCAAAAGTACTGAAAAATTAATTTCAGTTTGACCCAATTTTTCTACCAATTTCAGGATTCATGTACTAAAAAAATAAAATAAATAAAGAACTATTTATAGAGATCTAGATATGAAAAATGCTCGAAGATATGTCTTCTCAAAAACTATGTTCACCTCTAACAAGGAAAAAAGCAAACCGGAACCACATGACCAACACAGGAAGACTTTATCAACACTTTATCAAACTTCTGTTTTAAAACAGAACACAATCATTTTGATTTTGAGGTTTCAATGTAGCTGAACACATTATCAACATGTGACCGATCTCTAAATCCCTGTTTTGTAGTGAATTGCTATTTTGTATTGGTTCAACAGGATCAAGAGCAAAGTCTGTCTTGAAGACAGAGAGAGAAGCAGGGAAGAGCTAAAATATATTTTTAATGTGTGTATGAGCCAAAATCAACTCCAAGAACAGTGAAGTAAAGACTCTTCCCTCTTGCTATTCGGTTTTAAGCCCAGGACATGTTTTTAAAAGCATCTGAAGTGACAAAAGAATTAAACCTCCTTTCAAAGTAGTAATCAAGACAGGTTAGTTTAAAAGGATTAAACCCACCACACAACCAGAAATCCTCAATAAAATTAAAAACGTGAAGCACACCTTTGGAGTTCTATTTCTTTGTTTGTTTCAAGAATCACGTTTACTTTGCAGCACTGATCCCAAAATAACTTCTGCTAACGTGTGGTTGAGAATTGAATGAACTCATATCAACTGCTTTGATTTAAATATTGATTCTCTGTAATGTATGAGAACAGCTGCTTTTTAAAATTCCTTTCCCTCCTCATTACTAAAAACTACATCAGTTTTTCTGTGGCATTCTGATACTTAAACAGCATTTCAACTAGACAACCTAATGAACTCAGCCAGAAAAAGACTTATTCACTGAGCCCCGAGGAAAACACAAACCAGATTTTCAAACAGTGACTTAACAAAACACGACTTTGGGGAAGTTGCTTGATATTATGGTAAGGAAAATTACCTATGCCACAATTTAACTGATTTACGAATAAAATGGGTGAAAAAAATTTCTTCCCCCAATGAGAAAGTGTTAGAATAAAAATTTGAAAATGCAATTATTTCACATTACACTCCAGCAAAGAATTGTAACATTCAAAGGATTAAGAGACAGAAATACACAGAAAATAGCAAATAATTATTGTAGATAGCACTGTAACAAACACTTCTCAACTTCTCAAGTGAAAGGCCGGCAGAACACGGTGCTTGAGAAGCAGGAAGTGATGCCTGTTCCCTTAAATCTTCTCCACAATACCTATGACTAATTTCGTACGTTAAGTCAGATTATTTTTACATATACTAAGGGGCAGTTTTATCTCATTTGTAGATTGGGCATTTAAGCTAAGGTGGTTTCCAAGGTTTCCAGACCTCACATTCTCTCAAATGTCTACCTTCATATGAAATGTACAGCTGTAGAACTTTCTTCTCTTTTCACAAAAGATGACTAGACGGCTTTTAAAGAGGTTTAGTGAATTAAAACTCATCCAGTTTGTATGCTGCTATGTTAAAAAAATGAAATTTTCAACATAAACTGTTTTCCCTGAGTAAAGAAGGTGTGGGTTGGAGACGTGTCTTTTTCTCAGCTTTGTCTTAAAATTCTAGAGTGTATTCATATAAATCGTCATGATCAGATAACTCAAGGACACTCCACTGCCTTTCTTAAAATTCCACTTCAAGTTACCTAAATGCAATTGGCTCTTTCAAATCCAAATCAAAGTCCGTTTTTCCAGGGAAGAAAAGGTTGGAGTTGTCCTCATCTGTTCTCTCTCCAGCTACACTGTAGGTTGTACCTACAGGACCTTGACTACCTCAGAAGCTATGCCAAAGGCAGGATATGAATGGAAAATGCTGTTGGCATATCAATATACAACTCAGATGAGATGTTATTCTCTGATGCCTATTTCTGCTTCTAACATGCATCACTCCGGAAGCAGCTGAAGTTACACTGAAAATTCTAGTTATTTCCAGAATAAAAATATCCAAATAGGCGCTTTCCAGTGCAGTTACTATAGTAACTGTGAGAGTGGGGAATTAATTCTAGCTCTCTAACAAGAGTCAAGAATAACCACTTTCCATTACATATGCATAACGATAAAACTATGTTAGCTCATATAAAATAATAATTATGAAAATTATTTTTTCATGAAGTGGATTTTTATTTTTAAGAGATCTTGAGCAAGTAGAACCAAACTGTAAAAATGCTCTGCACAGCTACGTTACCAAAAACTCTGCAAAATGTACATTTTTTTAAGTCTAAGACTGAAAGCACATTTTTGACAGTACTTCAGCTTTCTTGCTCTCTTCTGTGCCTACAGGTTCAAACCAACACGAAGTATATATCATCTATAAATTTCTACATGGTGCCACACATATTTCAACGCGCACACAAGTACAACTTCCGAAAGATCTGAGTCAGCAGGAAATGCATCATCAAACTCCCAGCTGGCAAATATTTTGTCAGGTGAGAGTGAAAAGCATCGGACTGCACCGTTCAGGTTTATATTGCTTCTGCCAAGTACAGTCTCAGTACCTGTTCCACACTCAATGAGGTGGTATGTTTAGAGCAGACCTGCTTTTCATTTTCCTTTCATTTTGGCTTTGCTGCCCAAGTGCTTTGTTCTGAAACAAGAAAAATGCATCCACAGGAACTCTCTGCAAATCCTTGCAGCTTAATTGCTGTCATCTGGGGACTTGTTATTGTTAAATTTAATAGACATTGGGGTGTTCTCTGGTGAGACCTTTAATGTGTTCAGGGCCTTAGAGGTCTCTAAAGAAAAATGGAACTTGTGGAGAGAAAGTCAATGGTCCACTGACTAAGGAAAATCATGCACCTGCTAAAGAACATCTTTCCTTTAATATTACACCACAGTCTTCGGGTCCTAAAGGACCTGGAATGGCAGCACTAATTTAAGCCTTTTAGCCTTGCTGTGGTTAAGATGATGTCCAGCATTAATATACCTATAATTGTTTGCAAAGTGACACAGAGGAATATTTTCCTGTATGTAGTATGCATTCTTAATATGCAGATGCAGAGCTCCTTATTATACTGCTGTTTTTTCAATAACAAAGAAAGAATTCATACAGAATTCTAGATTAGCGGTGTTGTACTTTAAATTTTGATTTTTTAAGAGTAACATTAATTCTATTTGGATCGTATTTTTCTACCTCAAGATTCACAGATCACTGTAAAAAAAGACCGGTTCAAATTATTACTTTCCCAGAATGAAATCTGGCTTTGCAGTAATTTTGCCATGTGCAGCACTGACCCTCTTGTACAGACCCACACCTAAGTGAAATCTGAGTCCTATCTCCTAGCACAGAGGTTTCATACAATACAGAGTGGACCTAAAGACTGCATTTTGGGCATATGGAATCTGTATAAAAGTGCATTCTGACTTGAAAAGAACATTCTTTTTAGCTCAGACAGGCAGGCAGCTCAGATTGCAGTTTACTTTAATGCTATCAAATCTGTTTTCTAGTCATACGAAGGTACGTCAGGATTCACAGTCAGGTTTCATCCCATATAATCTGGAGTTCAATGTGTATTTTGTACCTTAATCTGCCCCAAAACAACCAATAAAGATGGAAAAAATAAGGAGAAACTCTGTTCTTGTGAGAATACCAGCCTGATTTCCAACCTCATGACGCTTGGCTAAGCAGCCGGTTTTGAAAGCGTATCGATAGTAAATCTTCTGAATTTTATATATTACTTCTACTCTATAATAAACTATTATGGCTGGAAGGAATTAGAGAAAGCCACTGCTGAACGAACCACACTGTCCTTCGGAGCTATAAAACAGGTATTAAAGTTTTTGTCCTTTTAGCCAAGTAGACTTGGATTTTACATAGTTGAATAAAATAGAATTTAAAAGGTTAAAACAAAGAGCGACTCTAATACAAGGAGAAAACGTGGCTCTGGAATGAAGAGTTGTTTTTCAGATGAGAGAAAGAAGCAGATGGAAAGCTGATGAGGCAAAGAAATGCCAACTTGGGACTTTATCAAGTCATCCAGGTGGCAAAGGAAAGTGTTAGTGCTTAATTCTGCAAGGCATTGAGAAATTCTTGAGATTTTACGTTCCCTGATTGTCCCTCCAGATAAAATACTACAACAGGCAATTAATTTGTACACTGATCTTTATCAATAACTTGTGACGAGAAATAAAATACGAGAACTTTTCGAGAAGCTGGATTACTTTTAGAGTACCTTTGGTGATGGCTTTTGAAAATTCCATAGAAGGGAGGCTTGTTTCTGACACATCCAGAGAGCTAATCTAAGCTATATTTTAATAGCCTTGATGTGTAAATATCATACCAGTTCCATTCCAGAAGTGAAAACAACTTATAAGACTATAGCTTTGATAAGGCTCCTGGAGTGTCTTAAGATGATAGACAGAAAATAAAGATGTTGGGGACCCTTTTATCTGAAAAGAGAAGGTATTACTGTGATTTATTTTGGATTCTAAGGCCTGTCATCCTCAGAGAAAACAAGATTTGTTCAAAATGGTGCTGTTGCAAAAATCTTTCTCTGAACTTCCACGTACAATAATTTGTCAATGCTCAACCACATTCCTTGATCTACTACACCTACCCTTATCTGCATTTGCCCTCCCATGCCTTTATACCTGGCAGAGTTTAACCTGCCTGCATGTACAGAACACAGGAACAGTTGTTTGGACTTTCTCTTCTCCATAATTTTACAAAACACTTTTCTCCTCACAGCTACTGGTAAGGTCACACGGGTTTAGAGACTCCTAAGTGCGCAATAAAATTGTCTATGCAAAGAGCATCAATCTCTACGCATTCAAGATGATCTTGTTCACACTGCAACAAGGGAGACGTGAGTGACAGGATTCATTTGAAAGGCTATAAAGGAAAGGGAACGATTAGGAAAAACATGCATTAGAAGAAGCATCTGAACGTTACTCTTTTACAATATTTTATATACTACTAAAAGAAAAAAGTATTACAGAAACTGTAGAAAAAAGGATTTTAAAAAATTACTTTCCATATTTTAATAACCAGATTTAATTTATCACATATGGGAAAACTATGCAAAAAAACCCAAAAGAACAGTGTAGTTCTTAAGACAATTTGTGAAAAGTTCAAATTCTACAGGAGTCAATGAGTGTTGAAGGTACAGAGGCAGATTATAAACCTGGGAGCATCCAAGTCAAAGACTGGAGTCAGTTCTGTCACTTCTTTGATAAGCAGTGAGTCTTCCCCTTGTTACACTGTGCAATTATCTCTGTTTAGGTTTATTTCTAAACGAAAGGAAGCCAAAACAAAATGTGTCTTGGAGAATGTGCATCCGTAAGTAGTCCAACCGCAATGCCAGCACAAGTAGAAACAGCTCCCACTCAGTTCTCCCTTTAGAACTGTGTTGTCTTTTGTTCTAAGAGGCTGAGAAAATAAATGGAAGAAAACAAGTAGGAAGTATTCTAGAAAGGTATGAGCAAAATTGCACACAAATGGAAAAAATTTCTAACAAAAACTATGACCGCTGTGAGACAGAGATTTAAAATTTGACTCAGTTCTTGAAACAGAAATAAACATCCATTTGCCAGCTGTCGTATATTTTAGAACAATTTATGTCATTTCTTCTGAAGCAGAATCACATTTATTTTTCTGACCTGCTGTGAGAAGGGTTTGAGATGTTACTGCCACACTTGAGATCTGTTGCCGTATTCAGCAAAGATATTCAATATTTTGCTGCATATAATAAGCTTCATCACTCTTCTTACAATTAGTCATGTTGACACATTTTTATAAATTAGACCTAGCAATCACTTTCAGATGAGACATTTTCCCTGCAGAAGGAATCCTTCAGCTTTGCAGGAAGCACTAGAAGTCAGGCACTTCCTACAACAGAAAGCAATTTCTGTTACGGGAAAGAGAAAGGTGCCTTTTGTACATGCCAAAAGGAAAAAGAAATGTGAAACAAATGTATGGTGGCAACAACAAAAACATTATTTTCAAGTGCAGAGAGATTTCACACAGACTAATACTTCTTCTAGGCTAATTGTTCAAGTTCTATATATCACACCGTGACCAGAGGTAAAACAAAGCAGAGGAGATTCTACTAATGAGTATGCCCCAGATTCTCAGAGGGCACAAACCAGCTTAGTTACATTAAACACTAGAGCCAGAGCAGCTATTCCAGATATGCAGTTGGTACCACTGAGCCTGACAAAGTACTAGAAAGTGACAGCTAATACTTCCTTTGCTGTGCAAGTCTGTTTTGACTGATGGATTTCTGATGAATCTCCATTAAATATGAAATACTGTGCTAGGTACATATTTTTAACTGCCTGGTAGTTAATTTTACAGTTTTGAGCTGAAGACCTGGAGCTCTTCAGTGAGGTGGGTAAGTACTGTTAAATAATCTGTCTGGTTAATTATCCCTCTTTTAAATACTCATAAATACAAGTTTAAGAAAGCACTCCTGGCACATCTTTAAGCAAATACTTTCCGTATTTATATATTTATACACCCAATCAGACAAAACCTGCAAATTATTGCAGAACACCATATATACCAGTTATAAAACGTCTGTGGAGAAATATAATACCTACAGTCCAAAGACATTTAAAATTTACAGAGTCTCACATCTGAAGATTTTGTATTTGTGAAGGTCAATGCACAATTTTCACTGTTTTACTTATATGGTCTGTCACACAAAACAGTTCCATTTGTCAGTAATGCAAGGTGTTTTATTCATATTCCACAGTGGATTCCAGCAGGGTCCCCTTCACCAAAGGCTGTCTTTCTTCACCTGCCACACAGAAATCTTCTAAAACAACTCTAGCTTTACTCTAGCAATTGATGATGATGATAGGTGGCTGTTAACTGCTTTCTTTATTCTGTCCTGACCTTGTGGTTTACTCTGAGAGCTCCACAGAAATCACTCCAGAAATCTTTTCATCAGCATGAAGAATTTTATGTGCATTACGAAATGAATAGTGTAGCACTGACAGTACGAGACATCATCTAACTTCAGTTCGCAGTTAATTTGCATCGCAATTTATTTAAGGACATTAAAGACAGCAACGCATTCAGGTTTGACTGGAGTGTCACCTAGTTTTAAATTTGGTTGTAAAACTTGCAAATACTTGTTATTAACTTCCAGTCTTTTGTTCTAACCATTACATCCAATCCCAGAATAATGAATTCTACTCCACAGACAGCCCTCCTAGCCAGTTTTATAAGTCTATCAATATGCCCAAGTATATTTAAACAGCCTGGAGTGTGACAAACTAAATAAAATGATCAAATAACTTCAAAGTGTCACAGCACCTCACAAGGCAGATCTGTGCAAAGGTATCAACTCTTACTTTGCAAATATTTGCAAGTAAAAAAGAGATTTCCATGAATTTGTCAAAAGGCAAGAAATGTCACAGCTCCCAGTAAATACAATTTTTCATAATGACAGCAGTAAAAGTATAGAGCGGAATATGGGTTCTGAGCTCTGCATATGTTGTAAAAATGAATGATATCATTATAGTAAAATCATTGGGAAATAATTATGGAAATTGAAGGAATTTAGTAACACTTTTTTTCTTAATCATGAAGTACTGTATTTAAGTAAACTACTGTAATTTCAAAATAAAACTATTTAATACTAAAAGTCACGAGAGGAGTTAAAGCCTCCCAACTAAACTAGTAAAAGGCACCCATTTCTCCCTGCAGAGGTTACAGTCTGGCATATCCACGATGGCTCTTCATTCTCAGGCTGTTGTGAATCACAACATGATTAGCTATCCTTTCAAAAGAAAAAGAATATGTAACGGGAATATGGTGCTTTTATCAGTTTGTACACACATGTATGAACACTAGAGATGTATTTTTACATGGAAATGTGAACACCTGCATGACCACAATCACACACTGAGTCATTCAAACGTATGTATTTGGGGTTTTTTTCTCATGTGACTTACAAGCAAGATGTATTTGGGATGACTGTGGGGAATGATTAAACTGTTTTATTGGATTATTATTCATTTGCTACGGTGCTGCTGAAAAAGTAACTACTGCGATCGTGCAGGTATCCTGTACCTAAAATATCTGCAGTCTAAAGAGAAAAACTGACATTGTGTAGAGAAAGGGAACAGCAGCCACAGCAGAGTGAACGTCGAGTTTGTACAAATGATGTGATTCTTCTGAACTTGTGAGTTGAGTTAGGAGGAAATTGGGCTAATGGAAAGAAAATTAAATTGGTCATATGAGGTTGGAAAAAGATGGGGGGAAGGGAAATTAAATAGAGAATAAAAAAAAAAGGAAAGATTAAATACAGATGTTAAATGACATTGAGCAGAAGGAAGGATTGTAACAACTAGCCAAGGTGTAAGAATTGAAAGAATGGCATCCTCTAGTTCTATTTGTGTTCCATATTGGGCCAAGACCCAAACATGTTTTCTTTTCCTCTGAACTCACAGTCAAGTTTTCGTGAAAATGAAATCTGACTGCTCTGAACAGGAGCCACAGCACTGTTTGCACAGTACTATCTGCTGTTATTGCTGCTTTCATTCTTACTGCTTGTTTCTTTTCCCCGTGAAGTCTCTAAGTAGCTTCATCCTGAAGTTGTCCTCAGGGACACATGATGAGCAAGAGGCTGGTACCAACAAAGGGAGGTGGCTGGGAGCCACGCCACAAGCTGGCAGTGGCTCAGCCAGCGCGGCGCTGATGCAGATACCTTCCTGGCCTACAGCTGGGCTGTAAAACCTGTGCAGCAGGCTTTGGTGGCTGTCCCGTACGCCAGCATGGCTGACCCAGCTGGAATACACCAGTATGGCACTCACTGTGCCACCTCTGTCTATAGTCACCTTTACTAGGTATGTAAAAGGGTGCTGTTGTAGAAGTGAAGTGTTTAGAGGGTCTTAAGAAAATAATTTGCTATAGCTGGGTCCAGCAAGATGTGCCAGAGTGAGGAAATAAACACCACTTTGTATTCTCTGTGTATTTATACTTGTACAGAACCTAATATGACTTATCAGTTTTACACACCATCTTTAGAAAGAAAGTTTTAACATGAAGAAAAGTCAGTTCAGTAGAAGATAAAAAATTAAACCTTAGAGCCAAATAAGGGCTCATGCAGTGCACGTATAAGGCTCTGCATTTAATTCAGCGATTGGGTGACCCTGTACAGAGCATTATTCTACTCTTGTTACTACAGCTACAGTAGTTGTCCCTCTTTTTATTTTTCCAATTCATTTCATTTTATCACCCTGAACCAAATTAATTTGAAAAGTAAAATAATTAAAAGAAATGAAGTATTATGTACAATCAACTTCAGAAGTAATAAATCTCCTTTAACAAGCCTCAGATCAAGCCCCGAAAGTATTCATCACTACTGACAGAAATCTAAGAAAGAGTTGACTATGATATTACATGCATTTGTGATGTGCAATCTTTTAGCAACATGTATTCTATTTTGGGGATGTATTAGTATTAGTATTATTTGCTAATTCCATTATTTATTTTTGTTGTTTTGGTACTGGATGCTCTCTATTTGTTTTTCGGTTTAAATCTTATTTTTACCTGTCCTAGTCCACAGTCTGTGAAAAAAATGAAATTAAATTATTTTAAAAGCTGTATAAATATACTTTACAAATAGAAACATTTAATGTTTAAGTAGAGTTACAACTGGCATCAGGTAACTAATGCAGAAAAACTGGAACTGTTACTCAGAGATACTCTTTCTTACAGTTGTCTTGTATATTCATAATTCCCCGAGTATCAGAGCCACCTGAGTATTTTTAACTGTGACACAGAAGGCCTAACACTTACTTTTTCAGTCCTTAAGGTTTTGAAAATATCAGTATCTGCCGTATCTGATGTTCAAAGATTTTCTTACATATTATCCATAAGCCCTTTGAAAACTGCCTTTATATATATACACACGCATACAGATGTGTGTTCATTTCCTGAATCCATGAAGCAAATATTTTTAGACTATTGTTACACACACATTATTTCTCTCAGAGTCCAGAACTGGACTGACTGAGGGTTCATTCACTAACAGAATCGTACCTGTATGAGAAAGCAGTATCTTTTTCTTGTATTTTCCACTAAAAAAATAGTCAAATATGGGATAATAAAGATGCAGAGTTTCTGACAGGTCAGAAAGAACACAGAGACCAGTCCTCTCAGCCCCAGAGGTAAGTAGAACAAATTCATAGGAGATGTCACTTTGGATGTGCACCGTGAGTCATTTCTACACTGAGGGAGATTTAATGCCAACATCAGTTGATTTGTTACCGACATCATCTCAGAATTTCACCTGTTATCCCTTGGGAAGAGTGACTCAGCCTCTAAGTATACTCCAGACTGATTCTCAGTACATGAAAACAGTCATTGAGTAACTGTCAATATAATTAAAAAAAACAAAAAAAGAAATCATAAATCCACATGGTGGAGTTTAGGCTGATTCATTGAAAAGAAGCAAGCAGACGTTAATTAAAGATTCCTCTGACTACACATATCTCTGCCAGGAATCCTTACACTAATAAAGAAATCACTTCTAACAATTTTTTTTCCCCTACCTTTCTAGCCTTTTCCTCCTCTCTTTTGTCACATTAAGCCTCACTGGTCAGCATTCTCACTGGTCGAACCTCAAACCAATCTTATCTTCATCTTCTTATTTTCCACTCCATACTCCTCCAGCTACCCACAAAACACCTCCCCCACATCACCTTGTGTTTATGAAGCTCTTCAGCTCCAGGAGAAGAAGCGATGAAGTGTTATGAGTGTAAGAGTCCTATTTTTGCCTCTAAACCCAGCAGTTGCAGGGTAATTGCCAGAATTATAGTGGCTTTCAAGTTGAGTTTACAAAACCAAGCTGGTTTTGAAGCAGCATTTACTGCTCCATAATTTCATCTAACCCCCACAGCTACTGACATAAACTAATTGCATGTACACATATGATCCCACTACAAATGGTGCAACCCAGATGGTGACAATCTGGGACTGCAAACAGAGTTCTAGTGTTGTCAAATGCACGGCAGCCTTACCTGCTGAATTTACATCTCTATTCCTACTTCTTTATCAAAAGCGTTTCCTATTCAACTGGTTGGGTAACACAGTAAAACCACGAAGCCATAAATCCCCATGGAAACATTGTCCACAAAACGGCCCAAGAGACCATGAGAACACACCAGTGCCTGAAAAGTCTTAAGATTTTTGCCTTAAATCCTTTTCTCCTTACTATTATTATCATTATCACCACCACTATTTGGTTTTAATTCAGCAGCACTTAAGAATTCCTGCTACAGGCAGTAACCCAGCTGCCATGGAACCTGAAATCACAGACAGAAAAAGGCAGTACATACCTGATAAAGAAAGGCAGTTATGTATATTTACATATAGGTCCCAATAGAACATGCACAATAACCATCCACAGGGCTTGTGGGTTTTTTTACATCATAATCTATAAACTATAAAAAGTGGTAACCTAAAACGTATCGACATACCTTTATATAGAGAAACACACGCTGTATACGCAATTATTTAAGAAGAAATTCACTGCAGAATGTATGACATTACAACTGATCTTTACTATTCAATCTCCAAGAAGTATCCAAAATAAAACAAGTGAAAAAAAGTAAATAAAATGAACCTTTTACCATTCACTCTTTCCTTCTCTGTAGGAAATATATTTGGGAAATCAAAAAGACCTTGATAATTCTAAAGTGAAAAAGTTTCAGTGAAAAAAACTCACACATTTCTATGCTCTGCTCCTTCAACTGAATCTGCCCCTTGGGCTCAAACCCTAGGTTGTTGACCTGAGCATCCCAGTTGATTTCAGTGCATACAAAGTCAAAAGAAAAATCAGTTGTCCTTCATAATACAGAGGTTCAAACACATTGTAAATCAAAACAATACTTTAATTATAAGCTTATGAAACTAGGTGATAGCTTATGTCATAAGGCAGAACACATGCAAAGGACAGAAAATGTACGTATGTAAGAGTATGTTGCACTAAATAAAACTATTAAAGTTGACTATTTAAAAAACTTAGGAAATTTTAATATTAAAACCCACCATTCCTCAGAATGAAAAGAGCTCAAAAAAGCTACATGAAATAATTTTGGTTGTATGCTTACTGCTTAAAAAAATAAAAGTTACAAGCTGTAGTGAGTCTGATGATTTGATCTTTCTTTAGAAGCAAACAGATATGGGATATCAGCCACGACGACTATGGCCAACCTGTTCCAGTGTCTCACTGCCCGCAGAGTGAAGGATTTCTTCCTTATATCTAATCTAAATCTATTGTCTTTCAGTTTAAAGCCATTACTCCTTGTCCTATCACTACATGTAGGTCTACTATAGGTACTGGAAGGCCACTATAAACCTTATTTTTCAGAATGAACAGGAAATAAAGTGAAGTCCACTAGCTTGGCTGATGTGAATTCAACTGAACATTCACCAGCCCTTTTTTTTTTAATGATACTTATTCAGGTCTTGCAAACATTATACACAAAATGAACAGCTGATATGAATAGCCTGAATTTAAAGAGTCAAATCATTCAGAGGTGTAAATCAGCTTGGTGGCTCTGCTGGAGCCAGAGGTCACATACTGAGGGACAAAGGCTCTCGGTCATTCTTACATCAATTCTGATTATTTCCATGTCAATATGTAAGCACAGATGATTTTATGATTGTTATTATTGCTCTTTATATTATTAAACAGTTCAAAATTACTGTATTCAATTTGAATTGCTTCTCACAAAATCACTAGCAGAAATCCTTTCTGAACATGCAAGAGGCACTTCAGTACTTCATGAAGTGTTAAATTGGCAAAACAACAACATGACTTCATTACTGCAGATTCTTTCCAGATGGAACCATAAATGTACCGTACTTTACTAAGCGCCTATGGTACAAAACAACCGAGTTGAATATTACAACCACTTTTTGAGCAATAATATTTCACATAGTGATCACTTATTTTTTTGCAGAAAAGAAACGAATATAAAAAAGAGCACAGAAAGGAAGATTCCAGAGCCTCTCTGATTTCTTTTTATCTGTTTATTTCAAGCCTCGGAAAATCATGACAAGCTGACTGTGGCTTTTTTCTAGAGTTCAGCTTCAAAACTGAAGCTGCTCTGCACTGTTCCACCTTTGAACACACCACAGAAAGGCCAGGCCAGAAGCCCTTCTCAACACACTTGCACCAAGATACTGACAGCCCATGGTAGGGAGCTACAGCACACAACAACGTTTAAACCGTGCTCCCCCACATGGCAATTTCCATGTGGATTAAAATTTCCACCTAAACTGACAAAACCAAGGGAACAGAATTCTTTAAAACAGAAACCAATGGCTACATATACAGTGATAAAATGAAAGTGATTTTAAGTTTCACAGTTGACTTCAAGAGAAACTACTTTAAGGCTCTCAACTTTGTGTTTCCTTTACTATATCAGGTTCTAATTATGGTCTTTAATCTGTCCAGCTTTTTACTTACATGTCCATTTTAGAATTCTAAGAAGTGGGTATGTGCCCATCAGTATAGCCTAGTCTCATCCCAACAGAAATCAAGAGTAATTCCAAGGGTGTAAAGCAAACACGAACAGCATATACATATGAATATTTAATATATAATCAGTTCTATCTGTCTGCTATTCTTTGATTAAAGAAAAAGTCGCCCCAGAATATTAAAATACGTTTAAGGATGTATGCTTAAAGAATGAAATTCCTCACTGGATGAATTGGTACTGCTCTGGGCCAAAACTTATTCAAAGTTAAGTGGAGAAAAAGGATTTAGGATTACATTTAGAATTATTCAGTTTGATTTGGGTGGATATTTGTACTTATTTCTGGGTTCATTAAGTACCCACAGATAAGCGATATACCTACTCAGTAAGGTAGAACAGTATAGCACTATGAACTGTTGCCTCCAGAAGATCAACCACTTCTTTTATGGATTCTAGTGTCAAGTTTTGTACCATTTTCACTGGAGAAGCTCCTTAACCCACCTGCCTACATTTCTGTAACGACACAAATGTCAAGCTACCTCTTTACTTCTGCAGTCTGATAAAAAGTAACGAGTTACCATTTTGAAAAGGCTCCAAGGAGAAAACTATTCCACAGTCATTAAACTCTGCTGGCAAAATTACCATTTTTTTCCCCTACATACTTGTGTTAAGTCAGCTTTCTGCTTTTTTTTTGTATCGTGCAAAATCATGTCTTTTTAGCAGAACGTGGCTCAACTGGGCAGATTACCAAATAAAGGTACACCAAATATTCCCCATCAGAGAGAAAAACACCTTCATGATGCTACATTTTTGCAAGAGGTGTGAAAGAATCAGACCTCTGTAGCAAAGCAACACATGCCACTGGGTAGCTCTTGCCTATACCTTGGGCACACATATTCCACGGACACATTTAAGGAAATAATATTCTCCTGCAATACTTCCATTGTATATTACATTACCTTATAAAGTACATTACCATTCTGTCATCTTAGAGAAAATAAGTGCAGTATATTGTTGTTTCTGAAGATCATTCACTTACTTCGAGACCAAGGATGAAATCATCCTCTTGCAATACGTGTGCTCAAATGCAAAGGATAAAATTAAGGGAGAAGTCTGGAGACCCACCATACACCTGAACAGTTTAACGAAGCAGCTTCCAAAAGGCAAAAGTGCCTACATTTGGGAATATTTACAAAGCCCCCCAGCACATGCTCTTCGAAGATGTATTTACTATGTTGAAGTGCTCGTATTTTCCACATAATATAGTAAATACATCTGCATCAAACATAAAGTAATTAC
Organism: Dromococcyx pavoninus; assembly: GCA_033558185.1. Lineage (NCBI taxonomy): Eukaryota > Metazoa > Chordata > Aves > Cuculiformes > Neomorphidae > Dromococcyx > Dromococcyx pavoninus. The sequence continues at coordinate 1,501,316 of JAUMJL010000137.1, forward strand.
CAATTAATTTGCCTTTGAGTTATCAACATGCAAGCTGCTTTTCAGTAGTTCAATAATTTCATTTCAATAAACAGTAACGCTTCCTATATATTCTTCAGTATTACAGAACGTTATATTTCAAGTAGACCACAGCCATCCAGTCTTTTAAATCAAGTACAACCTTTTGACAAGACTTGGCCAACTCGAAAACCCATTCCCCAATCTCATCCACTGAACAAGAAGTTCCTTTATACAGATGAACCAGAGAGCACTAAAAGTCTTTTCTAAGTCGTTTTTAAATGGTTACACAGATACAGGTTAAAGAATGACCTTATTTTACATACCAGTAAAAGTTATTAAACTCCCATCTGAAGTCTCATAGCAGACACAACTTATCATTGTAAAGTTCTTGATATGTTTTAAATTCCTTGATGCTCTTTCAGACGACTCTTTAAATAAGTTGACAAGCACGAATGCTATCTAAACCACTGTAAAGAGACTGACAACCAATACAATCTGAAGACAGATAAAAGGGGATTTTTGATGGGTCTGAAACTTAGGAGCAAGGCAAGGAATAAATCTGTTTCTCCTAAGTTACTTTCTTAGGGAAAAATACCTGGAGTGTATTTCATCTAGGACCTGTCAAAATAATAGCTTGGTGATATGAATTCAGAACATAAAAGTGTTCTAATCGCAATCAACAAGAGACAAGAGATAAACCAATCTTTTCCAGTATAGTTTTTTTATCAGACATATTTGTTTTACTTCATGAAATTGTTCTAAATCCATAAAATTTACATACATATTGCCGCATAGTTAATTCTCACTCGGAAAATATTCAGAGTTTCTGCTTAGTAAAGGAACTTCACAGCCAAGAAATTTAAGCCAAGGATGGCAGGTAGTCCGATTATATTGGTACATTCACACAACATACTTATTGAAAAGCAAATGAAAGGCTCAGTTCCTATTATCACAGAATCACAGTATCATAAGGTTGGAAAGGACCTCTGAGATCATCAAGTCCAACCTATATCCCAACACTAACATCAACACCAACACTAACACCAACCCATCATCTAAACCATGGCACTCAGTGCCTCATCCAGTCTCCCCTTAAACACCTCCAGGGTCGGCGACTCCACCCCCTCCGTGGGCAACGCATTCCAATGGCCGATCACCCTTTTAGTAAAGAACTTCTTCCTCATATCAAGCCTAAACTTTCCCTGACGAAGCTTGAGTCCATGCCCTCTAGTTCTGTCACTGGTCACCTGAGAGAAGAGACCAACCCCTGCCCGACTACAACCTCCTTTTAGGTAGTTGTAGAGAGCAATGAGGTCTCCCCTGAGCCTCCTCTTCTTTAGACTAAACAGCCCCAACTCCCTCAGTCGCTCCTCGTAGGGCTTGTGCTCCAGCCCCTTCACCATCTTCGTTGCCCTCCTCTGAACACATTCCAGTATCCTGACATCTTTCCCAAACTGGAGGGCCCAGAACTGTACACAGTATTCCAGATGAGGCCTGACCAGTGCCGAGTACAGGGGGACGATAACTTCTCTGGTCCTGCTCCCTACACTATTCCTGATGCAGGCCAGAATGCCATTGGCCTTCTTGGCCACCTGGGCACACTGCTGGCTCATGTTGAGCTTCCTGTCGACCAGCACTCCCGGGTCCTTTTCTGCCTCACTACTCTCCAGCCACTCTGTCCCCAGTCTGTAGCTCTGCATGGGATTGTTGTGTCCAAAATGAAGTACCCGACATTTGGACTTATTAAACATCATCCCATTAGAATCAGCCCATCTCTCCAGTCTGTCCAGGTCCCTCTGCAGGGCCATCCCACCCTCTAACAGATCAACCCTTCCTCCCAGCTTGGTATCATCTGCAAACGTGCTGATGATGGACTCAATGCCCTCATCCAGATCATCAATAAAGATATTAAACAGGACCGGACCCAACACCGATCCCTGGGGGACACCACTGGTGACCGGCCGCCAACTGGATGAGACACCGTTCACCACCACTCTCTGGGCTCGACCATCCAGCCAATTCCTAACCCAGCACAGAGTGCTCCCATCTAAGCCACGGGCTGCCAGCTTCCCTAGGAGTCTACTGTGGGGGACAGTGTCAAAGGCCTTGCTAAAGTCCAGGTATACCACATCCACAGCCTTCCTCTCATCCACCAGGCGAGTCACATGGTCATAAAAGGAGATCAGGTTGGTCAGGCAGGACCTGCCCCTCCTAAACCCATGCTGGCTGGGCCTCGTTATCATAATAACGAGAAATTACAGGAATTGCAGACAATACATACTGTAACTACAAATTAGTGAGAGTAAAAAACAGACACTGAGAGCAAAATTAAACTATTACAGAAGTAACCTAATTTATTTTTTTTTAATTCCATCTTCAGACATCTCAGATGGACTTTGTTTCTAAACAGAAGGGTCTTTTTCCCCTGAACTCTTTTCTCCTTTCTTACATATTAGGACAGAAAGTACTGTTGAAAAGAATACTTCTTTGCAATTGTAGGTTAAAAAATTAGGTTCCTACTGCTTTATACAAACACAAGCAAATGCAGAATAGTTACTCAGATATAAGTTTCCTAAGAAAATATATCTTGTCATATCTTCAGTATCTGTCTTGAAGAGACAAAATTATATTTTGTTATTTTTCTCTAAAGTAAAGGTTCTGTGAAAGAGGTAGCAGAAAAAAAGCATTTTCACTCAGCAAGATTTGTGAGAAAACAGTCTTTGTTCCTTATCCAGGTGAAATTACATTGCTTTAAATTAAGTTCAGGACCAGAAGAATACAAAAATTAATCAGAATCATGACTTTCCCTTTATTTTCACAATGAAATTAATCAGAACTTATTTTCACAGTGACACTAATCAGAGCAATTACGTGTGCGTTCAAGCAGAATTTGGCTTCTTACGAAAATGCCAAAATTAGACCTCCCTGTCTTATGCTTAAAAGCAGTAATTTTCATCATGTGAATCTAAATTTCGAACTTGTTCAAACATTGAATTGCATCTGGGTCAAAAGTCCACTAAGAAGATTTTGATCGAGTTTAGTTTGTTATCTTATGGCAATCAATGTGAGTTCCCAATGAAAAGATAACAAATTGGAAAGCAAATAGGTCACAATGAAGAGAGTCATGATGATTTTTGGCACATCTCATGATTGGTAGTGGAAAACAGGAAAGGAGCAGAGATCTCTCAGAAGATTCTGCACAAACAATGCAGACCTACTGCACTATCCCTCAGCTCTATTGTCAGAAAACCAGCACCCATTCTTAATGATCTTTACGAAAAAAAAAGAATAAAAGAATGAATGCATGACCTTCTCATCTCTATAAAGCACGTAAATTGAAAAGCATAACTACAAATAAGAATAAGTAATGCAATGACTGTGTCCAGATCTGAGTGTAACTTCCAAGGCATAATTACTACAAAAAAAAGAGAGGCCAAATACTTGAGTTCTGTGAGAGACTGGATTCACAAAAGTAATATTTTTCTCCGGGTTTGTCCTAATGAAATCTGGATCTTAAATACCGTGCAAAATTTTGCTGGCTGTGGTTTGAGACTGACACGTGACACCTCGGTTTAAACAAATCTTGAGAGGTTTATTTTGTCCACCACGTACTAATCTGTTCTAGGGTTAGCAGTAGCTGTATCGATTTGGGCTGATGCAGTGCTACAAATCAGCCTGCTTTACATCCACTGACTTTGTGCACCTGTCTACACCACTAGGTTTTTATGAACTTCACTGGAACCTTTTTAAGTGATTAAATTTCTATTTCTCACACCGAAGTAGTAATTTCACTGAGCTGCTAACACAGAGATGCATTCCATTGCTGAACAGTGAGTAATTACTGACACTAACAAAGAACAGCTAAAACTGCTGCAGTAAATAAACCCAACTTTTACCTGCTACATCCCTAAATCCTTTCACAGTATAAGGGATTGCACAATGACAACGAAGGACATGATCCACTCACATATACCTAAGGTCACAATCCTGCAAAAATACATGTAATATATGCCCCATTACCAGCAGTCCCCAATGGCATTTACTGCTTTCAGACACAAACCTCAGTTCAGGAAAACATTTAAGAACATGACCAAATGTGGGAAAGTGCTATTATTATTCCATTAAAGCAAAAAGACTTTTTACCACAGCTTTAAATTAAATACATTCAAGACATTTCATGAATATCAAATGCTTAAAGCAAACAGTACTTTTCAGACCTGCAGTTAGAAATTACTGGTTTGGTAAATGTATTTTCAGGAAAGCCATTTGTAATTCAGCCTCTTATTTAAAATGGGAGTTGATTCAGACAACTGGTTGTGCAGCACTGGGAGCTGCATTTGTTATTTTTGGTCTACTAACCAAAATCAAAAGATTTCATCACATTGTTGAGTCCTTGTAGCTCCCCCTTTTTAGTGAGAATATTTCATTTTTAGGAGGAACTAAAGGTTTCTTTCATTTGGAAACAAAGGTCGGCTGTACTTTAAGCAGGAGAGATGAGGCAGACAGCATCAAACCCTAGTGGGTGTGTAAAAACTGTACAGAAATTTATGGGTTGTTTTGGAAACCTATTGTGAAGTAACCTCAAATGAGTTGTAAACTGTAGGAACCACAAAGAAAATACATTCCAAGAGAACATATCAAGTTGTAGCAAATAAACAAAAAGGCACCAGTAACTACATTTAATGATTCACTAATACTCTCAAACACAGAACTCTCTTGAAAACAGATACTTGTAACGTAATGGCACATCCTAGCCAGATCATCAGATTCTGTAAAATTTTACTGAACTTCCTATTTCTGTAGGTATTTCTGCAAGCTACTTCTAGATGATTCATAGTGATCAATCCACCTTTTTAAAGACAGAAGCAGTGTCAAATCCTGATACTTTTGACCTGAAAGGTTATCACCATACCTATTCTTTATTGCCCACCATATTAAAACACTGTTTTAGTTAAACACACAGGGCTGATCATAGGTCCAGCAAATAAACCCTGTACTATCTTGCAGCGGTAACAAGAAGACATTAAATTAAATTTACAACAGAGGAACACATTTGGAGTCATTGAATGGTTTGGGTTGGAAGGGACGTTGAAGATGATCTAGTTCAATCCCCCTGATAAGGGCAGGGACACCTTACACTGCATGAGGTTGCTCAAGCACAATCCAACACGGACTCAAAATCCTCCAGGGATGGCACAGCAACAGTTTCCTCTGGCTGACCTGCTCCAGCATCTCACCACCCTCACATGAAAAATTTCTTCCTTATGTCCAATCTTAATTTACCTTCTTTCACTTTAAATTGGTTGCCCCTTGTCCTGTCACTACAGGCCTTGGCAAAAACTTTTCCTCTGTCTTTTTTAGAAGTCCTCTTTATATAGTGAAAGGTAAGACTATGACAAATCAGTCGAACATTTATTTTCTGAGACATAAAAATGAATGAATGAGGCAAAAGGAAAAGGTATGTATGAAGAGAAACTTTTAAGATAGTCTAATGGTTCTAATTTTAAAAGCTGCCATCAAACCTTGATGGATTATCAAAGTGTGTCTAGTTAGATAAATTACAGACATGACACTGGAGATCAAAAAGGTACCTTAATTTATTAAATAGTGACTAAGTACAAGTACTGTGGCTCAACACTGAAGTGTGATAATAAGTTCATCTAACTGCTTTTAGAGGGTGTGAATATGCATTGAACAGTGGGAGTTCTATTTTGTAGGTTATTTGCAAAGATTTAGCATTCCTTTTAAGCACATTATCTGCACGTCTAATTTCATGGGCCCATGGTGGCAAAACATAGAGCAGAGACATAAAGAAATCAGCAATGAGGGGGTCTCTATTGATATACATTTGAATATTTTAGAGGGAAGATGTTGATTGATACTGTAACGCATCTTGTATTGCACACAGCATTTAACATTAAACTCCCATTCTGCCAGCATTAAATGTTATATATTTCATCAGAATAAAGGAAAATTAAATCTATAGTATCCATAATTCAATTTATTCATTCTTAGTATTGAAATTTACAAGTAATTGTTTTGTTCTTCTGTATGACTATAAATAAAGGGTTTTTTTGAAGTATATTACTTGGGTTTGCATCCCACTATGGATCTCAAAACGACAATGTTTGTCAGAAGGAAAAGAAGTTTCCCAATCTGTGAATCCTTTCACCACAAACAGAATTTACCAAGTTACTGGATTTTTCCTCTTTGCTGAGGATATGGCTGATTTAGTTGCCCTTGCATAAAGCTAATATAGTCTCTGGCAAAACTTATCAGGTTCTCTATGAAGTGGGACAGACAGATATGGTTGGTTGCGTAATAATATCTGCCATAGTGCCTTCATTGACAATGTAGGAAAGCATCTCAGTAGGATGTGCTCTAACATGGAACACAAACTGCCTTCCTTTGCTACAAGAAAGCAAATATTTTCCTGTGTGAAATAGGCTAGTTTCCTTCCCATGCTGTTACTTTTCTATTGAGTAGTGAAATGAGTCATGAAGAAATCTGAAATAGAAGAAGCAGAATTGCCTGGAAGAGGATATTCAGGAAAGGCATATTGCAGACACATAGAAAATACTTCTAATATAACTGAATAATTATGACTACAGAATATATGAACTACATGGCAACCTAAAAGCTGAAACTGTACCTAATTGTGAAACCAAGCCACAATGTCTTAGGAAATTTAGATCTGGATTTGAGGAACTATGTGAGCAAATTAGATACCTACTAACTTAAGGCACCTTGGATTACTATGCCTTGCCGTAAATCACTGTTTACAGTCTATCTTTCTTGAATATTTCTACTTCAGCTGACAAAAATGTTTACTGTAGTATACACATGTCAATTCATGTGATTTCTTTTATTTCCATACAGTTTAAAAACTGAGAAAGAAGCTGGATTTAATCTGCTTCAGAATCTCTTTAAAAAAGACTAATTTAAACCCATTAAATAAGCCCACTCAACAAATCAAAAATATAGTGTAAGAGACCCATTGCAACTTGTTATCCAAATGAATTGTTTTACCACACCAGAGGCATTTCCCATGCTGGGAAATCGGGCACTTTCAAAACCAGCATGTTTACTGGCAGTCCTCTGTTTGGTTGTCACACTCACAGAGCAGCCCACCCTGACAGAAAATGTTGATATACACAAAGCCTTTGCAATCCACGAGCTGGCTCCATCTTTGTAACAGCCTGAGGGAGCCACAGACAACCTTCCACGTACTCCGGTGAAAACCGGGAAGGTGATGGCTTCTGCTCTGACTTTCATTCCCCCAAATCAGGACTGGTCAGTTTTGCTTCCCACAAAAGCAGTGGGATAACAGTGAGTAACATGCCCGTGCCTTGCCTCAGAGCTCAAAAGGAATTCTGTCTCAGCAGCTCGGTGCTCTCAGGGAGAAGCCTGGCACCAAGACAAAGCAGAGGGATTATTCTGGCAAAAGAGCTCAAGCAGGGCAAGATTTAGTTCTCCAAAACCATGGAGATTGTGGGCAGCTGTTCCTGCTTGTAAGCACTTCCCAGGTCATCTGTCTGAGCTATAGCAATGCACCTGTACTAAAGGCCTACAATATTTCATTTATCCTTTAGATTTTTCCAATGAAGAGGCTTAAAACTACAATTACTCTCAACTATAAGAAACCAAGTTAGAATCCAAAACCACTACCACTGGTCCATACAGATTTCATTTCTACCTTTCTAATAAACAGTAATTATATCTAAATAACAATATGCTTTCAATGTGTAAACAAAATGTTCATAGGTAGACAGAAACAATTGAGTGAAATACTGCAATATGACAACTCGGTATTTTTCCACATGCATTCAGTATTTTTTATATTTAAGGATTTTTCTATCTTCCAACCATGAACAACTCTTTGTAAACAACTTACATCCATAACTAAAGTTAAATCATCTGAAATTTTGGACAGGTTTTGTTACATACCTACATACCTGTAGGTATTTCTGCCTACAGGCTGGATCAGACTAATATTTTTGGACAAGAGGAAGCTTTGCAGAAGTCTGCCTTTTCTTTCTAACTTAAGAAAGGCAGAAGGTGTTCAGAAATATTCACAAAGAGAGTTGTGTAAAATTTCTAATTCTCTCTTCTGAATGGAGCATACTTTGCTTGACATAGCATTCAGAAGAAAATCAGAACTACAAATTGGGGATTTCTTTCATCCTATCTGCCAAGAACAATTCTGTAAACAAAGCATCAGATATTTTCTGTATAATTTAAGCTCCTTTTCTCTTTGAAACGTGAAGACTGTAGTAACCCTATTCCAGTGCTCTGTGCAGTCACACAGAGAAAACTGCCAACATATGAAACCAAATAATAAAAACAGCCAGGTCCACTCTTTGCAGGCTTAATAAACAAATCTCCTTAGCAATACTTACTACTAGGCAATAATTAATTCATACATGGAAAATTATGAAGCCTGGACACAGAAGGATTTGGAATGAATATATACTCAAATATATGCAAATACACATTCCTGCAGTACAAAAGCTGTTTTCTAAATTTTTATGACCTATGCCTGGGTCATGTTTGCATACACTTATTACTTGCTTACTTTACAGTATTTAGGTAAAATTGGTTTCTGAGAAAGAAGTATCGCAGCAGGCTCCAAAGGCAACTCACAAAATCAGCTCCTGCAAAGAATCTAACAGAGTACACAAATGCACTGTGTTGAAAAACCCAATACAGATATATTCAGTGTATCTATCGAACTTCCTCCCCCATCATGCTTCCTCTGCTGTTAAAGAAAACAAAGAGGATGGCATGAATTTGGATTCAGAAGAAATTATAGCAGGAACTCAACAATTAATGTAATTAGAGAAAGAAATGGAATCTCCAGAAAGAAGATATGATTGAGATTTTCAGAAACGCTTTTTAAGGTTGCGTGCATAAGGCCCATTAATTTCAAAGAGAGTAAACACAACGCCAGGTACTGCCCTAAACACTGAACTGAATTAATTGGCTGTATGTTGACCAGAGGAATTATTTTTACTGGCAATTGCCCTTAATTTGTATCTGAAGAACACATTTTATTTTATGATGTCTCCAGTCCAAATTCAGTGTTGTAGTAAAAACAAAACAAAACAAAACAAGATGTCCAATCCACTTAGCAGGACACTGCAAGCTAATACAGAGGATTAAGTCTCTCTGAATAATAATTACTTCCCGTAGTACTCGGAAAAGCAAGTTTCTGACCTGGACTGTATGAGGCAGGCAGTCCTCTACCCTACATTTGATGTGCCTTAGTCAGTTAGGCTGGACCAGCTCCCAGAGGTGACAACTGCATCCCTCAACAAAGTTTTACCAGAAGGAAAAGACAGAACAGAAACTTTGACAGCACACACTCCAATGAGAATTCCCAACAAAATCAGCTCACATAAAAAGGAAATATCCACTCGAATACAAGTTTAGATACAGCATCTGCTAATTTTACAAGTTATAGCCTTTCCTGCCATTATCCAACACATAAAAATGAAACATTAGTTTTGGTAGCAGTTTCGTTCCTATTTTGTCCAAAGTATCCCAGACTGTCCTGATATGAAGGACAGACAGAAAGATCTGAATCTATTTTTCTATTTAAAGCTGTCACTACAAAAGAGTGGATCCAGCTCTAAACAAAATGCATTTGCTCTCTTGCAGTCAATAGGCTTGGCTTACTTGCAGTAATGAAAATATATATTCTCTTTAGATGTGAGCCTCACTGAGCATTCGTTTTGGATTTAGGCCATAATTGTATTAATCCTAAAATATTCAGAAAGATTTCCTCTGAAGTCCTGAAAATTGCTAGTTCAGCCATCGCACAGTTGTGCAATGCACACTGTACACTTGCACACAATGAGACAGCTACTAAAGCACATTCCCTAAACTCAGTTACACCACTTTTTACAAAAGTAAAAATGTTTTTCACTACAAATCCATAAAAGCACATGAAGTCTTTTCCTCTTGCTGGTTTTCAAATGATGATGTCATTCTCTTGTAAGCTTTTCTTCTAATTGGCTAATTATCAATGTCAATTTGGTGACTTTTTTTAAGTATATGAATTACATTTCTAAACGGTTAATGCACCTATTCCAAATGGTACTTCTACAAAGACAGGAAAGTAGATTATAAAAATGCTTCCCATCTATCAACTGGAAATAATAAATACAAATGCTTTTTAATTTAATGTATCTCATGCACTGTTTAAAGAAACTGAACCCATGAATCAATATTCATTTAAATTCTCATAAATTTTGCCTTATAACATCGTGTATAAGGATAATCAAACAAAGGAAGATTTAGACAAATGGTGTCAAAGTTGATTTTTTTTTAATTTATGAAAAAGTGTGTTTTATTTTTAAGAATCAGTATAGAATATCTGAATTAGCATTCAGAATTTCAACTACACATCACAGAGGTTTTAGGCTTTTACAGGATAAACAGTCTCTTGACTCATCAAAATTTTATACCTTTCATGTATTCTAACACACAGCAGGAGGCAGGCAGCTACAAATTTTCTAACCCGAACAGGAGACTCAAATCACATAACCTTTGTTTCCACCAAAGAAGCAGATTTGAGTCAACAGCTCTGACTTTATGAAAATCCATCTTAAATGCAGAGGCAATTTAGATAGGAAAGAAAAGTCTTAAAAAGTCTTGCAGAGAAATGTAGAAAGAAACTTCTTCCACGGTATGGTTGAGCTCAACTGACAAAACCAGGTAACAGCAGTAATGCAGCTGCAGCACTAATGGTCTGTACAGTGGGAGGATCACAGAAGGAAATGTTTATATACACGAACTCCCCACAAAGCTTGAAGGACTAAAAAATATATGTAGATGGCCCCTAGAAACGTGAAATATAAATATTTCCTTACTAAACGCTGCATATGTGACATAAAATTCAATTCAAGCATTACCATTAGACAAAGAAATATTTTTCAGGACCATAACAGAAGCTGAAAAATACCACATATCAGGTTTGCCAGTAACAATGTTGACTCAGTATTTCTCCAACAGAGTTCTTTCTCTCTCACAAGGGACAGCAGAGCACTGTGTAACACTTTATTCCTGACAGTTTTTCCTGCAGGTGCATACAGTCAATCTATTTGCCATTTCTTCTATTGCACTCCCAAAAGAATACACCTTTATTGGATCTAAAAGCAAGTGACATATTTCCCCCTAACTGAGCAGGCTCAGACACTTTATAAATAAGTCATTTTGGAAATGTTTCTGTATTGTGATAAACTGGAAAAGGCTATCTAATCTGTGGCAAGCTAAGAAGTATAGTCTCCAGGAGTTTTCCTTGAGGAAGCATTTGAGACCTGTGTATTTTCTTATGGAATGAAAAGCTGTACGTTTGCTGTTATACAGGCAGGAGCAAGATGCGTGGGGGCACACAAAAGGTACAGCAGAGGTGAGGTACTTCCAGAAATACTGCCAGAACACCAATGAAAATGAAAATATCTATGAAAACATAATGATTTCCTAACCAATTCCGTATGTGACATTAGTTCATGTAATTTCATACAATATATACTGTATTACCTGAATATACTTCCTGGAATATACTGAATGCAACAGGTACTGATTCCAAATCCCAAAACAACACAAATGTTTTCTGCAAATAAAAGTGTATTTCAAAACCTGGTAAAACTCATCGCAGGAGAAGCTTTTCAAGTTTGCTGCTGGGGTATTATCAGCTTTTTCAGAATAATGACAAAATTACAGCACCAGATCCTCAGCTGGTATAAATTAAGGACTATTCTGTACTGTTACAACATGTGAAGCTACAACGAGCAAACAAAATAAAGATATCACACCAGCTGGAATCAAAAGCAGTATTATAACTGCTATAACTAACTGTAACTATTCAGGTAAAAAATACAGTTATTAGCCTATATTGTTTAAAACTCAAATTAACATTATTTACTACCGCTCTTACCCAGAGCAGGCTACCAGATGCCTTGTGAATGTATGAGCAAAACAAGATCTCCTCTGTATACTTTACTACTGATTCTTTATTCAATAGAAACCCAAAATCTGAAAACAAAGCTATCATCCCCAAAATATTTTTAGAGAATGCTGTGCTAAAAATTAATAATAAAACCTCTCGCTTCATTTGCCAAACATCTGTATATGTAAAATATACTCTGAAGTACTGTTTCTTAGATTAAATCAAACAAATATAAAGATAAGCCAGCGTTCTTTGATCTGAAACATGCAGAACCATAAAATGTTTGGACCTGATAAAAATTTGACATCACCGATAAGCTTCACATCTTTTATTCTTTTTCATAAAGAAGCGTCAGACAACTATATAAAAATAATAGATCAAATAAACATCGACACTCTTGTACACAGAGCATAAAACCTTAAAAAAAACACTGAATAATTCAAGGGAACTCTAGCAACACTTGCAATTTACAACACTCGCAATTTTTCATAAAGCAATACTTGTTTAATTTTCATCTTTTTCTATGGTGCCTCAGGAAAAAGAAAAGCAAAAATTGGAACTGTAACTACAAATATTAAAGTGTTTGCTTTTAGTACCAGTGTAGTAAATAGGCCATTATTCTTAGATGGTAATGTGATATGCAAGCAATATTTGTCCCAGATCACCACAGTAAACAAGATTTTCTGATTCTATAGTATTCTCCCCTCCTGCAATATTACTTTGCAAAAAATGACAATTTCTGCATACCTTCACAATAGAAAATGCTTTTCCTTTCTGAAACAACAGAATCATATACAGATTAAATACCTTTTCCTGTTCTAGGGGAAGTGTGCAGCTCTTCAGCAATGTAATTAGCCTAGGCAAGCAGGCTGTATTAATCACCATGTCTGCACTAACCTGAGTATCTCTGCCTTGCACTGCATGACATCTGTCACAAGAAAACCAAAGATCAGTCTCCGTTTCACCTCTGATCTGCTCCTTGCATTTGCTCTCTCACTTCAGAACACACATTTTCTTCTGTATCTTGCACTCCAATTAATATTCCTGTGCCCCAAAAGTTTACGTGCGGAGGAAAGAACAGCTCACCAGGAAAAACACAGGCATTTGGCAACTAAATATGTAATTGGGAGTTATAACACGTAGCTTCACTTGGAGAAGTAAACATCATGCCCACATTTCACTTTTATCTCCTTTACCTATGTTTTATGCTATCACACTTGGACTACTGTTTGCTTGTTCTTAAGATTTTGTCTGAAACTTCTCAATTTGAGAAACAGAATCCTAAAACTTTGTTTTCCTGCCAGCCAACATTGGAAACAACTTCCTTCTCTCTACCCCTTCTAGACATGCTGACCCCATCCTAGTGCTTCTCTTCCTCAGTTTCTCAAACCTGTATCACTTTATCATTGTCAGAGCACCAAGTTTTGTTAACATGTTACAAGGACCAGGTTCATTTACACACACTGGAAGAAATATATAATTCCATGGGAATCATTTGACTGTTTCAAAATCCAACATTCCATGAGCCCTCCAGATGTTCATTCCTTTAGAGACTCCTAACTAATCAAAGTGAACTGTCTTGGGTTCACATACATACGATCCCTTGCTATAGAGTTTGATACTCTAATTAGACACTTCACTTCTGTCTTGGCAACAGTATATGCAAAACTTGGTTTTATTTCACAGAATTTTCCTTTTCAGAACCAACTTACTGCTAGGACTACTATCTATGTTTTAATTAAGTGAGGTATTTTAGGGAGAGATGGGTGTATTTTCTTAAGAAATATGAGAAATTACTATTGTTTTCCCATGTAAGAATACTGACACAATTTAAAGCACTTTATTAGCTGCAGGGGAGCTGCAGCTGCAGCCTCACACTTAAAATATCAATTCCTTTACTAAATGAACTCCTAATAAATCGAAACAAGTAAGTTAAATGAATATATGTATTTTATATGCATTAATGGCATATGAGTCACCTTGATCTCCTTTGGGATGGAACTCTAATTAACACTGGAACATATTTTGTCTATAAAAATTTCTGTTGATTGCCCAAGAGGTAACAGGAACTCATTTTGCCAGATGATGATAACTTTTATGGGTTAAGGTGCTGAGTTACCAGGAGCCACAGCTGTGTGTTTTATGCTCAGGGCACTTTTAAAGCAACTCAATATTTTAAGAATCACGACATTCCCATCTGAGGTAAGAAAAATTAACAAAAAGGAAATGATAAATCATTATGTATTAGAACCTCAGAACTCAGCAAAGAAATATGTTAATACTCTGACATATCACTTATGCATGCATTATATATAATAGTTCAGGTAATTAGAACTACAGTGAAGAAAGGAAGTTATTAACATGAGTCGACTGTTAAGTGTAAAGAAAGCTGTTGTTAAAGCAAACGGTATGGCCTTTGCAACTCTTGCTAACAGTTCTTGGCAAGAATATTTGCAAATTAAAAGACTATTAAAATCACTTCCGTATCACATCTGGACACATAGTTACTAGTGTTTTCATTTTATACCTGTTTTCAGAAATTTTAATATATAACAACTACAATAGATTTCTTCAAGCTGAAATCTTCCTTTGAACACAGGCGTCTGCATAAAGCAATCTTGTGCATTTAAATATTAACCCCCATCACTTAAAATTATTTATACCTCCTTTAATCAGAAATTTAGAAAGCATTTCCCACTTAAAAAAATCTGATCTCAGACTAAATGCAAAAAACCCCAGCTTCATTACTAAATCTGAAGTGCAGAATACACAGAATACCAAAAGAGAAAGCAAACAGTGGAGCTGCAGATCCTCAGGCCAAACCGGACTTATTACGTCAAAACTCCAAAATACGTACCATAAGCCAAAAGATTTAACTGAAGTTTCTCTTCCTCTTTCTTTCCAATTTACCTCCTTTATCAAAGGAAACATCAAAACCTTCTTTGAAAGAATGTTAAAGAACTTTTAGGCCCTTTCAAGCTGTTCTCACTCATTTCATCCATTCGTATGAACAACATCAAATGTCACATAACCAAAAGACAAATTAATCTTTGCATCTTCATTTCTCTCAATAAAGGAAGGTATAATTAATGCTATCAGTTTCTCCAAAGTATATCTATTTTTTTTGAAAGGGATATGTTTTATGTAAAACAAACCCTTAATTTCTAGGAGACAACGTAACAGGAGATACAATGAACTCCTTAGGTACTAAAAGTAATCACTGGATGGGTTTAAATGCCCAACTCCAGAATAATTATTAAAAAAACTCCTGCTAATATTTTATCTACCAAAGTGAGTTATTGCTTGTGGAAAGGGTGGCAAATCAGAGTGCTAGTTCCTCTGAAACTGTCAGCTGTCCTCTTCAGACAGGAACACCTTGGAGAAACAGAAGTTGAGGGAACCGCCTCTAGGTTTGATGGTTCACATGCTCTTAGTGCAGGTACCCAAACTTGCACTTCCTGAGAGTGCTTTTAATAGCTGTAGACACTTCTGTGTGAAACAGAACTGGCCCTACAACGGAGTAGTAAGGTTCAGTAGAGCTTC
This sequence comes from Dromococcyx pavoninus, assembly GCA_033558185.1. Taxonomy (NCBI): domain Eukaryota; kingdom Metazoa; phylum Chordata; class Aves; order Cuculiformes; family Neomorphidae; genus Dromococcyx; species Dromococcyx pavoninus. Next base: position 1,516,812 of record JAUMJL010000137.1, read on the forward strand.
TTCATGGGTTCTCCATGTTATACCAGTGTTGGGGTTTGTTTTATTGAACATTTCCTAACAAACCAGGAATCCGTTGATCTATATTGAGCCAGACAAAGTATGCACAACAATAAAGAGACATCTAAAAGCTCTGAACCACTATGAAAAACCCTGACAAGCGAAAACCACTCCATTTCCTCTCAGTGATACCAGTTTCACACATTATTTAATTTCACTGCAGTGAGTTAGGATTTGCACTGGAACATCCCTCTCAACACGCAATTATTATGTTTGTTGGATTTTCAGTTATTTTTTACAAGTCTGCCAAAGAACTATTAGTGTTTGACATGTCAGTGACACCTGGCATCCGCAGTGACTCTACAAAATTCAATGGCAGCAAGGGAATTGTTATTGTCTATTGCTTCACTGGTCCATGAACTGAGGAGTTCCTGAGCAAGTCTTGGCACAGTGCAGCAAAGCAGCTGTTGGGCGCTATTGTTGTCGAGAATATGCATTTTGACAACTACTAATCATGTATTTACTCTGAACAGTGAATAATCTTATAAATTTATTATTCCCAGAATATATTTACCCAATAAATAATGGCAGCTCTAAATGAGTTTCGTGTGTTCTAGCAAGAAAACACAAACAGTAATTAATTAGTTTATTGCTTTTTTAGCCACCATTTATTTATTTATTTCCCCAAGCTGTTCATCAGATGTACTGCTAAGTACATAATGGCAGGTAACTTCAGTTTTTTGGCAATATTCCTTATGAACTATTCTAGGAAAGCTCAATTGTCTTTAAGATGAGAGATTAATTTTGTCCTGAATGGACGATGTAAGTAAAACAAAACACTTCAACAGCTGAACAGGTTCAAGTTGGTAGTTATCTATTCTATGTTAAAAAACCCTATTAATTTTACATCAAGAGATACTCAGCATGGAATCTGGCAGTAGGTCAAAGAATAACACAAGTTTAATCTACAAGAGAAAGTATTACCAATTTTGTACTTAGGAACTCTTATCTAGGGTAAGCATCTGAATAATGAATTGGATGGACCTGTATCAGTTTATACCCACAAATTACCTACTTCCCAGAAATATCTTTCCTATATAAACTAGGCAATGTGTAGACAAACAGTGATCAATTTACTAATAATATCTCTTCTAGGGACAACTAAATATTAGACCATTCAAAATACTTAAAAATATTACAAAGACTATTACAACAGAATAAAATACTTCTAAGTCTTCTTTGTTACATTACAGAAATACTGCAATAATTCCTTAGTACTATGAGATTCCTGCACGCATAGCACAATTTTTTTCTATTTGCTTCTCCCTGACATAAATCACAATAAATTATAAACATATGTGAAAGGAAAGCTACATTTACAGTTATTCAGAAAATACAATAATTAAAACCTGCATTCATCTGCACAATCTCTCTCTTTCTTGAAGCAAATCCAGCAGTAAACAGAGTTACATCATATGACAGTAGTCTGGAAATCATGCCCACTTTTCTTCCATACTCAGAGCACAGGTTTACTAATTTTGCAGTGTTTTATATACGACATACAAGAAAACTAATTTGACTTAAAACTGGAAAAGACTATGAGAATGACTTCAGCTGTCAGAACACTATCAGTCTTCAACTGTGCATAAAGGCCCAGGAAGTCTGTTCCTGGGACATAGGTCCAACTTAGCAATATTGTGGCTGCTGGCCACCTCCCTCCACCTTGGAGAAGAGCTCCCAGGCAGCGCTGCAGGAACCAGCTCAGATGCTGTCTGTGGGTGGTGATTACAGCTCAGGCTCTTGCCCTTGGCCCCACCTGAGCTACAGCTTTATATTCACCCATGAACCCTGTAAACCCGAACTCCAAACCACGTGCTGATGCTCTGGTCTGACTTCAGCCCTGCCCCATCACCATGGACACAGCTGGCAGTGACACGGTGATTGGGGTCATGGTCACAGGCTCCTAATCCCCTCTTCCAACTTGACCTCAGCCCTGTCTCTTCCTCACAGAGGTGCCTGGGGCTGGGGTTCTCCCAGCTTTTCCCCACCAGCTTGCCCTGTGCCTTGGTGGGAGGCAGTGGGAAGGGCCCAGCCCTGCCAGTGTCCATGAGGATCCCAGGTGGCTCCTGGTACCCAAGGAGCTGCCAGGCTCTCCACACTATGCTGATGAGGGGCTACACTTGGAAAAAACAAACAATGAGAACAATATGATATTTTTTAAAAAATCACCTATGTTCTGAAAGTTTGCATTTCGTTCGTTGTTTAGATTCTTCTGTTTTGTTTCTTACTGGGAGAAAAAATGTGAAAATTTAATTTTTCTGCAGAAGGGTTGATGCAATCTCAGCATTGTTGTATTCTACAATGGTCAATCTTTGTCCAACAGTGAGAAGACTCATGACTAGATCATTCCTAAATAGTATTGCTGGAGTTGAAGCAGGATATATCATCAGACAGCCATTAATCTTGATCAAGTTACCTACTGCCTGAATAACAATTATTTGGTTCTGGTACAGAATCTACTTTTATAGAAAAATAAAAGGCTCAATTAAAGCTTCTACGAGTGACCACAAATAATCAGCAAACACAAAAGTAGCTGTTCTGATGATAGTAATACAGCATGAATGATCATCAAGTACTAGATTAATTCATAAGAAGTACATGGAATACAGTCCTGATGTTAATTTAAATCCCAAACAGAGCATAAGGACATGCAGGCCATACTATCACCTACACAGAAAAACACTAGTCAGTATTTAGTTGGGGCTGCTGGTCTAACAGCAAGACTGCCGACAGCAGAAATGGGATAAGTTATTTTAACAAGCTGTTAATGTGAATCATTCCTTATATCATGGCTAAATCTAAGAAATAATGAGGTACAAAACAGTCTTAGGATAAGCCTGGAGAAATATGAGAGAGAGAGAATTGGAAAAGAATCTTTGAGCAACTAGGCATAAATAAAATCCAACAGACACATACAAAATACCAGATCCCTGACTGGCCTTGGAACACAAGGAAATACCGTATTTCAACACATAATACAAGAACAGTGACATTCATGAATAACTTCAAAATCTACTCTTTTAAAATGCCACGATGTAGCATCAAAATAATTCATTCTGTTTGCTTATTTTTAGCCCCAAATTCTTTCTATTTTAAGTTTGACATCACCTTCTGTCTTCAACTCGAAGGCTGCTGCCGTCCCCCGCAATCTAAACAGAGATGCACTTAAACATTCAAGATCTATTATTTTGAAATTACTACGATGATTTGTGTTGAAGTATGATTTTACTCACCTTCAAAACATTTAGATTTGCGGTACAAACTTCATTTTATTTTCCATTCTAGTGCCCACAGTCTCAGGAGCAGATTTAAATGTGGTGGTAAGCTGTATGGATTCAGAATACTTCCTTTTTCTCTCAAAACTTTAAGTTGCTTACCGTTACTCTTTCTCCTCTGTCTGCTTCTCCAGCCTCCAATTAGAGGCTGGAACAATTAGGTTTTATTTAATTTTAAGTTCACCGTTTGAAAGCAGCAGGATTCTCTACAGGCTCTTGTTTATCAGTGTCTAAATCTTGGTTAACAGCTTACTGCAATTCTAAATATACAACTATTTTTTAAGTATTTAAGTACAGTGTTTGTTTACCATGGAAACTGCTATATCAACTTGACATACACAGAAGTAATTCTATTCAGATACATTTATCTCTTTGTTAGAATTCATCCATATTTATGGTATTTTAAGGGAAATAAATAATTTTCAATATACATTTCAACCCGTTTTGTGTGTAAAAGGTGTTTGTCAATTTTCTAGCATAATGCATATGACTAAAGGTATCTGACAACCACAGGACTGGTCTAACAGCCAATCAGATCAGTTGGGGATAAAAATCATGGCAATGTTGAATATTACTCAACCTGTGGTTCTTCCATGAATGAACTTTTTAACCTTAATTTTTAATTTATAGCCCTGACTACAATATTGAATAAAGAAATACAAACAGGAAAACTTATGTATCCTAGAAAATGGTTTCTCTAATAGGCTTTCTCTACCTTTGTTTCTTACACTTCAGACTCCAGAGTCAATAGCTTCTCTGTTCCAGACTTACGTGAGAACCTAGTCCACATCTGAATGCATCTTGGCAAGAGCAATCTACTACTGAATCCCGAGTTGCTCAGCACCGAATACTCAAAAACACTTTTCCTGATCTTTGTTCTAGGATTCAATGCCTTGAAAGAAAGAGATTACGTAATTGACGGGTTAAATTGCTGTAAATTCACAGTATGTTAACCGACCCGACCGTGTCCTTGGTTCACTGAGAAGGCAGGACCCACATCCTTCCTCATCTGCACCCGTGGGAATGGCCAACCTTGTTAAGTCACATGCTATGTTTGGATGCATAGATTACGGCCAAAGGAAAGAGCAGAACTACAGATATAAAGGTTCCAGAAATATAAACCCACAGTTCAGATAGATACACAAAGGTAGGTGACCCACTTGTTTGACCTGTTACACTGAATTTCATTGGCATCTGATTTACTAGTGAAATCAGCAGATGAAGAATATAGAGCCCTAGAACTACCAAAATTAAGGCAGACCCCAAAGGGAGTTTGCAGGGTTAAAGACAATAATAACTACAGCGAGAATAATAACTACAGCATGGCTAGAAAGGCAACTGGATATAAAAGGATAGGTAATTAAAGAAAGCAAGAAATAATTCAAAGCTGCAACATCATGAGACTACAGTATCAGGAGAGATTAGAGGAAGAAAGAACTAAGACTGGTCATGAAGTATTGTATACACTGTTGAGTTTCCAATTGGGAGTAATTCATTTATGTGATTCAAGTCTTTATCCCTCATCACAGCCAGAAACTGCCCTGAGTTAAAGAGAGGACAAAATTAAGAGATACTGTAAATTCTACAATATCTTCTGTACCGGCAGCTATGATTCAGTCCCTCCTGCAGTAAATGAGTAATACTTAATAATGATAAGAGTAATAATTAATATTAAACACTCAGTGAAGGTTTATTATCTTCAAGTCCTGTTAAGTAATTAACCAATTCATTAAGATTGCTAGCGTAAAAGCAAGCAATGATGTAACAAGAGACACACCCTGCAGGTCCAGCATTTAATAATCTATTTCAAAAGTAAAAAAAACCCAGCATTTCTTTCTTAATATAATAATGATCCGCTCCCACAGTCATGCAAAACAAATCTGAAGAACCCACTTTTTGAAGTTCTTATCTTTTAAGAAGTTGCTTTTGGGTTGTACAATTTCAGCTGGGAAACACTGGGATATGCACGCAGGGATATCTGTGTGTTTGTTTGAGATGAAAGTCTTTCCTGAAAATCCTACCAAACAATGGTAAAACCATACATTTTCTAAAGCAAAACCGAGATGAATACTGTTCTATTTATTATACACAGCTGCAGTAATCCCAATCAACTTTTTGAATTCAGTGGACCAAATCTGGCAGTTCTGCAGCTATAAAACCAGAGCAAGCAGTTACCAAGAGGCCTGGAGTAAGAAGAAAAGTATTAAAACCAGATGCAAAGAATAGACACATCCTAACTGGAACAAAACCCAGTTTCCCAGTGCCTAACGTTTCAGGTCAATGTGCTCTTTCTTATTCTCCTTCCTATGTAGGGAGACCCAGACAGGTCACAGTGTTCCCAGTAGAACAGGTTGGTATATTACTGTTTGCTTTCTGCCAGCTGGCCAGCGGAAAAGAAAACCAAGTATAATTTCTATCTTTTCTGAGAAGACTGAAAGGTATGTGAAGTTCTGAGTTCATACAGACTTGTCTTGCATAGTAGTAAGACAATTATTCTAATGAGGCAAACTTTTTTTTTCCCTTCAGTCTGTCTGACAACATTCTTCATATTTTGACTGGCAAGAAAACATGTTTTGGATCAGATCTGAGACCTTTCACTCCCACTTTGTTACATGCAAGTTTAAAAAGTAACTTTTGCTGTTATTTTATACATTGATTTATGATGACAGCAGAAAAACTGAGAGCTGTACTTCCTTTCATTTTACCTTTAATTTTGTGTTTGCAAGGTCATAGCTTTTCCTCACGCTAGTGGAACGCAGAGCTGTCTTAGCAGCCGCGTAGGCCTGAATACAACTAGTACTGGTGAAAGGGATGAAGAACTAAACACATCATCTTCTACCCACAGCAAAACAAAATTTGGTGAAGGATTTTCTGGAAGTTACAGCTTATTTCTTCCTTCCACTGATTCACTTTCCCCAACTTAAGACATGAACAAAGTTTCTCCCTATTTGCAACTCGCTTCTTTGCCTGAGAACTCCACCTCTTGAGAGACACAGTGCTTGTAGTACTCAGTATTTTAAGAACGTGTTTCTAATTAAGTGAACAGGTGGCTTCAGCCAGCAGGAACTACTGAGCAAACAAACCCGGTGAGAGCTGGGACTTGTTGTAGCAGATGGTGTGGTCTTTGTACCACTTTAATGAAGACTGTGCCTGAGCTCTCTGTTGGGTTTAATAGAACACTTTCCTTATCATTTGTGCAACTACATTTGCACTAAAAAAAAAGAAATTATTTCTAGATTACGAAAGCAATACATTCCATGCACCCTTCAAGCATGTTCAAGCACACCCTTATCTGACAGCTGTACATTATACATTACACAGCAAAATTCAGTTAAGTCAATTTCTATGTATTATCTATATCCATACATGTGTGAAATATACTATTGTAATATGCTAGGAATCATTTTGCAAAAGATTGCACAGGCATTAATAGTCTTTAAAGAGCAGCTAGACTTTTATAGATTTTTAAAACTGCCTTGCTAACCTCTGTTTCTAAATTAATCTATCAGTGGTTTAGAATACACTTATTAAATTATAAGCTTCTCTTTATAGATTTATGTGAGCATGCTCCAAATCAGAATTCAAATCAGGAACGGGGAAATTTGTTCAATATTTTTAATGAGTATTAGCATTCTATCTTGCATCCTCCCATCGAGTTAGGTGAGTGTGACCACAAATACCAGTATGAAAATTTCAATAGAAAAATATCCATTCCAACTTCAGTAAGGACTGAAAAGTAGAAAAAGGAACATAATGGGAAAAGAGAAATTTCCAGTTCAAACTCAGTTAATAAGAGTTCAGAAATGCCAATAAATGACACTTTTGTACAGTGCAGTATTATCACACAGAGTTTCATGAACTTATGAAGTACTCATACACCAGTTTTCCACTCTTAACATTTCCTAAAATGCATCCGTATTTCACTAAGTTCAAATAACTTCCAAGTACTGCAAACTGGTTTTCCAAAGTCGGAAAAAGCTGACTTATCTCAGGCTCACTGGAGAAGGAAAGCTTTCCCCTTCCTAAAAGGCTGTTTCAGGTAAAGGATGTCAGCCTACCCGAGTCAATGTTTGTGATAATGCCTGTTAAGGCACACTGCAAGCAGTGCAGGAAAAGCAAGCTGGGGGAGGAGGTGTCATGAAATAAAATGTGGATCATAAGGTAAAGGAAACTCATACAGAGATTTAAAAATAATACAGCTCTGTTAAATTTGTATTTTCAAAAATTTTCCTCTATCAGTAGGGCAATTAATACACACACGGCACCTGAAGTCCATGACAGATGCCATTTACCTCTAAATGCAGGGAAAACCAATTTTGGTTTTATCAAATGGAATAGATATTTGAGAGGATGAGAGACTAAGACAGCAGCCAGAGCTACCACGTATTTTGATTCCATCTTTGCTATTATTAGTTTCATTATTATATTTGCTAACATGCTATAGTGTCATCTGGCTGTGTATCTGGGGTTCACATTCATGTAGGTTTATGTTCAAAGTATATTTAAAATATTAACTGAATCATTTGCCACGACAAAAACATCCATGAAAGAGTACACCCACTGCAAGTTGTCACACAGGATACACGTTTTTTACAAGGTTTAAAAATACTGTTGATGTGGAAAAGATGGAAACTCATAGGAATAGAAAAGATGGATGGATCAGAAAACGAAAGCAAGAAAAGCAGCCTTATGATTCTAGCAGTTTTATCAAGAGCAACACTACTGCACAACTGCTATAACATCACTTGACAATTCACTGGAAACCATATTCTATCATATCTTTGTACAAAAAACCCAAATGATAAGAAAAATAAGAAGATACAATACGGCCCACTCTATATAAATACTCTCATATATAATAATTCGGGTGGAATATTGCAAGAAGCATAGTACACACAACTCATTATTCTTACTCTTCGTATCACTGAACTTGTCTTGCTAGTTCTATTTATTTTTCACTGAAGTAATTCTTTTGGGAACTTCAAAGCAATTAGTTCAGGAGCACATGTTAAAGGGTGAAGAGTTTCAATGTTGCAGCAATGTAAGATAACTATAGATCACAAAATCTGTCATGGAATAATGCAATCAAGAACAAAGCAAATTGAAGCTTTGTTTTCAAAAGATAAGAATGCAATGGAATGCATCACTAGCTCCTCTTATTTCTTGTGCTGTCTACCTAAATGAGACTCCCTGCTTGCATATTTCAAAGTCACTGGTTAATTATCCTGTAGCAAAACCACATTTTGGGTACTGTGATTTCAACATAATGATGTGACTATAATTTGAACAAATTAGAAATATGCAAAGTTGAATACTTGATTTCAGATATAATCCAGTAATTAAGAACATAACAAATCATTTAGCAGGGATGTTGCCACTGTGGCTGAGGAAAACTGCTAATTGCAGTGCCTGTATCTCCCCCAGATTTGCTGTCCTCCAACTCCAAATCAAGATCTAATGGCAAAGATAATGAATTGGAAGTTTTATTTCCCAGACTTTTAAACCATACGGACAATACTGAGTAAGAAAGGAACAAGATGGTCTAAGTAGACATAATCTGCATTGTCAGTTTAATGTTTTCTATGCACTCCCTGTGCAACAGAAAGTAATATGCCAGTGTGTAAAACTACACAGAAAATATGACATTATAGAAAAGATGAGATCATCAAACACAAAATTAATGTTGATGAATATTTCTTTTAAAAATATGCTGTTGGTGTTATCCTGATGAGAGTCTCTTTGCTATCAATTCATCCAATTCTAACATATTTCTGGTATTTTTGATACTCTGCAAGAATGATATTTTTCCTCAAGGGAGTGTCATGATTCTGGATACATTTTAGACATTAGCATTTACAAACCCTTCTAGGAGCTCTCCCTGGGGCAGCTGCTTTCAGGTACTCAAGGTTAATATCCCTGAATGTTCTTTCACTGGGAGATCAAGCATCCCTGTGAAAAAGGCCTACTCCAAACTCAGCAACACAAAGGGAAATAACAATGGCTATTCTACAGCTCCCTGAAATTACAGGCAGCCTTTTATTTCCTACCTTCAGAGTGATTTCAAATCCTACAGTGACATTGGTTTTGCCATTCCCAGATAAAAATATAAGCGTGCTTCAAGTGTATTGAAAATGTATATTCAGCAGCACTGTTCAGCCACGGATACCGCTCAACAACGACCAAAAGGAGTGCATGAATGATACAAATGTTTTACGGGTCAAATGTGTGATCTGAGAACTCAGATGAAAACTACCTTTCTAATTGCTTGTTCCCTTAGCAGCTGGTTTGATGACAGAGGTAAACCTGTATCAGTTTGCCAATAGGAGAATCTAAACACTGCTTCAGCAAGCCAAGTGTGTTTTTCCATGCAGCTCCAAACACACACCAGGAAGAGCAATCGCTACTCATATTTAAGCAACTCTCTCAAATTACTCCTTATTTTCTGTTTTTCTTATTTAGTTACTTAAGTCATACTGAACTACTAAACTCATATGCACTCAACTACTAAGAGCAGTAAGTTTTGAGTCCTGCTATTCTTAACACATCATGACAAATGGTAGTTGATTTTTCTTCTTCTCTGCATTGCACTTACATGATGCCACTTTAGAGGTTATTGAAATTACTGTTCATGCCCTGAATATCTGGTTAAACAGAAATGTGTGATTCTAATTATTAACTAAAATGAAAGGAGAAAAAATGACAACATAAAGGGTCTTATTTTTAATTCTCTTTGCAAACCTCAGTAGTTAAAAGCCAGATGAATAGAAATCAGTTAAGGTTCATTACAGTTACAAACCATCCAGAGAAAGAGAAAGACAGAAGCGCTGGTACATTAACTTTTATGCCTGTGACCCAGTAAATAATGTTCCAGTTAGAGCTATGACTTCTTGCAAGCCAAAGCTCATATAATCTCTAAAAGAATATATTAAATTTGGGGGGGGGGGGGGTGTTAAGTGCTGCTAAATGCATCTCTGAAGGATGTCAAATAGAGACTATTTCTTTTTCTTTAACTATCACATACGTATATTCAAAATTTTTAACCATGATGACACTGTTTAAATAAGTGAGAAAACAAGGCTGTCTGTCAAATCTACAGCAATCCAATTGAAAAATCAAATTTATGATGAGTCTAACGCAGATGACATGCTTCCATTTTCTCTTCACACATGGGAGAGACTAGATTTTCAGTCAGCTTGTATCATTTAACCAATGCATCTCTAATTCACATGCAAGCGCTGAGCCTGTCACCTGAACAGACAGCAGAGACGGAGGTGCAGGCTGAGGCAACAAGTTTGACATTGTATTTGTCCCCCTAAAAGGAGTGATATCATATTGTAATCCTGTTTCACTTACAGGAAAGAATGATGGAATTCATTCAAATAAAAACAGTACATGTAAGTTGCACAGCTGGGCAGTCAGTAACTAAAATTTTACATTAAAAAGGCAATTAATGAACTACAGATTAGCATCGTAAGACTGGATTCAGATATTAAAGAGAACATTTCATACATTCTCATTTGCTACAGGTATATCTCCCATGTGGACAAAAATCAATGTCCACTGATAACACTGTCTGGCAAACTTCTTGGTTCCAGGACTTAGAATATTTTCAGTATTTACAGAATGGTAGAGTTTTGTCTCCAGTTCAACATACAGTACTTCAGGTTCCTCAGTGCTCTGTGATAAATTAAGGTTATAATTTAACCTCACTTTCTCACTACTTTACAGCTGTTTCTAAAGAAAACTTTCAGCAATGGTTAACACCCACTGTACCAACTGATTTTTCAACTAATGATAGTGGCTGAAATTTCATTAAAAGCAGTACTTTTTTTTTAATTTAAACTATATGACATTCTGTAGAAACCAAGAAATTAGGATCTCACCACTTAGTAAATATCTCACTAAAATGAATAATAATAATGTCTTCCCTTTTTTAAATCTCATTTTAATATTGTAAGAATAGAAGTTACAATTATGGGATCATAGAAACTCTCGTTGGAAGGAACCTCTGGGTGAAGCAGTACTAAATCAGATCAGCCTTGTAGAGTTAAGTCTTGAAAACCTCCAGGCTCTCTGAGTAACCTATATTCTTTCACTGTCTTACTGAAGAAGTCTCCAATGTGCACTATGAATCTCTCCAACCCGATCTTGTAGCTCCTGGCTTGCTTTACTCTCTGCCTCCATGTAAAAGAGTTGGCTTCACTGGCTTTGCAACTCTTCCTCGCGCAGCTGCAAATTGTCTGATCCCCTGATCATCTTGGCCAGATTCCCTTTAGGCCACACGTTCTAGACTCCATATTCATGGCATCTCCATTACCCTTCTTGAACTAAGCGGCCCAAATCTGAATGTAATATTCCATACATCACCTGCAACATATCACCCAGTTGCAAACAATTGTCTGGGCCATGTGGTTTAATACAGGTGATTGGATAACTGATAATTGTACTTGAGTTTAAACTCCTTGTACATACACTTGACTCAGACCCAAAGTACACCCAAATAAGCAATCTGCTCACGGATGATATATTTTCATAGCAAAAGCACGAGGTTTTCTGAGTTCCTGAGGTGCTTCATGTGCCTCTTTGAATTGCTGAGACCTAAGCCTGAGAAACCTCTTTCCCATTACAAAGGTCCAAAAAAGAAACACGTCCGAACAAAGACAGACTGCATCTAACGCTATTAATGCTGTGCAAAATCAATCTCTTGAAGCTTTCTAGTGCTTGCAAACATGCAGTTAAGATGCCTCTGGTGATGGACAGAAATTGCAGGTTTTCCTCCCGATATTTTAGCCATTTCTTATTTTCATTCTCTTTGCTTTTGCTGAAAACTGATTGACTGTAAAAGATCTACTGCAATGTCAGTCTCCCGTTAACAGCTGGGAAGTCACTTTGTCTTACTTGCAGTCACAAAGAAACACAAGATAATCATATTGTGACAGCCATACCCAGCAGAGAGGAGAAAACCTCTTTTCATTATTCTACTCTGCCCATTTCAGCCCTTACTGAATTTCCCAACAATAAGGGGAAAAACATTCCTTTTCAAATCCATTAATGGCTGGATACCCAATAAGAAAGCTTATTTTCAGCTCATAAATATTTTCAGGATGCAGTTAAATTTTTCCCTTCTGCGCTACTAAAAAGTATATTCTACAGTTTTCATTAATCTCTTCCATTTTAGGGGAAACAGTCTCTTAACCTTCCAGTGCTGCTCCCTGTACTGTGTATCTCAAGGTACTTTTGATCTAGAAAAGAATACCCCAGACTGAGGAATTCAACAAAGAAAAATATACAAAGAGACAATCCTGCGACACAAAAGGATAGAACTGAACAGCATTAATGTCATATAATGCAGTAGCCAGTTTCTACAAACATTTGAATATAAATCACCATTTCTACTGAAACCAAATTTAGTATTTAGAAACACAGGGAAGGAAGTAGGAAAAAAGATCTCTCTTCATTGCCTCTCAGCTGCTCCTTGTTTTCCATAGGTGGTGCTTCTCATTTAACAGAGACATTAGCATAGAAATAATCTGCATCAAGTCTTGTTTCAAAGCTCTGCTCAGTCCCAGGAGTTTTGGCTGCCTAACTGTATTAGGATCAAAAATAATTTGAGTAATTCTATTGTAGATACAGATTGTCTAGCAAAAATACAACTTTATTTTTATTACCAGATAAATATTTACAAAAATTTTATTCCTCTTAAATTCACATAAAATTAGAAAGATTCCTTGTCATAGCAGTTCGTTCACAGAGCTAGAAAAAGGCAGAAAAAAGATCACTGACACCAGCAGATTTCTAATAAAACTATCACATCCAAGTCAGATCAGCCACCTACAATTTCACATTCCACATGGCATGGCTCCCTGTAAAGAAACAGCTGAGTTTCTGCATGAACTGCACCAATAAACCACAGGTCATTACTCAAAACTCTCTTAAATAAGGGGGAGAAAAAAAAAAGTAGAAAAGGTTCTGCGCTGGAAGCACTGTGTTGCACTACCCTAACTCCCAAAGTCTTGGAATCTATCATGAGGTCATAGTTTTATCTACTAAAAAAATTAAGCTTGGCCTGGATCATCATGAAATTGGTAATAAATCTGAGACTCTATATAGAGAAAGGGCAGGTTAAGGATACTTTGCCATTCATTTCTCTAGACTGGTAGTTATTTGTTGAAGCATTCCAAGTGTAGGAATTTCTGCAAACCTAAAAGTAATAACTCAGTCAGGCAGACACTGTGTCCCAGAGCCATGAGTCAGTCAGTAGAAAAATAACCCGTAATGAGTATGATTTATTTGGAATGAGCAGATACTCCTAGATCCTTTATTTAGCTCTAACAGCAATTAGTATATGACCTTGAAAAAACCACTGAGCTAAAAAACAATTTAAAGGATTGAGTTTATACTGGACATACAGATACAAATGCATTCTAACTCTCATAGACTGTCACATGCAAACAGTTAATTCAGGTTCTTTTAAATTTGTACGTTATTTTTAATGCAAGCTGCAAAAAAGTAAGAATTTTAAGTTTCACTTGTAGTTCCACTGAATGTTTGTTTGTAAAAATGTCAAACAACCTTCTTCAGCTACAATATCTATTTACATTCTGTATATTATTAGTGTACTCCTACAGAGCTGTGAAAGGGATGCTTTATTAGGTAGTCCTAATACAGTGCTCTATAACAAAGAGGTACTGATGTGGAGCCCTGAGCGCCTCAAACTTGTCTACACTTGCCCAATGGCTTCCATCTGGACAATTAATGACAGAGAAATGAAGGCCCAGATGCACCCCAGCTAATTTCAGGCAGGTGAGGGAGCTGTGAGGGCCAGCTGTTCCACATGAGGAGGTGAGCCCAGAGGAGAACGTGGGAATAAGGCACTGCTCTTACCAACAAATAGCCAGGGCATGGAACGGAAAGGTCAGGTCAGGATCAGGATCGGGGCCAGATACAGTGGTCAGGGATGGACACAATCTAGTGATTACCCAGAAAGTCCACAGTAACAGGGCAAGGTGAGGTCAAGCCAGGAAACCAAGCCAGAAGTTCTAAGTCAGGGTCAGAATGAGACCTGCTCCACCGTTCTTGTCAGCAAAGGAGCTGACTTTAGACTCAACCAACAGAACACCAACTTAGCCAACAAAAAACCTAGAAAGAGGATGCCCTCCAGGTCCTGACCACTGCACTGAGATGCACCAACATGGAAGCTCAATGCTCAAAATAGAGAGAGATTCCTATATAGCACACTTCAGCACACCTAATATTTGATACACCTTCTAGAAGTGCATCTCAGTCTCAGGAGTCAATCAGCTTGCCAAACCACATCCTGCAAGCGCTGAAGGGGAATGAACCTGGGTCAACCAGCCTTTCCTAAGGCTGCACACGTGTGAAGCATAGGAGACTGAACCCAGATCCCTAGCTATCAGCAAAGCCATCTGAACCTGCTCCTCCCTTTCTCATTGTACCTGAGCTCCTCAGCTTTGGAATTCAGTTACTTTTTATTCACCTTTGGAAGCTTTATAGATCCAGTCATGCTGGATAGAACTTCAACAAGTGCTGTGCACACCACTCAAAACACTCTATGAAAAGCATCATATAGATGCGAAGCAGCATAAGTAAACCAGTATATTTAAGAAGTATTTTTATATTTAGACTGCTATTAGAGCTTCAGAAATTCTGCCTGTGGAATCCAAAGACAAGTCAGTAAGGTTACCATATGTGGATAAAATTACTTAACATCACTGGTATAATTAGTCCAGAGACAGCTCTCTCAGTGATATAAAATAACCTCTCTCCCTGCTCCTACTCCTGATATTCCCTTAAGTCCTTTATTACAACAAGTGAATCTATTAGGTTTTCCATGCTTCATTTCCCCATCTACAAAAAAGGAAAAAAAAAATAAAATCCAATCCACAGTATCTTTCTCAGAATAACACCATCAATGAAGCATTTTGCTGTCATAAGATACGGAGCATCACTAACTGATACTGACTGCAAAATACAAAGAGCCTTATTGCTGTAACAGCTCCCACTCACTTAGTGAGGGTTTTGCCTGAGAACAGAAAGCTTTGTAAATTCACTGATTATCTCATGTATTCCAAGCCTACGTCTGCCACTGAATGCAGTGAAGTCATCAGTCGTGAAACAGGAAAAGCCTATTTGCATTACCATGAATAAATACCTTGTAAACAGAACTACTTGGGGTGGAGTGTTACTGTGTCTGTGTTTGCATGACACTTTTCCTGGCTAAGGTCTATGAGGATGTATTAAACTGACACTGATCAGAAGCTACAGAATTCAGTTATATTTAGATCTTAATTTAAAATCTTAAAAACAGTCCGAGGCCAGCTACAGGAAAACAAAGCATCATTTTCTGATTATTTTTAATGGAAGCACTTTCAGATTTTGTTTTACTGAAGAACAAGTAAATTTTGAGTATATTTGCAGCCTTGCAGAATGAAAAATTACTTGTAGAAATACTGCTAATCTGAACAAGTTCTTCTCTACAACAGCACTAATTTTTATTTTTATATTATACTCTGTTTCATAATAGTGGTAATTCCCTGTCATTCAAAAAAACATATTTCAGTCTAAAAACTATTTCATATCCCAAGGAAAAAAAGATGTGAAGTGTAAGTAAGTATCAAAATTTTTGCTTTAAAACACTTACAGGAATTCCCAGATGCCTGTTAGAGAAACAGACAAAATAAAATTTTCTCCACTCAGTCGACTTGCTCTATGAATGAAAGGGACAAGAAAGCTAAGAAAGGAAAAAATAGCTTAAATAACTACTGGTGATGGTCATTGAATAGATAATCCATTTAAGTGAAATTGACTATTAGTTTGTTTCAGATATTGCTTTCTGTTCTAACCATCTAAATCTGTTTCAGTATTTTTATTAATCCAATCTCGTACAATCAAGAGCAAATTTTGAGAGTACCCCGCACCTCGTTTGTGAGTCAGTGGGAAGTGCATACAGTATTTAAAATAATACAGTAAAACACTTTTTATTGCCCACTCCATCTATTTTTTCAAATTTTAAAAAAAAACTTAGATATCTGAATACGTATCTGTTAATAAAAATTAAGGAATTTTGGTAATAATCAGTATTCCCTATATATATACAGGGTTTAGACCTTGATGGGTTTTTATGTTCTGTTTCCTATCATCTTGGGTCAATGCCAGTTATTACTTAGCAAGGATATGAATACGACAAAGATGGTTTGCACCACATTCATGTTCCTCCAGCCTTGACACTCTTTAAATAGCTACAGTACCATCTTAGGTTTTAATAACATTAGAACAAATTTAAATTACACCTAGTAATTCCTGGTCAAATCACACCAGTTTCAGCTCCTGAGTAAACTGAAGTGCAGAATACAATAGCCCTAAGTCTTACAAAATGCATCATCTCAGCTCCATGAGCAACATGCAAGAAAATTTAGTGGACTGTATGTGGACTCTTTCAACTGAGGGCTCTGTAAGAGAACTTTCTTATTTAGAGGAACAGTATTTCCTTGGATATCAGTGAATCTGTTTGCTTGTGTGGCTCCCAATGAGACAAGAGGTCGACTTAAACCAAACAAAAAACATAAGTATACTACTGCAGAATCACAGTGAGTTTTAATACAAGCAACTGATGTATCCTTTAAGGCTCTTTTTATCATGAATGTTTATACAATTGTATGAACGATCTGTACATTAAAAACACTATTATATTTCCATGTACAACAATTTTACCACTTTGCCCACATTCATCCATCCGTGGATGGATACTATTCTGTGTGGCTTATTTCATCAATCATACAAAATTGAAAGCATTAAATAAAATCAGTTTTGATATATTCACGCATGCCTCTCCTGTGACTGCAATCCTTATTAAGGTAAATATTGAGTAAAATGTGGTCCTTTCTCTTGTATGTTATTATGCAGCCTCCACTTAGGGCTGAACAAAACCCTTCCACACACTTTGATATTGCTGCAGCATGGCATCTGCTATCCAACCACTCAGGCTCTCAGGTTCAAAATAAAATATTTACTAACACAACCTATACGGACATAGTAAGCATCATAGGCAGAAAAACAAAAAGGAACTCAAGACAGTACTATCTCGCTGACTTTTTCCAGAATTAAGTACTAATCTCAAGCAAAGGATTGCAGCTTGAACTTCCAAGCACTTATGAACTTTATTCAAACTCATGAGACAGCTCTAGCTATTTCTATCAGCCAGCAAGCTTCCGTGACAATCATACACACGTGTATCACCATTAACAATGCTTCAGGGTAAGAGTTTTAAAAACATCTACTCATCTTAGCCAATTAATTTACTTCGATGTACTCACTCATCAACAGTATAAAATCCATTTTGCTTATTGCATGCAGCACTCTAGAATTATTTTTCAGGATTTCATAACTATTTTCTTTACCATGGTTAATCAAACTGTTAAAGCTCTCTAAACCCCACAAAATACCTTATTGCTTTCACATCCTCATCCTCACAATCGATTTTTTCAATAACCCAACTTTGAGAAAAAGGTATTTATAGCAAAGTGCCTTAAGCCTCACTTTCTTCCAACAAAAAGGATGACATGGAACATTATTGGTGTTTCCTTGATATCTAATTATATTTGCTAATAAAGAAGTTAATACGACCTATTTTGGTAGGAGCTCCTTTCAAGGTTCCACTCTGCCACGGCCTTTCAGATGAAAAAGGAACAATTCAATCAAGTTCAAATACGTCTCAGAAATAGGATGTCAGCAAAGCCAGTCAGAAGCACAATTCTACTGGACTGAAGGATGATCACAGCTGACTACCATTCACTAGTTCACACTGGAAACATTTATCACGAAACTTTCTCTTAAATGAAACTTTGCAATCCAACAGCAATATCTGTCAGCTAACAGGAGAAATGACAGAGTTGTTCAATATAAGCCTTGTTCATTAGAACATGGATTTTTTTTTCTTTTAAAGAAAGGATGTCTTATGATTAAAACATTATTATAAACGAGATGGTAGCCTGTCATGTGGAAAATTGAGATTCTCTGGTTCTGGTGAACTGCCTTCCAGCCTAAGGGGTTTTATCTAACTTAAGTGACAGACTTTCTTGTCTCACTAGTTTACATATTTAATTTTGCATTGTTTTCACATAGACTTTTTATTGTTTAATGTGCTTCAAGATATTAAATACGCATATTGTCTTATTTCTTTTATTAATATGCAGTCATGTGTATGTATGATCCTATACAGAGTACCGCATACACTCAGTTCATTTGGATGAAAGCATTACCCTCACTGCAATACCAGTTTCTTTTTCTTGACTTTGACTAAGATGCAAAGAAGCTGCATAAGCAGACATTTTTATTGTTGGAGAGTTTCTTCTTCTTGAACATAGAAGTTCACCCAAACACATGAACACTTTAACTAGCTCACCGTATTTTTTTCAATTTTTTTCATGATTTTAGCATAGATTAGACTGATAGTAACCACATTCTTCTTCCAGGGCAAAATATATGTTTTCCTACTGGTTCTTGAAGGGATAACATCACTGGTTGACCCCAATTTTTGCAGACTATTCCACTAAAAGCACTCCTATTATATTTGCCAATCAGTTACAGGTCTTTTGTCAGACCCAAGTACTTTACCTCAATCAGCTATGATCAACGTGGGTCAGGACCTCCAGTTCTAGAGGATTTCTTTTTCTGCTGCTTCTTCTCTCAGGAAGGTATGAAAAGACTATGTTTTAGTGACTGATAGTCACAGGACAAATCCATACGCCAGAACGCAACCCAAAGGCATATCATTGCGCAAAAAGGGGGAGAGAGCGGCAGCACTCACTTGCAGGATATGCACGCATCATAAAAGATAAAGAAGTCTCCAGAGTGTGTGTAACTTTTTCTAATTTCCAATGTCATAATTGTTTAATGGCACTACGAGTCATGGTGTCTAAGCTCTGTGTCAGCAGGCAGATGCAAATCTCACTGAAGCTAACAGGAACGCTACCTATTAACGTCAGGATAAATCAGGCTCTTTACGCCTTTTACTTCCCCAATCTGTCCTGAGATTGCTGATTAAGTGCGTGTAGGAGGGTGTCCAGCTTTGTTACAGATAAAATAGTTGCACAAAGACAGTACTATTTCTCCATTGCAAAATGACACCGCCAGATAACACGCGATGGTCTGCTCGCCAGCACTGAGTAGGCTATAGTAATGCCCACTTCACCGGTGGTCTCTGGGTGGGAAGCTTTCCCCCACTGCCAGGCTCACTCTGTCCTGAGTTGCATGGAACAGAGCACAGAAGGTTGGGATCTGTGGCGTGGTGCAAGACAATAAGGCAGGAACTAGACTGAGGTTAAACACGGTGTCTCGCTAGAACTACAGGCCAGCCTTATCGAATACGATCCGGTTAGCGTCGATTTCCATGGCACTCCTATCTCTCAACCCCGTCCTCCCAGAATCTGCATTTCCCAATCCAGGAGCTAATTCACATACAACAATGTGAATCTTGAGAACCCCTTAATATTTAGGAATTGAGAAATTTAAGAAGAAAGAAGAAATTAGATGCCTTATAGATCCAAACACAGCAAATATTCAGTTCTTTCTTGATGCAAGGACATAGTTCTTTGCTACTGGAAAGCTTAATTTCAGTCACATATTGAAGCATATCTTAAATTTGTCTATGTTTAGCAAAACATTTAAGTTGACAAATAGGTAGGCATTGAAGATAATGAAGTAAACAATGCTACCATACAATTCATCTGAAGAAACAAAACTGATCATCACAACTCAAAAGACTAAGGAATCACCGTTTCACAGAGATGTCTGCAACTGATCCTTAATTTAAAATAGAAGAGGAAGAAGTTGAATCCTGTTTGCATATTACTTAAGAGGATAAATTAATGGGATAAATTATTCATTCTGAAATATTCGCTGTGCTTTACTAATTATCATAGCAAACATAATGCAGGAGTTTAGTAAATTCCACTGCCACATACACACGTGTACAAATTCAAAGACATGCTTGGAGATGCACTGCAGGCAAATGTGAATGGTAAGAGATATAATTAAAGATGCTTTAATAGGTTTTCAAAGTTGCTAAGATACTGTCGGGTAGTGTGGCACATCTCAGATAGCCACAAACATCCAAGACTATATCCTAAATACTCTTATCCTGTAGGTTTGCTTTTGTCTTTCCTTTCTTTTCTCTTTTTTAATTTTCATAGTAATTGTAAGCCTTTATGGATAAACATCACCGTCTGACAGGAAGAAATATTTGTGTTTGGGATTCACTCAGCAATGAATGAGTTTTTACAGCTTTTCTGAATAATAAAAAGCAACACAAATAAAAAACAAAGTTATCTGCAAAAACATAACTTGTACTAAAGCAGGCAGCTGAGAAGATATATGTTTACCACTTCCAATACAATAAAGAAAGTCGTAGGAGATAGAGCCTTCTTTGACTATCATACCTGGATTTTTATAGTAGCATAACACCTTACACAATCGTGTAAATGAAAAAGAAAATTGAGGGCATTTGCATTAGACACAAATACAATGACAGAATAATGTGAAATGAAATAGCTTTACAGACTTGACATAAAAATAATAATCTCGAATAAACGGTTCTGATCTCAATACCTGCCTGAAGTTGATGACAACAAGAGCAATTTCAGCAATGTACATCAGCTAATATTAACTGGTTGAGAGATGAATATTGAATAATTTAGGTGTTACTCTTATCCATGTAATAAATAATGTTCAGGCAGCCACATAAAAAGGCTTCACCATTTTTAACTACTACCACCTCATCAGTGAGTAAAGAAAGATCTTTCAGCAAACATTCCTCAAATTAAAAACTAAAATAATGAAAAACATCTACCTGGTTTATTCCCCCAAATAATTGTTGAATTGAATTGTTCTTATCATATCCATCTATGCCTGTTTAATTGACCAATGTCTTTAGCCACACCACACAAAGAAGTAAAAGTTCCTCCAGCTCATCCAGCTCCCACCAGTAATATGATGAAACTGGTCAAGTTAAAATATCTATAAATTCTTAACAACAATCACTTCAGTTCCGATTGCCTCAACATAAATCAGGATGGAAAAACTCTCTCCAGTTTTACTTCTGATGTCCATTTTTTGCTGTACAAATGATTGTACCGATGCATTCCAACGCCACACTTAGTGAAGGTTGGTTCTTTGAGAACAGAATGGCAAATGCCTGCTGAATTTCTCTTTTAAAACTTAACACCCAAGATCAAAGACTAATTCAATTAATCCTAATCTCTGAAGTTATTAGATCTAGGGGCTTTATTATTAACATTTTTTTAGGCTTTTAATCCTTTACACAATGACTTATGCAGGCACACAATATCCCAAATGATAGTAACCACATTGAGAATTCTAATAATTTTTTTATCTAGCACGAATCATATATAAAGCTGTCAGTTTAGCTCTCTCTCTGTAGAAAAGAAACAGAATCCTGCACATGATGGAAACATGGGTGATAAAGACTACTGATATGAGTGTACTTTTGAAACTAATCATTTATTCAGAGATCAGAAAATGTTTCCAAGCAGACACCGGGGCAATTCTTGGCACTTAACGTGATCCTCTTTCAAGCAACTCTGCATTTAAAAGGGGATATAAAGCAGTCCAAGGACTGTGAAATGCAAAAATAGCTTTCGGCTGCCTTCTTCTCCCTGCATTGTCCGTAGCCATGAGAGGCAAGCCCTGACCCTACTGAAGCCAACAGAATTTCTGTCGCTGCCGGTAGCAGGACCACGCTTTATCACAGTTTTTATTAATAATTCATTCTTCAGAATGACATTCTTTGTATTTAGGTAGTGGTTTTGCTTTATCCACTGAAGTAAAAAATGGGTGCAAAATTGAAACATATTTGGAGAACGTTACGAGCTTTGATATAAGAATTAATGAGTAAAAGTTGCACCACGCATGTTATTCATCAGTCAGTTCCTACTTGTGTTACCTACCCTAAGCTCCAGTTGCACCTGAACTTTTAATTAAAATAGTGCTAAGAAAGGAGGAAGACATAATGAAAATCTTTGGTTTTATGCAGAGAAAGGAAGCATTTACAAAAATGGCAGAAGCTGGCCCAGAAGGATCATAACTCAGGTTTATAATTAAAGCTTATGATACCATAACCCTTCTTGCCTGAAATACTCTTAGGTAGCACACCAAGATTAGTCAGTGGAATCTCAAGACCTTTACATGAAACACATTTGCATATCATACATAAACGTGACACGAATCACCCACCTATCACTCAAGCTCTGAGTAGTGATTTTGCACCTTTTTAGGCAACAAAGACATTCCCTCATATCCACTGATTTTGTTGCTCAGCTGAGGTTGTTCGGATCCTTCCCCAACCAAGCCAAGCTAATCATAACAGCACTGGCCACATCTAAGCTAGTTTTACCCTACCCTGCAATGGATTACTTTTGTCATGATTTTCTACAATGAAATAAGAGTCTACCACAGGCTGTATCAAATGACTGTGTCACACTAAGATCTCTGCAGTCACATGATCAGTATTGCTGGCCTTGGTAGTTATTACACAACTGCAAATAACATGGCATATAATAAATCACACCTTTGTGTGTAGCTACGTGTCAGGGCTCAGGCATGAACTCTCAACAGCATGTCCTCCCTCTGCCACACTACACTCTTGCAGAACACAGTATTGTTCTGTTATGAACAATGGATTGATCAGAATAGTAAAAAAACCCTCTTCTGCTCATAATGTCTCAATGCAATGAGAAATCTGTCAGGGGTCATTTCCTTTTACTGAAACTGAAACCCAAACAACTTCTAACCTTTCTAACACAATATCAACTCATGTGACAAGTTCACTTAGTTCTTGGATTTGCAGAGAAGAAAATTTTCACAAAGATCTTCAGGATTACTACCCTGAATAGAGTCATCCTTAAAGTACTTATCCAAATTTGGGCATCAATAGCCTTCTGTTTGATTTTTAACTTACTAAGCCTGTGCTACGTGTAGTTAGTTCAAGGTTATCTCTGTCATTGGCCTAAAATTAAAACCTGTTTCCCTGGATGCATTATGCACTGATAGCTGGCAACAACCATTTCACACTTGCAAAACAAACCAATTCCTGTCAAATGACTCTGAGTCATGTTGATTCCAGTAAATCCGGAGAGATCTGGTAAACTGTCGAGATGAGCTTGGTTAAATGTTAACAAAGTTCAAAAGGAGAATAGAGAACATCAGTTTCTAGTGAATCGTAAGAAATAATTTCTGTCAAGTTTACTCGAAGAAAAAAGAAGTAACAGAAAAGGTATTCAAACTCCAGAGAACCATGCTGAACCCTCTCAAGAGCTGTTGACCTTTGTGTGCTCTAGCATTTAAATAGATATGTGGAAAGCTCCCTAAAGACTAATCACTCCCTACTTTTTTTCTTATATTTAATGCAAGAGGAATATCATTCTACTCCACTGAATCAAATGGCAATCAGTTTGGAAGAGGCCAAAGCAGAAAAGCCTACGTATAACTGAAAGACAAACAGACTGATATTTCATGTTTACTTAACACAGAAAAATGTGACAGAGAAATACATGGACAGAAGGAAATTATAGAATAGATAAGGAAAAAACCCTAAAGCTATTTGAAAAACAGTTGTAGTGAATACAGAAGCTGATGTTTCAGCCTACCCTTTGCTCCCACAGAAATGACCTGGGAGTTCAAGCTAGCAGTACAGAGTGGAACCAGCTGATGAGATGGCAACATTCAGGATACAGATAAAGAAGACAATGCCTTCAAGAGCAGCCTCTATACTGAGTCAACGTGAGCAGTATTGTACACAGCTGACACTTTGGAGAATTGTGTAAGAATATCTGGGCTATGTTTGAACAAGAATATCCGCAGCAAAATGTTTATTTATAGTTCATTTCACCTATGTTGTATAGTTCTTGAACACAAGCAAGGTCAGTGTGAACGACTCTAGTGATGTCTGTAATAAAAGGCTTTGAGATACATCTGGAAGTATCACAGACTATCCAGACTCTACTATTCCACTGAAAGCTGAAAATGTATGAATGTAAAACATTATTTTTGCTAAAGCCTTAAATAAACGTTCCTTCTGCATTTATTCTTCCTGATTGTTCCACTCCAACACTTAAATGCAACACAGTACACCACTTGTAAAAAAGAAGGGTTTGGTTTGTTGATTCTTCCTCTAGCTCCGGCTCCCGCTATTGCCGTTATTTGATGAAAAGAAGAAGGAGCCCAAATTTAATGAGTGTTGCATGTTTGATTCATGCTTATGAAAAAAATTATCTCTAGTCCTGTGACTCTCTTTAAAATCCTATCACCTGAGTGCCTTTATTTAAAGCAATACAGATGCACTGCAACCTACTGCAAGGGCTGCAATAAGTAAATAGGTTACTGTAAGGATACGCTTAGAAAGAAAGAAAGAGTATCTTAGAAAAGTACTGAATTCTCATTTTTAACCCCTTCACTTCAGATAAATGCTTTTTTCCATCATCCATCATCTCCACATAGAAGAACTGGACAGAAAAGACTTTGTCAGATTGCTGCTTGGGCTTTATCAAGTACCAAATCTTAGCCAAATCGTTCAAACCCAGCTGTGTGTTTTTCCACTTCAAGTTTCTCCTACGAGTCCCTGCATCAGACAATAAAAATGGTGTAGACTTCTTTCAAAGTAAAAATACTTAAAAGGACAGGAAAAGAGATTCATTTGAGCACAAAACCAGGACAAAACACAATCTGACCTTCTCCTTACCTCTAGGCATACACACAACATACAACTACCTTAGTTTTGTAAACCCAACATTTTTTCCGGTTCTATGCATATGCAATATTACTGTAGCAAACATCACATTAAGGCACATTATTTAACTTAAACTTTTGGCAACTAGTGGCTCTTTTTACATTTGAAAGTAGAAATCCAAAGATTCTGTTTGTTTCTTTTTGTAGTAACAATGGATTGTCAAAGGAGAATCACAGAACACTGGCTTCACTGACATTAATGCTTAATCACAATCTTTTCATTAAGCCCAGCACTGTCCAGTGTGACTTTGCCTGTATTTTCAGATCATGCTATACAGATCACAAGTTTCTCTTCAGTTTTCAACCCAGACTTTGTGTCTACTCCATACAGCTGTGAACTGAACCGGTGCACACAGCAGGAAATTTCTGACCACTAAGAACAGTTACACATCTATTTGACATAGGCAGCAGTGTACTAAGCACAAGCCATCACTGAAAAGCCAGGAAAAGGTCTCCATATCTATTATGCTCTCAGTTTCCACATTACTTCATGCAAATCATTCTGAGGGCTTTTTAGTAACTGTACATAATGTATACTGTTCCTTCCTTTTCCTTTTACATGCATTATTTTTAAATTCTGTTTGCAGAGTCCTCCAGTGATACACAGATAACAGGGAGCCTGCAACGCCTCCAGCGTGTATCTCTCTAGCTTACAAGCACAGAAAACTCCTTGTTCCCCTGGTTACTCTCACTAGATTTGCATTCTAACACAAGGAGAAAGAATGACAACTGCCTGGTTCTTACCAGCAAACACATCTGTAAGTGAAGATTTTGCAAATAGATGTTGTTTACAATTTTAATTTCTCCTTTGAAGAACAGTAGGTAAGAAGAGAGCAGCTGTAAGTAAATAAGCAGTCTAAAAGAATTTAAAGTCTCTGGAAGAGAAGCCAAGCATCTGATGAAAGCAACTGGGGAAAGATGATGTTGGTGAAATCATTTGTTTAAATACACTTTAAGAAGTGACTGGAATACAACGGACTCTGATCTTAACCTTAGGACTTGACTGCTTTCAGCCAAGCACAATGTCAGACATCTGGTCACACGTATTGGCTTAACATTGCCTTGCACTCAAAGAGTTCAGGATGGGAAATTCCTACGCATGATACAGCATGTTCTGAATTTCAAGAAAAGGCTGAGCTACTTATGGGAAACGAGATATCAGAAACTTTTGCTATATCTCAAGTAATCCTTGCATAAAACACATCCACCTTACCTGCTAAAGCAGATTACATACAATATAAATGGAAAGATTACACATCTGATCCAAAAGTCATGAAGCCACTCATTACAGCAGTTCCTGTACAGAACTTTCCCCACGATATTTTTGCTACATTTGCCTTACCTGCACATTTGTTAACAGATTACTTACTGCTCCAGATCAGTAAAATGGATATAAAGCAGAAGAACATTAAGCATGGTTCTGACACACCACATGATGCATTGTTCTACATCACTCACTGTATCTCGGATCACATCACATCACGTCGAACACGCAGAAATTGAAGCAACAGTACATGACACAACACATTTGGTACATCTTGCAATGTGACTGTTAGAATTTCACCAAAAATATTTTCCTAGTCCAATGACTACTATCAAATGAGCCTGTAGTTCCTTAATCTAAATTGTATTTGTCACAGAGAGCATGAAAGGATAAGCAGAACTACGCCTACACACATTATACAGATAATACCGTACATATCATCATGTTGAGATGGAATTAGGATTTTCTTGTTTGGCAGACTTGTGCCAGTTAAAACCCGCTTTTTACTTTGCATATATATTCATAGAAAAGTACAAAAAATGATTATTTTTTTCAAGCACAGTATTGAAGATTAATGACTTAATCTTTATAAACATCAGGTGCCCATAAAATAAGGCATTTATAAAGATGGCAAGCCTTTTTGCAAGAACAGTCTAATATTTTTTAGGAAATTTAGAAAATTTTATACAGTGCCACCTGTCCTTCTTGATGTTTCCAAACCGCTTCTCGGTTATAACTTGTTCTGCTACTACTAAATCTATTATGGTCAAACACAAATGCCAGAAAGTATCTTAATCAAATTTCTAAACAGCAAGCCCAGCCAATCAGTACTACTGGCATGGCACATAGCTGAACTCAGGTAATTATTAGAGAGAGAAGTTTTTGGTGAAAGTGTCCACAAAACGTGAAAGCAAACAGCAGAGAGATCTATGCTAAATAGTCTCACCTTAATTATGTCATCAGTGAAAACCACAGATAAGCCAGAACAGTAAAATGACCATTTTTAAGTGGTGAAAAATTTCGATTCCAACTGTTTAAATCTAGTTCTATTCCAAAGAATAACTTTAGTTCTTTTACTTCTGTTTCCTGAAAGCATGTTAAAAAATTCCAGCATGCTTTCAGAACTGTTTCCTGTGCTGAAATATCAAAGGCGTGGCAACTGAGTAATCAAGCTAAAAACCACGTTAAAGTCAGACAAGTTGATACAGACAGTGACAGTGATGCAACAATGCCTGTGTCTGAGACACATGAAAGACACCAAGAAATGTGCTTTCATCAAGCAAAAGACCAAGTACACCACCCAAGCACTGGGAATAATCATGTTTTAAACTGGAAGTTATTGAATCTGCCATTATGTCTCCTTAGAGTAACTCATCCTTAATTAACAAAAATTTTATGCAATATCTACCTTTAAATATAGTCAGAATGAAATATCTGTTGCAATACAATTGTCAAAAGATTGCCATAAGCAAGCGATAGTGAAAAGCAGCAGTGACATTTTGAAGACTCATTATGGTCTGCTGTTTTTCAAGGGGCATCCTTTTTATGTGCTGTACTGGCATGTATTAAAGGAAGATTCCACAATTGCTACCTTGAACCAGCATCAAAACAAAAAAAAAATCATCTCATCCAATTATTTTTATAAATGAAGTGAATTCAGTACAAATTATGAAGTTTCACTTTTAATACATTAGCCATTTATTCCAATGAACTGAAGTTAAATGTGATAGGTTATTCTCACGGTTTATCATTTATGTACATGCACAGGCACACAGCAGAACCTTTGAGTTCAACATCTTCACTAAATATATTTCAGTTGTGATTAAAACAAAGGGGAAAGCATTTAAAGAAAATAAAATGCTGTAATTTGTAGTCTGCAGCAAGGAGCTAGATAGCAAAAGAAAACATCTTTTTTCTGGAAGTAAAAGCCTTTCTTTAACAGAGAATAACTGCTGGGAATAAAACAAGATTAACCCATCTCTCTTCTGCCTTCATCCTGGTACTGGACAGGAGAGAGAGATAACAACTTGACTCTTGTCCTAAAGAAACAGATTCAAACACAAAATTTTATCTATTTCACAATTTCAATCAAATTGCATCAACGGAAATGTGAATCTGGAAAGCTGCATTCATTCATCTACATAAGCCAAACCATGATCAACTCTACTTAAATTACCTCTGGAAAAGGTTTGTTTACTGCCGTGACAGAGATGTCACTGTCTCCCCAAGTAATATATTTTAGGACACAACTATTTTTACAACTGGAATTTTTCCTTTTGTCCAGTCTTAATCTCCCTTGCTGCAGTTTAATTCCATTATTCTTTACCCTGTCCCCAGAAGCAATGGAAAACAAATTATTCCCTTTCTCGTTGAAGCAGCGTGGAGACACTTGGAAACTCACGCTCCCCTCTTCCTCGCTCAAAACTGAAAAATTAAAACTCTTTCAGCTGGGAAGGCTTCCTAAGCCCCCTACAATCCTTCCCCTCACCTCTCAGCTCCATCTCACAGTGTGAAATATGCTGCACAATATCCTAAATTCCAGGTGAAACATGACCAAGATGAAGGGAAGTCTGTGTGTCTTGCAAGCAGGCTGCCCTAATGACATCGGCGATTAATGCTCAAAGCAGCACATAAACCAACCTCCACCTCCTCCATCCCACCTAGCCAGACATTCCCTAGCTCATAATTACTCCAATAAGGTGTTTTCCACAAACAGTGGGGATGCCATAGCTGGGGCTGCAGCAGAGCCTGCGTGCAAGCAGACCACAGATCACCCAGTAACAGTCACAGGCATTTTCAGGCTGCTGGAGCCTGACAGGAGCAACTTGCTGTGTGCCAAGACTGCTGCCAGTCACCCCTTGGACACACTGAAGGAGGAGTTACAGTAGCTACGGGAAGAGATGTGTGAGGAAACACCTCAGGAGAGACACAGAGATATGCTTGAGATGTGAGGAGACAGGGATGGCTGTGGAGACCTGCAGATGGAGGCACGCTCCTGCGAGAAGGCATTGAGGGCCACCCCTCAGGAAATGCAGCCCATGGGCAGCCTCATGCCAGGTGGGGACCCCCTTAGGGAATGCAGCCCGTGGGTGACCCACACCACAAAATTCTGAAGATAATTTTGCACATTTATCCTACTAGAGGCCTAAAAGCACAATCCTGGTCTTGCGAACAAACCCCCAAATTATTAGTTTATTTTCCAAATGAGATGAAAGAAATAAGTGCAATGGACACTAAGAACAAGACAGTACATTTTAAATTTAGACTGGTACTTTGTGATACTCTAAATAATTCATGTACTTCCATACTAAAGCACTAAACAGATTAGTTAAGGGTCATAATTATACCCTACTTGCTCAGCACTGTAATAATTTTAGTGTTATCCTAAAATGTTGTAGAAAGCCATTTTTTAAGGTTATTTCTCTACTTGATTTATCATACCATAGATGCTGCCACATTTAGGAACAATAGTGCCATGGCTGCAACCAACACCCACCCTTCCACAACCCATCCTGTTACACTTCATGGACACCATACTCACTCTGAACTGCCCAAGAAAACAAACTTCAAAAGATCACTTCAAGTGAGAGAGTAAATATAACCTCAACAATTTACCTTGTGCTTGTGGAACTAAACACACAAAAATGAAGAGTTAAGGAGTAAAGGCACGTTAATATCAACGACAGTGCACACACTGGGTACCCTAATCCCTCAAGTTATTGCAGAATAGGGTAGGACCAAGCTTTTGCTGCATCCAGGAGCAGCACCTTTGCACACCATCAGCAGCTCAGGAGAGCACTGCACCGTGCAAAGCAGTACTGACACCTCGCATCCAGGCAAACCAAAATTGATCTGGAAATCTAGGCTGAAAAAAGCATCTATCTGTTACAGTGAAACAAAGAAGAAAACTAACAAGCAACCAGTTTCCATTAAGAAGAAACCCATAAAATATATTAAATGAAAAGGCACACACACCAAAACAGGAAAAACCCAGTCACCATACTGGGCTGTGCAAAAGCCCTGTTCCTATTTTCCTGTGGTATTCCTGTAGTGCAGTATGTTTAAAAACACGCTGCACAAATATACAGACCATGATTTGTGGCTGTTTTCTCAGACTGGCTTTTACACTAGGAAAACTCCTCAACTTCAGCAATCCTGGTGTCTCAACGTAAACCGGAGAAGCATTTTCCCAGTCACCTGATGTATTTGTGCATACACATTTCAGTAGCTTTAATAACACTTGCCTACCTCATAGGGGTGCTGCAGGTATGAGGCAGTTATTGTTTTAGTGATACTTTCAAAACAAAAAAAGCCTAGTGTGATGACAAAGCCAAAGTTAATAACTGATGCTATTGTTCCTTAGATTAATAGTATCTTCATAAAGGATACCCTCTGACAAAGCACTGCCTGCTTTTGTGCTGTATTTCAAATGGCAACAAAACCCACTATAATTAGACATTTTCCTGCTTTTCAATGTTCCTTATAAACAGTTTTTAGGATCACCTAAATTAATCCCCTTTCTCATTTAAAATAACCGGAAAGAATACTCAAGAGAGAAAGAAAGTGAGAGAGAGAAAGAGAATTGCTTGTCAAATCATTTCTCAGTACTCTATAGCTCTGTACTGAAAACATATTTCAATGATTCAGGAACTGTGAAAATTCAGGCTGTAATCATAAAGGCTGGAAGCAGAGTGTGGGCTGCCTTAAAAAGGGAGGTGTTGCTTTTGTTACATATTTTGCTTAAACGTAATACACAGCTGTCAATACGAAAAAAATACAGATATATTTCCTATTTTGTGTTAGAATAAGCCATGAAATCTCACTACGCCTCGTTACATAAAGTAATAAGTGATGTATCACTCACATATTTTTTTTTCAGTTAACTTTTGTTTATGTTTTCAACCAATAAACACACTAAAATCTTGCAAATAAATGAAGCCTTTTCAGACTGATTTAATTGGCTAAATGCTCTCGACATGTGACTTCGGCAGATCTAATCATCCCAGGATAGTCAGGGAGTTAATCATGCAAATGTCTTCAGATCTTTCAATTTGCAAAGCTGTTTTATGTAGCATACACACTTCCAAATCATCTGTATTCAGTGATGTGAACAGCAACTGTTCAGTGACTGGCCAGCAAAAAAATTTACTAAGAAAAATGCTAAACTAAATAAATCAATACAAAAAAAAAAGGTTTAATCAGAAGAATATATGATTTTCAAGAGACTTGACACCACTGTAGGATATATGGGCCCATGGGCTCCAACCAGGAGAGTCAGGAACAGAGAACAGCTCCAACACCAAACGTATCCCACAACCTCACGGTCCATGCACAGATGTTCAAGCTTACTGCGTATACTTTGTGGAATTTGACTCCTCTGTGCCCACTGCACATCACGGGACCAATGGTGTTGCTACATGATCCTTACATTTTTCTGGAGACAAGCATCTTCCGTCAACTGAGACATTTACTCCTCCTAATAATCCTTTTTTACTACCTTCCTTTCTGTGTGAAGGAAAATTCTAAGATGAATGAGGTGAATTGTGGATTTCATCTTACAGTGAAAACCATGTTTAATTTAGAACAGAAACTGAACCTTTCCTATCATATCCTATTTCCTGTCTCTGTTTACTACTGAAGCATATATTTTCATTTGCATTAAAATGTTATGGCTATTAATAAAATCTAATATATATGCTTAACTTTATGTAATGCCTACTGTCTGACCTCTGTTCCTTGATTAACTCACCTACACAATTAAAACAGCTACATTAATGAAAACACAGTAGCTCCTTCCACAGAAAAAACTTTAACAAGTTTCAAAAAACCTTCAGCAGAAGTTTCCTAAGTTTTAAATTCTGCCCTGCAATCAACTGGCCATACCAGTTTTAGTTCAACTGTATAAAAAGTTCAGCTTTATAAAATGCCAACCAGTCAGACTTAAAGACAGTAAATCAGTGACGAAGATTAAAGCCTGTCTTACAGAGAAGACAAGGAAGGATCAAAAGACAGTTGGAAGTTTGACAACTCCTGCATGCCACCAAAAGATGGCAGCGATATCTTGTCATATTATAAATGGATAAAATTGATCTTACTTGCCAAAGTAAGAAGAAAAGAGGTTATGAAGAGCATTCTACAAAACAGTGAAGCACAACCAGCTAGGAAGACTTCTGAGGGCTGAACACATAAATCACGAAAACCATAAGCGATGGTGAGACACTACACAGTATTTATTGGTAAAATTCAAACCAGTTATTTTCCTATAATTGATAAGAAAGGTAAGAAATACCTAGGTATTAAAATTGCAAGTCCAAGATCCAGTTTTCTTCCTGTGCTTTCCTCCTACGCTCAGGAAGCGCCTTTTTCAATGACATTAAGGTTATGATGGAAAAATAATTCCAATAGAAGTCTATAGAGGTTTTGCTAATATGCCTTTATGATGTGATATTATGACGGCAATTCAATTTCATTGCAGGCCTAATGAGACCATGTTACAATGTCAAAATGAAAGGAAACTATATCAATCAAGTTATAGTACCCTGAGAGAAAGAAAAACCTAAAGAAATTAACCCCATTAAAAACTATTTTAAAACAACATTAAGATCTAGTGAATTCGGAATTGCTTTGCTTTTGTTGGTTTAGTGCTTCAGGTAGAAGCTAAATTTGGCACTGATTTACAACTCATTAAATATATTGACATCATGGGGATTCAGCTGAAGTTTTAAGGTAACATAAACAGAATAAAATCCACAGCAAGTACTGTGGTTATGTACAACATCGGGCAGAGCGTATTTACTCCTACAGCTAAAATCTTTATCTTCCCAAGAACCAGAATTTCTATTCTTTAAAGAATTCTTAAAAGAAGGTGGCAATTTACCTATGTCTAAGACTAAGTTCTTGTATCTTAACCTTCTTGGTACCATGTATTAATTTGTACTAAACTAGAATTAGATCTCCAAAAACTGCAGAAGTGAACGGAATTCAAGTAGAAATTTGTTACTGAATTTATTTGAAAAATTATGCCCTTCCCAAGAAAAAAAGAAAGAGCTAATACATACCGTGAAGATAAGAGGAGTCTTGGTTAGGTCCCATGTGATCAAAATTAAGATTAACAGAATATGCCACAACTGATAAATTGCCTTTGCCAGCTATTCCTTTGGAATCATCTGTAAGGGAGGTTAAGTCAAAGCTATATAAACAGCCTTAAGCCTATCCTAAAATATCAAAAACTAGAAAAATAACAAAAAGTACTAAAACTGGAAATAAAGATTTTTTAAAAAATTTTACTTTATGGCAACACAGACCTTTTCACATGCATTCTTTGAATTTTTATCAACAATTTTTGTCCTTTCCAAGCTAATGTTTCTTACTAAGTGTAAAAGTAACAGCTGTGATATTAATGAGCATTCCATAAAGGGTAGCTGGTGTATTTCATTTAAAAGGTGCCACTATCATTCTCCAAACCATATGTTAGTGGCAATATAGAATTCTAATCTCTGTAAAAACTGCCACCCACCTGAACAGGTCACAGACTTTCTAGTGCAGCAGGCAGGGAAATACTATTTTTATATAATAGGTACATCACAATTTAAGCAAGATACTTTTAAGCATGGAAATGCAAAGACTCATGTCTTGACACTAACACCAAACATTTTGGACACGCACCAAAATACAGCAAAAATTAGTAAAAGTTTTCACTGTGCCTTTTTTCCTCTTCCAGATCTTATTTTGTCTGTACAAATGACTTGATAGTTCCACAGCACTATGAAGAACGATTTGCAAACACAAAAATTCCATTGATTCCATTCAGAGATGGCACACTGTCATCATGGTATCAGGGAAAACTGGTGGAAGGAATGTATGCAACTAAATTTAGCATCTTTTTATTTCTATTTTTGCTTGCCCTTGATTCATACATATAAACATACACAACACACACAGAGAACCTTTTGGAAGATGGCTGGCACACAAAAGATTTGTAAATTTTCAGCTGTTTACAGTAGAATTTTTGCTTTCAACATCACTATTTATTATATGCAATATTGTACTGCCTAAAGGATACAGCCCCATTGTAGGAGGCTCTGCAGAAATGAGAACAGGAGCAGTCCCTGCACAAAGATCAGATGCCAAAGGTTTGCTGTATTTTTGTTATTTTTCTCACAGAGCCTGTGCCCAAGGCCTATTAAAAGTTTGGCTTTTATAAGCATTTTCTTGTGTCAGGGCAAGCTTTAAAAAGAAAAACCAAATGCAGCAAAAGCAGCTCTTGCCCATTTCAAGATGCATAAAATATTCTTTCTGAAGACCTGCTATTTACTTATACAACTCATTTACAGATGTTCTCAGATAACTCATTTACATCAGATGTAAGTTTACTGTAGGTTCTGTCAATACAGTAAACAGCAATAGCAGAGAGAAGCATTAGTTACACCAACAGTAGACAAATTGCATGTTATTTTAAAATTTTCACAAACCTGTTATTTGTTGATGCTGTCTGGTAGGGAGAGATCCACCATGGCTTGAGAATGGATTCACTGAAATCAATGTTCATTACAATGTTATGTCCTACTGCAAGAATCTCAGGACTACTTCTGTCAACACTGCAACAACAGTAGTAAAGAGAAATGCAACACTGAACTTGTAAATAAGATTATAAAATAAAAAACTGATAATCCATTCAGGCCATAAAAACCTGAGCTTTAATTAGCAAGAAGATAGGTATGTGTACACTCAGTTCAGACTGAAGATTCAGTGAAGGTAACAAACCAACACAGCATACGGAGAATCTACTGGGGAAAACGTTCAACAGCATAGACGTGCAAAGTGCTCTTGCTGACCAGAAATCTAAATTCATTGTCCCCTAATCATCATGTAAAATATTTTTCCAAGGGTATACACATTTATTTCATCCATGAATTCTTGTGTACTGAACTTCACAAGAGGTAAAAGATTTCATAAAGAGAATTTTATTCCTGTGGATACCTGAGAATTTTTTGTTCCTTCTCCACAATTACTTTAACCCCATCATAGTTCTTAATTTCCTAATAAAGATGATTTATTTTCTACAGAGCATTTTAATTTCCTCACCTACATCTTCAAATGCTACATCTCCATCTTTCTGTCTGTCCCCGAGAATTACCTTCCTACGGGATGTTTAGCTCCTAACTCAAGCCCCTCTTATACTTTCCCTGTGCCATTGGTAGAACAAATACAAACACAGGTTGTTCCCTTACATGTCTGTTCCAACAAGAACAGCCTAGGAATGTCTACAGAGGTTTCAGTAAGACATTTCTTTAATAATTATCCTGCCAAATATTATCTCCACTTAACAGTGTGAATGCTGAAGTGGTTTTATTATTATTTTAATGACAAGCATGCACTCTGTGTGCCTTTGTTAAATACTGGGAAATCAATTAAAACAATAAAATGCCACTGGGAAAAACATCATTTGCAAAATAATTACAAGCAATTGGCACCAGATGTTCTATTTCTTCCAAATTTGCATTTTCACTTTTATAATATTTATATTTTTATTTTGGCAAAATGCTTAAGTAATCAAACCTCAAAAGGTAGGGGCTGTTGTTTGGGTTTTCTTCCTGGCTTTGGTTTTACGACAACGTGATTCAAAGATAGAGCTCACAGGTCAGATTTCCAAAGTCAACTACACTGAGTGGTTTCATCTTCTACCATACAAATACAGTATCTCTCATTTTAACCATACTTATCTGCTTATCAGTCCTACCTACTGATCTTCAAAAAGCAGAGATAAACAGCATATTTTAACAATACTGTTCTGTTAAACCTGAAGCCAAATGGATCAAGGAACTGATAAGAAGCTTTTCCTAGGTTTAAAATCCTGAACACTCCTGTCATCGCTGTTGCCTGCTACTTGTTCATTTAGTTTCCCTTAAAGAACTACAGATTTTAATCTAAAATTGAAACTTAGATCAAAATTCATCTCACTGAAGATTTATTTTGACTTTTACGCAGACATGCATGAGAAAGCTTGTTCTCATGTTCAATAATTTTCTTTATAAAATAAGAGTAAATACTTTCTGAGGTCACAAAACTTTCAGAGTCATTGTAATCCCACAATATGTGCCCTCAAGAATAGTTCAATATTTTTATAATTCCTTGTGTGAGAAAGATTAATCCTTTCAAGAAAAAAGGAAAAGCATTTTGTTTAGATACAAGTGTTTAGATACACGTTCATTCAAAAAACTTTAGGAGACTATATATTCTGATTTCTTGTTTCTTTTTTATATTGAACATGTTCAGTCTGTTTATTTACAAGATTTCTTCAACATTTTATGTGTTCTTTAGCAATATTCCCTAAATGTTCTTGGTTTACTATCTCAGATAAAATTAAGATTATTTAGACTGAGGCTGTATAGTGATTTTTGAGATCTGAGCTCATGTCTTATACGAATTTTACTGATACCATCAAGTCACTTAACTGATGGAATCCTTAGACATCAGCTGTTCACAACTATGTATTCCTTGACAACAAATGAATACAAAATAAAGCTACACTTGGATAATCAAAAGAAGAGATGCTAGAATATGTGAAACATACAGAGTTCTTTATTACTGTGTCTACTAGCTTTGAAATGTTGGGTCATAAAAAAGAAAACCATTTAAAAGAGCTTTAAAGCTTTTATTCAGTGTTGAATCCTTTCCTCTGTTTAAACAGCAAAAAGGTTTCATAAAAAAGGAGTATTTTTTCTGAAGATTATCACTGATGCAATGCATCTTCAATTTTAAGGGTAGAAGACAAAAAGCAAGATATTAATTATATTCAAAATATTAATATTTTGCTTGATGTAAAGCAATACAGAAATGGTGGGACTGCCTTCACCTTTGTCTGACATTAAACACACAAGTCTACTAAAAGGGTTTTATAACTTCCCTAGCAATGTTTTATCGCAAGTGATATCCTGACATTGGAACAGATGTGAGAGCAATTGTCAATTAAAGAAAACTAAGAATATGATAATATACAAAAATAAACTGGGTTAACTGACTACCATACCTTTTCAAGACGGGTCCTCTCCTTTAGGATGAAATCATTTTTCAGCGGCTTTCTGGTTGCAGTACATTGTTAGAAGAACTGAAAAACGTCTTACTTTCCATCAGTTCTGTGAACTGGCTTCGCATCTTCTCCATGTTCTCTGTGGCCCTGGCTGTCCTAAAACCTCTCTTCTTGCTGGGTTTTCTTGCAAACACTATTCCTGTTCCTCCTTCTTCTCTCACAAGCATTCTTTACTGAAAGCTGCACGTTCCTCTCCACACCTGGTTTCCTCTGATCCAGAATGCTGTATCCACAATAATGCAAACAAAATTTTCTCTTTGCTACTGTGATTTATTGATTCTTTTTTTTTAAAGTCTGTACCTATTAAAACATCAGCACTTATGAACCACTAATGAACAAAACTGTGACTTTCAAAAGCTAGTTTTCCTCAGAACATTATTTAATTCCTTTTCTATCAATGCAAAAGAGTCTCCACGAGGGAGCCTTGGAAGAAGTCAGAAATCGTTCCTTTGTCCTGATGGTAGGATTCAGCAGAGACCCCATTAGAGATTCTCTTGTGATGATGGTTTCTTTCATTTCACAAAGAAGGAACAAATAGAAACCCATAAAGCAACCGTGATGTGAAGGGAAATGAACAGTCGTATGGACATCACATTTTGCAATAATTACTTTATTTCTAAAGGAAGTATGCTGAGAACTAGAGTTAAATGCTTTCCCAGATCACTTTAGTCACCTACCACTATACAAGGCAATCATTAGAGTCTCTACACAAGGTTAAAGAAGTACAAGCAACTTGGGTTCAGGTGTGAGTGTAGATGGATTTTAATCCATTTCACTAATCTAGCCATAGCTATATTGGCTTCAGAACTTAAAATAAGAATTGGGAGAGAAATTGCTGAAAGACTACCTTTCCTGATTATCTGCAGTTTCTTTCATACAGTCCATACCATCTCTCTCAGATATCCTTAGTTTACATCAAACTAATCAAGATGCATTAGAAAGAAAAACAAGCATCTGAGAACTGCATCTGAAACCTGTAGAGCCAGCTGAGACACTGAAATGTCTACCCTCACTAAGCAAACTATTATTCATAACATCTGACTATCTAGTGCAATGTGAGTTCCTGTCACTCATCATTGACATCTCTCTACTAGGACTGATATCCTAACACTATATTATTATTTTTTATGACAATATGCTAATTCCTTTTGTATCACTACGTATGCTGATATACAGTATCCTCTGCTATTGACAAAACGTTTTGATGTGATATATTACTCAAGAAAATGAAAGAATAAAAGAATATTCAAAGGCATTGGTAAAGGCACCATGTATCTGGCAAAATTTTATTAAAAGCATGAGATCATTGTCCCAATAAAATTATTCTCCCCACATGATGGTAAAAGTTTTGCTGTTGGTCTCAGTGGTGCCAAGATTCCACCACATGTCCAGATTTTGGGTTATGAATTAATAGCAAGGTACAGTATTAGCTATGTTATCCCGTCCAGTAAAATTTTTTAAAGCTTTCTATTTCCCTTTGATTTCTAGAGAACACTTTTTTACTAATTAGAAAAATAACTAATTCAGTAATTATGATTCACTATATATTATCAGATCACAGTACAGATATTTCTGCCAATATTTTCAAACCACAAGTGACCATATTCATATATACTTGACATGCGTAATTATAACACATTATTTTTCAGCTAAGAATGAATAGATGGGACTCTCACAATATGTTTTTTCATTGTATTTTCTACAATAGATTTCTTTTTTTTTAATGACTTTTCTGCCCTTCACTGATGTCCTCAATGATTTCCTCCACCAAGCATTTTACTACTTCACCCTACTCTAATTAATTCTTAACTTTAAATTCTCCATCGACCCTAATTTAGTTCTCTGTAGATACAAAAGCTTTGAAAAAATCCTCAGTGAGAGTGTTTGCCAGATAGCTTCTCTTCAGGCTTTAGCAGCTTTAAATCTGATCACACAAATACTGAACCAAATACTGCACTGAACAGCACTATATATCGTTGCATTACAATAGCAATGTCACTTTTCCAAGCACTGTTAGGCTCCAACAAAATCACAAAATTAGACTCTGAGTGTGGAGATACTGGGTACTTTCAGCGAGACTTTGCAAGCAGCAAGGCATCTGATGCACACCTCCTGGGATCAGGCTCTGAGTGCCTACTGAAAATTCTGTTCTTTTTTCTCTCACTTGCCAAAAGAATCCTCCTCCTACAGCATATGTGTAAGCAGAGAATACTGAAGGAAAAGTATTTGATTCCAAAACTTCAGCGAACAGATCCCTAGTTTTACTTCATTATCTTCAAGAAAAAGGGAGGAAAAAACCCAGTCCCTGAGGTTACTGCTGTACGCAGGGTCCCCTTAAGTCAAGAACAGCTGAGACAGACACAGTATGGTTAAAATTACAGCACAGACAAGAATACGACATCATTCTGTTCCTTCTTACGTTACGACTTAGCTAAAAAACGCTTTGCCAACATCAATGATTGTACAATATTCTTAACTCTGCATTTAATATTTTTTTAACAACTGTATTTAACGCAAACAGCTGAACACCTTCCTGTAAAGAGCCTGACCAGGGAGAATCAAGGTACTTATTTGCACTAATCTCTCAGCAGAGCTAGCTTCAAACCTGCTGGACTGCTAACAACCGTGGTCTTCTATGTGCTGAATTCTTATCGTAAAATATACACGTGAACAGTAAATGCAAGGGGTGTTAGTCATCAACAGTAAACTGAATGATCCTCAGTGAAATCAGAAACTCTAGATTTACTTTGCAGTTAAATTAAAATCCTACTAATACTCAAGGACACCGATAGCCTTTTTTGCCCCCAGTCTATGTATCTCCAATGACCCTTGGGCTCAATGGACACAATATTCACCACTAAAATGCTTACATATTATAAATAAATTTGTTGATAAAGGAGCAGTATTCATTAATTTTAAGCAAAATTTCAGGCCCTGTTCCCTCTAGGTCTGTTAGCCCAAGTCACAGAATCACTGAACCACAGAACCATCTGGTTGGAAAAGACCTCTGAGATCACTGAGTCCAACCGTACCTGTCCCCTTACTAAACCATGTCCGTCAGAAACTCATTTACTCAGCTTTTAAACACCTCCAGGGACGGTGACTCAACCACCTCCCTGGGCAGCCTCTGCCAGTGCTTGACCACCCTTTCAGTGAAGAAATTTTTCGTGATGTCTAGTCCTTTAGTTTATAAGCTATGAAGCTGAAGAATCTTTAAATATTGTGCTTGATACTTTTAGTCCAATTTTGAATGACAAGAATCAAAAAAGCATGATGCTAGACTAGAACTTGCCTAATACTCAGCTTAGTTCTATCAGCAAGACCATCTTAAATGGTTTCATGACTTAAAGCAGATACTTAAAATGTTTTAAGTTTCTTTAATGTGGAATTAAGACTGTTAAAGCAACAATGAGAAAAAGAGACAATCCCAGGTAATGATACACAAGGGTCTGCGTTTACTGGAGACTAAATAATTACAAAAAGACTCCTTCTGCATTCTTACTGGCTTAAATAAAACTCAAAATAAAGAATGTAGCAAAAAGTAATAGCTGTCATACTAAGGAAAGAAATAAATACCATCACTGTAACTAAAACCCAGGCAGCAAGACACACTCTCCTTTTAAAGAGGTAAATGATAGAGCTTCACTTTTGGAACCATATAGGCTCTACTCCAGAGTTGCATGAGTCAATTATCACTGCTTTCCTAGGGGTAATACAGATATATGTAAAATTAAAACATGGTGATTTCAGCAGCTCAAGGGCAGTTTTGTTTACATCAAACAAGGCTTCGTTTCTGAGCTGGGACTCACACAGTAACAGGCTATCTAGACTACAGGAATCAATTCATTATTGAAGATATTTGTACTATACAAAGGAATCAATGTAAATTGCTTTCAGCAAATGTTTTGCTTTCATTGAATGTACAGCACTCACTATCCTCATTACAGTTGTAGTATTATTGCAATGATATCCCTTTATTATGACTTAAGCATCCCTTTATAACTTTTAACACGAACAAGTACTCGGTTTACAAAAAAAAAAGGTACTTCACCACATGCCCACCAGAAGCCACTTTTCAGAACATCTTTCCTATCCTTTCTGCCACAGCATAAAATATAGAGATTTATATACACATTTACTATAATCTTACTTGATTTACAATCTCTGTCACTCCTGAATTTAAGCTGCTGTACAAAAGCAGGCAGTTGAAATTGGAGATAGCTTTTGAATGGTATTTTAAGGACCTTGGAATCAATCACAAAAACAAAAACATAACAAAACCAACGAGCCATTAAGTCTACATAATTTAACCTATATCCAAAGTTAGAGCTGAACCCACACCTAAGGCAAAACTAGAAATATTTTGCTCCCAATCTGTTCACTGGGCACTGTCATATCTTGTATAATATCTGATTCTTTCAGAAATGACATTTTCATGTCATAAAATCTAATTCATAGGCACTTTCAACTGCTGTTTTCAGAGATAACACCCAAGACTAACTAATGAATGCAATACACTAAAAAGTTACTATGACTAAGAAGT
Source organism: Dromococcyx pavoninus (assembly GCA_033558185.1). Taxonomy (NCBI): domain Eukaryota; kingdom Metazoa; phylum Chordata; class Aves; order Cuculiformes; family Neomorphidae; genus Dromococcyx; species Dromococcyx pavoninus. The sequence continues at coordinate 1,558,859 of JAUMJL010000137.1, forward strand.
TAATATGAAGTTAAATCAAGCTGTCTTCTCTCTCTGCTGAAGTCATTCTTTTCTTGACAACAACACACAATACCAGCCATATTCCTGTTCTGGAAGTTTATAACCCTTGTATTTGTCTGAAGTGTGCTTTCAACTTATACCAATATTTAGCATTGACCTAAAAACCAGAGTGCTCTCCTGTGAAGGTCAGTGTGTACTTGTGTAGTTATTCTGAACCACCACATCCGTGTGTACATGCACCGCTGTGCAGCCAACACAACCACCACCAGATGAGTCTCATTCGCTGTGACTTGAGATCTTTTAATTCTTTTGGAAGAGAACACCAGGCTCAATAAAGAAAATAAAAACTGCTCTGGGTTCATTTCAGTCTTTCACCTCTTATATCTTTGTCCTCACATTTTCTATGAGATTTCACCTTTCCTCACATTCCACCAGAAACTTTAGTTACACATTTTTATTTTTATCCTCAAATTACTTCAAAACAACTGAATACAAATATTTGTTTACTACAAGCTCCTTCTCTGCAATGAAAACAAAAAGTGAAGTAGCTCTGGCTCATTTACCCTCACATGGCTCAGAGGTTTGTGGGCTTCTTTCCTCAGGATAAGTAAGGTCAAGGGTCTTTAACACTTTCCTTACGGTTTATCTTTCAAGTCTGCATGTGTCAGTTAGTGGTTTTGTACACCTTCCTGTAAATATTTGTTGCACTGACTGCAAAACTGCAGGTTAACGACAGCTGTTAAGCTTTTGATGTGTCAGATTTTAAGGAAAACCATTTTCAATACTCTGAAACATGAAATGAAGAGCAAACAAGACATTTCCCACAGATAATCTTCTAATGCACCTTGCAGCACTGTGTTCTACTCTGTTACAGCTTAACAAGCCATCCCTATGAAATTGCCTTAAACTTGCATAAGAGAATTACAAGGTACAAGCAGATAAACTTTCCAATGAATGTAATTTAGTTACATTTAAGTGTATTGACTTTTGTTTAGTAAGGAATCAGTCAACGCAATTGGACTACGGAGTTGGAAATAACCAATAAACTACCCTTGTGGAATTTTTTTCCCTTAAATAGTTTTAGGACATTTCAAGTACATTAAAAGTGAATCTTAAATCTGACAGCAATGATCTTTTCAGTAAGGTAAACAAAATGCCAACTTTTTTTAAATTTTCAGTCTGACATTGGGATTTTTCTTGTTTGTTATCATCACACAAAACAGACACCCTGATGACTTCCGTTAACAGAACCAGTGGCAAGAGATATTTATCTGCTCAACAGGCACGTCACTTTTCAGGGTGCAGTTATTTTTTTGGAGGTGGATGCATGCCAGATAACCAACTTCACAGAGGGCCATATCTCACACAGACCCAGAAAGCAAACAGCATCAGCAAAGAGCTACCAACAGTATTTTTCCACTTCCTCCACTGTCAAGTTTGTTCAAGCTTGTTATATCTGCATGATCTCTTCTCCATTTCAACTATCCAAAACAAATGGTTAAAACAAAAAGCAGGTTTTCAACTCACTTAAAAATGCGTACAGAACTAGAAGGGGCATCCCATTGGCGCAGCTGGAGTCCTGAAGAACAATTTCCATATGGAAAAACAAGACAGTGCTGTAAGTGACGCTCGAAATCCTAGTCTGTATTTCACAGCTATTTAATAATTTCTCACAGACTTCATTAGAAACAGAATTGGGAAAAAAAAAACCCTACTGAAATGTGGTACACAAAACTGATCTTGGAAGTACCAATCACACATCTATAACAGGATACATGACAAATAATTGGGTAGGATGTCAGAAAAAAGAACATCACAGCTAACCTCCTATTGACCTAGAACACGTTATTTTCCAACAGAAAACAGTATGAGCAGTAATTTTAAGTCAAGTTGACAGTTCTAAGTCAAAATCATCACGAATCTCAAAAACAAGTACTTAAGGGTTCTATTAAATAGCCTCAAGAGCTCTTATTCACCTTCCTCCCTTTTTTACTCAGAGAACACACTAAGGGAAAATGTTCATAAAAAAGCCTGAAATATGCACATTCTACCAGTAAAAAAAAAAAAAGTCTTAAGGATAAATGTGTCAAAACCAGCCTGAGGTCTGGCAGCTGACAGTAACAACCTGTAGCAAATTCAGTTGGGAAGCTCTCCAGAACCATTCTGATAGAACACACTTGTTTTTAAATGGTAATTCACCTCAACTTCAGCCATCTAGTTATATCAGTAGTGGGAAATATTTATTTCACAACAAAAAAGATTTTACTTAAATCAACATAAATCATTGGTAACAGTGAAGCTACCACTCATGCATGTGGTCTCACTATCAGATATATGATTTTTCTGATGAAATAGGGCTCCCTTCCTAATGACTTGTCAGGTGCTCCACGGTTCTGGCTATCACCCTTGAGATTGGATGCAAAAGCATCTAAAAGATTCTAATAACATAAACCTTCTTTGTGCCACAGGTCTTCCTTTCTAAAGGTCAGAATCTTTGCAGCATGCTTGTTATGTTATTAATTTGTTAGCATTGCTGTTCATAAGTAAACCAATCTCACACAGTTGCATAAACCACCACAAATCAAACAATAAACAGATAGGAGTGTGCAGTCTAAACGTTTTGCAGATACTATACATGCAGCTATCTCCATTCTACACAACTACCTTCAGATGTCCCATAATATTAAACAGGATTATTTGTAATTTTAAAAATATTGTATCTGCAACTGCCTGAAGTCTAGAAAGTTGAAATGCAGCACCCACACACTCCTTGCAAAACTGCTCGGTTCATTACATGAGAATAAAAATCCCGTCTTTGCTTGTTTACCCTTTTAAAAGGCAGGAAGGAGTAGTCTACACTGACATTCTGCAAGATTTCTCATATTTTATCTCTCTTCAGTATCGGGTTCCTATCCCTGTAAGGAAAGAAAGGCCCCCAAACACCAGGAGAAGATATGGGAAATACAATTGCCACTTTCTACCTGGCAGAAAAATCAAAGCAAAGTAAACCAAACACTTTTAGCTTTAGCTTCCTCTTCTAACATGTATGGAAGTTGCCTTCTCTTCCCTTGCTAATTTCTATATCCACACAAATCAACCAATCCAATTCAGCTAAATTACAATAGAGAAACTGTACAATACCTCTTCTTTCCTTTCCTTTCCATGTAATGCAGATATCTCTGTAGCAGAACAATTAACCACGTGTTAGCCAGCACCCACTGCACTCCAGAATGTGAAATATGGTTATTCACTTCAGAACTACAGAACTGTGCAAAGCTGGCATGGAACACACACGAGCTGGTAGGCTTTTTGTATGGAAAACATCCAAAGGTAACTCAGTGCCTGAGGAGCAAGGTTCTGGAACAAGTGAGAAACAGCACCATTACAGCTCACTAAGGAGCTTACCTTACACCTTTGCAATAGCAGACACACCCTTCTAAATGAATGAACATAAAATTCAAGATTCACTAAGTACCTATGTTCTGAGAACTCTGCTGTCTTCTTGCTGGGTTTTTTTGTGTTTTTATTATGTTTATTATTGTTTTTAGAATGAAGTAAGGACGCGAGTGGGGGTGAGGGAGCTATTGTAGTAAGAGCACATTAGTTTCACAAAACAAAGCTTGCCCGTGATGATATGAGAGAAAACTCCATTTCAGACAGCTTTCTTTATGCAAGCACAAAGCCCCCAAGACAAAAAGACTTAAATATACACAATTAGAGAAAGAATATGATGCTATTATCCTAATTTGAAAATGAAGTTGTCAATAAAAAGGAAAAACAAATGTGATAAAACCAGAGCAAGAAACAACAAATGAGCTCTCCATTTGTATTTTCATCTCCTCTCCAGTAAGAAGGCTGAGAATTTATTTTATTGTAGTTAAAAGACTTGGCTAAAAGCGTTACTCTTTATCACTTTCTCCTTTTCTAACTAAGGTATCCATTCTACTGTTGTAAATAACTGTTTTTTTCTCAGGTCTCCCCATTCTACAGTTCCTTTCTCTGTAAGTTCCTAACAGCTCCAGATATAAATGGACATACAGAACTTTCTACTTGGATATGGATAACCAACTCTTCACTGTGTTCTACATCAACCTACTACAAGTAGTTTTTATTACAGCTATGCTTTACCCTACATAAAGTAAATGTACGTAAAACAGAACAGTGATAAGAGACATGAACCAAAAATGCAACACTGGACAACGTGAATTACAGAAGCTTGTTCTTCTAGGTGCCACCTTATTGGTTTACTACTTTGCACTCATCAGCTTACCCATTAACCCCCTGAAAATACTGTATAATAAGGAATTAGCTTTGTGTTTGCCACCAATTACTGCAAGCTGGAAGCAGAAGCAAGTCAGCAAAATCTGTGGGTTTTTTTGAAAGGACAAAGCAAAACTGCAGTGGTCTTCTGCCTTCCCTGAGATTAGCTGAATCAATTCAGCTAAGACCTTTTATCAAGGTTACCTTAAAAAAAAAGAAATAGAAAAAAGAGATAAACAAAAAAAACCAAACCTGCAACATCGGGTTGCACTGGATTTACAGCAGTTTGTCTGCAAAACCAAAACTAACTTTACATGAGGTTTTTGCAAGGAGGTATTTAGCATGCCTACTGGTTGCCTGCACCACGTGAATGCATCAATACTGGGCAAGCTCACCACAAGCAGACAATTAAAAATGTAGCAAACTTGCAGGATCAGCTTACTGTCATCTAAACATTTTCGAGAGATCTGGGTTTGCGCCTCCTCAGCACTTTGCTAATTAACTGTATTCTGACTGTTCTGCAGAAATGATATTTTAGCTTGTAAAGTATCAAATGAATATTATGGACAAATAAACTTACACTGCAAAATTGTAAAAGTGGCTGTCAGTCTGCTTCATCTACACTTAAAATGCTCAGAAGAGGCCAAAATGTTGATTATAACATTATGCACATTCGCTATTTGAAGCATTTGTACCTGTCCTGGAGTTTATAGGTGTTTCAGTATTTGAACACCTGATGTAGTTGCAATCCAAGAATATTAAAATACAGGTCCCTATTAAAAGATCTTTAATGAATAGCTAAGGACCAAGAAGTGATCAGTCCTTTTTCCAGATTTCTCTAGAAAACTAGTTTGTTTACTTAAAAAGATGCCTTGTGCTTCTATGTCCGTAACTCCTAACCAGCAATATTCACTGGACCAGTGCTTGAAACAGGCCCTTCAGGGCGATTCTTGCTCAGATCTGATCGGGTTTTGCTTCTTCATCTAGTTTATTGACTCAGAACTGAGGTCAATACGTGAGGTAGGGCTATTTTTCTGCTTTATCTGATACAGTCTCTTGAAATACTGTAGTCTAATTGTAAAATAATTCTTTGTCACATTGAGAGTGCCTATTGAATTTGTCTATTAGGGTTTTGTGCTAAAAGTTTAGAATATAAAAGCTGAAAAGAATATTTCCCATGTTTTAAAGACAGCTAAAACAACCTTTGTGGCAAGCTTGTGCATTCACTGAAAACAAAAACAAAACCCTGACACAACACAGGAGCTGGAAGCTGAAAGGTAAATTGTGCTTGCTGTGTTTTTCTGAACTGAGTCCTGACTGTACGATCAGCAGCATTCAGATTCCCGGCAGGGAAGTCTCCAAAAGAGCGGGAAAACTAGGCAGGTGGCTTTCAAGAAAGCACAGAGAAACGCACTAAATAAAAATTCCGGTTGAGAAGTGGAATTGCTTAAATTGCCTACAGCCCATTTGTGGAGGAAAAGGGTCCACAAAGATCTCCCTGCTTTGAGGAGTGGAGAGGAAAGCACCGCAGAGCATGGAAAGCATATGGGTCTATGGAAGAGTTATTCATTATAGACAATTTCTTTTTAAGATATTCTGGTTGGGAAACATTCAGAATGAGGGCCATACGATAGAAACCAGTGAGATAGAGTGAAGACGGGTATCTGAAGGAATAAGTCAGCAAAAGGATCAGCCGACAGCCATGAACAGAAGAAGAATAAACTGCACAGGGGCAGCAGATACAGCACTGGTTTGTCCTGAAACCAAGGATTCCGAAACAGTCATAGGCCCTCACTGGGCTGACATATCTGTAAGCCAAAAGACAGAAGTCAACCCTGCTTCATGATTACTAGTCAGCAGGAGTTTCACAATATTCAAGACTGGATTAATTATGAATTTTTAAAAGGCAGTTCATAATTTGGGGGTGGGAGGAGACAGCAGAGTTCAAAAATAGCTTCAGAAGAAAAAACGAACAGCTGCCCTTTAAAATTACTCAAAAAAAATGGAAATGCATTCTGAAACACAGCTGTTTGCCTGCGAATTAAACTCAGCATTCACTCAAACACTTATCTCAGATTGCTAGTCCAAGCTTTAACACGTCCCCATCTGAGAGCATTTGTTCCTATCATAATAGACAGAACCAAGGAGCCCTAATTGCTTCGGCAGCTTGGAAGGTCTCAGTCTAACTACCTTGTGACCAGGCAAACTGTTCCTTCCTCAGTAGCATAATATGGCCTTCCTTCTTCACACTTTCCCTCAGGTAACAAGACAATTTTTCAAATATTAGATTTTTAAACTCCTTCTTCCGGGCACCACAAAAATGTCAGTCTTGAGGTAATGCAGAATCTGACCAGTTGTCTCTAGGCAATTCAACACAACAGAAAAGTTATACCTAGAACACAGTACACGAGGCAAACAGACAGTTAAAATCAGACCACTGAACTTGTCAGATCCAGTTTTTCTTCTGCAAAATTTCATTACAGATGATGTAGTAAAGATAATGCTTAAACACATAACGGAAATCATATAGGAATTTAATCTATGGTACTCACAAAGGGTCAGTCTCTTCAAAACAGACACAACTCAAGAGACAAGAAAAACGTAAGGCTAGACCTGCAATTCAGGTGTATCAAGTTTCATTTTAAAAAGACTCAGAACATTAAATTTGTAGTTCACAGACACACCTATTAGCCTGACTTCTGAACTCTTTCCTTATGTTTGGACTGTAACACAGTTCCTCACGATCGATAAATATTTAAAAAATGCTTCTCAAGAGATCATTGTGCAAAAACATGTTTAGATGTTAAACAGTAAAAACATAAAACTACTTGTATTCTTTACCCATAGATCTTTTGCCTACCAAGAGACAAAGACATAAACAAAGTGATTCTACTCCTATATACAAATATTACTGTTTACAACTGACAACAGGTAAGTGGCCATGAAGCCTGGTAAGTAACAAGTTACTATGGCTTTGGCTTTTCAGTTTCATTTCCCAGGAGACTCCCAGCAAGTTATGGCTCTGTACTGAGCCAAAGACAAGGGCTTTCTTTGTGGCTTGGGTGAAAGGAAAACATAAGAGTCTAAAATCCATAATCATTTGCTCAGATCGTGCAGACAGGTAAGGAACCCAATTACATAACATCAGTGAAATACTTGGAAGACCTCAACACTAAACATACTGCAAATAGTACTTGACAGGATGAGACCTGCCCAGATATAATAATTACATTGTTCTGAACGCTGAAGAATTAACTAAACTTCTACTGTGTAAAACGGAGGAAACAGATTTTTTTTTCCCAGAATATAAATTATCGGGCACCAATCGATTGATGCCATTGAACAATAAAATTGCCCTTTATAGAATTACTTTTTCTTCCTTAACATTTACCACAATACTGAAAATTACTTATAACCTCTTTATACTCCTCTCCATTCTGATTAAGAAAGAAAAGTAAGAGTAAAATCTTAAGAATGAATCACAACCAGGTTTAAATGCAAAGATGCCACTTTTCACAGAAAACATGCTTACTTTTAAAATCAGTTCCTTTGAGGCAAGATAATAGGCTTCTAATGATCTAATTAATTTTACACTAAGTGTATTTTGCAATGTACAATGTTAGACAGTAAATTGCTGCCTCTGCTTTGGTAAAAAATGGTTGTCTCCAAACAGATCTCTGAAACCAATGTACAGTAATTCATGCTGACAGTTTATTCTAATTACAGCTGAATATAATGGCTCAGCTGAGATACCAAATTTCACTGCAAACGAATTATAAATACAAGTTATTTTAGCTGATACCTTGTTTTTTTCTGAGCACATAATGCTACTGGAAAGGCAGAATGCAGTAGAGAACATTTCCAGTGCTGATTCAGAAATCTAGGGTTTTTTTAAGCAAAACTAACAGATATATGCTTATTCATATTAACACAGACCACATTATACTGATACTTTCTTTTCCTTCCAACTATACCAGGATTCTCTGAGACCGCAACTAGAAAAATTATCAACTGAGAAAAACTGATAGATATACTTTTCTCATGCTTTGAATACCTAGATTGTGATCTGTCAAGACAGAATTCAGGAAGTAGGTTAATTCCTGGTTCAATGAAAAGACAGAACCATGACAAGTTGTCTTTATTTATAACTATATATCATAAGGTCCTCTTACTTATGATTCAGAAATTTAGCAGTACATCCTAGCAACACACAAATGTGAATGTAGCACAAGCAAGAAACTTAGTGCCTCAGCCAAGGGTTTTTTTGTAAGCTATAACCTAATGTAGGAGTCTACAAGCAGGTGATAGGAAAAAATTACCTAAGCAATTACAGCTTTAGGGCAAACAGCAGAGCTAAATGCTAAACAGATTTTATAATTTATTTTTTTAAAATGCCTTGGAGCCTCCTGCTCAATTAGGAACAGGGCTTGGAAAACATATAATGGTAAGTACAAAGTGTACCTCTAACAAAGATGTGGTGCATACTAGAGAAGGCAAAAATACATGTTACCAGTTTTTATGGAAATAAAGAAACGTCCTATAGGAACATGTCCACATGTAAGGCAAAGCAAACAGCTGTAGTGAGTTTTCTTTGTGCACTCTTAGTGACAGTCAACAATCAACATCTTTAATTGAGATTTTTGAAGTTTTATGGGATTCAAAATGCCAAGTTTCCAAAACCAACATTTAAATCTAGAGACAATCTGAAGTGCTTATGTTAGATGATTTTAAAGGCAAGAACTAACACGACACAACACCTACTCTTGTCAATCTGAACCAGGACAAATTTGAAGTATATAACTGCACATATAGAAGCCATAAGCTCCAAACTCAAACCCTAAACTGAACATGAAAGCTCAGGAATGAAACTTGTCAGTATGGTCCAGTTTGTAGCATGGTATGAGACAGATCTAAGAGGTCTAGCAACCATAAGTCAACAGTTTTTGCTCAAAGAACACATGTGTGCATTAGAAAAATCAAGAGTTTTCTGGATACAATACACGTGGCTAAGAAATACAAGCAGCGCAATGGCGCGTTCTTGCCTTCACCTACAGTAGTAAATAACAGAGCCCTGTCTGGAGATCCCAACAGAGACTTCCTGCAAGTACAGCTACGTGGGACATGAGCAACACTTTGGACAAAGAAATGAGGCCCTCTAAAGGGGAAATAACTTAATGGATTTCAAAAGGCAAACTAGTAACGCCAGTAACATGAAGTTAAATGTAAAAACATAATTTTAAAAAAGGCAAAATCAAAACAACGCAGAAAATGCAGATGTAAGGATTTGTATCCAAATCAACACGGGTTGTTTCTGCAGAAACAAGTATAAGAACAGCACCAACACGTCTATTTTAAAAACAGAATCTAAGTCAGTGAACAAAAGCACAAATTCTCTACATTAGAAGAGCCCCTCCTTTTTCTTACCGGTGTCCTGCAAAAAGATTATTCATTATCAGAAGGCAGAAAAAATCTGTAGGATAATATGAATGAGGCATGTAGTTAATCCACTAAGATTCCATTAAGAAGTGAGCCGATGTTCAGCCAACTAATTACCCATTCATTAAAACAGAACCATAAATGACATTTTCAACATATTACAAAACCCCTCTGTAGTAATATTTTCCCATCTACATCTATTCTGACATTTATATTCTATGTCTCTTTCATAATTATTTCACATAATTCCTTTGACATATTGAGGGGAAAATAGCTTAAAAAGAGATTACTTACCACCTACCAGTTGCTCACAAAGACAGGAGCAGGACAGAGTAATTACACTGGTGTATTAACATAGAATTGATGTGCTTGTAGTCTCTTAATAATCACTACTGTGGTTCAACTTTTCCATGGTGAAAATTTTGCACACACATCTACTCAAGATTCATCCTCCCAAAACATAAAACTGACGCTTTGATTAACAGAAGACAATACTTCACCCTAAATTTGGCATAAAAAAAAATATATCCAAAGTTGGAATTATGATGTCTCAGTTCTGGTATTGCCAGTGCAACAGCTGCTGCTGGATAAAATAGAAAAGGCAACTGTAGAGAGAGTGGCACAGATATATCCATCCTTGGACAAAGAGTAAATGTGATTTCAAAAAGAGAGAACTTGATACTCAGTGGAATTGCTAGTTGATGCATGTTCACTCAGGCATTCCCTGTATCTCTTTGTTACTGCCATACACAAAAACAACCAGCCAAGGTCTACTCCATTTGCTTCATCCATCCCAGTGAATGAAGATGCAGCTGAAAAGAGCATTCCGACTTAACCTCCGCACACCTGAGAAAGACCATACAGCTCAGCACAGTCTCTGAAAATTCCTCTCTCTGTTCTGATCCATCCAAAAGGTTCAGGACTACAGAAAGCTACAAACAATTTAACACACATAAGGAGAAACAACACAGACAAGCCTCTCAACAAACTTCACGAAGAAACCAGAGTTGTCGGCACTGACTCACAAATATTAGCAATATAATTAATATTACAAACCATTTTTTTCCCACCAAGTGTACTTTTACATTGGCTTTAATATATTTACAGATCATCACACACATAAATAAATTTACTGTAACCTGTTTGGTTTATTTTTCCTGTGAAAATGGGGGGATTAGATGATTATTCTATGGGTTGTGGTTGTCCACTGCTGTACTTCATCCACGCAGTGGGAAGTTCCCACAGAGGAAGGATTTCAGAAAGAAATCTTTCTGTGAGAAACACGCTAATAGGGAAAATGGTCACAATGCCCTCTTTAAAGTACACAGTGTTTAGTTTCCATTTTAATTATGTATAATTTCATTACACCAACTTAAAGGAAAATATTCATTTTTTATATTGTGGACTTTTTTTAACCATTTTAACATAGTCTCACTACAGATTTCAGAAAAGTTTCCTTCAGAATAAACTGGTATGAAACACAATGTGTTTACTCTCTATGTATGAAATTGTATTGTTAAAAAAGGAATGTAACTTGGAACAAATTTTAGAGCAGATGCACTGGCTACTACTATTAAATAGCAATGCTTTTAAGAACTCTTCAAAGCACCAGTCCGCAGGCAGTGGGAATGCAACACTAAGATAAAATACCTATCAGTAGCACTACATTTTGCAGCAAAAATAATTGATGAGGAGCTGGGTAGAGTGGATTATAAATTGCAGGGTGCATGCAGTAATTTCTCCTCTGGTCAATGCAGATAATAGATATATAGGATAAAAAGTGTCACTGATACAATAAGGGGCAGGATAACCCACAAATGAGGAAGATTATATTTTATTGATTGATAAAGAGATAAAACACCCATGCTATCCAAAATTAGTTTTTGCTGCCTTAAAATAAAATCTCTTTCTGCAAACCACGCATCAAATATTAATCGAGCAATAATTAAATGGGATAAAGAAAACTGTCTTGATATCTCACTTGGAATCATTTTCTTGGTGTATAAAATAAGCCAATCATGACTGAATCAAACTGTACTATTCTAATACTGGATTCTTCAATTTTAATGTTCATTCCCAAGCCCCTGATGGAAATACTGTTCTTAACTGACATTTGGGAGCCTCTCTAACGATACTGTTGCTTGTCCACAATGTGGCAAGAAAGGAAAGCAGGACCAATACAGGTTAAGGCCTTAGATTCTTTTATATTACATGAATCATTTCACTTCAAGCGTGTGTTTCTATGACAGAGTAAGAAGGTCAGAGAGATCTACATGTAACAGTCCATCTAACCCACTACTCAGCAAGCGGTTACACACGGGCTTAAGCACCTCTTAAAGGAAATAATATTTTAGTCAGATGCTTAAATGATTCCTGGACTACTGAGGGGTGCGCAATTAAGCACTCAGGATGTAATTATGAACTCGGGACCTATGGCTCATGTGCTGGACAATTCCAATGACTACTTCATTAACTGTTGAGAAGTCATTGCAGTTATAACATGCTTTTAGAGTAACTGTAGTTAACGAGGTTCTGTCTGATATTACAACAAAGCCGGATCTTTAACGCGCAATGGACAGGATAACAAATACAAGAAAAGAATCTTTGAAGAGACACTCCCTTAAATGTCTCACTGCCTTTGACTACAGTACACCTCTGCACGCCAGCTAGACCACCACTTTTCATGTTCATGGACCCCTTGCACATCAGCCATCCTAGTGGTGCCTCAGACTTTCAAATGGCTGTACCTAAACTCCCTGTTACAGGTCCACAGTTGCACACACCAACGTTACACACCTACAGACTGACATCTGCCGATTATATCATAAGGAAACAAACCAAAGTATTTACGGTTTCAATTTTTAAATACTTCAAAACAGAGAAGCCTATTTCAAGTAGGCTGACTGAGACTGAAGGACTCAGCCTGGTGAAGAAGTCATGGTCAGTTTTCCATTTGTACCAAACTCAGAACTGAGTGTATGGGCTACTATTTATGCACTTATGCCTCTGCAGAATCAGGCCCTTAAGTGTCACAAATACTTTTAAAATAACTTTCAAAATCACTGGTACTGAGGAAAAATCATGCCATAAAACTGCCTGTTCAATAATTAGCTGATAATTTGTGTTGCTTTCAGAGATCACAACTGAAAATAGGAAAAATTACATCCTCTCAAAGAGAGTCTCTAAAGTTTATTTAAAAAGTCATTTACCAATGACTTTTAATTTTTTAATAATGAAACCCTTAGGGGGAAAAGTTGTGTATTTTCCTGCATGCTGCTAACATGTTCTTTTGTACACAAATTACAGCAAAAATATTTTTAAAATAAATCATAACTGCCTCACATTCAGCACCATTAAAATCTGTAACGTCTTCACCTCCTACTGTAACAACTTCACTGTCCTTGCCTTATAAAAAAAATCCCATGAAGAATTTTTTTTTTCTTCCTAAATAAAATGCTTCTGATCAAAGTACAGGAAAAGCAGGGTGTGTATACCTGGGGGGAAGAGTGGACTATCCCTTCAAACACTGCGGAAATTTACATCTCAGGATTGAATGTTCTCATCTGAACTACACAGGAAAACGAATAGGACTTTCTTTGATACATCTCACAAGTCAAGAAAGCAAACACTGTTTTAGGTCAGCAAAGAAACCACGTAGTGTACATAATGCAGCAGTTCTCCAGCTGATACACTGGGATACAACATGCAAAGCTACTTCTGCAAATCAAGAATGGTCATCATGTTCAAGCTGGTGATGAATACATTCTTCACTGTTAACTTTTGCGAAAAACACGGTCCCAGACACCTTTGAAGCTTTAGGGAGTAACTACAGACTCAGATAACTTAGACAATTTAAAGAACTACTCAGAATTCTTCCTGAATTGAAAGCACTTTAAAAATATAATGTAATAATATGCTTTCTCTCGGCTTATCTAAGCAGTAGCAAGAAAGGAGCTGGCCATTCCTACCTCACATAGCTAGCTAATTGTTTCCTTTGCAGAACAGAATGCTCCACATTTTTGTGGCCACACTGAAAGAACTGAGGACTTCCACATTTGTCTTGATTTTGATAAGACTACCAAAGCGAGCACTGAAATAACAGCAAAATGAATGCAGATCTAGAACTCCACAGGGACTGGTATTAGGTGTGGATGCTACCTGAAATATGACATCTTCTATATGTACTGGTTGCTGTTTGACTAAAAGAGATCAATGCAAAAAATTGTCACTTAATGAGAAAACTGTATCTGTAACATCTAGATACTTATGAGCAATAGAAATGGTGAGTAGGTGGATTCTACACTATGTGGAACTTAATTTGGATGCAGTTTGTTCAGGTGCCTATTCCAAGTTTTCAAAAGAAAAATCAGAGATGAACTCTTATTTCTACAGAAGGCCATCACAATGTATCCTGGTTAGTCTGTACTGCAAAGGCGAAGCAGGTGAAATCTCTGCCTCTCTCTGTACTGAATTTAAGTATTTGGTTTGTAACCTGAGATGGGATCAGAAACTGACATTAAGGTAGGTATTGAAAATAAAGCTTTATGGTACATAACACCTACAGCTCTGAGAAAACGCATAAATGAAGCAGTAGTCTGCCTATGATAATTGACATAAGGATTGATGTCAAGGGATAGGGGATCTGCTGGCTCAGAAGCTATCGAGATCCACATGGTTCCCTGCAAGCTTATGAGCTTGGCTCATTAGGAGCCAAACGGGCAGCCTGCCAACACGCTGCATTTCCCAGGTCTGCAGTCCTTCAGCAGCCAGCGTGCAGCTTTCTTGCTCAGAGAATTTCTGCATTACGGGTTCCAATCAATCACTCTCACTGTGAAGCATCAAAGTCCTCTGAAAAACAGAAATTGGTTTCCTACATATCATTACAGCTCTAAATTCTTCCTTGAACTGTGCATCATTCCAATCTCTGGAATGCGACAATGCTGTCGTTTGGAAAGATTCTTTACAAAATGTTATTATGGTTGCAAACAGATGATGTACACGAAATAGAACCAAGAGGCACCTGCTGAAGAGACACACCTGCACTACAGAGGGATTTGGCTTGAGGATTCTGTCAAACCAGGACAATTCTATTATTTCCCCCCGTGGTCAGCTGAAGGCAAGCTGCCCAAACCAGAAAAGTTCTGTTAGAAAGAGCAAGAAAAGAAGCAGATGGCATTGAAAGAAGATTATCAGACTTAAAGAAATTAAAATTATTAAACATTGAAACTATGAAGTTACATCTGAGGAAATAAATAGTTAAACTTTGAACAGATGTAATTTAGAGGCTCCATAAAAGACCTCAAATAAACTTGGGGCAGGTATAAAAACAGCCTCTAACCTAGTGAATTCTCAATCTACTTTCAGACCACTTAGTCCATAGCACATAAAATACTGAGTTAAAGAGAACTATTGACGTACACGTAATGGACATGTAAGCAAACTTGCTTTTTGTGTACGTCTTAAAAGTAATTTAAAGCCTCATATGTTGGGAATTGCCAAGTCTGATTTCCAGCCTGGAGCAAATTTTTATAGCTAAATAACAAACTCTAATGGTAAGGGTTTCTAATGGTCACTTCACATACACTCTAAACTTCTACAGCTTGAAATTAGGTAATATTTGGATACATTTAGATCTCATCTGTTTTAATGGGGAGTATGCACTCGTTTTCTTTCAAACTACCTTTGAAAGGATCATAAGCAAGTAATTAAAACTATTAGAAGAAATTTCAGTTCTCAGTAGCTCTAACTAGGCTCTTCAGAAATGGTAAACATATTCAAAACAAGTAATTGCGTGTTATTAAGAAAATCGAAACTCTGAATGCTCTTCATTTAATTTCATTCACATAAAACTAACGTGTTGCCTGTGCTTTTAACCAACTGAAGGCAGAAGTCCAAATACAATTTCCTGTGCCTGACTCCAGTAGTCACATCATCCGATGATCAGATCAGAACGAAAATACTGTTATTCTGTAGTACCATTAACTCAAGTGAAGTGCTGTTATTCTGTAGCATCATTAGCTCAAGTAATTTGTAGACGAGTTTTTGAGGGACATGGTTTAGCGGATGATGGGTACAGTTGGACTCTATGACCTCAGAGGTCTTTTCCAACCAGAAGATTCTACGTTTCTATGATTCTAAAGGAATAAATCGGAAATCACTCTGAAAACGTTATCAAACACTTGTTGCTTATTCCACATGGATCTGTATTTTTCTGATCATGGACAGGTAAAAATAATTGGTCATAAATCAGAGAATCTGGAAGCAGTGTTCTGCTGTACTGCAGGGATTAAGAAAGATAAAAAGGGAGACACACATATTGAGGGATGCAAGGTGTCCACAGATAGCACATCGTGGCTCTTCCTTGGTGTCCGATCAAGGTCAGCCCATCACAATATCATACCAGTCCGAACAAACAGCCAGCATAAACTGGAATAGAAGTCTTGGACTTGCATTTCTAATACCTTTTAATCTAATCCAACACATTGAGCACACAGAAAATTAATTCCTTCACTAATTGCACTGCTATGGTTTACAGTCAGCAGAATATACCAAGCTTTAATAACAATATAACAGAATACAGCATTACATCTCCTTAGCACTTGAAAAGGAATGAAAAATAAAAAAAACAAATCTGCCTATAAATTATAAAAGGAATGAAAAAAATTACATTTTTTTTATTTAAATGGCTAAAATGATAGAGAACTTCAATCCAGTATTAACTTAACAAAAAAGAATTATTCCAGTGAAGTTTGATGACTGCAGAATTAATTGTATTTGCATAGTAATGTTTAAGTACTACACACTGCAAAAGGAAAAATTCTGAATATCAATTACAATATTTATGATTGCAGACTATTGGGAGAAAGGAAAAGATCAGTCTTTTCCCATTTTTTTCTTTAGCATGTGCTTTTCTGTGCATATTGGTAAGATGAGAGTTCCAGTTGCTATAACAACTTAACTCTCTATTATAATCAACAATCAAAGTTTAATCGTCACTCTGCCCTTCTAAATCAATATATTCAACAGCAGTTGTATGAATTCCATAAATCTCGTTACTAATATCCATTCAAAATCTCAAAACAAGCTGAAGTATATTTACACAGCAAGGCTAGTCTGGAGTTGCCCTTCCCTTGTTTACTGTAGCAATGTACCATTCAAAATGCTTTACTTCGGCCACGAGAACATCTGTCTTCGGACAGTTGTCCTCTGATGAAATCCAAAACTTAATTATAAACCAGAATTAAACCTGAGTTATGAAAAGAATAGAAATTGAAATAACAATTCTAAGTTTAAAATATATTACACACTAAAGCATTTTTAATGATGGTATAAGCATCCTTACCTTGTACAAAATAAATTCCAGTTAGTTCAGCAACAAGAGTTGAGCTGATCCTGAAAAATAAGGTAATGAGCAGTGAGAACACCCAATGCCTTTCAAAATCTAGTGAGACAGACAAACTACAAAGATTATTACAGACTATACCACAAACCGTAACAATTTTGATTGCTAGCCTCAACGGTATCTTCTTTCAGTAATCAAGAAAATCATATTTGAAAAGGAGAAAGATGTTACCATTCTTCACAAACTCTCTAACTTGGGCCCTGTGGGCTCAGAATGAAATTAAGTCTTATCATTTACCCGTTAATTATGATGTCAATCTGTAATAACATTCCTTGTATGTGCCATCAGAAACAGATCGTAAGGGCGTAAGAAAAAAAACCTGAATCAATATCAAATATGTCAGGGTTAATCAGAGACTTTAAAAGGTTCGTTACGTAAAGTACGAAAGAAAAACAAGTGATACAGCTTTAACTAAGGTACTCATTACTGAAGAGAAAGAATGTAGGCACCAAATTTATTTAAATTCATGCACTTTTACAATCACCTGTTTCTGCCTCACACTCTGCATCTTTATGTTGCAGAAGCTTGCGAACAATGCATCGAAAGCTGATATCAGCACTCAGAACAGAAGGACACCCAACCATCACGAGGTGCATGACCTGACTCATCTATAGCATAGAGCAGAGATCCCAGAACACCACTGAAATGCAATACTGGAAGATAAACCTACACACGAGCAAGCCAGAGAGTAAAACTGGACACTACAGTGTCAGCTACAACCAAAAATACCTTATTAAATGCACCTGTATTCATATTTTGCAGCAAAGGTGCATCAGATGCATTAAAAATGACAACACTGGAATTAACTTGAGCCCTACAGCAGAAATAGTCTGTGGGTCTGTGGCCTGTGGATCATCCTCCCTGTCTGTGACTTGTTCTCTGCTGTTTTCTTCATGGCTGAGCAAGTGGGCAAAGAGGGAGTGTAGGGCAGATGGAAGATTGTGCCAGCCCTCTCTCTGCTGCGCTCTCTGCTTCGATTGCCCCTCTCCCTGAAATGCTGTGATGAACACGACACCCTCTTCAGTGCCTCCATGTGAGGATACTGGTCATTACCACCCTCGTGCAATCACCCTAATGAAACCCTTTTTTATGAGTTAACCATTAGGAAAAGTAACTACCCTGTCAACACCACCATGAAAATAAATCACACACATCAATCGTAAAACAATCATAAATAATCATTCCAGTGAGTCATGCTGTTTCCTGTTTGAATATGCCTGTTCTTCAATTTAACCCATTAATTCATTACATGTTGTCTTCCATCTGTTGTTTACCGATTAATAAATTCAGTACATAAAAAGAACCTGTAGGAATAAAAAACATACAAGTTCAGTAGAAGCAATAGGCCAGTAAAGAGGAAAAAAAATGGTTATTAAAAAGCCTCACTCTACAATCCTGAGACTGTAGAACATCAAAACTATACTGGCATTTAATGCCTATTTAAGCCTTTTTATCTATCATAGTTTTCTATTTCATTTAATTAGTTTTCATTTAATTCTAATGAAGATTTACATAATATTTTTATGTATAGACATCAGGACTTAGTCAGGAAGTCAGAACACTACAAAACCAAATTGTACCCAATTCTTGACAGTGATTGCTTAGTACTTTTATCAGAAATCAATAATTCTAAAGCTCAGTCATGAAATAAGATAGTCTTCGATAAGGTCCTGTTCTGCAAAATTGCAGTAGTGAAGCAACAGAATAAACTTTGACTTCCATTTCAAAAGTAGCATTCAATAACATAGCAAAAAAGGCTTGCTTTAGATCTTAGTTTATTAGATCCAGATCAGAAACTAGAACTATTTATCTTTAAAAAGTAATATATTTTTGATTATATGTCGTAGCAAAAATCTTACCTTTGTCTTGAAAGTTTCAGACTAATGACGACAACCTTAGGAGTCTTGTGAACCCTGACAGTAGTTCAGCCAATTACGTGATGAATGATGAAGATGGAGTCTCCTTTACTCCTCTGCGACATTTCTAGAAACCATAATTCTGAAAATCTAAATGGAGTCATTGCTTTTCACCCCTGTGGGCAGAGCCATAATTCTTCAGATATACATTCTAACTGGGCTTTCTAATAGCTCCATTCATTTCTCAATCTTTCTAATAAGATTGCCAGAGAGGACAGCTTGTCTCTGGCACATTTCTCTTCCAAAAGGACAAAATCATCTGAGCTATTATTCAAGTCTTTCAGCATCACATTTTGGTCATTAGAACTTGTCAAATTAAACAAACTAATATTGCAATTTAAGAAGAAAAATGAAAAAGGCAAAAGAAGACTCTGCGGTTCCTGTAGTTTCTGCAGCACACTTGGTAAAGTCAAAGTAACTCCTCATCTCTGAGATACAGAGGGATATATACTAAGCTGAGGCAAATAACCGGCATTCTATACACAGCATGAACAGATTCCTTAGAACCTACAATTGTAAACAAATACTGATGAACCACTGCACACAGTCCTGAAATGTGAAAAATTTTCAATTGAATTCGCAAAAGCAATGTTTGAGCAGGTCAACAATTCGTTCAAGTAAAACTTAAGCCAAAACTCTCTAGCAAATTCTTCATTTTACAGACTTTTTTAAAAAAATAGCTTTAAATATTCCCAAGAAGACTAGGGTGAAAAGAAAAGCAGTGTGGAAAGAAATGGAGATTTAATTTAAAGGGAAAACTCTACTTGATTGTACCAATGATTTATCACTACAATAGATGAAACTGTAGCTCAGAGTAGGAAAAAGAAATTGCTGCCAGACTTAAAAAAAAAAAAACAGCAAGTGAGAAGTTTAAATTTATTTGTATACATGTGAAATATATATATACCATGTGGTATGTGTGTATGAGAGCTCTTGTGTGATGGAAGAAATGAGAGGTTTACTCTTACAATAACTTAGATTGTAACCAGTGAATTACAGAAGACTCCTCAGAAAAAGGAAGAGTCAGTTTAAGAAATATAAAGCAGCCTGAAATTTTGGAAGGGAGGAACAGTGTAGCATAGTTAAAAGCTGGTCTGGCACTTCCAGTTTCGTTTATATTGATAAACGAAGACTAGAACGTCCTATGCCTCACAGAACTCTAAGTTCAACCCCGAGTGCTGGTGCAGGAATTCATGTTTCACTTAATTATTCTGCCTTAATAGACAAGAACCATCAAAACACACCCATAAAAACTACGTCTCCTCAGAGCAGCAAAAAAAGATTTGCCATAGTGGTTTGTTCTTAAAGTTCCATCTCTCAGTGTGTCTAAAGTGCCTCTGCTGCAATGAACTTTTGAGGACACTGAACACCATTATACATGTAATCTCCTACCTGCTTCTACCATGGAAAATTTAATCATCTCACAGTTCAAAGACTGAGAAGAAAAGAAATCTTTGGATTCATTGTTCATTTTTAAAGAGTAAATGGAAATTGGAACTGAAGAGAGAGCTTGGATTTTGATAGAGTTGACTTTCTTCAAAAGAGAGAAAATATCAGGAAGTGAAAATATTGCAGTGAGTGAAAATAGGGTCGACAACACCAAGAATGTTTGTTGTCTGACAGAAAATGTTCCTTTGAAAACTTAGCAAACAAAATGAAAAGTTTCTGTTTTGATACAATCCCAACCATCTCATTCTTTTAATACAGTAAACTCAAATCAGTTGGACTCAGATGCAGCTGACTGCAGTTCATTTGCACAGCCTTTTCTGGCAAGCTTAATTTAAAACGAGAACAAATCCCATTCACCAGCACTCAGGATGTCCATGATCTGACTGAACAATAGCACCTATCTGTAACTGAGTGTATGGCTGTGAAACAGCTAAATGCCAAATACAGTTCTTCTCTACAGTCGTGGACTATCAGACACAGCCAAGAAGGCAGAGAGTAATGGGTCACGTTCCCTTTACTAATTTATTTCACTTCCTTTCTTCATTTCAATGGACAGGTTTGTCTCAATGTGGATTTCTGATCCAAACTGCCACGTAACATCATGCTCAGCAGCAAAACCGGGGGTATTCTTTCCGAAGCAGCTCAGAGACTTGGCTGGGCATTGGTCTGCTTGGGGGAGGTGGCTCTTCCCTTTGCATTACGTGTTTTGGGTTCGTTTTATACTTCTTCTGTCCTTCACTTTTTAAACTGTCTTTAAATTGACACGGCTTTTCTTCCTTTTCTCTTCTATTCTCTCCCCCATGCACCAAAGACAGGGCAGGGGAGTGGATGGCTGTGCAGTCCTCAGCTGCTGGCAGGGGTCAGTCAAACACAACCTCTTCCAGTTCAGAGCTCACTCCAAGCAGCCACTGTTTATCTTCTTTTGTTGGGAACCTCTGGGAACCTCCTAAAGCAAGCCCATCCAAGCCAACTGTCTTGGGCAAAGTTTTCATTATTTGAGATTCAATATTCATTTCAAGAAATTCACCCTAGTAAAACTGAACCCAAGATTAAGTGGTGAAAGTCAGTATAAGCTGAATCATAAAGAAAGCCAGATCGAAATATACGTACAAATGCATGTATGTGGAAAAAACACACTGATAAAATCTGGAGCTATGAAATAACATCTCCTTTTACTTCACTATATGTATCTCAGTGCTTTTGTATAGCTACTTCGCAACTTGACAGCTACTTTCATAATATTTTTAATTAAAACACATTAAATGCTTCAAAGAAAAGCCAGCCACGCTTCAACTTTGCAGTTTCCTTTGTTCTGCTTTAGTAATAACAGAAACTGTACACCACCAACACCACCCTTCCTGGGATGCAAATGAGCGGTTATTTGAAAGCTTCTACCATCTGCAGTGGTTTCCTCAAGTGACTAAATTTAAGCTTTTAGTAACTTCTAGCTCCTCTATTGGCTTATGTTTGCACACTTCTTCACTGAAAGGGTGATTGGCCATTGGAATGCGCCGCCCAGGGAGGGGGTGGAGTCACCGACCCTGGAGGTGTTTAAGGGGAGACTGGATGAGGCACTGAGTGCCATGGTTTAGATGATGGTGTTAGTGTTGGTGTTAGTGTTGGGATATAGGTTGGACTTGATGATCTCGGAGGTCCTTTCCAACCTTATGATACTGTGATACTGTGAAAAAGGGAGCATGTTCAGAAAGAACTGTTGGGACAACAAATGTAACCACATCAGCACAGGCTGTGTGTATTATAACTCCCCTTTTAGCTTCAGTCTTCAATGTTAAGGGTTGATTCTTTTACACTGAATACACCTCTTCAGCTACAAATCAGATTCTCTTTTAAAATGAAGACATATTTGATAAAGGTATCTTAAAACTATTTTCATTTTTAAATGTTTTTTTTTTGCAAGGTACCACAGCCATCATAAATTTAAGATTTACATAGAGCAAACCCACCCAATAGCAAATTGATTATCAACTCAAAAACCAGACTGCCCCGACCTTTGGTCCCTTCCTGCCACTACGCCAACGACATAAAAAAAAAGGCATTTATAACAGAATATTCACCATCAGCATGGTAACAATATTTCATCTTAGCCAGTTAATATGAACCCTGGTGAACTGCTTCAATCCTTGCACTTTTGCTTTGTGCCACGTTTGGCAAGAAAAGTGAAGTCCATATTTCACTTTTATATGATAAACATTTTCACCAATAGCCATTTTTCGAAGCATAGGAATCAATTACTGCCTTCCCATTCCCACTGCAAAACCTCATAATTCTTAAATTATATTGTTTCTGCCCAATGCATACTAAAACCAGGTTAAGCGAGATTAGTACCCAAAACAGGTTAAAAATAGATTTATTCACCAGAGAGAAATGGATTTCAATGTTCTATATTCTGAAGGAGCAGCAGGGGGAGAGGGGACTGAGAGGTCTCACAAGGGGGATTAGACTTTGCTACTTAATAGATATTAAGTGACAATCAATCGAACAGGAATGTGCAGGAAGCACAATTTTGCAGTTTTGCTTTTAGGATTTGCTTTCTTTAAAATTTGCATTTCTTTCTGCATGCATTTGAGATATATGTATGTTGGCTTTTTAATGATTAAAAACAGCTTTGATCTTGACTTCTTGAAGAAACGTAAAGATATAAACAGTGTGAGTGGGTATAGGTTAATCTAGTAATGACAAATGTAACAAAACTCCAAGATAAGCTTTTCTGAATTTTTCAAACATACTTGAGGAAGTTCAGTCTTTAGCTCAAGTCAGTCATACAACAACGATCTACAGAAGGAATCAGAAATGTACCAGTGCTCACGGTCCCCAAACAACACGAGTGCCAGCTTATCAAAGGTAAGCTAAGAAATCAGAAACATCAGCTCTGTTTGAGTAGCTGCCACTCTCCTTTGAGATGGAATGGTAAGAAAACACCATATCTGCTGAAACCTAACTGTCAAAACAATGAAATAATGTGATAAAACAAGTATGATAATGAAAACAGTCAACTGTTCTAACAAATTGCCACCAGTAGCTAACAAGTGCCTAATGGGCAGGATTTGGTGGCAATTTATAAGGTGAGAATGTAGAACTCTCTTAGAGGAATTTTTAACTGGACACCTTTAAAAAGTGGCCTTAAATCATCATTAAGATGATGTAATTTTCTACATCTGTGTGAAGAGGGCAGTAAAGAGATATGAGAAGGAGCAGCAACAATGAAAGGAAATTTACAAAAGAAAAAAAACCCCAAAAGCCAACAAGACAACACTGATTTTCTGTCTCCTCAATGCAAGAACCCAGCAACTCCAGAAGACATCTACTGCATGAAACAGTAACTTTCAACATCTTTAGTAACTTAGGACAGTATTGCTGAAACCTGAGATATTATAAAATATTTCATATAGGTAGATTTACGTTATCTGACCTAAGTCCTTAACCTACTTCTTGTCAGCTTTAATGTATACTATAAACATTTAAATGGATTATCAGAGTAAAAAAGATAAAATAAAGCCCAACTGCTCCAACAAATTAAGCAAGATTTTTGAGCATTCTGCAGTTTTTCTCGGTATTCAGTTCTGACTGGAAGACAAATTCTCCTTCCTTCCCTTAGAAGTCACCAAATACTTTTTCATAGATAATTCTCATTCATGGGCTATTCAACTAAAAGAAAATAAAATCACAGAATAAGAAAGGCTGTATGGCAACAGAGAATAATTAACTGATCAATGAAACTTATGCACCCTTTGTTCAATAAAAAAGGCAGTCATGGAAGCAAGCCTGTATAACATCATAGTAGTCACTGTCTTCAAAATTAGTTTAGTAGTTTCACAACAAAACACACCAACAAAAAACAGTTCATTAGTTACTGTAGTTTCCCCCTTTCTCTTTGTTTCTTTTTATACATTATTCCCCCAACAAATGTCTTGAATTGACAAAAGAAATACAAAGCCAAAATACATCATCTCAGCCCTCATAAGGTAATGTGTACACTGAAATAATTACATTTCTTTGGAAAAAACATTAATTTTGACCAGCCCTACACAAGTTATTAATGAGAAAAGCATTTTCACTAATTGTATTTTGAAAGGAATATTGCACAAAATAGCTCTACTACGTCTTGTTACTCAGTGAAGCCTGTATTTCAGTAATAATCTTTCAATACTAATGATGTTTGTACTCAATGTAGGAGCAGAAGCCCTTCATTAAGTTAACCATGTAATTCTTAGATATTTCCAACAAATTATAAAGCTTTGATCTTCTGAAAAGCACAACAGGTATATCCATTAGAGACTAACACTATGATTGCTATTTTCAAACCATTTGAGAAAAAACTTTTACCCACCCAGAGTGCACATATATTAGAAGAAATGCTGCATATATAAAATTACAGTGCAGCATGCCAGTGTGATGAAAAAAATGTAAGAGTATTAGTATCAGTGTCTCAATGAGATTACTCAAATATAAGGTTAAGTAGTACTCAAAGTTTTGCCATAAAAGCTGCATTTAACTGGGAAAACAGAAGATTTTTACTTAGCATGATTTATCATCAACTATCTGTTACATGAGTGCAATTATTATTCTGGTTATTTTCCCAACTATGACATTTTGAACAGAAGAAACATTCGACAATAAAAATTAGAAGAACAAAACCCAAGTCAACCTCTAAGCTCCAAATCAAACAAGTGTGCAAAATATGAAGCTGAAGAACTAGCAGAACAAATAAACAAACAAAATATTCTAGCAGCTTTTTGCTTGGGTCAACACCTGGAGACCATCTGGAAACTCCAGACAGCAGGGCAGCACAGGCAGTAAGTGCCCAGCAATCTCCGACCCTGGAAGAAACCCATCTGTCTTCCAGTCTGTTTACAACATCAGTATTTCTAACTCTCAGCTCAGCTCCTGAGTAAGTAATTTTTCCTGGCTTCCAGATAAGATTTCTTCTTTATCTGTAACCGTCTCTACAAAGCCCAAAGGAATTTTTGCAACATTATAAAGAGTAATTAAAAATGTTCCTCTAAACAGAGACACCTTCAGGGACCAGGATGAAGGAGAAACTTTCCTATATGACATGCTTGTAGGCAGAATCATCACCAGCACTCAGCTCTCCAAGCTGTAACCAGTACAGGTATTAATAGTACCCAACAATAATTAAAAAAAATAATCTTCTAAATGAAGCATTCACCATCTCCAGAGGAATACAGAAGTGTGCCAACCCACAGATGGACCTGATTAATCCTGTAGACCTAGCTATTTAAGTGAGTAAACAAGGGCATAGCTAAATGGTGTTTGAACATACTGTGTCAGTATGATAAAAACAAACAAAGGAAAAACCCAAACTCTGCATTTAAGTAAGATGATGACAATATATATGCAATTTGTCTGCTGGAAAATTTGAGTAAACCTGAAAGAATCACTGAAAGAAATGTATTTATAAAGTAAGCCCAACAAACAACAACTCCCACCTCAACCAACAGATTATTTTAACTCTTTTTTTTTTCCTCTCTATAGAAATGTGTTATAACCCTGTTCAGGACATAGCAGAGTGATTTTAACTTGACAGCTGACAACACGTGGTACTTGCACAGAGGGCTATCAGCCTTCAACTTGGCAGACAAAAAAGCCCTGTGTGGTTATGTGACCAGCCTGAGGTTTATGAAATCCCCAATTCATATTCTTCTAATATGTGCATTTAATAGCTTCCAAGATTCAAAAATACAGACTCTGAAAATTAGAGATTAACTTGGTCACTTGTGAAAGGAGGAATCACAGTATGGATAATATAAACAAGGCATGTGTTATGCACATGGTGGCTCTCTAACATTAGAAGAAAGCCTCAAGATTATATACTTTCTTATTTGTACTCATTTGACTCAAGACTTGAACTATCTTTTGCAATTAAATCTATCAAACTTCAAGCTCCCAATTAAAAATTTTCAAATGCATGATGCTCCAGGGTGTCTGAAATTAAAAACCACTTTGCATGTTTGTCAAGTCCTCTTTTGTAATTTTTCCAGTATTGCTCTTTCTACTGTGATAAGTGTTGCCAACCCCTTTCCATTTACGCACCATGACAGAAGAAAAATAAACAAAATTCATTCAGACAGTTCGCTCCTCACTACAGCTTTTTATTTCAGTGATTGCTCCTACTTTCCTGAGACATCTACTCTCAAGAGGGGGGCAAAGGGGAACCAGAGTACGTCTTCATGTTGCTATTCTTGAAGAAGGCTACAGCTCCAGAGGAGAAGCTGGAAACAGCACAGCTGGTGCCCTCAAGGCCACTCTTTGTCATGCTCTGGAAGGACCTGTGCCCAGTGCAAGAGCCCTGCTGCCACCAGCCCCTCTGTTTCAGCATTTGCTCTTGCAATGGTTCTTTCCAGTACTGCATCCAACACACATCAGCTGATCATAAAACCCTGGAATACCTTTTAAGTTTACTGTCCCTTTCGGTAAGCGGGGGAATAAAGGAATGGTTGTGCTTTAATTGAGCACAGGGAAACAGCCAGTTTCTAATCTTTCCTAAACACCTGAGGGGAAAAAGAAAAAAAAAGTCTAATTCCAGAACACTGAGCAAACCTTTGTATTTTGTTTCCTCAACAAACTCTTCTTCTAGACATGAACGGCTCCTACATGATGGCCAAGTGAAAGAGTTTTACTCCTGATATTCTACTAGACTACTCCTGAAATAAACCGCCTCATGCGGATAGCAATGTGGTGGTGCGGAGTTCTACCACGGAGAAATACGTTTGGGTCTTGTGCTTCCCATCTCTCAGAACTGACTGAGCAGAAGAGAGAACTTAAAAACAATGTGGTTTCTTAAAGAAGACTTACAGAAGGAGAGATAAATTTTAAGAGGGAGATACCAAACAGCTGGATTAGAACTGAAGAAACTCCTTTTTTCTCTCCAATGGCTTCATTCGCCTATAGAGAAAGATGAAAGCTTAGAAGACAGCCAGATTTCAAATCCAAACTTGTAGAGGATGGAAGACAGAAAAGAATATATCCCAAGCCTTCCACTGTCATGTAATAACATTGCAGGTAACTATTTTAACTGTTACTACTTCTGTTAACTTGAATTCCTATTTCATCTTTAAAAGGAACAATCAAGGACTATAGAGGAACCCAGACTGGCATTCTCTTCAAACACAAAATGTATTTAAAACATATTATATACTTAGGAGACAAACAGTGGGTAAAACAGAAGTATGAATGCAGTTCACAAGAAAAAGTACAGTACAAGTCACACGGCAGGCATAAAAGGAATATCCAGAGACCTACGAATGACAATGTTCAACCAGTACAATGCTAACAGCAAATTAGAATTCTTTAGTTTTCTCTTTCTATCAGTGACTATTTTCTTTCCAACTCAAGTTACAATGTGCAAAGTGTTTACAATGCGTGTAGTAGTCAGTTTTGCAAAACATCCTGTTTTCATATTATATTCCTACCAGAGGCCCTTGAAAATTAAAACGTTCAGAGAGAAACATAAATACTTGACATTGGTCCGTTAACAGTGTAAGTGCTCCCTCTTCTTGCTCAACCCCGCACAAACACTCACGCTTACATTCCATAAACACGCGTCCCCAACTGTGCTGCTACCTTCTGAACCTTGTAAAAGAAAATCAGCATTCTCTGATGAGACAAAGGTACAGCTTCTGAGTAAACTCTTCTCCTTGAGCAGCAAAGATGAAGACACTTAGAAGACAAATAGGAATCTAAACAAACACTAATATAAGCACACAGGGAGGTATTTCTTATGCTTCCTGTGAACAAGCAAAAGCATCTCTGAGCAAATAATTACTTGAAGGAAATAATTTGAATCAGCATTGAGGATAACGTAATGAACTTTTCCCCTTCGAGAAGCTATCAAATACCTGATTGTGCATTTCACCATATTTTTCCTTGGGGTATAAATTACTATTTCACTTTGAGCCTGGAAACTTGCCTTCCACAATTCTTCCTGCTTCTGGACAAAATCATGGAAAGCATCTGAGCAACAGTCACATTCCAGAAAGAGGTGATCAAGCATTTTGTTCGGTTTTGGCAAACGTATCAATTTTTATCTACCCACAAGATGCTACTGAATCTTGACGTGAAGTGCTAACAGTTGTAGTCGTGACATAGGACAGGTTACTTCAGCGAGTTCCATATTTTCAGAACCACCTTGAAAATAATACTATCAGGTTCACGTTAATCAAGTTTTAAAACACATTATTCTAACCAGGTTTCATTAAAAATTAAATATGTAGGCAGTGTCATTCAATGTATGTATAGTCAGGAATATTTAGTTATAAAATGACAATAAAATTCTTAATTTCAAGCACAACAAAAAACCTGACACGAGCACCACAAACCAAACCACCACCACTTATTATAACTGTGCTGGACTACCGCTCATTCCCAAGAATCTCACTGCATTTGCATACTGAGGAGTATTTTCAGATCGTTAAGTTTTTTAAGTGAGAGTGCAGGTAAACGTAAGGCATGACAGGAAGCAATGACCTCTCAGTTGCCAGAAAAGAACGTCAAACCAAGTCATGCACCTGTTATGTTTATTATAAGTCAGTTGTTCCTTTGGGTTGGAAGGATCTTAATTTTTTTTTTCTGTCACCATGCTACACAACTTGTATTTTAATATTACTACACTACATAACACAGTGCCCTTTAACTAGCTGGGGATTTAATTTCCTGAATGCAAACTAGACTGCAGAAGAGGTTAATAAGCAGAACAGAGAATTATGTACTTCATGTAGGCTATAAATTTAACAATGCACTTTTGTTTTTCTGTTCAGTTCTAAACCAGTTACTCTTCTTTGTACATAAAGCCTTGGTCCCCAACACACCAGTGAACTGTAAAAAACAAAAAATACTCTGAAACTTCATAAAACCAGAGAAAAGCAGCAACAATTAAAATACACATATTGAGCTACCTCCTGTATGACTGTTTCTTATAAAAGTCAGTTTTATTTGACTTCTAAAATGACTCAGTCGAGCACAAAATGACTGATTATTGCATTAAATGTTGTTTATGGCATACATTTAATCCAGCTAAACAAAGAAAACCCATTCTACATTTTTATCATTATTCTATTTCATGATTAGCAAATAAGCTGTCAGCCTCACTATGTTTTCTCACAAAAGTGGGGGAAACCTATGTAATTTTGATGAGAACAACAAAAATTTTTAGTGTAATAGTAGTATAATCTGTAAAACAAAGCTCCTTAAAGCAGCAGGGCAATTTTAACTTCCAACTGCATGTGACAGGAGACAGTAAACTTCCATCTGGAAAGTAATGGAAAGCATATCCATCAGTCCTCACTGGGTGACCATGAGTCAAGCCAACATGCAATATGATCACATCTCCCATGGTACAAAGCAAAGTCATACGCATCCCTTACTCAGCACAACTTAGTTAAAGGATGTTTTCAGGTCTTCTTCTTTCCTTTTCTATGTGGCACATTAGGAGAGATCTGCACCGGCACCCAGAAGAAGCCGTGCTCTCCCAACACATCTCTGCTTCCTCATGAAAGCTAAAGGAAAAACAGCTGGTCTACATGTGTTGTGCATCAAGGAACACCCAGGAACAAACACCTCCCTCTATGTCTCTCCTCAAAAGGATCTAAACAACTTCTTTTTATTCCAGACAGCTGAGGATTGTTAGAAATAAACCAGCAGCCTTTACATCCTGTAAACATGCAAGGGAACACTGGGAAACTGAAAAGCATCGTATCCTTGAAAAATGAAAATACAGTATAAATCCAAAGCTTATGAAGAAGGGGACATCTCTAAGACAAGACTGTCTATTTTAACCCAGGTACAAGCAGCTTCTCTCATTTTTAACATAGAAACACTGAAATTCAGGTTTTTCAATGCTGATTTAATTCCAACTGTATCCAGTTTTTAAATCTCACCTCTTCAGCTGCTGATTTGGGATTTTAGAACTGCAGAGCAGCCAACTTCAGACCAGCAAGAGAACAAATGCTTCAAGACTTCCTGTTCTGCTTCACTTATTCACTTGGAGAAAATTCAAACCAATAAAAGAGAACAAAAGGATACTTCTTTTTTCCCAGGGTATAGTTTCTCTGTTTGACTGATTCCTGACCATGCTATTAAGAGAACTACCAAGCTTACCAGCAAATGTAATGAACATTAGAAACACGACTACTTCAAGAACTTGTTCTACAAACTTTCTGCCTTGAAAGACTTTTTACTTTATTTCATATTAATTGGTGGACAATTGTTTAAAAAAAATAGAACGAGGTAATTGGCCTACAATTATTGCTTGGTACAGTTTCACCTGCTTGGATTTCTGGTTTCAAGTTCAACCTCAGCAGGCTACTGCCAATCCTCCCTCTCAAAACATCCACTAAAACCATTAACCCTTTCCTAGTGCAATATAAGAAAATCATAGCCTATTTCAGCCAAGTCTGCAGAGCTGTCCATGCTTTAAGAACAAAATACAGCTGTTTCAGTAAGGTACACAAACTGCTTTGGTCACATACAATATCATGCAAGCGACATTTTATAAAATCCTTCTCTAATAGTTCTAGTAAGATCTCTCTGCAAGAGCACACTTTCCTGTTGGGTTGCTAGAATTTAGGAACAGTAACAGCAGCCCAGTGTCTAACCTGCAACCAGAAGCAATTTCCATATCCTACTTGATACGCACAGTTTGGTAGATGCATTTTTAGCAATGAAGTGTTAATATTTCTCCTCCATGGGAGTTGGAAGCAAATATGTTAACTGATCTCATTTAAATAAATGAATATTAAGCACTTAGGTTAAACTCCTCTGTATGGTAAAATCACAAAAGAGGATGCCTGGTGCTACCATCTGGGACAAAGTGTTCAGAAGGAAGTGTGAAGCAAACAGGTGTAATTCCTACATTATTTCAAAGGCACAAAAGCTCTGCACCTCGTAAAGAAACACAGACTCCAAGCCCAGCGAAGTCTCTCCAGAAAAGCAGGAGGAGGAAAGCTCCTTGATTATTTTGTTGCTGTTCCTCTCCAAGAAAAGACAGAAAATTTTTTTTCACAAATAAACACATCACAGTATGAAAATCCCCCAACTTGGTGTCATTTTTCAGCCAAATAACCACCACCCTACACTTGAATTCAGCAACCATTGGGCCACGCAAACAGGAATAACCCTGTGACTGATTTGACCCCTAAGACCCTTCTTACACCCAGTAACCTTGTGGTTGTGACTTTCAGCAGCTTCTTTATTGCAGGAGACAAATCTCCTTGCAGCAGCTGATCATCTTAAAGAGCATTCAGTAATACTAGTTTTTAGGCTAAGAAATGACACTCGACAGGTTATTCCTCAGTGGAGCATAACTGGCAGGGTTAGCCGGTCAGTAGTGAGCTTGTTCCCTAATTGCACAGGGGAGAAGGTTTATGCTTCTTGAATGATAACCCTGCTATTCTTTCCAAGATGATCCCTTTCTTTAAAATATAGTCCTGCCCTGAAAAAAGTCCCAGTAAAGCACAGCAACAGCTACAAAGAAATTTTGAGACACTGGGTAGATTAAACTGACCTAGAGCTACATGGGTTTGGAACCCTGTGTAATTAGCTAACGCTGCCAGTGAAACATGTGAAAGCTAAGACACTGCATTGTGAAATTATTTAATTAATTGCTCTGATAAAAATAATTTATTTTGACATAAACTAGTTTTGTTAAATAAGCTCTAAGGAGAGGGTTCATTTGATTTTTGCAGAAATGTGTGGGTTTTTTCTTTCTGGTACAGGAAAGTATTGCAGGCTGTCCCCACCACACTTTGCAATATTTTCTCTCATTTTTCAATGAAAACCCACCACAGATATAGTCCCTCACAGGGAACAGCATATACTGCTATTCCAGGCTAATGGCACAGCTAGCACAGTGGTGCAGAATACTGCAACATCAAATTGAAGTGAAAAGAAAAAGGGACATAACGAATGTAACAACAGCCCATTCTGCATTAAACCAGAAATTAATAGGTAGGTTTGAGTTGTTTTATCTGTTCATGACTATCATTAGACTGAAAACTGAGATGCTTGGCATCGCATTAAAAGCTTTCATTAAACATCAGCTTGTTTTTTTAAAAAACATACATGCCATATTAAAAAAAAGATGTTTTTCAAGTTTTGAGAACAAATGTAACATCTATCTTGCTTTCAGTTCTTATTTTACACCCAAAGCTCTCCATGCATAACAGTCATTAGATCGAATTTAAATGGCCATTTTGGATGCTAGGTCAACTGTGACCACCTTGGAAGTTCCTCATGAAGAATTACAACTTGTATTTTTGTCTGACCACCAGATAGACTCTGGACAAGAGCTACTTTAAGAAACAGACCTTGCAGGGTATCAGCACCTGAGTGTTACGAGCATACATTCACTTAGAGCAGATTAGTTTCTCGGGATAATTCAGAGATGCTGTTTCAAGAGTGACACACAGGTCTGCCAGAAGAACACCGGCAGATTCATCCAACCGGCCTCAATCATCCAACAGCTCCATGACCAGGCTGGAGGGTATGTCTGCACTACAGCTTCCCCAGTCCAGTCTACAGAGATAAGCCCCAAGAGCTGCTCGAGGTGGGTCTGCACTACAGTATCACGAGAGCAATGTGGGAAGGTGAGCTAAAGTCAGATTATTGTTCCTCTCTCCACTCACACACGCAATACTGGCTGAGTCAGGAAGCTGGGGTAAAGAGAGAATCTACCTACAAAGCTGAAGCTATTGCCATCAGAAAGCATTAAACATTAGTAAGTTTACAGGGTGTTTTACAAACTGTTCTTAAAATAAGAGGATATCCGAAATCCTTCATGTTGTCCATTTCTTACAACAGACAAATACGAGAAAAGGAAATCTTGTGTGAATATTTAATCAAAATTAAAGCAAGAAACAGCCAATGCAAAGTGACCTTTTCTTTAAACATAATAGACAAGTTCCCTTGCACGGTATCTATTTGGATGCCGATAACAAGCGATGCACCCAGCACAGCATAACACAGGTCCTGAAAATAATGGAAAGCCTGTACTCAAAGAGCGGGCCCCCTCCTCCATAAATGTATAAAGTATGTCCCAAGGGAGAAATTTCTCACCAATTTCAGAATGCTGCAATTTTCTAGCAAACCTATTGCCAAAAGAAAGAAAACATTTATACACTTAAGATATATTTATTGTCTTGTGTTTTCTCTTTTGAGCAAAAGGATATGAAGAACTGATCCTCTTCTTTGCTGATACAAGGTGTGCTTGCGGTTGAAAATGAATTGGTGTGTACAAGGTTGATGAAGAGTTATTAGATGAAGTGTTATGTGATGCTGCACAGACTTATAATAGCAAGGACAAGAGTCATACTGCAGAAGTTTTTAGAAAAGAAGAAAAGCCCTCCCATTTTTCTGACTTTAATAAGGTAGCAGTAGAAGATCACCTCCTTTTATTAATACACTATATCAAAACGCCATTTCATTCTTAACTCATGTATAGGAAGGATGTAACAGAAAGGAGAACAGAGCTTGCTGTTCGTGCACCTTGTGGCAACATCACCCAGTTTCCCACACTGTGCAAAAAGCATAACAATTGCATGAAAGTGTATGCTAAGAAAATAAATTGCAGAACTGAAAAAAAGACTGATTTTTACAATAAGTAATGTTTGATTTTCCTAATTAGAATCTTGGTTAATCTGGTCTTCCTTTCACATATAAGGTTTCAAAGCTCCTTGAATGATCATCATATACAAAACTTTTGAAGACAGAAGATATCTGCATAGTTCGATCAGGTACCAGAAAGAAGAGACACAAAATGAAAACTTTCATCATGTTTTTTAGAAAAGTTGATTCTAAACGTGCCAAGACCACCTAAATGTCAGATCTGTCACAAACTGTTTCACATTTATAATACTCCTAAATTTCACAAGTAAGCTGGATTACAAGAGCAGTAACCCCTTCTGCCTCTGTACTGCATGTAATAACACTATTATCTTCAATCTACTTTTGACTGCATTCCAAGATTTCTGTATAAGAGCTTTACCCAGCCAAGTCATGTATGATCAGCATTCTTCTGACCCTTATTGCCTTTTTAGTCTCAAGAACATTCACTAGAAAGTCACAAATAATTTTATGACTTTTAGCAAGTCACCTTTGCAGTGAAGTGCACAGGTTTTTTTTAAAGGAGTAGCTGAATGAGAATAAGAATGGTAAAGTTATCATAAAAGAAAGAAAAGTTATTTCAGCCTCTCATAGTATACAAGCAATTCAGTCCCAACATCCAAAAATATTCAGACAACACATATCAGGTTTCATGCTAAAGGGAACTGGACAAAAATATCTGGATTAAATAGATGAAGAAATTCTAACAAACTCTGGGGAAACTGGGGGTTGAAGGAGGAAGACTGCATAATTTTTATGCTAAGAAATAGGCTACTTTTTGTCAGACTTTCCCAGTGGAGTTTGTGATGTTACCCGGTTGCAAAAGTGAGGAAAGCTGCCATCTGCAAAACCTGCAACTCTTGCACTCACCTTCCTTACAGGTAGGTAGCTCTGGGTCTCCAGTCTGTGCTGGCATTCCCAGTGCCACCTCCTCTTTTTTCAGACCTCCGACCCACCTGGCTGACAAGGAAAAAAGATAGAAGTTCATACATAAACAACAAACAATTCCTTGTTTATGAGAGTGATGCAACGCTGCAATGGAGAGAGATGGAGATTTGTGCCAGAATACTTGGTTGCCTGGGTTATGGAGGTGTAAGTGGACCTGATTCTCTGTTTCATTTGCAACCCTTAAAAAATGCTGTCCCATGCTCTCTGCTTCATCACAGGACTGAAAATCCACTCAAAATGGCTGAGATAAACAAATGGTTTCTGCCTTCTCTCTCATGTTGATCTTGTATTAGTTTCTTATTCATTTATTCCCCTTTCTCTCCTTCAATCTGAAACAAAAGCAATTCGCAATTCCAAGAGGAAAAGTGTTTGCTCAGAGTAAACCTTGATTCAGAAACTTGGGCTGTTTAAGGGCTGAAAAGAAATGATGGCTCATAGGAAGTGAAAACAATAATAATTCATTTAATATGTGCTCCAGATCTGCTGTACAGTGCATTAATACAAGCCTTTTAAAATTCAAGCAATAATTTTGTATGTCTTTTCCTTTCTAGTCTGTGTGAATCATCACTCTCTTGGACTAAGAAAAGAAGGCAATATTATTCACACTTTATGGATGAAGCATAGAAGATTAAGTGTCATGCCACAAATCAAACAAAAGTCTTCAGAAGAGCTCCCGAACCAAAGTCTGGTACTTTAACCATATGATAATTTTCCTCTGCCAGGTATTTAAATTTTACTCCAATAGTTCAGAAGTTCCCATTAGCACAGAATTCATTCCAGCACCTGTCACCATTCAAAGTAAAAGAGATTAGAGTTCACGAAGAGGATCCCATCTGTCTCCTCATTATCGTATTTCCCAGTTACTGAAGATGGGACGTGGCTGCCGAAGGGACTGAGAGTGCGAGTGGAAGGGAAAGAGCAAGCAACACATTGCAGAGGACACAGCAATTTTCAGAAGACAAGAGAGGAAGTCTCTGTAGTTTTACTGGGCTCTGCCTGACACAGACACCAGTCTGGACCTTGAAGATAATAAATACGAAAGACTTAACGGTGAATGCATCACAGAACTGATTTCTGGAGAACTGCCACTTCGTGCTGGCATACGTTCATTAGATATTAAACCAAGGTGATAGAAAGAATGAATCTGTATTTCTAATATTTCTGTAAGTAATACTTCATTACTATTATCGTGCATTGAGCTTTCCACTTTACAGCTGATTCGCAGCTACTAACTTGGCTTTCCATGCCTGCATTGACACTGTAAGCTAACACACTTGCAGTCTGCTTAAGGGGATATAGGTTTAAGGGGACATGGGCTGATTTTACCCAGATACTATAAAGTAGCAGCATAAAATCTAATATTTGAGAGGAATCGTGATAAAGCCATACAGGGGACCCACAGGTTCTGGAACACATCAATCATGTTGCTCAGAGGCTTTTCTCTGTATAGGTGCAATAATACCACAGCAATCAGGATTATACAGCTTGTTTGCAATTCTTCCTTGGTACAATGGTAAAGGCTGCCAGTGTGAGAAACATGAATCCTAAGATATCCAGTCTTTGGGCACACACCTTGGAACTAAACGAAAACCAAGTCAATATATTTCCTTCAAATAGTACCTTGTTATTACTATGATATTGTTACCAAGTACTCAAATGATGCTTAACGTTACAGGCAGATGGAAGAGATGGTGCTTCTGCATATTCCAAAGCTAAATACAGAAAGCAGGGACGTACACTATACATGTATGGGTGTACATAGATATATTTATCAACCTTTTCATAACAGTATATAACATTTCCAAAAATACATTGTTGGTATTTTGCCTTCTTTCAAGTCCTGTTCCCAATTTTAACCTGCTGATATTGATAGTATCTGCCCGGTAAACCCTATTAAAAATCAAAATAGCTTCTATGGTCAGCACAGGTAGGATTGATACTATACAAAGAGATGACTCATGTTTCTACTGGAAAGGAACATTCATTCCATTAAGCCCAGCTTTTGTGAATTTACACTGATTATTAACATGTTTCTAATGAGATCTTTGGAATGCCTGGCAGTCCATGAAACACAAATCTTCATAACCTTAGTTTGGAAACACCTTTATCTGTCCTGGGTTTATGCTCCTTGTATTAAGTCCAAGTCTTGGTGTTCTGAAGACTCCTGTATTCTGAGCTTTTGTTGACCAGTCCAGCAGGAGATACTCCTACATGGAAGATGTGAAAACCTAAATGTAATCTGTTAAACCAGAAGATGACCTAGTCCCAAATAAATCTTTAGGAGATCCTGATTACTAGAAATGATTTTTTTCGCAGACAAAACCCATATTTTCCGTATTGTAGGAACATGGATATTTCATCTTTATATTAGAGGAATGGGATGAGGGCACTGAACACCAAGGATTTTGGAAACAGAAAGCCTATTTGAATACACAACTCCGTTGAAGTTAGTTTTAAAACTCCTATTGACTTCACTGGGGCAAAAATGTCATCTAAGAATATCCAACAACTGCATGCGATATCTCATCCCACTTTATCCCAACAAGGGCTGTCCTGAACAGAACCCAGTTGTGCCCAAAGCATGCTAGCAACAGCTTAGCTACTTAGTGTAGGAGGCATGTGACCTAGTTCAGTCAATCAGTGAGCTATAGATCAATATGACAGGAAGGTTCTGCATTAGAAAACCTAAATAATGACTACTTTCTGAAAAGCCTATTTCAGCTTGATGCCTCAATTGCCCATTTCTGCTGAATCTGCAATACAGAGTACAAAGTTAAGCAATGAGAAGGAAAAAACAAAGAACAAATCATTGGTAGCAAAACCAAAGGCAAACAGAAAAGCCTATAACTTATGCTCAGGAAAAAGGGAGTAATGTAATGAGTAAAGTAAATGCAGAAAAAGTCTGTTTTTACTTCACAACTTAGCTTTAATATTTGAAAACATACTTAAGTCTCACTTTCTTTACAAATTATAGAAAAATAATATCCTGATTAGGTAGGCTTTTACTCAACTGATCACTTCCATAACAAAGATAACATCAGTGTTCATAAACACTCAGCCATGGGAGTTTATTTTGTATTCTATGCAAAAAATATTTTAAAATGCTGACTTACAGAGTTTATACAAAAAGGTGATCAAAACAATACTCAGAACTTCAAAACTGCAGGGGTACGAGCTATGAAACTATCATCTAGGATTCAGAAAAGTTTTACCTTGTCTTCATAGTCTACAAGACTGAACTGCAATCCTTCGCATATTATGAATTATCAAGGTAAGGTTTTAAAACTTAATAGGGGTGTAGGAAGTGGCAGGCAAAGTAAATTTAATTCTTTTACCATATTCAGGCTTGAAACTTTGAGGAATTTTGATTTATTGTTGTTATTTTTATTGCAAGATTTTAAGGTCAGAAAAGAGTATCATCTGATCTGATCTAGCTTGCTGTCCATCACCAGTCATTAGCTCTCACAGCTCAGTCAGATCTGTCCATGAGGAGCTCTAAGAGGGAGCATTAGAGTTCTCATGAAAATGTCAGTGACTGACCTGCCAGATATGCCAGAAGCTTCTACAGTAGAAGACGACTGATCAAGTGATGTGCCTGCAGATGAACTCACAAATGCCAAATATGCCTTGCCACTACAGGAAGGGACTAAAGTTTAAATTTGCTATTAATCTGGAAAAAAGCTTCACCGGCCTTACATTTATTTGATTTTTTGTGTTTTCACAACTTTACAAATACAAGTAAGATTGATATGCAGAGCTACGTAAGTTGTCTGTTTAAAGAGCATATTCGTGCTTTAACAGGCACATACACACACGCCTCCCCAGTCAATTAAAATTTAACATAATTCCTCAGGAATCTAGTTCAGTAGTACAAAACCCTTATTTCAATTACACCATTCTGACAATGAAGGGAAGTTAAGTTCCTGTTGGCAACAGGGAGCCTAGGAAAAAGGTAGAGTAGAAATCTCAAGTCTACTTTTAGCGAAGTTGTGAGGTTAGAGCATGGCAGGAGACGAAGGCTCCGACTCACACTCACTGAGCAAACAGCTGTGGCACTGTAAAGCTGTATTTTCTCCAGCTGTTCCTTATCACTTGGCCAGATGTCACCATCCCTGCAGCAGAAAACGAGACACACGACATCACCTTCTCTCTTCCAGCACTACCTGGTATTTCAGCACAAAGTCACTTGTATGAACTACAAATGAAACACAGACCCCGCTTTCCCATGCTAATTCACATTACTGTAACTAGATTTGCCGTAGCTCCACTGTCAGATCACTGAATTCACTTGGATTTACAGCAGCAGAGACTTCTCTGTTCAAAGTTCAGTCACACACAGGCAACCAGGTAGTGATTTTCTACCTGTAAAAGAGCTAACTGCTAAATGCATTAAAACTACAACTCACTAAAGTAATTTTGGTAGCTTTCTCTGGAAATCCCAGTCTGACTGGCTGCACTCAAACTGGTGTGCTTTCTATCTCTTCCCTGTGTACAGACAGCTCTCACTGCTGCCTATGCTCGGGTTTAAGCGAGGTGAGCAGACAACTGAAGCCTTGCAGTAGAATAATACTGCTTTGCTACTTGTTATGACCTCTGAAGGTCTTTGAGCTCTGAATTACAACAGTAAAATATCTCTCTGCTCCAACTAATGAAAGGGCCTATACAACGGTAAGACAAGGCTGGTGTTATTTGAACTTTTACTGAAGTTAACTGTTTTAATATCAGTCTCCACAGACAGCAGGCATTAAATATTTCAAGATCAAAGAATTCTTTTTAATCTAGCAATTAATCTTCTTCTCAGCTTACTCACAAATAAAAAGCACAGTTAAAATCTTAATGCCAAGGTATTACAAAATAGGCCTGCATATATCCCTTACTGCTCTTACAACACCAACTCAGTCTTTGAAATTACTTGATCCAAAGACTTATTGATACTGATAAGGTACACTGTGATACATCCTCCAGCCTAATTAATGCAGATTTCTGGTCCATGATATTCTGCCTTTTTCTTGACTATTCCATATTTAACAGCAGCAGGAAAATCAGAAGCTTATCATCCTACTAGCTAAAAGAAGATAAACAGACAGATCTTACTGGCTATTTACTTCACTATTCATGGCAGTAAAGTCTGCCTCTTCTTAAAAATTTTTTAACCTCAATAGAACTTTGGACGACCTCTAAGAGGATTCATCAGAGACTAAATGCCAAAGCCAAACATTAGGGCACAACATGCCAAGAACCACCCAAGGCCAAGAGGAACCTTTAGTTTTTTTGCTCCTGCCCACATGCAATAATAGAGTACTGCCCATCTGGAAGTGTTGCTACAGAACAAGCTGCAGGGCTCATTAGTATCTGCAGTCAAAACACAGTCACATAGATGAATGCTGGTAGAAGGGGGCTTGGTGAAGGTAACACCAAAGTGCAACGAGAGATTTAGGACCAAAGAATTTACATGCTTGTGCATAGAAGGTAAGAAAAACCAAACAAACTGTATTAAAATCGCAGTTCAGTAGATGGGACTGAGGCAGTCAGTGACAGCTTCTATTCCAAGAGAATACATTTCAGACTTACTCATATTCAGAAAGGTACCGTACCATTAGTACCTGGGACTGACTTTTACCAGCTTGCTTAATAAAGATTCTCCTCCCTCAGAAGGCACAAAGGTTTTCCTGAATAGAATGGCACAAAAGAACAATAAACTTGATACAGTGCCTAAACCA
This sequence comes from Dromococcyx pavoninus, assembly GCA_033558185.1. Lineage (NCBI taxonomy): Eukaryota > Metazoa > Chordata > Aves > Cuculiformes > Neomorphidae > Dromococcyx > Dromococcyx pavoninus. The sequence goes on from JAUMJL010000137.1 coordinate 1,599,625, forward strand.
TCACAGCTGGAGCTTTTACAAATTCCAAGTAAAAATAGTTGCTTTTAGTTATAAATAGCCAAGATATCTTTATCTGCAGTGCTCACTGGATACGTGTATATTATCAACATGCAGAGCAGACTCATCAGTGAATGACACTGCACGGAAAACATGGATAGGACAGCTGAAAGTGAAGAAAAAAAATAAAAGCATTATCTGTTCCAGGCATATTAGAAGATTAAACCAGAAGAGGATTGCAGGAAATATATTGCTATATACACCCACAGGCAATTGTTTCAGCATGTAACTTTAACACAGAAAACGTCAGCAACATCTGAAATTTTCCAGATCACCAGAGAAAGATATCCTATTGTATTGTAATGAAGAATGACAACATCTTCATTGCTGGCAGAAGTAGTGCTGAATATTTGTTATCTAGTCTTGAGTGGAAATAGTAGAAGCCCATTTTTCTCCTGATCTTAAATTTTGCTGCTGTTAAAATATTTTTAAGATGTAATTAAAGACATACTAAGAACAATTTCCAGTCACTTAGCATTATTAATTCTTCTTACTACATATAATCTTGCCCAATGCATTTTACTGTGACAAGGACTTGAAGACTGATGAAAGGGGTTCTAAAGTAAGACAAAGGATTTAATTTTCGGAGAGAACAACTAGGCTATACCATAGTTACTGCAAACAAGCTTGCAGTAACTGAACATGCACTAATTCCTCAACAATTTCCTAAATAAGTCAATAATTCTAGTAAGTTATAATCATAGGATTCAATGAAGTATTTAAAACTTTTTCAGAACACCACAACAAACATTTTCAGGAGCTGTGTAAGTTATTTAACCTTTTTTAGCCTTTCAGTCGTATTTATCTGATCTGCCATCCGTGCAACTGCTGTGCTGCCGGACAAACACATAAAAACACCTCACTCCTGGGAACAGCTGCCACAGAAAAGGTTCCACACAAACAGACCCAATGGCTATACGTACAGTATTAAATTTAACAGCATAAAGGAATAAACACTTATTGGGACTGAAATTCAATTGCCTATACTATGAAATTGCTAAAATAGTTCTGTTAGGGTTATAAATAAATCCTATATCAGAATTTAGCTCAGATGACCATGGACTATTCCCAGTAGACATTCTGACTTTTTTGAATCTACTTTTGAAGCTCAGTGAACTTGATAGTATGAAGACAGTCTGTTCCGTGCCTCTGATTTATTAGTATAGCTGCATCCCACCAGTCTATGAATTCGGGTACCAAGGGGGGGGTGATCAATCACAGTAAACAAACGTTCAGAATGCCAGACATGCATAGGACGCACAGACCTGCTGAGTGGGACATAGTATATTCAAAGTTAGCATGTACCAACCATCAGTTGTCCCAGTATGAAGCACTGCTGAACAGTTGTACAAAGCAGCAGCAAAGTCAATTTACTGGAACAAGGAAACATGAAGCTATCACAGAGGAACGATATTTTGCAACAGCAAGACACTTGCAAAAACTGCACCCAGCCCTGGATGCACTGAAACAGTCAGCATGGACAGGTCTGATTCATTCAAACTATTAATAAATGTAGTCCTATGCCATCCTCCATTACTTGCTGCTTTTTAAGGGAAAAAATATTCCAACTTTGGAACAGAGTGTGAATTTCCTGACTAGAAGCTTTAAGAAGACAAAGCTCACTGCTGCTGAGCCAAGTAGACTCTCTACAAAAAGAGTCACACGTTAACATTCTGCAGCACCCCTGCAGCATATTCATCTAATTGACCTTTCATTGCAGTACACTCATCTTTTCTCAACCCCACACACAAAGAAATAACTACTGTGTACACTCTGGCTCAAGATTGCTTTTTCTTTCCACCTTCACCATTGTTTGCCAGGGTCAAACACAACTAGGTGAGGAAGAAGACCTTGCAACCACGAAGGGGACTAAATCAATAAGAATCGTTGTTCCTACACACAGAGCACCTCTTCTCTCCAGAAAAAAAAAAAAGCAAACTAACAATCGTATTTTTAGTTCAAAAATGTGCATGACACAGGGGCATATGCTAGGATATCTTTTGAAAAACTTAATTAAAACTGTCATATAAAAATATACTTGCCAATTAAATCAGCTTTAAAATAGTTTCTAGGAGATAAATAATTTACAGATTTTTCACAGTTAACAATCTGCTTTCTGCAAATAAACTTCACAGTTTACTATAAAATTATAAAACAGGGATTAGGTAGCTATTCAATTTACTGGAAAAATGTTACACCATATCAACGAGATTGAGAAAATTACTAAGGAGCTTAATACGTTAGAGAAGGTGTAGTGAATCTAAACAGTGATAGAAATTCACTGAGTATGGAGTCATTAATGTTAATTTTATGAATATTAAAATCACCAAGGGGAACAGAATTGCTGGCACTAAAGCTGATAATGGCTAATGGGTCCAGAAGATTTCATTTCTATAAGGTTTATAACAGATACGTTTTCAACTCTGAATTTAGAGAGTCTTTGCAAGATGTGATACAGAAAGCAAAAATATACAAAGTTCTTTAATCTTTTACAGATTTGTCAACTTGCTAGAAATAACCTCAGTGCCTACCCAGTATCCTTTTGACAGGTCAGTAATTCAGGGAAAAAGAGGATAAAATATAGACCAGCATCTTTCAACTGGATGGGCTACTGAGATCCCACGGCGTGGTGCTTGTTCAAAGCAAAGCAGGTTCCAAAACCGACAGAGGAAAATTCATCTAAAAGAAAGCTTCTGCAAGGGAAGTGAGGTTGCACAGAATAATAATGCTCAGTTTTACATTATTGTATGTCTCTGATGTTGTCTCAGGACATGATTTTATTACAGTCCTTATTTGATCCCTCCTGGACACTCCAGGAAGAAGTGAAACAGCAAAACAGTGCATGTGAATAGGCTTCATGTACAGAAACACAAAATGAGATTTGAGGTAACATAGCTATCTCTGCCCTGGAACAGCTGAGTGAAGTTCACATTTGAAAGAATTGAAAGTATCTCCCCTTTTTATTCCAGAAAACTAAGTGTTATTCTCTGAAGCAATAAATAAGTAGCAAATAGGAAACCTTTCCGTCTTCTGTTTTATTCTTGCCCTTTTTCTGCATCCTGAAACACAGTCACAGCAGGAGACTCTGTGTGCCCACAGTTTGCAAGAGGTCTTTCACATCTTAGGTTTCAGTGCTACTTTGCAAGTTGATCTTAATGAGTCCTCTTTCCTTTTTTAATGTGTATCTCAACAATAGTTTAGCAGAGATAAAATGTCTCACATTTGGAAAATTACGTTTGTATCTCCAATTTCTCTATTTCCTCTATAAAGAATGTAATTTCTAGGTGATCATCAAGATGATCTTGCTCATCATAGTAAGGGAAACTTGCTTCTTCATTATGGAAGTAGAAAGAAAGCGGTATCAAATTTATTAATATATAGTCAAGGTGTACTTGGTGACCATACACTGAGAAAATCATAACTTTAGAATCTCAGAAGTAACAAAAAACCAAACTGCCAACTCTAAGCTGCAAGCTGAAGATGAAACAAGCACAACCTAAAAAGACAAACCCAGAAAATATTACAAATCCACATCAGTACTCATTTAAGAATGTATGAATTGTGACTCCTTCCTCCCTAACTTTGAAATGGTGACTAGGAAACAATATGACCAGGGCCAGCCTCAGTAACAGTAAATTTATACCTACTAATGAAAATGGACATTACAAAATCAGCCACTCACCTCTCCTCCTATTTCATGCTGGACACGGCAGTGACATTTCCATGCAATTTACTTACTCATTTTCTGTTAGAACAGCTGTCACCATCTGTGATCTGAAAATACTACAGAATTGAAGGATCTGATGTCTCATCGCATCAAAACTTTTTTAATACAGTTTGCAAATGAATGGTTAAGAACCAGTTCCCTAATATTTGCCTGACATTCCGATTTATGAACCCGATTCTCTGGAGAAATATATTTCCAGTTTCCATAACCCATTTCTCCCCATGAGCTCTAATCACCCTTTTTGTATCTTCCCAAAGAATTCTTTGATGTCTCCATTTACCACCATTAGCACGCAAGCAAGAAAATTATTACTGTTATTACTTCCTGAACTGAGATTGGTTTTGAAGTTCAATTTGATGCTTTTCTTAAGTTATTATCACTTAGAAAGGATAAGAAACATACTGAATTTTTCTGGAAGAAGAAATTCGGGAAAAGACCACCCGCTGGAGGGTACTGTAACACTCTGGAAGTTACTTGCTAAAACTTAAATATTCTAAATTTATGCCACTAAAATGTCTTCCTGATTTCATTTTCCCACATCTCCTACTTGAAGACAAATGTGGTAACAGAATAATTAGTTTCTATTGTAATGAACTGTAAAATTTATAGTAGATTATTAAATTGAGAAGCATAGAACAATATCATTAAGGATTTATAGGTTATAAAATTCAAATTATATATATTTTATAAATTCTGTCTGATCCTCATAGCTATTATGATTATGCCAAATATTATGCCTGTTTCTTATTTCCATCTGGTATAGACTCAGAGGTCAGGAGAATCTTCAAAAAGCTGAGCAGATCTAAGGAAATGGAAGACTTTTTCCACAGTTCCCCAGTAACAAGGATGACCAGAGTGTACTCCTGTGGTGCTCTGTGTGGCTGCATGTGAGCCATTAAGAAATAAACACCCAGCCACAGTACGTGTTTAGAACGCCCTAACTAAAGGATGTCCTTTACAGCAGTCAAAAGAACAATCACCTTTTAGCATAGCACAGTGTATTATTTTATCCTAGAGAGCACTAAGCACATCTTTTAGAGCACTATCAGTTCACGCTCCCTCTCCTGCATCAGCTTGCTGACACGTATATTTTAAAAGTGCAATTTAGTCCTCTTTTCAACCCTAGCCCTTTCCATTTTCTGTCCTAACATAAACAGCATACTGGTTCATTCCCAAAAGCTTTGGAGGTAGCAATACTGACACCTCACTGAGAGCAGTCAGCAAGTATCACTATCTAGTGATCTTCCAAATTGCCATTTTTCTTTTTCAACTATCTCCGCTACACATCTTCTTGATAGAAGCCTACCATATGAAGTGCTTCTGAAATTCACTTCAGAGGTTTTGGAGATTTTTTTCCCTATTTTTGCTTAAATTCATGGCTCTAAAAAACACTGACAGTTTTGATAGAAGAAGTTGCTGCCAGCAAGAAAACAGATGCAAAATTGAGGAAAATGTGTGAAATGTTGGGAAGAGTAAATCAGCGCTTCAGTGCCAGAGTCACTGTTTCATTATTCAGATGAAGCAGGCTGAGCAAAAGAAGATGAAACATGTCAAAAGTAAGAACGAGGTTAGTATTGAAGTTCACTGCAAAACCTCAGAATGCCAGGCTTCTGCTTTCTAATATTTATAATTACTCTCCAAAATCCTTGTGCTTCTCTGACTCATACCATTTTGGATCAACATATCGCGTATCACTGCAGTATTTGTTTCACTTCACTGTTAATTTCACCAAACTCAACTGAATTTCACCATTGTAAAACTAAAGCTGCAATGAATCACATCCAACACAAATTCTTGCTTAAAAGTACAGAAAAGATAATACTTAAACACTGTAACACATTTGGGAAAGTTGGAGGAAATTAAATTCCTTTCAGAAAAAACATCTAAAATACCTTCAATGTAGCAGGATTAGATTTGCTGCCTGTAATGACTCCATTCATTTTAAGGTAATTCATTTTAATCTAAAATTCTCCACTTGAATGTTTCCAGCAAGTCATTCTTCTGAGGAAAAAGGAGAAAACTACAATCTACCTGTTCAGCTGCATGACCTGTTCAGATCCTGCAATGTTACCTCAATTGATTGTTGTCTCTTATTGTGCAACTTAGTTTTGAACATGGACAAAGCCTCATCGCTAACTCCCTAAAGGAGGCTCACTCTTCTGGGAAGATAGTAAAAAAGTCACAAGATATTTTGCAAGCTCACCTCAAGATTTTTAAGTGATTACACCTGAACACGAACATAAATCCTTTAAAAAAATCACAAAACACTTAATTTTGATCTTTCCATTTCCTTTGTTACTATATCTTATGCAAATCAACTTTTCATGTCCAATATCACCATTGTTTTTTTAAAACCAGAACTGATCTGTCAACAACCTTCAAGATTGTTTTTAACTTGCTGGGAAACAGGAAAACCAGCAATTATTTACCTAGTCAACAACCTTAATCTTTCTTATACATTATAGGCTACTTGCAGAAACACATCAATCAACTGAGCCTGTCTCACATTTCCAAGAAAAGCCTTAGAATCAACAGTTTATTTTACAGCCTGGCATAGGATTCTCAGAAATATTCATCAGTACCCAATGCCATTTAAGAAGCAGGCACTTAAAAAGGCAATATTCTCTGTGCCTTGCTCCTGCAGTTTTGCACAATCAAGACGAACAATAGATTATGAAGAGCTAGGCCCAAGATGATTTTGCTGCTTACTAGACATAATAGCCGTTAATGACTGATACCTACCCACACATTTTTCTTAAGTAAGGCCTCTCATTAGTGTCAAGTGCCATAACTCGTAATTTTTATAACATTCTTATATGTTTGGCTTCTTATCCAACCAACACATTGAAGGAGAAAGCTTGTAGCATCATTTTTGAATGATGTCTTCTCTAGGCCTTAGTGGCAAATCTTCAGTAATCAATAAATTTCATCTAAAAAACTAAATGTCTTTCCAAGTATCTGTCACGTGAAGAGTTGAGAAAGAAACTAGAATCCACATCCTTAACTACTTTTCCAAATAACCCTTGGTTATCCTGCAAGATTTTCAGCCAGATAGTAATCCCACAGGGGAACACACTGCTTATTTCTTGTGAATTAACATTTTATGGTTTATATTGTGCATTACAGTTTTCCAATCCTCACTCTACAAGAAAGAAGTACATTTACTATTTCTAAGAACAATTGGTTTTATTCAGATTGTGCTGGAAAGAATCGGAGTCACCCTAAAATGAGTAAATGACAAGTGCACAGAGGAAAGTAAAATGAAGGTAGGCTTACAGGATACATACATAAAAAAATGACAATAATGCCCTTTTTTTTTCCTTTCTGGTTGATCAATTTGTTTTCTCAAGGTGCTTTTTAGCAAGGAGACAGGGCAGCGTACTTGGCTCTGTCAAACCAAACATTTCTTCCACGTCGTTTGAAGAAATAACAATATTCTACAGGAGGAAATCCTATAGAGAGGATTCAACAGACAGCCCAGCAGATACATTTCTCAAATGGGAGAGACAGTCCTGCAATTTTATACTGATTTTTGGCAATCAGTTTTATGCCATGAAAGCCATAAATATTACATTCAGGTTAAAATTTGACCTCTTGTCCTGGGCAGATAGAAGTAGCAAGGTATTAAAAATAAAAAAAATTTAAAAAGAACAAAAAAAAGAGAAAAATATCCAACTAATGAGCAAAATCCAGGCTCGAAGGCTTTAACAGAAATGATAACAACCGAAAAAATGCTAGAAAACCTTCATCCACAGAATATGTTCTTTTCTATTCAAAGCCTTCCTGCTTCCTAGGAGTGCCAGATGATGCCCCTTATTTCACCTGAAGCCCTTGCTAGCACAGTGGAAGGAGGCAAGTGCTTTAACAGCAGTATCTGCTTCCCCAGAGCTCCCTGCTAGGGAAGAAAACACCTCCCTTCCTCCTAACCCTCTGTGCAGCTCTCCTCCTGCTTTTTTTCTTCCAAGACATCATCACAAGAGAAGGCAGACTACCACCCTGCCTCCCTCCTCAGCAGCTCTTGGAAGGCACAGGTGAATTTACTCAGTACGAAATTCAAAGGCTAATAGTTTACTTTGCTAGAGCTACGAACAAAGGAAGTGTTCCAAGAGCTCTGAACAGTAATATTCCCTTCCACTAAAATGAGAAGCACAAATGAATTAAAACACAACTACTCATTCAAGCAAGGCAGATTGTCAGATACTTCTTATTACCCCTTTTAAGCCCAGTCAAGGTGTTTCACACACTTGTATCAGCTCAGTCAACGTGTACAGCTTTGTGTGAAACACAGCTTGTCCCCAAAGGTGAGGAGAAGCCACAGTGCTATGCGGCAATGAAAGCCAGGCAAGATTTTTATCCTGCCCACAAGGTGATACCATTCTCTGCCTGCAGGCAGAGCTCAGCCCTTCTGTTGGACCAAGGGAGAGGAAGGGAAATGAGGGCAAGTAACAGCCTTGCCAAATTAGAGTGTTCCAACTGCATGGCTGCCCCTCCTCACCCCAACTCCTGACATCATTATTTCCCACCAAACAGAGCAGGAAGTCGAACCGTAACTCTCCACTGCGACGCATAAGGACTGGCTCTGAAGCTAATTCTGTGTAAGATGTGTGCACAAAAAAACTTGTAGCAGATTGGTTTGCAGTAGACAGTAAACAACATCACCTCAAAGTTTTTATTTAAGTCAAATTTAAGATATATTACGATATGCAAAGCTGCATTTGAGCACACTGGCACAAACCAATACCAGCACACATACCTGCAAGAAACACAAAAGGGTTAAGAACATCATCTTCCCTTGACCAAGCAGTTCTAAAAGCTATTCTAGACACCACGCAGCCCTGTGTTTGCATAAAGATGTTGACAAATCTGTCCTATATTTTAGTTTGCTCTTGGAGTGATTTTCTTTCATATATGACCAGACTAAACATTGTGTGGAAAGCTGTAATGTATTTTGATTATCTATAGATGCTGCAAATAATTTAACAAGCACCCTCATGATGTTTCTTGCTGTAGGCAAAACATTCATTTGCTTCTGCTTAAAAGTAATGATTTTTTCATTATTTCCTTTTTACACTAATTTAGGAAAATACTAAAAAGAATGCTTCCAGTATAATCTTTCATGAAACAGACAATGCCACAAAATTTATTCCAGATCTTATTCTATTAAAAGCAAGCTATGCCAGACGGCCACCACGGATTGCAAGTTCTAATAAATGTTAAAAAAATCTATTGAGATTTTGACTATTACGAAAGTCTTTAATGCACAAAATTCCCTACACAGAAATATGTAAAAGATTCCAATTTACACTATGCTGCCTTAATACTTAATTAATGTTTTTACTCTAATTAACAGTTACTGAGTACCCAATTTATAATTCTTTCCTTTCATGTGATATCCCCTTTCCCTCCCTGTGTTTGCAGTATCAAACACTTATTTGGAATATTAGCTTTCTAAACACTACGATAAAAGAATATTACTAGCTATATTTTGACCAACGTAACCCCCCAAAGTCACAGTTTCATAATGAAATTAAACATCTATATTTTCAATGTAAAATAGAGCTGCTGTACTTTGAAGTTCTAAAGGATCTGCAACTCAAAGAAGGCTAAAAGAGTAACTTAGCTATGCAAGCTGGAATATACAGAACGCTGTTAAGGGACAACCCACTTTATCCCCAGGAGCTATTTGTCTTCTTGGACACAACAAAATTAAAATATTTTTTGAAACATTGCTTTACACGCTCCTGTCCTTACTAAACCAAAGCTATTTTCACAGTATTGGGAACACTGCAAGTGAAAGTCATGGTCTGACTGTTCGGAGCTGTAAATCAGTAAACCCACCAGTAGGAACTATCCAGACTGAAGTAAAATCCTGATGGCAAATGTACTAACGTAAATCTGTGATAATAATAGTGATGTTTGGCTTGTACTTGTTCTGATTATTTTCATTTTTTAAATGTGTTTTGTTTCCACCAGCATGCCTTTTTTTATGTTTACATTCTGTTTACTGATAATCAACAACTGAAGTTCTGGGGTAATCTATAGGGTGAGAGGAATACTGGTTATACAGGTGAATGGAACTAAACAGCTTTGGACTCTGAGTTCTGCTCCAGATCCAGCATTTCTCCATCGCCCACGCCCCGCTTCCAATGCACAGCACTGCTGAGGTCATCCCTTCACCGGGGCCACACTGTTATGCAGAGTAAGGGAACAGTAGTTCGGTCCAAGACAAGTAGTTCCCAGTGACCCTCACCAGTACAGAATGAGGACATTAAAGGAAGGACAGTCCAAGAACACGAATGCAGCTGGACCAGTGCCGTCTCTCTGAAAGTACAAGAGAGCAAGGACTTCATGGTCGAAGCAATTGCCCTATAATTCTGTTGTTAGTAGCCAAATAAAACACAAACAAGGAGTTTTACTGTAGTTCCCAAGTTATTTGTGGCTGAGATGCACCTGAAAAGTTGGCAATTAGTATGAAAATGTGCTCTTTGCAAGGCTCTTAAAAGTCTGATTAAGTCTGTATTTACTTAGCATTTTCTCTAACTCCCTCACTGGAAACCAAGCAGCAGTAGTTTCAGAAAAAGTAGTAGGAGAATAAATGCCAACAAGAAGTGGCTGAATTCCAGAGTGCCCAAATTGAAACTGGATGAACACAGTGACATGCATTCCAGGTTCAACCACAGAATACAACTCCAGAACACACTGATCACCGCACTTACTCCAAATAGAGACAATAACTGAACAATACAATCAAGGAACACTTGAATGTCTTTAAAATTTTGAGACTATGAAAGAATCAATAAACTTCAGTGCCCCACTCAGTGTGATTCACTACACTAATGCAGATGTAATAGATTTAAGCCTGTACAATTTCAAAAAAACATGCATGGATTCAGACATACAACTCTCATTGATGTAAAACCATAAAGTCACCTAGAAGTATTCAAAAATGCAGGACTGTAACTTCCGACCAAAGCAGAGTAATCCTGTTTTCAAAGTTCCCTGATAACAGCTGCAGCCTTTTGAATTTGCCTTGAGTTTCAGTTTGAAGATCTACAAAAAGATACCTATCTCTAAAGGACTCTGCTCAAGAAATGTCAAATGTAAACAGACTTTGAAGGAGTTAAACAACTGTTTCCAGAGCAGCAATGATCAATTTTAAACTTATTTGTTGTTTTAGTTTGATTTAACACAGAAAGGAAACCTCACCACAAAGCAGTAACACACAGTGATGTGGTGGGTTGCAGTGTAATTAGACATTGCTGGCTACTGATATTAATTCTGGTGTCATTAATAGTTGATTTCCTTTTAATATGTATAGAGTGTATGTTGTGACAGCTGTGTGTCATAGCAGGATTCCCTCTTTGTGAGACATGATTGATGTGCAACCCCTTAGACTTCTTTCACCACAAAGAGGTATTATACAGGTAGTTAGTGTGAAAGAGGTACCTTCTGTTAGAGGGAACCAAAGGGAAAAAAGAACAATGAACTGAAAAGAGCTGCTCTTATTTAAAAAGCAGCAGGACAGGGAAAAATAGTTCTTTAAAGAAGAACCTTTCATCTCACGGTGCAGTCTTAGTAGATAAAAATGCTTCCAATTTTCATATATGAATATCTAAATTGAATCTACAGACAGAAACTGAAACAAGAGTGGCCTGGTTTCCAAATATACCAAACACTTTCAATTCTTATGGTTCCTCTTATTTTTTACATCATGCTGGCTTTTAAGGTATCTCTGTATTGCATATTGCAAGCTCATGCAAGTTTGTTGTACGCAATGTCCAAACCAGCCAGATGTGAGCCAGCTGCAGACAGGATGCTGGCTGAACAATAGCTGCTACACCCAGAATATTCAATGGGACTCAATGCTGTATCAACTGCAGAGAGAACCTAACTGTCTCTCTCAGGTCAGCTAAGTCATAAAATTCAGAATGGTGTCCTATATTCTCCTGTGTGCTGCTCACGTGTCTCTTACATTAAAGACGAGATTGTAGCATTATTTAAATAATGGATTTAGATGAAAAAAATCAGGAAGTTACAATGGAAAACTGTTGTCCTTAAATGCAGCATCATGGCAATTCAATAACTGAGTATTTTATGTTGTTTTATTGTCTAAAGAAGACAAAATACATTCTACCCCATATCCATGTGTACCCTCCCGTGTACACGTGCATAATCATTCTCTGATGCACCTGGTGAACGTTTTGACCTTTTACCCCAAACGCTGTCAAAACCATAAACCTTTGAAAATAGTTCAATGATCCAAGAATTTGCTTGAATTGCTCATGTTCCTCTGATCACCTTCACATCTGACACACATACACAACATGAAAAAAAAAACACAGGAAAGGTTCTACCACTTTCTCTATCCCTCCCATTGAAACCATTTCTTTTACTGAGGAATGAGAGCGGGAGAGAGAACAGACGAAGGGTGATTACGCAGATATTCATTTAGGAAGGGAGTTATGGGTCTCTGTGTTTAGCACAGCAAGACCTGGATAAAAAGTATCACCAAAGAGCAATCCAATACTAGAGATTAGGACAACCCCTACCAAGCAAGTGCTTTAATCACAGCACTGTAAAAACACAGCCCCTGTACGTGGCAACTCCTTCAAGCACACAGCTACAAGGTACCCACAACTCCCCACTACCAGGAGATGTCCTACCTCTGCTTTTGTTCACTGGAAAGGATACTTGAGGAAATCCTAAGTGGCATCACTGTTGTTCCCAATTCTCTTGGGTCCAATGACTAACTGTCCACACAAGAGGAAGGGCATAGGGGTGAAAAGTAGCAGGTACTCAATAAATAAAGTAAATTTGAAACGCCTTCATTGTTTGCCTGGTAGGATTCATACCCTGGTTAACTTCTAAATTTCAGCAGTGTTGCAATGGAAGTGTAAGGGTAAAAGTAAACAACAGGGAACACATTTTAGGTACACTTAACAAATCTAGTTCAGAGGGAATAATGAACATTTACTCCATGAATCCCATTAACACTTAAGTGTGAGATATGCTAAGCAACTGAGCACTGTCAGAACAGAGATACGTTAAGACTGTCCTGAAGCCAAGCTTTTACCACTAGGATACACTAATATAGAAAAAATGATTTATTAACACACAGATTGCAGCCATCCAGTGGGACAGGCTGAATGCAAACTGACTCAGAATAGACTTTTTTCTTATTTTCCCATTTGAAGCAGCCATATGCCATGCTAAATGTTTCCCATGTGTCCTGAAACCATTACATTCTGCTAAGAGGTTGACACCCATGAGCACTGCCAGAATTGCTCTCCTCCATCCCTCATTATTTCCACTTATAACCTACCAACCATAAGTACTTGTTCTCTACGATAATTGCTTCACCATAATTCACTATTAACTGTGGCCTCACCGGAATGAATGGATCTAATACTAATGGAAATTGGAAAATAAAAACCCCAGAGTGGGTACAGAGGATCACTTGGAAATCTCTTATGCTTCAAATTCAAGTTAAGGAATCATGACTAAACTACTATCACTCACATGACTGCAGAAAAAAAAAAATTAAAACCCCTCTGAACACCTATTTGCCAACCTCCATTTAGCACTGGTGTCACTGCTGACCTGAGAAACAATAATACCTGTCTCCAACTCTTAGCAACTTTTTCTCCCCCCAAAAAAATCTGTCATGAAGCTGAGCCACAGACAATCAAGAGAGACAGACTATCATGTTTGGTTTTGACTCGCAGTTCAACAATATTGTTATATTGTTAAGCTATCACAAAATCAATAATTTAAGAAAATCTAGAGTATGGGTTGCTTAAAGAAAATTAAAATTGTTCCACATGATGACTGCTATGAAAAGAAAATAATTGTCCAGTAAATCAGGAATACTGTAACAGACCATTCCTATCCAATCAGAAATAGAGTCTTCTTTTCTTAAAATGAATAAATAAATGGATAAATAAATAAGTCTCATTTCCAAAACAAGACTTTTTGTGCAAATATTACTTCAAACAAGACAGACAGTAATTCTCAATTCTTTGTTTTCCATTAAAGTATGTCAAAGGGCTCTTCCTCTGGATTAAAGAAATTCCTCCTTCCAAGTAGATCTTCGAGAAAAAGAAAGAAATCACAACCCTTTTCTGTTGTTATTACAGTCTTAAAAAAAAAAAAAACAACAAACCCCAACTTACACTGAAATTACACTGTCCTAAGGGTGATGATCAGTATTAAGCTAAGTATTTTGCAAGAAGTACACTATGCAGAAGAAAATCTGCTCCGTTGCCTGAACTTGCTGTCTCAGCCATATAAACCCAAAGAAGCCCCAACACCCATCTCCAGTTTCTGACCCAGGACAGGACACAGCCTGCAGCAAGCCAGGACCTCCTGCTCACACAGATGTTTGAAATTCAAACTCTTTACCAGCTCCCCTGTCCTCATCATACCTCCTTCCCACCTGAATACATGTTGGTAGTTACCAGGATTTATTCCCATTCTCAATTAAAAAGTAGTTAGGGGTCATATTTTCACTAAAATCTTTTTCCAGCAGAGGGGGGGCTGAGGGGGCCACCCACAGGACTTCTACCTTAGACTCGGTAGAATTTACTAATACCCAATTCATCAAAAAGCTGATCAACACTCTTCCCAAGCATGAAAAATAAAGTCCATGTCAGAAAACCTATCGAGTTCACTATATATTAACAGTGTTGGCCCTGGTTATTACAGTGTTACGTTATTATTTACACTGAATGAAGAACACCAAGCACAACTCCTTCAAATTAAATCTTCCAAGCTCATATAAAGGACTACTGCCAAAGCAAAAAGCAGATTTGTTTTTCACCTGACAAATGACTGATTATTATTAGACATTTTGGACTAGATCTATAACATCAAACCTTTCCTTTGAGACATTTTAAAGAGCTTTCTCAGTGTTTCTGAGACACATTTATGGGCAGTATATGACTTTTCAAAGAAATTGCACCTCAGATTTTTGTTTCTATGACAAGAAATAAGATAACACCTCTCTGTTTAGTTTCAATAGACATATTGGAGCTCAAGGTGGTCTGCATATTTAGACTCCTAGAGCAGGCAAAAAGTGGAAAGGCAAGTAAATCATCTTAAAAATACCACAGCCCAGCCATAAAAATCTATTGTTTCTCTTTTGCAGTGATGGTATTTTACGCTCCAAATAAAATTCCCAGTTCTCCAATGAATGGAATTATTGAACTAACACTGTACTACACTGTTTTAATTTCAGGTATTTGAAACAATGATACCATAAAATGATCTAAGCATTGTTGTCACATAAATCTCCAAGCACTTTCCATGTCCTTAATGTTCAAGCCTGAAATTGTTTCATTCTTTAGCTGACAGTGCACATTGTAAAAGTTGCAGTTTATCACTTTTCTTTCATTCTTCTCCAGCAGTTACATTACTACATCCTTTTTTATTACTATCGTAGGACGTCACTATATAAGTGACATCATAAGGGGGGAATGAGGATTTTCCAGGAATAGTCAGAACTGCCCTGCAGTGCTACAGAGCTCTGTATTTCACATAAAAGGGGACAGTCTTGCATTTCAGCATGCTGAACATGTGCACTATCATATCTATTGCCTGTCACCATAGTCCCTTGGACTGGATAAATTACATCCCACAGTTGGGCAGTACAAAGGTAATTCTGTTGCCATATGTTGTGCCAAAGAGCTCATGCCATGACAGCGTGCATTACAGATTATGCTGTCCCATGTGACACTGATTTTCTCCTTCATCTGTGAGGGATAAACCTTGCCTCCAATAAGCTGGAGATGCAAAAATATCAAGAAAAAAAAAGGCAGAAAAAAATTAAAATCTGCATTTCAAATTTTAGAAATCACTTGTATTGTCCCACTATACACCCAGAAATCACTAGGCATCTATCTCATGGGAATTCCAGCACCAGCTTTAAGTTAATAGATCAGGAAAAAACCAGAGTCAAGAACGCTGCGATCAGCTTCACACATTTCCTTTATCAGATGCTCCACAGTATTTTTGAGTTTCTTTGGCTGGTTGATTTGAAATGCCAGCATTGGCAGCTGCTCACACGTAAAGAAAAGGAATATCATGGGAGCAGAAAGAAAACAGGTAGAGCCCTGCGAGCATGTTTAAGAGATTTAGCTCGTCTATTCAGTTTATTACTGAATTTCATTACTTATCAACCACTTCAGTTCACTTCTGCTAATATGCCACAAATTATTTCAGCCATCAGCAAGCAGCTCAGTTCAGGAAAAAATCAAGTGTCATTGCTACATGACTAGAGCAGGGCACCACAGAGAAAGGAGTTCTGTTTGAGGCTTCTTTCCTGATCAGGAAATGACCATACCATTTAAGTGAACTCAGTGAAGACGTGGGCTTCATCTCACAGAGCATAAATAAAGAAAACTGCATTTTAGGCATAACTACAAAATATAAGATGTAAGAGGAAAGAATGGACAGTAAGTATCTAACACCTTACATAAGAAAAAGATACTCAAGGCGAAAGGCCGAGGCAGTGAATGCACAATTAAATGTTTCTTATATTCTTCAAGATTAAACACTCCCTAATATGTAAGAGTCCTATGTGCTCATAGCTCATCTCCTTCAGTATTTTTTAAAAAAAACCCTCTTAGAACAGAAGGAGACATTCAGAAAAGGTTTTAAATCATGCTCTTTGGAATGCAAAGGTTTGCTATACAAGAACATTTGGGATGAAAGAGGAAGAAAGATCTTCACTGGAAATTTGTTCAGGTATCACAGTATCACAGCATCACAAGGTTGGAAAAGACCTCTTGAGATCATCTAGCCCAACCTAGTACAGTATATGGAGTCATAGTCTCATCAGCTCCTTTTCCACTCATACATTAAGAAAGAGACTGAGATGATTCAAGGAATCACGCAGAAGCATGAACCCCAGCCTACACTGCAATCATCAGAAATGTTGCTTGCAGAACCAGGAGTCAGAGAATATACATTTTGCTCACCAAAAGCAAGCCCAGGCCTTACAGAACACCAACTTTATTTTTTCCTCCTGCATTTTTTAAACAATGAGTTTAGGTATTTGTTATGCCAGCAGGTAGTCTCTAATCTTCACCCCAATTTCAAGGTTACTCGTACATATTCCTTCTGATTTAAGGCCTTTTGCCTTCAGCTAAAATAGAGCTTACTCTAATTATCTTCATTATAACATTCATAATTCGGGCTTCCCATGGGCACTAAGGGTGTAACGAGGATGGCATGAATTTTTACATCCACTGACCTCTAAATTAGTGTGAGCTTATTTCACTGGAAGGGGGTACAAAGTAAAATGAATTCTTTGCTTTCCGCTCACTTTACAAATGTGTGGATGAAACTTTGTGGGTGGGCATGTGAGTCTGTCATCTGCATTTCTGTTTCTCAACGCTACATATAGCTCATGGTCCAGCTGCTGCGCACATTCATGGCTGGTTTATGTCCCATCTTCATGGTCACGATGCCATAAAGACCAGAAAGGTTTATGGTCACATTAAAGAACGTTCTCACATCAAGTCATCACACTGCATAGGCACTATGTAACAGCTCCTAGACACTACCTTCCTCTTTAAACTTTAAAGGAGTTAACTCATACACAAGTAGAAGGACCAAAGTATTGTGGTTTTTTGCCATTAAGAAACATTATGAAACTTTCCTCAACTTTGTGGGTCTCCATTTGCCCCAGGGTTCCCTAGACAAGAGAGTTATGTGAGAATGGAAAGAGTATCCAAGGGGGGAGTGAAAAGAATTATTGTTTCTCTTCAGCTAGGAGAAATTTAAATGGAAACAATAAACACTGTTCCTAGACATGCAGTTTTTTCTCATAAAGGCACCCAGAGTTGTATGGATTCAGTTACCATAGCAAACAATAGCAATATGGAGAATATCTCCAGATGAAAGAGAGGAATTATTCACGTTATATTCAGTAAACATTAAATCTATGATAGACCAACACGTGCATATCAGCTAACCTCCTGTTCAGTTATTTAAAAGGACTATTTAATATCTAGAATCTGAGCAGAGGTTATTACGTTTATTTCATATATCCATCAAGACCTGTCACACCACCCAGTGTTAAGAAAATGCTATAAGTGAAATCTGATCGGATTTGTTATTTCAGTATTTCTCTTGTTCATTTTAGCATGCCCCACTGGTTGGCAATTACTTCCTACTGTACAATCTATTAAATATTCATGTCAGATATTATTTGCATAGAGGAGCTTTTCTCTGATAAAAAATATGTTATTCATTCACTCCTTAGAAGATTGACCTAAGGTCCCTACTTTAAACACAGTCATATTGATTGTGAAAATACACTAGGAAAATTATGTAGTTTATATGCATGCATTATTTCTACTGAGTCATCCTGAAGCTTATAATTTAAGCTTCAGTGTTTCAGGTAAAATGAAATTGCTTCAGAATGTAAAGCTGCTTTGATTTCAGCTTTGCTCCAAGCTTTGCCAGGCAAGCAGAAAACCTTCATAGTACGAAAGGTCTTGTTCATATAGAATGTACAGTCATGCACTGATAAAACCGTATGCATTCAAAACACATCATGCCTTTGTCCAAAGATTGTTTTACAAAATCCTTTTTTATCTTACGTAAATAATCCCATATCCTATATTAATGGAAGATCATCATAAATGAACAATGAATTCAGACATCCAAAGCACTGCTACTACTACTGCATTATACTTAGCACGCCGAGAACAAAGAAAACTGAGGAGTTTCCTTCAAGCAGGAAAAGATCCCTAAACCACACCAAAAGAACCCCAAGCAACAACAGAGAGATAAGCTAACTGGATTTAAACGAAAAAGAAATTTACTTCTTGTGTGTCCCCTTGAGGAACAAACTCTGAAATACCCCAATTTTAAAACCTTATCTGCATTTCACTTCTCTGTCCCTCTCACTAGACAGAAACAGTTTAAGAGGATATAAGGGGTAGGGGAGAAGAAAAGAGAAAAAAAATAATGGACACATCCTTTGCCTTTCTTCCTCTTTTTCCCAGGTCCTCTCCACCCTTTACATCTCTTGCCTCCCTGCCTCTCAACTCAAGTCTCTTCTGTTTTCTCCTGGCATTATCCTTGCAGTGTTGCTTGCTGTGACAGGAAAAACATGTCACGATGAAGTCTTTTCACCTTCTAAGTCTCACAAGTCAAAGCAGATTTCAGATTGCATATGAGCTTTCTGTTACTATCTATGTGCAGATAAACTGCAATCACTCTGCAATGCCAGTTCATTTCAACTTGACTTACAGGTCACACTGTTGAAGATGCAATTAAAATGCTGAGCTAAACAATGTGTTTGAAGAACGGGTTCCCTTCTAATACTGTGGAACAGGCTTAATAGGATTCTTGCTTGTCCAGAGTAAGAAATCTGGCATATGGTATTCACCTAGATTGAAAAGTCAATTAAAAAAAGTTCCATGAAAAATTATCCCAACCTGTCCTATAACATGGGAATTGCATTTTCAGGACACAAAGTAGTCTATACAAACAGATCAGTTTCTATTACCTTGTGTTTCTTCCACAACATGCAGAAATAGTCAACAAGTGAAAATAATCTTTAGTTACTTCGTGCATAGATTTTCACTTTCACCCAGTAAAGGTTCTTCTTCTGGATCAAATATTAAAAAGATTATGTAGAAACGTTTCCTGAAAATGGTGGCCCTCCCACAGAACACTACACAACACGAAAACTAGAATAATCTTTCTAAAATGCTTCTCCCCAACTGGATCTGAGGCTTTTCCACTCACATTTTTATGCAAGCACATTTTATACTGGGAAGGGATGTCTCCTACACTGGTTTTGCAATACAGAAACGCATCCCAAGAACATATTTCTAGAAATCAATTTCTAAGAACCATTCACATTTCTTGTCAGTGAAAATCTGGAGTACTTCCACCAAAGTTTCTAAAACTATCCATGTAAAGAAAAATTAAGTGTAAGAAAATACAGAGCCTTTTGTCTCCGAGGTCAATTGCTATACAAATAATTAATTAGTGAGGCTTGCGCGCTGCGGGCCTGCCTGTCTGACCACTGAGCAATTAAAGAAAGCAATTCAAGGAGCTGTAAATGGTTGCTTCTGGAAAATATACCATCCTTCAAAACAAGAGAAAAAATCTTTACTAATTAAGTTTTTACATAATTATAACCTATCAATCCTTTTTTTGGCTTCATTATTCTCTCATTGTTGTAACAATTCATAATTTAGTCTACTAGTAACAATCTTAACAACAAAGTCTGGACACATTCCAGGCACAAGAGCAAGGGACAACTTCTACAAGAAACATTTATACACACATTTTACAGTTACTTTATATTGCATGTAAAAGATACAGGCAGACAGAGAGATTTAGATTTTCCTTAGAAAAAACCCATAAGCACTAAAATCATTAGCTACATGCCCATCAGCTGCATTCGGGTACACATCACCTTTCTGATTTCCCAAACAAGCCTAAAAGAAATAACAAAAATACCAATACAAGATTCTGTAACTACAATTGTAATACAACAGCAGCACACAAATACAAAACATGACAACAGAGTATGTCATCAGCTATTTGGAGCCTCAGCCCATAAAAACACCTTCAGAATTAGATGAGAAAACTCTAATCAAAATCGGTGATGTGAGGTTACAGAAAACTCAATATAACTCAAGACACCCGCAGACCTCTCCAACCTTCTCTGGGGATTCAACAGGGCAGAAACGACTCAAAGCTATCATTAGTACATCCCATTGATGATTTTATCCTCAAGTGGGGAACAAAAAGGACTGTTTTAACAAAGCATATGGTAGTAATTTAAAGAACATATGTATTTCAGCTGCTGGAAAGACATATACACACTTGAAACTGATGTCCAAGTGAATTATTATTCTACTTGAATTGAAAAATTATGTTTATGAGTAAATGTGCTTATTAAAAAACCTGTGACACTATATAAGACACTACATAAGAACTTATTTAAATTTTCTAAAAGCAGTGGTATTGCTGACCAATGATCAATAACAGAATAGCTTACATGATGATAATTCAGAGAAAATACAACTTATAATACTAAGATTCCATTGTATATTGCATTTTTATTCAGTTTGAACTTTTAGCAACAATCCCCCCCAGTAAGTTTCACAGTAGATATGTACAGGTAGATAACAGAGAATTTTTGCTAAGGAGCATCATCGAAACTGCTCCTTTTGTACAGCCTTCACCTACAACCTTTGTATGTATCTTCACAAATATGTGAGGGAGGGGCCTCATGTTACAACTGCCACGCTCTCACGGAGTCCATGTGATGAGATTTCTTGTCTCTTGTGTCCTTCCTGTTAATGCCCAGAAACATCATCTCTAAGAGCTGAAATACCAATAGGCAATAAGAATTCACGTGCAGGCCCTGCAATGCTACTGAGAATTTGCATCTTTTCGTAAGCAGCTTTGGGGCTGGTCTGAGGTATAAAACAGAGGTAATTGTTAATCATTGTGAAGGGTTTGTTTTGCAACCACTGCTCAAGCAGGCGTTCATCAATTTTGTGCATATTAGGTTCATAAACTACCCTCCTCGCTGGGGAGTATTTAGTGCAACTAGACAAACACAGATGTTTCCCAGAAATCCCTGAACACTCTTGTGCTCAAAGATTCACAACATATTTCGAATCGACTATGTTAATCTTCCCCATTCAACAGGTCGTATCTTTTCTTCAGCAGGATCAGTTATGTTTCGAAGTAATTGAAAATTAAGGTCACCTCAAATATTTTTCTATGCTCCTGAACCATTCCAGTCACTGCTTCTAAATAAAAGGCTGAAAAATTTTAAAGGACCAGGGCAGACTGCAAAAGAAACCTGAAAACCCAACAAAGACAGGTCTATTTTTTCAGTTTAATAACTATTACCCAAATTGCTCCTCCTTGTCTTCACTAAGGCACTTTGATCAAAATCTATACTTCAAGTTCTATTCTTCTCTTATGTGTGGCTAAATTCAATTCTTCTCCCTGTTAGTGACCTGAGAGCCTTCAAAGGTGTCTGAGATGACAAGGAAATAAAAATTTGTCCAAGATTTTCTTTGACCAGCTGAAGCTCAAAATAAACTCTGTGCCAAAATCAAGGAGTTGCCGTTCTTTGCCAATGCAGACTCAACGCTGAAATTTGGTTTGTAGGTTACATTTTTATCATAAAAATGAAATCATCTGAACTAAAGTATAAACAGACAAAATGATTCTTAGGTCAGGTACTGGAAAACCTCTTTCTTGATCAAAGTGTTCTATAGTTATGACCTGTATTTTGAAGTATACCCTGAGACTTCAAACTTGTGAGTTTATTCACAGCCATGATATAAGGCGGATGAACAGGTGAGTAACCTATTTACCCCGTCCTGTTAGAAGACGAATTGTTTCTGTACTGATTTTTCTCCCCTTTTAATAGTTCCATCTTCTATGCCTTTTTTCTCTGGGCTTGAGTGAAACAGTTTAAGGAAGCTATCTGGACCAATAAGCACATCCCAGCTCGTTAAATAGCAAAAGAACAGAAGGCTAAATAATCAATGTTACATACAGAAAGAAGATCTGTAGGTATCACTGGAAAAGAGAGAATGATCTGACAACGTAATTTGTCTCCTGGAAGGATCCCAAAAGAGGCAATGATGGCCAATGTTTGTGCCTGGTGGAGCTTCCCTTCAGGAGCCAGGGCAGCATGTTTGCCCTCACACTGGAGCACAGGCCAGGAAGAGTCACACAATTGTCACTGGTGTAACTGAGAAAACCGGAATTCATACCAAGAGAGGAGTTTCTTTAAGTGCAAGGTTGTGTTGTAAAGTCAATACAATTAAATCATTAGAAGAAGCTCACTAGGTTAATGTCCAGACCAATATCAACTGAGCTACTCTTTAATGATGGAGCCATGCTGACAATTAATAGCAACCTGTGACATACCAGCCTGGATCTGGGTGGGAGTGGAGCCTGTGACAATACTACTTCCAGTACTCTAAGAGGTGCAGAAATTCTCAACTCTTGCGTAACAGACACCGAATCCCAAGAAACATAGTGCACTGTGAAAGAATTTGGAATAGATCTGAAAAGAAGGTTGTGATTCTGCAAATAATAGCAAAAGACTCAAATTATTACTGGCTGCTCTATAATCATGCCTTGTATAAACAAAGGAATGGCCCAGTATTACTTGTAGGGTTCACAGAATCCACAGCGATATGTTTTAGCTTGAGGCATGTGTTTGTGGTTTCAAGCTAATCCCTTAATCACTGATGTGAAAATTGCTAGGGATACATACAGACAGGATAGCTAGGATCCTCAACACAGCATCATCTATTATTTCAAAGAACAAGCACAGTCTGAAGTATAAACAATTAACAGTTCATGTTATATACTTTGCCTAATTTAGGATAACAGTGATATCTCTATAAGGTACTTAATGAAAATGTAAAGAAAAAAGAATGAGACACAGAACAGGATTTATTTAATTCAGCACAGGAACAGTCTGTAGAGTCTAAAAAGAGGATTTTTTTAAAAAGAATCCGTAGGAAGGACAGCAGAAGAGCTGCTTACAGAAGGATTATAGCAACTAGAGAGCAACTCACTCTCCTGTACTGCAGTGTAAATTAGGAGTGCCTTTACAGAAAAGCTACTTGTTTGGGCTGCATCAGAATAATGTCAGAATAAATTAAAAATCAAGGTAAAATCAGAGAAAATAGGATATGTGCTACAAGGCATGCATGAAAGATGGAAGTATCTTCACCTGGCAACAAAGAAGAAATAGATGAGTATAATGAACTTTTGGCAGCATGTCATGCTGAGAAGGGCACCAACACAAACGTTCCCTGAATTCCACAAATATTGCAATTCAGATAATTTGAAATGCAACTTGATAAACAGAATTTACATAAACCTCCTGTATAGTCAAATAAAACTGCTTTCATTGTATAGGGGGTTTTGTTATAGAAAACATACAATGTACAGTGCATTAATCTTCTGTGATTTATCTTCTCCTTGGCACGTGCACAACGTTTTTGCAAGCGTAGGGGAGACCTTTTCATGTACGAAATTTCACACGATCACAAGAGCAAATGGAAAGTACTACGTGTGTCTTGACTCCAAACAGGGTCAGATACAGCAGATCACCCAGGACCACATCGGGGTGGGGTTTGAGTATGTTAAAAGGATTAGAGACTCCATGGACTCTCTGGGTGCCTTTCTGTAGCCTCCGATCACAGACACAGTAAGAGTTTTTTTTCTCTCAAGTAACCACAGCTTCAGAAACCACACCACCACCTGGTTGATTAAATGCAGCTCACTTCTTAAGCTTAGTTTCTTTCTCTGAAAGCTTTCTTGTCTCCAATATACTTCATAAACATGGGAACCATTTCAAAGAACCATATGCTGGTGTTTTCTAAACCATCGTTTTCTGCAAATAGCCATCTCATAGAAATTTAGGTGACAATGCTTTTGTTCATACTTGGACAAAACCTCATTTAAAAAGATGAAGAAATTCCCTTAATACCCAATTCCCAATTTTTGACTATCAAAGTCTCACAGTTTCTTTAAAATGCAAGCTCAGATTTTGCTGTTTGGTGTGACCAATATTCAGAGCCTGATTTTCAGTTAGACCTCTGCAGCCCGTTAGATCACCCCATTTCACTTGCAATTAGATCTGCAAGTGCTTAGCACTTCAGAAACCCAGGACCATTCTCTATTAGCAATAGCAGAGTTGTAACTAAGCAGCAAAATGGGAACAAGAAAGGTAGGAAAACAGTAAAAAGTAAAAGGATCAAAAAAAGCACAACACATGGAAGCCTCACATAAGCAATGACAGGACTACGTTAGAGATTTCTGTAATGCATATGTCTATGAATACCAGACACTCCTCCCTCCTCAAAGGCAACGAAGCTCTGATGTACAAAGAAAGAGCATCTCCCAGGAGTTACTTTCTTAATTTGTGCCAAAAATGTATCCTTAATGTAGGATAATATTTTGGGCCATAATGTTATGGACAAACATTTTCCCCCCAAAATGCTGATGAATCCTCTCACTCTCCTCCACATATGCATTAGTCAGGAACAAAAGAGCATGAGATAAATCATGTTCAAAAATGAGATCATGCTATCAGTTAAAACAGTCTGGCAATTCTATTTTCAGGTTTACTATTACCCAATTGCTTTAAGTTCTAAAACATTGCTGGATTGCAAACTATCCAGAAAAGGCATTTTTTATGAAGCAACTTTATACTTCAAACTAAATTACAAATTCACGAATTAAAGCCAAATTGATCTCTAAAAAGATAGCTTTCAAAGGTAAAGAGATACATTTTCTGTTGAATATTAGCTAGGTAGGAACAAGGCTGGGTTAACCTGGCTCACAGAAAATCAAGGTTTCCTTCTTGTTCCTCGTCACAAGTCCAGGCAAAGCTTTTTCTGCTCAGCCCTTCTCTAGTTGCTGAACAACAGTGATAGCATTTCCCTGGCCTCACAGGGACACTGCACTCAGGATTGCCTTAACCATATTGAGTTCAATACTACTGTGAGAGCAGGTGCAAGCACATTAGATATTTAGATATGAAAGGCCATGCAAACATAAAGGTTCACAGGTGTACGAGGGCTATTAATATTTGTAGTAACATTATTCATACACTCGGATGAAAGATCAAGACTTAAAATTGTTATATGATAGGTAGCAAAAAGCTACTTAAAATACCTAAAATAGTTACTGCACCTTTTATTCCTTCAAAGGTCGAAGGACAAATCAACCACTTGGATATCATACAGAGAGACAGAAACAAAAACGAAGACAAAACAAAACCAGAAAACAAGGTTGCCTTAGAAATGCCTTGTATCTTACTGCATATTTTCATTTCTCAAATTGACCTAGTAAGGGGTGGGTTTTTTCTGCTTATCCTTAGGATTTTATTCACTCTCTCTTGCCTTCTAGTGATTTGTTTTCTATTGTTGCATTTTTTTTTAAATGCCATGGGAATACTACATATACTCCATCAGAACGTTAAATGCTCGGTTTCTGAAGTGTCCTTTCAAACCCAAGCTTGCAAAATGTTATTTTTTTCGTTTTGGTCTTTAATGGCTGAATTAATCTAGACATGCTTAAGTTTTTTTCCATTAAATGAATTAAAATATTTCAGTAGCAAACCCAAAGTTCTTCTCTTGCAGAGAACCAACTACAGATAGGATAGCTGTACTGCTCCAGGAAGGACTGATGGCTGTGGGTATGAGAAGAAGGAACACTGGCATAGCAATTTGTCTGTGCCTATTTTACTCATGGGACTTCCCATAGTATTTTAGTATTCCAATACACATTGATTCATAAGAGAGTTATTTCAAGGTAGAAGGTGGGCAGATGTCTTTCATATAAAACCAATTCACTTTGATCAGACTAATTTTGCTCACTATACATAACTGAAATCTCTTCACAAGTAATATTTTATCATTACATATTTTTATTTTTTTTTAGATTTACCCTTTTTCATCCTTTCTAGGTTTGTGCTTTTGTTAGCCCTGATTCTTCAAATTCTCTGGAATTAATTTAAAGCTTCACTCTCTCAGGTATATTCCAGCAGCATAATTCTTTTGTCAATTTGTTTCTTTTCACTCAACAACCTCTATTCTTCTATATGGTTTTATTGACTGTTAAGAAAGATGGTACGGTCTGAATAAACAGGGAAATCTTTGGAAGAGATGATCTTCCTTAACATTTACAGGACAACTGAAGTAAAGCTTCAGAAATGTTTTAAAGGAGCATTTGTTAGTCATCTATATTAACATTTACACAATCTTCTGAGTATAACAACAGGACCAAACAGCTTTTCTTCAAAATACCCGGATCACCACCTACAACAGCAACAAACAACAGTGCCAAGCAGTAGCAGGCAATCCTGAAACCACCTTCTTACTGAAAAGAGGACAGCTTTTCATTTCTAACCATCGCTTTACCTGCATGTGTTAAAAAAATACAGGAACTATCCAATCAGTGGTCAAGGTTTAGTTACGAGTTTTATTTTTATCATCTCCTGTATTTTCTGAGTAATATCAAATAGCAACTTCTGCACTGAACTTCAGTTTACAACTCAGCTGACTGCAGAGAAGTCAATTAAGGAGAGAAGAGGCTTGAACAGCAACCGACTCTATTTATTCATCACGTACATAAAACCCGGTTTCAGACTTTTACCCCTCAATAAACCTCAAGAAAATACAAAGTCAAATACATACCTAATGGTAATGTATTCTTGTAGTATCTCCTATATTTCTCAGCATTTTATTAAGTTAGAAAATTATTACAAATAAAACTAAGGCAGTGTTACAAGCTCTGTTACATGTTACTTGTGTCAAACTGGCAATATATCATATAAACACTAATAAATCCTAATCTGATAACTTGATAATTTAATGTCAGAACTAAAGTGGTCACATTTGTATCATTAACTTATAGCTTCTGAGCATTTGGTTGATCGTCTTAAGAGTTTGGAGGTTGCTTAGAAGGGGCACAGTGACATGAAAAATTGTTTCCTAATAACCCGAAGAAATAATTTATAGAACATGTAAATGAGAGGATTACATATCCACAGAACATCTCAAAGCCACACTGTACTCATGAGCAATAATTTGTGATTTCAGCGCCCTTTGAATCAGGCCTTAAACCCTAAAAACGCACTTATTCCAAACACAGCCTGGGAAATACTCACATTGCAACTAGGTACAGATTTTTTTTAGAGTACATTAGTTGCTCTCATGCTTACAATTTAAACCTTTATTGTTGACTACCCAACCCATCCTGTTTGCAAATCCAATCTGAATGTGAAAATCGAACTCGATGGAAGAGAAATTATGAAGGATTAAGCAGTTGTCCAAGGTAAGACAATCAGTTATGCTGTGTGGCTGCCATAGCTGAGACAACGAACCTCAGATCCCCAACAACACACCAAGGAGATCCAGGGCTGTCTTCTACTCTGTATTCTGATATTCCATAGATTTTGAATCAGGATTCATGGTGTGTATATATGTATTTCTGGCTCTCAGTCACCAGCTCTGAGGCTCCTTCCTTGAAATCTAGACTGGACTTTTTTCAGTTTATTAATAATCTCAAGAACCACTGGAATGACTCTCCCTTTAATGATCTTCTAGTAGGTTACCATTTTTCAGGAAATGGCATCGTATAGAAAATTCTACTGCAACACTCAACGTAACAGGACCTACATTTATTTCAGAAATACTGATTATATTGAGACAACGCTTGGATAGTTTGAAAGAACCCCCCGATTTTTAGTTCTCTATTCTTAGCACATATACTTAAAAACTGGGAATGGCTTCAGCTGAGAAGAGCCTTTGAAGACTAATTTAAATGTTTGGTGGGTTGGTGATGCAATCTGGTAACAGAAGTTTTTGTTTGCTTTCTTGATCACTTTTTAATTGCACTGCATTCTTCGCTTTGATAGATAAATTTGCATTATGGAACACAGCAGAACAAGAAAACTGAATGTTATTAGTTTTCTATGAATTAACTCACTTTACTTCTAATTCCACTCAACTGCTCAGTTTCTAAAAAAATTGTAGTCAGTTGCTGCTTACTCACCCTAGTCGTAGAAGTAGACACCATGAGGTAAGATGAACAGGATTCAGACATTGCACTAAAATATATGTTTATTAATTTTACTAAAGAGTTCGACGTAATAGAAAGCATCCTTCACTGCTCTCAATAAGAACACTGAAGTACTACTTTCTTTGTACTCTACCAGAACATCAAACAGATAAGAATGGATTATTCCAATTTTGAAGAGACATCACTGAACAAGTTGCTAAGCGTTATTTTCTTCAAACTGTAATTGTTTCAAATACCTTGCCATTTTTCAGATAATATAATTTCTTTAGTCTTAAGGTAAAGTACACGTGAAGGAACTGCAATGCCATTGGGAGGCTGAGTTATTAAGACTACCAAGTACATCAGATACCCAAACCTCTGCAGACCCATCACTGGAAGTTTAACTGGCTTCACTCATTACCAAGAGATATATCTCGCCCCTTTTGAGAAGTTCCCTTAGAGGAGATAACCCCATCAGATAACAAGGTAAATCAGCCCTTGTGACTCAGGAGTTCCCATGTCAGTGACATGGGCCATGATGATGCCATTAAATTTCCATGCTTTAGCCTATGTATATTCACCTTATGAAGGGATGCCTGGGATACTGGATGGAAGCGGGGAGTCTGAAATAGCTCAGATCACCGAGTTGTCTGCTACAGCGTATTCTGTATAGACTGGTTCTATACACACTGCAGCATTGCCTGACCATTCCTTGTGAGCT
Source organism: Dromococcyx pavoninus (assembly GCA_033558185.1). Classification (NCBI taxonomy): domain Eukaryota; kingdom Metazoa; phylum Chordata; class Aves; order Cuculiformes; family Neomorphidae; genus Dromococcyx; species Dromococcyx pavoninus. The sequence continues at coordinate 1,628,718 of JAUMJL010000137.1, forward strand.
GCATCACCCCCAGGCCTCTAAGACACATCATTATTTTTTTTCTGATTTGGAGATTTTCCTGTTCAAAGTGAGGACTGAGTCATAATCTGCCACAATGGGATTTTATTATGGTACTGAGAGGATGGCCTCATGGCAGATGAGGGGGTTTGCAGGTGCAAAGCTTGCTGGACTAACATTGGAGGATTCTGCAGAGCAGAGGCAGCCAAATCATGCTCAGATAAACAATTCTCAAAAATTCACTTGAGATGTGTGTCTGAAGGAAGTAGTCCTCTCATTCCAAGAGCAGCTAAGCAATACACAAATAAACGTGGTGTAGCACAAGGGGACAGGGAAATAAACTAGGTTCTTAAGGCAGATATGAACTCAATAGTGAGAGTTCTGAGAAGAGTTATCCTGGAAAAATGGGACCTTTAGCTAAATACCATTGAACCAGTAAACATTCTGCCTCTATATTAACAGGAAAAACACGATTTCCATTGCAAATATGAACTGTTACATTGACTGTGCTCTTACAGAATGCTTTTTGTATCTGAGAATGCCTCGTATCTTCCAGTTGAAGACTAAAAATGCCATCTATTATGATTTCACGAATAATGAAAGTCTATATTATAAACTTTTGCTACAATATTTGCATTCACACAGTTCTTTTGTTCTGAGGTTTTGTCTTTTGATACTGAAAAAGTCTTATTTCAACTCACTTGAATGTCTTCCAGAGTACAGATGAAGGTCAGTACTTTTATAAGCTTTCTTCCTCTGTAAGCTAGCAATACTCTTATGACATTAAGGTATGTACTTAAAGACTTGATTGTTGGCTTTCATTTACTTAATATCTTGGCAAGTTTGCAGTACTGCCACAAAATCTGTTTAGTAGCAAAGCACACAACTGTTCTGCTTTTTAAGCTAGGCTTATTTATATAAATTTATTCCATACCCTGCTCATCTTATTTTAATGGCCAGATGTTCTTTTCTCTTCACTTCTCAATAAACAAATACCCTTAGCTAACCAGACATTCTCAAAGTTCTTCATGCTAATGGCTCTGATATTTCCACCATATTTTTTTTCAGGTTTGGTTACTTTCTTCTATGAACAGTTAAGGGCACTAAAGGCATTTCCAACATTAAAATACTCATTTGAAAGAGATGGACAGAAGTGTATTAAAACTCTGCTCTCAGAAGTAGTTTACTTCAGTATCTAACTGCAAGCTAACCACTTTTTCTAAAGTGAGCCTGACATCTGTTTTTGTTTACCATTTGGTAATGACATGAATTCATAGTAAGAGGATGAAACAAAATTTAAATATAAGTACTCCTTTAGATGCACTGGATGGAGAATACAGCATTTTCAACACTCTATTCATCTCCTTACAGTTTATATGGAAGCTACAGATGATGGCTTAGTTATACTAAAAACAACATTTGGATTTGCTGCTTGGTTTACAAAAACAATTATGTGGAAAACATGTCATATTAAAAAAACCAAAACAAAACACAAAGCAAAACCTTTGCACTTCTACTTCAGTATTTTGACCATTTCAGTTCTTAACGGAAGCATTCTTTTAAAGATACGCAAATCACTACGTTCTTTACCAAAGTAAAACCCACTGTAAACAAGGAAAAGAGGTAAAACTAAAAGATAATGAAAAGAGCACAGACTCATGGCAGCAATCTAACTTTGTGAACCTTTTAACACAGAAGTAGATTTACCAAATCCCAAATAAAATATATTGGAAGTATTTCAGTTCAGGACTGTATTAAATCCTACATTATGTTTGCATAACCCAGGATTACTCTCCCTTCCTAAATTATGTAGTACTAACTACATACTACTGGAATAAGCAGGGGACTGAGGCTGATGTAGTTTTGCAAAGACTATTTCCAGCATTGTCATTCTGCCTCTGAAAAGCCTGAAGCCATTTATACTCATGATCAGAATTAAAAACACCTATACTCCAAGAGTAAGATGCAAGTACTAGAGTTCTGTCTAAATGGCACTGTCAGAAATAGTCTGCTCTTAGTAAAGAGTTTTGCAGAATTATGGAACTTTACTGCTGACAACATATTTGTAAAGTTCATTAAGACAACTCTATTGTCTTCTATTTCATGTAAATTTAAAATGGAAATTGAAGCAGCAATACAAAGTCATTTTATTTAGCATGATTTCTCCTGTCCTATTTCACTTCTGCATATACGCTGAATGTCTGTAAAAATAGTCGACAATAACATCTAGACAGAGCTGCACTCATCTGTTCTAATCTTGCAGGACCACAAGTCATTTCCAGCTTGTAAAGTGCGGTTTATACAATTACTCATGCGCATGACTGGCCCAGAGGCAGCAGCAGCACAAAGTGCCAACTGAAAGCCCTAGATTTAACAGTTCAGGCAAAATCCCAGACACAATGGTAGCTGAGGCTGCTCAGCCTATTATACTGAATCGCTCAGTCTTTGAGGTAGGAGACTGCCAACTGTTCGGGCACTAACATTCCTAATGCTTGAGTCATTCATGTGGTAAAGCTGAGAGCCACAAGATGCCACTCGCCATTCGTTTCATCCCTTTGGAAAGGTTTCGGCTGGGAAGAGAAATAAAAGGTAGGAAAGCACAGAAATAATGAACCATATGCAAAACCAGCAAGTGCAATTTACTCCCATTCTAACACTTTTTATATCAGAAAAAGGCATTGTGCTCTGTTCTCAAAGGTGCTGATCACAGAGCCCTGGGAATCAAAGTCACAGACGTGCCTTAAAGGTGTTAATCACCCAGTTAGAACAGAGTTTCCAAGTATCTTCTGGTATCTGGGCATCAGATAATATGGACTGAACTATGCAGGGGTCCCCGGAAATTAATAACATACCCTAAAAATAAAATCTCAGTATTGTATATACAGATTAATGATTTTGAACTGACAGTTCAGAAAGTTTTTCAGCTTAAAACCAGCTCTGACTCAGTTTAACTCAAGCTCAGGGAGTGAGCTTTTGTAGGCTTTGCTTTGCCTACAAAAGGGCTAGATGATATCACTTAAACACAGAAACAGCAGGACACCCAGTTTGGGGTTCTGTGTGGTCAGTCTTAAGGGTGGTGGTGTGCTGCCTACTCCATTTGTCACGAGAGATACTATTAGTATTTAGTTAGTATTCATAAACCAATCCTTGGAGCCCTCGGTTATACAACCCTGCTGGGATAAGCTTTCATCAAAAATTCGTTCACCACAACAGTAAAACTGAAGGATGAAACAGGGAGAGCAAGATGCCCAAAATTAGCAATTGTCCAGAAAGTACTAATCCACTTCCTACCTCTTGCTCCAGGTTCTTCAGTCATATTTCTAATTAGCACACTCTAATATTATTAAACAGTTGATACATAAACTCATACTATTAAGCTTATTTGCAGGTTACTAATTCTCCCCTTTGCAATCACTCTTTAAACTTTTCAAAACAGAAAGAAGACAATTAGCAAGGCCCCTAATTTTACAGGGAGTATGAAGACAAAAATATCAGGGAAACAGAAAGAATAATTAAACTATTAGATTTTTTTCTCTCTTTTCGACAGCCATATTTAAGGGAAGAAAAGAATAATTTGAACATTATGTAAAAATGTAAGAGAAGGATAATGCAATCATAGAGGACCTCAAGCACTGATTTAATCCTCAACATTTTAATTACAGATTTTACAAATTAATTTTGATTCTTCCTGAAAAGTTCTTCATAGACTGTGTTCTGAGGTAATAATATCTGATATAATTTATAGTGTTAGGGAAATTCTATTACAACTCTCGTATCATTGCTTTCAGTGATAGTAATTATTTCTGTCTTAAATTTTGATCTACAGGTCTCATTTCAAAGGAAGGCTAAAAGGCCAGGGCTAAGACGGTTCTGTCCATCTTGGACACTAGGGAAACGCTCCTTTAACCCTACTGAAGCAACCCTGACATCTCACAGGGAGGAAAGCAAAAAAAGCCATTTCCAAGTTAGCTTTTAGAATTTCCTGGCTTTGACTGCTCACGAGAATTTACTTTTCACAATTTATTCTTTCAAGCCTTGAACTTTTAAAACCAATAGTTCAATTGTGATCATATGAAGGGGAGGACACGAATGTTTCATGCTTGAGCCTTAAGGAAATACTCAGGACTCCTTGGTAAGATGACCACAATATTAAGATCACTGAAGACCTCTCCTCCCTTGACAGCAGTGGATATCCTACAGCTTGCCTAAATTTTAGTCCTGTTTCCTGGATCTCTGCAATACTCACCAGCCTGCCACATTTTGTATGCTGTTGCTGAAAAGTGACACTTCACTAACACAGATTGTTTGGCTCTTTATCTTCAAACTGCTGACGTTACTCAGGAAAAGGCAAAGCTAATTCTCTGCTTACACAAATTGCCCTTTTCATTCCTCCACATCTAACCAATATGAATGTAATAAACTCCATTAACTTTCATATTCCACCACTGCCACACCCTTCTTTTTTTGATAATAAAAAAAAACCCAAGGTTTAGACCTCTACTTTCTTAAGTCACTGCTGCAGAGGAAGAGGCAAGGAAAGGCAGTCAGAGATATGGATTGCTATTTATGACATTATCCATACCAGAAGAGTTTAAGATACTCTCAAATTAGACAATACACAATGCATTTTAATTTAGTCAAACACTCATTTCTGGACAGGTTTAGACTGCCTCAGTGACTGCTGACTGACATAAAATTAAAACTGAGAAAGAGAGGCTTTGAAAGTGGTTGTGCATATATTTAACTTGGTGATGTACTGAGGGAATGAACGGACTGCCTCTCATGACCTGTGTGGAAAGGCAGAAGAATAAAAATGTGGCTCTGCGCTTAGCCTTTCCTTTTTAATACCTGTCACGTCTCAGATTTGCCACCTTGAGATGAATTGCTGCCCCTCCCATGCATAGTGTGACTTGTATGATGTATCTTTCAAGCGGCTGTTAAATCTGGGATGCAGTAAAGTCCTGCAATCTATCCTGACTCGGGGTGACATGCCTCTCTCCTGCACCCAGCAGCAGAACAGGGAGACTTAGGATTTTCAGTTTTGCTTACTATTAGGAAATAGCAAGTTATTTCACCTCTTTAGGTAGAAAAAATTATTTCCTATCATCAGATGCCCAACTATTTATTTTGGCCAGTAAAAAATGAGAAGTGAGGTCACAACACTTAACAACTTAGACTCTCAAGGGGAAACATGTAATCCTTCTTCTCTTCCCATATTTAGGTGGATTCAGCCTCCACACAGAGAATTCTTCTATAGGGCAGCAAACATCTGGCCTTTGTAACAAATTCAATTTTTGTGTTGATGGAAAATCCAAAGATAAAAGATACCATAAAATCTGAGACCACGATGTTCTCCTGTAGGAGAAATGTATGGTTCAATCAAACCAGTCGTTTTCATGGTAATTTTATTTCAACCTGCATTTCAATATTTCTTGACATGACAGTCATTCTAGAAGCGTTTGAGAACAGAATCTAGAATATTGTGCCAAGTTATCAATTTGTTCTCTGACATCTATTAATACCCGTATTTAATGAGGGAAAGCCCTTCTCATATTAGGGGTAGACTGGATATTGCATGTATCTAGTCTTATATTTAGTCGTGAAATATTGTATTTCAGCATATTATAAATCAAAATTAAATAAGCTAGAAATTTCGCATCAGTCCATGACAAACCTATAAACCTTATGAATAGATAAAGTTGATTGCCACTTGGTTGAATTATTTTTAACTGAGTCATCTATTTTTCCTTTATATGAAAACAGAAAAAGCAGAACAGAAGTGGGCTTTTTGCAAATTCAAACCACCAATCCACGTGACAGACAGGTGCTATATGAGATTTCCTTTGGCTACTGTCAAATCCTGCAAAAAAAAGCCTAAAATTCAGCTAAGAAAGGCTATCCGTCATTCCATGGGAAAGGAGAAGGATTGTATCAGTTCATGTTTAAAGATACCTTGTTCAGTCCTCTCCTAATTGTATCTCCTGACAGAGAGGAAATGATATTTATAGACAGAAAGACAGTACCAGCCATCCACAGGATTCCCCACTCCATCACCCCTACAGCCTGGCAGGAGCGCGGAAGCTGCTCCGTACCTGCACTGCCACAGACTAGGTATGAAGTATATTGGAATTGATTTGCACAGCACACATTTAAACCCTGACTAAGTGCTTAAACAATACTGTCACTTTCTCAGTATAACTTCCTTGATATGCCCTCTGACACAGTTAGTTTTTCTGCAAACCTCAAAGTAAAAAAACGCAGGATGTAGCAATCCTTTCAATGTTGAAAGCTTTAGTTCTGAGCCTTTCATTAGTATACAGAAGGTGAGCCTCTAATTACTCATCTTTCACAGTCTGCAGCACCCTAGGGCTTCCAAACATCCTGGTGAAGGCAGGAAGGATATTTCAGACTTCATTTCAATTCCCTTAAACTTTTGTCAACTGCCTCATTTCAAATGGAAACGGCTCAGTGCTGCTCAGTTGTGTTGTCTCAGCTTCTAAGCCAGCCCAGCCCTGAAAAAAAACGCTCTCATTAAAAGAGACTGGCATGAAGTAAGACTGTTTCTAAAACCTCTAAACTGCTGCAACACTGAAAGATGAATATAAACTTTTGGGGCTTTTCTGTATCATGAAGACATCTGGCCATAAAAATATTTTATATGGAATGTTGATCAGGTGGATACTCGTGAGGCTGGTACCACTGCTTTCTTCCAGCCCTTTGCCGTGCTGCTGTACACACACACGCCCCAGGCACACGCTTTGGGCCTTGCTGAGACCCGCAGGGAGCCTTTCTGAAAGTTTCTCCTGGCAGATTTCTGTCACCAGAAGAAAACGCTTCTCAAAATTCAACAAATGACAACACAATGGCCTGCTTTGCAGACTGGCAAAAAGCATTTCCGAGCTTTTTATTTCTGTGATGTGGGTACTTTCACCTTCTTTGTCTTACATTCTTTACAAGTTGCTTTTGTCGACCATTACAAATGCCCTGATATTTCAGTCTAGACTCAGGCATACTTAAAGGTAATCCTCCATAAACCAGGGCAAATTTCACTGACCAAATGATATATGAACTACCTAAGTATAACTTATGGCTATTCCTAGAAAAGACACCTTGGATGATTAAATGATATTTCTACTTCATTGTTAATTCAAAACTGATCATTACATGTGCAGTTACTCATGTTATACTTCCCAATTTGAAAAATGAAGGTAACAAGATTAAAAACCTCCTCAACAGTGCCAAGGAAGAGACACACAAGATAGTGCAAATGCACCAAAACCACGGAAAAGGCATCCCTTCCGATCTTCACGCTTCAGACCGAATGTTCAAAACATCTTTTGTTGTCAGTTCTCAAGATCTTATAATACTGTAGCCATTCAGGAGAGACAAATGTTCATCTTTAAAAAGTTACAAACGAGTGTGGTTTGTTGAGCTACATCAGAAATGATCACAGCTTGTATGGCTGGTATACAGTATCTTGACATCTTCTGAAGACACGTAATCAACAGCGCGTAACACTGCAAAATCTGCAGTGAGAATTATTTTCAACTTTTCATTTTTTTCCAAAGCCAGTTAAGTATTCCACAGGTGCTTACCATGCAAGATGTTAAAAAAAAAAAGAAAGTGGAGCATTTTGGTTTTTATTTAATAGGGAAAAAAAATTACATTAGAATGGATGGTCTCTAATATCAATGATCTGGCTGTTCAAGCACCATTTACACTGATAACACAAGCGAACCGTAGTGTACTGTACTCCATACCTAGCATTGAGGGAAAACATGATCTGCAGCAGCTCTAAAGAGCAACGCTGATCTCTAGGGAGGAGTCTCAACAATCCCATTAACATTGATCACATTTGAAGAAGTCTCAGGCATAATACATTATTAATAACACCTCTTCTGGGTTTTTTTGTAATGGTTTGAAAAGAAACAAAGGAAATTAGATAGAAACGTCTCCATTAAAATAACCTAAGTGGTCAGAATAAAACCCACCGAAGACAGGAAATCCAGATTTACAAGTTGCTACTCCCACTGAGCATCTCCAGACATCAGCTGAACTTTTGTGCTATATTTTGCAATTTGAATCCTGGGGTAGGTTCAAAGCAAGGTCACTAAAGGAAGAGTCACCTTGTCCTACAGGTGCATGTCCAAACTTTAATGCATTTTTTGTGTATTAGACCAGCAACTGTCTTACAGTTCTCACTCCTTTAACACATGTGATTGTTCACAGAAATTTCATCTTCCTTGAAAGACAAAATCATGCTAAGAGCAAAGAAATTGAAATTCTCACAGGACTTGATGGAAAGACTTGACTTGAAATGCTCGTCTCCCAGACTAGATATAATGAGAAAAGAAATTACCTGCCCAGCCCTTAATTTTTTAAGTAGTGGAAAAGAATTGTAAAGAATCGTTTTTGTGGCCTTCCAACTCCCTGTAACAAATCCACGTCCTGGAGTCTCGGAAGAGCACACGGGAAGAATCCCCTCCCTCAGCCCACTGGCCACAGTACTTCCGATGCCGCACAGGATACAGTTGCATTTCTGGGATGCAAGTGCACACTCATAGCTCATGTTGAGCTTCTCATCCACAAGCACCTCAAGTCCATCTCCTCAGGGCTACTCTCAAACCATTCACCACCCAGCCTGTATTTGTGCTTGGAATTGCTCTGACTCAGGTGCAGGTCTATGTATGTGGCCTCATTGAACTTCATGAGGTTTGCACAGGCCCTTCTCTCAAACCTGCCCAGGTCCCTGTGGATGGTAAACCATCCTTTTGTCAGAGGATCTACAGAAGCTTTTCTTGTTGCCCTTGACACCGCCAGCCACATTTAATTCTGTCAGGGCTTTAGCATTGTACCTTTCTTGCTCATTCCACTCCACATTCCCTCATGGTACCACTTCCTCATCCAAAGACTTGTATGAAAAAGTGTATCTTGTCACTCTGTAAATATAGCTACGAGCTTTGGCCGTTTCTCTACAAACAATATGTCATATATTATGTGTGTTTTCAAAAGAAAGTTGCATACTGCTGTCACACAAAACCTTAAAGACAAATCAGCTGAAAGCTCTTACATCCACAAAACAGGAGTACATAATTAATCGTATCAGACATATCTTATGCATAATTCTTCATTATTTCCTGTCCAAGGTATACAGTAACAGAAATTCCTAAGTCATGAAGTTATTTGCAAAGAATTTCACGGACTTTTTCCATGTCCGTGCCTGAGAACAGCAGTGGACTGTTACCAAGGTCAAGAGAGCTCTCAGGACACAATTCAAACTCCAGCACAGAAGTGTACTGAGAATCCTGCACTGAGGTTGAATGCAACTGCACAGAGCAAGATTGCTTTTACAAACATTCACCTCCAAAAACTGCTTTTGAAACAGATTGTATTGGGTTATTTTTCAGAACAAAGACGCATGATGAGCTACCGGTGAACTGACTACCTCTATTAAAAGAGATAATGTTCTCATAGTAGGGCATAAGAACTACTTATAGAAAGGAAAAGGCTACAGAAATCCTATACTGTCCTCATTGAATGCTTTTTTCCTCTCCAAAACTTAAAAGTATCTAGGGAGCTGCAGTCAATGGACAAATCTGTTTATTTACCCATGTTGCCCTAGGTGTATTTTCATGACCTAAGAAGAATAGCACCCAAATTATTACAATAATGATTTGCAGACTGGGGTCACAAACTGGAACTGCAAAACTGACTGCAAATTTCTGCAAGCAGCAGAAAGCCAAGGACCACTCCGGCATTGCTAATAGGTTTACTGGAAGAGTTTACTTAGCTGCCAAATCAATACAAAACAACAGCAAAAATACTTGTCTTTTTCTTTACCAAGAGCGAGCTTCCCTAGAGGGAATGCCACTAAACACAGAACTATATCCGTGTAGTGTTTTGAGCACAGCAAAGTCTTCAACTCTCTCTTAAAAAATGATACTATAGGGAAAAGCATTCCTATTTTGCTGTAATAGATGTCCTTCTTTTTAAATGTGAACCTTCAAAGGATTACAACATAGCACTTCCATCCTGATCCATTCAGGTTAATCTACTTTATGGTTCCATGTTACACTAAGTATAAGAAAATCTTATTTAATTTCAAATCAAGCGTCAATGATTTCCCATTCATTTTTCACAGTACCCTGTCGAATGAAAAGCTACTTACACGGGGTATTTTTTATGTATACACTTAGATTTCATACATGAATCCACAGGCACACGTGTACTTCCACACATATTTAAGAAAAAAAAAAAAATCAAAGAAATGCAGTAGCTGAAGTTTTCTTTCAGAGAACAGCAAAAGCAGCAGGGGACAAGCAGCAGTGAAGAACCAAGAGAAGCTTTAGAATGAAAAGCATGAGAAGATCCCAAACACATTAGAAACAGATTTGTGTAACAGTATTTCGGCAGTAGGGAAATATCTAGTTATATGGCTTTTAAAGTGCATCCCTAAGCAGTTAATATCAATTACCAGAAGCAGGTAAAATTCCAGGTCTGTCTTTGTACTTTTGTGAAGCAGATTTCATTCATTAGGGAGGATGTTTTCTATTTGCACCCACAAAAACCTAAGAAAGAGAAAATTCTTATCATTTTTGTCATGTAATCATGTAATTCAAAACCAAGTGCTTTTATTGTTAAGTAGTTTTCTGATCGTTCCATGTATGTTAAACTAAATACTACAAATAGTACGTATTTCCTTTAAGAAACTAAATCTTACTAACTACCCAGCTGAATCCCACCAGGCATTATCAAAGCATACAAAGCCAGTGAAATTCAGCTAGCGTAGAAGATTCTCAACTGATTTGTACTAGTGTTCACTTCAAACAACTTGATTTAAAAGAAAAAAAAATATCATAAAAGGACTTCTATTAAATCTTAAACCTTTTTGCTACTCTTTCCTGAAGCTGTTGCTGGTTATGGTATATGACAATCTGTTGCTATTCAGTCAGCGACAGAGGCAGAGCCACAGGCTCAACTGTGCTAAAACCCATTGCCAGCTGGGTACACAGTTCAGGAAAAGCAGCATCGTCTCTCCAATGGTAAGTGCAAAGGATAAACAAGGGGATAGGTGGCACAGACTTCAAGTGTCATCTTCTGGCTCTAGAGTACACCAGTTCAAAGAAAGGGAACTATTCTGCCCTAGGCAGCTGGACTCTGAACAGTAGTTCTCACAATAATATGGAAGGTTATCAACCTTCTCTGCCAGCCACCCGCAGAATCTTGAACATCCATTTCTATTCGTATTAGAGCTGCCAGACAGCTCTGCTAATAAGTTGTAAACTCCCTTCTCTTTAAAGGTAGACTAATTTAAGTACTCGAAGTCCACACTTCTATTTGGATTTTCCTGACATTTGATATTTGCTCTGGAGTTCAGCAAGATTAACATTTTGAGGTCAAAGTCATTCAAGTTCTCAGAAAGTAATGCTTGTAATAAGATTCATGCCTGCCTTTATGCTGGCAGATGTTAATTACCTCTTTCCCACAACCTCAGATATCAGACCAGAACTACAGCCTTTTGTAAAATGGTCTTGATCATTCAACACTTACCCAATGGATTTTAAATATTGAAAACAACGCTTTAAAAGGAATTCAGTACCCTACACAGCTTCAATGGTCTAGGTAAACACTGCTTCCCCATCTTCCTACTGCCACAGTGGTTCTTGTTTTTTTTATGATGAAGTAAATAATTTGACTACTAAAGAAGAAACCCTACTCGCTTTAGAACTGAACGCACTCCTTGTACTTGTTATCAGATGGGATGGAGGGATCTGTTTCCCCCTCCGCTGAATTTGACTCAGGACACAACAAGGGTAAAAACTGGAGAATTAAAAGATAGCAATATCCACATCAAGATTTTTCAAAACCTCTAAATTAGACATGCACATGCTGGAGCGGAGGGTTGAGATGTGCTGCTCTACAGAAGGTTAAAATAATCCAAATCAGAGATAGTCTTTTATTTTTCCCTCACCCTTACTTCCAAGGCTCTGGCTTTGTCCCAGCCCAGACACCAATATGTATAGGAACATGTCATTAACCTATTAGAGAGCTGAACAGCTAAATACCTCCCCCCCAAAAAAAGATGAGAGGAGGCAGTAGGCTGTCTGAACCACTTCAACGTTAACAGCAAAAAAAACCAACACGATAACAGCATCCCTAAAAAGCCCTGAGCTGAGCTGGGTTTCCATCTTTTTTAGAGCCTCCCTCCACTACTAACAAGAATTACAACAGTGCTGGAGCCTGGAACAGATTGCTGACCTTTGCCTAGACATTTGGTGGATACACAGCTCGTGCTACTTTAATTAAATATAGGGCTGATAGGCTGGACCGGTGGTCAGAAACTCATTAAAGTAATGAGAATGCCTTTGCAGCTACCTTCCAGGCTATCTTTATAAACTCTTCAGGCAATATTAGAGATTGCAGAGTTGAAGACAGGTCCAAAAATCTACTAGAGGAATAAATTATGATGGGGGCTCATTATCAGACAAGAGAAATTAATCCAGATGGCTGGGAACAGGGACAGGGCAAGTTCAACCTAGTCCTGTTTATTTCAACTGAAGTTCTTTCACCCCCAGCATATCAATGAATTGAGAAAATCTCTGCATAAAACACATTTGTAGTGTAATTCTCAAATGTCTAGGGAAAGCATCTGATACTCAGATACTGAGATTTAATTAAATTTAAATTTCAGTTAATAAGGTGGTCATGTTTGAAAGATATGAATCTACACCTGAACTTTTCCCAAATCTCTTCTCCTAAAGTGCCTGTAATCAGAGGTTGCCACAGGATTAACTCCAGTAACCCTTTACTAACATTCTCTGTCAAATCTATGTTCAAAACCACCACAAGCAAAGCAAGAAGACCACAGAGCCACAGCTATAATTCCTGCCAGTCAAATCTAAAATGTCTCTGTAGCACTGCTACAGAACACTCAGTACAAGCACTTGTTGAACTCACACAGGAACCGATTTCGTTACAAGTCAGGTCCCACTCTGGCCACCAGGTCTCCCCCCAAACCCACTGAGTCAAAGAGGGAAGGGTCCTTTGGTGTCTGCATAGTGAACAAATCTCCCAGGGTAAATTCAAGCGGTGTTTATTTTGGACACAGCCAAAATAACAAATCAATATTTGGGGCACAGAGAAAATACCGATCCAAACACTCAGGTGCACTCTGAGTTGCAAAACCAGATCCCAATCTGTTCAGACCCCAACCTGACCCCCTCAGGGTAGCCAAAGAGAACAGTACAGCACCTCGTCATGTACAGCAGTGCCGTGGAAAAACAAGAAGGGAAAGAGAAGAGAGAGGAGTAAGAGTAGCTGGGGCGGGGGGGGATGGAGAGAAAAAGTCACCTCTCCATGGGCCTCTGAAAATCGTGTCCTTCAGCAGCACTGGTCCTGCGGTTCCTCAGCTGCACCCTCCCGCAGCTCCCTAGATGCTGCGCTTCCCCCCCCCGGCCCTGTTTGTAGGGGAAGGCCCCGCCCCCTCATTAGCGTGGGAGGGGCTCTTACTGCGAAAGTTCTCGAATCGGGGTGTGGGCAGAAGAGCATTTGGGAAGGTTCTGGAATAGGAGTGCAGGTACAGCTCAGCAGACCCTGCCAGAATCATCTCTGCCTGAGCCCTGTGGGTCCCCGGGGGGTGAAGCAGCCCTGGTGCTGCCCCTCCTCTGCAGCAGCACAGCCAGCCCGGCCCTTAGAGGAGCCCCGGCACTCGAGGAGGTGTCAAAGACAGCGATAGCGGCAGAGTCAGGCGGGGTCTGAGACAATACACGGAGCATCAGTCGACGTTTAAGGCAACAATAGAAGTAGAGTCAGTCTCTACCTTAGAGTAAATTGTGAGCAATCTCACAAAAGCCTTTGTATTATCATTTAAAACTATGCATTGGCAATAAGACTCATGAGCTTGTAGTGCCTTAAATTTTCCAAACCAGTGCATACAGCTCACCAATCCAAATGTAAGAAGGCTGCCTGGTTGATTGTATTGGCATTCTTCCCTTTCTCCTATAGAAGACAGGTCCGTTGCTATAATGATCAAAGATCAGGACAGCGATACAATTCTGTCACTGCCTTCAAAAATCACTTCCTTGTCAAAAATCTATATATTACCATTGGAGCTGAAAGTGGCTCTGGTGCAGATTCAAGGCAACGATACTGGTACAAACTGTGTTGCATTAGGGCTTTTCTTTGGTCTGGCTCATAATTGTTTCAGTCAGAGAACCTTTTTTTTGTCTGTGCTGTACTTGTCAAAAGCTCAGTGGGCAGGCGGTTGGGAAAACTGAAGCTCTGAGAAGCCTGTTTTCAAGGTAATTAAAAGTAAAGATTTTTCTTCTTGTTTTTTTTTTGCTGCCCCAGGATTTTCGCTCTTGAGCGGAAACTCCCTATTGAAGTGAACATTGCTTTCAAGAGGAGACATCTTTGGTCAGTACAACTGCACTCGTGCAGCAGTGATTTTATTATGCAGTGCTGTGTTTAGCCAACTGAGAGTGAGATGACAATTAAAATAAAGTTCTTGTACACTACCTGCATTCATGCAGATCCATCATGTGCTTATAAGAGTTAATATGCCTCAGAGAATGAGATGGCAAAATACAGCTAAGATACAAACTCTTTTGAAAAATATGTCACCAGTTAAAATATGCCTATGTATACCAGAGTTATTGTCATCTGAATAATTCCACAATGAGTTATGACAAAAATGCAGAATTCCCATGGCAGAAGAACAGAGAAGGGAGAGAATTTCAAGATTGTTTGTGGAAAGAACATTTTAAATATTTCTGTTTTCTATGATGCTATCATTCCTAGTTGGATCTACAAGTTATTATCAAGAAATACCTTGCTGAGATGGGGGGGACCTGAATTTACAGTGTTAGTAAAGGATGAAAACAGAAGTTCTTATCTACCTTGAACAGCTCTTTCCAGTTTTTCTTGGATCAATTCTCTTCTTTTCTGTCCTATCTTTTCCACTTTATTTTACTCAGTGAAAAACTGAAAAAAAGAAAAGTGGGTGTTAAAAGGAAAAAAAAAGGGAAAAAAAACCCCAACATTAGACAAATCAGTACATTTCTGTTCGTATGCTTTCTCCAGAAATCAGAAGATGTGGTGAAAATCACTGATACCAGACAAGCAAGATAAAGGCTCTAGCAAAGACCTTAACGAGACATAAATGCTGCCAGGATAATCCGTCACCATTCAGGGCCTAACTTTAAACTGTTGAAAAAAAAATGGAAGAACTCCACAGAAAATAGCTCCACCTGTTTAAGAGGAAGAGGATTCAGATCCATTAAGTGTGACTGCAAAACTTCTCAGACCCCAGCCTTCCAACCTCCTATCAACTAACGCTAAGGTAAGAGTGACAACTCAGTGCTTAAGGCAACTGATAGTCAGCTTCAAAATTTCTTCATTATAACTTTGGGAAATGAGGTCAAGTGAAATTTTTTCAAATTCAGAAATTAATTTTCAAGCAATGCTCTCAAAATCGTAGTGATCTCCAACTATGGTACTTAGAGGTCAGTTAACAGAGGTCAGTTTAATGACCACTGATCATACACCAAAATGCTGGACTGAAAACCACCTTTGGCTCCATTTTAGATTCTGAGTGAATTTCTATTAGAATTTAAGGATTATGGGAAACATTAATATATTCAGATTTATTTAGAAAACTGAACTAAAGCATTTTCAGTATTTTCAGCATTACTTCAGTCACATAAAATAGCCACAGAAAAGTTTTATCTTTAAATTTCATTGCCTTAATTTTAGCTCTTTTTTTTCTTTAAGTATCAAGTCATTTCATACCAACACAAACAGGAACACTGTGAGTTAAAGGTCAAGCTATTTCATTAGAGCCACCCATTCAGAGCAGC
The DNA here is from genome assembly GCA_033558185.1 of Dromococcyx pavoninus. Classification (NCBI taxonomy): domain Eukaryota; kingdom Metazoa; phylum Chordata; class Aves; order Cuculiformes; family Neomorphidae; genus Dromococcyx; species Dromococcyx pavoninus. The sequence goes on from JAUMJL010000137.1 coordinate 1,644,572, forward strand.
AAAAAGGGAATATTTTTCAAAATATCTTTCAAGCTGTTCTGTATTGCAGCTGCCCTTTGTTGAACTTGCTCAGGTTTTGCTAGGCTCGCAGAAGGAACAAGCAATTTTTGGATTTGGCCTGACATAAATGAAGCTTGTTATTGGTATGTAGATCTACAGAAATTTATTTCTTTGGGAAGCTGGAGTTATATCCTTTAGTGGTTATAGAAAAATGACAAACTGATATCCTTTGTTAAAGTCTAGCATTTGCCTCTTAAACTTTTGTTTTGGTGAATAAGTGATTTATTACGCAAATAAAATTAGATAAACATATACACAGCGATTATAATATTATAAAGTTCCAAAATAAATTTGATGTGTAAGCATTACATATTAGGAATGTGAATTATATACACTTAGAATTAGGGGTATTGATATTTGAAAGAAGTTAACAAACGAATAGCAAATGCTCAGAAGATGAACATATATAGTAAATAAAGTACGAAAGCTTACTTACGGAGGTGATTTCTGAAAGTACTTTCCTCAGGAATCATATTGGTAGCAGACCTTATGATGGAGGTAGGTTAATGCAAAGTAGCAGACTCGTGTGCCTATGGATGTACATGAGTAAATACATATTTATGTGTAAAAAAATAAAACTTATGTTACGAGTTCTTCCTGAAATAAAGCTCTTATTTCTAGTATACGCAGTGACTGGGTAGAAATAAATCTACCCAAAGTAAAAGCATTAACAGACCAGATTTAATACCAAACTAATCTGATGAAGTGTCTTAATGACTTCAAAGATAAAAGTTAAATATAAAATTACATACTACAATATGTATAGTATTTGTGCTATGACATGTTAATATTTCATATGATGCATATATACATAAGAACTCATGAAATAGCTTAGACATTTTTTAAACTGTTTCTAAAGCATATATAAATCAATACACTAAAATTTATAAGAACATAATAGGAAAGTGATAATATTCAGAAAATAAAGGTTTAAAATATTTAAGAACTTCTAAACATTGGTTACAAAAATTCTCACTGAACCTTTAAACATTTTAAATTTTGACAAGTTTTGTTCATTAAAAAATGGACACCCCTTTGTAACCAATTCAAATCCTGAATCTGTTTAAAATGTTAGCTTTCCTCTCTTAAAACATTCCACTGCCATAAAGCTTCTGATTCACAGGAATATATATATTTCATATATATATAAGTTTGGAATACATACATAATACAATAATGCAAATATATGTTCGGAAAACATTCAGGAACTGGGATGATGATGTCAATATTAAAAAAGAACCACGTGACATTCAGTGTTTCAGCACCACTATAAAAAAAACGTGCTTTCAGCAAGAGACACATTTAACAGTTGACTTGATTGTAGTTAATACTTTAAGAACAGAAGTGTATAACTTAATTACTGACAAAAATCCTAATAAGGAGTTTAATGCTCAAAGCATCTTACAGTTATTTTAGTATTAGTAATTTTGAGTGCACATTGTATTTGTGGCAACTTAGACCATATCCTCAGGCACTCACAGTTCTTGTAGGTTCAGGCAAATCAACAAATATTCTTAACCAACCTGTTCTTATATGTGAGCCTAGAATTTCAGTCCGTACACCTGTATTAAAACCCAGCAGGCTGACTTTCAAAGTCACTGAGTACTGAAGCAACTCATGCTGCAGTCATAAAGATCAGTTATTGTCTATGTCAGGTATACAGACTTCAATCTCCATTATAAGATATCATATGCTATCTCTGTCTCTCATATGTTATTCAATTGACCTGAATCGATACTGATTGATGTAGCAATATAATATTAAAGAGTTCAAGTTGTCTCATCGAGGGAATGCACAACGCATCATTTCAATGTTCTGCCCCTTCTCTTCAACAAACGTACGATTAATGTTTGTCTTAGGACCAGACATTAAACTTGCAGTTAACTCTCTAATTAATCAGACTTCATAAGAGTTTTCCATGTGGTGTCAGTCTAACATGGTAACAGTATCACTGTATCACAGTATCACAGTATGACAAGGTTGGAAAGGACCTCTGAGATCATCAAGTCCAACCTATAACCCAACACTAACACCAACACTAACACCAACCATCATCTAGACCATGGCACTCAGTGCCACATCCAATCTCCCCTTAAACACCTCCAGGGCCGGCGACTCCACCACCTCCCTGGGCAACGCATTCCAATGGCCGATCACCCTTTCAGTAAAGAACTTCTTCCTCACATCAAGCCTAAACTTTCCCTGACGTAGCTTGAGTCCATGCCCTCTGGTTCTGTCACTGGTCACCTGAGAGAAGAGACCAACCCCTGACCGACTACAACCTCCTTTCAGGTAGCTGTAGAGAGCAATGAGGTCTCCCCTGAGCCTCCTCTTCTTTAGACTAAACAGCCCCAACTCCCCCAGTCGCTCCTCATAGGGCTTATGCTCCAGCCCCTTCACCATCTTCGTTGCCCTCCTCTGAACACATTCCAGTATCCTGACATCTTTCCCAAACTGGGGGGCCCAGAACTGTACACAATATTCCAGATGAGGTCTGACCAGGGCCGAGTACAGGGGGACGATAACTTCTCTGGTTCTGCTCACCACACTATTCCTGATGCAGGCCAGAATGCCATTGGCCTTCTTGGCCACCTGGGCACGCTGCTGGCTCATGTTGAGCTTCCTGTCAACCAGCACTCCCAGGTCCTTTTCTGCCTGACTACTCTCCAGCCACTCTGTCCCCAATCTGTAGCTCTGCATGGGATTGTTGTGTCCAAAATGAAGTACCCGACATTTGGACTTATTAAACATCATCCCATTGGAATCGGCCCATCTCTCCAGTCTGTCCAGGTCCCTCTGCAGGGCCATCCTACCTTCTAACAGATCAACCCTTCTTCCCAGTTTGGTATCATCTGCAAACTTGCTGATGATGGACTCAATCCCCTCATCCAGATCATCTATAAAGATATTAAACAGGACCGGACCCAACACCGATCCCTGGGGGACACCACTGGTGACCGGCCGCCATTTTTCATCAGATAAAACATTTTTCATCAGATAAAATTCCAATGTTAACTTTTCATGGAATGTAGGAAAAATTATATTTTCAGTCCTAAGCTCCTACTTCCCAGTTTCCAAATCCAATCCTCCACTGCAGGTCCATTTATCCTCAACTCACCCCAGTCTAAGATGCACTCTTCTAATTCTTTAAAATTCATTTCAATTCAAGCAGCATTGGTCTAACACGCTGGTTACTGTCAAAAGCTGAGTTGTCTCTATATTTCCATTTTAATTCCTGTGCAATGAAGTATGAATTACAAGGTGTCTATGGAGCTCATGTATTTCTTGAGTGTGGGTAGCTTGATCAATCAGTCTTTGAGAATGGCACAGCACACCCAGATATTATACATATCCATAAATCCAAGTATGTTTCCAGGGTTTGGAGCAGGCTGAGGCTGAAGGACGTGACTCAGGATTTAGTGGCCACATACTAAGAAGCCTGCACAAAACATCTAATAAGCAAACATTTTCAAATGTCTAAAAATGTCAAGTGTTTAAGGAAACAACAGAGAGACAAATGGCTGTCTCAGCCAAATACCAACTCCTTATTGCAAAAACTAGCCTTCTCAAAGGTAAGGACCCAGTGGGCTCTTTCTGTCTTAACTACAGCAAAGAATACTTTTATTTCCTTCCCTTGTTCTTGAACACATGCAGAGCATTTTACATAATATTCTGAAAACAAAACAAACCGGAAATATTTCCTTGCCCTTGATACTTGGTACAGAGAAGAATAATGGAAATAGTTAGGTTTTTACAAATTAGGTTACATGTAAATTGACAATAATAATGAACCAGCAATTACCAGGTCTCCGTATTAGTAACACGATTAATACAGTTCAATGTTAATATTTCATATTCTAACAAGTAAGCAAGATCATGTTTTGATACATAAATCAATATTACTTTTAGTTTTCAGTTAACAAGTTTTAGTTTTGCAAATGTCTAAATATACTTGGGACTCGCAGACAAAAGGTGCTGTACATCAAGAGGCACATGCCACAACCTAGGCAGAAATATACGTGGAATTCTGAGCCTCCTCATGAACTCTCTATTCAAGCAATATTCCTAATGCCATCTGTTGTTGCATTTGAATGTTGTTAGTCTTCTAACATGAGCTGATTAGTCTTTCCTTGTGCATCTGAAATAATGAAAATGTCTCAAAACACATTTTCACAGTAGAGACTGTACTAAGCAGAGAAAAATGGCACAGGATCAGTTCATTCTAACAAATGGCAAAGGAGAGGAAATAGCTATTTTGGATTTCTTAATTATAAGAAATATTAATAAATATTGGTATTTCAAATATTTAATGCATCTCATTTAAATCTTTATAGTGCAATCTTGCAAATATATATCCATCATATTTTAATGTTTGTGTTTTACAGATATAGATACACACATTCCTGGGGGCAAGTCAGGTATTTCTAAGCAGAGACAAATATAAAATGACTCAGTATCTAGAAATATACATCTCTGCGGGTATATTACATGGCATGATGCTCTAGCTGAGCTTGCTGTAATTATCCCTCCTGAGGAACAGGATATATTAGCCTGAGAAAAGTAGAGTATTAATGTTTTTTGCTGTACTACTACTATTCTCCTTTGAGAAGGGCTAAAGGCTTCAGAAGCAGAGGGTGGGGAACTTGTGTCCCTGTTCCACTATGACAGTCACGTTGCCTTCCAGGAGCTGGGCTATGCCTGAAGCTCACACGCTGGGAGTGACAGAAGTACTGAGAAGCTAGTTATGTGCCCAGGAGCTAGAAGTGGGCCCAGAGGAAAGGAAGTATATATATGTACATATACTGTAAGAGGAAAACACAGACATAAAATTGGCCCAAGTTTCCTTAAAAGGAGGACAGCAGCATTTGGGAGATGTGACAGAAGTTACTAATTCTAGCCGAGTCAATCTCTCAGCAGTTTTTACCCTGATAAGCATTTGGATAATACGGTCTGTTGTTTTGATGCAGTTCTATATACTGCAAAGCCTTCCACACCGATAGAAATAACCTAGCAAAATTAAAAATTCATACCTTTCTGCTTGGTATAGCAAACAGAATTGGCTAACAATGGACCAACAAGCCACACAGCCAGCACAAGGGAAGGAGTGGGAGGAGATGGATTTCCCCTCGCAGCAGGCTGAGCCATAATGTGCTGCTTGACTCACACAGTGCCAGTTTTTTTCTCTAAAAATTAGTTCAGAGACAGATTCCTGATACTGAATCACCAGAGCAGTATATTCAGCAGCACTAGGCAAAATCGATGAGAATACCTACTCACAGAATGAAACTGAAAGGAACAGTTGTGTTTGGAATTTTGCAAGAACACCAGGCTTAAAATACTGATTTTACAAAACCTTTGGGTAAGACGAAATCAGCCCAAGTGTTGTTCTGACTCATCTGAAATGTCGGAAGCAGAGACAGCATCCTCTAATTCTATGCTATTAATAACAAGGAAAGAAAAAGAGCTGGTGTGGTAGCTTCCTCCTCAAAGTCCTGATGCTGTTCCAGAAGGGGCACAAAGGGTGCTCTGAATTCTTCTAACAATGGTCACCCACAATTTTCATAGACTCCTGAACTTCATTAGCCTCTACAGACTAAGGCATCAGTTTAACATCAGACTGAAGTTTTTGCCACTGCTAATAAGTACAAGTAAATAGGAAGGTTTTCTTTCCCCACAATATTTTGAAAGTTTGAATTTGATGTTAATATCTCTCTGCTGCAAAAATTTCACCTTTTGACTATCTCTAATTATAGATGCTCCACGTTATAACAACGCTGCCGGCGTTGGTAAGAGTTAGTACGTTACCAATTTCAGCGTATGCGTACACTGTTAGGCATCTCCACCTGTGGATCACTTCTAATAAACATCAATATCCAACCTTATCACTTAAAGGTTAGATTCAACAGGAGGAGACAGACAAACCTGGATGACAAAACATTGTATCTGTGCCACTGTGCATAATCTACTAGTATGTGGGACAATGGGAAATACATATAGTTTTTTAAATTTCTGTCCAAGATTTAAATAAAGTATGTTTAAGCCTATTATTCCTAAGCATAAGGATTTTTTTAAAAAATAAAACATTATATTATCAGCAAAATTATCATTCTTTTCCTGCAACTTTAAGCCAGATGTGGAATTCCTTTAAATATAACTGTCCTGTATTTATCTTCCTGCTTCAAAAGAACCTAAAACATATTCATGTGGTTAAGCTTATTCAGGAATAATGCAAAATAAATGCATTTTCATACAAGATCCATTTCAGTCTACTCTGTACAGGTGTACTGAAGGCAGGCTATGCATATTAAATCTCCACGTAAAAATATCTGCTATCCAAGCACTTTCTCCTGTTTCCAAAACTAACTGGATCTGCAGATGCACAGGATACTTAACTAGAAGCAGGAATAATGTATGCATTATTCCTTTCATTCACTACTTCCTCTCATAGCTCTCAGCATCCAGGTTTGATACTATACATAAGAACGAGAGAGAAGAAAGAACTTTACAAATTGTGCCAAATAACATTAATCTGTCAAAAAAGACATAAATTAATCCTCTCTTTTGTGGGACTGAAAGCTATATATCTGTGAGCAAGTATTGTAGAAGCTCTTATTTCATTCCTGAATTGAGAAACCTTCATTAATTTGGGCCATTAATTGTGGAGCTTCATTACTGGCATATTTTCACCACTTCAGTTTCCTTTTAATGTATTCTTAATGAAATGCTTCTATTTTCACACAGGCCTTCTATATCAGAATTAACTTGAGCAGCTTTGCAAAACCTGCACTATAAAAAAGGTAGACGAATGAGCTATGCGCTTATCATAAAATACCATGATTTACTAATAATGCTAAGCACACTTCAGGATCAGGCACTACATAATAAAGGCTCTGTATGTTTGTTGTTTTATATACAGTGACAATTCTGCCCTTTAAAACACGTGCATTTGTGAAATCCTTCTTAGAAGCAGATTTGTCTATTTGGTGGTAAATCTAAGCTTCAGGTGCTCTTTCTCTAGCGCTATTTTCCTTTCAAACTCGCACATAACTCCCAATGACATTAATGGGACACAATGTGTGCAATATAGAGAGGTAAAAGGACTCCTGCAGTGTTAAGGTAAGATAGCTAGGAAAACCTGCATGAGCTGCAAGTTAATTATCTACCAGGTACAACCATTCACTGATTATAAAATAAATAATAGGAGAATAATGCTGGCAAACACATACATTTGGATAGAACATAATACACTCACACAAGTGCACAGCTTCTTCAGGATTCTGAGACATAAAACTGATGTAGTTAATTGGAATGAAAACCCTTTGGCGAATCATCTACAACCATTTCTTTTCTGTTCTCTAGACCTTTCCCTGTATGCCTTTGTTAGGGTGATGAGGAAAAAGGCATTCAGATCCTTTTGACAGACATTTCACATAAAATTCATGATTGTAGGTACATAATATTATTCATCTGTTGTTGTAGTATATTCACCTTCAGAGATACCTATCTGTTCATTTCCCTTTCACAATATTAATGATATGGCTAAAAGTTCGCTTGTATCAATGACTTAATCACAGCCTTAACATTAAATAGACCTTAAATAGTTAGGTGAGCAGCCTGCACTTCACTTTTAATCAAATACTTTCCTTGCATTCACACAACTTTTAATCTCATTTCACAGCCAGAAATATGCAGTTTGCTCTTATTGTAACCTCAACAGCATGCAATGATTTGTCTTGCAACAAACAAGACTGGCAGAAAAGTCAGTATTCCACACAAAATTTTTCATTGAAGAAAAGCATTTTAGGAGTTTTGTTGTGTTTAACCTTTGTGACATAATGCTTCTGAAGTTGTATTCCTTTTAGCACAAACATCCTTTAATAAGCAAGTATACTTACTTCTGCTCGTAATTACAGGTTAATATCATTAACGTGGATTTTTTAAATGGTACCTGTTCCACTGAGGATTATTAAAGATGGATAATTACAAGAATCTCCTTGAGAAGAGCAGTTAAATATTCTAAATCTTAACCTACGTAAGTATTTGCACGTAATAATCACAGAGTTCAAATTAATAATTTCAAAAGCCTAGTTTTCCTAATCCTTACTGTCACTTCATGGCTAAAAAAAAGGAAATAAAAACAGAAGCAAAATCAAATAATACACAGTGCAACAATGCATTTACCAGGCTTCAGAAAGCAGAGCAAGGATGTGTTTAGCTGCCAGTTCAGGCTCAGCTGGGGCTAAACTGTGACGATACAGTAAAGGAATGGTTGTATTTACATATTATCAAACTTCTGATCCAAGTCCAGATCTCGATCCTGGAAGATGAGCACTGTGGTCTCACAAAGCCATGCACTGCTGTGGGACATCCCTGTGGTCTCTATTAAGTGAGAGGCAGTCTGTGTCCTTACAGTGGCAAGGAAAACACGCCCTCACAAGATAAAAGGCTTACATTTCAATGGAAGAGAGAATACCATAACTTTCCCAAGACAGAAGAGGATGTCTGCACTTGTTCTGCAACCACAGTCACCTTCTGCTACCTATGGAAAGTATGAAACTTAAGAATACTTATTGTGTAAAGGGCATTTGCAAAGATTTCGTCTCAGACCGGACCCATGAATAGTGATCTTAAGTTCTTTATTTCTCAAGTTCTTATTTAACCTGATTATTTGATACATACAACCAATCTGAATTGGTAAATTCCCTATAGCTAATGAAATTACGGGCAGCTTCCCAGACCACTGGGCTACGCTTGGCAACATTTTAATTCAGACAGCACATTCATTCCCCTCACAATATGATTTTGGTCATCTATATTTTTCCCTGTATTGACAGAGTTGTTTATGGCACTCCTCAGGTATAAGCCTCGGGTCCCATTCTACATTTATCTGCTCCTATTAAGTGGTGTCATTAAAGACATTTCAACAGCTCTCTCGGCACTCTATGAATGCATGTGACATTAAAATCTGAATGTCTTCAAATTTCCTACAGCTAAATGTTGACAAGATTGAATTCTTATTTATTGGTTCCCTGCAGTAACAAACCACATGTTCATCTTTGACAGTTCCTTTCATGACGAGTTCTGTCCACAAAAGGCTGATATTTTGAAACTACCTTTGAGAATATCCACATATTTTAATGGCCAAAGTTATTGCAACACTAAAAAAAATGTATTTAAGTATGAAAGGACACAAGACATTTAAATGAATCACACGTACTTATTCCAAGTAGGCACGTTTTATCAGAAAAAAAACATTAGCTTTTGTTTCAATACGGGATGAAGAGACATATCCTGATTCCCAGCTCCACTAAAAAACAAGGCTCACAGAGTCATAAATTAGGAAAAGGCAGATCAGGATTTTATATCTCTGTCCAAATTCTACAGACAGCACATATAGAAAACTCAGAGCTTTCAAATTAGATTGATTGGCTTCTGACTGCCTTTTAGATACATTCCACTAAACATTAACTAAACAAGCTTATGCAAGAATCTGAGCTCATATAGGTATTTTGCCCATTTTCTAGTAAGATGAACATCTTAAGCAATACAGAAGGGAGTGGAGTAGTAATTCATTTTGCTCATGTGATGGAGAGCAAAATGTTCCATCTAAGGTGTTAGGCTCAATTAATAATTATATTACTAAAAAACAAACCAAAATTAAACAAAGGCCAGGTGATCACAAATTCAGAATCTCAGTGTCAAGTTAAGCCAATGAAGTCAGCATATAAAACTAAAAATGTTCCCTAAGGAGGTCTTCAATAATATCAGAGACTTTTAATATAGGCAGTGTATTAGGAATATTTGTTTACACAGAGCCTGCAAATTCTGTATATACCAGAAGATGAAATTTTAATGTACTAGGAATGTCCAAACATGGACTAAAAAAGAAGCATAATCAAAATGGTAGTTCAAAATCTTTGTTCTATATTCATCCACCCTTTGCACATGGTTGACATGAAGATCTTCATTTCCTGTGCCTACCCATCTCCTTATGCCTTGTGCTGCTGTGCTCAATATTCAGTCCTGGGCAACATTCTGCAGTGGAAATATAAATCATTAAACCTACAGATGGCAAGGGCAAGAAACAAGCCACCCAGAACTCAGAATAAATAATTCACAGAAGCCATAATGCCAAGATAGGAACGTGTTCTCCTTATTTTCTGTGCTGATATACTTTTCCAAAGGTTTAGAAATAGGTATTTACAAACAAGAGTCAAGTGACTTGACTCTAGAAGTCATTTTTTCCTGTGGCATCAGCAGGATAACATTGATTTATTTGGGGACAAGTTCAAGCCCAGCATTTGTTCGTTGTAGACTGCCTCTCTAAAGGTGAAACTCATAGTTCAAATCTTATACACCAAATAAATTCCACTTAAATCTACTTTGATGGCTTAATTGGGGTGTATGACTTGCTCTGGCCTCCTGCAGTGTGTTGGAATTCACTCTGTATTATTTGACCTTATTGTGAGAACACCACTGCCATCTTTTACTGTTTGTTTTATTCATGATCCTGAGGTGACTACAATAAATAAAAGCTTGAAAAAGCATTCTTGAAGCAATTCCACTGTTAGAGGAAAACACTGTTTACCTTACTCTTGGGTAAGCAATGGGACTACAAGCACCAGCAGTGCTCAGGTTAAATGTTCATTCTAGATACACTGTTTGACTTCATTTATGATTTTACAACATCCCCAAAATCCCAATCTCAGTTGTTCAAGTGCATACAATACAGAATACACAGAATACTCATAAAAGGGTTTGTCCTCTCTACCAAAGTATTCTGCCTTATTATGGGAAATGGTCACATCTAAATCAAGCATGGGGAACAATTTCCTTGCTGATGACTGAGTAGGTTTTTCAAATATCTGTATCAAGCAGATATTTGCACTGCGGTTGTTCCATCAGCATCCATACTACCTTTCCCTTGCTCTGCTGATGTTCCAGTAACTTGCCTAGTGAACCAGTGCACACCTGGAAACCACACTGCTTCATAAGAACACTACTGTGTGCAGATTAATAAAGACCAGGATTACTAACAGGGGCTTGTTTTCTGGAACCAGTGTCAAATTAATATGTTTACATGCCTTTCAGATACGGCTCACTCAGCTCACTCTTGGAGTGGTTTTAACTTTTCCACTCCTAAGACTGTAAGATTATACGTGTGCCCAGTGAGAGGAGGTAAGCCAAGGGGCACAGGAGCATGGCGATGGAAAAAGCACCCACCTCTTGTTGGCACAAACCCCACACCTGCATGGCTCCAGGCCACAGAGTTCCTCCCTCTTCAATTCACCATTTCCCCTGGCAGTGTAGGAGTCCCTGTTGCTTCTCTGCACAGAGCCTGTGGCTCCTGCAACACCTGCTGCCTCCACAGCAGCCGTGACTGCAGCCAGGCAGGAAGAATCAGCAGGCTTCAGAGAGCACAGCAAGGATGCGTGGCAAAGAAGGCAGGGGCCCTTGGGTGCTCTTGGCCAAAAGCAAGAGAAATGCAGTGCCCTTGGGGTGCAGGCACATGAGGTACTTAAACACAGGAAAGATTTATTACTGAAGGACTGGTAGGTGTGATGCTTAGGGACATGGTTTAGTGGTGAACTTGGCAGTGTAAGGTTTATGGTTGGACTTAATGATCTTAAAGGTTTTTTCCAACCTAAATGATTCTGTGAAACACCACCATGACTTTTGATTAGAAGGAAATCATTCAAAACATTAACTCAAGAGATGATAGCTTGAGTGGGCTTTATCATGATAAAAATCACTGCATTAATCTATGATGTTCATGCTTCCAACATGTCTTTCACTGTGCAGGAAGAAGCAATTGAACTGAGCCAGGCCGATTTTAAAACAGATATCTCCTACTATCCCAACGTTACCCCCAACTCCCACTGATCATAGGACTTGGGGTCCTTCAACACCAAACCAAATACAGTAAAGAAACAAGAATGCTTTTGGAAAACAAATGTGATGTAGTCTATGTGAGTAAAGCAGAAAATGGCACCAAATCTAAAAGTGAAATTACCTCCCTTGGAACCACCCACCACCTGCAGGCCCTTACACACACTCTGCAGGGAAAGCATAACCTTGAAGGAGGAGTAAGAAAGGCTGTAAGTCCCCTGATAAAAACCATCCCCTAAAACAAACACACTCCTGCCCTTTAAAGGAAATGACGGCCCAAGACCTCATGTTCCAGAAGCTTTTTGTGTCTGTTACTTTTTTTAAGATACAGATACTAAGTCTAGAGTAAAATGTCAGCCATACATACACTTTAAGAGTTTAAGAAGAATTAGTCGAAAGAAGAAAGAGGAAAAACCCTTAACCTTGCATTTTTTCTCTACTGCTTGATATTGATTGTACTGAGGCTCATAATACCCACTTTACCAAGAGGAAAGGGGTGATAGGAGCAATTATCTGTTCACAAAGAAAAATATAAAAGCTCTACAAGGAACAATGCTGGAAATTAATTTAAGTTAATTTTTTTTTTGGTCTGGTATTTTTAAGGGACTTGCAAGTTAAATGTCATTTTCACTAAGTATTCAGTATTTCACTACATATCACAAGCTACATAAAAAAAGTTAAAATCTGAAAAATGTATTTCATCTTGATAGCAGAGACAAATTTTCTTCAACAACTCTTTAATACAAATACTCAGAAGCCAAACACTCTTCAAACAAGGTTTCAAGTATTAAGGTAATTTTCATAGTTCCCTCCGGGCTGCCTTCTTAATTTTTTTTTCCTTTTTCTTTCTTGAGGGGTTTGAACAGAATTGGATCCAGAATGTACAAAATATTTGTGTAGCATAATATAAGAGTAGGGGGAATAAAAAGCTTTCTTACCAGTAATTGGAGTTCTTCATATGAATAGCTTTTTTTACCTATCAGTCTAGTCTAGAAAACATCCCCTCCTTGCTGAAGTCCTGCAGTGAATATGTTTGCTCCTTCATGCTTGTCCCAAAGGTACATAAGGGGGAAAATATCCAGGACCACTTAAATTTTTCTTTGGCCACAGATACTGAAGTTCAAATCCTGAAAAACTTTGTAAGAAAGAGAAGGAAAAAAAAACCCAATTAATCCTATTGACACTCACGTAGCAGATAGCTCCAAAGAGCTTCCTCCCTTCCAGGAATTACGTGACAAACTGTTTTGGTGCCCTCTGATGTCCCAACAGCAAGTGAGAAGCTCTACTACATGTCAAACCATTGCCCAAGGCCTCTGAGATGATATAGTTCACGGTGAAGGTATGAATGTGACCCCTGTTGCTGCATAACAGATGTCAGATGCAAAGATGTTTCTCAACTGAGCAGTAAACCATATTTTGTTTAAGGCTTAATAATTCATGAGTTTAAAGATTCTAATATATCATGTTTAACACCCAGCAGTCTCCTACTCCCTGGAAAGGCTACTGCAAAGCATCAGAGGAAGTCATACATAAACACATTAAATTCTAACAAGTAGATGCAGAACCACTGAAATCACTGTACCTCAAAATCACTTATTAGTCATACTAATTTAAGGTAACACTCTAAAAATAAACCTCTACTTCATGAGTCTAAGCTATGTATCACCATAATATATGAATCATAACTTCAAATGAAGTAATGAAAAGACATGTGAAAATAATATGGTTTGTTCAGGAGAGTGCTGATTATTCCATTTCACAGAGGACTGAAAAAAAGCAAGTTTCATTATTTTTATATAATCATTCTAAACTGCAAAGCACTCCACACATCCACCCTATTTAAACACCATTTTAACAATGTAATTGCTAGAGATCTTGCTCTCAGTTTTCTTTTAAAAAAACTACACCAGTAACAACACCTTAATTTATTTTGCTATTCATTATTCTGAGGGGCTGACACCTGGCAGAAACTATTTTGTTTATATTCATTCATATCTGGGTACTCAGCTGGAGGAGGCCCAAGTGAATAATTAACTAATCAGTGGAAGAACAGTGTTGTTCCCAGCACAGAGGAGATCCTGAAATTCCCACTCTGTGACAAAGATAAATTCCCATGCAAGCATGAACGTCTCCAAATTGGAGATCGTTAAAGACAATACAATAAAATATTTGTTCAGATCTTTGACTGTGGTTGTCAATCTTTTATCCATTAAATAGCTGTGAATCAGCCACTAGACTGCGCTCACCTGAATGTGTTTAGAAGCAGGTGCACATCAGCACAGGGAATTGAATAATAAATTCTAACACTGGGTACCAATTCCAACCCTAAACCAGTGCCAGCTCTTGAACATACATTATTCTCTTCACAGAGGAGTTACTGGGATTAACTTTATGCAAGGAGACTACATACTTAAGATGTAATATTATCCATGTTTTCATCATGTTCCTTTGAAATTTGAAAAGCTCTGTGTACATTCTTGATTCAAACTCTAGGTCCTACACAGAGGAACAGAATATAAAATCTCCTGAATTCTAATCTCTTCTTTCAGGATTAAAGTGTCCAGTGACTGGAATCAAAGGAATTAACTTAATTTGCTCAGACAGAGCTAACTCTCCCCATGTACTACACAGATACTTTAAGCCTCAATATACTGGTAATTAGGCTTTCACTCTAGGGCCAGGCACTTAAGAGGTTGGGCACTGAACTAACTTTTCAGGTTTCCAAATCTTTAAGTGATCCAGCCATCATATTTATAAAGAAAACTTATGTTTATACTAAGCATTTCTGTAATCGTACGGTAACAAATTGCAGCACAAGGCTGTGCATTTGCAACTGTTCTTGAGCAATGAATCCCTCCAACACAAGGAACTCCTTTGCAGATGTTACATTTGTACCCTCATGACATGCTGATTAAAAATGTAACTAATCTTACAAGAAGTCTTGCCCGAATGCAATCAATTATACTTTGTCCAAAATGAAGCTGTAGCACCTTTGTGGAAGAAAAATGAGAGGAGACCCTGGTTTGTGGAGGTTGTCTATTGATGAATGGACAGAGAACTGTGAACATACCAACTCCATTAACATTGCAGACAAATTAAAACTAATGCACTTCTTTGTATTTCGACAGTTATACCTTTATACCCCAGAGACTGACTAAATTGGACTTCAAGTCTTCTTAATCGTGCCAAAGATGGACTAATGAGCCAGAAAATTTCCATCGTGTGTCTTCTCGCCTTTCTGTAAAATGCTGAAAATACAAAAATTGAAATACTTCAAATAACACATAAATATGGAACTTGGTCAACATTTACTAGGTGCTAATAACCCAGACTTTCTGGTTTTCATAGTGTCATAATATATTATGTGTAGTTAAAGCTGATTAAACTACTTTGAGCTAGATAAAAATAATTGATTCACAAATCAAAGTTGTAAAGCACAGTGAGGCTTTTTGCCTCTCAGAAATCATGTTGAACAGGTAGCAACAGGCTGCATCTCAAATTCATGCTCATTTCTTCAGAAGATATATAGAAACACCACATCCCCCAAAGCTATAGTCTGCAATAGCTAAAGCAAGAAATACTACAGAAAAATAAAAAATAACACAGCAGACTAGAGGTAGTGGCCTAATTTTCTGGTTTGGTATAGGGTAAATGTAATGTTATTTTTAAAAGTATATCAATATATAAAGAGACAGATCCCAAACCTAGGTAAGTCCTATTGATGTTGCCTGTAGTCCTGGTTACTTATAATAATTTAAAAAAATAGCCTCATAAATGTGCAATAGTAGAAAATTACAAACTTAGATGTTCCTGAAGACACTGAGGAAAAAAAAAATTCTAGACTAAATAAAGAAAACATTGCAAGATTGATGATCTGGAGAACCCTTATGTTCTAACACAACTGCAAGAAACATTCACTAATTTGGAATAACAAAAATGTGTGTGGACTCTTCCCATCATTTTGGACAGCATGAATTACATTAGCTTCTGGGACACAACGTTAAATAGATATTCTACCCATTGTAACACTGCCCTTCACAGACTGAAGGTTTAACGCATTTGCTTTAAAAATGCACCTTTTAGGTAGGTCTGTCTGGTTGGATGTTTAAAAACAAATTACTTGAAAATCTGACTATTTTGACAGGGTATTTATTAGCTAGATTTGCTTAAGAATAGAAGTATAGAAACTCATTAGTTTCAGAGGAAAATACTACAGAGGAAGTATTAAAAATCCATCACAAATCTAGTTCCCTAAATTAGAATGCTGTATTACAAAGCTTCAAGAAGATATAAGCAAGCTATATGTAAGCATCCAACAGATATGCTTATCTGACAGAGCTACCCTTCCTCTTCACTGACTTATGTACCCAAGTCCTTAGCTGTTCAGAAACACCTTGTTAGAGCAGGTATCTTGTGACAAAGTTACAGTCACAGAAAAAGTGAAGCTCAAAAGCTGGTTGCATCTGTAACTGTTCATTTTTCCCCCTAGAAGGCACATAATGATTGATGCCTCAGCTATGAGACACTCTAGACCAGTCGCATCCCTGCTGCATCTGCAGTGATTCTGATCAGCCTTTTAGCCTGATAAACAATAATGACTATCAATTACACTCTTACAAATCCTTGTTTGTAATAAAAGGTGTATGATTTGAAAGCTTTATAAAACTATGAATAATTTTTGTAAATCAGCACGGTTATTGAGGAGTCTCAAAGTGGCGAGAACATCTTCAGAAATAAATTACTTCCTATTCTGTCTTCTACAAGTTAAATAGTTGCCAAGATTTCTGACATGTAAGACACCGAGGGCCTAGGTATTGAGACTCTAGGTCCCAAAAAGTCAGGGGTAATCTCTTAAAGTCTATTTGCAATTGCATTGGTTTTGCTAAATTGTGTAAAGCTAAAAAGCGATTAATTTTCTCTTTAAAACTTATATGGGAGGGAGTTGCTATTAAGACAGCTCAATCTAATGGCATTTACAACTGATATTAAAAAATTATCCTAACACAACTTTTTGAAATTCATGAGCAGGCTCTAAAGCACAGAACTGGTAAAGGGCAAGAAAACACCACATATGAACTGGACATTTTATAAGCATGAATTCAACAGCGATCATTTATGAACAGAAAACAAAATAACTTTCTGTTAATTTGCAGATGGAGTTACCACTGAACCCTGAAAAATGTTAACTCTCTAAAATTGGATGATTCCCGGAGAATTAATATTATACTGCATTTGGGTCAAGCTTTGGTTTTAATTAGTGAAAGAGAAAATAACGTGTGTTAGTTCCTAGCCTACAATACGTTTTCCATATTGTTCAAGGCTAATTTATGCCTTATTTTAAAATGCTTATGAATTTGTATTTATAAGAAGATTTAAGCCACAGTAACTTTGCATTGCACATGTAAATACAAGTAAAACACCAGTAATTTAGAAGTGTCATACATTCATAACATATCTCTGATGCCTACAGTTGTCATCTGTCACAACATGATAGTTCCAGGGATGTCTTGTCACTGGAGCACTGACTGGAATCCCTGAGAACACAGTTCCAGAAATAAGGATGCCACTTTCAGGAATGATGCTAAAGTGTGTCTTTTTGACAGATTTATAGGTTTTCTATAATACTCAAGGTGATGCATGCCGTGAGTGCATAAAGCATGACTCACTTCATTGGCACGGGGTATCCTTATCCATAGCACATTTGTTATTTTCATATGAAAGCCAGTATATTAATGCAAAATGAGCTATGGCCATTATATATTTAATCTAAATTCTATTACATTTGTGATAACAAATATAGTCCTACTTACGGTTTTCTGGGGGTTTTTTTATGGGTACATATAAAATCAAAATATTAATAATAAAAGCTAAAGAACAAAATATCCCAACCATAAAAACACTTTACACACTTCTGGCCAGTCAGTGGCTGATACAGTTTGTCCATATCCTAGAGTTACACTTCTTTAAGAAACGTGACAAAATACAAAAGACACAAAAACATTTCTGGACCCTACATCAACATTTCCTAGAACTTTTGAAGTTGCGCGTGTAAAGGAATATTCTTTGGTACAAAAGCCAAGACATTTTAGTTCGTTTGGACAGAAATGTCAAAGAGGTCAAAATTTATGAACAAATAGCTGAATTTTCTGCTACTCGAGGAGGCAGCTGCTCTGGAGAAGGTGGCTGTGGCAATTCCTGATATAAAGAAGAGGGATGCTTAGTACTGATAATGTATTTTATTTTGGTGACTACGCCTGAAGTGTGGAACTTGGGACTCGCCTCCAGATGAACAACTCTCCATGTGATACGCCAAAGAAACTATTTATTTGTCATTTCACATGGAAAGTAATCTATGCACGAGCTGGAAGGGAACCACGGTGTAGCCTGGCCAAATGTTCAATGTCAGCGACCAGGACAAGGATCCAAGAACACAGCAAGAAATTCAGTTACGTCAGAGTACTGTTGTAGCCTGAATAATAGCTAATGCATCTCTCCACCTCTATTTACTGTGAAGAGAGTTTAAGCTTAAAAAAAAATAAACAGGTGCTCTGTACTGTACCTTTACAGGATGCACAAATAATGCAAAATAAGGTGTGTGAATAACACCACAATAGTACGGTTACATGTGTATACCTACCAAAATATAATATCAAGACACCTAAATGACATAAGCACATTCGGTTTTCAAAGGAATTTAAGCACCTAATGTACAGATAGATGCTGCAGCTCTATTAGCTACGCAGAAATCCTAACTGACTAAATATCTAAAGCAAGAATCCTGACTAAAAATCTACATGAGCTTTTTGTTAAAGCTGTGGTTTAGAAAATACAGGATAAATAGCTTCTAATATATTTGTATTCAAGAAAGATAACGTTCCATGATTTATCTGTCTCAGAGGAATGTGAAGCTTAAACTGCACATATAAGTCTTTCCTAGTCTGCCGATGGAAAACAGGCTGCAAGTGGAAGCATAAAGAATTCCAAAATTAGTATAAAATTGATATAGATCTGATATATGACTGATAAATATCGGGTTGTCCTTTGAGTGGTTTAAGTTAATATTTAATAAAAACTTTACAGATGTAGTATAATTAAGACAGTCTTCCCTGAAAAGGTTCTTCCACAGGTTTATGGAACTACCCATGACACACGCCTCCACGCAAAACTGCTTCAGATTTACAAAGCTGTAAGAGCCACTGAGCAAACTGTTCGATATCTGTTTGTCAAGCACACCAGGCTCACTCTTTCTGACAGCTGTTGGGAGCTCTCCTCCCAACAAATCTTGTGAGGAAGCATGTAGCAACATGGAAGGATAGAGGCAAAAAAGGATATATAGAAAATGACCTGCTGAAGGAGCCGAACTACGCTCTTAGAGCAAGGCTCACTGGATGTCTTTTAATTCTGTAAAAAGAGGAGAGAAAAAATAAGGAAAAAAGATTCCAACTTAGAAAAAACATCTTTTATTGAAATTTTAATTATTTTCTTGAAAATAAGAAAAGGGGCAAGAAATGGGTAAATGAGGAACTTCTAAAAAAATTTCCAATTTTTTATAACTTCTCTATTTTTTCTTTTAATTCTAATCAGCAACATCCCTTGTGAAGTTATTTACAGTTCACTACCAGGTATGAATAAAAAGTAAAAATAAAAGACTACACTCTGAAATATCTTTCTATTTACATCAGTAACTCTGCAGACAACATTGTTATTCTTTACTTGAGCTATTTCCAATTCAGATTAAAGTAAAAGTGTACCCAGTCCTCACTAGTAATTTAAAAATCCTCCACTCATGTGTGCCAGGTCTTATATAGTTTGGAATATATGCCAAAAAGCGGCTGCTTAAGACAGGGTGTTTTAGTAGAGGGAATTGTGTGAGAAAGAATCACAAGAATATTTTATTCTTGTGATTGAATTTTTATCTCATATCATTATCATGCATTTGCTGATTTTTTTCTAAAGCAGTGATACTGAATGTTGATAAGATTATGTTAGTGCAGCTCCAGCCCACCACATAATTTAAGAAACCTGGACACACAGATTTTAAATAAATAAATCTGTCTTGTCTTAAGAGTATTTCAGATCTGAGCTAAAGAACTAATCTAAGTACTATAAAATACTATAGTAAAGGTGCTTGGTGGCAGGTGATAAATTACTGAAATGATTCACTCTTGCACCTGGAAAGCTCTACTTTAATCTGCTGCCATACCTGGATATTTCTTGGCCATGCTCCTATGGCAACGACCAGAAAAGTCAAAACTGGCACCTTAAAAGGCAATCATTGAAAATAGGTTTACTGCAACAATGGAATAGCAACATGAGAATTCAGGTTTTCATACCATTCAGTGACAAAGCCTGTCGTGTACATAGTTAAGGTTATCGACAGTTTCCTGTGCTTCTAGAAAATGAAGTTCACTGTCACTCAAGCATCTGAAAAACAAAGTGTGAAGAACTGGAATACTTCAAATTTATATGTCTGAAAAGCTCGAAGAAGTAATGGCCGGATAAAATCTGAGGCAACCTTAACTGTGCCCCTTCAAGTGGCCACTTGAAAGAGTCACTGCATTCTTTATTGTATCTCTGGGTCATGGAAGGATCTGCTGGAGCAGCTTCCCAGGGTTGCACTGAAACATGAGATCCAAGGCCCAATGTGAGTACTGTAACTGTGATAGCGAGAATTCATCTAAAAACTCTGGTTGCCATTGTACCTCACTGAAGCTGTCTGCACCAAATGAAACATATACATTTAACTTAAATAAATGTAGCTGTGTTTGGGCATGGATATGCAAAATCCACTGCTTCTATAAATGTCATGAAAGTATAAATACTTAATAAATGTTTTGCTCTTATTACTGCCCTGGGAAACATGTTAATCTATATATAAACAAAAAAATGACATGACTACAACTATATATAAAGATCTACGATGACATCATATGATCTACCATACTGCTGATAACAGAAATAGACAGTGACATTAAATCTATTATATTGTATTGTTTGTGCTGGTGAAATGTGGTATCCAAAACAGCAATCTGTTTTCAAAAGATTGTTTTAATGAAAATCACCAATTTAACCAGAAGTAAAGCTGTTACAGTTAATGCTATTGGGAATCCTCTACAAGTAAATACAGGAAGAGACATTCATTCAAATAAACATGTTTACATGAAAACGTCCACACAACTGCTTAAAATGTCTGAAAACATATATAAGTCATGCATTCTTTTATTTAATAACAGAAAATGGTTTACTTCTTCAGCTAAAACATTCTCCTGCAAATAAAACAAATCTCTAAGTGATATGGAACTACTTTATTTTCCACTCGCTTCATATTTTCTGTGTTTAATTTCCGTGAGCCCTACAAAGCTCCTTTAAAATCATGCAGTTCTGTGTTCAAAAGGATTATAAATTTCATGGGTGAAGAATCCCTAACAAACATGCTGGGACACGTTATTGTCATGTCACTTCTCCTTATATTGACAAGTCAGTGATGAAAGCCGGATACCTTCCCCTATTCTGACCTTCTGCGGTTTCTAAATCAGATGTGTGGAAGACAACTCGATACGAGACATAAGTCAAGGTGCGTCTGGACCTCTGAGAATTCCATGAACAAATTCCTCTGATTCTTAGGTTATTAGTATTTGTGAGACATTTCTGCTGTATGTTGAAACACACACTATGACTCAAAGGCTGTATCACACTAAGTTAAATCCTGGAGCTCTTCTGAATAAAATTCATGAGAATTTTGTTTGAAATGATGGGAGGATACAGTATGGTTTAGTTGAATTATGCTTGTGACAAAAATTATGAGTTGCTAGAAAGACCAGATCCGCATCTATTGAAAGATTGGCCGATTTCCATCATAAATACAAGTGGTCCAAAGGTTTCTCTATTTACAACTGTCTATTCCTGGCTCGGGGCTATTTCGTGAGACTGAGATTGCAGGGTTGTTGAAATACAACCTCTTTTCACTGGTCACAAGTACCTGAATTGAGAGGTGCTGGAATTCACAATGGCTGTCACCTCTGGACCACTGGGATTGACAAGGATTAATAGAGAGCCATAACAATGATTCAAGAACTGCAGAACCAGTCTGAACAAAAGGTTTAAAACTCAGACTGTTTATCTCAACAAGGAAAGTTTAAAAGAGACTCAACTACAGTCTAACTATCTAAAATATACCCAGGACCAAAGAGGACAAATGCAGAGCTTACATGTAGGCAGGAATATCTAGCTTATAAAAATACAGCCAACAGGAGCAAGCACAGTTCTTCAGAGGCCAAAACTGGATTTTGTATTATGTACGACTGGTTCAAAAACACAAGAAGTCAGACTGGCCATAAACACAGATATGTTTACACATAACGTGGAGCAATCCTCCTCTTTCTATTGGCTGATAAACCTTAGATAAAACACCACACATCAAGAACAGCAATGGGGTTCCTGAAGAGACGAGTGCAAGGCTGAAAAGCATAAGCTTCACCTTTCAATAGGCATGATACTGGAAAGCATTTTCAAGTGTCATCTATTAAGGTTGTAAGTAATACAATCAATCAACATACTCAGTTGTGGGACTACTGCCACAGGAGCTATCAAAGAATTGAGGAACTTGTGTGTAACTGCATTGCTGAGCGACCAGTACTCCCCACGCTTCGCCCTTCCCCTGTCCCAGCTGGCACCTGCAAGCTAGATGCTGACAGGGTACATTCAGGATTCCTACTGGGATGAAGATCAACAGTGCTGGAAAATATTCACATGGATTTAATGTACCTTTAACTGGACTTCTTTCCCTTCAGAGGAACTCAGAAGAAATGCCACCAAATGATAGCATCCGCAGCAGATCTGTATTTTTGGATGACTTTCATTATTAGGGTCTAACCACTTAGGATCATTAAAGGTTTCATTTTTCATAAATTTCATTTTTAGTTTGGCAGCAGATAATAACAGCCAGTGAGCTGACCCAGCCTCAGATAATTACTATCAAAATTGGTCCTGCAGCTTCAACTGGAAAAAGTTTTCTTCTCTGCTTCCTGCCTAAAACCACTGTGCTGCATGGCTGCATTTCAGCAGTGACTGAAATCATTGCAGAAAAAGTCTTAAGTTGAAGACTGAAGAATTCATTCTTGGCAAAGATCTTTTTTTTTCTGGTAGTGAAATATTCAGTGATGATGCTCTGTTTGTATTTTTACTTGCATTCACTTCAACGACCAATCAGCTACAATCCTTACTGTTCGGAATGTGAATTACACTGCTTAGTCACGAGTAGACATAAGTCACATGGTTCAGTCTACCTGCACTGTTAGGGACTGGTCATCATCCCAAAGTTAATGAATATTTTGCTGAAGCTGATATTGAGACAACATAAGCGTAATCAATATCAGGACTTTAAAATACTGCATGTCAGTAGAGCTTGGAAAGGGGTTCATATTGAAACAAAATTAGGGCCTTTAAAAGAGGTTTTAAAACCTCTTTCTGAGCTTTACTCCACTGGACTGCCTGAGGCAGGGTTTCCAGAAACAAAACGGTGAAAAATTTCTTAAGATTACTGAGTTAATTTAGCCTACAAAGCACTCCCACCCCGTCCAAGAAAAAGAATTGTCATTTCAGTAAACAATTTCAAAAGTGTTTCCACTATCTGAGGACTATGAGCAAGGAAATTTCTGAATCCTGCAGGATGTGCAACATTTCTGTTACCTGGGGTGATGAGACAGGTGGGGAGCATTATAAGCACAAATCAAATCCACTTCTTCTTTCTCCTGAAGTCTAGATGATTATTTCTCTAAAATAAAAATCTAAGACACAGTATTATTTAAATTTGCAAGAAGGAACATGAGAATACCACATGCTGTATCACAGACAGAGTATTCGGTCTGTAGGTCAGAAAAGAAAACCCATAGAACAAAGCTTGCTGACATTTTCTTATTCAAGCACAAAGCACGAACACATTATTAAAAATGTGCTTGCCATGGCCCAAAGAATCTTTTGCATGTCATAGTGCTTTCTGAAGAGAATACTTTCAGAACTCTATAGAAGAAATTGCTGATTGTTACTAAAATTCTTGATGAAACGACAGATATAATTTCTCAATCTTGACTAACAAGAAGCTTTTTGTGCTAAAGCTTTTGAATACATAAACTTTTGGAAGAGATGACCATTAGAGATACTGACTAGAGATGGCTCCAGAACTGCTGAAGAAACTGGAGGGGACCCATAACATTACTTCATATGTCTAACTCTTATACAGCTGTGAATCACTGGACATCACAGCACCAGGACGCAGGTGACCTCCAAGAGCCAAACTAATTGCTGCTTAGAAGGAACTCAGTTATAGAGAAGCTATAGTTATTATCAAAAATATTAACAGGAATGGCTTTTCTTACAAGCTCTCCTGCATCACTGTATTTATCACTTAAATAATAGTAGCAAATTCATTGACAGAAGAGGGTGCAAATTTTTTATTTCAAATCCAAAATGAAGATCATACAGGAACTTACAGTGTGTTCAGCAGACAACAACGATGTATCTGGAACATGTTTTCCACTAAGGAGTTTCTCTCTGGACAAGGAAAAACCAGAACTGGGAAAGCATAAGCATGGCAAACTCAGCTCACACTGAAGATAGAAGTTTATAACAAGCTCTGAAAATTTCAAAGGAAGACAGAGAACTGTTGTTTTTTTCTTTTCCTCGTAAATATTATGGTAACACTTTTCACTGTAAAATGAATAGTGCTATACTATACTCCTTCCAGAAATGGATGAACTACCAGAACACCAGAGCGACTTTCAAGGTATAGTCAGGCAGTGCAAGCTCCATGAACTGCCTCTCCCCTTCATATCAAAGCCAGCAAGTCTTACAAAAGCCATTTTTGCTGTGCTGCTAATTTAACTTTCAGTGTGGGATGCCTTGGGTATATTGATAGCCCATATTTTCTTCACTTTTTTTTTATAGAAATGAAGTATATAGTGCTTTCAACATCATTTTCCACATCAGTCCCAGCAAAGGATCTTCATATGCCTGTACAATGGTTCTATTCCTTTCATATAGCAGACAGAACTGATGAGGTGTATGAGCAGCTATCAACACCCCAAGAAAGCTGTTAACAATTTCTGGCAGGAGTATCCATTAAATAGGTTCTATCTTGAATGAAGAATGGGCCAGGAAAGCTGAACTGTACTGCTGATAAGACAGTCTATCCTACAGTACAGACTCATTCTTTGGCTCTCAAGAAGATAACAAACTATTCTCTTTTGGCAAGCTGTATTGGAATGGTATTTTGGCAAGGATACAAGACATACTTGAATGTTCATTCACTCTAAACATATCTGGAGATGAGCAGCATCCATCTTCCAAAGAAGTCTTTATTTATTACTATCAAAACATATTTGGCAAAATTTTTCAGTTTTCTTTAAAAGTAAGGAGGACAAGAACGTATTTGAGACTAGGAATAAATTACCTCAGACAGCGGGTTTGTTGCAGTTTTAAGCACTTCATTTATGAAGGCACACTTACCAACTGTAACTGGATCTGGCTCTGTCATTGAGACAGGCAGAATGAAGACAAGAGACAGGAATTTCTTGCTTGCACCAGTCAGGACTCCAGAAGAAAAATGAA
Organism: Dromococcyx pavoninus; assembly: GCA_033558185.1. Lineage (NCBI taxonomy): Eukaryota > Metazoa > Chordata > Aves > Cuculiformes > Neomorphidae > Dromococcyx > Dromococcyx pavoninus. The sequence goes on from JAUMJL010000137.1 coordinate 1,670,126, forward strand.
ATTCACCCAGAAGATTTCTATGCCACAATTTATGACATCGATATTAAAAAAACAATAAAAACAAAAAACAACCCTCAGTAACAGAGGCTTAACCTTCTGGTTGTTCTAAGAATGAAAAGGAAAGTTCATTCCAAAGCCCTGACAACTGGTGAGAATGTTAAGCATGGTCATTATTTATGTGGATCTTGTGCAGAAACAATGCACATCACTTCAACTGAAACAGCCTGGTTGAATGTAAAGGATAACATCTTAGTTTGCGCTTCTTTTAAACTAATCTGAAACCATTTTATTGCAGCACGTGTAGTGGTGCTATATTTTTAGTCTATTTATCTAAGCCAAAGAGTAACCTAATTATAACCTTAAATCTAGTGACTCACCCTCCTTGGTTTCTTGGGTCTTCACACAGTGGACACCAGAGCTGCCCTGTCCAACACATGTCATATCCATATTAAGGAATGGATCCTACCTCAAGGAGCAAGTACTGCTGGCTGGGCAGAAGAGAGAAAGACAGAGAAAGGAACCAAATTAACACACTTGGAGAAAAGAAGCAGAATCCACCCCCTAGGTTCTTAGTGATCTATGCACTCTGATGCATTTAGTTACAAATCTTTTCCTTCTTGGAATCAGCCTGCTTGTCTAAAAAAAATTGCTGCACTTACAATATATTTCATGTAAAATGCTTATAATTGGCAGTCTCTTAAATTTTTAGAAGTCCACAGCTTCTCTTCCACTTAAAAATTTGGTCCCAACAATAAAGGGGATGATGGATACTTCTCCCCTGATTACCAGTAGGAAAATAACTTCAGTTGGAAGTGACATGAGGGAAGTAAAAGGTCAATTTCTATATCAGGCCAAAGATTCACCAGTGCTGCCTCACTGGCATTGCTTTGGATTGCGTTGTCTCCTGGAGCAGCTCTCATTCTGTGAATTCAAACAAAGGACCTCACTGTGCTCTGCCACTTCTGTAATGCCATTTCAAAGAAAGACTGGATGGATCCATCCATGTGTAGGAACTGGACTCAGGACCATTATTACATTTTCTCAATTTTTGTCCAACGTATGCAAACCCCTTCCTTGAAAACACAGATTTGTTTTTAAGGTATTTTTGCAAAGAGCACCTTACAGAGTCTCTAAAGAATTTAACTGAAACACCTTTGATGCTTCAGTAAGAAGTTTTAAAAGAGTATTTAATTAGACCTATTTCGGGAAAACCTGATCAAAATGAAATCTAGAAGATAAGGCCTTTTGCATTTTGTGAATGAAACATCCAGCTAAGATGAAGGAAGTGCTTTCCTTTGTACATTTGATAATAAAATAACCTTTCCTTCTTTCATTAGTAAACCATGGCAGCATACTTTTCCTTAACACTTTTCAACCTTTAATTTTTTATGAACAGAATTTTATAAATGTCATGAACAGACAGGACCAGCTGACAGAAGGTATAATGAGAGCCTGGTGCAACTACAGAAGCTCTTGCACGAAGCCCTGCTGGCGTATCTTTAGCATGACCTATGGCACCTCTGCTACACAGCTCTGGGTCTCCAAAATACAAGACAACAAAAGAAAGCGTTATTTTCAATTTAAAAATCTTTCTTCACAGCACTGACCACAACAAACACAAAAAGGGTGGCTGGTGACCTATGGATGTGCTGCAAAGCTAATCTGTCACCAGCAGGGATGAACAAAGCAATCAGTGGACCACAACAAAAAATTATATCCTTTGCTTTGTACACGGCTGCAGACACAATAACAGCTGTCCTTAATAGAATAAGACTGCTGGGAGAGATCGCCATTTGTTTCTTGATGTTAGTGTCTCCTTCAACAAAAATAAACAGTAATAACAGAGGCAGAAGCTTTGTTGCTGGAAAGTGCACAGGCTCTCAAGGGGATTTGGGAATTAAGATGTCTTTAGGAGGTCTTCCTAAGACATAGTGACTCTTAAAACCTCAATAGTTTTTCAATATACAAGATCTCAAAAGAAAGGGAGAGAATTTCTTCCTAGATATCCTCTACAAGTCCATTACACAAATAAAAACACACATACTCAGTATTAAGCAGCAGCTATCCTTGTTCTTTTTTTTAAAAACATTTGTTTCACTACTGTCCCCATGCACCAACAGCATTCAGGTAAAATCGTCAGTAACCACTACTACAATCAATGAAGAAAAAACTGCAGATACAGAAAGAATACAAGGAAATACATTTTAATTTGAAATTTTGGAAATGTGTAGATCTAAACCTTTTAAGACTTTAAAAAGTTTGTACCATCTCCGGAAAACATCCTAAGACTTACTAATAAAAATGAAATACGAATGATGAGGATAAGGGACATTCAGATGTGCACTCAGGGACTCTGATGTGAGTGGTAGAGGAGCTCACCTGATAGTGCCAGGTCTCCCTCTAGCACCACAGAATAGCTGCACTGGACAGGATGTCAGTAAGAAGAAAACACTTTCACAAAACTGCCAGTCTGGACCACTGCCCTGCCTAAGGAAAAGCTGTCATCTAGATTCATGCACTGCACCTGATTCACTTCTGATGAATTAAATTTTAGCCTGAAAAGCAAAGGAAGAAGCCAAATGCATAGACCTGTGGGGCTGGTACACAGATGCCCAAAGAAAGCTTCTACTTCTGGAAAATACTTCCCTGCTGTCCAAAGGAAAGCAGAACAGACTCTCAATGTACAGTCTGAGCAGTGAGGAAGTGAAAGCAGCTTGGTTTTTTTTCATTGACTTTTGACAGCAACTTAAATTAAAACTACACGAAATGTATCACCTTCCCTATCATGTCTAATACACACAATGTGATCTCTTTAGTGTCAACATAGTATTCTTCACAAAATGACTGGTAAACATGTTCAAAGGTCCAAAGTGATAGAAATGTACTTGATGAGGGCATTGTTGTTATTTTGTCGTAACGGGAAAACTAACAGTACTACAGCTCCCCACCACATACCATGAAGTGTAATTGATAAATATCAGGCCTGCTTTGTACATGAAGAGTTGTTACTGTGAAACTTTGCTCTTTGAGCTCAGGACAAGACTTAATTAAAAAGCTAGTACTAAAGATAACAACCTGAGCAGGAAGCATCTACTGATCTCTTGAGCAGCGTAAGAGAGAGGGAGACAGATATGAAATTATAAAATGTTCCCATAGAACAAGGCTGATTGCCACAACATTTCCCCATCTTACATACTCGACTGGATACTACAGAACATTAGAAGTATAAAGAGTACCAAATCGTCAATAAATTATACAAGGCCAACACTGCTGGTTCTCCATGTTCTAGCTCTTTTCAAATTCTATATAAAAATCTCGATTTCTTTAATATATTTAACTTCCACTTCCCTCCTATGGCTATTACTTTTATTGAGAGACTGGATTATTAAAGGTTTTCACTGCACTGTGAAGCATTATACTACTTCTTACAGTTAAAACTCAGGGTCCTGATACATTATTGCATATCTTGGCTTTTCTTTACTCCTTATCCCACTCTGCTAGTTAGTACGGATCTGAAAAAGAGAGACAGACATAACAGGAAAATCTTCCTTAGACTGTAGTATTTTATATTCAGAATCAATTTCTTGGCATTCTGCTCATGAATACTTTTTGTAAAATTCAGAGTGTGGGGGCTGCTCACCCAACACCTATGTTATTGAATTCGGAATATCTCTGAGACACAAGAAAACACTTGTATAATAAACCTCTCTTTTTGCACTTTTTGAAAACAAAAATTAATGTGGGTATTGCTGTTTCTGTGATTAATTGCTAAAAAGAGCTGCAGAACTACTCCAATAAAACCTTCAAAAGCTTGAATGAGGTGGATCAGTATTCAAAATAAATACTTCTTTAGGGAAATAATGATTTTGCTATAGTTCTATAATTCACTTCTTTTAAAGACATGTTGTTGGCATCTTAAAAATTAAGATGATATAATCCATTTGTGAGACCTTGCTTTCTATACTGGCCCTTCTTGGTATGACCAGCGTGGTGCTCTATTCCTTTCTCTAGCCAAAAAATGGTATGGAAAGCCTTTCTTTTTATAGCATATTGTAATTATTTTACATGGCAGGGTCTTGGAGCAGTTGCAGCCAGCTTAGATATTAATCTAAATTAAATTAAAACTAGCTATTGAGATTTCCAACTGGAAATCCCTTATTATCAGTGACTTCCTGTTGGAACTACAGTGTAATTCAGAGGAAGAACCAACCAAGCCCAGAGCATTAAGCTTGTTGGGTATATCAAGGCAATGTCAGAATGGGGAAGAAGTGATCAGCCGTGAACATGGCTAGAGGATAAAACACAAATTGATCCTTCTTATAACTTAGTCATTGCATATTCATGGAATTGGGGGACAACAAATCAGCACATTTTAGGATCAAGACCGTAACACAAGCTGACTTAACTCTTCTTCATGGGTTACTGCAAACTGAACAAAACCCCAAAGATATAAACCATCATACACACAAAGAAAAGGAAACCGTCTGATTGCTACAACAAAAAAAAGTCGACAAACCCATTTTTAGAACATTCAAAATATTGAGAGGTCTCTTATGGTTTTCAGACAGGGTAGACTGAATCTTACAAGGTATTTGAAGGGACAAGCTGGCAAAGCAGATAAAAGGGTTGCTTGGATAGCAGCAGAGAATTACAGAAACTTCGCTGGGGGCAGTGTTTGTCTCGTTATGGCCTGAAAAATCTTCTACGTAGCATGCAATTATATTATTCAAAAAGAAAAACTATGTCAGAATTTGTCTCATAGTTTTCTGATATCTCTCCTTATTACTAAAAATGACGGTTAAGTGATTTCAAAGGATTTTCACAGTGACTGTGGCTTATATGTCAACATGGTGATCTTTGCTGCGTGTTTTCTATCTCCTCTCAGGCAAAAGATTCAGTGCTGAATCTCTTGGAAGAATTTCCACAAAATGCTATCTTTATGGAGCGTGTCAGGATTTTTAAAGTCCCTCTGTCAATGCTCTCAATTAGTGACCATAAATAATGACATTTTTATTATCTTCCTTGTGCAATTTTGAATTCCCTAAGGCTCTGTTTGGAGTTTTAAGCTTTTGTGTATTTACATGCATCCCAGGGGTGTTATTTTCCAACAACCTCACTTCAGTTTCCATTGTTATGCATATGATGTAAAAAAAAAACACCTTGGTATTTTCTGTGATCACTCAAAAGCTATCTGTGCTCACATTTCTGCTTTAAAGCTCTGCCATGCAGCACTTCTCCATTTTTCCCCTTAAACACTGATAAGACTAAAACCCTTTTAACCAGCTTTGTTCAGCTCATAAAGTCTGCTTCCTTCTCTCCTATTTCTTATGATTTAATATCAACTTAAAGAGCAACTCTGCCTGTGAGTGTTGGATTTTCTGGTTCCAGTTCACATTTTAAGTGATCAGATAAAATAAATCGCATGACACCATCTCAGCAATGTCTGTAAATAACTGTCTGGAGATGCTCTTGCCCTCATCCCTTTGCATGATATAAAATTGAAGGGATTACTTTTACTCTCAGGTCCTGGTAGCAGAGCAGATCCCTGGATTACCACAGATCAGCAGCACACGTAGGTGTATTGAAATCCTTTGGTATGACTTCAGTGTATGCTATCAAATATTCCATCAGCCCATACCTTTGCTTTGAGTGTTCTTTGGCTACAGACATGGAAATGTCATGGAAACAGGTAATTTCTGCTTGTCACAGAAATCCAAGTTAATACTTTTGCTTGTTAAAGGTGTAATTCAACACTGCCCACCACACATAATGTAAAACTATTAGAAATGGTAAACACATTGTCATTAATAATAGGCATAGTTTCATTTTTCATCTATCCATCAAACCAAATCTAACTACGTAGTTTCTATGTCAAAACCTGGCCAAAACTGACACAGATGGTACTTCTCATAAACAAAATATGCTCAAATATTTTTATGTGCAAGTTTTGAGTAATAAAGGACTAGGTCCAGTGTCACATAAAAAAACCCAATCAAATAAAAAACTGCCATAGTATTACCAACTGCAATTTCTAACACAAACTGAGAAACACCATTAGTATTTATTTACACAACATGCAGCTCTATTCTTGAGGAGGATACCAAGAAAGAACAAAACCAGGTACAACTATATTGAATATTTATTATTGATAATTCTTTAGCCTTAGTGGATAGCTGAGGTAGCAGATATGTTGATTACTAATACCATAGGGATATTACCAATTAATGTACAGCAGAAAATAGCACCTTCATCTCTGTAAAACAGATGATCCAAAGATAAATGGGAAGGCATTATACACAGCCATCTTTAGTTTCATTTTTTTCCACTGCTACGTTGGACGCATCTTGATTTTACTTCTGCACCATCGCTATCATGAAATTGGGCTGAATGATGAGTTTTACTATAAAAATACGTATCAGAAAAAATATTTGTTTCTTTTGGTACAAACTGCTCATTTCAAAGCACAAACCCCCTTGATGCTGAACTGCAGAATCAATCTTTTGTCTTGTTCTTAGCGATTGTGCTGCAATCAGTTCGATGCCTGACACACACATCCTCCTCAAGGTGTTGCATAATAATCATTTTTTTTTACTTCCACTAATGGAAAAATATTTGAATTCTGAAATTAACTCCTTTTTGTTTAATTGCTTTTCATATATCCATAAAAGGCAATTTCTTTGGCCAAGGAAATCTGGCAGGTTAAGAACACTAGAATACTAATGGCACTTCTAAAAGAAACACTATAGAAGTGACACCCTCTTACATATGTGTACCTCAGTGGTTTTATTGCATTTTATTCCTGTTAGCTTTGCAAACCCAAGGTATCAATGGGAAAAAGGAGCTGGATTCCGGTTAAGACATTACAGAATTGTTAATTACACTCTAAAAGCAAAATTTTTATTATTTATGAACCGTGAGCCAAAAGAGAACCTATTTGACTTCGGGTCTGCAAGACTGCCAATTAGAAACCATTAAGTTTTTTTCCTTTTATGATGAGAAAATATGAGCTGGAGATTACTGAGTTGTCATAAATTCGGAACACACTGGTGCAGGTTTTTGGAGTGATTCCCTCATAGTATCATTTAAATTTATCTCTTTACCTAGGAAACAAGCCCTGCTCTGTGTCGATAAACCAGTCAGTAAATTCTGGAATTGTGAGTACACTTCAGCCTGAATGCCTGCTCAGTTGTGAAACTCTGATCCGAGACAGGAATGTGATTCCAGCACTTTTACTGAGAGGATCAAAAAGTAAAGTCAGCTATCCTAACTCTATAGAGATATCAAAACGAGACCTTTTGATTCACAAATCTAATTGTTTGCACAACCACTTTCTCAGCAAAAAGACCACAGGCTTGCAAAAGCAGGCCAGACTCAGAGTTGTGAAGTTGTATGTGGATTTTTCACATCCTGAAAGCCCTACTCAGCTTTTAGAACCATCCACAGGGATTAAGAGATTTTTTTTTTTTAAGAAAAAACATATTTTGTTTTAAAGTCTTGAAGTTATAGTTTGGATACAGACATATTTATTGCTATTAAGTTTTGGATATATTTTCCTTAATAAAGGTGTGCTAATAATTGCCATTCAGAGAACGACAAGGAAAATACAGCCCTTTCCTCATTTCCTCTATCTGTTGCACAATATTTCCATCTGCCAACCACTGACGATGTACTAATGATGAGAGAAAACTTAACACAATAATAATGCAGAGCTGTCTATTCTGAGCTCAGCATGGATTTGAAAAGAACACAAAAGAGCAACATGTAAATGCATCTGTTCTGGCTAATCCATTTCACAGAATACAATTCTGTACACGAAACTATTACAAGAAGTATTCAGAGATGCAATAACATTTTAAACACCAGGATAAACCATAAAGTATTTCAGAGAAACTGAATTCAGCCATAATACATAACTGGATAAGAAAAGCTAACTGTGCATCTATAATCAATAATGTGGTGTTTGCCAGTTTAATAGGATGTATAAAAGCTTTATATTCTCTTACAAAGCCTCACTTTAAAAAAAATTCAGTGACCCTTTGGTAAGCTTAACCAACGTGATCATTAAATATTCTAAACTTAGAAAGATGTCATATTTTACATAATTAAACTGATTACTGCATTACTCTATTTTTCAGAGTTCCCCCCCATATATTTGATTAACCATTATTAGAAAATGGTTTCTGCAATTAAATTTACTGCTATAAAGAAATGATTTGTAAAGGCTGAGAAAAACACACAAGTGTTTTCTCTTTCCCTCTAAATTGTGTTCATTACATAGTCCTAATTATCATCTGGGAAAAACCTCAAAACTGTCCACCTTTTAGAAGGTATCAATCATCACACGGCAAAGGTAAGCATTTAAAATATTCTCCTGCAGAACCTATGCCCCAAAGAGTTCTACAGAGCAAACACAAAGGTGGGAACACTGCTAAGTTCCCCTGGAGCCTGGCAGTGCTACATCCCAAAGCTGCTACCTATGAGGTGAAGAACTCCATTAGTCAATTGTCAGGCTCCATTCCTACAGGTCTGGGATGCAGGTTAAGCACTTCAAAGTCCATGAGATTCACAAGCCTCGTTCCTTAGAGGAACAGCGGATAACAGCTTCCTTCTCTTGAGCACTCCAGTCCTGCCTGATAACCTGATACTCCGAGGAGATACAATGCTTCTACAGGTAAGTTGCTCAGACAAGGAAGACTAAAGAAAATGTACTGTCCTCGAAAAATCAGACAAGAGACCTAGACTGTTCTATGGTTCCGTGATCCTCCCAAGGGACCCAGATCAGAGATGTCACTGAATGGTTGCGATACTGGTCTGTCCTGCTGAGCCCAACTGTCCCCTACTGCTGTAGGGATATTCCTACATGGAGGATAATCACAGCTAGGATGGCCCTGAGAAACAAAAGAACATTTACAGTGGTCCAGTAAGAGGGCGGAGGGGTTTTATGAGTTATTTGTGTCAATTCTTTTAGATTCCTGTAGCTCACAGATCGTCCCATGTGCCTGCTGGACAAGAATGAAGTCAACCACACAAAAAGGCAAAGACCACCACTATGCAACACTCTGCTGAAAAGAGATCTCGATGCAGTTTTCTGACTAACTTCGACACCTCCGTAATTATCATCACCATCGTCAAAGAAAGACCTAAGGAAGGGTTAGCAGTGGTTGTCAGTTAAGAAATTTAAAGATGTGATACCTTTTGGTATCATGCTACTATTTAAAGCTTGCATGGAATGGCTGCCCTTGCAAGTGGCAAAGAAAAGAGTGCTCGACCTCACCTGAAACTGGACATAAACTAAAGGAAAAAATATACTGAAGGAAAAAATACTCTAATTAGACACTGTTTTCTGTGTTAAGGACAGTTAAGCATAGGAACAGACGGGCTCTGGAATCCCTGGGATCTCCATCTCAGGTTTCAGAAGTGTCAGGCAACCATCCAAGCTGTTAATTGTCAGCACAACAACAGACAGTTTGGCCAAGGCCAACTAGGATGCTCCCATAAAATGTCTGGGCACGATTTAGGGGATTGCAAGGACTCAGAATCATTCGCAGTTGGTAATACTGCTCAGACAATCTTATTTTGAGAGGAAGAGAGTTTAGCCATCTGGATATAAGCCATGCAGCACCATTTCATCTCGGAGCCAGCCTGGCTTATTCTACGTATTAATACAAATACAGTTCCTGGAGTCCTTCATAGCCTGATTTTCCAGCACTCCTGTTAATGTGTTCTATGCTTTTCACTAAGATGCAGTCAAAAAGCAACATTACAAAGAAACCCACCACGTGAATTTTGAGAAGAAATTATTCAGTTGCTCAAAGGAGCAGAAATTGTTGAACACAATTAGGCAGAACAAGTAGGAGAGTAACTTCTTTCACCTTTAGGTCACCAATTTAAACTTAATTCAGCTCAGTGGTAACTGGAACTCATTACCTTCTGAAAGATTTGCAAGATGAATCACATCTTTGTCAATAGCTTCTCATGGAGAAATGTCAGCATCAGTAGACTTGGTATTCCCTGGTGTTAATGTGAGTCTAATTGGGACAGTGGCCCAAGATTCAGTTTTATACTCAAGAGTGAACTGCTGTTTGCACCTGCAGTTCCAACCCCAAGATCCTGTGATGGCAGAATGACTTGGGGTCCTCTCTAATGAGGTGAGGTCACCTCACCTTACTTACAGCACCAGTTTATACAAATGGAGATGAAATTATCACACTTCATTTTGAGACTGAACTACTGTATTCCTTAAGCGCGAGTCCCTCCAGGTTCCAAGATGCATGAGATTCTCGGATTATGACTATCAAAACTCAACAGCATTGCTATGTTTCTGGTACTATTTATTTTCACCAAATTCACTCAAAATTAGCCTATCTTAAGGAGCCTTCTGGAGCTGAAGGAGTCAAATTAGGAATGCAGCACTGTGAGGGTTAGGAAATAGTGCTAGAGAAGACTTCAAGAGCTGAAAGAAAGATTAAGAAGGGTGAAAGGAAGGGTAAGATAGCAGGAAAAATAGTGAGATTTCGAGTCATGAACAGCAAGGACAGTGTGGATATTTGAATATTCTTTAATCAGTTAGCACAATTCCAAAAATATGAAAAAGAGTATCAAGTAAGTGGCTTAGCCAAGAAGGAAGATCTGAACAGAGAAAGAGTCAAGGGAAACAGCAAACTTGTTTTATGTTCAAAAGAGTTAATGTTATGAAGTAGTATTGGTTTATAAAAATACCTTGATTTATCCTGACTTTCTTCCTTCTTCCCTCTATAGCTCAACCAAAGTTCCTGTTATTGCTGTTTGTTCAGAACCAAAGTGCATTACACAATTTCCTTCTGCATCTGTTGAGGTTTTGAAGATATATGAGTAAATATAGCATGAAAGGGAAAACATCAACAAAGATTAAATCTACATCTAGCACTGATTGTAGCATGTGAGCCTAATATTGTTATAAATGAAATAATGGAAACAGAATCACAGAATCTTTAATACAGAGTGCTTAAAATCTGTATTTTTATTCTCTTAATGATCTGTAACTTTTTATGTTAATTGTTCCTGCAGTTATGGACAAATTATGCCATTGAACCTAATAATGAAAACAACCTGTCATTAGTCTGAGAAGTGTAGCTTAAAACAAAAAAAAGGACAAAATAAAGAAATCTCAAGATTTATGCTTTCTTTTTGGAGGAAGGGGGTCGAGCTACATAATATTTTGAGGCTGTGTCAGTCACTTCTCTTTCTAACATCCTAAGTGACTGGCTGAAAGAAAGGCACCTGGAATTAAATCTCCTTGCTTTTGTTGAGCTGGGCCAGGCTGTCATGTCATTGCAGAGCTAGCCTGAGTGATTCATGAGCATATTTCCTGCTGTTACGAATAGAAACATGAAAGGAATAAATTCTTCTCACTCAGTTTATTCTGAGTTGCACACTGTAAGGGTTTACAGAGGAAAAAGCTGTGTCTGGCTGAGTGTCCTGGGATAGTCCATCCTCTTGAGACTTCTACGCTGAGGTACAAAGTACACTTGGTTTCAGCAGAGTATGAGCATAAGAAGGCACCAAGAACAAGGGCATAAGTGATGCTGTAGAAAAAGCACCCTCAGGCAAAAGTCCTGCAATGAGAAAGACGTAGCTGCCAGGAATTCAAAGCAACATCCCTAAAATGGTATAGAAAAATGAAAAATTTCCTATGAGAACAGAGCTAGAAGTGTTGCTTTTGTTAATTACTTTTTCCTGAAACCGAAACGCACTGTTTGTGTTCTTACTTTCGTACAAGAATTAATCCTGTGTAAGGGTACTCTGTAGAAAGCACATTATAGTTTAAGGTTGAGTATCCTTACGAGTTCATCTCCAGTGATGGCACTGACTGTGGGGTGGGACTTCTCAAGAAGTCTGAGAGAGACAGGAATCCTGCTCAGCTGTCTCTCCACAAACTATTTAACAAGAAACAGGACACCACCTTTGAATAAAGATGAGTGGTGTGTGTGATTTCCACCTAATGGGGACCAAAGGTGGGATGGAACAGAAGCTGCTCAACTGCATGGCAATGCAGTTTACATGGGAGCCACAAGCCAACAACAAAGGCTGTGAGAAAAACCTGCTTATGTTTTCACTCTGTGGAAAGTAAGGGTTGCTGGTTTAAATTTAAGTACAAGACTTCCTCATATGACCACCTGACAGGTAAGTATCTCCTTTCATCTGGAGCACTGGTCAATATGCTGTGCTCAAGCCAGAAACCTGCATAGTTACCCTTTTCTTGCAATCAGACTCAATACAGACTTTTAGAAGTAAACACCACATTCTTCCTCATTCTTCAGGAAATTATCTTCTTTTATATATAATCTCTCCTAATTAATCTTCAAGAATCTTTTAATCTTGATTTCCAGTTATTAAAAAAAAAGAGAAAAAAGAAAAGCAGCGTCAGCTCATAACACACTGCCAAATAAAGCTGCAAATTGCCACAGTCTCCACATACTCTTGATATTGTCTGTGCATGATTAAAAAAAAAGAAAAAGATGTATCCATGGGTAAAACAAGAAGAAGATACCTTACAGGTCTTTTTTTCATGTATTTCCACCTATTCAAACATTCTGAGCTCATCAGAGTCAGTTAGAAATTGCATGGCAAAGAGCAGTAAGAGGATATTTATTCTTCCTTTCAGTATCACAAACAGGGACAGTGCTCCATTATCAACATATTTCTAAGTCCGCATTCCCAAAAATGCATGAGGACATCAAAAGTATCTTTTCTGCAGGATAATCTGTATTTTCTTTATAGACAAATCCCTTCTGTATCTAGTCTTGTGGTCTCCAGCAGGTTGCAGTTCATCTTCCACTCAAACGCAGCAAGACATACATAATCTTGTTCTCAGAATCAAGACAAAGTATAAATCTCTACACAATTCAGTTGCATCCAAATAAAACCTAAGTTTTTATTCCTGCTAACATAATAAATTGTTTTACTCTCATTCACTCTATTAAAGGTTTTGGGTTTGTTACATCAGTTTCAGATTCTAGCTGTAACAATGTGAAAAGTTCTTCAAAATGAACAATGAAAACTGGTTCATTGCCCAATGGAGAGGTTTCTAAGGTGTTGGATATGATCTGTGGAAGATCAAACACAGAGAAAGTAGAAACAAAGAGCCTGTGTGGTCACCAGTAATTGTGCAAACTTTTGAAATACAAGGTATTCTTCTCAAAAAAAGTCTCCCGTATGAGCTTTAAACTCCAGCAAAGGCTTCAGCTCTGAGCAGCCAATATCGTCTTCAGGGAGATCAGTTTAACTATAGAAAGCAAAAGGTCTGATGTATTATTTATGAAGACAAAGAAGAGCACTAAATTCTTGTCAGCTGCAAATGGACTAGATGACTGTCCTAGATAATCTGACTAACGGGAAAGGACACGGAATAAGATTTATCATTTCCATGGATGAATTTAATACTGAAGAATTGGGACTGTAATGTAACTGGGCAGATGGAGGCAAGCACGGAGCCAGGCACAAAGTGAGCTTCACAGCTCCTTGCTCCTCCAACACACTCCTGGCACACACATCTCCTGACCTCACACACCTACTCTTCCAGACCAGCATCGCTTTCTAGCAAACTGCTGCTCGAACTGAGCCACCTGAAACAAACAATGTGGCAATTCTGCAGTTAAAGCAAACTATGGGACTAAATCAATTTTCAGTTGTGTCTGTTTCTAGCAAGGATTTGACAATAGCTTCTCTGAAACAAAAAGCCAGAACACAACCCATCCATTTCATAGTCTGTGTTGAAACAACACAGGAAAAAAAAAAAGAAGAAACCCCAAACAACCCAGCCCAGCAAAATAAAGAGAAGGAAAAGTTATGTTATATCCTAATGTTCTGAAATCAGAGGTTGTTTTTACAGGAAATTTGATGGGCTACTCTTGATATTGCTCACCTTATTTTTGAGGCCTAATTAATACCTTACTAGACAGCAAAACTGTCTGCACTATCCATTCATGTAGAGCCCAAAGCTATGCCTTAGTCTAATCTAAAAAGAAATATCAGACATATCTCAATTTGCATCCTTTCCTTTGCTTTTTTTCCTGTACAGTCAGAAGAGTCAGACAGGTAATTCCAAACATCCTCATAAGCAAACTGCACTTACAGAGACTTGAACACAATTAAACAAGAAGACTATCAGAATAACAGCTTACAGAGCCTGCATAATATGTGACAGGATGATATATATAGCTCGCAGCAACTACCAACACACTTGTTTCTTAACTTAATAACAAGAAGAAACTGTCTTCAAGGAGTCAAATAGCCACGGGAAGGCAAGCAGGTAAGTGTACCTGCACACACACACGTGTTGGTGAACCTGGCAATCAAGTGCAATATGATGACCTCAGAGGCCTTGCTCCACTCACCTTGTCCTGGCTTCTGCAGAGAGATCACCTTGCAGCTGGGAGACACATTATCACCCTCAAACCACGTCGCTACAGGACTGTGGTACAAGTACTGATCTCGAGGTATACAAAGCCCACAGGTATTTCTGTCCTCTATTAGACTTTACGTTTCTCCTGTCTATGTTCTCTTGCCTCCCTCATGTCTTCCATCACATTTTTCCTTTGTGATCTTTCTCATACACTGGCTAGGGTTTTCCAGGCAGAAGCACGTACTCAGTAAGGTTGTTTTCTAAGTCCAGACACCTAAAAGAAAAAATATGGAAGAGTGAAATCCTGATCACGCAAAAGTCAGTATCAAAATTCCAATCATTTCAACAGTCTTTCATTCAAAGTCTTTTTCATAGTTCTTCATGAATTAATGCAATGTCACGTTGCAGTGTTTCATCTCAAAAGACTGTCCATTCTTTCAAATGATAATGTGCAAAACTTGCAAATTACTACAGAGAAAGTGTTTCTTTCTGGCATATAGTGTATCTTACACATTGCAGCAAGGTAAGACTGACATCATATTGAAGATTATACCATAGTGAAGAGAACTGGACAATTCTAGCTGCAATTGCAAAAAGATTTAGTATTTTTCAAATATGATACATACAGCTTATGATTTTTAACAGTTTACAAGCTTTCACCATGGTATCATATCATAGTATATAAAAATCCAACTGTCACCATTATTTTTCATACTAAATTAATCTTTCAGATTAAACATAAACTGGAAATATGTCCTGGGAAGGTTCAGTTCCCTAAATACCAACTGAATGTTATGCTTCCCAAATTCAGGTAAAACTATGTTTAAATATAGTATCTTTTAAAACATCGTTCCTCTTAAATTTAAGTGAGCCTTCATTCTAAAGCCTAGACATCAGATCTTCTGTGCATCTTTCATTCCAAATTTATGTTATGTTTACTAATATTACTGTACATATACCATTCTTCACAGCGTGTCACTTTTCCCCCATCACAACAGAATTTAACAGCAGTTTATATTAACTTTTTTATGACGGTGTTCATTAAAGATTTAAATGAGGACTCTCAAATTACAAGTCTAATATACAGTAAGCTTAGAAACAATTATAACCTTCACCAAAAATTACCAGTAACTAAGTTCTTTATACAAAGTAATTATTTAAAACAATAAAGTATGCATCATTAACACACTGCCTAAGTCGTGCCTTAACAAAAGCTAACTTTAAGTGATACATTAAAAAAAAGTCATTTAGACACTTCTCTGATAATTTGAATTATTTTTAAATTCAACCAAGTTCAGACATATTTTTACTGAACTTAAATATCTATTCATGTCTCTCACTCAAAATGAATATGTGAGCATAGGATTCTCAGAGCCACGGAATGTTTTCTTCTCCTTTTCACCAGGAAAGATACTTAAACCCAGTCCTAGTAAATCTAGTCCAAAAGTGGCATTTGCAACCTCCAAATCAGAAAGGGAATATGCACCACACTGAACCTAAGGGTGGAACAGCAGGGCACCCAAATCTGAAAGCCTTTTCCCCTGAGCACCTCAGTGCACAAGACCTTTTACACCTTTAGCACTTAGTGTCCTAATCTCCTACACAGCCTTTTTCATGTTTTATACCAAAAGAAATACTATCCCATTGAAAAGTCTGCAACACTTATTTAAGTGTGCTTCTGGTGTCCTTCACATGGCTTAATGCTCACCCTACACAGACTGACAGATACTCTATTAATGACAGTAATCTATGTGGTGTAACAAAAACAAGTATGTATAAGTTTCCATACAATATGGGACAGGATCACTGCATTCACTGTGCAAATACACCTAATAAGGGAACAGACTTGTTCTACATCTTCCAACCTGGTGATACTGTGATACTGTGAAAATAGAAATAATTACAAATAAGATGCCAGTAGCCATCTTCAGGGGTCGGGGAATGTACGTCATTCACTTAACTTCTTTCATTAATGAAGGTACTTCTTTCTTTTCTTAGGGTTGTCTCCTGAACTTCACTTCCAAAACCCATAGGCTACACCCTGCCATCAATTTACAAGTAGAACTCTCCAGTGAAAGCAAAGAGGAACTTTGTTTATAAGTGTATGCTGCACTATCTTTGAAAATGCAAGAAAAGCTTCTGAATTTTGTAAAAACAATGGACTTTCTTATCCAGACAGAATTTGCTTCTGTAGCAGAAAACATACCCAAAACATTAAAGGACACTGCAGAGTTCCTAAAACTTTTTTCGCACATATTTCTGATACCTCCAGTAAAAGAGATTTTTGAGTGCTTTGATTAAGCCTACTTCTTATCAACTTCACACAAAGCTGCACATGGATGAGCTACTCTTCTAGCCAAAGGGCTGGGGAAACTCACAGTCAAACCACACGTTCCTATTTCTTTTTGCTTCCAGTTCCAAAACTTCTGACAGCAGGGCAACAGGGGACACGGGAAGCGTCAGAATTAGCAGAGAAAGTATACAGCTCCATGCTTTGTGGTACCTTACACATGTAAGTGAAAAAGCACAAGTTGGTCTATTAAAAAAGAGATAGAGCTACAATCAACTGAAATGCAAAATCCTGCTGTAACCAAAATGCAGGTGAAATCACACTGATTGCACTATAGTGTCATATCAGAAGAAATAACTAAAACATTCATTCCTGCAAGATACATCTCATCCCAATACTTCCAAGAAATACATTTTCCTATCAGTCAACATTTACTTTATGTATTAGGTGCTAATCCAATCCATCAATAAATACAATTTTAAGCTTGATAAATATTTTAAAAAAACATTAAAAAGTCAATGCTTAACTGGAATTAAATCAGTTTTTGAATAGCAATAAACCTTTAGGATTTTGTATACCATAAGGGTTCAGAAGAAAGGTTATTTTCCATAAGAAATGTGAACTGAAAATAGTCTCAGAAATAAGAGACATGGCACCCACTGAATGCACACTATAGCATTTAAATCTTTGCTGCTTTTTTCACATGTACCTGTCCTTAATTGGGAGGAAAACACACATCAAGCTTTTTCTGGGTTCTCTACAACCTACAGTTTCACTACAAGTTCCGGGGAAGGGCAAGTCTGCATTCATCACATCTGCTCCCTACCTGAAATTTATAGTTTCAAACTTCCTCCTGACACTGAAAATAGTATTCAATCTGGGAAAAAAAGAAGAGGCAGGAAAGGGAAGAAAAACAGCCTTCAATATTCTATACAGAGGAAAAAGCAACTATATAAATCAAAAGGCTGACTTATCAGTATAGAGATTTTTAATGGAAAAAACATCAAGGGGCATGTACCATATGGATTAAAGTGCTCTGCACATATGTTAGTTTTTTTCATTTGAAAAGTAACATATGTGAGGAGATGCATAAAAAGTGATTTCTGAAGAGCTCATCTGGCCTATTTTTAATTGGAATAATATTAGATTTTCTATCTAACTGAATAACAAATGACTGCTGTTGCTTCACTAAGTATTACTGTCAGTTATAGACTGATAGATTTGGATTCTATTTTCTTTGGATATGAAAGCAAAAATAACTGGAAAAAAAGAAGAATGAGGACTAATCAGTATGAAATACATATGGGCTACGGAAGGATATGTATTTGTGTATCGTATTGATACAGCTTTAATACAGAACTCAAAACCGCAGCTATATTCCACCTCTCTGAAATGTATGTGCATTCTGTGTGGTGATTTCTACTATAAAAAGCGCTTATAAGACTAAATTTGGATAAGATAAAACAACTATTTATTGATAAATAAATCAGAGAGCAAACATATTGTCAGATTGTGACTGGTTTAATTATGCATAACTTTTAGATATGTTATGTGACTACTGTGAAATTCATTAAACCCAATTGCTAATGAATCTACCAGCAGAATCCTTCAGCCTCTAGACCTGAAAACAGATGACCTTCTGTCATGCATGTAAGAAACAGCAAGTACTACCTGCTCACATTCTATCTTTATTTCACTCATATCTGCAAAAAAAGGATAATGCTCATTATAAGGTAATAGTTCTCATTTACAAATGCATAATCCAGTACTTTCTGCCAAGAGAAGGGTGTTCTTTTCAGGTCAAATTATACCAAAGATTTTACTGCTGCTGCTAATCAACTTGAAAATGTCCTGCATTGTCTGTCCATCTCAAGATGTCATAGGCCTCTACAAAAAGTTTGGGTGCCTGTTAGGAAGTCTCAAATATAAACTCAGGTAGCTGTAAAATCTATCATAAGCTACAAATTATTTTGTTTTTTGAAGAAAAAGCAAGATTTGTTTTTACAAAAAAAAGCCAAACCACATAAGCATTATGGTATAAGGAAGTAAGATCCTAAGTCAGGTACTCAGCTGAAACCTTAACTAAGACTGACACGGTGCTAAGAACGATGCCAAGACACTGCATAACAAGTGCTTGGTTTCTATGAGGAAATGTCTGGGCCAGCTCAGTTCCATTAATGTTTTACTCCATTATCTGAGAGCTGACATCTTTTCAGTAATTACTGCAGATGATACCACCTCTAGTGTAATTAAAGAACGATTATTTAGAGTGAAGTGAGCCAAGACCATCCCCGTTCTCTGTTTAGGCCAAAGCCAAAGAAGGGCTTGTCAAATAAAATGGATGTTTTGCATTAGGGAGCAAAAAAAAAGGGTGATGTAAAGAGTCAAGTAATTTGATGGGCAACACTGCAGTGGAATTAATTCAATATGTTCAATATGGTCAGTTCCATGTGCAGTAATATTGGACAGATGGGTATGATAGCTGTGTACTTTCACTGCCTTTGCATTAGTGATTCAGTACGTACAAAGCAAACCTCAGACAGTTCCTGGCTCGCTGCCCAGCGAGGGAAAGACTGGAAGCAAAACACATTAAACGCTCCTGCAAATCTACATACTCTGCAACCCTTCTGAAATGAGCCTCTTTCAAAAGGACCCTTTGGACACCAACCAAAAAAATAATCATCATCGTAACACGAGCCTATAAACTTTTCGGATTAGCGGTTAAATAATAATGAATGGGAGCTGAAAGGAGCAATTCACTTTGTATGAATACCAACGAGGGGAGGTTTGGTGCACTCTTTGTTTATGATGGTAACTAGGTACAAGGACTAATAAAGTCTCTACCTTAAAACATGAATTGCATGTTTTAAGGAATTCTTTAACAGAAGAGTGGAGTTAATTAATGCACTCTCTCAGACTCAAGAAGGTAAAAGATCACAGGTGACCAAACCATACGCTTCCTAATGCATCAGAGTTCAGCGTTTATACAGCAAAGGTCATGTTTGGTCAATTGGGGATAACAAGTTTCCCTTTAGGAGCTGATGGAAAGACAAGAGATTCGCAGACGTGCAGAGAGCTATTCAGAAACAGTCACAAGAAGTTTAGCTCCTTGGAGAGTACAGTCATCAGTCCAGGCCTCTGCACTGTAAATACCACCCACAAAAGATGGTTAGGTTCCCTTATTCTAAAAATGAGCACATCATCATTAACATTTACAAAACAGATGTAAGAAACTGGATATTGTCTGAAATCCCGAATGCTGGTGGCCTTGCCGGAACAGTAAGGTATCCTCTGAATGACTGGCTTCAAATACTTTATATTAACACCCTGTGGAACTCAGCTGTCCATAGCTTCAAATACCAAGAGCTCACAAACATTGTTATCAGAGTCCATTTCATTTCGGAGTTTGTTAGATTCCAGACTGAATTCCATAATAGTTCACTTCTTTTAGTGGATTAATTCTTGTCTTTCAACCTCCTGTGAGGAACGACATTGTGAATGGGAGTGAGATATTAAGCTATCGTCTCTCTTTCTTGTTAGCAAAATTCTGAAAAAGTGGGGTTTGCTTTGCAATTAAATTTCCTGAAGCTGGGCTTCTGCTTTAGTTATGGGACAAAGCGTTTTAGAAGTTGAGGGAAAAACTTAAAATTATGAAAAACTGGCAGATCTTAAAGATGCCAGGTGGTGCAGTCAAATGGGAAAAAATTGACACGGAATGATAGTTCTGAATATGGAGAAGTATCTGCCTGGTTATTAGCAGGTTTTCTTTACTTCCTGAGAGACTTGTGTCTTTCGCCACTATGACAAGCTGCAATTCCAAATCTGAGAATGCCCTGAGATTGGAGGCTGACAAACCACAGAAACTTTTTCCTGACTGAAAATCGAGCAGCATTGTCTGTCCGTTTGTCAGGCTGAGATAAAAGCACTGAAGAGCATTGAAATGCCCTCTGTGAGCACAGAACACTAGAATTCTCAGAGCTGAGACTCGAACACATCGCTGCCTCCTCACGACCACGCTTGTTGGGTTTTTCGTTCCTGTAACTACACGATGGTTTCACACAATCAAATCACCACAGGACTGACAGAGAACAGCATATCCAGGTGGCCCTCCAGCTTTGAGGCCGAAGCAGGCAGAAGGGAGACCCTACCTCCTGTCTCTCTCAGGCAGAGGAAAGAACTGAACCAGCACAGCTTCTCGTGTCATTTTAACCTCTCAGCTCTTTCATAATTAGAGAGGTATCTTTGATCTGAAGTTTATTCTGCTTCACTGGCTTCAGGAATCGGTATCAGATTAAGGAAAAGTGATAGAAGAGCATCTAAACTATAGATCCCCACCAGATAGGGTTCTAGATTTTTAACTGTGTTGATTCTCAAACTCTCATGGCAGTCTTATAAGTAAAGGATTTAATAGTGAAACTAAAGGTAACTAAAGAGTGTATGCAACAGCTGAAGATTATACACTTCTGATTTTGGCCTGTAACTATGTGTTTCCTCTGGGTGAGGCTCTAGGCCTTCAAAGTGCATAACAGAAAGATTGGGCCATATAGTAAAAAACCTGAGCTAAGCTTGAACAAACTATAGAGGGCCATCCCTTGTGGAGTTCTATACTTTTTCTTAAATACCATTTATCTACTACTGCTACTTCCATAAAAGCAGAACATGGAAGGTAAATGAGAACCTGTGGATGAAGAAGATCCAATAACATAGCTGAAGGAAGAAGTTCATCTTGTACATGTGTTTTTTCTTAAAACCAAGGTAGACAGAGCATATATTTTCTAAATGTCTCAGAGCAACATTTGCAACCATTCAGCTTCCTATGTATACACTCTACTTAACGTAGATCAAAGTCTAGTGCCAAAGTTCTCTGCATAATACATATAAACAAAATGCAACATCTTCAGAAATAACACCCAATACACGTTTTTTCTTGCACTTAATATGATTTTAGTGCATAATTTACATCTGTTTCTTTGAAGAAACATCATATATCTTATTTTTAATAGTATTCAGCAGCTCTCAGTAGACAAGAAAAAAATGTATGACCTCAGACAAGAAATACTGCACAAGAGATTAATTTGGAGCATGGAATTTATTAGTAATTTACCTAACTAGTAATTTACTCATTAGGTATCACTAAAGTTTAGCATTACAGGTATGGAAACTTGTAAGTGACATTTCTGACATGTAGGTACTTGTTCTCATAAAGGTGTCACTGTGATTCAAATACAGAACCAAAATGTAGACTTTAGGGAACCCAGAACCCAGATCTTTTTTGCCAATTCCATTCCCCAAAATTACTATAACAAATACATTATAGTAGATGTTATAAATATGTTTGAAATAGAATGTCAAATCTGAACATTATTAAAATTGAGAAAGTTGAAACGTTTCACTGTAATTATACATGTTTTGAATTACCATAACCAAATGGAACAAATTACGACAAAATTCAGTATAAGAGCTCTTCCAGTACCTGTACTGAATTAAGTAAAACCTCACATACATCCTTCAAAGCTCTCCAGGCATGCAAGCCTCTCGCCTTTAAATATGGCAACAGTACAAGAATCATAGAGCTTCACTTGGAGGTATTCACTTTCATGATTTTTTTTTTCTAGATGCAAGAAAAAGATATCCCTACTATCCCCTGTGATTACCATGGAAATGATTGGCACGAACAACTATTCTCTGGGAATACTACCTGAGTAGGATTCATAATAGAATTATTGTCCTCATTTTACACATTGAAAACTCATGTACAAGAGATTAAGGAATGTAAGTCATACAGAAGACTCTGCAGTTGAAAACAGGTTGTTCACTTGTGCTTTTCCCACTTAATGCAAAGACCCTTCTGCCTTCCACTTTTCATTTCAATGATGTCTGGTATGATTTGTATCCAAGTGGAGCCCATTGCTTTCTATTGTAATATATGAACTTTTAGCTTCCCTAGTAAGCTCTTACTCAACATTTTAAATCTTGCTGAACTGTTGATTTCATGCTTACAGCATTTTAAAACCATATTGTAATTGCATATTTTGAGAAGAGATTGGTTTGGTTTTAAATCAGGAGACTGTTATGTACATGCAGAGGAGTACCTGCATTCTGACAAGAGGCTGCTTGCTAGAATTCTATGATAAAATAATTCCTCTCTTTGAGGCCACCCAGAGACCAAATACCACCAAAATCACAGCCATACATCCATATGATATCCATCACTTGCAGGATATCTATGATGACAATAGATGACAAAGTAGAAAAAATTGCAGCAAGTGTGCAGCACAGCAAACAAACCACTGGTTATTTTTCTTTCTAGTAGTGTATAACAGATCTCTCCCCTTTGTTTACTTATGGAAAAAAAATTGCCAATATTTAATTTATGTAACTCTACTCAACACATTTTTAAGCCTTCTTTTTATCAGCCTTCCATTCTAGAGTTATTCATGACAGTTATCTATCTGTGAGTGTACTTTTAGTACTGTAAAGAAATTGAATAATACAGAGGAAGCTGTATCAATTAAAAGCTCATCATGACAGATCTGCACGGTCATTTGGAACAGAACAACACAGACAATACTTTCAGGAGTGGCAGACCTAACTCAGGGCTTTGTATTACCTTTCTCCCTACACTACCCACCTTCAACAGGTGACAAAGACCTCCACAGGGCATTCTAGCGCATCCAGGCACCTCTCTGGGGACTTCTTTTGCCATTCTGTATTCAGTTATCTGAAAAACATTATGAAGTTTGTTACTATCAATTCTGAAATTTTGATTTTCTATGTTTTAATTTCAACTGCAAGTTAAAAGTCATGTCTAAACCTAGTTAAATCCTGAGCTAGAGTCTCCTAGAGAGGATTTCAAAGCTTATTTACAGCCTTCTTTTAAGGTTATGAAACCTTTAAAACACTAGCATTTTAAATAGGAACCTTCAACAGTAATATCATCTTCCAGAAGCAAATTTCTGCTTTATGTAATGTGGAAAGTGGATGTTACCTTAGGCTGTGCTTCTTGTTTAAGTTCATACACGGCTACACCCTAGAAGGAAGTTCCTTTTCTGAAATGTCAGAATAAGAATAAGATAAGGGGATGACTTATTTTCTGCCTGATGCCATCTGATTCTGAATTTAAATGAGCAAAACCTCAGGAGACTGGTATTTTTCTTGGACAGTCGCATGGTGCTTCCAGTGGGAAAACATTAACAAGTGAAATGCTGTTGGAAAAGACTGATGTTAAATGCTTGTGTCATTGGAACTGCTTAGATCTGTTCAAACGGTTGTGCAATTTCAATATTTAAAACCTTTATCAGATCCAATGCAATCAACTAGAAAAGAAAACACAACGGAATCACGGTCCTTTCACACATTTTAGCAGCCTGGAATCGCCCCCTGTGGTCACTTGAGGTCAAACTGGAGGAAAGCGGCCTCTTGAGACAGGATTTTTCACTGTCAATGTTAGAAGTTGGGCACTAGGAAGTCCCTGCTTGTCCAACACATTCTCAAGAGGTGAAAGGAGCACAGGTAGAGGGTTGGCAGCACAGATGCCAGGAGAGGAGTTTTTCTGTGACTGGTGATGAGCAGGAAGGCTCTCTGGCTTGTAGCCAGGTATGGGAGAGCTTGCCCAAATGCCCTGTCCCGGTGCAGAGCCCTTGCTGTAAATTCTGAGGCACACCACGTATCACTTGTCACTGACTCTTTTCTCATGTAATTCTGTATTACATTCACAATCCATTTGCGTAAAGTCATGGAAGAATTCATGAAGGACAGTCTTAAAAAAAAGAAAAAAAGATTATTCTCAGGTTTTAGAAAATAGGAAAAGAAAACATTCTGATCAGTACACTCACAATATCATTAGTTTCCCCCAAACAACACATTTGTGTGTAGATATTACTGTTTGTGCAGCACTGAAAAGAAGAAATATTTCCAGTGTTCTGTGTGCCATGCAACATGACTTAATAAATGCAAGGCACTTATAAGGAGTGAATTGCAGTGGTGGTCAGATAATTTTTGGGTGAGAACAACATCTTTTTTTTCTGTTTCAGTCATGCTTCTGTAAAGAACTCAAGTGCAAAACTCTTCTATTTTGAAACCCCGTGGCATGACCAAGGAGCTTTCAGGGAGGAGAGGAACTGTGTGCTGTCTCATGTATTAGCAGCATAATTATCACCTCACCCTTAACTACAGTAAGGTATTTTTATATATGAGGGAAAAAGCTGGTAGGTTTTCATGACCCAGGATGTGGTTATGACCCTGTCCCTCTTGGCTAGGAGCGGTTTATCTGCCCGAGGCTGCAGCTTGCCTGTGGAACAAGAGGTGTCGAGGGGACAAAGCTGTGTCTGCCACAGCTGTGGTGCATTTGCTGTGAAGCCTAACAGTGACAATTTAGTAAGTGCTGCTTTGACTAATAACAGAAATATCAACTGTTTTGGGAAACCATTTGTGTTTGTGGAATACTACAGCACTTCATCCCCCATCTGATAACCATCTTCACACTCTGCATGTTTATTTAATGCTAGCTGAAGACAGCAATAGATCTCCATTTCAATGAAAAGTACAATCTTTAACATTTAACTGCAAACCAGCTGCAGTGAGTGAGAAAGCTATGCAAAGTTTTTTGTTTCCCACTGGAAACTGTCTACTATCCAGAACACTGGTCTTAATTCCTAGTAGATTTAAAATTCTATTATAGCAATCAACCATAAATACACTTTGCAAGAAGCTTCAGAGCAGTTTCAATCATTAAACACATATTTTATTTTTTTTCCCAGTTGTGCTGCTCTTCAAACTATTAAATATTAAAACGTTACTTTGCCACTCGGGTCAGTTCAAGAAATAAAGTAAACTCTGTAGAAAGTATCCAAGTGGCTTTTCTGGTAAAGCTAAAGTCTAATACAAGAAGTGGACAGGAGCCAAAGGGTCAGGACCATGAAGATTTTACTTGGATAGGGTTCCAGTTTGTTTCCTGAGCAGTAACAAGAGTATTCTGGTGTACCTTAGTACAATTAAGGGACTTGGAATTAAGAGAAAAATCACAGCAAGTAGGTAGAACAGGCATTAAGAGAATTTAAATCAGTGACATTAATAATGACAGACTTATCCTGAACATCAACTTCTGAAATTAGCCAGCAATTGGCCACAGGAATGATTACAGTTGTTTTACATCTTTCATCATTGCACATTATCTCAAGCACAGAGCCATTTTCACACAACTACACAGCTTCTGGACTGGATTAACCCAGAGCATGGGGTGAGCAGAACGTGGATCTGTCTGCAGTTCTTTATTCCAACATACCCTGCTTGGGTCTAGGAAGTGGACCTGGACTCTTCGTTATGAGGATCTGCGTTTGAAAGATGAGAAATGTAACAATTTGCCCAGCTGAAGTTTTTACAGACAGTGTCGTAGCACTAAACAAAATGAACTTGGAGGTTGTTTTTAAGTGAAATAGGATGATCAACACATTATGCTGAGATACTTTAGATATTGCTATTTAAAAGCAAATTCCAAAATACATTGCCCTGAATCAATAAAGAAAGGGCCATTCATAATTTCTGCAATACTACTTTGACTTTTTAAAATCAAAATGAAAAGTTTAACCATTCTCAAATCAAAACACTTCATTACAATTCAATTTAGCATTAACCTCTCTTTATAGGAAGCCACAGTGCCTTATAAGAGCTATAATTTATTTGCCTCATCCTCTTGTACAAAATGGGTTCTTTGGCCTTTGATAATGAACTGTGGTGCTCTTTGACTCTAAGAGCATCATTTGGTTCAACAACAGCAACAAAATCAGCAGCACATTGTGGGAACTCAGCTCAGAATGTTTAATAGAGAGAAGAAATCAAAGGATGAGAGAAGAGTATCTCTAAATCCAAGAATTAAGGACCCATTAGAGAAGCCATCAACTACCATAACGCTTCGGCACAATAAATACAGCAGAACAATGAACTTCTAATTTTACTTTAAGTTATACACATGAAAGTTTTACACCCTTAAGTTATACACATGAAGTGTTGTTAAAATGCAAAGCGACAGGGACACAGAATCCTATCCTTGGACAGAAGTTTACATTCACTTACATTCTGTTAGATTGCAATAGATCAGTTGTTGTAAGATTTTAGGGAAATGTCATGCCTGACAGATGCACATCTAATAAGATCTCATCCCAAACAAAATTATGGAATAGCTGATATGTAACCCAGTGGATAAGTGAATTTAGGGAAATACAATTAGTCCTGCATACTTCAACCAACTAGAAAGAATAACAGAAAATAAAGTAGGCACAAGCTAAACTCTAAACTGACTAAAAGTAACAAAATGAAGGGTTTTCAACTACAGCCATAGAAGTGGAATTCTCATTAATATGCCCTTGCAGCAAGAGTCCAGAAGGATACATTCTTGGCCTTCCACTGTTTCACTTCTATTTGGGCTTTTGGACAAAAAACACTTATCTGCTTTCTGGTAAATGTCACAGATCCATGAGGATCAAAAAGTACTCAACTAAGAAATTGCACAGCCCCTGAAACGAAAGCAAGCTGAACAGACTGGTAAGGTGCACAGATTTACTTTGATAGAGCCAAATATAGCCCCACCTTTAGTATCAAAGGGGTGATGATTACACAACCATAGATACTGTCCTGCAAACTACAGCTCTTGAAAAATCTATTGGATTGCAGTGGATAACTGGCCAGGATGTGAGATTGCAGCAGAATCCAAAAGGTCTAAAACTGACAAACAGAAAAAACCTCAACTAAGAAAAATATTCAGAATGCAGGATCCAGGTTTTGACCAACCATTAAAATAAACCTTAGACACAAGATGCGTTCAGGTGCGTTCCACGAGAATGGTAAAATGCCAGGACAATGTGCACGAGAGAAGGGAGTAGCTCACTATGCTTTATTTATCAAAAAGCTTAAGGTCAAGTTTTGAAACCAACTATTGCTTTGTATATGAAAAACTTTGACAACCA
Source organism: Dromococcyx pavoninus (assembly GCA_033558185.1). NCBI lineage: Eukaryota > Metazoa > Chordata > Aves > Cuculiformes > Neomorphidae > Dromococcyx > Dromococcyx pavoninus. Next base: position 1,697,760 of record JAUMJL010000137.1, read on the forward strand.
GACAGAACTATGAGATTAAATAGCTGGAAGATAAATTAGAAACAGGTAGAAATAAGGTTCAAGTTTGTTACAGTGCCACCATAGGGGTAAACAGAATATTTTTCAACACTAATCATCTTAAAGATGAGATGGTTTCTTTTTCTCTGTAGATCCACGCTAATACAAACAAAATATTAATTAATGAAGTCAGGCTAGACAACAATAATAATCCCTTCTGGCTGTATAATCTATTACCTAGGTACTCACAGCCATCAGACTTGGCATCTCACATAAACAAATATTTCATTTAATGGTAGTTTTTAAACTGCCAGTTAGCTTTGGAAAAGTAACTTAGAAGAATTGTTTTTTCCTTTAATAAAAAAGAATTTCTGTCTGTATTGTAACTTACTTGCCATTTTTTTCTCATATATATTTTGTTTCAGCTTACAAAATTAAATGTAAGCTACTATTACAAATGTAATACTTTCTAAACTTATTTTTACTGCTAAAGCAATCTTCTTCGTGCTTACATTTTTCATCAAAATATCACCTATCATTTTTGAAATTACTTACAAAATAGCAGCAATACAAGCACTCATTCACAAATGCAATTTCTTATTGCAATCCGATTTTTATTTTCTCTAAATGAAAAATAAATTATTAAAAATAAATAAAAGTGATACAGCAAGAATATTTCAGGCAGCATTAGCCTGATCATAACATTCTTGGACTTAATTACATGCTGTTCTTCCATGCCACTTTCACATATTATACTGCCTTACCCTCTCCATTTTTTATATGCTATTATTAATATTTAACTATCTAATGTCTTTTACTAGAAGATGTTTAAAGATTAGATGACTAGGAAATAACCATTCATGTAGCTACTACAGACTAAATTATATTCCAAATTGGAAAGCCCTTCTATCTAAATAGTAAATCTACATACATCTTCATTAGATATAATATTTATTAACAATTCAGTTTAGATAGTCTCTGAAACAGCTCAATACAGTACCTTGTAATAATATTTAACATGTTAGATACAAGTAGTCCTATTAATTTCACAAGTGTGGCATTAAACATATGCTTGAATACTGTGGTGAAATCTAAACTTGAGCCTGCTGTCATTTTACGGATCACAGGATTCTGCCCAGTTATGAAAATTACATTTATAGATTTCAAAAAAAATCCCGCATCTTCAAAAAAGTTGTTATTTAACAGAAGAGGAGCTTCTCTGAGTCTGAGATGAACTTACACACCTACAGGACCTGAAGTTACGCTGCTCGTAGCGCCATTTTCAGCTCAGTAAATCTGACCTCCTACACATTCCAGTTATTTCAAAAGCTATGGAGCTTCTGCGTGACCCAAACCATGTTTCAGTTTTTCTGACCAAACAACATGCAATAACATTCCTCCAACTCTTGCACAGCCTGTATTGTGGGGTTTTGACGTGAGGGAGATACTGCCGCCACCCCAATGGATTGTTTGGTGTCTTTCCAATTCATATTAAACAAATAAACACTAATTAACCCGCCACCATCATCCTAAATATCTCTTCTGCTTTAAAAGATGAAAGTATTTTCATTTGGTTCAATCTCCTACTATAAATGTTTGTAGCTCCGCTATGAAGTTAAGGTTTCGTACACCAGTCCTGCAGTGCCAACACCGCACGGTGACAGAAGTTAAACTGAAGACAGAAATGGAGCTCATAATCCTTCTAAGTACATTGGAAGCTTCCAAAATTGTTAAATCAATCAATAAAAACAACAGGACCATGATCTAATTTCAGCAAGATGATATCATTCATCAGTTTCTTCCTTCAGTAAACCTGTATTTGAAATTCACATCTTCCCAAAAGTTGCTTTTGAAAATTTTAGCGGCTTATGAACACGTTGTTTCATGACATTTAGACCTGGCAGCCTTTTTAAAGTACCCGTGCAATTATTCACCTATCTCCTTCTCTAACAATCCCAAGCATAATCATTTGCTATAATACTGGTAATCAAAAATTAAGCAAATTTCCTCATGGTAGTACTGACTGCCCAAAAAAATGGCTAATGATATATAAAATTGTATCTTTAACCAATGATAGAATGGCAGGTGATACAAAATTCCTTGGGAAAAAAAAGAAAACGAAGGATACAACAGATGCAAAATTCAAAGGAAATCCATCATAATTGTGAGACTAGACCTTTGGATTCAAATAACTAAATCTAAAGGCAGATAAAAAGAGAGGGATAACCTTTCAGCAAAACTAACACTGAAGTAGTCACATTATAAAAATGTATTTGGGGAATACTATCTCGTTATTCGTCTATTTTTTAAAAAATTACTTTTTTTTACAATACCCGGCATAAATACCTGAACTTAGCCTAAAATTGATGGAAAAGCATACTGTCTAAAGGTTTGGAGAACCAGTTGCTCCCAAGAATTTAAAAACACTTATGCCTTCTACCTATGCAATGCTGTAACAGATTCAAGCTGTAGAAATACAGTACTAAAAAGGTTTTCCTTTCTTCTTCCAAATAAACATTTAAACCAATCAGCATGACAGAAGGTGCACATTACACAATGCTTCCACCACTGAGGAAAAAGCTATTGAAATAACAAGATCCAGATGTTAGACCAAAAAGAGGTTTATTGTCCTCAGAAACCCCTAAATTGTGTCTGATGTGCCATACGAAGATTGCTTAATTTGCTAATGTGCATTTTTTTGCTAGGTGATAGAAAAAAGCACACCTGTCAAGAAACCTGTTTTCCACGTGCATTGGAATGACATCTGCAGCAGTTAAGCATCAGGGAAATCCAGATACCATTAAATTATTTTGAGCATGTCTTGCTTCGTACAACTTCCCCTGGAAATCATCAAGGTGCACAGAATAAGCATGCCTAATTCATCTACTGTTTTACAGCATCTATAGGTAAATTGAGTGCAGGACATTACTGAGGAAGCTTTTTGAATAATAAATCTGGAGATTGCTTCACATACTTTATATTTTCATCTCTAGGAGTTCAGAGGAAACTAAATTCCAAGGTAGAGACACAAGGCTGGATAATAATTAAGTTCAATAGCACTTATGGTCATCTACAGCATCTTTAGAATTTTTCCAGTGGAAAATTTTTTTGCTATCCTTGTATGAAGTCCTGCACTAAACTCCTAATTCTGTATTAAATCTGACAGTGTAAGTCTGAGAATCTACTGATGAGTCCTATTTTCTCCGCAAAATCTGTCTTACTTCAGGTGAATTTTTCCAATGATGTGATGGTTTCCAATTTGCAATCTTCATTTTTAAGGCATGAGGAGGAAGAGGAAATACCATTCTCAGTAATTATTAGTCAAATACATACCTGCAAGTCAACTGGACAACTGTGTACAGAAAGTACAGCAAAATCTGGCTCCAATAAATCTTTGCAGGAATGTATTTCCATCAATTATTTTTATCACATCTTCTACATCTTGTAATTAAAATTATGACCACTTCAGACCGGAACGAGCATTAGTGCAGCTCATAAGAACTTATTCTCCAAGGGAACAGACGAGGAGAAGAAGAAAGAGGGAGAAGAAGAAAGAGGGAGAAGAAGAAAGAGGGAGAAGAAGAAAGAGGGAGAAGAAGAAAGAGGGAGAAGAAGAAAGAGGGAGAAGAAGAAAGAGGGAGAAGAAGAAAGAGGGAGAAGAAGAAAGAGGGAGAAGAAGAAAGAGGGAGAAGAAGAAAGAGGGAGAAGAAGAAAGAGGGAGAAGAAGAAAGAGGGAGAAGAAGAAAGAGGGAGAAGAAGAAAGAGGGAGAAGAAGAAAGAGGGAGAAGAAGAAAGAGGGAGAAGAAGAAAGAGGGAGAAGAAGAAAGAGGGAGAAGAAGAAAGAGGGAAAAAAGAGAAAGCCCAGACACTGAAGGTCCTGATTAAGACCACCACAAACACTGCTATGAGTAGATGCAACAGTAAAACAAATAATAGTAAAAGCAGGGTCTTTCTCTTACCATGTGACACTTCTGGTTGGGAGTGATGGAGCTCTGAAACATTCAGAACTTCCTTCTCACAGTGGCTACACTGTAGGCTTAATTTGTCACTGTAACACAAGAAGGCTTATTTCCACCAAAACCGTACTGAAGACTGACATCTGCTTTTGTGAAGAACTTCTCAACAAGATTCGTAGGGTTTTTCTGTCACCGACATCTGAACCGACCTTAATTTTTTTTCACTCAATATAACAGAAGTCTGGAGTAGGACATTTCTGAAGAAGAAAGCTGATATAATGCTGGAGTTAAGCACATCTTCTGAGTTTTATAAAGTATAAGATATGTCATATTAATACATCCCTTCTCATAAAAACTGCTGAGATGTTAAAACTTTAAAATGCAATGCAGGTATTACACAAGTGAATTACTTTACTTATTTTCCATATATTACAGCTGAATAGCAGTTCCAGAATAGTGAGGGTTGAAAAATGCTTACTATTTAATATCCAGCTATTCTGAACTTTTATAAATCCTTCTGCTGACTCAAACGCTTTAGAATTATTTTCCTTCACGGTGGTGGCCAAAATATCGGGTAATCTGGTAAACAGGTTCTTAAGACACAAGTGAGCTCCCTTTCCAAACGAATCTGGAACACCTTTCTCTAGTATTTTTTTTTTCCCTCAAATTTAGAACTTAAATCATGGTAAACGACACATATTTTCCTTATATTGGAAAAAATACTATAAAATATTTAAGGCCAACATTTAGAATCATGAAGTGATGCATAAAGTGAAATAAACCTGTCATTTAACCCAGTGGCTGTTTAACTGATCTTCACACCTTTTCAAGTGGCAGAGTAGGCCCTGATGCTGTATCCTAGGCGGGATAATGTTACAGCCAATCTACATGAGTGTGCACATACCTTGCTCTTAGCCTGAATCAGAAATGCTTTGTCTTGAAACTCACATTTACGACTTTGGTGTAGTATTTTAAACGACTGTTTTGCCTCAGAACTACTGCAATGAACATTAATTAGTTACAGAGAAGATAAGGAAATGCAGTCATGCTTTCTGCATGATTGAACTGAGACTAGCTAAGAGGAAGAAAACACCAAGTCCCTTGGTTGTTATCTGTAAAACTCAAGCTCCTTTATCACATGAACTACTTGGCTTTTGTGAGGTCTTTAGCTTGATGGCAGAGCTCAGATACAGAGAATGAGGAAGAGTGAAAAAGAATTCAAGCGTAATACATGATAGCAGTAGGAGGCCTGAAGGGTTACAGCCCCTTTGTAGAGAACACATGCAGGCTCTACAGTGTGATGGCTCAGACACTTCCAGGTAACAATTTCTTGATGTCGTGAACACTCACTCTGTTTTCACAAATTCAATTCACCAACTGAAAAGCTGATAACAAGTGGCACCAACCTGTAGATTTCTTCATCATTTTTTGATGGATCTAAGATCACCCTTACAAAGACATCGTCTAAGTTCTGGAGGACTTAATTTGTTTATCTCTTTTTTTTTTCACATCCTTTCAAACTCTACAAAAGGCAGATCAACAGCCAACTAGAAAACAAAATATCAACAGAAACAATTATTACATGTTTACATTTAATTATAGCACCACAGTAAGAAAGACATCAGTTACACAAAACATGACAATTCACAGCCAACTGTGGAGAGAGTCAGGGCCTCACTTCAAGGTCAAGAGAAGATGGCAACTTGCTAAGATGTCACTCTCAACTGCTGTATCTTGATAGAACAAAATCCCTAGTTTATCATTTTCTTGCTCTACTAGTCTTAAACATTTAAGACAATTTTGATGTATTTCTGTGAAGTGAGAAGATGTATTTTATGTTAGAAGAGAAAAAATGGTTTAATTGTCTGAGCCATTACTTATTTGATAAAGTTTATCTTGTTTCTAATATCTCCTATAGAATGTAAAAAAAATATATAGAATAGAAAATGCCATTAAGTTAAAAAAAGAATTTGTATAGACAGCTGCTTTGTATCTTTGTTAATGATGCTGTAGTCAATTACCTTTGCAGAATTATCCGATTTTTGTAACATGAGAAACCAGTTCTGCTTTGTTGGCTTACTGGTCTACACTCAGGTAATACTCACAGGTCTCAGAGGATACAGGACCTGTATTATTCCCCAAAAAATCCATATACAAGTGACTAGACATAAATTTTTTTCTCTGTAATAAAAATAATTCCCACTTCTGCTTTCAAGGTGCACCAGCATCTCTGAAATAAAAAAAAAAGAAATCACTGAAACAAGATAAAAGTCATGAAAGAAAGTATATGTTATATATGTTTCAAGAACCTTTACATCCAAAATACAAGGCAAAAAAAAAGCATTAGCGAAAGAATAAAATGCAAATTTTACTGCACAAATTCCTGGAAAAATATAATTTTTTAATATGTAATGGCTTTTTCTGACAGCATATTCAAAACAGCGTAACAAAGATCACACCAGAATATTTTATTGCTCTTTTAAAAATCTTTTTCAAAATCATCTTGGCATATAATAAACCGTACGACTTTCTAAATGGATACTCCCACAGAAATCAGTGAAAAGAAAATTAATTTGCAATATCCAGAGGACTATTTTCATCTTGGATGTTTTTCCTTTGTTCTTAAATCGCTGAAAAACATTTGAGCAGAAAGCAGATAAGATGAGACAGAAGGGGATCATAATAGAGATAAGTTTGCTATTATAAACTAAAATTTTGTAACAATTCAACAGTATTCCATAATATTTTTTTTCATAAATCAATGTCTAGACACTAAATGGCCAACCACAATGAAGCACTCTTTCAGCAAGTCTTTTTCATGGGAATTTATAGTTTCCTGTTCAGTTACAGTACTGTACTGTTCGCTTGATCAGCGGACAGTTAAATTCACAACTGTTATCTGATAAAGGCCTTACAGGTATACAGATAGGACAATGAAAACTTAGGTTTATTAATTTTCTTTCCCTAATCTTCAGGCTTCTTATCCTCTCATACATCAAGATGTTCAAGAACACGTAACATGAAAACAGAAGAACTGCAATGAAGAATGTAAGCACTTAAGAACACAGCTGGGCTGGATCAAAGCACAGTTTCCATCCAGCTCAGGGTCCTGTCTTTGTCAATGTTCATGAAACAGTGCTACTTAATTTGAATATTCCCTCTGCCTTCACAAAGATCTACTGAACTCTTCAAGTTAACCCCAGGCTATAATCTGGCTGCTTCAGAAGAGTGGTTCAGTTTAAAAGGTGTGGATGCAGCACTTAGGGACGTGGTTTAGTTGTGGTCTGGGCAGTGTAAGGTTTACGGTTGGACTCAATGACCTTAAAAGGTCTTTTCCAACCGAAACAAAGCTGTGATTCTTCCACAGAGTAAACCTCAAACATAACCAAGCACTCCACCACATGATATATCACCGGTGCCCACGGAAAACTACATCTGCTTTATTGGCACTACTTGGTACTTCTTTCTCTAACTACAAGATCTCTCAAAGAGACAGATGTCAGCCTGGGGTGATCCTCTGCACGAGACACAAGCTCCAGTTTCTCAGAAAAACCCAATAGTGCTCTGGATTCCCCTTCTCAGGGACCCCTTGGTAAATATTTAGCTAAAAGGTGTTTCAAAAGTGAGAGACAGACATTCCAAGTTTTAAGTTTTACAACTAATGCTTTGAGAGATTTTAGATTTTCAGATTTTTTTCTTCAAGAGATACACCTCTCTACCTCATCAGCTACTGTAATTGTAGATTCCTATTTTAAAGCTATAGTAATGAGAGGAACTAACTGCTCATCCAAGAGTGATATGCAAAATTGAGTTGCTGCTTTTGTCGTCACCACATGAAAAGATAAAATAGTACAATAATTCCAGTGTGATTAAAAATAATTTACAAAATGTGAATTATTAAAGTAATGTCTTAGTAGTATGACAGTAAAAGCATTGCTGAGCACTTTTGCTATCTCATTTATAAATCACTATAATTTAGTGATATTTTATAATGATTTATTACTATTCTATGATTATTTAGATGTGTTCGTGTTTATCTTGAGTTCAAGTACTGAAAAGTTGCCTTAGTTTCTCTGTAGACACTGAATCGGCTAAATGAACTTAAGAGCAACTATTTTGAATTATTCATTTGGCCTTAATCTTTCATTACTTTGGAGAATAAACCAGAAATAGAAGGCTTCAACTTACAATGATCCTCTAAATGATACACAACATGAATTAATGCCACTGGCAATAAAGCCTTTTTGTCTACCATGAGCAACTTCAGAGGACAAAGAATCAGCAGCTCATCTCAACAGAGAAACGTGAAGAAATTAGACTAAAAAGTGTTGAGTTAAAAGGAACACAGTAACTGAAGGTTCTGATCAGATACCATCTTTGAGAGTGGCACTATTAGAAAGGGCATTCAAAGTACAAATGTATTAAAAATTTCTTGGTACTGGAAAACTCCAGATGAAGTTTATCGCACCAGGGAATGCAGTGTATTCATCACCTGACCACAGAAATGTATTGCATCTACTGGCAGGTTGCAATGAAGACTTAAAAACTGTAACTGTTGGTCAGTAGCACTCATTACCTTGTTTTCAGTAAAATCTCAGCCCAGCTCTCCTAACAAACAAATAACAGAACAGTGATATTTGCAAAATGAAGACATTTTAAAATAAATCACCATCTGTCCCTTCAGGTCCGATATCTTCTCCTAAAAATGTATGGTTTCCAGTGCAGCAGTCACACTTGTGTGGACCACCTCAATGCTCTTCTAGTGAGAGCACTGAGCAGCTCCCACCCACATAAACTCTTCACAGCTGTCAAAACACCAAGGGCCAAGTGGCCGTTCTCAAATGCACCCACAATGGGAACCGCAGAAACTGCCAGAGAAATCCAAGAATTCAAAAATGTATCATACCTGATGAATTCTATAAAAACACATTCTCCAAACTTTGTGTCTGAAGGTGAGAACATTGGAGATGGAGAAACCTCACGGTGTTGTTTGGATACTCTGCTGAACACACTGAGGTACGAAACTTGCCCTGTGATGTGAGATGAAACTAATAAATAGAAAGGCTGCCTGTCTGAAAGGAAAAGTTGTGGCTGTTCTACTTTTGCTCAGCCTTTCAATGTGATTTACATCTAAGAGTATCTATTAAAAACCCTGTTGCTCTTCTCTTTGATCTAAAGGTGTCAAAAAAGCATCCGTTATAACACACTGCTTATTATTTGAAAAATCTGAATTTCTTTTGAATGGAAAATCAGATAAAATGACATCTTTTTTTAATGTATGACAAAAATGCTGCATATTAGGAATTAAAGAGATCAAGACAATTGACAGTAAGACTACAAAGGACTGGTAAATCAAAAGAACAAATGAAATGTATGAAGATGAAAAAAGATACCCATCATTCTGCTTAAAAACCATGGCAGACAATACAGTAGGAAAGAACAGAGTAAGCCAAAACACAATAAAAAAATGACTCCACCTTTAAAGAATGAAAAACTTCATTCATGGACTGGGATTGCTCTCCAAAACAAAATCACAGAATTTATCTTAGTTGTCAGGATTCTAGGGAACAACAGAAACCTGAACATATCCAAAGACCAACAAAACAAGCTGCTGTAGAACTAGATTATGGGACTGAACAAAGGTTTGTAATGAAGCTGAATAAAGAATGGAATTCGAGCACAGAGACACCAACATCACTCGCAAATATGCAGTGGAGAGGATACAGGGTTACAAGCACTGATAGCTTATAATGTTTGACTATAGAAATATAAAACTCATTAGACTATATTGTAAATAAAAAGCTTTAACGAGAGCTCATAAACTACCATCAAAACCAGCTTAAAATTCTTCCCTGACACACTCCCATGTCCAACAGGATTTTCCAAACAAACTTAAATGACTGAAAAGTCTGAATTCCATTATGAGTCACCGAAGAAATGTCAGTTTGATCTCTGTCACAAAAGTCTATTTCTAACTGACTAAAATCAGGGTTAAGTTTGTTACCCACGTCACTAGAAACAAAACCAAGCACTGACACGTGGGTTCTTCATGGTGCCTTGTATACATAACCTTACACAGGGTCCAGTTCTGAGACGACAATGATTCGGGTTTGAATGTTAAGGTGTTCACACCACTTCTGACACTCAGAGGAGTAAACCTGGCACACCTCCAGCTCTCCTTCGGCTGAAAAGAAAAACACACAACCCTGCCATTCACCTTCCTAACTTGGAACTGATTTAATTTAGAGCATGGAGGGGGAAGACAGTAGAAAATAGGCCAGTGTGAACATTCCTTATCATACTTACATTCACCTATTTGTATATGCATCTATTAAGAGTTCACCTAAAAATCTTCATTCCATTATTCCATTGGTATGGCTGCTTGATATAAACAACAGATATGTCTATTTTCCACTCATCATTCCTCCACTCACTCAATCCTCGTGCTGCCTGCCCTCCACTTCAGTCATTTGGAATGTGACCTGAAATTTTACAACCTTCTTTAGAAAAGCCTCCCCTAAAGCACACTCACATAAGTATTAAGGAAGATAGGTTTTCCTTTCATTACATCAAGACCTGGATAGTTCACCTACAAACTAATAACCTTTCTTTCCCATGGCAAAACAAATAAACCTGGACATACCAGGCAGAACATTCCCAGACTAATTGAAGATTTTTTTTCCCTTTTGAACATTTGTCAACAAGCAGGATTATTGAACAAAATAACTTTCCTTGACAGAACTATTTCAGCTTTTGAGAAAATGTATTCTGTCAACAAGACTGAGTAAGGACCTGACAAAATAATATGTCTGAACCACTGAAGTGTTTTGAGTTTTCTTCTCAAGCATAACAATGAGAGGTTGTGTGTGTGTGTGCAAAAAGTAACTCTGTTGACATTATATGCATGTTTTTTCCTCAAATGTCAAAGTCAAAGACACGGTCTGGCAACCCCTTGAACGTCTTCATATGATGAGCTACTGCCAGAAACCAATGTCGTTCACAGAGACTGATCACAGGGCTCTTAAACTCTTTTCTAAGCTAAAAAATTAGCAAAGAATTAAGCAGCAAAATCAAAGGACAGCAACAGCCACAGTGTATTAAAAAATGAATCCAAACAAAGCAGAAATATCTGAACATTGCTCAGGAAGAGTCTGTGGGCTGAGAAAGTCAATGGTTCAGCTCTTGTCCTAAAAATTGTCTGCAGGCAGTGGCACTCTTGTCTTATCCATAGCTTTGTGTTCTGTACCAGTAGCCCTGCTCCTGCAAAACACCTGCTAAGCTTTCACATCAGCCATAAAATTTCTACTAAAGCTGAATTGCCTTTTATGAAAATATTTGCTGGAAAATCTGTGGGGAAAGAGGGAGAAACGGGAAGGCTCCAAACAGAGGGTTTCCAGTCTTCCTGAATTCAGCTTCTCAGTAAGGGAATTCTGGCAGTAAAAACATCCAGCAGAAACTTTTAAATCAAAGCTGGGATTTAAATACTTCATTCCTTGTCCACACTATCAGATCGATTGTGGATGCTGATAATTTATTGATACCAATATATAAGTGCACTGATAGAGTCAGCACTGGAGAGAAGCTAATAAAGAGGTGGGGGATAAAAAAAGGCAAGAACATTATTTACAATATGCTTTGGCTGCACTGGAATGCAGTCACCATCAACATTTTTCATCAGGATTTGTGCTGCTGGATATACTGTATTTCCTCATGAGTTCCAGAGAGGGGACGAAAAGAATAAATAAATAAAAATCAAAGCACAGCTATTGCATCTCTCCGCTGCAGACAGGATAGCCTCTATTTTCCTACTATCCTTATAAACAGCTTTCTAGGAAATTACTTTTCATGATTGATTTACTCAAAATAATGTTGATACTTAATGTGGAAGTTTTACATGTTTATTTGTAGTGCTACCATGGCCAACAAATTTTAAGAGCCTCTCTCAGTTACTAGTCAAAGGTTATTGAATTCTCCACTTCTGCCCTTGTTTTGGTTTTAACTGTGCATTTCCTATTGGCCACATGTAAACCTGGCTTTAGATTTTGTTTAAGGTCTGACCATTTTTGACAAGTTCTGTACTTATTAAGGAAACAGACAAAAGCAAAGTGAAAAACTTCTTTCCAGAGATAACCTGGCTGTGGTGCAAGACCCATTTATAGACTCCTCAGTGTATTTTTCATATATTATTTTCTGCTGAAACAAACTGAATGGCTCAAACAATAAAATGGTGACAGGAACATGTGGCATCATGATCCAGGTACAGCGCGGTTCACCAACGGGAGACAAAGTCTTGATATTAATGTGTTCCTTCACCAATTTTAGCAAAGCCTACTGCTCGATAAAGTAGGTACCAGGACACTATTTTCAAAGTCAGGAACTGGTGTAAGTGTCTCAACTTCAACAGTGGACTACAATGAAATTAGAAGTGTCTATTTTTGGAGAATATTAATGATAGACTGAAGAATTCTCCAAAACAGCTAGTGTTAAAAAAAATGTTGATAGCAGTAAAAGAAGGCCAGACAATATTGTAATATTGAGAATATTGTAATATTGAGAAATCAATGTAAGATGTATCAAGCTGTGTTTTTACAATTGCATGTATGATAAACTGGGCTAAATTCAGTACATGCACCCCGAATGCCTGACTATATGAAGTGCTAGTGACTGTGCCGTGACAGCTATTGTGGAGTAATTAAACGATGAATGCATTCTATATATTAAATCAATTTAATTTTTCTTTGTGTTTTCCTTTGTTTTGCTGGGATAAATGGACCAAAACTGATGCTAATCCAAGAATGTTGCACCATCCTTACAGAGGTAAAAAGTCTGGGCCATAATATCATAGCATATCTCAATAAAACAGAAACGACTTCCTGCAATTAACTCTTCTATATTGGGTTTCCTTGTAAAAAGTCTGTTGTAATTAGGATTGCTTTGACAACAAGATGGTCCATAATAACTTGCATTTTCTGTTGAAAGATTAATAAACCTTTAAGTCCAATGTTTCTATGTTCCCATACTGAAAATTCTGCTCACACATCTATCTGGAAGAATGCAAGATGAATATCTCTAACACCCATTTTTCAACGCAAATAGAATGTGTGCAAAGGAAAAGTTACATTTTCAGGACTGAATGACTGAAATGGTCAAAAATAATAACAACAAAGAAATCAATGAAGGAAAACTTCAACAGTTCAACAACCTATTTGAAAGCCTCATGGAACCAAGTAGAAAAAGAAGACTGGAGCGTGCAGGGGTGGTGTGAAGCCACCAAATTAGAAGTCAGAAACCAACTGGTCTTTACTGAAGACAAATATTTTGGTCTGGTTTCTGCTCTATAGTTTGAAAAAGATTCGTCAGCCTTAACTCTTTAAAACAAACCAAACTCAGCTTTTCTATGTGAGACAAAATACTATTCCCAGTTAAACAGAAATCTTAATTACTAAAGATGCTGCAAGTTTTTCAAAACCAAAGTGTGCGAATCTATGTAAATACACACACATATACAGTCACCAACCTACATAGAAAACCTAAGTAACCATGTACATAGTAAATGTGCTTGAGTATGTATATAAATACATACACACAGAGAGTCCCCTGAAGCATGGGAACATGTATGGATTGATAAATGTATACCCAGAAAGGTCCTTTTCATGACTTCATAATTCTTACTGAAGTTTAGCATTCTGCATCCAGGTACTTAAAGGAAAAATCACAGATGTAAAAGCCCACAGTAAAAGCATGTTATATACTATTCTTGCACACAGAATTTGACATCTGAACAAAAACCAGAAGATTTTTGAGAATGTTTGTAACTTTTAATGAAAGTATTTTGAAGCTTTTTAAAATACTAACAAAATAAACGCTGTAGCGGAGGACAAGACTCTTGTGCCAATTTTTTGTGTTTGTAAATTTCCCCCGAGGTCCCGTAAGTGGCACTTCAGCAGCCTCTGTTCTCTTAAAGCCCTCAGGATCCGAGAATTTAAGATCAAAAGATCTTTTAAAGAACAGCAGGTGCTGCAGCTTTTTATATATAAGATGTTGAAGACATTAAAAAATCCCACCAAAAGCCTAGCTGCTTTTCACCCTATCCAGCTCTGTATCTCATGAATCCTGTGAGCAGGTTAATCTTTGACACAGCCTCGAGCTACTTTTATTGTAAGAAGTTAAGCAAAGAACAGTGTACAACCTGCCACATACCAGTCTGGGATGTAGAGTGGTTTGAATTACAGGAAGCTACAGCGCGCATTAGGATTTCTATTAAAAATAAATAAGGGCTTCTCAACATTTTTCTCCTTAAGAGGGAACAACAAAGGATACAGACACAAAAGTGAATATTAATCTTCCAGTTCAGCTTTGTACTAGGGTATGCCACAGAGCAAAGGGAAATAACAAGAGCTAGTGCAATCAAATAAGTTTATACTGGCACAGGGGCGGCTTCTTATCATTCAGATCAAAGGATGTGCCTCACTGCATCAGACCATCGGGGTGTGTGTGATCCTCCCCAGGAGCCCGACGTCGCCATACAATGTACATCTAACCAATCGTGTGCTTTCACACAGAAACCCTTTGAAAAGTCCATGCTGATTGACTGAACGCTTCCAGCTATACATTCCACAGCCCGAATACGTAGTGTGGCACTCCTGAGTCTCCTTCTATTTGTTCTCAATTTATTTCCCTTTGTAGTCATAACACATCCCTTTGTTTTCAATCTATAGGACAAAAATTCTCGCCCAGCAAAGCACCCACTAAAAATAACAAACTAAACCAAAACCAAATAAAACTCCCTTCTCAATATTATCTATTTTTAAAAAACACAACAATCAAAAGCAGTAATTGGAAATCTGATGCCACAAAACCAGAACATCTTAACAAATACACTCCAGAAGGACTGAATTACTGTACATAAAGCATTCTCTTCATATCATCACCTTGCAGGATAGCTAAAACTGTGTATCAATAAATAAGGTACAATTTCTCCAATACGTATAATGATCCCTATGCTAAGGCTAACTGTTCGATGTACTTCTTACTTCAGTGCTACGTTTTGTAGAACCTCTTACATCTCTGTGCTGCACAGAGCCACAACGTCTGGAAAGGACTATTTTTCATATCCTATAAGGAATAAAATAACTGAAAGAACTGTAAATAATAAATATGTTCTCCAATAAAAGTGCTTCTCTAAGGTGCTACCAAGATGTAACTCGAAGGAGAGGAAAACAGGACTTCGTTCAAAAATCTTGTCCTGGATTATACAAAACCTCTAACTTTATGTTTTCAGAACCTCTACAGTAGACATAATCGTATTCTTTTATTCCAAAGAGAGGAACACTTGCACGCAAAGATCCTCTTCATAATCTCAATGTGATATCCAAAGATACCTGTCACAATTTGGGGAATACTTCTTCCTCTGGAAGATAATTTTTTTCTTTCTCCAGCAGCAGGGGAAACCAGAAAGAGCACTAAAATCCTCTGAACTGACTTTTAGAAAATTTCCTATTTTTAGAAGCCTACAGAATACAAAGAAAATGTATTTTATTTCAGTCTTCCTGTTTGACAGCTTTTCTGAGCTGGCCATCTGCATCAGTTCTGCATGCCTGCCAGCTGACAAGTTCTATTTGCTGAGCAGGTAATTGTAGCTGTTTTATTTTCCAAGTAACACACTATCACAAAACACAAGAGCATTCAGCTTACTTTAGATATGTTCTTCAATATACGGAGGGCAGTGAATAATAGTGAAAACTGCTCTGCCTGACAAGCAAAGCATGAATTTGTCACATCAAATACTTTGTCTTGCTCAGTGTTCCTTCAGAACAGATAGCATTTAGCCTTCATATTTTACAAGGAAGACTTACAAAAATAGCTGTAAATAGGTTATATTTCAGGTACAACTTTTTTAAAAAGTTTTCTTCAGGTTTTCAAAACTTTATTTCTGAAGTCCCTAGACCTATCATAAAATAGATAAACACTGTAAAACTGCAACATTCACGTAAAGAAAAGGAATTTGAAAATTCAAGCAATTCTGTCACAAGCAGGTTATGATTTTCAGGTCATACATATTATCCTTTTACAAATGCAGCTATATTTTAAATCAACTATTTCAATATCAGTACCCGTGGGAATGAACTTTAATTACATCTTGCTGATGTGATATTGCTTTCCAGAAAATTTGAATACTCATGCCATGTAACTTAGGAGAGTAACTATGGCAAATTCAAAGTTTAGCCACTGAGTTATTCAACCACCAATTTTCAGAACTAAGGTCTAAAAGCCTTCTGAGTGCTGTCCCACGGTCACTAAGCTAACTTACAGCCAGGCTTACTGCTGACATTTCCCTTGCCCTTTCTTAGGTATTTCGGAGCCTTTGCTTGTGTCTTACCCAGTATTTGTACAAGTCCAGATAAGCCATTTTAGGAAGCTAAATTAGCCCTCAAATGTTATCTTTTTCTATAGAGTTAGTCTTAGATAAGCAGTTTCCTGAGGTCTCTTAGCACACAACAGCACAAACGCCAGTGCAGCACAAGGCAGGAACACAGGGCTGGCAACAGACTGGAGAACGAGACCCTGCAAACAAGATTTAGATCAGTTTAGATTTTCATTTATAGAAAAATCTGATTAAAGGATTCCCCCATCAGACTGCGTAGTGAGAGCTCATTCCTTAAAATATTTTGAAACTTATTGTAGAAGCATTTAAGCTGAAATAGAAAACTGTATTTGCAGAGTACTTAAAAAGTCGGTCTCCTATTTGCTTCAGGTATTGCCTGAGGACTATGACAGAAGTATGACAGTTCCAGGGCAGGAACAGTGCAGATTCTATTATTTCAAGGTAGCTCAATTGTGTAATATAAGAATCAAGGTGGGAAAACAGAAAAAAAGATACACACCAGCACACATGTAGACTGAAACATCAGAGATTCATTAGTCAGAATGGGAATAGAATCAATACTGTACATGAAAAAGTTACACTACTTCACAGAATGGACTTAAAAATCATCCTCATTTTAAAGCAGCTCATTATGATGGTCACTTCTAATGTTGTATAAAGCAATTCTTCAGTGTTGGTTCATGTGCTACATAATCAACATTGGCAGGGATGCTGAGGGTACGTTCAAAATATTCAAATATTAAAAGTAAAAAAGAATATTTAAAAGATGGAGCTGGAAATGTGCAGGGGCATTCAAAATTACAATGACCTGTCACGTACATGTGGAGGTCAATAATTATCCAGTAAGAATTCCATACTCATGGGAGTCCTGACCAAGATGTTGTATCTTACAATTTTTTAGAAAGAGACACCTAACGTGGAGAGAAAAGAAAGAGGAACCACAAGAATCAGAATGCACTGCTGTACCTAAATGGTTTAGGCCAAGGAAAAAGCCATACCTACTTTTGGCTAAACTAGGCCTCACTGACATGACCTACGAAGTCTACCACAATGAGACAGATGCTTCCTAAAGCAGCACGCTGCAGACACAAGACCTGATCTACCAGTGCACTCCCCTCCCTTACACCAGTTCTATTCCAGCACAACCTGAAGCACCAATAGACATGACTCACTGCAGCCTGACCTCCATTTTGCACTAGGATAATTTGATTTGCTAAGATGATGCAACGGCACTATTAACACAGAAATAAGTTTCATTATCTATAAGCATTTAGACTTATGATTCCCTCCTTCCCTTCCTAAAATCAATGGCAAAATTCATACACAGCCTTCTGTCAAATTCTGTTCCACTCAAACTCAGAATTCAATTTTAAAGATAGCTTTTTAGTCTGTGTTCTTATTTTTCCTTTGTTAATCAATCATTTACAGACTAGTGCTATGCCTCTATTATCCCGTTATTTCGTCTCCACTGATTAGCGAAGAAAAATTCCATTTTAGGTGCAAAGAATAACTTGTTAGCATTTAGTATGCAAAACTTTTAATATATAATATAAATATATAATATATAATATAAATATATAATATATAATATAAATATATAATATATATTTTAATATATTTTATTTTTAATAAAATTAAGCTTATCATGAGTTAGCACAGCAAATTCCACATATCATCAACTTAACCCTTAAAGGCCATATCTTGAAGTGACTGAAATACACGTACATGCAGCAACAGACATGCATGTTTATTTAATAGATCTTGAACCTTCTAAAATATGTAACAGGTGAAACAGTTGAAGGCACAATGTATCATCAGGGAAAAACCCCAAGCATTTATTCTCTTTCAAGATCCTTTTTTGACTGCTTTAATTTCCACCTCTGGCCTGCTTCTTTTTGTCTATGAAGTCGGGTATTGTTGCATTTCTAAACAAGATGATTTTTTTCTCCTTACTGAGATTTTTTGTCAGGTCAATAATATCTTTCAAGTTTAATTCCTCTTCATTTGTTAATATGTAAACAACATAAATCGGGAAGAAAATGGACTGGGATTCCGGAATATCAATGAGATTTTAAAGAACTATATCTTTAGATTTAGCAGGGTAAATGGTATTTTTAATGAGCTAACACCTTGAATAAGGACCATCACGAGGCAGAAATGGAACAGAAACAGAGATGATGAAAGCCTACAGGGAACTGACAAGTTATCTGGTACTTCTGTACAAAAAAAAATAAAAAACACTTCCCTGAGGAAGGAGAACATACAAAACTACTTAATTTTTAATCTTATTTTTAATATTTAAAATTGGACTGTCTCAGCCTCTTCTAATGAGAAGAGGCCTAATACAATCTAAGTACAATATTAGCTTAAGACAACAATACTTTGCTAGTTAAATGCTTGGCTCATAACGAGTCTATACTTATTCTCTTTATATACAAAAAGTCCAGTGTAAAGGAGAGATGACCTTCCTTTTAATGCATTTGGAACAAACTTTCCCTTGTCTGGGCTGTTACCTGCTCAGTGGAGCACATGCTTCACAGGAAGAATTCCCATTGGATGGAGGCAATCATCCAGGGTACCAAGGCAGCCCCTGGGCCTGCCTGAAACTGTTGTAATTGGGAAAGGAACTCCCGTATCGCCTCAAGAAGGGGACCAAGAATTGCTCATCTCAACCAGGCACGCTGGGGAGAGAATACCCCTTGTCACAACACAGAGACCCAGAGCACCTGGGTACTGCTCCAGTGTTCCTGGGGTCCTTGGGGGCCTGCGAAAAGGCCCCATCATCACCTGAGAAAGAGATGGACCATCAGTCACCCCCCAGACACCTGATACCTGGATCGTGGCCCAAACAGGGTGGTCTGATGCAACCAGTGGAAAGTTCCACCAGTGTGACTTCTTGCATGTGCAGCCAAAACAAATATTAGAACATCAACATGAATATTCTAATACGTGACATAAGTCAATTATCTCAAAACTCAATCAGTATGTGATTATATAAATGGCCCGTTGAGCTCTTCTGGATCACAGCAGGCTGAGACCAGTAATCTCCCCCTGAGCTGGGACCCCTCTCAGGTAGAGCAGGTGAACTCATCTGCCAACACAGCAAATGGAAAGGCCTTAGGGAAGTCATCCCTCCTTGAACGCCAACCATCACCTGTCGGGAACGCTGGGGCATTCAGTGTGAGTATTCTCACCAATCTTAAGAGGGAAATTTTCAGGCTCTCCATCTGTCATGACCCGAACTTCTGTTATGCCTAAAATATTGATATAACTCTGTATGCACACAGATCTCTCATTTCTGTAGCGATCTATGTACCTCTCATACCACACAGTAAGTAGGAGCGAACGCCCTCATTTTCAAATCTGTCATTAAGTCGTTCTCTTGACTATAATAGATTTCATACAATCACCTTGCTAAATACTAAATTGGTTTATGATTAAGTATTGTTACAGATCCAACTATTTGATCTACCTTAGATTATCAATAAATTCTAAATTGCTGCTAAATCATAACCATGTAAAATTTTTTCACCCATAACATTTTCAAAGCAACTGAGATAGTCATCTTTAATTGCAGATATATACAAAACTACAGCCCTGATTTTATAAACTACTGTATGTAATTTAATTGATAAAGACTAGCATTTACTGCCTTAAAGAATACAGTAATATATATAAGCAATAATATGCACTTATACAAATAAAATTACCACAATACTGCAGCAAACTAGAAAAACACACAACTGGAGATGGACTCTGCTTGACTTTGACAACAGTAGAGACAGAAAAGAACTTTCCTTTCCCTCTTCCACAGTTGTGTAGGTTAGTATTGTTAGAAGCACTAGAATACCCAGGGGGGATGAGCTAAAAAGGAACTGCCATCACACTTTTAGCTCTACTCATTTTCTGAGACCAGAATAAAGTCTACAAAGCTATTTTCCAAACTATTTCTATGAATACTAATGTATTAGATGCTCCCATTCTCTTTGCAGCATAAGAAAAAGAAAGCAGAGATATGCAGACACAAAGATGGGTACTAGTTTTTCCAATATATTTTACCCATTTCGGCAAACACAAGAAACTCAGCTCCCAAAGTACAAGACTGCACTAGAAGAATTGTAAAACTTTTATTAATAACATTGACAGCCATAGAAGAAATAAATCTACTAGTACATATGCAAAAAGTGACACAATTACATTATTAAGTAATTATTATTCAGAAGCCGCTCCTCTAAAGTTAATATTTCAAAGTTCTCTTTCTTCTTTGGCTGTCAGCTTGGAAATATAATTTCTTTATATTTATTTGGTGCTTGAAGGGTTGAAAATATAAATATTTGTTTTAAAGATGATGCATATTAATAGATATTTAACTTAAACCAACAAATAATAGAATGGTAGGCCAGCTTTGATTTAAGGCAATACCATAAATAACCATCAGGACAGAGAATAAAGGCCATATTGTCCTGGCAGTCTGACTAAAGAGAAAAATACTGTGTTGCAGTTTAAGGACACTTCAGAGTACAGTCACACTTATTTCAGACTCACGTGCTATAATCCCAATTTATATGGGAAAAGTCCCTTGCAAATAAAACGTCAAACAAAAACACAGCAGAAAGATAAAAATTCCCTTTTTTCACTGTATGAATTGAGAATGGAGCCTGTGATTTAAGAATGTCTTGCTTGCATGATGCCTTCAAAGGTTAATGTGGTATTTATGGTGCCTAGAATACTCATGCCTCTATAAATGAAAGTACCACAGTAATACCATAATCTTAATTTTGCCTTAATTTTTATATTCTTTTAGCCTCCATACAAGCTGCAATTGCTATTGTTTAGAAATTCTGGCATATTTCTGTTTTGCATGATCTCACAAGTTTTCAGGAGTACAATCAGCAGCTGCAAACAGAGTCAGTTTGTGTTCATGTATCTGTCACACATTTCAATACAAAGCTGGCAAAGAATTCCTTCAAACCTTCCACTGGCACTTGAACACATGGCAGGGTCTAATATTTTAAGCAAGACTGTGCTTACTACTGTTAGTTAATTTAGTATGTTGGACACATCAAATACATGAGTAAAGCATCACCTGTATGGAGAGGAAGTCAATAGCATAGTCAATGAAAAATAGTATTTTTGAGAATCTATCTAATCAATTCTAATTTACTTTGCAAGTTATAGATTCGTCTAATTAATTCTTATTTACTCTATAAATTATACAAAGAGCCAAAATGCACTAGCTTAGTACCTTCTCTCTTTGGTGGCTAAATACAGACACTGCCATTCCTTACTTGCATTTAGATAATCTAGACAAGAAAAAAAATACTTCCATTGGCATAGTTGGGAGGTGGAAACTAAAGCATTTCATACACATTGACTTTGTTGACATTTAAATATATTTGTATTTTAAATTCAGAGTACTATTCTAGATTTTGACATCATTTTCCCCAACACCTCCTGAAAAATTATGAGAAATTATTTCAGCCAATGATTTCAGAAAACAAATGAAAAATGTTTCATATCGAATTTATATACAGGAAACATTTAAGTTCTTTGTGAAATAAAACAATTTCCACATGATTTGCTGGAATCCCAAAATGTTCCTTTCCTGTAACAAATTCTAACTTTTTAAATTAATTAGCATCACCTTAAAATAAAACCAAATGGGTTTTGTTTAGCTCTACTTTGGCAATCAAACTTGTTGGTGCAATGCTGTCAGTGATAGCAATGCTGTCAGCTTAGTCTAAACATATGGTAAATTTAATAAAACAGAAATAAGCAGAACTGTGAAAACAAGCGATTACTCTGGTAACAGTGAAAAAGTCTGACTCCTGTTATCCAAGCAAAAGCTTTTTGTTTCTTCCCATTTAGGTATTAAATTCACAGTAATTTTTTGGTTTGGAATTCAAAGGAATTCCAAAAATTCAGAACACAAACCAGGAAATAAATCTCTTATTTTCTCTCTCCACTTATGCATTACAGAGTCAAAATCACCATCACAAATGAAAAAAAAAAAAGGCACCGATCATATCTGTTTTCTTTAAGGAAAAGAATAAGAACACTCTCATGGGATTTGATGGCATTCCTCTTGTTTGCAACTGAAATATTGCTGTGAGTGATCACTTTTCTATTTTATATGTACATATCTTAAGTGAAGCCTTGCACAATAGCAAGCATCCTCAACATCTGCTATGAGGAATCCTACCATGAAAGCAACAGCAGCTTCACCAAGCGACTGGGTTATCTGAACGATGCTCTGAAGGTTCAGGGGTCATTGCATACCTTCTGCACTGTGCTAGGAAACAAGCAGCTATCGGATGCCGTCCAACAGCCTTGGCAGGTTTAGCCATGGCAGCCGGTGCTCTCCCACAGTCCCACGGGAACAGCTAAAGCTGAGGTGGTTCTTTGAGGCAGCCTCCGCGAGCGAGAATATGAGACTTGGTACATACTCCCTTCTATAGCAAGTTTTCTTTGGCCTTAATGACAAAATCTAGGGATTACAGTAAATACAAATCTGCTGTCCTTAATCTTTTAAGTCAACTATTATATCATTCAGAAAACACATTCAGTGGAATTCAAACCAACCTTTAAATACAGTAAGCTGTGGTTGTAAACAGATCCGTTAGCATCTTTGATTCAGCCTTTTGTTAACATTAAACAGAACATGCAGTTTTTCTGCTGTACAATACACAGCATGGACTTCCATGAGAAAACAGAGGAGAAGACAACAGCACCTCCTCTCAGTGAGCTTGTCATAGCTTGGCTTTTTTACTTTTAGATAAAGTAGTAGTATTTCATCATTAAATACTGTCTCACAATACATTTCACTGCAACACAGGTTGAGATTTCTCAAAGGCTAAGAGGGTATTTCATTAGGCATCATGGTCTCGACTGTGAGATGCAAATGCAACAGAACGTGAACAAGCAGTATTTTTGCTAACTAGAGTCCATCACATGCTCTTTGTCCTGCAGCAGAACAAGGAAGAGCAGAATAAGGAACAAAACCACGATGGTGACACGTAACAGGTAAACCCTTCACTTCGTAACACAGCTCTTGCTTCTTATGATTTGTTATGTTGTGTAGTCCAGACAGATTATTTAACAACATAATCATGGTTCGAGCCTTTCCACCTTGTACTATCTTAACCAAAGAGACTGTATTTTGTTCAAGTATAATGTAGTCTATATAAACTATGTACAAATATAACAGCATTTGTTAGTGTAACTATCCATCGACGATTAATAAATTATCTTGAAGCTACACGCATGAAGAATGTTTCCATATGACAAACACCAAGAAACCATTTGACTGAGGATGAACTGTGGCAGTGATGCAAGGGAGTCTAATTTTATCTGTGACCAGGCAATGTCACCTCTCTCCCCACGCTGAGCAAAAAAATGGTCGAAGTGGCTACATTTTCTCGTCTGATGTCCTCGGCTCCACCGCATGCCTCATGTCAGAAAACTGCAGGGCAGCAGAGAGCACCAGATGCAACTTGAATCTCTGTGCCAGTAAGAGAAAAGGGTGCAGCAAAAGCAAGAGAGCGGAAACACTATCGACCATATGTCCCCAGCATCCTGCACAGGAGCCGCCATCAGTTCCTACAGCCTGAAGGCTGGAACAGCTTTGAGACCTGACTATTAATTTCCTGAGCCTCATGCACCCTCCTTGCACAAAACCCTTCTGCAGGAGGGAAGCCAAGCTCTACTTGCATGCACTTTCCCCACAAAACACTGCATATTTCCAAAATGCAATGACATCCAGAGGTAGACCAGGACACCTCTGTTACTCTCAGACAAAGCTGCAAATTGTTCTGCATTCAGAGCAGATGGTATCTATACTGATACGGTTCTTCCACTCTGTTTGAGTTTGTGCAGTATTTCCTACCTTTGCATACACTGAAATGAGGAGCACATCTCATCACTTTGCACCAGTTACCTGGTATTTTATCATTAATACTTTTATGATTAGTACTTTTGATATTTGAAAATGCAGGCTACTTATAAAAATGGCTTTTGTTTGAAGGTTATGACAATTAATTCATCAAACGTGTTTTGACAAGACTTGTGTAGTGTTTTGCAAGAATGGCATAAGAAATGATGTGCTAATGGTTTTTCTGAAAATCATGAGAATCACTAAAACACATGTAATTAAATGCACTCGATAGTTATTCCTACGCTTGTACTTATCATTAATTAGCCTGTGGAGTCCCGATTTCCACCATTAGGAGTTAGTGTAGGAGAGAAAAAAATGAGAGCACAATTTATTAACAGCAGTGAATGGAATCAGCTACAGCTCTGTCTCATTAGAAGCGGAGGTTTGTAGGATGACACTTTAATGAGTACTGAAAGACTTGGTGGTCACGCACATCCTAAGGACTGAAGGAAAACACTGCACTGTGGTTTTATCAGCATATTGGTTTCTCATTGTGTAGTACTGGGGAAACCAGAGAAACAGTATTAAAGCAAAGGAAGGAATTCACTAATGAACAGAGCTTGAATCACTTGGAAAATCCTATCACAGGTGTCTTTTTTCCTTTCTGAAAATGCTCAAGGGCTCGACAAGCCAAGAATGTCAGAAGCTGCTCCAAGCTGCGGGCTGGCGGACCAGGAATGTCAGGGCTGTGCACCTCCAAAGCCAAGAGCCTGGCCCAGGCTGCCCGTTAAGCTCTCTTCACCTGGCACACTGGTTTCTCTAAACTGATGAAGCAGCACAGCCACATCAGGTTTTCCCCCTTGCTTACCCCCAGTTTATTGCCCACTGACTCTGGGGCACCCCTTCCCTGACAATCCTGCTGCCTTTTACTTCAAATCTTTCTTACCTTCTACTGCTGAGGTACAACATGACAACTGCATCCAACTGTAATGTCATTTGGCTTGGCATTGCAGTTAAACACACAAACAAAAAAAGCAATTTGGCCAGATTAATGTGTTTTCTTTTTGAATGCAGTAGTGGCAAACAGAGCATCCAACACAATCTCTACAGAGTCTGATCATTTATTCTGAAATTGCAGTATCAACGTCAATATCCAACTGTAGAGAACTTTAGAAGCTGAAGTAGCAACAGTATCTAATTCATTTGTATAAACCAGAAAATAATACCCTTCTATACCCATATAACATTTCATGGCTTTAAGACTAGATTTATTGTAGAGTCCTACATATTCAGTTAATGGCATAGATTTATTAAAAGGAATAACAAAACCAAAATAGATAGCACACATTTAATTTCATCTGTCAAAGGCTGGGATCACAGTTCAAAAGACAAAATTATTCATAATGGGCTTTCCAACAACATGTTTTACTTCATCCTGGTAATTCAAAAACTTCACATGGAAATTTTGGGGCAGCCATCTACTGATCAGGATAGTCCTGGCGAATTGTACATGCTACAAACCTTTGGCAAAAGTGATATTCACAATACCTTACTAAGCAGCTCTCTCTTCATAGGGAGCTTCTACATGCCAGTATCCAGAAAGAACTTGTTTTGAAGTTATTTACCTTCCCAAATAGCAGCTTTCCCTGAACCTGTAATGAAAAAATTCAGATATTTGGATGTTCTTGCCAAAATTTATCTTAGAATAATTTCCTCGGAAAAATCAGTTTTGCCCACATTAAATTCTGCACCGATACCCACCTCCCACTACTGTTACATTTATTTTAAATACAATATAATCCCACACCACACTGTGGTAAAACACAAGAGTAGTGCCTTTTATTTCACTTTAATCTGAAATCTATTCTTATTGAAGATGCCTGTAAAATTTGATTTGCAAACTCTAACTTAGACCTACAAATTTTAAAGCAGTCTAAAGAATTTTACAACAGATATAGAATTTCTATTAAATTGCATGGGTTTCTAAAGTTTTATAGATTTCTATTCAAATCCTAGAGAAGACTATTACAAAAATTAAAAGTGAGGTAGCAGAAATTACATTTCCATGTGGTTTTGATTCTTTGAAGAGCTCCTCTTGTAAATCATTTGAACATGCACGAGCTTCTTCCAACAAAAATTCTGATCCTACGTTAAAAAAGAGAAAAATCTAAAGAGAACACTTTGTAGCACAGAATTTATTTTATTATTTTTTATTTTAGCTACAAGGATGGTAATAATTAGCTGGGGGAAATGCTGGTTATATGGTTATACCAGTAGCTGAATTGATGTTATAATGGAAAAGCGTTTGTTACTACTAAATCATAGTCAATGGAACTAAGCTTATAATTGAGTTGACTTATGCTGTTATAATAGCTGAAAAGAAAATTATTGTAGCACGTTTACAACACAAAAGCACACTTTTAAGTGAACAAAATACAACTAACTTAAAATTACAGATTTAATAATAAGTAACCATTCAGCAACATAAAATTATTTTTGTTTAGAAGAAAATCTTCTCAGAAGGAACCAGAATTATACAGAGGTACATCCAACTCAATCACTAGAGAATAACAGATCTCCTCCTCACTACGTACAAGGACATTTGTCACGTGATTACCACATTGTTCTCAGATAATTGTCACTGCAAAAAAAAGGCAGAATACAACCCGGTAGGTGTTCAATTGGTTTTGTCTGCATTGTCAATAGCAGGAAGATCCATCACAAATTGTCTAAATGTTCCGACAGAGAGCAATGGCACAACAGATGCTTAGAAGAGGTTTAAAAATTATGGGATCTTTTTTAAAAAAAAAAACCAGCAAAGTGAAGTTTTTAACTGTTTAACGTAGCAAGATTGTTACAGGGGGTATAGGGTGTAAAGAAAATCTCCAATTTTTACGCCAATGTATTATTGGCTGTATACCTACAGAAAACAATCTAGCACTTCATTTGAAATGGGAATAGAAAAAATAAAAAAGAAAAAACACCACCTACCTTTAGTCTAGGGGCTCATATACTGCAAAACTGAGGAGTATCAAAAAACTCAGCTTAAAACTAAGATGAGTCAGCAACTTCAACCTAAGATGTACTTGTCCCCATCTCAAGTGGCACTAATTAACCTTGCAAAGAAATGGAAGATATTAATTCAAGTGGAGTGCCACGTTGAAACAACACTGCTGCTTCCCCATTAGTATAGTCACAATCCTAACTGCCCCCGTAAGCCCTAATTGGGTGTACAGACTGAATATTCCAAGGAGAAACACCGACTTCCCTTTCCATTCAGAAGCACTATTCTCAGCAAGACTCTGAAGCAGATCAGTACATATATTTGTTATACTCATGATGAATATGCTTTTGCAACATTGGAAAGCTTTTTTTCTCTACAGGTATTATTTAACCTGTAGAAGAATTACATCCAACTCGCAGGCTTCTCACATCTTCCAAGTGGCCACTGGGTTATGGTATCTTACTGTGTGTGTTGGTCTCTTCTACCAAGTAACAAGCAATACGAGAAGAAACAGTCTCAAGTTGCACCAGAGAAGGTGTAGATTGAATATTAGGAAAAATTTATTCACTGAAAGGATCATCAAGCATTGGAACAAGTCGCTCAGGGAAGTGGTTAGGTCACCACCCCGGAGGTGTTTAAAAGACTGTTTGGATGTGGCACTTCAGGAAATGGTTTCGTGTTGGACTTCGTGCTAGGTTAATGGTTGGACTCATTGATCTTAAAGGCACTTTCCAACCTCAATGATTCTCTAATATGAATCTCCATTAATTTGGGGGTACAGGGGTGAAGGGGATACATTTTCTAATATAACATTTTCTTCTGTCCTGGGAGAGCCAATCTGAAAAGCAAAAATCTCATCATTATTAGCACCGAGTTGCTCACTCTTTCCTTCTGAAAGTGCAAGTTTTGTTGCAACATCTTTCACTCTGACAGATCTTCTCATCTTTCAAGGACTAACAGAGAGCAGAAGAACAAACCTATAGACTCAACCCCACACTCTGAAGAGGTAACATGGTCCCTCTGCTGCTTACCTTGTACATTTCTGGCTGTGCTCTAAAATGCTGACCCTGAAGTCCCACCAAAAGCAGCGCCTGAGGTGACAGATCTGTCACACTCAGCCCTGCGCCCTGGTGAGCCCGTACACAGCTATATTTTACAAACTGCTGCTGCTGCAAAGCTACCTACTCAACATGTCCTGTACCAGAACTGCCAGCAAATTAAAATGTTCGGAGATATTTTTAAAATCTTGGCCTCAAAAATATTTTAGACAAACCGAATTAAAATTTAGTGATAACACAGCAGTATAAATTTTATGTTTTTCCCCTCTGGGGTGCACGTGCCCGGGTTTTGGTAGCGAGAGGGCTGCAGGGGCCTTTGTGAGGAGGAGTCGGGTCTGCCCAGTTCCCAGGGCCAATGATGGCCAATTCCAACTGGTTCTGGATCCAGCGCAGGGCACAGCCCAGTCCTCTGTCCCACTGAGGGGAAGGTATGAGGGAGTGGCTGGATGGCTATCTGGCAGCCAGCCACAGAACGACATCAAAACTATTATAAATATAAAGAATATTGTGCTTTTCATGGTATCTTCTGGAACAACACAAATTCACATTTCATCTGGTATTTATTAAACAAAAACTGCCCATAGTTACACGCCCCTCTTCTCAGCTAGCCTCACTTCTCCCCTGCCTGATGAGGATGCTGCCACAAAAAGCCTTTAAGCCAAAACCAGAATCTATCAACCAGAACTAACTTAGAAGTTAGCCTTGCTTTGAGCAGGGTATTAGATGAGCTAACCTCCGGAGGTCTCTTCTCAACCTGAATTATTCTCTGACTCTGTGCCATACATACATCACATCCATATACAGCAGGGTTTTTTCACTAGAGCACGTATTGCATCTCACACTGCAAAACAGATGTAGGTTCACGGCATCCCAGTTTCTGCTGGCCCAGAGAATAACCTTGAATTCTTAACATTAGTCTCTGTTGCCCACTCCCAAGCAAGATGCTCTTATTGAGGGGGATTATCAGAATCAGAAATGGCCTTTGCTGCTGCATGGATTTATAGTATTTGCAAGTATAACTTGTGCAGCATTGA
The DNA here is from genome assembly GCA_033558185.1 of Dromococcyx pavoninus. NCBI lineage: Eukaryota > Metazoa > Chordata > Aves > Cuculiformes > Neomorphidae > Dromococcyx > Dromococcyx pavoninus. Next base: position 1,727,067 of record JAUMJL010000137.1, read on the forward strand.
GATAGACAGAGTAAACAAGGCTATAACAAAGGAGCAATACCAATGAGTTCTGGTTATCAACGTCAAGCTTCAAAAGAGAATTTTCAGTGATGAAAAGATGAAAATCCGAACCACTGGGACTAAACAGTTTCTCATTAGAATAGGAAAAAGTTCAAAGATGTGAAAACTTAGTTATAATGGATATGTTCTTTGCTATTTGTTTTCATGTAGTAAGTTTCTTAAGACAGTAGAAAACTAATTGCTTACTAACATAAATAAGCACGGTGTGGCATGTTTGAGTATTCACTAAGATTTACACAAAAGCTGGAGAGAAAATACGTGCCTTCAGGACAGAACGACGGGTAGAACCTGTCATAACAATAAAAGCTTGCTGTCAGTTGATGTCTTGCTTGAAGTGGCTTTGGACTCAAATTCAGTGGAAACCAACAAGATTAATTTTAGCATGCACAGTTCATTACCTCTCACAGAAAACATTATCAACAGAGTTTAATAACTTGCTTCTAACTGTTAAATTGTAATGTCTCCAATAATAATTATTGATTATGTCAAAAAATACATTTTGTGTAAGACTACTGCACAACACACACAGTAACTGAGTGCCAGCTGACACTTTGCCAATTTGATTTATTAAGAGTTATGCATACACAAGTGGTAGCTAATGTGCTGGCTGCCTTCCTGCTATGCCTGTTCCATCCTGGTCCCTCCCCTTCAATGTTAATCAGTGAGCACAGCGTAACAAGGAGATGACTGCACATTGCTGCTGCTCGTGCCAAGAGACCTTAAGTAAATATTTTTAATACATTTTGTTACTTTCTCTGGCTACAGGTTGCATTTGGAGAGGTACCTTCCTATGCTTCATTACCCAATATTAATTTTTTCAGACCATATTTAAAACGATACTAAAAAAATGTGCAATACACATAGTTACAATTTATGTTTGAGCTAGCTTAAGCCATACAGGAAAATTCCATTTTAAGCAGCAAAGTAGTGAATATTATAGGAAATTTTAATACTGAATTTCTGAAAATGCATAAAGATATTACATTTTTGGAGTCCAAAATGTCCTCATCTATTCTGCTACTTAGAACAAGGTATATGTGAACTGTTAATTTTTTTTTTAAATATCTATATGAAAATTACCTATTATTCCATCTTCATTCAAAAAAGATCACAAACTGAGAATAATACTAAATTGCCTCAAAGTTAGCACTATGAAAAACTGTCAGAGTATGTACCACTGAAAATACTGATAAATATGACAATGAGCTTAGCTGACATAATATTCATTTGGAGAAGAAACAATTAACCTAAGAAGTCTACGAACAAGACACTAAAATGTAAGGCTATCACTACAAAAAGTTGTTTCCCTTCTTCCTTATTTAGATGTTAAAAATAAGTTAAGAAACAAATTAAGATTCCAAAACACAGCTTTAACAATTATGATAAAATATAGTAACTGAAAGATAATCTCAGAATAATTAATTCTAATTTGTGCATACCATGAACAACAAATTCTCGTGGAAGCAGACCTTTATATAAAGTTATTAGACTGTTGTTATTCCAATAGGTAAGGATTTTAATAAACCAATGGCAGCTTGGTGATAACAGTTAGATGAGATGAAATTAAACCAAGCACACTATTTAAAAGAGCAATGGTGCTCCTGATAACCGAGACCTATTCGTTTTGTTACCTAATTGGCCGCCTGTCTGGGATTTACTTCACTGAGGCTTTAAATTTAGTATTAAATGTTCATCAAACACTGTGCAAATAACAATTATTTAAGCAAACTGATTTAATGTCAAACTAATGACACTGGAAACTTAAGGAATTACATTGTAACCTCTATCAAATAAGGTGCTTCAAGGGGAAGGGTCTTCTTGAATTTACTGGAGCAGGAGATGTCACTGGTTAATGAGAGGATTGAGACTAAATGTCAAACTAAATAACATCATAAAATCTTTATTTCTGTTGTTTGCCAATTCAGAGAGTCACTGCTTTCATACACTGCTGTAAGTAACTTCCAGGAACAGTAATACTTCATTTATCAGTGTTCAGATGCTCATATTAAACCCTAGCATAACGAAAAACCCTTAGTGCAACATTTAGTCACAGAACAAATTACACAATGGTCTGAGGAAAACCAAATTGCTAAATTCACAGTTGCTAACAGGTACTTATGGAAGGACTATTTTGAAAAGCTTGAGATATAAAACCATACAAGTATATTAATGACTGTAGAGATCTACCAGTGTTCTGTGGTGTGACATAAAATACAGCTAACGTGAGTTGTTCTGTCTGCCTGGTTATGACTGTAACTTTCTCCTAAACATTTCCATTAATCGGGATCTGCACTTGACCAATGTCCAGGCAAAATATGGAAACTTACAGCCGTGTTAGGAATTCCACATGTTTAGCTTAAGTACTTAGTTTTCTTTCTTTGTAAAGCAACACAGAACCTTGATTTTTTGGCTGATTTTTGGGGTGTTTTTTCTTTTTTGTGAACATCAGAAAATCAGTAATTTTTAAAGATTTGACAATCCTTTCACTCAGGATGAAACTCCTGGAACATGGACTTGCCTGGCACCTTTTGATTTGAAATTTAAAAAAAAAAAGTGTGCATATTTACATACATGTTATCTTTCCACCTCTTCCCAAAGATCAAGTCCTTGCTCAGAGGAGTCCATCTTTAGTCAGTAGAAGATGTGAAAGCAAAATGACTTGAGATCCTCAACAACCTTCCAAAAAATCACCTGTGGAATTGCTTTGAACAGTGGCACCATTGTATGCAGCAGATTTTTTTGTATTTTGAAAGTTATCGTTATTGATTTTCTTTACTTAAATAAATAAAAATTTTTGCAGATGCAGTTTCAGGGGTTTTTTTTGTGTCAGACCTCATATCCAAAGACCAAACAATCATCCTCCAAATGCTTTCACAAGTCTTTGGATCAAATACAAAGAAACTCTAGAGTGAACCATTAGAAGCAAGACTACAGTAGCAAGAGATACATTTTCCATGAGTCGAAAGGGCAATTTCCATCTAGTAGACCAGTACAAGGCCTCTCCATCAGTTAAACCTCAAAAATAACTTCCAAGAATTAATTGATGCTCAGCTTTCAGGCTACTGTCGGCTTCACCACTAATGAGTGATTCCACGTAGGTTACTACTGGCCAATAATCACCTGCAAAAATGGGAAACATTCGAAAATAAGCAACCTTACAATTTTATGCTACTACAGGTACAACTATATTTCTCATTTTTTCACGTCTTCTTACTTACATCTCAGTTTTACTCTAACCGAAGGTACTACATGAGGTATTTTTAAAGATTAACTCTAGAGAAGATGGCCTTTAGAAATAAACATTTCCAAAGTGAGTAGTATTGGGGAATACGATGAGGAAAAAAAGGAAGGAAAACTGCAACTTTCAGACTACCTTTAAAAATGTGCAGGAAGTCCAAAAGAATAAAAAAGAGATATTTAAAAAATGCTGGGTTTTGCCCTCTCATGTTAAAGCAAGGGACTCCAAATACCATCATGGGAGAAACGGATTTGCATTGGCTGTGGACAGCCTTAAGGGCTTGAACAGCTTAATTGGAGAAATGTTTTAAAAGTTAAAAGGCCAGAATCATGTCAAGTACATGAAGCAAATATTCACAGATGCTTCTGAATGCATTCATCATACAATACTAAAAAGAACAGCATCAATATAAGATAAAACGTTCAGAAAGGATCATTAAAAGCTAGTTTTACTGATGAATCCTAATCAAATAAAAGAGATTAATATAAGCATGTATATTATATTTTAATCTATTCTAAAATGTATTCGCAATTTTTTAAAATTATATTTTAATATTTATTTAATGCATAGAAGCTAAATTTTCAGGTGCTTAGAAACGTAATAGCTACTTAAATTAAGTCAGGAATGAAATTTAGGAGATCACTTAAACTACTCATCTCCTAATGCATTTTTTTTCTTTATGTTGAATTTAGTGTCCGTGCAGGAAGACAATCTAACTTTCATGAAAGTTGAAGCTTAAACGCATAGAATCTGAATGGACACAAAACCTCTGGGTTTTAACTTCAGAGCTACAATGCATATTTATCCTTCAGCTTAATTGCACATAGAAATAATGGTGTCTTAAAAAGCACCTGTTTGCTGAGTAACTCACAACTTCAGGATGAAAACAGCACAGGAGGAAAATAATGCCCAGATAAAAAGCAACACATTATTGTATCTCTTCATTAAACGTGTGCATTTTACCTTTCCCATCATGATCCCTCTGTGGTACTGTTTAGGAAGAAGACAACAATGTTTATTACAGGCCTATCACTCCCAAGAAGGAGAGGTTCTTCAGCTACTGCCCTCTCCAATGAATTCTAATCTGAAATGTGGACAAATTAATAATTCAGAGAAAATGCTACTGTTCTGGAACTACTGTAAGCACATCAGAGACAAAGGAGGTCATGAAAATTTTGACATTTGGCTCTATTTCACACCGTGGCTCAAATCACTTCCAGATCTGCAAAGGAGGTAAGTTGCAAGGAAAAAAAATTAAGTTCCTTGTTTATTCTTTGGTAGTGTAAATTTACTGCACCATATTAAAAACAACAGTTGCACAACAATAACATGGGTCAGGGTACGGATATGGTGCAAATTGGGTAAAAAGACTACCTTGGAACAGGGAAGGTGGAAAAGGGCTTGCTTTTTGGTTGGTTTTTTTTTTGAGCTATTAAAGTTATTTTTTTACTAGTCTTTCTGGGAGCATGGTACAGAGTCTTATGGTTCTTGATCTAAGAAATTTCCAGTTTGTGCCCTGTCTGATGGGGACAAGTGAAAGAAGAACAAACGATATGGGTGGCTTACACGGGAGCACTCTGTGCTGGGTTAGGAATTGGCTGGATGGCCGAGCCCAGAGAGTGGTGGTGAATGGTGTCTCATCCAGTTGGCGGCCGGTCACCAGTGGTGTCCCCCAGGGATCGGTGTTGGGTCCGGTCCTGTTTAATATCTTTATTGATGATCTGGATGAGGGGATTGAGTCCATCATCAGCAAGTTTGCAGATGATACCAAGCTGGGAGGAAGGGTTGATCTGTTAGAAGGTAGGATGGCCCTGCAGAGGGACCTGGACAGATTGGAGAGATGGGCCGATTTCAATGGGATGATGTTTAATAAGTCCAAATGTCGGGTACTTCATTTTGGACACAACAGTCCCATGCAGAGCTACAGATTGGGGACAGAGTGGCTGGAGAGGAGTCAGGCAGAAAAGGACCTGGGAGTGCTGGTTGACAGGAAGTTCAACATGAGCCAGCAGTGTGCCCAGGTGGCCAAGAAGGCCAATGGCATTCTGGCCTGCATCAGGAATAGTGTGGCGAGCAGGACCAGAGAAGTTATCGTCCCCCTGTACTCGGCACTGGTCAGGCCTCATCTGGAATATTGTGTACAGTTCTGGGCCCCTCAGTTTGGGAAAGATGTCAGGATACTGGAATGTGTTCAGAGGAGGGCAACGAAGATGGTAAAGGGGCTGGAGCATAAGCCCTACGAGGAGCGACTGAGGGAGTTGGGGCTGTTTAGTCTAAAGAAGAGGAGGCTCAGGGGAGACCTCATTGCTCTCTACAATTACCTAAAAGGAGGTTGTAGTCGGGCAGGGGTTGGTCTCTTCTCTCAGGTGACCAGTGACAGAACTAGAGGGCATGGACTCAAGCTTCCTCAGGGAAAGTTTAGGCTTGATGTCAGGAAAAAGTTCTTCACTGAAAGGGTGATCGGCCATTGGAATGCGCTGCCCAGGGAGGGGGTGGAGTCGCCGACCCTGGAGGTGTTTAAGAGGAGACTGGATGAGGCACTGAGTGCCATGGTTTAGATGATGGTTGGTGTTAGTGTTGGGATATAGGTTGGACTTGATGATCTCAGAGGTCCTTTCCAACCTTATCATACTGTGATATATACTGTGATATATTAGTTTCAGAATCAAAAATAGTTTCTGAATAAATTATCACTCATTGTTCTTATGATGATGAGATTATTTATACAGTATTTATAGGTGAAAATATTATCAAGGAGTTCAGTTCAAATTGGTGTGAAATCTGATATCCTCACAGGTCTACTTACAGTTGTTCAATCTATTACACAGGATTGCTTTTCCAGTAATGGTTCTAATAATGGCTTCTGTGCCATAATTTCACGTGTTGAGCCACCCTTGAGGCACCTTTCTGCTGGAGTTAGTCTGGAAGCCTGCACCACTGAGGTCCTTCTCCAACTTCAAACTGTGACACAGGAAAGCCACCCAAGTCCTGTTACCTTACAGATGTTTTCCACATCTCCCAAAACTAGTCAGGTGCTTTTGTATAAAGATCAACATATAATGCTAATTCAAACCCGATGCTAAAGAACCAATCGTAGTCATTGTAATACAGACTGTATCTTTTGAACTACTAAGGTCAATAAATGTTGTACCCAAGGAAACCTTCAATTCAGGAGCCCATCTACTCAAGAAATGTAAATTTAATCAGGATTTAAGTATTTGCCTACGTTCTGTTTCCCCATTGTAGCAGGCTATATTACAGGTTGATCTCTTTCATCATCTCCTAGTCCATCTGCTTGCCAACTTATCTGGTCTCTTATCAAAGGCTGGTAATCAAAAGCCTGTGCTGTTCTTCTGTGTTGTACAATAAATAGCTCTAAAGCTATCTGTTATAAAAATTATGAACAGTAGTGAAGCTATGGCACACAAGTTCTCTATAATCAGAAACTAGAGTTAAAAGATGAATTTGTATTTTAATTGAACTAATTATTGGGAAAGGAGACTGCAGGAAGCTCGAAACATTGAACTAATTCTCTGTGGAACGCCTTCTGGTAAAGAGGACATGAAAACGAGTCCTCACCTCATGTCAGTAATTATTTTGGAGAACACAGAGCTGAATGTTAGGTAAATGTCCGGGTGTCTGCTTGTTTAAAGAAATACTTAATTTACAATTTAAAAAAAAAAAGAAGTCCTGCTGTGTAGAGCTTCCTGAAGTCCCAGCCTGTGTCAGAGACACAAATCAGCAGCAGGATACACAGGTTAAACTCAGACAACCACTGACTACAGCTATATACCTACACTGGTAGCCAGTCACACGCAGTGTTCCCCAGGGCTCAGTGTTCTGGCCAGTCTTGTTTAATATTTTTATCAATAATCAGGACAAGAGGACATGGCCTCAAGATGTGCCAGAGCAGGTTAAGATACAATATTAGAAAAGACTTTTTTAAAGAAAGCGTGTTCAAGCATCGGAACAGGCTGCCCAGAAAGCGGTAGAGTCTCCTTCCCTGGAGCTGTTCAAAATGCAGGTAGACTTGGCACTTCACGACGTGGTTTAGTAGGCATGGTGGTATTGGGCTGATGGTTGGACCTGATGATCTTGGAGGTCTTTTCCAACCATAACAATTCTATAACCAGTACAAGGCTGAAAAGAAGGGAGGTAGTGCAGAGCAGCACCGATCCATTATTTTATTATAGAACAGATAAGGATATCACTTTAAATCCTTATTAATAAATATACAGGCTATACACAACAGACATGAGCCTCTATGCTGCTACTCCAAGTTTCTGTCCCTGGAATTTCTTCAAAGTAATTATTTTAACAGAGTGCTACGACTTAAGTTTCTCATTTATAGCAATGAAAACAATCAGTATTTTCATGTTCTATGTGTACAGCACATACTGTTGCACTGTCTCCATAGCTAGTTCCAGTACAAGTCTGAAAGCTGTTCAGAAGTGTCCCTGAAAGCTTTCTCCTCCAAAGAACACTTTTTTTCTCTGCACATATTATTCTAAAGGAACCTTGAGCATCTATAGCTTTAGGATTTCTTTATGCATTTAGCTTTCTCCTTGCTAAGACATGCGACAAAATATAATATATGCAACCTCAGAGCTACAAAATGCATTTGGTTTTTTTGCCTTCTATTCATAAAATAAAAACCCTTGCCCTTTGTCTAAAAGATGTAAGAGGGAAAAAATGATTTTATTTGCAATATCCATCTTTCTGTATTCAAAATATTAATCGAAGTGCAAAATCCTGTCCTTCTTTAGCTTTGACAAAGTTTGTACTCTGTACTGGTTCCTTAGGCACTGGGCCTTTTGTATAATTTGCTTGTACAGTCCCAAAATTTGCAGTCTCTGCTGTTGTAGTTATTGCAGATGCGGCCTGATTCCCACCAAAGCAGAGGGCAGATGTGCTACACACACACTGGACAGTCTCACTCCCAACAAGGACAATGTTCTTCTGTGGACTGGGGTGGCAGCAGCCAGCACAAAACATATGTGATGCAGCAGCACTTCCAGAACAGATCGTTTTCATTTACTGGCTACTGTTTTATTTACATACCTTCAAATTTGTTTTATGGTCTTCATTTTCTATTCACAATGCATACAGGAAGCAAACGAGCCAAAAAATTCATATCAAAACAACCTTTCAGGTTTTTTGTAGGTAGGTGGGATATTCTGATATGGGAGTCCATCACTTTTCCATTTAGGCATTACAATATCCTTTAACTTACTCCCATTTTCCCTGCCTAATTTGCCATCTCTTAGATGCCAAGAAAGTGTAGAAATCTCTGAGGGGCATCTCTTTCATCAGCAGGAAAGGAACATTGGAATAATGACTTTCAGGCATTGGTGACAACCACTGAATTCTCAGAAGTATAAAATCAGAAATGGAAAAACTCCTAATAGGTCACCTAATCTATCTTTCTGCACAGAGTTCTGCATAGTGGAAATATCCTGTTTCATTTAGAAGTTGTCTACTTGGGATTCCATACACAGATTTCTCACCAGTAAGAGTCACGCACTCTTTCCCGTATCGCACTTCAATCTCAAGGAGGAGCTGCAATTCAATGTACATAAGGAATGAAGGGCGAGAAGCTCTGAGAGTCCTTACAACAAAACCACCAACTCAGCCTAATATACTCCAAAGTTTTGGGCTCTGTATTAAGTGGAAAAAATATCAGACTGGTATAACATTTCTGTGGCAATAATTACTTTCTAAATGTACTAGAATAAATTTAATCTTGATGAAATTCCATCTAATGTTAATGCAGCAACTACCGTCTTTCTAATACACTTAATACACCTCTCTGGTTCTCATATCAGGAAGATAAGACCTTGAAATTCCCGAATAATGAACTTTCTTACACAGACAGATGACTACCGATACCTGAAGATACACTTTAGCAGTTCCTGTCAGAAAAAAAAGAATGACCTCTTTGCCAAAGCTAACATGTCTATATTTGCTCTCTGCTTAGTTCTGCAACTTTTCAGTTGCACCAATATCTTATTTGTGCTACTGTCACAAGGAGGAACTTAAAACATTAAACGGCCTCTGAACTGGACATCTGTTTAATCAAGTCACAGTATTAAACCAGTTTCACCAGCAGAAGTTGTGACAGAGTATCTACCCACATCCATATGGTGTTAGCAAACATCTCTAGACCATGGATCACTAAAAGGTATTAATCTGTCGGGAGTTTTAGGCCACAGTCTCATGCTACCAGTGCAACAGCTCTTACTTTTTAAAGCACCTTGAAGATGAAGGCATGAGCTGAGGGGTGAAAGAACTAAAAAACTTATCTTTCACTCAATAGCTGTTCCGTAGATCTTGACAAAAAAGATACCTCACGTGTTCAGCTGAGTAGCAAACGGTCACAGATGGATGAGAAGCTGACCTGAAGCATAATTCAGCAGAGCTAAATTAGCACAAAGGTATAAATAACCACCTATTAGCATAGCAGCAGCAGTAGTGATTCTGTCATACTGCAAGGCAGGACAATCAGGTTTTATTATTTGTATGTAATCACAGTTGTTATGGGGGAGACAGGAGTGAAGAGAGACCAATGACGTCCTTTTTGCAAAAGTAAAATCAAAATAGTTTTGTGGAAGCATTTAAAGCACTAAGAGTTCTTCCCAAATGGGGCTTCTTGCATTCTTTTTGACAGCAAGGGAATTTTTTTCCAGATCACATAAAAGCAAGAAAGAAAAAGTTTCTGTCACAGCTTAAGCCAGTAGTTTTCTCGTAGAAATGTGTTTACAGTTTTAGTCTCAACAGGGAGGCATGTTTTGCATGTAAATAGCAGGTGGTTATGGAGAGTTACTTTGACAGCTAATGTCTTGAGCTGCCTTGACATCTGTGGTCTAATAGAGTGGCTCTGTAGTAAGTGAAGCTCCTGATGAAAGGCAACCAAAATAAGTGGAGTTTTTTATCTCAGTTTCTATACTGGCTATACTGCAACCATTCAAAGGGGAATGAAGAAATGATTAAGAAGAGATTGCACTCTGGCTCTGGTGGCAACTGACATAAATGAACTTGAAAAGACAAAGAAGACGGCACTAATTTTAAACCCACAGCAGTTCTTCTCAGTCAGTATCACTGGAAATCGCATTGCTGAAAGCAGAGGTGGTCTGAGTCTTGCCCAGAAAACAAGCAACATCACTGTGGTAGAAGGGTAATGTCAAATACACCCCAAAGAGAGATAATTAAAGTCTTTGTCTTATTTATTCTTCTGTGTAGAAAATTAATAGCTACAGTGCTCATAAAGTCTCCTGGATCCTGCGCTTAGACATTTTCTTTCTATTTCCTAAATTATAATCTGAAAATTACATTGCAGATCTCAGGAAGGTACACGATTCCCAATAGTAATGTCTCTGTACCAGAGAACTGAGGGTGCCATAACTCTTTCATGCCGCGATCATGCATTTCTCCTTTCCAGACGATGGCGGCCTCTCTTAGAAAAACACGTGCCTTAGGAATCTTACAAAGATGCTTGGGAAGTAATACAGTATACTCATCAGTCAAATATACAAAAGAAGTGATAGAAGACTCCTTAATCCATAAGTCTTTATCAAGTTACACAGAATGTACAACTAACTCATCCATAAAGCTTTTACTTATGTTTGTCTCATACGGAGATGAGGACAAGGGGTTTGTAGGCATTTCAATGATTCACAGCTCAGCCACCAACCGGTTCTGGTCCTTCTGATCTGATCTTTCCATTTAACTGTGTGGCTTTATTGTAATAACTCATCTTGCCCTTCAACAGCACTTGGGGTAGTTTGCTGCTAGAAAGCCCAGGATATGTTTTTAAGAACTAAACATTCCCCCAGAAAGTAGAGATTTTTGGCAAGCAGGGATCTTTTTTGCTCTACAGAAAAGGCATTACCAAGATATGGACCAGGTCCTATGTTGCTCACATTTCCAGGGAACCCTCTCTCTGCATAGTTTTTGAAAGCCCAAAGTGTGAATGTGACCATCTCTTCACAGATTAGCACATTTCCACACCACCAGACCCTGCAGTGGTGTGAAATATTCTTTCCAAGAGACAGGACAGTGTCATTGCTAATCTGTTTTCTCTAAGAAACATCCCATTTGAATGGGACCAAACGTGAAAGCTCGCCAAGCTATAAACAGAATGACAGTCCTAAACATTCCTTAATTATTCTGATTCTACTTTGCCTTCATTTGGTTGCTGGCAAGTGCACTCTATTTTGCCCTACAGTTCTGCTTCAGAGAAAAAACATGTTTGTCCTGGCTTTGAAGTCTGTCAGAAGGATGCCACCATGAACACGGGGGTCTAACAAGGATCTGTCTTGACAGGTAATCTATTACATGATGCATCCTGAGCCTACGTCTGCATCTTGCCCCCAAAACATACGTAGAACTAGAAACTGAAAAACGTTATGCTGGCCCTTTGGGTTTTTTCAGTGTATTTATCTGTTTACATGAGTTGTGTTACGTCCAGAAGCATTAAGAAGCTACGTACGTGTAAGGCTTAGGATCCGTGGGGAAAGGAAGAGAAACTCTGATTGGATTAGACTCTGCGGAAAATTAGAACTACTGAAGCTCCATAACCAAATTGTGAAAATCAAATATTGACAAGAAGATAGTCCATAATAATCTCTTAAGTGTTTCTGCTCTGCAAATTATGTGCTAAAAATACTAAGCTCACTTCTAACTTGAGGTAAAATTACCACGCAAGTGACATTTCCTCCTTTTGCATCTCATAACAAGACTTTCACTTGGAAGTCACAAACAATCCTAAGAGCTTGTTAAACCCTTGCCACTTCCTTTTTAATCTGCAGCCTTGACATAACATCAGAAATAATACAACTATAACGCCATGCTCAGCAAAACTAGCTACCTACATACCTTCCAAAGACCAAGAATTGACGATGGAATATTCAAGCGCAGAGCAACAAATGTATCTGAAAACTCTCCCAACAAGTTTCTGTTCTGCTGAGAAATACAGAGGGTGCAGGGAAGTTGCATTTGGGAATGCAAACGAATACGGAGCAGCTCAAACCATTTCTGTGGCTGGATTTCCATGCACTTACTCCAAAGACAGCTCCTGCATTGACCCAGCTTCCCCTGTTCACTAACACTACTGCCTTCCACAGCCTCTATCACCCTCCTCACAGATCCAATAATTGCCCACGTTCTACTCAAAATCCTTCTCCAGAAAACCGTACGAACCCTTGTGCAATGAGATATTCGAGATCCAATCCTTCCAGAAGAGAAATAAACTTGAACACTCCCAAGACAACCGATCTCTATTCATTTTGTAGGAGCATATGACCTTCATTTTGGTGATTTTTTTTCCTTCTCGTCAGATTTAAGAAATTTAAGCCTTAACAGACTATTGTGATAAGAATTTTGTTTCCTTTGGTCACAAATCCTGCTGTAATCCGATACAGTTCCTCTGATAATGAACAGCAGAGCTGCCAACTTTGTGTCACTCTAAAAAAATAAGCTCAAATGAAAACTTAAATGCTGTGATTTATTCTAAATATTATGATTACTCAGAAACACAAACCACGCAGACCAGCATCCTGGGAAAAATCTGTCACAATCACCTGAAGCCATTTTAATATTAAGAAAACACTAACTGCTGCAGCATACACTGCTCAACGAGAATTTATAAAAGTGTGGGCAAATCCAAGATCCAGGTGGTACCAATTCTTCTTTGACAAGGACAATAATGTTACAACAAAGCACTGATGTGCTTTTTCTAAAATAATTTCAGAATTCTGTTTATTTTTTAAAATACTGTGGAAAAGACAGGATTGTGAAAAAGCATAAGAACTTCTTTTTCTAGACTACAATGACAAGTATTTATCATTGTAACACTAACTGAAAATCATTGCCATCTAGCAGCAAATCACCTACCTGGGAAAGGGAGTAGAGTGAATTCAGTCTAGCTCTGAGGGAATAGAAATCTGTATCAGGAAAAATCAGTTCAAACCCACACTGGACATGTCATTAGATAGGCTGAGGATTAATGAGGCTAGAAACTAACTGCACTTTTGTTCCTAGAAATAGTCTTTGTCTGATTACAGGTCAGAGACATTGACAAAACAGTATACAAAAATTATATAGGTGTTGTCCTTGGTGTTTCTGTTTCCTGCAGAGAGGACTTCTGCGCTCAAGTGTAGCAGTCAATAATATTCACATGCAGTTAAAATTAATCTTAAAGAGGTGTGACAGATTTTATCCTTCATCACTTTTAAGTTTAAGATTAATGAAGCACATTTCCAAACCTGATGATGTATTTACTCTCTATATCGACGTGCCACATTACTAACAAAGACTGCACGTATTTATTGCTAAGACTGTACACTCTTGTTATAAAACCAAAAAATAACCCTTTACTGAAACAGTTGCTTCACTTAAGGCTTTATGAACCTTTGAAGTTTTCACATTAGACTTCTGGTTTTGGTGGGTTTTTTTTAACAAAGGTTCATCAGAATACAATGTAGTTTTAATCACCTCAATGTCATCACTTAATGCTTGATTAAAATATACCATCATTTGCCTATCACCAGTGTGTCACGTTTTCATTATAAAGAGTGTACAATATGAAGAATTAAGTACAAGTAATTTTTTTCTTCAAAGCATTGTAGATATTGCTATTCAATCTCTTGCCAACAGCCACAATGAAACACTGAACAGAAAACAGAAATAAGTAACTGGACTGAGGCCAGCCTTCAGCTTTTCACTTGCTACACTTTGCTCTTTCTTGATATTCCTCATGAAATTAATCCATCCTGCTATCACATCACGTTTAATTAGTATTGACAATGACTCTCTGAAGTCCCTTTTAAAATCAAAAGTTTCTAGGCTTTATCTCCACATCCTGATGCTGTGATCCAAATTCCTTTTTCTTTACACTGCATTTATTAAATCTCAATACACAAATCTGCCAAGTCATCCAGGTTTTTCAGACCAGATGCTTTTAAAATAACTACCTATCTCCAATATTTTCATTATTTACCTGACATTTTAAGTACTATTGCTCTGTCCTGAAGGTGGGGGAGGGGGGGGGAAATCAACCTAACCCTGCTGATTCTTTATAACTACCAATATCAGAGTCAGCCACAGATACCTCTCTTTCAGTTCCCAGGAATTAGGATGTACAGCATTGTTCCTTTTGATGAATGAAAACAAGACAGCTAACTACCATCAACACTTTATAACTCTCTTAATCAATGTTTTCTTCTTAAAGCCTTCCACTACCTCACCCATAAACTGTGAAACCTAGTAAAGTCCCCCTTAAGAAAGCTTTGTGAGGCAAAAAACAACGACCAAACTTCCATCACAGATCTCCTCTCATATGATACAAATAAATTAAGCTCTGCCTTGTGTTCTGGGTTATGATGCCAATGTGAATCACCGCAAGAGTAACACCATCTCTACAGCCAGATGCAGTGCCAAATAAATTCCCACAGGACAACAGAATTCTCTCTTTTTTTTCAACAAAATTCGTTGTCATGTAGTAATTGTGATTTAACTGGATGCAGCAATTGCTCCATGTGGACTTTGTGACAGCAGAATAATGTTGTTAACAAAATATGAATGAAGCTGTTGCCCCACGAGGCCTGCAGAAAGGAGGTCTTTAGCTGTGCTGGAGGTAACCCTTTTGCACAGATTGAAACAGGATTCCATTTATTCTTTTATTATTACATGTATGTGCAGCAATCACACAGTAGGGCTCCCAGTCCCAACTGGGGGCTTCCACTATTCTGAGATAAATAAAATCTGTGATTAATAATACACACTAGAGCAACATCAGTACTTCATAAGAAAAAGGTAAAATACACTCCTGGAGAATAACCACAAAGTTCACAATAATTCTATTTAGCATTCTTTATTTTTCTCACTTATAAACAATAGCAACAGGACAAAAGATGGCAATTTTAATTGTAAAGCAGCTTAATAATATCATAAAGGGAGCTGTACTCCTGCTGTACATTACAGCATAATGAATTCCTTTTGAAATGGGAGAAGGAAAGAATAATCCCAGAAGCCATAACAGATAAGATGAAATGCCATCCTAATGCAATCTGCATCTTGTTCCCACCATAACAAGTAGCTATTTTTGTTTATGAAATTGAATGCTGCATTGTTCCCAATAACCGGAATGAGTACGGACAGGGGAGAATCTGCTTACATGGGAATATTATTTATGTAATTATTAATGAAGTTGTTCATTGTTCACATTGTCTGTGCAGCCTATAAATGCCTATATTGAATATACAGCAGAACTTAAGACAAACCACTAGTCTGATCTGAATAATAGAAAGGGATCAAAGAGACCAGAATACAGTTTCAGCAGATTATGAAAATTAAACTTAAAAAGAGTCCAACCTACACAGCTCAGTTGATTTGACAGACTGCAAGTCTCTTATACTTATGTATCGCTATCTGACTTCATAAATCCTTCATTCATTCCTGCCCCAAAGTTTAAGACTTATACCTTTATGATTGCCTTTGGATGAGAGTTATTTATGGCTCTCAGTATTGGAAAAAAAGAATTTAGTATGAAAAAATAGATGCTCCAGCAAGACAGCTGAACTGTGAATGAGTCTTATGGATTCTTCCAAACTCTGATTATAATTTTAAAAGCAATACAGCTATAGGTGAAATATTTCAGGTCTTACAGCCCTAACCATGTCAAACTCAAGTAAAAACCTACCACATTCATAAAAGCAAATGGTGGAATGAGCCACAGAAGAATCCTGGGTTTCCTGAAAACCTCTACCTGAGATTCAAAAGATGCTACAAGAAATTGAAACATGGCTTAAAGATAGGTGCATTTTTATCTTTTTCTGCATATGCACATTTTTTTCCCAACAGTGTTTAGTGGTTAGAAATATATTTATCAATTCCATACATTAACTGTTTTCAATACCACATTCTGCAAACAAACCTAGCTATTCATCATATGATTAAATTAACATTCTTAACAGTAGAAACATTACTTCAGCAGTAGTGGAATACAAAAAACAGTAGTGGAACATTTATGTGGGGAAAAGAAGCTTCACTATGTTAAAGAAAGCCCAGGAGTGCATGCATGGGCCACCAGGTGAAGACATAGGTGAGGATCAGGAATCCTGCCAGGGTCCTAAGATTTTATCAGTATGCTGTCCGAAAGAATGATGATGGATGCCAGCCCAGAACTCAAAGAACTAGTAAGCCCAAGATAAACATGAAAGACACTGGCTCAAAGCCTGGCTGAAAACAGAGAGATTTCAGAAGCAACACCAGTGCTCCCCTTCCACTTATTTTGCAGGGGGTTTTTTTGTTTCATTTTAACCCAGATGAGTTTGCTGATCCAATTCACAACAAGACTCCATAAACAGTTGTGTTAAAGTGCAGCACAGTTTTCAAGCCAAGCGTTTGATCCAGAATAAAGGGAAGGTGCGGCTTCATCTAGAGCTA
This sequence comes from Dromococcyx pavoninus, assembly GCA_033558185.1. Classification (NCBI taxonomy): domain Eukaryota; kingdom Metazoa; phylum Chordata; class Aves; order Cuculiformes; family Neomorphidae; genus Dromococcyx; species Dromococcyx pavoninus. The sequence goes on from JAUMJL010000137.1 coordinate 1,743,808, forward strand.
AAAGGAACTCTGAATTTAAACTCCACTGTGAGGACAGAAATCAAAATTAGGAAAGAATATCATTAAGCCATAATGTTTCTTCAGAGAATTAAAACAATTTGGATTATGACAAGAAAGCTTTAAGCTGTTATAAAACTGAAGCTGTCTTATTCTGATGCTGAAAATGCAAATAGTTCTGTAACAAATGGAACAGAAACTGTATGCAGCACTCGAGGGGGGGTGAGTAGGTTCATTCCTTGTCGTTCTCTCACGGAAACTCAATGTAATACCAAATGGACCTCCTATGGCTCACCAGTAGAAAACTGGCCTTTGGAAATCTGCCATATCTTAAAGATATGTGCGTAGTTCCTATAGTTTTTGGTGGGAAGAATATAGGCCAAATATGAGACATCAGCATGTGCACAACTGCACAAGTACTTCTAACTCCTATGAAAAGGCAAATTCAGCTGTACTTACAGTCTCAGCTCAGTTACTTTCTACTGAAGCTTTAGAACTGCTTGAACTATCAACTGTTCAAATCCCTAACCACAAACAGCATAATTTACCAAACCATTTACAAACAGGTATCAGAAGCACGGGATGTAACATATCCTTTAACTGAAAACATCTGCAGTGAAGCACATAAGAAATAATACCAGGAAGTACAATTCATTTACCTCTCTTTTCATGTTATGGTTTTTAAATACAACAACATTGGCCCCCATTAGAAACAACTTCTTTCTTTTCCCTCAAATTAGCTGCTCAGTGCAGGCAAATTCCTTAGAACCAGGCTTAGAAGTTTTCACAGCTTCTGTTACTGAAGATGTTTATAAAAACACACATTAGTTCCAAGCTCTAAGAAAGCATTTCCTGATCCTACACTTCTACTATTACAGGATGAGTCTGGGCAACCTTCTTTTTTACTGAGGCTTTCCCTGGAAGTCTAAATGAGCTTAGAAATCTGATAAAGAGTTTATCCCTCTTGGACCCATGCAAGAGCAGGTGTTTGCAGAGACAAAAAGCAGTCTTCTCCAAATGAACTGGCATTGGAGCACACTATTTTAGTCAACTGGAATACACTGGTTTAGAATTCTTAGGGTAGAATAGCAAAGCACTGAAAAACCATGATAACAGACTTAGCTACTTCTCTGCTTCACAGGCCGCAATTTCCCAAATTTTGCTCCAAGCAGGCAGCTCCAAGGTCAGTTCTGGAGCAAGCAGAGCCAGTTCAGTGGCCCTGTCCTGTGTTTCACCCACCTGGAGCCTGGCCAGGATACCAGGAGCTCCGAGTAAGTTGCAAAATCCACCTAGGCACGGGCTAAATTACCTGTGCTTAAATTTATACTCCCATGGCAGGATTCTTCTTGGTACCAAAGGAAAAGTGCTCCTAGTCCACGCTAAGCTCCACTTAGTACCAGAGCAAAGTCTAATTTTAGTGAAAGGGAAGACTACAGAGAGCAATTAAATAGCAAAAGATACGGAATTAGAAGTCGGAAATTCTGACGACAAGATTTCAAATTTATGATGCTCAAGTGGATCTTCATATTTTGCTCATTTGTTAGTTCATTCATTAATTTTCACATCATTGACAATATTTTAAAAACAAGATGAAAGACAGCAGTGTTTTGCTCTATGATAAAAGTACCAGAAAATAATATGCAACTGTTCTAAACATTTATTTCCATGATTTCAAAGGCACAAACTTTGTTAAAATCAGGCAAGCCATCACTGCATATTTCAACTATCTCAGTTTTAATTGCAACTACTTATTAGATGATAGAATTATCTTTGTATTTTCCTTACTGTCAAGGCAAAAATAATCTGTACATTACTAAATAGAATAAAACGATTTCAGTTTAGACCTCAAACGATAGATAATTTAATGTTTTAAATTCTTTCAAGGGAACCAACCTCGCAACAAATCATATATTTTTCTCCCTTTAAATTGATTTTCAATATTGTTCTGCTTTATTTGCTCTCTTCACATGTTTTTTCTGTTTCCCCTTTCTATTGCACTTCTTTTTCTGACATGTAATTTCCTACTTGCTTTTATTCCACTTATTCTACTATTTTTTTCCATTTTTTTTTCTATTATTTCATCTTCCTTTCTGTTTGTCAATTTTATGCAGGTTTTTTAGCTTGGCTTAGTGTTTTGACATGCCTTTATTGTTGCATTTATTTTTATTTACTTTTTTGCTTTCATTGTTCTATAGATGAGACACTATGCCAAGTCAAATCCCTTTTCAAATTTTCTTTGAATAAAAGATGAGCTGCTCTGGAATCATTCCAGATGTAGCTGCCAAAATGAACCGGTCCAGCACAGCTTTCTTTGGATTATATTCCATGATAGTTTCACTACATCTCAAGCTGTAAGAGGAATACAAGAACTTTCAGCATGAATCGCTTTTTTTGTCATTTTTGGTACCTTTGATTATCTCAGTCTATTGTATTTCAGACTCAAAACCAAGTGGAAAAAAAGGCTTTCTTGTGCTGACTTTTGACAAATAACCTACCGATCTGACACCTTCAAAAAACATTACTTGTATGAGCATTAAAACTGAGCAAGATTGAATTTTTCCACTTCTTATCTGCTGGGATTCTCCCCCATCTACTGCTTTGGGTGTGTAGGGGTTTTGGCTTTTTGTTTGGTTGGTTTTTCCTGTTTTGTTTTTTCTTTGTAGCACTCTTTTTTTACCAACTTGTACAACTTGGATACATTCATATTTCTGCCATGGTGCCCAACCTGCTTCAAACATGACAGCAGAGTCTAAAGTTCTGATTCAATATTCTTCTCACCTTATCCAGTGCTTAATGCAATGGCTGGCAAACTGAACACTCTTGACATTCGTACATATACAATTACTTTGAGTCCTGGTTTAGAAATCAGTTATTCCATTTTAGACAGGCAAGATGGATTTTTTATAAACAGACTCACCTTTCCAGTAGTGTATAAAATGCACAGTTGGATGAAAACGATCTTTATTTCTTATGGAAAAGGTCAGAACTGCACCTAAACATTTTGTTTAATAGTTGTAAATTACTTGTGAAATCTTACGGTACACCTGAATTATATTACATTATTTAAATGCTAACTATTGGAACATGAAGTAGCAGACCAAATAAAGCTACCCAAGTAGAAGAAATCTCTAACAAGATGTTTCTGTATCACAAAGCAGAGCCTGGTGTGGATGTCTGAATCAGCATGAACCCAACATAGTCACCTGGACCCAAGTGGGAAGTGTTGAACACACCTACCAAGCATAACTTATATGGCTCCTTTGTGCACATGGAGGGAGTCTAACACATCTAGGAAGCTATTCAGCTGACTTTCACTACAAACTACTACACATACACAAGGGTGAGAATCACTTTGTGGGTGCAGAGCAACCACATGCACACACTTTTGGTCACTGATCCATACTGGTGTCACAGAAAATCCCCACTAAAATGCATTGCTGTACGAACAAGTCCAATTTGTGCTCTCAATCGTAACGTCTTCTCATATAAAGCAGGTACATGGACATATATCACTGTAAGACTTTGGGACACTTAAACATGAAATCCTATGTATCCTCAGACACATAGTTCAGAAATAAACACCTGAGCTATTTTTGAGCTGTTCTCTTATCAAGGCAATAAAACCCCTCATAATGCCACAGCAGCATTCCACTTGGATTGTTAAGCATGTACCACTGCAGGTACAGGGACTGCCTTGTTCACATTCAGCTCAGTTATTTCTGCATGGCTTCACACTGAAATAGCTTGACATCCTTACACTATGGAACATTCGAAGACTGATTTCCATACAGTGTAATAGAACTTAATTACACTTTATTTTGCTGTACTTTCTCTTGTGCCGTGTCATGTTCTGCAGACTTGCAATGGCAGCAGCAAACTCTGTGCCCCTCAGTTAATTTATCAATAGGACAAGTGCTCTTGGATGAATGGTACAGGATCAAGCCAGTGGTTGCCCTGTATCTGAAACTGATTGACTTTTCAAGAAAAAAAACACAAGCATTTGAATCCTATACTAACTCATTTGCACCTCTGCTATGCTGTGCTTTCAATACAACTGCAGATGTGAGAAACAGTACTAGCATAATGTCATTCCCAAGATACTTCAGGAAAATAACACCACAGCTAGTAGCCAGCAGAGCCAAACCTCCACAGTATTTAGAAACATTTCTTATTTAGATTCAGCAAACAGCTTCTTGGAAAGGAAAATACCAACTCCACTAGCAACTTGTACCTGAATGATTCTGAATCTATTCAGCCCATCTATCAGGAATAAAAATGTCAATCCGTTTATTTCCATGTTAGGTTTTGAAAAGCAAAACAGAGTAGAAAATTGGATGCAAGACTGTATTATGTTTATGAATGCAATTAACAAAGAACATCTATATGCAGAAGACAGACCATACATCCACACACAGCACTGACATGAATTTGAACACATGGTACGATGCGATACAGAAATGAGTAGACACATTCAAATATGCATGCAGAAAGTAAATCAAATGCAGTGAAACAGCAGCAAAATAAGCCTCTGCATTTTGATACTAAACCAAAACAAGGTGTAAGTCTACCTGACTTGAGGAAAAACAACTGGCATCTTGCTTCTAGTCTTTTCTCCTCACCACTTTCACCTTCTCTTCTGCTGAAACTTAAAGTCTCCCAGGTCACTAAATCTTGCTATATCCTGCGCACACCCTGGAAAATTTCTTCCCTTGGAAGAAATACTTTTTGTGATTTTATTTTTTAAAGAATGGAGAAATGAGTTCATCATCGAAAGAGAGAAAACTAGTTTGTAGAGGAAAACAACATAACACAAACTACAAGTACTGTTGTAATTAATTGCAGCACTTAAAACTGAGAAATTGAATACTATATCTTCAGTTAAATTTTTATCTAGGCGACCTCCAAAATGTTTTCTTGGTTTTTTAAAAGTGCAGTGAAGTTCAAATACTAGAAATGCACACGGCAAAACTCCTACGCTCACAGTCACACGGGTATTTTAGATAGTAGGTGCAATGCAATGAAACATGTCTGATGCTGCCACATTAGGCAAAAGACACAGTCCCAGCAGGAGGGACAAGAACCATTTGTTTTCTTCATGTTTTTGCACAAGGAAGACACACTTTTCAGAATGAAACTGGTCCTGTTTCCAGGTTTCCAGGTCCCAGATGCCTTTGGTTTCTTTGGGCTCAAGGCAATTATCAAGGCTTTTTACTGTACATAAGGAAGAAACTCTCATTCTCTTATACCTTTCACTTTTTCACTCTTCCCTTCATACCTTTTCCCAGCAAGCAGTTATAGATAATGCAGGTTAGCAGACAAGGTTTATATATATATATATAAAAATTATACTCTCCTAAGGTCATACTTCAACATACTGTTCCTTTGTACTCTTCCCTAGATCACAAATAAATGCATCATGACAGGTTTTTGGTTGCCACCTAACTCCACCCATTAGAAATACTAATTAAAAAGAAATATGCTACAGGATAAATGTAGTAATTTAACGTGTTTCTTTCCACAAGCCAAGTATTTGAAGGATAGGTCAGGCACTTTCCTACTTACAGAATTCGACTTATGGGATTATCGCCGCCTGTGATATTACTGAAGAAAGAACATATAAAATGGTCTAAGAGATTTATATGAATTTTTGTAGTGGCTCTGGCCATTATTGACATTCTTCAATTATCATTGACCTTTCTGTTCTAGGACAAATACTATTCCCTGGAGTAGCCACTTAGAAGAAAATTTAATGTGCTGTTCCTGAACATGTCATTTTTATGCTACTTTAAAAAAGAAATGCTGCTTAACCAGCTAATTGCAGAAATTGTATGTCATCTAATGATAGCTCTTCTCTCTAGGAAACCTACAGTAAATTAGCACTGCAAATGGGATGGGGCAATTCCACTGTTTTCTGGTAGACTGTAAATGATAGATGTTCCTGGCATCTAGAAACATATTTACTTTGTTTCCCAAAAGCCGTAAACTCATTAGCATCTCATCATATTCTTGAATGCAAAATCCCACAGCATGAACTGGACAACTGGGAAAAGCTGTAAAAGCAGATTAATCACTGCCTTTTTGTGATATGGTGGAAACACAAGAACGATCTCTTCACTCCTGGCAACTATATTTTTGTTCTCTTCCTTCTCTAATCTTTAATCCCTTTCTCTAGCCAAAGTAATGTTAACGATGCCTAATTTCTCATGCAGGACACCTTCCAGGAAGAATACATTAATCAATAAGTGTTACAAACTAAGGTGGTGAGTTTGCCCTTTGTCATCACTGTACCTACAGCAATTCTCTGCTAGACATGACCAGTCAGGTAAGAGCCTTCTTTTGGCCTAAGTAGCTTGGTTAAACGCAATCTTTCTTCACTGAACATCCTGTCTCTCCTTTATCAAACACAGGGAACTCACTTGCCTGCCATAACCAGAATCAAGTTCCTGGTGGGCATTTATCTGTCAGCTTCCATTGTAAATGACACAAGTATCGTAAGATTTGATTAATGAAGAGTACAAGGCAGAACCAATGCTCAGGTGTTAAGACAGAATAACAGCTAATAAAACTGTCTCTTTAAATATGCTTTCTAGAGAGTAAATGATATACCTGCTAGTAGCAACAGATTTTTCAGTGCATTTTTAAATGATACCATGAGTTATCAATGAAAAAAATGTTATAAGTGGCAGGTAGGAAACACTTTATCTACTAGATCCTGTCCACTGAGTGCGTGGTCCATTGCTGGCAGGTGCACAGAGAGTTTTCTACCAGAGGATGATATCCCCTTTCCATTCCTGAGATTGCATGCCAAAAGTTTATACCACACATTAATATCTTTCATATAAATACAGAAATTCCATTGTCAAATTATGCTCTAAACGGTCTTAAGAAATTGTGAATTGGTTTCTGCTATGAAAAGTCACAGAACTTTAGAATGTTACTGATGATGAGAACTGTGCCTAAGAAGCAAAACCTGGGTTCCAAGTTCTTTCATTGCCTACACTATATTTTATAATGTGTCAGACAATACTTGCAAATATATCTTTAAAGTGCTTTTTTATCCAGTTGTGGACACAGTCCACCCAAACATACTCCGAAGTGCTGAGCTATGCCACATCAGGCTACTGGCATAGATTTAAGAAGAGAAAACACAAAATAATGTCAGTTTGTATACATAACTGAGACCACAGACAATTCACATATAATGAATTCTATGGATATGTACTTTGAAAAGCAAAGGCCTGAAATCTTAAAACTTTATTAAAATTTCCTAAGAAATATTAAACAAGACTGTACCAAATACTATTTATCTAGTTCTTGATTCCAAAAGGTAATGACATAATTACTGAAAATGCAAGCAAAGCCTGGTGGGTGAGTCAGAATACAAAATGATCTGTGGTTTGGGAGGAAACAACAGACACCCAATAGCCTGAACTTAGGCTAAATAAAATTTTACCGTATCACTGTTTCCTTATAGTCAAAACAGTTTAAGGAAGTCTCTCAAGACAAAAGACCCTCTCATTTTTTGACATGTTTATCTTTAAGACTTCAGCTTTAAATTCAGGAGACTTTAATTAAGATCTAGAATTAGACTGAACAGAACTTATAGCCCAGTTCCTCCCACATACTACTCCTCCAGGCTATTTCACCACACGCTTACTTTCCCCAAAAGCAAACTTTCTGAAGGTATTTAGCTGTACAGCCAGAGCAAACTAGAAACAAATCTCTAAACATCAGAAGTTGGCACTGTTGAGGATCATCCTGGTACCAGTTGCATTAGTGTCAAGAATTATGAGGTTATTATCTGCACTAGCTTTAGTCTCAGAAATACCTGAAAGAAAAAGCTAAGAATAATCTTTGATGCTTGGGACTTACGTGTACATAACACAAAAGCTTCCTTTTATTTTAAAACAGAGAGTGAGAAGACATCCCAGATGCGCTAAGGGTTCTTTTCCACTGTGGCAAGAAAGAGTAGAAGACGTCTTCCTCTCCTGAAAACCTGCTCATTAATTAACACTGGACAGACATTCATTTATTTCCCTAAATGGTGAGCTGTTTCCAACTTCCACTACTAAACAGTGGCAGTGTCCATATGCTGGGTTTCTTAAATAACATGGAGTATTCTTGGCCTCTATTTTGTGCAAATGCTACACTAACAATACATTGCTCAACCCCACTGCTGATCCACCATTTCTGCCCTAAATTATTTAAATCAATCTTGCAATTTAAGGTGGTGTAGATGTCTTGTATGCAAGTACCAATTACAAAAAGAGATGAGCCAGATCCATGTAAGATGTGTGTGGAACTAAACTGATATACACCAGATGAGTATTTCACCTCAAAACACGTTACATCCCAAACCCCTGTTTATGTGTTATAGAAAAAATAGACAAATCCCTGTTTAGTGGGTATCCTGGTTTTGGATGGAGTTAATTTTCTTCCCAGTAACTGTTGTATTTTGGATGTACTATGAGAATAATGGCAATAACACATATTGTTTTAGTTGTTGCCAGGCAATGTTTATGCTCAGCTAGGACAGAAATAATTTTCTTTCCAGCAGCTGCTGGTTTTTAGATTTAGTATAAATAGTGTATGAAAAATAACACCGGGGTTTTCTTAACTGCTGCTAAGAAATCAAGGATTTTTGAGTTTCTTGTATTTTTCTAGCATACAGTTATAGAGTCAGGACAGCTAAACCAAACTGCCCAACAGGATATTCCACACCATAATATCATGTTCAATATAAAAAGGGGAGTTTGATTGGGGGTGTGGGGAGTCGATCTATGTTCCACATTCACTGTTCCACATTCTGCTATCACTGCACTTGTGCTCTGTGCTCGCAGCTATCGCTGCACTCACCATGACGTCTGTGCTGTCTGAAGTCACTGCTCAACACGGGATAATCATCAGGTGGTGAATATATATTTTAATATATTCTATCATTATTATTATCATCATTATTGTTAGCAATACTATTCCCTCGTTTTTATTGTTCTACTAAAACTGTCTTAATCTCAGGCCCAGGAGATTTCCTTTTCTCTTCTAATCCCCCCCCATCCCACCTCGGAGGAAGAGGTGAGAAAGCAGCCATGTCATGTTTAGGTGCCAGATAGGGGCTAAGCTATGTGAGTCTGTAGGATTATGTCCAGCAGATACTTGAAAAAATATCTTTTTCATCAGACAATTTCAAAGACAAAAAGGTCAGTGCTCAAAAATATTTTCAACTGTTTTACCTTTTCACTGTGCCTCTCCTTTCACACAAGCAAATAAAAATATGAAATCAGCAAGTCAAACAGGCACAGTGTCTAGTCTTTAAATTACTGAAGAGCAATTATACATCATAAAATAATTTTCAGAGAAGAAGAATTACTGTCATACTCCTACAATGCAATTCCAATCAATAATATTACTGGAACTAGAAGCCAACATACTGCCCTCCAGCCATCCTAAGTGCAAGCTGTTTTCCCAACTGCTGAAGTCAGAAGTTATGCCGTTATTAAAAAGCCTGTTTTTACTAAATAGTGAATATAACAGCACCTGATTCTCAAGTGTGTCTTTTTGAAGTAGAAAACTCTGATCTTCAAACCAAGTAAGGGAGGTAGGCACTGTAATCATCAATTACATGCTCAAAGAGAACAAATTACATATTAGCAACCAAACCCAAAAATGCCCAGGAAAACTGAGAGAAAAAAGGAAACCACTCCCTCCACTTGCTTCCCCTGCTGCAGAGATAAAACAGGAACTGATCTTTCATAATTTAAATTAAAAGTAGAAAGAAGGGAAAAAACATTTTAGGAACATTATCCTTTGACTTGGAAGATGCAAAGGCTTTTACTCCCACATAAAACAGAAGTCACTCCTTATACACTGGTAATATTTAAAACATATTCCACACTTCATAAGCATAGAGAGAAAGATGGTTTAGGCAAGAAGATTTAAATAAATTATAAATTGATTTTAAAAAGCTGAGAAAAGACACGTAAGATATACTTGCAGAGGGAAATCCTCTGTTGCTTTTTCATGACTTCTTCATTCCATAGGCAGCCCCATTTAACTGCAAAAGCTAAGTATTTCTCAGATCAATTAAATGAACTTAAGTGATCCTCATTAGCCCATGATTTACCTCCTTTCATTTTTAGAATACAGCTCTTGGATACAAAGGTATCAGAATCGGGGAAAGCAGTGTGGATTTTAACGGACCTTGTACCCAGGTAGTTACACTAAGCACGTCAGAAGAACGATGCTGAACTTCAGATGCACCACAACATAGTTTTTGATGTAGAATTCCAGTGTTAATCAAAGTCTGAATCATAAAATGGTCCTTTCCCTAGCCTAAATCATCCCAGTTTTTTTCCACATAGAGTATTGTGCAAGTATTACATTACATGTAATGGCCATTATTTATGCTACATATTTAATCAATTCATCTCAATGTCCTGGCAGAAGTACCAAAACTTGTATTTTACCATGCACTAAACCTGTTCAAATGGCAAGTAACACTTGAATGTTGCAACATGCTTTTCCTTTCTGTATCTCTGTAGATCAGTAAATGCTGACAAATCTGCATGACGGCATTTGAAAAACATACAAATATATACGAGGTAGTTTAAAATAACAATGTCTTATGAAGAAAAAAGTCGTAAGCCTACGCTTTACTAGAACGTGGATTAACTTGGTGAGAAACTGCACTATTTGCAAGCAGCTTGACTCATCGCAAGTGAAAAACGAAGTGGCGCGTGCTATCTGCCTGAATGGGTCCTTGTGAACAAAGCATGATGTGTACAGGAGATGTTCCTGTCACTGCCTGAGCTCAGTCTACCTTTGTGAGGTTTCTTGAAACCTGGAAGAACGTGTGGAAAATAAGGACATGGACTCAAATGTTGAGTCTTACAGGCCAAAAAAGCTTCATGACACATCAAGATGAGATGCGGGACAGAAAAAAGCCAGTTCAGACGACTCAGTGTAAGACAGAGTAAGAGTTCAAGCAGACAAAGCTGCCACATGCTCTGTTAACTACATCACACCATAGCTCAGCAGTGTTTACAATATCAGTCTTCAACCTGGTCAATATGAAACTCATTGGGAAAAAAAAAACATTCCTTTTGCCAGACAAATGCCAAATGCATAAAATGCAACTACCCACAACACTCATCCCCGGTATAGAGTCAACTTCCACAGTGTTATTTATCATCCTGCTTGGAGAAGCCTATAAAGCTCATTCCTCAGGGTAAGATATTTTCTTAATGGGCAGCAAGTTTTGCCAGACTTGTGCTGTTACCTAGTATTTTCACTGGCACTATCTCAAAGAAAGGGGTTTAAGGCTTATAGTAAGAAATGATGTTTAGAATGATGCTAGGCCAGGCCCTGAGCTGTTCTTAATCCTTCATATGTCTGTCTACTCCCACAGAGTTATGGTAATTCATACCAGCTGAGCAGCTGTTCTACTCAAATAACATTTTATCCCTTAATCTGATAATGGAGTTCTTCACCTAAAGCCATGTGGAGTCACGCATGTGTCCGCAGGAAAAAGGAACGTTCGATCCAAGACCAGGAACTGAACCTTTTTCCTTCACTGTAGGATCATTAGACCACTATCCCAGCTTACACAGTCAACCATTGCTGAATTCCCTGTGAAAATTTCAGTTTGACAGCACAAATAAAATCAGCCCTTATCTCAGTATCAGAATAACACATTTAAACAGGTACTTGACAGTTAATTTCAAGTATTTGACACATCAAGCATTGTATCAAGCACTCAGGTAGTGTGGAGCCCCAAAGTCTGCCTCATGGTCATCCAAACTGACCTGTCAGGTGAGAGACCCACACACCCCTAACAAGCCCACATAAGACATATTAGAACCACTGACATCTTTGCAGCCTAGAAGAGACAATCAGCTGACTTATACAGGGAAAGGTCTATTCTGGATGCCTGTGATAAACAAGGTGCAAAAAAAACTGAAAAAAAAAGAAAGAACTGAATTTACATTTCAAAGCTTTGAAGCATTTACTGGAAGTCACGGGACTGAGAAACCTTTAATCCTTCCTTTATATGCTAAGTATTAAGAAGTTCTTGTCAATAAGCCCTGTGGAGTTGTGGGGCGAAGTCACTGGAAGGTCCTAATTGACTTCAGATGTAGAATACAGGAATGACGAAGACATTCAAATGCTACAAAGAAAACTGATGAACTCTGGTTTACAGATTGCATAGCAAAAGGGCTTTGTGAAAAATCATCTCGCATCGCTCTATAAAAAAAGAGAAAATCTCGGAAAGCATTCCTTGTCTTGGTAGCAGCTGAGTACTTCTGCCAGTAAGGCAAGAGAGCAGAAGCCATCTTCCTTCTGATACAGGAGATCTGTTTGACCTCAGAAAAATAAACTTCACCTTTTGTGTCAGTACATGAAAGCCAATTCTACCTCTGTGGGACAGTTGAGAACATAGGCGTTGAAGGACTCTGAGCTTCCTCTGAGCCACTGTGCACGACACTCACTACCCTCAGCATTTTATTAATTAGCTATTGATCAGGAGGTTCCAGGCTTTATGTCTCAGAAACTCACTGGCCTGTGCACAGGTGTACACTGAGGGGAATAACCACACAAACACACCTATCAATGTTTTCTTCCTCCTCTTTTGGCTCCTTGGTAGAGAAACTTAATTGGTTTAGGAATTTAAAGTTACATCATATTTTCCCAGCTGCAAAACCGAATCATTTTACTATAATCAAAAGAAGTAAAGAAGATATCACTTAAGTCTCTTCTTCTTCTGACAGAACATGTAGGATAGGACTTAAAATGTAGGTGCATAGCTCTATATAGAGAAATATAAAATATACAGGCATATATGCAGAAATAACGGAAAGGAGCAGTCTACACCTCAAGAATCATGCCAGTTAGAACAAGGAAAAGCCTGCCTTTCCATATATCCTACACTGCATACACTGATGAAAGCTCTGCTTTAGCTTATGATGTATGATACCTTATACTATAATCAAATTATGCTGCCCTTTGACAATCTTTATTACATTTAAAACATTTTAAATTAAATATTTTCTTTTAAAATTAGAGAATTTTTTCATGAACGTTTTCAGATTTTTCTCTCTGATAAACTTCAAGTGCTTCATATTAATAACATTTACCTAGAAAACAACTGAACTTTTAGACATATTCATTGTGATTTAATCTAAGAACATTTCTCCAAAAAAAAAAAATCAGGGTCTTTGCAAAGAAATACAGAGCACTAAAGTTTTTCATACGGCAATGCTTTCTGCCTATAGAAAAAAGGAAATACCAGCTCCCAAAAGATGTCTTCACTTTTGACAGTTGCAATCATTTAGATTTAAAGTAGCTGACCAGAGATTTTCTTTGTATGTGTATGTACTCTGCTGCCATTGTTTTTAAGCACTCAAACCCACAGATGATTTGAGCCAATATTGACCTTTAAATACCAGTTATACCACTTTGAGATAAATGAGTGTTGCTACTTGAGAGCTGTGTGAGGCACACGGCAACCAGGGGAATGAGTGCATGAGTTGGTTGCACAATCAGCAGCAGCTCTTTTTAATGAATTAATAGAGGTGGGACAAATCAGGTTTAACATGAGCTTTTGTAATTTGTTTAAATGTCTCAATCTGAAAAAAAAAAGCAGAGGGGACAGAGATATTTTTAGCCTCTCCTCTATTATTAGAAATCACAGAACAGTGATGCTTGTCTAGCATTCGGTGCAGCAGTAAAGCTAGAATGAAGATGAAGAGGAGGATTTTTACTGCTGTTACTTTCTCTGTTGCATTCCATCATGTGTATTTTAGCTTTGGACACTGACCAGGCTTGCTTGTTGTCTCTGCCAGCCTTCCCTACCCCTTCCGGGACTGGCCCCAACTCAGCTACGTGAAAAATAACTGGAGCTCCTGGAAGAACTGGGAATCAAAAGCAGTTGCCATTCAGTGCTGGTGGCGGCCTTCAGGCCGTAGTATAGGCTGTGTTCCTTCAGCACGTGACTTGGGAACATGCAAATTAAGAAAGCCATAGACTATTTCAAGCTTACTCAAACTATACAGCACTTTGGATTTTCAACACAACTCTCTTCCACACTTGTATTGCCCACACACTCTAATAACCCTTTACTTAATATCCATACATTGCAGTAAAACATGGGAAAGTACAAAAGTGTCCCTCGGAATGCAATTATGAAATATTTTTTTAAAAAAGTTAAATGTTAATTATATTTGTGAGAAGAAAGTCCTATACGTGAAGTACTCCTACTACCACTCACAATTTTGTTTTAATACAGTCTAAGGTCAAATCATCTTTAACGTGATGTGACGTGCGGATAACATGCAAATTCTCTGATGTAATGTTAGAAGAATACACATAAATATTTCAAAACTAAGTGGAAAGACGAACACAATTCATCTTGTCTAAACACACATTCTCTTTTTCCTCCATCATCCTCAGTAGTAAAAGACTATGATCTACTGCAGACATCTCCAAGATTATAAATCTTGCAGCAGTTGGTAACGATTCTCTGGTAACAACAGTAAAATATTAGAAATCTAGATTTTAAAAAGATTTCTATGAATGAAATGCAAATTCTGTGTTCTTAAGAATCAAGAAAGTGCTTTAGAGATACTGCTGGAATAAAAATTAATAGCCCAATGTGGAAGTAATAGTGAAAATATTCTATTACTTGTAAAGCAATAATTACTACTATTGAAATGGACACCTATAACAGGTGATGTTACTTAATTCATGTATCAGAACTATTCAAATAAATCCTTCCCTTACCACTTGCACTCTACTCTTCAGGAGCATATTTAAGAAAAGGGTATATGGTGACACCCCTGGTAAGAGGGGTCTGTGAGGATTTTCATCATCATTAATACGCAAACATTTACAACACACTGAAATAGTTACAATTCTATGGAAACCAGTAAAAGATACATGTGTATCTCCTGATAGTTCTGGAGACAAAACAGAAGCCGTGGCAAGTACTGCAAAATGTTGTCTGCCCATGATGGAATAGTTATAATAATCATCTCCTCCAGATATGGATACGTAGCACTGATAGTCAGATTTCTATTTTCCTTTACAGTTTTCAGGTAGATAAGGATAGTGCATGGAACTGAGCAGGCACAAGTACATTACATTAATAGCACAGACTACTTGCACATTAGTTCCCAGACAAACCCATTAGCTCAATAACAAGCATTTCGTATATCTTGTATTTTCCTGTACCATTCTTTCAAAGATAGGAAAAAAACACTCCAAACCTATAAAACTCAACAGGAACTGACTACAAGTCTTAATCTAAGCACAAGAGAACTCCATAAATACCTAACAGTAAGTAATGCTAATGGGAGGAGGAGGAGAAGATAAACTCTTATATTCTCTTCAAAACTTTCTTCCACTTCTCTTGTCACAGAGAACAGGATCTATTAGCTGCAGCTGATTAGCACTCCAAAGACAGTTATTTCTTCTTTGTGTTTTGAAACAGAGGCTCACTTTTTAACAATATGTGATAGAAGAGTGATGGGTTATCAAAACCCTCTACTTAGCAGGAAGAAGTAGCTGCTGAATGGATAATAATAGGTAAGAGAGAAGCACTTACATTTGGGGGCTCAAGTCAGATATCTAGATAATTCAGCTCTTATTTCAGCTGTAACACACAGTAAAGATATAAGACTACAATTACTTTCCAGTGAACCTCTATTATTTATGTCTGTTATGAATACCAATATCTGAACGCTGATATTCACGTCAAGTAACTTGTTACCACTGACTGGCAAAACTAGTTCATATAAATAAATACATCTTCAAGCAATTTCCAGCAGAAGAGTAAAAAAGACATTGTGTTTTATGTACAGGAACACAACAGAGACTGCAGGAAGTCCACCAACCAAAAAGGTAATGGGTATCTTTTTTGGAACAGTCTTCCAAGAAGGACAATAGAAAAGAAAACAATATGACCCAAAAAAGGATTTGGGGATTTATGAAAGAAATTACAAGCTGAAAGTGTTTGCAATACTTAAGACTGAACCTGATGATCAGAAAATTTAAGAAAGTCCTATCACAAATGTAGTTCAAAATGTAATAAACCAAGAAAGGTTAAACACAAATGACAAATGAGTCACCCCCAAATTTATATTTGTGCTTCCCACCCCCCTAAATAATATTTCCTATAAATTATCTGTCAGGTATTTGGCAGAAGAATGCTGCAGAGATCATTCTTAAAAATTTCAAATTACACTGAAATCTAAGTAATCTGTTTCCATTGTTACTTGGAATCCAAGCAAATCTCATAACTTCATGAGAATTTCATTTCAATGGTAGTCTGAAAAGCTGACAATCTAAACAGAAGAGCCTCATACAAACAGGCAAAGGATCAACCTGGACTCAGCTAGATGTGTCTACAAGCAAAATGAAGGCAATAGCTAGAAAACTGTACTGAAGAGATGAAATAGCTTCATATAGTTTAAAATTACCTCTCTTAATTGATCTAGGAGTTTTTAACTATGTTGATTCGATATTAATATAATATCGTAAACTCTAAACTGCTCCAACATATTCTGTAACCAGTATCTGTCAGATAGGTGAGCAGAGCATCAGAGACATCATTTTTCTGTTCTGTAATAGATCCTTTCAGTTTCCTGCTTGCATTTCATTTTTTCAGCTCATTCTTCTATTGCCCTTCAGTATTTCTGGGTTAGTTACAAGCAAAGATATAAATAAATAAACAAAGCACAATACTCTCTGATTGCTATTTTATATGCTAAAATTTTAGGATACAATATTTCAGAAATAGGAAAGAAGTCTGGCCTCCAGGACAGTACTTGTTCTATTTCTGGAGTAACCAGCAACAGCAAAAATCACATTACAATAACAAAAGCCACATTTTTCCTAATGGTGCTGAAGAAAGTACTCAAAACTCTTCCTACTAAAAAGTTTTCTTAAACTCCTTTAGCCTTCTATTACATTGCTGAAGATATTTTGTACAAATTCTCCAAGGATTACTTGTATTTCTAAAGAAAATACACACAGACCAGAAAAAAGAATCACACTGGCTTACCTTCATCTTTGAACACAAAAGATCCCAAGAAGTTTCTTGACATTTTCACCTCTCCTTTTCTTTAACTATAGAAGAAAATTACTGTTGCTCTCTCTGGGCTCTCAGCCTTTTGGTCAACAGTGGGAATCTCCCGAAGAGAAAATGGCTTCATTTTTAACACATTCATCAGAACCCATGATTAAAAGATCTGGCTATTTTTAACTGAAGTGGTCATTGTTGCTCAGTTGAAACAATGAAAGCCAAACAAAAATTATGGGTTTTTCCAGGATGTCTTGGTTTACATCAGCATAGTTTAGAGGTTTGCTTAACTGCAAACCTGAAATCAGAGTCCCCTTTCAGGGCTTTTGCTCACTGTAAATAAATGAAGACATCATAATCTTCAGGTGAGGTTTTTGGCCTACTAGCCATTTCGAAGAAAAAGCATAATTTTTTTTTTGGTTCTCAGTTTTATCCATTATAATAAATGTTGTACGTTCAAACCTTGACTTTATTTCGGGGCATTGTCTCTAGGCTTTCTGGTTTTAAAATAAAGACTCTGCTCGTAACATCTCACAAGTTCACTTGGACTCAGATCAAAATGACAAAAACTTAGCAAGTCTGAGAGTGAAAAAAAGTTTTGAAAAATTAATAACCTCTTTGCAGCAGTATTAACTGAATTCCTTGGCCTCTGATAGTGTTGTTTTGCTATGTCACACGCTGTTACATCAGTCATGTTCTGTTATGTTAATATGCTGAGATGAACCACAGTAGTGCCACAGCAGCCAAGAAATGTCAAACACCAACACCTTGACACTGAGTGAGAAACAGGGCTTAACTATACTTAGGCTTTTTGACTCACCACCTTATATTTCACCAAAAACATATAATCCAAGTTCCATGCACTTACTGAAAATAGAAAAATACATTTTTTTTCCTTCAGATGCATTTTGATTTAAGTAAAGGAATTATAGAAGCTGAAATGCTGTAGGGTTTCATCTTCTCAGACTATCGCCTTCCCCTTTTAAAGACAGGAATACTAATTTATTACCTGTTATCATGAAAAAGCAAGTCATTGAAGCCTGTTAGAAGGAATGATGGAAAGCCACTGAGAAAATACAAGCATGTTTCACTTCTGTGATGCTTTGCTTCTCTGATTAGGTAATAAAATAATAACAGAGATGAATTCTCTGGTTTTCCTACGTATTATCTGAAATAACATATGCAAAATTAGGCGATAGAAGCATCTGTAACTTTAACACCAACTGAGGTCACTGATCCAGCTCTAACTTTGTTTCAAATATCTGCAAAAAAACCCCCATAAATGTTTGGATTTTTTTTAAAAAAGCAGACACATTCATGATTAAATTCAGTGACTACCATTACGTTTCACAACCCAGCAGCTCTGCCAAACACAATGGTTCTTGATCTTACAACAGCCACACTGACCCCGCTTTCTATTTAAATATCTACCAGAAAGTCTTCATTTGCTCAGTTTATCAGATGACTTTTATCTGCAATCAAACCACCCCTTCATTTTCCTTTAGAGGATGAATACATCCAACTGTATTTTATTGCTTTTTCTGGTAGACCTGAAGCATCATTTCCCTCCACTCAATTAAAGCATGCGGTCATGTACATGTTATCCTCCTTGTGTAGCACATCTTCCAAGAAACCGACCAGTACAGAGTCAACCTCAGACTGTGTGATAGCAACTTCATTGAGTCTTTAAATTACTTGACTGCAAGTGCTAACCTCACATTGCATTTACATATGGAAAGTTAGTTCTCTTGAACTCACTCCAGGTATTATACAGACTCAGCGGGCTACATTTAATAAGAACAACTTGGTCAGAGTAGCTTAAGTTTATACAAGTACAAAGGAAAGTCGTTAGAGATGCAGTTCACATAAAAGCCACGCATTCATGCATTTTGATTCTGCCCCTTTTCTACTTTGGCAGAAGAACACGAAGAGAAGAAAAAAGATCAAAAGCTATGGAAGTTTTGCAAGAAGCCAAGTTCGTTCGTAAGACCACGGAACAAAGTAATGTTACTTCCTAAGCTGATGTGGCCTTAAGTGTCTTAAATACGCCTCAAGCATGCCGGAGGCAAACAACTACTGCAGACCATCCTACTTCTCATCTACTTTTTGTTAATTCATTAGGAAAAGTTTTCCATGTGGTGTTTTACCTACCTCGATCTTCCCTGTGCTCTGAAAACCCTTTAGTTACTTTGCAAGTACGTCTGCAAAATGTGCTCTTAATGGCACACTCACTCACCTCAAACACACACCCATGAACATCCACCTTTTCTGTATAAAAATGGGTTTTGTTTAATCTTTCCTTAAAAAGTGTTGTTGTGATACTCTTTGCCCGTAGGTTTGAAATGCTTAACAGAATTACCAGCTGTCACTAAATTCATGTGCTGTTCATAAATATAACTGAATTTTCTGGACAGCTGTTCATCTGGGCATAAACACATTCATTTTAATAGCTGCATTAGCTCTACAAGTTTATTTGTTTAGTTGTGGTTTTTAACTTTCCTCAGTATAATTACTTCTGACATTTCTCCCATCAAATAAGTTTTTATGCGTTGAGAGTTTTCTTACTTTCATTTGGTTTAAGCCAATCAACTACATTTTTTTCACAGCAGATGCTGTAAAATGATGGACAGTCTGTCACAAACAGATGGACTTGGTCTAAAGCCATCCTCCAAAAAAGGTCTCATCGAGAATGAAGAGCTGGTCTTCGGGGAGCTCAGTCAGTACTTAGCACACCTTTCCCCATGTTTAGTCAGCACAGCTCCAGGACCAATTTCAAACACGCAATGATGGGTGTGTCAATAATAAAGGGAAACAACAGCAGCACTTCACCCAAAACCCAGCAGTTTGCTTTTCTTCAGGCATAAGCTATCCATGTTAGGGGGCATTAACAGGACAACACACACAACACAGAGGTGTAGATAAGACAACACGGGAGGGAAACACTAGGTGGGGATTGGATTTTGATCCCACTTGCTATAATCAGACAATAATTTAGTAAATTATCACAGAGCCAGTGAGACTTGTCTCTGTCTCCTGAGGGCCACTGCCTTTCCTTTTTTACCAGCCCAAGAATAACTACCTGGATTCATCAATGGCAGACAGAATATTTAACTATTGACCACAGTATAGTTACACCAACTTATTTGTTTTGTCTGAAAATTCACTAATTTATGATTCCCTGAGGTATCAGCAACCTGACCATAAAGCACTCATGTATTTGTTCATTCCTTTGGATTTATGGGTGCCCTGAGCATCTGAGTCGGATCCAATGTGCTTCCACATAAGCACCCAAAATAATTTCCTGGTTATTCAAGTATGGATAACTTCTTTGTAATGATTCACGTGTTTTTATTTACCGACTTCTACAAAGCGTAGTATAAATTAATAAAATAGAATAATTATCATTATTAATGATTATGTCAGTCAGACTGCAGCAGAATGATTAGGAGCGCCTGCTTCGGTACATCTTCCATTCAAACTCACTGAATAGACAAAACGATGAAGCAGAAAATATGCAGAACACAAATGAAACTTTTGATGTATGAAGGCTGGCTCACATTTCTGTGTACTTTTTAAAATTTTATTACAGAAGCATGCATAGGTTACAGAAAAACAGGAGTGCGGAACTAGAGAACATAAGAGCAGGGGAATGGACGAGAGAAAGGAAGAAGGGAGTAATAGGGAAAGATAAAAGACTGGAAGCAGAGAGCACTATGAGGTGAAGTTGGCAGAACAAAACTGAGAGGTAACAAGAATCATCTACCACTTCTGTTGCCTTCTGGTGATACGGGCCAAGTTCAGAGAAGTGCAAACAGTCTCTGGCTACCAAACTAGGTACCAAACTATATTTGCAGGTTCTCAACACACAGCCCTCCTAATCACACGTAGAACACGACCTTCTACACAACCACCAACAACTTTGAAATTCTGACAGAACTGATCCGCTAAATGAGACTCCCTAATTCCCTGAAGATGCCAGTAAACTGCACAAGAACTCGTTGCATACCAGTCTGTTTGTCAACACCAGCACTCTATTTCTTAAGATGCTTTTAGTAAAGCTAATAATGTTTGATGAGATTATGTGAAATAACCAAAGTTGAACAAAAAGCTCCAATGGCTTAATAAGTATTTGTGATCTGATGCAGGAAAGAGCATTAGCCATGCTATATGTTGCAGCAACAGTCTTTTTGCATATTTGAACTCTTCGGGCCTTAGAAACAAACAACAGTAGAGAATGACTCCTGCAACCTAAAACAACATGAAAGACCACACTCTTAAAAACTCAATTTAAGGGAAAACAGAACTACATAACGTTTATACACCAAAATTCAGACTCGTTATCAACTAATCTGCCACTGGATGTCACTGTTCTTTGAAAGCCAAGAATATTTTAGGGGAAAAAAGCAGAATGGAAATCCATTTTCTACAGACTTAAGATGTGAACATTGAAAACTTTCTGATTAAAAAGTGTATTTAACATTCCTCCTTTTAGCTTCACTTCCAGAAAGGCCTTGTTTAGTAGGTCGATATCTGAGAAGAGCTCTACAAATCGCTTGCATAAAAGCCAACCAAACAACAGCACTGTAGAAGTATTCCTCAGGTATTTCACAGGTATTACCCGAAAGAGATGGCACAGAAAATAGCAAGTGGATTTTCCCTTATTCCAATGCATTTACTGTGTTCTGATGGACTGTTGTGATAAGGCAAGGAGGCACAAATCAATCTGGATTTTACATTCCATTTAATTGCATACACTGTGGTATTTTAGAGACTTTCTGTGCAATACTAAGCCGCCAGCAGCACAATAAAGTCACTGCTATCACTTACTCTGCCATAACTAATTTTTTCTACAAAAGATGTATCTTTGTGTCTGGGAATTAGAATAGAATTTTTGGTTGAAGATTGCTGGGGCTTGAATCAAGACCCGCTAGATATAATTAAAGGCTTGCTTTCTAATCTGCCAGAAGGAAATGGCTTAAAGCAGGCACAAATTTTCCCATATAGTTTCTCTTGTTAATAGAGATGAAGCAAATATACTGCATCAGAGCAGAATGAATTTTACAGTATTTCAGGATTGGCTGTCACTGTAGTTATGCTTTGTTTCACCCTCCAGGAAGCAAAGCAGTACAGAATCTCCTGTTTCACCAGTGAGAGATCTGGCAGCCATCTGCACAGCTCCAGAACAGAGCGTGACTCATACATGAGATACATTATTCACGAGATGTTCCAGGGTTGCTTCTATTCTCTTGTGTAAGAGGTGAAATGCTGTGTCAGTAAGGAGCACTCCTCACTAAATTCAGTTGTATATCTTAGCAGAGATGTGAGTCCTTAGATCTGGATCTTAACAAGGCCAGGGGATTCAGGAATTCAGCGGTGTGCAATGCTCAGCTCCATGGCGTAGCAAGTTGCTTAAAGAATTGTCATCTTTTGCTGCAAGGTATTCCTAGAGCACTTCTTATCATCCATATGTTTGAGGTATAAGCACCTTGGGAATCTTGATGGTATTTTATGGTGTTTGTGGTGTCAAAATGATTCATCACTGATACTGCAGATCGCTGAGGATTTGAAACAAAATCTATGGGGCAGGCAAAGGTGAGAATCACGCTGTCTAGTTTTAGTAACTTCTTTAGGTCTCTCAAGAGAATAAAATGCAGAATAGAATGACCATGATTTAAAAAAATGAGTTATTCACACATGGTCAGAGACGCAGCAAATTCAAAAAGCCATAGAAGGAAGTTCTGGAAAGCCTCCTTGCCTCTAGAACTGGTGAATGAGAGAGGTGGAGGTAGAGAATATTGTCATGAAGACAACTGTCAGGTATTCTAGAAGCAGCTTTAGCTGTTGTAGACACCTGTCTCTCCTTCAATGACACCAGCTACCCACCATGCTTTCTACAACTGTGGTAGAGGTGAAGTAGCAACAATTTTGCCGTTGTCAGACCACAGTCTCATAATTGTTTGTGGAAAGGGTCATTTCACGTTCCAGCTACCAATAACACATTTTCCTAACTATCATCAGCTCAGAAATCTCCTTCGGTAGAATAACCTTTCCCCAAGCTTCACCATGGCAGTTCTCTAAAAAAATCCCTGGGTGACTGATTTTTGTCATATCTAATCATCTTGGAATAAAACAGTGAGATTCCAGTTTGCTTATATCTGGACTACAGTTTTCTCAGAAGTGAGCTTCGAACATTAGGGAAGATCGTATTGTAGAGTGCATCATGTTGGCTGCTGTAAAGGCTTGATGATCAAATCACCCTTTTCAGGACAATTATCAACTTTGCCAAGGAGACTCTCTAATCAGTGATCCATGTAATTACTTTTCCATGTAGATTGAACTTGAGAACTGTTCACTAATGCTCTAAATTTACAGGTATCCACAATCATAAATCTTGCCAGAAGCAGAAATTTCCAGTGGGTTTTGTTTTGATAAAGTGCCATAAATAAAGCAAAAATACAAAGACCCTCGAAACCAGAAGGTTCCTCTGCAATGGAGATAAAATACCGGTGGAAGCTGCTACAGTGCTTAAATTCTACTGGAGACTAAAAGCTGACGACACGCCCACACCCTCAAATGAGGGCTCTGATCACTGCATTATTGGTTGTTCTTTCTTCAGTGTTTTCCCATGAAAGGAAAATTTTCCCATAAGCATTATCTTTAGAAAGTAAAACACTAAAATAATTCCAGGAGAACAATGCATAGATACAATAAAATCAGCAACAAAAAATCTAAAGCTGCCAAGTCAGGTTTTTTCCTCCCTGGACAGGTAATTCCAAAATGTCACAGCCTCCCTATACTGAGCTGCAGACAGAACAGTCAACCTGAGAGGCCAAAGTGGCAGGCCAGCAACACATTCTGTCTTTCATTTTAGGTCACTGCCTCTGAAATACTAAACACATTTTCCTGCAGATATGAAATAACATAAAAATGTTAAAAGCTTTATGAGAGATATGTCTTTTTTATGCATGTTTTTTTCTTACTTAGCATCTCAGTAAAAGAAAGAGCAACTACATGAAACGACGGCAGACTCTTCAGTATGGCTAATACACCAGATGATTATATTTCTCCATTTTTATCACCCAAATAACTCATTCACCACGGTAGCCAGTATTCATTTTTATCTGTACCTAAATAAGACTCTAATTTGAGAAATAAAAGCCCCTACCTTGGATTGCTCACACTTTGCAAGATTATCAACTGGTAATCAGCTGGTATGTGACAAGGATCTCTCACCATCTATTCAGTCTGAGACCATTTACGTGTTTGATGAGGTATCCAGATTAAATGATGGTACTTATAACTCTTCAAATATTCTAATGTTCCCCAGTTCACAGGTATTGAAACAAAGGACAGAGAACACGCATGCTCCTCGTGAGAGATAAAAACTAATTAGCTCTGGTCACAAAAACAGTAAAGTAGTACATCACTGTACCCAAGCTGATAAACTGCACCTCCCAAGGCTTCAAGTTCTCTGTGCAAGCTCATGGATATCAGCTAAACATGCTAAAAAAACCAAACCCAAAGCAATCTGCCTAAAGGCACCTGCAATGTTCTCTACTCAAATCTGCTGAGTTCAAGTCAAACCATTAAAATAAAGCAATTCTTCAGCATGAGTTCTGTTCTTTGCACACATGAACTAATCAGCACAGGAATCCCACACAACCATGAATTCTTCAGCAATACGAAACTTGCGTGACATGGGCTGAGCTGCCTCTGCAACCTACCCTGGGAAGGGGTGTGATGATTCTTTAACTTGGGCAGTCATGAAGCCTGGTGTGTATCAGCAGCTGACACCACAGCCTCCCTCTTGGTCAATACCTCTACACCCAGGGACACCCTGATTATCCGAAGTGGAAACCACCACCATTCCACTTACATGGCAATACTACGTTAGTTTGAGAATCTAAACTTCAGTGGTTTATAGGCCATCTTTTAGCCCTCTAAAGGGAGGTGGAATTTCACTCCCAGTGACACACTGAATTTAAGAAACTGATTATTGCTTCAGAAGCTTCAACAGAACCATTATTTAAGCTTATTGGCTTGGCCTTCGAGCTTTTATGTCTGCAAAGTAATAATATAATGCCATCAAGTGCAGCTTTAATATGCCTTGCAATTATGGCACCAAACTCTAATTACACTATTATTGTTGTATTTTATGATGAGAATTTCAGATTTTTTTATTTAGTTCAAGGCAATAGGACACCACACAGAAAAACATGGTCATGAATTTTAATTGTTGAGCCTTAATCACAAAAAATAGTGAGAAAGGGAAATAGCCAAAACAGCGTAGCAGAAAAAACTGCTCATATCTATGCGGTTTTTCATAACAACATCTGGGACTGTCAAAACTGGCAGTTGAGACCCACAGGGTGAAACTTTAAAAAATATGTACATTTTGAACTCTAGTCAAGTTTAACAAGTTTTCCATACTTTTAATTCTCAATACCAAAGCCTGTGTAGTAGGTTGTGATACAAAATGACCCCCTCCAAACCAGATTACAACTTCAGCCAACAGACGTCCCCACTCCACTGACTTCAATGGATAGTATAAAGCAAGTAAAGATCCAATCCCAACAATAAAATATGGGGGTTTCCAGATAATGTTGGCTTAATTTAAGATTCAAGTTGTGAAATAAACAACAGACTATGGTGTTCCTAGAAGAAAACACATTTCTACAAGAAATGGTTCCCTTGACCAGAGTTCTAATTAATTTTATAATGTTCTTTAAAAGTATTTTCATTTTTATATTTTTAAAGCGATGAGCTGCTTTCTGTGTACACCAAAACCTGAATTTAATTGTAGTTACAGAAATTCAAGCCTGTACCCGCTGCTTCTATGCAGCACTTCACCTATTTTTTCCCTGTTAGACACTGCACTATACCAACAGTAATTTTAGGCCTATGCACTTTTTTTAACATTTTAAAACTTTAACAGCTGACAACGGTAATTTAATTTCATTTTTCACGTCTTCTAAAATTGCTAGAGAAAATTTAATTCAAAGTCCATTTCCTGCAAGCTGTATCGTTTACTTTCTCACAAGGATGATTTTAGGAGTGATCTCCTTGGTACTGTTGAGAGTTTTCCTGCTTCCAGTAATTCAGAGCAGATTACAAACTTCAAGAGGGAAAAAAATAAATAAACAACCAACCCTCACAATAAAGACAAGGAGGAAATAACAAAAATTAAGCCAGAAAGGTATAAAGTCAAGTATTACAGAAATGACTATAGTTCCTATGAGAGATATGTTCTCCAGATGGTTTAGTACTGAAGGCAATGCATTACTATTTAGATGTATTTTATGCTTCTTCAAGGAAAGAAATCCTGTGTTTCTCCCCTGTTTCTGCATTGCCTGTTTCCCCAGAGTATTGTTCCCCCAGTGATGCTCGCGAGTTAGGAAACAGACATAATTGGTCCTCCCTCTCTCACACCTGCTTGTATTCTTCTTCCATACAGCACATTACCTTCATAACTTCCACCCATTTACTGACTCATCAAACATGTTGTCAAGCCTCATAAGTCTCACCAGAACTAAACTATTTCCTCAGCACTCATTCCACTTTTATTGCATGAAGGTTTTTTTTCTTTAATACCCTGAATTGGAGACACAGATATTCACGCAATTGTTGTATACTTTATTTCTCTAACACATTTTATAGTTGAGTTGATTAACTGCTGAAACATTTCTACATAAAACCGCTAAGAATTTTCAAGTAAGTTTTAATATTTAGAACCATGGTATTATGACATAAATGACTTAAGTATTTTTTTAGTTATTTGTACCACAAATGTCCTAGGTATCTTTTTTTATTAGTTTTATACTGTAAAATAGTTTTTTAAAAGATAGTTCTGCCTCCTAATAGTCTTTATTATTAAAGTCATAAAAGATATGCTGCTTTAATTAGCTATTTGAAATCTTGTAAAGATTAGCAAATATTGCATTTTCCATGAAATTTCTTTTTATCATCCCACAGTATGTTAATAGAGGAAGTATTTATTGCTTTCTTGTCCTATCAAACATTCCATATAAATACAAAGTAAGTAAAAGGGACAACCTGGGAGGTCAGAGATGAGACAACAGTACTTGCTGGTGAAGCCTGAGTTGCGAGACTTTATCTAGGTTGCCCCTATCTAGAGTTTATCTGGTGTATCTTGAATACTTTATTCTCTCTTACTGTATTTTCCATGATTATCCATGCATATTCATTACAACTGTTTCATTGGGAAAAAGTCAGCAGTGCTCTAAGTCTTCTGTCTCTATCAGACACTTACATACAATCTTTCCTAATACTTGAAGTTTACTCCTGAGACAAACTGCAGTCTTGATGTGAGATAGAACACAACCCTAAAACAGCATCTATTGTCAGCTGCTTATATGAGGGATGAATTGAAACCAAGGTATAAGACCATGCAGCGAAAGAAAGTTTGCTGGGCAAAATGATCAAACAACGTCTTTTTACTTTTTCCTACATTAACTTCCATGATAGATCATTTGAAACACAAATTAGTCCCATATTTTTTACTATAGGCTATTAGGAATGGTATATAATAATGACAAAAAAAGTATTTCGAGGCTGTATTCAGATCTGCTTTGAGCTTTTATTTCACCTCCTGCATTTCTTTTGCTTCTGCATGGCACAAATTTAAGAGTAAGCCAAATGCTTAAAGTTTTAAAGATAAGTCATTCATGTAATTATGCATCACAGCATGACAGAAATCACACAAAGATCAGAAGAAAACTTTAGAACAACTCATAGGAAGGAACAAGAGTTTTCAAACTTGGCAGTATTTTGCATTACAAGACAGTACATTAATAACATGTCACCGGTGAAGTGCAGGTGAATTTGGATTGGAGGGTTAATAACATCATTTTCACATCATATTAGGCAACCTCAGCCAACTTCAGCTGTGCTTGTACAGCCACAAGATGTCACGTATTTCAAGTTTTTACAAATAATGGAACACACTCCTAACATTGCTCTTTCTGTTCCACACGGAAAACTCATAAATGAGAAGGTCTGAAAACATTTTTCAATGTGATTATTGTAAAACAAACCACAAAAGGGCACCTTTCAGATAAATAAACCGATTTCACTGCGACGTGGAGGTGGGCTTCTGTTCTACTGTGATGATACTTTCTGCTGAGGAGGATAAAGCTTTTAAGAACTGGACTTAGTTCTGTGATCCTGGTATAGTCTCAGTTCTTCTTAGAGGTCAAGCCTTCTTATGGGCAATGCGACAGCATGGGAGACTCGACACCTTTCCTCTCATCTGAGCTCGGCCTTACTAACACCACCTGAAAATGCCTTTTTCTGTGCTGCAGCCCTCCCACCTGGAGAACACGAATAAGGCTAAACAATTTGCTATACAAAATGCCACATTACCAAATGATTAAATCAAAATCTCAAAAGCAAGTAAGACTAATCTCATAGCTAACTTGCGTATTACTGTTTTTAGCCTGGTGATTAAAGCCTGCAGGGTTAGAATGGGAATTGTTCTAGCTCACTTCTCTAGAGAGAACAGTGAGCTCTAGCCATCCTCTTCCTGATTTTCAGACATTTAAACTGCATTTCTAAAAAAACAACGTCTGTGATAAATGCCTGGACTTCAATGGACCACAGTCAAATTTCAAGGTCTATGAATCTCTTCACAATTTCTATCCACTTTAATTCAAAATGATTTTATTAGGTCAGTGGAATTCCAGTCATTTGCATCAACTGTAAAATGCTGAGGGGCAAAACTGAGTAAGAGCTGCAAGGACCATCAGTAAGTACACAGCCACAGCAAGCCACACATTAGACTGCCTCGCTGCATTTTGACAAGAAAGAAGTTTAGTAATTGTAACACATTTACCAGGTGTCTACTAAGCAACTGTAGTAAAATAATGTGAATATATGCAATAGTTGGATAAAAAAGTGAGTTGAAAGAATCCCTTTACATTATCTCTGTTCTAACATAGTGCATGGAAGATGAACACAACATGAAATGCTAGATATAAAATTGGGGCATATGTAAAATAGTTGTTCAATCAAAATAAGCAAGCTCTGCTGTTGTGCTGAAAGTACTCCAGCACTGATGGTGGGTTTTCCTGTTATCTGATGCCATAGCAACAATAACCCATTTTAAAAATTGTAGTAAGAAGGTAATATATTATCATGACAGCTGCGTTAAGTGACTGCCTCTCCTGTGTTCTGCTCTTGACTTTACACAACAATGTTAAGATGTTTCTTAACCAAGTTTTCAAGATGAAAATAAGTGTCAAAATATTTTTTCTAACCAATCAGCACTATTGAAAAACATCACTGAGCTTTGTGTTTCCATGACAACTAGTCTCAAATGTTACAAAACTGCACCAAATTTACTTACAAAGAAGGGTTCTGAAAAAAACAATTGGTTCATGTGGTGTACTATACTATACAAAGTTACATATGTAATGTATGCTCACAACAAAAACTGCATGGGTGATATGCAAGCTTTCTAGATTTACATTTCTTGTAGAAACTTCTCCTATTTGGTAGTGATAAAACATTTTTTCTGTGTTTTAATAAAACATAGATTTAGCTATAAATGGTTGCTTACAAGGTAGCTGCAAAACCTATAAACAAAATAATTTGAAACCATTACTTATTTCTGTCAAACAGAGCAGGGGCAATTTTGGCCTGGATGGACAGCTACGCAATTAAAAGGAAAAAAAACCCTTATTCTACAGTTCCCCTGCAGTTTTCCCCTGGGTATTTGCACCATCATCAACAGCTGAGATACTCAACTTCATTACTTCTTCTAAAGACAGCTCATCTTGCGAATCCAATGATTTGTGGTTAAGGAAACTAATCCCCTTTAATATACTGGCAGAGATGCCTTATCAAACACCGTCTGCTATGGGATTAATGATTTATTATCAAATCTAAAATCACTCAGATTAGTGGTATAGTGTGATTAGTGGAATAAACATCAGAGTATTATAAATCAAAACTAAATTTCATTTATAGTGAATTTGCAAATAACCAATTACAAATAACAATCCATTTATAATGGATTGTTGTGTACTTTAAGAGGATTTTTTATTAACATTTGGATGGGAGAAAAAAATTGAATTTCCAGTACTATTCCACTTACGCTGTTAGTAACAAACCCTTGAATCACTCAGGAAAATAATAAAGACAGTGCTTAAATTAGGTATCCTTTGACAATTAACTTGAACTTCTAATAAAGTAGTACTACCCTTTTTGAGTAACACTGCTCTATGCATGTTAAGGACTGTGAGAACGACAAAATGAATCAGAAAAAGGGGGGTTATAACCTGCATAAAGTAAAGTAGAAAGTCAAGGACTTAGAAGAATACTCTGTAACAGTTTAGAAGTTAATCATTATTCTAACTCACCTTTCCGTAGATTTGACTTTCTTTTGATTAAAAAAAAAGAATTTTGCTGCCACTAACAAACGGGTTCAAAGTTGGTCAGAATCTTGGTTTTAATTGGTTGACATAACCCAAGCTGATACTTCATTACAATATGGACATTAAATCGAAAATAAAAGCGATGTCAAGGAGTTGCTACGTACTTGATTCTTTATTAATAGACTTTATTACATCTGTCATTCTTGTGACCTCCACGAGAAACATTAAAGAATAGTATTCTTCATGACTAAAATAGAATGAGAAAACTCTGATTTGGTGAGCTTTATCCACACGTTCATTTCATGACTGGTATTGCTTTGAGCACAGCAATCAATCTTCCAGAAAGTGCTGGTTACGTCTACCCTGGCAAGGATAGTCTGGGAAAGACTGCTGAAAACCTTACCCACATTGCAAAGCAACAGCTCACAACAGTCATTCCAAATGACTTCTATGCAAATCACTAAATTAAAAAAGACTCCTAAATCCTCATATTTTCAAGTGATTTGTCTGCCCAGTTGGCAAGTTCCAATGAAAGACAATTCTATGGCGAAGAACAGGATTCAATGAAGCACACTGTGATCAATCTAAATGAAGTATGAAACATAAAACGTTTCTCTGCATTGATTTCACTACATCTTGCAATAATCATTCCAGCCTCCTTGATTGACTCTTAAAATTATAGCACACATTTTTCAGAGTGACACGTCTACACCGTCAAATGTGTTCTGACATAAAGCGCCTGTTATTAACTATCCTTTAGAAAGTGATGTGAAACCCTATAAAAAAAATACCAGATAAGACATCTTCAGGTTCAGTCTGGATGATGAAAAAGTAGCACTAAACAAACGTACCAACCTCCACACAAAATGAGAAATTCTGAGGAAATGGCATTGTTTTGTAAGGATAAAAGGAAGACTCTGCAATTGTAACATGGCTTGATGGTAACTTGGCTATTGAACTGGCCTCTCTGTCAGATACACACAAGGCCTGGTACTCATTCTTGACAACATTCTTATAAACTTATTAAGAAACAGCATTAATATTTTCCTGTTTAAGACTTATGGTCCACAAACAGTTCATTATTTACCAAGTAATTAACTACTAAAGCAGTCACTGTGAGCTAGCTACCACATGTGCTCCACAGATGGAAGAAACAGGCAGAGAAACCTAAGCACACTTTTTCACACAATGGCAGCATCAGAGAACAGTGAACTTAGTTTTGAAACTGCTAAAACTGCAAGAACTGTAGTGGAAACGATTTGAAAACTTTGCCTTTTTTCCTAACTGCTTTAAGTGCTTTTGATGCCAAAACCAAATGAACACAGCTTTTCTTTAGCTGTTTAGATGCAAAATTAACCTCTTTCACTCATACACACAAGAAATCAGCCAAGTCAAATGTCAAAAGCACTCTTTCAGTGAGTTCCTGACTCACTCACATAATATGATACAGTTCCCGTTTCGGGGATCAGAAGCCAGAAACTTCTGAGAATGTTTTTTGAGACAAAATTGTTTCAGTTTTAGAAAACCCAACAACAACAAAAAAAACCTAATTACTTCATACTGCAACAAGCTTTTAATCCTGAAAGTCCATTTCCATTAACAAAAACTTGTAAGACCAAGCAAAATAAATATTCAACCACTGAAAATGATACAAAAGTAACAAATACTTCTGCTGGTCAACCCAACCTTCTCCTGGCCTTGCTAGCGCATACATTGGCCCCATCAAAGACACCATGGATTGTAACCTAAGTGCACAGGCAAGAGTCAGACTTCCAGGTTACTCCATCCTCAACAGAGTCAGCTCTGGACTTGTACCATTATTTGACACCATGGCTGCAGAACAAGCTGAGCATTCAACGGTGTTTCACTAAAACAGGTCTCTCAACCTTAGGAAATTGTAGGACAAGGAGTTTTTGAGCCAGAAGACATAAGTTAGTTCCAAGCAGATTTTTATGTGTTCAAGTACACCATTTTTGACCTATGTAAACTTTCACAATGTTCTTGTGGCAGTTCCCCCATTTGAACATCCTCTTTACTTTCTCCTGAGTCTTTCACCTCCTAATTTCAGTTGATGTGCCCTCCATTGTTTGAAAAGAGACAAATGTAATTCCCAAAAGGTCTTCTCTATGCGATGCATGACTTAAGAGACCTCTACTGTTCATCTTGGCGCCATCCTTTCTCCTGGCTGAAGCATCTTGCTGTGTATAATTAGTCCTTGTATGGAAGTTTTTCCCACACTTCAGTTTCAGCTTTCTCAACAAATTTCATTATACTATGTTCTTCCTTAAACTGCATGGAAGAGTTAAATGAAGTATTCAAAATATAAGTACACCACAGATTTAGAGAACACACTAATAATGTTTTCTGGTTTAGTTTTATTAATTCCTTTGCCACTAAGTCCTAACATTTGAGATTCTTTTGGGGCATTTTTTGAGAATTGAGCTAAAATTCTTCCAACATGCTTCAGTGTGTTGATTCATTTTACTGGGTTAATGATTTCAGCAACAAAAACGTTATCCTCCTGAACCTCCTATGGCAACATGGCACCTATTCTCTGCCTGCACTGCCAAGAACAAATGTGTTGTTGGGTTTATTAATGTTACCTGAAGCAATCTGTTGGCCTCACTGTCTCCAGCAAGCAGGCATGCCAAATTCACAACAGAAATAACTGTTCTAATGTCCTGGTCTTGTTTGGATCTTCATTTCAGTAACTGCCCCCCCCCAAAATCTGAGGAATGAATTTAAATCACTTACTAGCTGATTACTACATGAGCATTATTTTTAAAAATATATAAAAGCATAAATTCTCTACTGTTGCAGTAAGAGATTCTCCACCTTCACAAATACATAAGTAAACAACAAATTCTATTAAACCTCTTCGATATGCAAACCTGTTAACTTTCTTCTACATCCCTCAAATGACTTAGCCCCACCTGCACCCTTGACAAGCCACTAAAACAAATTAAAGAGGGAAGGACACGTTTTATAGGAGACAATTTAATATATTACCATCTTTGCCCCGTGCAAGACTTTTAGCACCTTCTCACAATTACTCCTGGGATGAGACAGGAGCAGAACAGAAGGCTGAGGGTGTCTTGTCTCTAGAAAGAGCACTGCAAACTTCCTTCATCAGTTTTGGCCAGACAGTCTGGCCTCTACTCGCCGGTATCTAGGATTACACTTGAAATTTGATAATTAATTGCAAGGTTACAACCACACTGACATAAAACATAAAGCCAGATGCTCCCTTAAAAATTACATACAGGATCACATCCATTGCTGTTCAGATTTTTGGGAGGACTACCCACACCAGTGACTGCCTGGTGCAACCACCTCAGAGCTGCCTTATGAACCTTTTGGAGCACAGATGGAATTCTGTAGAGACATGGAAACACATACGGAATAGGCTGAAATCAGCTTAATGCAGAAAAAAAGTTTGACAGTTCAAGCCAATGATTGTGTAGCTTTCCATCTTATGTAAGCACTTCTCAGAATTGATTAAAGCTGTATTTGTAGACAACTCATAAAGGCACTCATGAATAAAGATCGCTTGTTGGACATGGGGTCTAGAGTAATCATTGGGTCTTTGTTGAGACAATAGCAGTAGAAGAGGAAAATCTTCTGGAATATCATATGTTAAGCACCTCAGACACTTTAAAACTCAGAATTCTCTTAACCCCTTGCATAGGATCAGACCCTTGTTGTAGTCACTCTTCTTTCTCAGGCCTTTAAGTATGGCCAGACAATTGAGAGAAAACACTTTAAATTAGAGCAACTTTTATGGGCAAGTCATAAATCTATGAAACTAGGAGTTTGTAACAGCAACACTGTCATAACTGTAATACAGCTTCACTATAATAAATCAGTCATTTGTCCTGTAAGTCACATGCTCTATAAATCAGAGATTTGGAATGTAAATCTCAGCACTTGTTCATAAATCAGCAATACTGATCAACAATAGGAATAATATTTTGGCAGCAAATCACATTCAGGAAAGATATCCTCGCATGTTAGTTCACTTAAAAATTGCTTAAAAGTTGTATTTCTGGGATTCTCCCTACGAGTCTCCTGAACCCGCCTGGTGCAGCTAGTGTTGATGCAGACCCAACCACACCTCCCCACAGCGTGAGACACATCTGACTGTCTCGGGTAAGTCTTGTTTGTCCACAGGGATGCTTTATAAAGATGTTTGTTACTGATATTAGTGTCACAATAGGAGTTTGTACCCAAATAGAGATCTGCAACTCGATTAACACCCCAGGTTCCTGCATATTCCACGTGTCTCCATCAAAACCCAGCGTTCTTGCTAAACAGTTGCAGCACATTCAACCACATCCCCCCCACACTTGGCATCTGAGCAGGAATGGGAGATACAGTCTCAGTATCTCTGCTGGTACTGCAGACTTCTCCCAAAAAGTAACTTCCACCTCAAAGACAGACAGGTACCACAAGCACACGACATACAGGGAAACACACATAATAGGGCAAAACAATGAGGCTGAAAGACAGAAATATGTTCTGACTGGTTTTGGTTCATTACATGCTACTCAGCTTAACACTATGACTCTTGCAACCCCATCCTTTCAGTAATAACTACAAAAGTACTTATCAAAAATTTTGCCTTAAAAGGAAGGAAACAGCATGAATACAAAAGCATTCTGGTTTATTGTCTGGTTTGCCAGTGCAAATTCACCAATGATTTTCTTGAAAATAAACCAACAGAAGAAACTCCGACAAACTGAACTTCCAACTTGTAAAACCTTGTGTGCTACAGTGAGAATGGCAAATTCTAGACAGCACTTCCATGACACATTCAATGTGATGGATGTGTCCAAGTGAAAGCTAGATTCTCTCTTCAGTGCAATCAGGAAACACACACATGCACGTATTCATTCAAGCATTTCAATAACACTCTGTGACTGCTGACGGAAGGGTTGTAAGGGTTCAAGCTTAACTTTGCTTCTGTCCATTCTCTGATTCACATGAGAAACAAGTGAAAAGCTCCTTGTTCTCTATTACTGAATTTTGAAGAAATTACAGAAAAATACCGTTCTGCATCAATAAATAACAACGCGGAACGAAATGTTTCTTTCTTTAGTGAAATTATTTACTGTCTTTAAATTATTTTATTATTTCCTGTTAACAAATATAAACCAGTGAAATCACCAGACTAATTTTGCTTGCTTTTCTAAATTACAAGTAATTCTGAATTTTCTATGGATGTGAGATGGAAATTTCTCCTGTGGAAATAGGTAACTTCCAAAAGGCTTACCTGATACCAACATAGGAAGTACTCCACCAGAAAAACCTAAGTTTCTACTCTTACCACTGTTTCTTCAGTTTACAGGAACAGCACACACGCTGACTTGGTAACAGAAATAAGTTACAAATCAAATTCACCCTCTCTACATCTCTTTGCAGTTTTGGTGGCTAAAATGAGGGTAGAAATCAATGCCATTAAAAACACATTTCCAGATCTCCCATGAACTTCATATATGCAGAGCGCCCTTGAAGACCACTCACAAAACCTACCTGCCACTGCCTTTCCCAGGGACCTACAGGTGTAACTAAACAACCAAATAAAGGCCAGGTGGGATTCTGCGGAGACATTAATCTTAGTAACATGACCTGGTACAGTCAGCCAGCAACTGGGAAGGACTGATATATTCCTTTTACTCCAAAATCTTCTTCAGAGGTCTCCTGTACAAGCACCTATTGGGCATAATATTTCAAAGCAGTTATCAGAGATGAGGAATGTGGACAGTATGCTGCAGCTCAAAATCAATGTAGGTTCATGCTCTGGAGGCAGAAGAGGAGTACATCTGTGGAATTACGGGTGATGAATTACAATACTGGCTTATCCGGAAAATTAATACACAAAACAGAGAAAGACAAATGAACTACAATATCACATAGAATCCTACTGTAATTACAAGTTCAGATAGCAAGACTGATAAGTCCCTAGTTAAACAGCATTTTCATAATGGATTTTTGAGTAGTGAACTAGCCTAGCATGTTCTGTTAAAAGAAAATGCCTTTTTTTTTTTTCCCTAATGCTTTCAGAGACAGGGTTGAGTATTTATGATGTTTTTGTAACAACATTCTTAAGGTAATCTTCATTATGTATGTTGCAATGACTTTACCTTCAGAAATAACTGAAAAAAAGAGAGTAACAATGGGAAACGTTAAGCAAATTCAGTGTGAAGTTGGCCACGCTAAAATGAAGTAATTGTAGAGCATTTTTAATCTGCCTTCACAATAAGCAATTTCAGTCACAAAGTTGGTTATGTCTATTAATTGCTGAAGAATATTTCCTCTGATTTTGCTGGAACTTCTTCCTGGTACACAGTGCTTTATGAAAAGTGGGGATGGAGAGACACAAAAGAGGTGCAAGCCCCGAAGCAAATAAATGTTTACATAGCTCGGGTTCATACAAAAACTTATGATACAGTAGCATTTCTGTTTGTGTCTTTGAACCATTTGAAAATATTTTGAAATGGTATTAAAATCTCTGCTAAGCAATACATTTTAAAGATTCACACATTCTGACAAACTGTAAAAAAAAGTATCCCACAGAATAACCTTTGATTCCAAAGGGAATTTGTAACTGTGCAAAGGAAATTGGAAGTATCTGATAGTTATTTGTAAAGAATTATATCCAGACATGCAGAGGATTTTAATAGCACAATATAATGCAGAAAAAACATTTCTGTCATATAGGCATTTCCAAGGAGTCTCTCATGGATTCTTGACCAATCTCAACTAACTGAAAACTGCTAAATGCATGCAAGTGTGAACAGGTAAGGTAGTTCCTTTTACAAGCTGATTCCTCTAGCAAAGGTTATAGTGAATGCTATGTTTTGATATTCCAGAGGTGACTTCTTTGAATACAGCATCTCAGGGAAGCAGTTTTCATGCATATGAAGGAGAGGATAAAGAGGGTAACAAAGAAGAGGTAAGCTCATTGCCACCAAGGTGTTAACTTCAATTGAGCTCATCTCATTTCTTGCACAGGTGCTTTTTTCCCCCCGAGTTATCCCTCCAGTGGATTAAAAACATTAAATAAAATTTATAGAAGAAAGAAAAACAAAACATGGAGAGACTAATGTTTTCTGGAAATCAAATATTCACTTTTCTCCTCCATCTCTCCACAGCATTATTGTCCAGGATACATTTAGGTTTTTTGAAATATAAACAGATAAGAATAAACAGGTAAGAATTTGCAAGATCCATTCTGGATGTTCAATATTAAATTAGAAAGAAAACTGAGGCAGATGCAACTCACCTCCTTTTCTGAATGTAAAGTGGAATAGGTAAACATTGGTAAATGTTACATATTTCAAAATATACAAAGTTTAATGAAATTAAAGCTCTGTTTCACATTCTTCGGCTCTGCTTCCAAGGAGATGTTCCTATTCTAACTAGCGTATGTTTATTTTAATATACAACACTGCAAAATATCATCTTAACGTCTGTTATTTGCCTGAAGGAAATTCATTTCCAATATGAAACTTTTACACGGTATTTACTGTTCAAGTATCACAGCTTTTATTAAATGGGGCCAGAGAAGATGCCGAGGGATTTAAAGAAAGAATTAATAACAACGATCGCTAATTTAGGTTTATTCACTACTTTATTGTAAAGGCAAGGATGAAGATAGGAAACCAAGGATAATCCAATTGATACTAAGCATTTTGAACCTACTAACTGTATTTAAACAAAACTTTTCAAAAAGAAGCCTACATAGCTAAAGTAAGACACATAATCCATCAGAGATAGCATACAAAATTAATCTTTTCCTTTTTAATTTGGGTAAACATGTGACACCAATATGCAGATCTATCTTCCTCACCTTCATATGACATACCACTATTTCAGTGAGATGTCCAATATATTCAAACCAAGACGAAGAAAAAACAACTGTAATTCACAGAAGTCACAATACAGATTTCAATTAACAATTTGTTTAAAGTAAGAACACTGGAACAAAGCCAGAACCATGGGGTAACTCAGGTTGGAAAGGACACCAGGAAACCATCTAGTCTAACCTCCTGCTCAAAGCTGGGCCAACTCATGGTCAGATCAAGTTGCTTAGAGCATTACCTAATTCAGTTTCTAAACCTCCGTGAGAAGATAGCACAACCTCTCTTGGGTAACCTCTTCCACTGTTCCATTGTCCTCTTCATTACAAAGTTTGTCCTTAAATCCAGACAGAGATACAAAGCTTGTAATACAGATATAAGAACTATCAACTTCCAAAGTAAGACATCCTTCATTTATACCATCAGCCAGGATGAGAAATGAGTCTCTGGTTTCAATTCAGAATTTAATGAACTATTCAGCTATTATAATACCTTTATACAGAAAACAGAAAAGGTGAAGAGAAACCCTAAGTTATTAGAAATCCATATAATTAAAATCTGTCTTTCAGTGGACAGGCTATATGCAATCCTTTTAATTCAACATGTACATTCTGAATTCAGTCCAAAGTCTAACGACAACACAACAACCATTTTGAATTATCCTTTCTGTGGAGTTACCAGTAATTTGTTAGGTAAAAAAAAACAGTTTTGTTTCAGCAACCATCACATAACATTTCATTCAAAGTCAAGAGAGGTCAACAGATGAGGTATCTCATGAAAGGAATACATGACTCTATATCAGCAGGAGAGAAGAAACATTTGGTCCATATGAGTTTCAGCAGTGCTCCTTACCATATAGATGATGCAGTATTAAAATCTATATATGTTAATAAATAGAAAAATATTATGAAAAATATATTTATCAGACTTCACCCATTTATGTTTCATACCTGATCATTGTCTTCGTTATTCAGTCTGTTTATAAAACCCAAATTTCAGATCAGAAATTCAAAGCAAAAATAGATGAAAAGGACAAGAGGCATTCTAACTGAAGGATTCAAAAGATGTTCAGATACTTGCAACATACATGAATCTAAAACATTTTGATTTTATGAAAATATTGACATAGAGAGAAAGTGTTTCTCTTGCAGTTGCCACTACAAAAAATCTCCACAAGTTTCCCTAATTTCAAGAGTTAATACTTGATGTGAAACAGTCAAAGCAATGTGTGATGGCTATCTTATGGGAATAGTACTGCTAGTTCACTGCCACTTCTTGCCAGAGTTCGCGTTACACAGCTCATCTAACAGGCTGTGTTCTACTGCTGGAATTTCCAAGAGATAAATCTTCCAAATACATAAGTTTGTGTATACAGATATGTTTTAAATATAGCTTCCAAGCATCTTCCAAAATATGTCAACTAATTAAATTTGTAGAATCAAGCACTCAAAAACTAATGTGTGACCAAATTACATCGGTACCGCAAACTTAAGAGTACAAATTAGAATGAAGTCCAATTCCATGATTACACACCATTTTTCCCCCCAGACTCCCTGCTTCACTGAATATGGAGTTATTTAATATTTGCTTTTAGCTCACTATGCAATTCATGTTCTCACTTCAAATTAATTTCTTGCCATCCAAAACCTCCACTTAAGCACAAGAAAGTTTCCCTTGTAAGGTTATCCACAATATTCATCAATGTACCACCTGAATGGTTTACAAGTAACTAGTTAATCCATCTTCATAGCACTCTTATAGTCCATTTTAGAAATAAGGAACTGAGGCACAAAGGTAATACCATTACACAGCCTCACTCATTCTCTGTGCTGCATTTGCGGTATCTTAACTGCACAGTAGTGCAAAACCATGGTTCCCACTGCCTTGCAGAAGTGCCCACCTCCACACAAAGAGCTGGGGAAGCCTCCCAGTGAAACAAGTCAACATCACCTTTAAATACTCTTTCTCTGAAGAGTGAAGACTGTTACTAATGGGAATGGACTGTTCAGATACACAGTATGTTTTTTGTGTAGCCTTGCAAAGCACTGCTGTTTCAGCGCTTCATTGCCTTGCACCTCCCGTCCCTTCCCAAGTTTCTATCTCTGAGCCAATTCTTTACCCTTCTATGTTTAAGTCAAACTATTTCCTCCAGCAGAAAGCATGTAAATTTCTTCCTTTTCAGTTCTCACACCTGAAACCTTAATAATCTTTCATATTTAATGGCTTCAGAAGACAACATATACACCAGAAAGCAGGAGTTTTGTAAGACTAAAAGGTGCTTAATGTACATTGATTTTTGTGTCTTTTTTACTCACCCTTACAGAACATGTGTGTGATTAAATACCCAAAGATATGCTACCAAACTCGCATATTTCTTACATGAACAGCATCAGGCATGTCCTCACATTCAAATAAACATGGTCAAGTTTTGAGGTCACTCTGCAAACATGATTTTTTTTTCTCCATGGAACACAACATCACAACGATTTAACACGGTAAAATACCTGAAAACGGCGCAGTTTCTAATTTCTCAGAATCCTATCTCTACCCTACCATCCTCACAACAGACTAAAACCTTCCGAAGTGGTGATTCCTAAACTTACCATGGATGCTAGATAGAACACAGCAATTGTATTTTTCTTTATACATTCTGTGTAAGGCTTTCCTTACAATAAAAAAAATAATTAAAATTTGTGTAAGAACTTAAAAATAACCCTCTATGGCAGACTCCTTGCCATAAAAAGTCTTCAGTGCGAATTAAAACCAGAGATGGAAACCTATCACAGAGGGTGTTAGGAAACGTTCACAACAAACATTCAGCATACAAGTACAGTAGAGCACGTGCAGGAGTCCTATGAATATTCTGTGGGTGATTTCATACCAAGCTGTATAAAAACTGACTTAATTTAGGGCAGATAGTCAAGAAAGACATCATACTTCACCTCTAACTGCGTACTTCCACAAGGAACTTCCATAACTTTATCAGTCAAACAAGGAAGCGGAAAAGCAAACAACCCTCCAGAGAGACAAGGCACTGCATTTCAACAGAACCAAGACGCTTTGTTTTTTTATATTTTATTAACTAAATGAGAATATAAGTGGCTGTGTTTTTCTACTAACAATCTGAACAGATTTAGTAAGCAGTTAGCAAAGGTATTATTTGTCCTAATTATGTATCTGTTCTTTGTAATTTATAATGCATAATAAACACACAACATAATATAATGCAAAAACACACAGAAGAAATGCACAAATATCCTTGCAGTAAGTAATTTAAAGATTATCATCATTATAATCTATACAATTCTGAAGAAAGCATGAAGTTAACTTTGTGCTAAGAACTCTTCATGGAACAGATAAATCTTACGTACTGAAAACTGCAACTGTGAGGTTTACACCAAAGCTGTGTAAAATTAACTACAGTAAGAGACAATGAGCTACATTTATTATTAATGGTTCTGATGACCATTATCTAGAATTATGTTTGAAGCATTAATGAAGGCATAAAAGATAGCCCAAGCAATAAGAAAAAGGGGAGCTAAGACACTTCCACCTGGAAGAACGGAGTGAACCGCTCTGAGCTTATTTTGTGAAAGAAAAGCTGCACCACATTGTAACCTACCATAGCCTTGGCATAAAAGCTGTTATTTGGGGCCTCTGATCTGTAAAAACTCAACTCCTGGTTCAACAAATCTCAGGTTTTACTATTTAAAAATCAGGTTTCAATTGCACCCATCTTACACAAAACCCACTCTTGCTTATGTTGTCTTCCCTGTTCACCTTTCCAAATATATACCCCAATCTTCTCTTTTTATCCCTTGTACTCATTAAATGAAGTATTTATAGTTGCTCTCTTGGAAACAAACTCTACCACTCCATTTCAGACAGTCTCCAACTCTGCTCCCTGCACTGGACTGACACTGCTTTCATCAAAGTCTCTAATTAAGTCTCAGGGGTTACAGATCACAATCGATACTTGTTTTATCTTAACTGACCCGCCAGCCACTTCTGACACCCATCAGCCACTTTCTCTTTCATGATATCTTATCATCATTAACTGCTGTGTTAATGTCCTCCACAGAAGTTCTTCAAGCACTCCCACACCTGTTTCCTGAGGTCAGTGAATGCAATTCTGGATTTTTTTTCTCCCCTAAGGATAACTTATCATATGAAGAAATCTCTGCTTTATACGACTACTATAACCCCAAAATCTCTTGTGTAGCAGTACTAGCTCACATCCTGTCATCTCTGCATCACATTTAGGTACATGCATTATTGTCTTTCTCCACTTAAAAAAATCTCAAGCTCTCTGATACAAATTTGCTGATGTACAGTCCACAGAACAACTCTAGATTTTCTGAAGCTGAGTCTTCATTGTTCCCTGAAGCTTCTCAAACACTTAACCTTTGGCGGCCACCGTGGTTTCTATCACCGCTGCTGTTAACCCTCTGGTTATTACCGCCCCGTTCAGACCCATAGAACCAACACATTATTTTTACAACTCCATTCTCTCTCCATTTGCAGGGCCCTATTGACTTTTCTTCCATAGCTCTCAAAACAAACGTATCTTCACTAAAAGTCTTCCAGGTAGGAAATATTCTTCTAACAGCAAGAAGCATGCTAAAACGGGGAATATTGAGGGAGAATGAAATCATCCCTACCTCAACTGCTCCACTGAGAGGACTGTTATGGTACAAATATCAATTTTGCTGAT
Source organism: Dromococcyx pavoninus (assembly GCA_033558185.1). Taxonomy (NCBI): domain Eukaryota; kingdom Metazoa; phylum Chordata; class Aves; order Cuculiformes; family Neomorphidae; genus Dromococcyx; species Dromococcyx pavoninus. Next base: position 1,786,849 of record JAUMJL010000137.1, read on the forward strand.
GTTTTGAAAGATCTGCATATTCATTTTTCTTTCCTTTTGATGAAATGGTAGGAATGTGCTATTATTTTTTGTAATATAAACAAAAAATCATATTTATTCATGAAAGCACATAAAAATGTAGTACAAGTAGTCATTCGGCTACAACGCAGCAAAAACCCCAAACAAATGAATGCCTACCACCAGACAGACCAGATGATTCTATTCTCTCCAGCAACTGCTAGTTCCAAACACTGCATATGAAATGAAACAAAAAATATCGAGCAACTCTGCCATCACCACTGCACAGGGATCACAGCCCTCTTCAGAAAAGACACAGACAAAAAAGTCTTGGGTAGTGCTCTTCGTGATCCTCAAGCCATGATTTTTCCTTCTGTGTGTACGTATTTCCTTAAGTCAAGATTACACCATAACCAAACGGTACTGTAACTGAAATGACCAACAGCAAGTACAAAACCCTTCTGTTATGGTGTCACCCTCATTCCACAGCCTCACACATCAGTTCTGTGGGCTTTTTCCTAATTAGACTGAAAATAATTCAGTTAAAACTGAGTTATTGTTTCAGCATCTCAATCACAGAATGCCAGCTTCTGGTTCCTCAAGGAAAAAACCCAACACTTTCAGGATCATCCAACGTTTTACATTAAAAACATGGTTTTCCTCCAAGTTGCAGTGACAAAGTTTAAGCAAGTTGTAATTATATCTTAACTCAGAACACAAATGGAACAGATTCAGTAAACACTGACTACATGTTGCCTTTAAAGCTTCCTGACAATTATCTAGGCTGCTTCTTACTATATTAACATTAAGAACAATACAAGATATTTGTATTTCTAGAAAAACACAAAAGTCCTATGCTTTTGATGATTAAAATAATTACAAGTAGCCATCTAGACAAGCAGAGCTCTCCTTTGATGGCCTAGTTTGCCATCTTGTATAGATGGCAAGTAAGTTATAATGAGTGGGATCATATCCTAGTTTGAGACATTTACATCTCAGATCATGAATCAAAGTGCTGGCATTCTGTAATGAAAAATCGGTAAGTGTTTTTTGTAGAAAACCCCTACAGAATTTTATAAATAATGAGCATTTAGTGGAATGTGCAGGCAACAGAAAACAAATCACATTTTCTCCAGAGAGGTTTTTAAAACCACACATCAAATGTGATAAACATAGTGTGACAGAAAACGCTACAAATGTTAATACGCTGTGTAGCATACAGTACACAAAAATTGGAAGCCAGTGCATTTACTTTCCCCTGTTTAATGGTTAAGCAATCCTTTCATGAAGACATTATTAGTTACAGTAGCAACAGGTCATAGCTGCATTTCTCAAGATTTTACAGATGGCAGCATGACATAAGCATGTTCCTTCTCCCCCCCCCCAAGGTGCTGATCAGGGTATCTTAACATACTTGTAGTTCATTGAAACACTTATGAAACACGTAAAAATCTTCACAAATTCAATCCACTTTACCCTTAAGTAATGAGGCAGTACAGCCTTCAACTAAGACATCGCCTGGTAGTCACAGCAGTAGCTTTTACTATAGAGCCTAACTTCCTGCCCTTTGGCAGAGCTGTCGGAAACACACACACTTAGCCGAGTGCAGCAGGGTCCTGGGTAGCACCTCTTACTTCTAATGGCTGAGGATATTGGTTGACATCCTCCCTTACTTCTACGCCTTAACTCTCTTGCTGTTGCCACCACTGCCACTTGGAGATGCCTGGGATGAACATATGACAAAGGGCAAAAAGCTTGTCCCTTCTGGCTCTTCCACCTCACACTCCTCACTTCCCTCCTCATATTTCCTTTGCACAAAAGAATCAAGCTTTGACCTTGCTCTGGTTCCTTTTTTCTCCTCTTGCTAATGATGCAATATTCCAGCAAAGGAGAAGAGGACAAAGAACAGTGCTCAGCAGAAACAAGGAAAGAAGGAACAGCTCGATTACTTCTTCACAGGTAGACAGTTCAAGCAGCAGTTCCTCGTTACTCTGGAAATAATCCCTTGAATCACAAACACTATTGAGAAGGCTTAACAAAATATCCAGGTATTATAACCTAGGGCTAGAAAACAAAGTCTGAGCTTCCAACCTGGACAATAACATCTGCCTTAAGGATTTTTCCATCACTATTTCCCTTACAGCTGTTCCAACAAAACATCAATACACATTCTTACATCTCTTGGAATTTGTTCTTAGCAAGTACTTAAGTACTCAAGAGGGAAGGGAACTCGGGAAATAAAAAGGCTTTTCTACCATCTCAGTGTTTGATTCAGATAGTGTTAGTTTTCAGTCTAGAGATGTGAGAGTTTCCCCGTATTCCCTTCTGTGCTCTTGTTGCTTACTGGAAAAATAAGTTCATGTTACAAGGAGAGACCACTTGGTAATTTCTGGATGAGATGACTATTTGTCATCTGCTGCTTCCCGAGTCTGCGTGGTTTTGACTCTCTCTGACTGCATGCCTTTCCCCCATTCGGCAGCAGGAATCCCGGCCCCCATTAATCAAACCCAGACCTATTAAGCTGAGTACAGATGAAGACCAGAACACCGACCTCCTTTACAAGTTTGTTTTCAAATGGTATTTTTCTCTCTCTGAGCAGAATTTTACTGGAGAAAGCCCCTACTGATTTATGTGGAGCATGCAGTCTTACTAGAGTTTTTTTTTTTTTAGAAGTATGCTGTCAATCCAGTTTGGAGTACCTTGCTATTTTAGACACTGCCAAGGAGGTTCAGAGTAAATAATAGGTCCCTTTCCAATACCATCATAAATCAAGGCAAATAATGTTCCACTCCATAGAGTGAAAGTTCTTTATATTCTTCTAATCAATTGTAATTCAGAAAAATATGAACGCAAAGATTAACTCCACGTCTAATACATCCAGAAGATTTAATTGGGGGGGAAAAGTATCAGTGGTAACCAATAAACAAGAGTTACCCGATTGCTGTATGGCAAAGTTATTTAATGCACACCTGTGTTAAGAAGCTTAGACTCTGCAGGGAACATGGCATTCTCGTCTTGGTTCTGTCAAGGTCATGATAGCCTTTACAGTTTATACAGTAGTAGCCCAAAGTCACATAGTTAGTTTTAAGTTACTGCAAAACACTGATGTTAATTCATCTAAAAGAACACCTATTCATTTTGATTTATTTCTGGAAGGGACTTGGCCTACTTGGAGGCTGCAGTAAGTCAATAAATTTCATCAGCAGTTATAATCTCTAGGCATGGACTGAAAAGAAAAGATGAACTGAGAAAACAGAGTCAGTAAAGTGAAGGTGCTAAACCAGTCTTACAATCTGCACAGCCACCTGCCTTATATAAAAAGAGAAAGAATACTCAGTTTAGCAGGTTTGAGTTTTGGTATCTTTGCTTTGATAGTCAGTATAACTCATGGACCTTCTACCCTCCTTGTATTTCAGAAAACATAGCAAGCCAGCAGCAAAATTCTTAAGTTAACCAATTTTAAAATCAGCTACCTCTAGCATGTGTTTTATATCTACATCTCTCTATGTATATTTGCATAGGGAGATAGCTATATACTAAAGCACAAGCGCTTAACAATGAAAATATTTAAGAGAATAGTTATAGTTTCCTTATATGAAGTCATAAGGTTTGCTTTCCTCCTACCGAATAAATTAAATTTTACATAACGAGCAATTTCAATTTACTTCGGGACTTCCGGCCACATATTGGCAAATAAAGGGGTTTATTATTTTTCCTTTTTCAACTATTTTAACAGCAGTTGCCTGCCAGATCCAGGACCGCCAACCTAAGGATCTCTTCTTATGAGAGACAATAAACAATACTCTTGTTACTTATCAAACGATTATTTTTTCTCATTCATGGCTCATCCTGCTCCATCTACTCTTTACATCAAGCCCTCATATGATCTCCCACTAAACTTGCAAACAATTAGCATTCCTCAAGAGCACTCAGTGCTATTCTGTGATACTTACAAGAACAATATGCTTACATTTTCCTGTTACAAGAGAAGTGAAAGGTATCTTCAGTCGACAAATGAACAACTATAGGTAGCATCAAGTTTAATGAAATTCAGGTTTACAAGAACTATGGACTCAATGTCCCAGACCCTTTGAATGCTGACTAAACCAATGAACTTGCCTCTGCCATTCTTCTATTTACTATGCAAACTGCCCACATTACTGCAACACTGCAGGCTAAATGGCACCAGAGAACCCCACAAAGATACTCATTAAAGATAGATATTGATAGAGACTTTCAAATTTAGTTTACTGTCCATTAGGCACTATGTGTCTATTATAGTAGTGGGTTTTATTTTTAAAGCACCAATACTTAAGTAGGTACTACATGGATATGTTAGACAGCTTAGTTGAAATTAAGGCAAGTCTTTCAAAAGATCCCGTCTCTATACTCATGCTTTACAAATGCTGGTCTTCAGAAATGTCATCTTCATCAAAACAGGAAATTTGTTTAGTGGAAAATGAGTAGTAAACGCACTAAGAAAGCAGCAGTGGAATGTCTTTATTAATGCTGCTATTAGCAGAACAGGACTCAAAAGAATTTGGGGAATTTAATTATGTCCAGAATAATTTTGTTTATAACATGCTCACAAACACACACACAAAACCATAGTTTAAAACAAAGTGATATTAACAAAATAACGCACAGGAAATTCTTATCATTGTTGTTACACTTTTTCTGTTATATATGATTTATTTTATCATTTCAAAGAGCCTGCAGGACAGAAAAATATAAGAAAGGGTAGAATGGAAATTAAACAAGTTATGCCAATGGGCAATAAAATTCTACGTGGGAGACAAATTCCATTATTCCACAGAACAAAAATGTTGTTTAACCTAAAAAACAAAGAGGCCCTGCATAACTCATTGCTTCAACATAATCCAGGTCTAAAAGACCTTCACATTCTGTTCTCACTATAATGGTCAGATCCTTTGTCAACTTAGAACCCTTTATACCCTTTTCAATCACTTCACACTACCAAGTACCTTTTGTATTTCTAAACAGTATCAATAAAAAAAAATTTCCAATATTTTTAACCTATTGTGTCTGAAGTTCCTAAGGTTGAGAAAGACACTTGCAAATTTTGATTAAGATGAGAAACTGTGGTAGACGGCACACAAAGCTGGAATCATACCTCTATCAGCCAGTGATTTATCAGTGGAAAGAAGGACTTGCAAACACAGACAATAATACAGTTCTTTACCTCTGACGTCTTCACTTAGTCTTCCTTTCTTGTTCTAAGCAGCCCACTAACAAATGGACTATTGGAAAAAAGTACCTGGAAATTCATCTGTAATTTTACAGCAATGTTCCACTAGCTGAGAAAGTACTCTTTCTGCTATTTCCAGGGCAACCATTCCAATATTTTAGAAAGAATTGCGTGTAGACAGGGAAAGTTTCACCTCTCAGGCAAAAATACGGCTCACATTTCAAAGCTGTATCTCTCCCGTAAGTGTTGAGCGCATCCGTCACTCCCGAGAGTGCAGTAAAATTCAACAATACCTATGTTGCTTCATATTATCAGCAGAAGAACAATAAATAGTCTCCAATTACTATTACATCTAAGAAATACACTCTCTCAAGATACTTTATCACTTAAAGCTACGAGAAAAAATTTAAAGATGTTTTAGTATGCGTAAGGAAAGGATGCATAACATGCAAGTAGCATGCAGAAGAGTTAATATATAGTAACTGTCATATTTAGACATTAAAAAATTATCTGCTTCGAACAGGAAACTAACCCAGTAATTATACACACATATTTAGGTTGGACATTTAGCTTTCAAGTTAATTACCAGCAAAAAAATTAACCTGGGGTGTCAGCAGAAAATTAGAGAAAACCTGATGTGTTAGAATCACAAAGCAGAGCAGTCTGCTTCAAGGCTCCGATCAATTTAATTTTTTAATCACTCTCTCACACATTCATTCTGTTATTCATACTCATAATTTATTCATCCCAAGATGCACCTGTGAAACTGCTAGATACCAAAATTTTAGTGTATTGGAAAAGGTAGGGTATATTTACCTCTGAAAGCACATGAAAAATAAATCATAACAAGTTTATCTGTGATGTAGCTCTCTGACCATGCTGTTCAGTTTTAGTGAGCGAGACTCATATCAGATGTTACATATCATGTTAAAATCTTTAATCATTCAAGTTGCTTCTGAACCTACTCACTCCAGTTTACTCAGTAATGGATCCCAAGCCCCTGAAATTAGAAGTTTTCAGTTGTCTTCTCATCAGTTCCTACAATCCAAAAACCTCATCAACACTTTACCCAAGACTCTTCCTCTCTTAGAGCAACCAGGCACTCCATCCTATTCACTTCAGCGTACTGTGGTACAGTTATTTTTCTCTTGCCTATTGCACACAGCATAACTAAACAGATTCTGGGAACATGCACGTTCCTACCTGTAAGTTTGCTCCAAATCCTTTCCTTTGCTATCTGCGTTTGGAAAAAGATGGCTAAGATGTACATCACAGTCCTTTCACTTTCCAAACGCATCAGTATTTGAAAACCAGTGCACCAGATAATGTCAATAAAGTAAAAACACAGACTAATTAGCTCTTTAACACAAACCTATCTGCTTCAAGTGACATTTACTTTTGGTCCCAAGATTCTCATGCAATGTGTCTATGCAGCAATCAACTCCTCCCCTCACTCCCTGCTTGTGTTCAGAATTCTTGAAATCACATGCCATTGTAGCCTATGTTTGGGATTCTCAATGGTGTTCTGAGAGCCGTTTTAGAAAAATCATGCCAGGGAAAGGCTGAATGCTGAGAAAAGGCTTCCATACAGTTTATCAAGAACATATTTTGATGCAGATGATGCCTATGATTTTTTCTTTATTCCCCACAAAAGTGGGAGGTAGCAGACTTCCACCTCATATACCTAATCCATCCCACTGTCCACTAAAAAAATAATTCAAGCTTCTTCCTCTAAAAACTAAATTCTGAAGAAAAAGAAGGTAAATGTTTATGGTTTAAATATAGTAATATTCATAGTTTGTAAATAAAGGCTTTGAAATCACCCAATTTCACAGCAGAAGTATGCTCAGATCAGCAAATGGAGATCCATCTGAGATGTGAATTATAAATTCTTAAGTTCTGATGTTCTTATATTTTCATCTCCCAAAGGGGACATAAATAAAACCTTGGAGCAACTTGAAAATTAAAAGAGATAAATGTAGTTAATGATGTCTGGAAATAATTTAGTTTTTACATCTTATGTTTTGTCATTTATTAGTCTTGTCAACTAAGTGAATGAAATTACCACTTTTTCCTTTTTTATTTGACCTTAAAATACTTTGTTATGCTTATGCAGGTCCTCTGCAGATGCTTATTTATTCAAAGCATTCACTGAACAACCAACATAAAGACCACTAGCAACGGTGAGAAAAGCTTCAGTACTTCACCCCAGCCTACTGCAAAAACAAGAGGAGGAGTCATCTTTCACTAGAATCTTAGTACCACTCAGTGATTTGCAGAATATGCTGATAAAGTTTAAGATCTTTGATCTGTAAGCTCTGTAGGTAATGTCATTATTTAATTAAACAGAGGTCACGGAAGTTTAAGGAGATTTTGCACCAAGTTCTCTTTGTTCAGTCCCCTGTCTCGTTTACGCTTCCACAGCCCTTCTTGTAAATAAAGACAACTGTGTCTGGCCATTGTGGTGGCCAGATCTGCAAATTCTCCTCTGGGGAAAGGAGAACACAGGAATGTAAATTAAGATGTTATTTCACCTTCTAACAACACTGGTAGATTATCCAGAGGACAATCAGGTACAGAACCTGAAAGACTGATGCACTGTGTGAGGGCAAAGCAGAGAACCCACGGGAGCCCAGGAGCTCCCTCTCCACAAGGCAGCATCACTGTCCATGCCAAGTTCTAAGAGGAAAAAACGTGTCCAGCAGGTGTTCAACTGCAATTCCTTCTCCTAGGCTTTGTTACATCTGCCACTTACACAAAGCACCTAAATTAATAATTTCAACTTTGAACAGATTCTTTATTCCAACTACAATGCCAACGACAGATCTGGATTTTGCATCCCTCCTTCCACTTGTCTGGGTTTGGTTTCTTTTTAAGGGAAGGCAGTACAATACCATTTTAGATTACAATTTTGTATTACTGAAGTACGCTATTCGGAAACTGGGGTTAGAACCCAAGATGTGAGGGTACTAATTCTGCTTCATAGCTCTAATTATAATGCCACAAATGCACTCTTCCACTGAAAGCACTGAAAAGCGTATGCATCCGTAAAAACTTGAAAGTGGCACCTCCTGCATCTCAGTGCATTGAAAAAGGTGGGAATAATGGGTTTCCTCACATTGTCATGTTAATTGTAAAAATATATACGTATGTAAAACAAGAAAAGGGAATAGTTCTTAGCATAGTGTAAGTATAAATCATATTTCACTTTTTTACTATTATCCATCCTAGGTACTAAATTTTTTGGATGTTTTTGATTATTTTATAAATCCATTGTTTTATTAACTAGTAATGACGCAATTAAAAGCAAATTGACAAAAGCATATTAAATGAAAAGTGTAAACATGACCGTCACAGCTGTCCAACACACATGTTCATCACTCACCACCAGGTTCAAGAAGAGTTCAAGAGACACAGGCAGCGCTTGTTCCACCTACTTAACCAACTTGATTCTTGAGTGCTTTTTAAAATATCAGCTTTATTATTCTTTGGATCCTGTTTATTTCATAAAAGCAAACCTCTTCAGGAATCAAGGGGCTGAATCATTCACTAAACAAGAAAATCTGACATAAAGCACATTCTTCTGCCCATATAGCAGTGGATAGAAATAGGTTATACTGAGGTGAAGGCTCAATATTCCATTATAATAAAATAATGCCAGTACTTAGTATGGCCTTCCACCTCAAAGAATTTTAAAAACAATTATTAATCTTCACACTTTGCTGTGAACCTGTACGGACTTAGTGAATACTTTCAGTATTTCTTCCTTTTTCCATTCTCTGTGTCTTGGTATAAACTTAAAAACGGTATTAGCCTGGTGGAGAAGCAGAGTCTGTAAAGTAACAGTGGGTATTATTTTTAGAAGTATTTTGGATATTGTAGCTTTTATAGCAAAACTACTGGAAGGCTGGACAAAACAATAGGTGAAAACAGTATCCTGTGTCTTATTCAACTGACTGTGCTGTATTTTTTATACAAAATATTAAATTAGAAGAAAACTAATTATAGCAAAGTCAGCATAAAGCACAAGTTTATAATCCAGTAAAGGAAGGAAATAAAAATGTTACAAAAGCACCTTCTTATTAGCAGGCTTTAAAATGTAAAGATCATTTTTATTATTCAACAACTAGGAGACTAATAGAAATACTTTACCATACCAAGGTAAGCAGAGCTTTTTGTGTGAGATTCCAAAAATGCTTCCTTCATTTTGAAAATGATTAACTGCATTTTCTCCAAATGATAGAAGACATAGTTTAATTTCCCTGAACTGTAACACACACCCTACACGCAAGCATTATATTTCAAAGAATTTTAATTAAATCTATGTAACAAAAAAAGGAATGCCTCACATCTTAATTGAAAAATCACCAGCTAGAGAAGTCAGATAGTGAAACAGGCTGGAAAGCACCGAGATATAATTGAAGAAAAGAATAGAAGAGAATATTTCAAATGGTCTCACTAGTCAGCAACTAGTGTAAATACTGCAATTCAAATAACAGCATTTCAGTGATTAAGAGAACTAATTTTGATTATATTGCTCCTTTGCTTTGAGAATTATACCTCATCTTTGAGAATCCCTGACCGAACACAAAACTTCCTCGTATACTCTACCAAAGCAGAAGGCTTACTGTTAACATAAGCACTCTACATGACAGAGCAAGACACCAGCCTACAAGCAATATGAGATAAGCAGGTATTTATGATCACTTTTGCATCTTTTATCTGCATTACAAAACTCATCAGCTTCTTAGGGTCCTTTTGAAAATATTTGGAAAAACTAGTATTTGTGGGCTCTGTATCAGGCCATGTGTTCTGAGCAGTTACACCAAGGGAATGCTGTATGAACAAGGTAACGGTTGAGCTTTACTCCACAATGTGAAATGAAGTAGTTAAATTCTAAGACTTCGACATGGGAAACATGCCAAGGCCAGATGGAAATCTCAGCTGTCATAAGCAGAGGTCATTCTGTCCTCAGCACAAGGTGTTGCTAAAATCCTCTGTACTGTTCATACAAGTTCATCCCACCTATCCGTTTTAATTAGGAGCTAAAATGACTTGTTAATGTTAGATAAGATTTTCTTGTTATTTGTTTTCTTGTCTTTGTTTAGGTATACTTTTTAATTACGTAAGTCCACCAAAAACACCTCTGAGGTAGTACTCATAATCTAGGTTTTTATTTCTAAATTAGTGAAGCTTGGATAAGCCTTAAAGGGAATCTTCAGTAAAGCCTTTGTTCCTTTAAATTATTTTATCATAAAGTAGCATTTTCAGAAAGGGCAATTCTTGCTGAATTAAGGAAAGGTTTATTGATGACACTTTTATAGTGGAGTTTTAATGGAACTGCTTCTAAAATATTTCACAAGGTCTATTTAACCCCCTGAGACCATCTATAAACATGCATGAAGCATGTGAGAAGCATGCAGAAATACCTCTTATTTAACTAAGCATTTTAGGGTGATTTTTAGCTTTCTTTAAATAAAACACAAAATTCAAGGCTTTTTAAATAACAAGCCAAGATTTAACACAAGTAGCAATGGCAGATCATCAGGCAGATGTATCATGGATGTTCCCTCATTCTTCCTTTTCCCTAGACTTGTATTTATGGCCCCTTCAGCGACAGGATACTGAACTAGACGACCTACAGTGCCATTCCTATGTTTGCAGACTTCTCTCATATTTTTGCTCAAATTACTTGACTAACTTACATACAGCTTTTCTTACTTGATTTTTAAAACATACAATCTGCAATTACACCATACAGAGCTCAAGCACTGTGAATACCATACAAAGACCATCACTAGACCAGCTTCGGAGCTGCAATGATACACAGTTCAAACAAAGTATGACCCAAGCAAATCCATCAAAGTGTTTTCTGCTGTCAATGGTCAGGCCATTCTTTTCAGCTTTCACTAAAATAGGCTTGAGCTGCACTAAACCTCCTCTGCAACATATTTTTAATTAAAATGTTAGAAATCATTTGACACATAATGAATGGTTCAAACATGCCGAGTCAGATTGTTGGTTTCTGTGAAGAACATAAGACAAAGCAAAGTATATCCCAACTTTCATTATGAGACCTGAAAAGTTCTAATAGTTCATCATGAACAAAAAAAAAATCCTGGTAAGAAATTAACTTTTTCACCGATCACTGATGGTGATATATTTACTTGAACATCCGCACGTGAAATCAGTGTGGCCCCTTACCAGGTTTAAAGAAACACAAATCAAAGTTGCCTCCGTGTCCTCCTATCTCACAGATAAAAGCAGAGGGAGCGATTTTGAAAACCCACTAGGTCAAAGAGAAAAAGACAATTTATCTACACTAAGCTATCCTGTCTCTCTTAACACATAGTAAAGTAAAAGCTTGTTACTAATTGTAGGATCAAGTAAGTTTTCTTGTTTCAGAGGAGGAAAAGGAAAAGTACTTCGTACAAATTTTTAAGTAGTCACCTTACGTTCTTCTATCTTTACGCATTTTTTCATTTCCCTTTTCTCCTTAATCCTACAGCTACACCTCACCTAGAGAAGAAGCTGCAAGTTTAAGAAATGAATGTACTAACAAAACAAATGGCATTTTTCAAAGGAATCACAAGGTTTGAAGTACACTATATTCCATACACTCCAGAAAAGGGAAACCACCTACACGCCAACTCTTCTATTAGTATCAGTTCATACACTTAAACCCAGCTTGTGCCAACTTTAAATGTGCTTATGGACACCAGGTAAAAAAATATAAGGAATTATGTTCCTGATCATAATTATGTATCACAGTCATCAGTAAATTATCATACCGGAATAACAACAGGCCATCTTTAACTTATGCTTAATATTTTATCCATTATTAGTTTCATAGTTTCTTCTTTCTCCTTTCTTTCCTATATGAACACGTCTATTAGCACCTAAACAACGTAATAAGATGTTATTTCAAATTATTTCTATATAAAAGAAAAATGTGTCAAGTCTTCCTTGCAAACTAACACAAAGTAACATTCTGCAGAGGGCACCCTTGGTACAGCTAGAACAGATCACCTTTTCCCACTGCATCTCCCTAACTTTACCTACAGGATATCACAAAAGTCAGATATACACAACAGGAAAAAGGCTTTCCCTGATGGTAGTACTACAATGTATGATGTAAACCTGTGAAAGAGAACAAAAGTACACCTATACAGAGTACAGGCACTTTTAAAATACCATCAACGCTTTTTGGCTTAATAACTTATTATGAATTCATTTTCTGCCAAGCACTACATACTATTAAAAAAGAGTGTCTACTTGATATAATTATTTTGATTCCACTTTCTTCTGTATTGTTCCTTTGAAGCTTCTATCTGTTCAGAGACAGAGGAAGACACTCCTACATTAAGTGAAAGGATTGCAAGCAAACATGATTATAGCAGCATGTATCCCATGTGGCATAATATTAAGACTTCTCATTATTTTAACAATAATCAAGACGGAAGTTACTGTCTACATTGGAGGGGCAAGGAAAGGCCAATTTAAATGTTACTGAAAAACATTCTCTCTGCATTGTCTTACTGCTCAAACTATTCATACCCAATACTTTGCTCTTTCTGCTGACACAGCTGCTTCTTTTCCAACACTGCTCCTCATATGACCTTTTTTCTTCCCCCCCCCCCCCCTTCAGAACCATTTCTGGGCAGTTTCACAAGTATTTTGATTGCTGTTGTAAAGTTTATATCATTGCCATCTGACAGCTGCTTGCTGGCCTTTGTGAAATGAGTTGATGCTCTCAGTTCACTTCCTAACAGGCAGGTGTTCATGACTTAAAAACAAAACATGACCTCCTTGGCACAAAGACCTCCTGCCAGGAAAGCATGCAAGCATGTCCTCACCAGTAGGTAAAATACATGCCTACACTGACACGCATTTGTAAGTGCTCTCGTGGAGGAGGCTGCAGACAGACTAAAAATTAACAGAAAATGAACTCTGGTAAATAATCCTATTACAAGAGATCTGAATGATACTGGTGGATGATTCATGTTTCATAGACTGAATTCAGAATTTCAGCAAAAGCATACGTGGTGACAAAGCTGCACGGATAGAGCTCTATCTATAGATACACAGTAAGACTGCTTGTGAGCTGGGCAGAGAACATATGCAGAAGAAACTAAACTTGAATACTCACCCATGTTGGGAACCCTTTCCTTGCCAGCTGCTCTAAAACTGAAAACACTCCCCTGAAAATTAAAGGATGCCCTGTAACAAAACAACCCATAAGGTTTGCTGTTACAATTTCTCTCTCTTTCTTTACTGATTTAAAGATCAGAACCTTTGAGAAAACAGGAAAATGTTAGTTAAATTACTTAAATTCACTTTGATCAGGCTGGTTATGATGGGCATGTTGTAATCATTTGAAGCCTATTAACCAACAAGCAACATGCAGCAAGTATTATTTAAGACATTAAGAACATTGTATTCCAAATCTTGGAAAACAATTAAAATCTGACCTTCCTACTGCAAATGGTCTGGGGCAGAGTTTAATACCCATATACATTAATCCAGATGAGTAGCACTACGTCCTCCTGAGATACAACAATGTACTATTGCCTCCTCGACTCCGTTTTATATGAAAATGAAAGTAGCTTTACTCTGAGTACAGAGCACTCTTCTGAGAGCAGCCACTGCTGCTTCATTTTATTTCCAGTGTATTTTTCTCAGATTCAAGGAAAACTTGCTCTTACTTTATGCTGATTTAATCACGTCAGCAAGTGTTCTAATTTATGTGTCCTAGCTAGCAAAGTAGAACTCAATTTCCATTTCTGGCCAAAGATAATCGTAATTAAAACCACATTAGCTGATTATACCATTCTCTCTAAAAAGATATTGGACACTATGATTTACGAGTTATTTCTTAGCTAACACAGTTTGACATGACACAACTTTACAAGCTGATGAATGTTTTTTATAATACCCCAGCTACCCCAAACAGGACACCTAAGACCACATACTAAGAACTCAGAAGATTTTATGGTAGCCAGGATGAGGGTACAAATGCAGACCGAAAGAAGTATTCCAAAAACCTACAAAAAAACTAAGCTAAAGCTTTCGTGAGGATTAATGAGTGACCTAACCTGAGATTTCTGATTTCCGTTAATAAATCACAATTTCCTGTATTTTCTACAGCTACAGTTACAAAGTTTTCAAGAGAGGAAAATATCTTGGGTAAAGAAAGCCTTCACTTTTCAGTTTGGTGTTTTAGTATTCGTATTTCCAAAAAGTGAAATGGAGCATCACTTCTCATCTTCAGTTATAATTCAAGACAGCAGCATCAGAACGCACACGAAGCTTCATTTTCAGACACTCCTGCTTAATTTGCTGCATCCTTACTGTATTCTGGTGTTTGTGTCCACTAGAGCAAACTGTGCTAACACTGCGATAGAAGGAACTAAATCAGTAACACGGCTGTGCAATTTTATAGCATCAGACCTCTAAACATACCAAGTACCAGGGAACCAAGAGACATACAAAATCCTCCAGCCTTTATGTAAAACACCTTATGTAAATCTAAAGATGAGAAGCAGATTTCAAATGAAAACCTCTAAAATAAAAGTCTGAAATGCTCTGAAGCTTGGGTGATGCTTTGTCGTCTAAGGATGAAGAAACCTCTTCTAGAGCAGACTCAGTATTTTATATTTCTGTATGGTAAAAATATCATGCTGTTATAATGAGATTAAAACTTCTTCACATACCTACTCATTTGATCCCAGCTGCAGATTTTTGACATCTCCCATAAACAAACATGTCCCATATAGGATGCATTGCTTTAACAGGTATTCATTTTACTGAGCTCCACTATAATTTGTTACTCTCACATGATGCCTCAAGATGTCCCACACATTCTAAAAAAGAAGCTAAAAGGGAATAATTTGCATATATTACTTAAGTTGTTCATGCTGTAAACACTGATCTGCTGATAGAGAAGCAAGAGGAAAAAGTTACATTTTTGTAGTTTATAAGAATCCTTTTTCAGGATCAGTTTTTATACTTGGTGAAGAAATCACAGCTCTGCTCAGTACAGCAGCCGAAGGCTACTCAACACTCCACTTCCAGTCTGCAACATTCGGTGTATATTATGGATATTTACAGATCATGAAAACTCTTAAGTTTCATTCTTCTGGAATTACTACCAATTCAGCATAAAGAGTTCAAACCTCAACTACTGCTGCCTGTGTCATGTAGAGAAGGAAGTTGCACTTCAGAGTTTTTATGAGGTATTTTGGTCAACTCCCACGATCCACAAGAATGATGCTCCCCTCAGCAAGTGAGAAGGTGTAATTTCTGTACTGTCTGAGAACCCAAAGAAACAATAAAGAAGCCTTCATCCCACATTCATGCCAACCTCCACAATCCCTATCCATTTTAGAAAGGTTCTGGTAGGTAGATGATTGTAGATCTCAGGAAATATGAAATAAGCACAAATAGGATTCAGTTAGAAAAGTGATCGTCGTATATATATTAGCTCAGAATAAAATGTCAATCATTTAAAAAGCCTCGTGTCAGATGTGACAAATGTGTGAGGTCTCAGAGTGCACATTCTTTTCCTTTCCCAAGCACAATGAAATTGTGAAGGGCAATCCACCATTCTGGTTAGCAATGCAATTGCCAGCATTAATAAAAGCACACTAGATAAAACATGCCAAGTATTCAATGGAGTACTCACACTGCATCAGTATCTTAATCACAATGCATGGAAGAAGGAGGTGAGAAAATACCTTTGGGATATACAGGTTTCTCCCAAATTGTAAATGTTCCTCAGCAGCAGTCCACGCCTTCCCTCGCCTCACTGCTCACACATTTTCCATTTTACCCTTTCCTTCCATTCTTCCCACACAGTTTTCTGTCTGTCCTCACAGGTCTCTAAGAGTGATTCTCTCCTCTTTAAATGAGTGCCTATTCTGAAATTACAGACACCTCCACAACTCCCCACAAAACCACAGCTTGTTTCCTCAGTCTCTGGTAAGCTTCTATCCTTTAGTGTCTCTCTCTAGAATAGGCAGCTACACCGCTAGCTACCTCCTAGCTGCCACCAGGAGAAAATTTAATTTTGCATTTAAATTTCAAGAAAACAGAATTCCAAATGTAATAACCATACTCCATCTTTGGCAGGGCCACACAAACGAATAACAATAAATAAACCCAAAAAACTATAAGGAGGACTGAGTGCCATTTCAGAACACATAATAAAGTCCTATTGTCCTCGATGTTACATACAACACTTTCTGTTTTCAATCTGTCCAATGTACTTTTTCACATTACAACAGAACAAAACTCTTCTAACCAGAGAATACTGTTGGGCCCAATCTTTCATTGCTTGTATTTTTATTTTTAAAGTTTTCCACCCAAGCAAATACTTTCGCTCTGACAGCATTTAATAACAAGTTTGACCTTGGAGTGTGTAAGTTTAAATGATTTCAGAGTACACTGCAGCAGAAAATCAGGGGCCAGGGATTCTTTTTCTTATTTGAATTTTATTATTTTGGGAAAAGGGGGAATCCCTTGTTTCACAGAAGAAATTACTTTTGAGCCACAGAGTGAAGACTTTTTGCGTGAGTGCATGAAGAGCAGCAACTTTTTATGCTTATTGCAGTTGATATATGACTGTCACCACTGCCAAAAGTAACTTGGGTACCTCCTCTAGGGAATACTCTCTGCAAATACATAAAGAAAGCTGAGAATAACTGGTTTGTATTTACTATGTGCTTGAAAAGGAATATTATCGTAACAAGTGGGAGAGCTGGAGCATCTTTCCTTCCTGACAGTCCTGTGGGCTGGTAGTTAAAAAAGCTTTGGGAAATTGCAACCCAGCCCTTTACTTTTCTAGTGGATTTATGTCCAGCATGCCCTCTGTGGAACACATCCTCATTATCAAGCATCACTCCCAAGAAAGGTACAGGTTGCAATGAACAACTACAATTGACTACAGTTTGCTGTATCTTAGGCATGGATTGAAATACGTACAACTCTTATCCAAAGGCCAAATATGCAAGTATTTAATAGAGATTAAAAAATTCTGAAGTTGATCCCATTCACATATTTTGGGCTTTTCTAACTCTAATTTCCTATACACACTGCACAAACTTTGAGAAATATTAAACACACAGAGACTATTTCATTTTCATGCTAAGTAAGAACTAAACGTAAGTTCTATTGCTGAATAGAAAAACCTTACTGTGGTGCAAAAATAGTTTGGTATGTTTACCTGAGTTATTACATATTTCAAAAATTAAATTATCTTTCAGAAGAGTTGCATTAATCCCCTGAAACAATACCATCCAAAGTACATCAGCGTAGATACAACAGTGGGACACAGTTCCTGACAGTCTAATCATTGGTTCATCTAACAACATTCACAGGGAGTCAAAATGTTCCTGTTAAATCACTGCCCTTCCCTATTCTAAAAAGCACCAGGTGAGCTGTTTCAGTGGTAATAACAACAGAAAACACCACAAAAGAATTTATTGTCAACAGATCTGCAGAGAAAAGCAACACTGCAGACAGAATATTGATTGCTGTAGGAAAAAAACATTTCAGATGTGCTCTGCACGGACTTATGCAAACCCTCTTAAGTAACATGGAATAATGTTACATTTTATGGACATTCTATTTTTGTGAAAAAATGCTCTCTAAATTTGTGAGTTATTAACGTTCTGTACTGATCTAAAGCAATTTGAATGCATATGACACATTCACTATGATAACTATTACACAAAGAAAAGGCACTGATCTCCATACAGTATCCCCTTTTTTCACCAGTAAGCATAAAAGCACAGTCAAGTTCTTGTTTTCTTAGTGCATCATACAAACTCACAAGGAGAAGAGGAGAAAAAGAAGAGAGAAAAATCAAAACAGAAGCAAAGACAAGTCAAGTAATTTGACTTTTTTTTCCCCTCTCCTGGAAGATAAAGTTCATTACAGAAATGATGCTCCTTTAGTTCTCCATAAATCCTCTTCTATTTGACAATGAGACTTCCCATTCCAGCCTCTCAATGCTTTTGATTTACATTCAATTGCAGTTTACCAGTGACACTCAGAAATGGCAGCTGAAGCCATCAAATTTATAGTGACCATCACCAGAGATTTGCCTGTAGCAGAAGTATTCTTTCAAAAAGATTCAAATGCCTGTGCATTTCGAAATAGTACTGTAATTGCAAAGCAAAAGCTATAAATGAAGCAAAAGGCACCAAAAGCATTGCATTTGACATAATTTTGTAGTTCTGCATTTAATGCATAATCCTTGGAAAAAACTTCTAGAATTTACAAATGACAACTACTGCCTTATCTCTAAGGTCTCAAGGAAAAGTGCACAACAGCAAGCATACACTATGTTATCACTGTCCTCCCCCCAAAGCAGACAGCTTCTTGACATCTGTTGTCCATGGTCTCCCCGATGTTACTGAAACATTCAATCTCAAGCTAAGCACCCTAAATACAACAGGTACTGTCAGGTTCTGACTATTCCCAAAACACTTGAGATACCACAGCCTCTCGGGGTAACTTGTTCCAGGACCTGGCCATTCTCACCTTAAAGAAGTTCTCTCTTACGTTTTTATGGAATTTATTGTATTTCAGTTCAGTCCCACTGCCACTTGCTACCTCAGTCTTCACCAATTTGGTATTTATTACACACTGATTTGATCTTCCCAGAGCCTCCTCTTTGCGAGGTTGAATCATCTCAGCTTTCTCAGCCTGTCTTCCTATGTCCTTTTCTCCAGCCTGCTGAGATCACTTTGGACAGCACTGCAACTACCTGGTGCGTCTTTGTTTCCAGTACGTACAGACACCGTACAAGTTTAAGACAGTCATGGCACTCAACTTTACGAACAAGCTTTTCATCAAATAAATATTACTTTCTACAGTTAATTTATACTTTGTATATAATTGATTTGCGCCTGCACTTAAAAATGTCTTTTGAAATCCATATTAAAACTAATACTGTCACATAATAAAAAGCAACACTTCTAATTTAAAGTTAATTATTTTCCATTATTCAACATTAGCAGACAAGGCAAGAACTGTAGCTCAGTGCCAGAACATAGAAGAAGTTATTCTGAACTTATAATACATGGGTTTAACAGCTTAATGTCAAGAAGCAATACTGTAAATTAAAAACTAAGTAAAAGGATTATGGTATCTCATATTTAGCCCACATGTCTACAGATAATTAAGGTAAGTGAAATATTTTTGCAGCTTTGTCCTGAAATCTGCAATTATAAATGAAGTATTTTTACAGCAAGAGTACAGTATTCTGTAATAACACTTCAGACATACCATTACTATGGCATTTGAGACTCGCACTGTAACCTATTGCTGCACTTTTCAAGGTTTTGTAGGAAGTATTTTTATTTCTTTCTTCCTTTAATCATTACTACAAGACAGCTCACTTCACCTAGCTTATCTAAACCACAGCTGGAACTGGTAAATCACAGTTATGGACAGAGCAAGGGTACCTCATTCACTGCACATATGTAAAAGTGCTACTTTTGAGGTCTTCTAAAGTGTCTGTTTCAGAAATGGAAACCACATGTGGGCGACATGATTCTTTGCAGCTACTTCAAATTTGAAGAACAAAAACCATTCATAAGACTTGTGAAATAATTCAAGTACTCAATTTCTGCAATTGCAAAAAGTTTTCAAAATGAGAAAAACACCTAGAAATGAGCTCCATCTCATTTTGAAGGTATTTATCCTCCAGAGGAAAATCATCCTCTCTGTGGGCTAGAAGACAACTAATGCTGAACTTTCGAGATGGAGAACTGTGATCCCTTATGGAGATTATAAAAGACATTTAAAAGAGCATCTTTCAGTCTTCGTGTATTCTGTATGCCTCAGATTATGCTTATTCAGAAACCTTTGTCAAAAAAACACCTGCAGGAAAGAGCTCCTCCCAGAAAGCTCCCATCAGAGAACACTATTAGAAGTGCTCCACGTTCTGCATTCTTAAATAGATTTGGATTTGCACTTAACCCCTTTTTCCTTACCAGCTTGGAAGGTACTGTTTTTTTCACCTTGAAGTCTTTGGCGTAGTCCAGATGGTTTTAACATTCCCAACTCCTCCAAGAAGTATTCCATTCTCTCCTTAAACAGATGATCAGGCATTCTCCTGATGGAAAAAAAAAGGTAGTTTCACTGAATTAATTACCTAAGTATGTCCTTGTTAGTTTAAGCCTCATCTACAGCAATTAACACCTTGTCTCAAGAAGCTGTATGATGTTGACCCCTCTCCATTCCCCTGGCCCATTTCCTACTGTTTGACATGTTTCACTGCATCTTCCCTTTCCATAAGGACGAACACAGCACTTCGACATAACAGTATATATACATCTCATTACTGGCACTTCGCAGAGGAGTGACAGGATGGCAGTTCTCTGCTCGAAGTTGCCTGACTGTATACAACCATGAGTGCTGCAAGAAATACACAGAAAACCAACTCAAATTTCTTTCTGTGAAAGCATAAGCCCCCAAGTCCACAAATCCCAAGACTTCAATCACTACATTCGTGGCATATGGTTACTTTTTTGACAGAATGTGTTCCGATCTATTCAGTCACTCAATCAGTTCCCCCTTCACGGTGCACAGATTGTAATCATCCGATAGCCTCATATTCTACATCTAATACACTATAATTGCTGATTAAAATAACCAATCCTGATAGATTTTCATCTTATTTTAAGAATACACATACTCTACGTATATAGTGTAAAAGGCCACTGGCAATATGCCTAAAAAGCTTTCAATCACATTAATTAATAACAAATAGATAGTATCGTTATACGCCCACGGAAGTCAAAACATCCTTGCACACAGACAGAAGAACCATTGCACCAAAGCCCCTTCAGCAGACACAGGAAGTTTTCAAAATAATTGCCTTTACTCATTACAACATTACTTTTATTTTAATGGATGCTGGTGTGTGAAGGAGAATATAGAACCAAATTTTATTTCTGAAATGTCTGCATCAATAAAGGTGCCTAATTAAGGTATTCATTAAAGAATACAAAGTTAACTTAACAGGAAAAATCTAGAGAGTACTATTGCATTTCCCCATTAAGCTAATTTAATTTGGTTATAATGCAAATTCTAATAAGATGATATTATTAACTAGTTCAATTTCAAAATGTCTTATCATGTTTATTTTTATTATGTTACTAAGGAGAGCAGCAATTGGCTTAATTTATTTTATTAAATAACATTTCTCAATCTGTTTAAGAAGGGACAATGGCCTATTTCTTCCCTTAGGCTATTAGTGTGCTGCCATTTCAAACGATGCATTACAGTTACCGTCACCAGCTTTAAGATTAGAATTCAAACCAATGTGTACTCTGTTTTACTTAAATCAGTCCCTCAGTCTGCAGCTATATCACTTGTGAGAGTTTATATCTATTGTCACTTATGAATAGGGAAAAGATGTGCATTTCAGCTCGTTACCTGTTCCGCTGGTGAATTTGTTTTTCCATTAGGATTTAAAATTATTACTCATGAAAAACTACTTCTTCCAAAATGGAAACAGAAGACACTTCCTTCATAACAAATCGTGGTACTTTCTGACTTCCTTCCGTGATATTATACTCAGAACACAAAAAATACAATATGCAAGGTTAAAGAGGCAAATTCCGAACATCCTTGTCTCAAGTCTGGACACAGCTGGTGAGCACAGAACGCTTCTGTGAAGTGATGCAGTTTCCTAATCCTTGGGCTTCAGGGCTGCTGCGTTTCACCCCAAGGTCCTCAGCAGACACTGTGTGTTCCCCCAATTGTGTCCACAGCAGCATCTGAGATATTACACACCATTTCCAGTCATGGCAAGGAACCAGAGATCACCACCACTGCTGTCAATCACATTCTCTAGTTAAAAGGGGTTTAACCTTGTCTGAACACTCAAGAGCAGGAGCTGAGTAACACTAAGATCACAAGAAAGGGCACGCAGAAATTGGTAATGCCTGCAAGGCATACAAAATAAATCCTGAAGACACCTCTGTAACCTCCAATTCCTCCCTTTCCTCCCACATTGGGATTAGCACATTCTACCACCATTTCATGTCCAACTTTTTCCTTGTACATAGAATCTCTCAGATAGTCAACTCTGCATGGTGAAGCTTCCATATCCTCTGTACTTGACCTCACATGATCTGCTAAATATTGATCTATTTAACATAGTATACGCATCAGAAAAATCAATACTGACAAAGTGTTGGAAGTCCAATCTATTGATATGGTTCGAAATTCAGAAGCAAGGTTATTCGATGTCAAACTAGGATACAACCCAGTAAAAAATAAGCTACTCTATCACTAATGGACAAGCAAATTTCCTCCCACGACCTTAATCAAATAGAGAAAATAAAGACTTTTTAAACAGCTAATAAAACATAAACATATAATGGTTGAAAACAACTATTTAAAATATAAGTAAGCACCCAAAACCAAGTATTTGCATAAGCTGAGGTTGTCCACTACTGTACATTTCTTTTTAGTTCAGTACAGAAAATCTGAAAACTAAACATGTTGGTCACAGAGGTCATATCAGTTTAAAAGCTTCCATCTGCTCTGCCACATTGATTTTTCTAATGCACATAACATGTTTCAATGAATATAGTCAATAGTTCAGTGGCCCAGAGAAGTCAGAGACCAGAAATGCTGCAAAGATTATCCTGATGCTTCACCAATCACAAGTATGGCCTAATGGCAGGAGATTAAAGGGATTTAATTTAATGTCAAGGGATTAAGTTTTATACTTTATTACAAGTAATGTTAAACACTTCATAAGGAAGTATAAGGATTAAAATATGCCAGGAAATACGTAAAACCAAAAATAGTAATTTCGAGTAAAACACTATTTGAAGTTAGAAAGCTTGAACCAAGATTTTAAGTCTTGGGTGTCCTCACCTGCACCTCCCCTGATGCAGCAAACAACAGGGGAAAAGGCAAACTGAATGCTTAAGAGGAGAACAATACGACTTGCAACAAAACTTTTCAGAATCCTGTTCAATGAATCATTTTTTCAGATTTCTTATTATTTCAATATAGGCATCTCTTGATTATTTGGTACCTTTACTG
The DNA here is from genome assembly GCA_033558185.1 of Dromococcyx pavoninus. Classification (NCBI taxonomy): domain Eukaryota; kingdom Metazoa; phylum Chordata; class Aves; order Cuculiformes; family Neomorphidae; genus Dromococcyx; species Dromococcyx pavoninus. The sequence continues at coordinate 1,810,130 of JAUMJL010000137.1, forward strand.
TGGCTAAAGCAATACACCTATCACTTCTTGTCAGAGTTTAACTTCTGAAGCAAAACATAAAAAGCCCACATTACTAACTCGTTGGAGCACAAAGCATTAAACACCTTTTTCTGCTACAAAACTAATTGATTATTTTAAATTGAAACAGAAATGTTACTCAAAGAGGCATCGTTTGGTTGGATTGTTTATTGGCTTTAAGGAAAAAGGCCAGCATTAATGAAAATTAAACCACAGCACTTGTGGGCGTTCAGACACAAAGCTCTAGCACATCCTCCTCTGAACATGAACATTGGCTTCCAAAGGCTTCAACAGCTTGTTTGCACATAAATGCCAGAATAGGAGAATTAATAGTAGCATCAACTTAGTTTTGCAACTGTGGCAAACAGTCAAGATATTTTCCCCATTCAATTCTACATTTTAGGCCTCTTTCCCCTACTCTTACCGAGCTCAAAGAAACTAACATAAATCACACTTCTCTGAAGTAATGGTTATCTGATCACACAAAGTTTTCTCATACTCTTCTTTAAGAAAAAACTCCAAAATATCAGTATAATACCATAACCTATAAAACACTGAATTAAGGTATTCTGACACAACCAAATTATGTAGTTTTGGAGACTATGTCCTTCCAAAAATGCAATTATTTGAGCATATGGTCCTAAGTCCTTAATTTTGGAAAAGGCAGTCTGGGTTCCTTTTGGCTGAATAATACTCTAAACGTCAGAAAATCTGAATCTGGATTTGCTGTTAATCAACTCTTAGTGTATGATGGCTCTTACAGTAACTTCCTACTTTTCTTCTCATGTATCAAAGTACGAATGGGTTATTAGAGAAATTTGCTTATTTCTCTAATAGTTCATTATCATCGTAAGAGTCAAAATATTAATCACTCATGTATTTGTTGAAGAAAAAAACAGTTACTCAGAGTAAATGCTAATTATTAGTGATACAAAGACGAAGTACATGGATATACCGTGGAACAGTCCCTTGTTCCACTGAGACACATGTGTAATAACATAAACTAGTACCTGAGTTTAAAATGAAGGAGAGCATCAATGAAATAAAATTGCAAATTAGAAGTGTATTAACTGAGAGCAGTATACTATTTCTCAGATTGCTACATAGATCTGCAGTTCAAACTTCTGTCCTACTCCTTCAAGGTGGCATTTCTAACTCCCTCCTACTGCTTCAGTTTCTCAGAAATACTGACACAGTGGTCATCACAGATCCAACTGATCTGGTTTAGGTTTTTTCCCCATAGTCGTGCAGATCCACAATTTGAGTTTACTTCAGAACTTCACCTTATATATCTGAATACATAAGGTGAGTAAACTGTTATTTTACTCCACTGTTGTTGCTGTTGAACAAATACAGAAACAAATATAAGAACAACTGTTCATCTTTGTACTGCAAAAGGAGGACTTGTTTCTAATGATCTCTGGTAAGAAAATACAGACTTATTTTGATATCGTGTTTGATCAAGACTCCAATTAGTTTCACTAATGTAATCTACATGCTCATTTCCAGGAGTGGTGGAGCAAAAAAAATTTGCTCAGAAAAATTCATTTGTGCAAGCCAGTGATGGACAATACCCATCCATCACTGTGTGAGATATTTAAAACCTTAGGAACAAATGGCAGAGTCTATAAACTACTACAACAAAGCACTGAACCTTCAGTGCCAGAATGCTGCAAATGCTGACTTACTTCCACAGAAAGTAAATTCAACATAGAACATAATTAAGTAAATGCAAGGCTATATCAATGTCAACTTTCAAAAAGATACAAGATACAGTGAAAAAATGAATCCACTGGTGTATTTTAATCAGAAGGTTACAGAACTATCATTTCTACCTGGATTCCCACTCCGACCTCTCACGAACATCAGTAGGGCTGGCAGAGGTGCCCACTGACATCCCACTGACTGTACCTGTATAAACAATCAGCATAACCTCGAAAAGAGGAGAGTCAACACATTGTCTCGAACACACAGAGGAAGAGACTGGCTCTTATATAATGAAACAGGAGGAGGAGGAGGAACAGTAGTATAGTCCTTTTCCTTCAACATTTTGCTTAACTGACTGCTGTAGATCCAGTCCTGATTCTGGAGATATGTGGTATAACTCAGAAATTTTGATTTGGCATAATAACAAATGCAGTTTACACCAGAAACAGATTCAGCGTGTTTACAAAGGCTGCTCAACATCTCTGTTGCCCTCTTGTATATGAAAGCTCCATTCTGCAAGGCCAATACATGTCTCTGAGTTACGCTGGTGTGAGGTGCTTGGCAATTCCAGTTTCTTCCTGAAGTCTTTAACCAGCTGGATAAAATACATTTGAATATTCAGTTGTTTTTTGTCAATATAATATGTACCATCTACAAGTATCCACCACCTACAGAGTTGCTGTGTGATTTCTAAGTATTTAAACTCATAGGAAAAAAAGCCCAAAGAAATGGCTCTGCTTGTGATCCAAAAGAAATAACCAAAACACCCAGTCTTTCCCTCAACATCTTCCATAGTATTTTGCCCTGCTTTAAATATTGGGAAAAAGTATTTAGTATTTGAAACTAGGACCAGCACAGAAAAGGTTTTTTGTTATTGACGTAGCTGTCAAGATTTCTCAATTAAAAAAAAAATTTTATCCAAACAAGAAGTATCTTTAATGAAGCCAACTACATTGGAAACTCACTTCTCACCCTTTTACTGAACAATTTCTTACAGAGACTTCATGCTCCTGTCTTCTAATTGACACATTTTTTATATTTAGAGTGTTTTTTGCTTTCTTTGAATACATCTTGTCAAGCAGGACTTCCATACAAAACAAAATTAATTTGGTTGAATCTCTAATTTGATTCTGTTGATAAAAAAACAATCTGTCAAATTATTCAAATCATTCTGTCAACGAAACATCCCTCGTTACTTTCAGATCTTTTCTGTAGATGCAGTTTGCAAAAGAATATATTTTCTGAAAAATTATTTTGTAATTTTAAGATTTATAGTTCAAGAGCTTCATCTCCAGAAGTGTCAAATGCCTTTGTTAATGCTCTCAACTCCCTCTGAAGATACAAAGGTGAAAGAAAAGTTGTGCATTTGGCAGATGTACATTCTAAGCCATCACATGCATTACAATTCGCTCTGTCACATTTCTAACTTCTTTTACTGTTTATCCTAGAAAAGGCTTTTCAGGCAAACTGTGAATCTGTTTGTTTACTGATGGCATTAAACTAAAAAGTCAGATTTACAAATTACATCACTAAAATTCCCTTTCTGTTTTCAGAAGAACTGAGCATTCTGTAAAATTTCATAACCACCCTTCAGCTTCTCCAACTGCTGAGCAGGAGAATTAGCTTTGGGCAAAGTAGAAATTCTTTGGTATTTTACTACAATAAAAAAACATATAGAAATGCTCTTGCAACATATACTGTGGACGTATAATTTATTTTCTTCACTTTGGTTTTTATTTCTGCATCAGGAATTCATATTTAAAATAGGAAATGATAGCCAAGATCAATGTCATGGTCATTTCACAAAGCCTAACTGTATTACTTACTGGAAGTCACAGTTTTCCTTTCTATAGAGGAGGAGTCTGAAAAATGAAGTAAATTCACAGCTGCTCATACACCAGTTACGGCATCTGCTCAAGATCCTCTCATTCAGTGACACTTCTCTCTTTTTTTTATGCTAAAGGGGATAGGCTTGAAGGGAATATAATAAGGAAAATTGATCGCACAGTACACTGAAAACCTCTGCAAGCAGCATCTGTAAGAGTTCCAAGGTTCTTTTTTAACTTTATTTATATCTACAACATTTTTTTTGGCACTAACATAAATATACAGGACATGAATTTAACTTACATAGTTTCTAAAATTATTGCTAGGTTGTTAAACTTATAGCTGAATGCCCTGATATTTTTTTACTGTGCCTTTTTTACCTTGAAGTATAGCAGATACAGCTTACTTCTGGAACTGAAAAGGCAATACATTACCTTCCAATAACAATTAAATTCTTAAAGATGTGCAGTCAATTCTCACTGGGAGGTATTATTTTTCTTAAGAACAAAAGTTCCCTCTACACAGTATAATGGAACCACATACACCTCTGCGCACTTACGCCATGTACGTACAGCACAGAGCCCAAACTGTCACATAATTCTCAAATTTCAAAATCGTGTACAAGAAATGAATGAGGGACTTCAACTACGGGCATCTCTATACATCAATTACTGCAAAAAAAATCCCACTTATTAAAAAATTGATTGCCTTTTTTTTAAATATTTTTGTTGTTGTAGGTCATAAAAGTATTAGGAACACAAGTGCTGTGGATTTCAATAAGGTTTTGATTTATAAGTCTGTGGACTTACGGAATGCAACCGCCTGTGCAAACTACACACACTAGAAATTTCACATTCCTTCAAAGTTACTTTCTGCCAGCACAACAAATTCTTCCACAAAAAAATCCTGCAGTAAAAAAGTAAAGCTACTCAGATAACAGTGATAAAAAGTAAATGAAAACAGGTCTAAAGAATTCAGTGAAGCCAAGTCAACTCAGAGAAACTAAATATCACAGTATCACAGTATCACAGTATGACAAGGTTGGAAAGGACCTCTGAGATCATCAAGTCCAACCTATAACCCAACACTAACACCAACCATCATCTAGACCATGGCACTCAGTGCCACATCCAATCTCCCCTTAAACACCTCCAGGGTCGGCAACTCCACCCCCTCCCTGGGCAACGCATTCCAATGGCCAATCACCCTTTCAGTGAAGAACTTCTTCCTCACATCAAGCCTAAACTTTCCCTGATGAAGCTTGAGTCCATGCCCTCTGGTTCTGTCACTGGTCACCTGAGAGAAGAGACCAACTCCTGCCCGACTACAACCTCCTTTCAGGTAGCTGTAGAGAGCAATGAGGTCTCCCCTGAGCCTCCTCTTCTTTAGACTAAACAGCCCCAACTCCCTCAGTCGCTCCTCCTAGGGCTTATGCTCCAGCCCCTTTACCATCTTCGTTGCCCTCCTCTGAACACATTCCAGTATCTTGACATCTTTCCCAAACTGGAAAAATATCCGTGTAAAAATATTGAACAAATCAATCCAAATAGAGTGATGTTGTTCTCCTACAGATCTTAATAGTATGATTTTAAGATCAGCTGATCTATGCACTTAATTTATCCATAACTCAGCATAGCATAAAACACGTTTTAATGGGAAAAAAAGGACAAGTCTACTGATCATGACACGCTGAGATATGGTTGGTTTGACACTTTAAGCAGAATTTTCAATGACAGTTTATATTCTCTTAGTTTCACAAAATAAAGATCTCATGCAATTCAGAAGGTTTTTTTCAGGGCTCTATCAAGTCCTCCAGATCCCCAATGGGGCTCTACGCATCCCCAGCAGAAGATCTTAAGGCACAGAAGAAGAATACATTGCCCTCACAAAAAGCCCATTCACTTTTCTGTTCTGTCTGCAAGCCCAAAAAATGGAAAATAAATGCTTATGAAAAGACAATTGTGTTGTTCTCTTTATCCTCATCAAGACTTAGAAAGAGAAAACAATAATACATGGGAAACCTGTCAGGAATTCTCTAAGGTGGGATTGCGGCCAAAGATGAAGTCTCACACAACTTAAAACCACACTCTGTTTCTTGCCTGCTTCTGAGCAGCTCAAGGATTGTTGTAACACTGACTAACATTTCAGGTTCAAGACAACAAAAACAGAAACTGCATGTTATTGATTTCAACTTTACATCTTTTCATTCCAGAATTACTCAGGAATTTTTCTCACTGCTTTAAAAAGTAGCAAATCTACAATTGTTTGGACAACAGTAACTGCTGTGGTTTACTCTAGTCAATTTATCAAAACATTCTCCAAGAATTTATTAAAAATATTTTAATCAAGCTCACTGTTCTTTGCTTTGTATTTTTTCCCATATTTTAACTATCATCAACATTAACTACATTAGTAATGTATCACAAGGCATCGCGTAATACTCAGTATTCAGTAGATTTAATGCCATGGCTGTGCTGTAAGTCATTTCTTCCACAACAGCCACATTTATAACCGTGACACTTCATTCACAGACCAAGGACTACACTCATGAGAATTTACACCTCATACCTTCAAATGGCTTCAAATTAAAGATAAGGTATCAAAAATGGCAAGCATTTCTAAACAATTCACAAAATACAAGTCAAAAATTTCTTGAATTCATTGCTCCAAGCTTGTTTTTCTCCCAGTTCTTGGATAAAGAGAAGGTCAAGAAAAAGTAACCTCTTTGTTCCTGCGGAGAACTACTCACACTAACGGAAACAGCTTCAAGGGTTATGGAAAAGTTCAAAACCCATAAGTGTAGCTCAATGAAATATCACTGGGTTCAGGATTTCAGACTTCATGACCAGAACATGTTAACCTGACACATAGAAGACGACCTCGCAGGTAAGAGACTGAACTCATTCAGAAGCAAAAAAAATTCTGAGGTGAAAAAAGGGAGGAGGGAGAGAGGAAAAGTCTTCATTTGCCATACAACTACATTTCTATTGACTGAATTGTGGGAACAGAACTATAATTACAGTCGTGGAAAAAACAGGCACAGAGCTTTCATTTTCCAAGACAATGAAACTTGAGGCATCATTTATTTTTGTTCAAGTTTGGTTTGAAACACTCATCACTATCATCACCAGATCACAGTAACGCAGAAAAAACTGGAGTTTCCCATATACTAACAAGAGCTTAAACACTGAAGTATCAAGTCTGTTCGTTAAGAAAGCACCTACCAGTGGAAAAATAGGAAACCTAAAGAAGCTTTATGTTCATCTTAAAATACATCAATTCTTTACCTAATATAATTATTAGCTGGATCTAAATCACTTTCTAACCCAGAACACCAAAAACATACGATTTAATATAATTTCTAATCATACTGTGACTTTGCATCGTGTGTAGCAAGGTATTTCATGCTCTGTAGAGTAAAAAAAATGTAGGTCAGGACCCACAGGCTATAGTCTAGCTACGCTGCTGTGAGTCTAACATATTATACTTCTGGGAAAATAATAAAACAATTTAATTTCACACATGAGCCAATGATCTTCAAACATTCTGATTTCCTAAGAGTACAAGGAGACTGACACCTAACACCTCATTGGTGTGAAAGTCACCTACCATATGCAAAAAGTTTTCAATAGGAAAGCACGTGAAAACATTGAAGTTCTGCCTTTCCTGTAAATTAAATTACAATGGATCAGGAGAACCATAACTGATGCTGAAAACTGACAGTGAGTTCACCCACATGTACTTTTTACACCCATCCTTTCTGCTCTAACAGGTTTGCACTCAACTGGTTTAACTGAATGACTCCTAAAGGTTTATCACTGTTTTACTCAAGCCGAATAATTTTTTAGGGATCTGTAATTGCAGCAGTTTCACTGTGTTTTGTATTCATTTAGAAAATCAAATAATTAAGTATAAAAGAGTGACTGAAATAAAGTACAGAAGAAGCGGGGTGGGAGAGGAGCAGCAAAATTAGGAAATCCTCATCTGCTTCAATTTATTGGCTTAATTACACATTAATGTTCGAGTTGTATGTTGGTCCAATGACATTTTAAAAATGCTGGAAGTGTTACGAGTATTGCTAACAAGCTCTACCTACTTGTGGTCTTACCTCCAACATCTCACCTCTGTGACAAACCTCTCAAACAATAAGCACAGCAGAACTTAAACACAGGTCAGAGTCTTTATTAACCTTACCATTTCAGGAGAAAACTCATTTCTTTAAATAACCTTCTCCGAGAAAATTGGTGATGTGGCAGTCAAATCAGCAAGCCCTGTAGTACACAACCAGCACTGACAAGAGGGATGTTGCTCTACCTTACAGCATGCAATTTTAGTCCAATTTCTCCAGGTATGACAGTGCAAGGGAGAAAACATCAGGAACAGAAAGGCTTTCATGAGAATTAACATTGGGACCTGCCTCTGAAATTGTTTAAGCTTCCTCTCTATCTGTCATTTGTTATGTGGATACACTCTGTATTTCTTGTACCCGTGGAGAACTGATCACAAAGGAGTAGGCAAGGCAGAGTTGCAGGACAAATCATGCCATGTTAGGGAAAATAATTTGAATATTTAGTAGTAAATTACGTATCCTTATTTAATCAGCACTATCCTTCACAGCAAGAACAGCATACATAGTACCTACTCCATTAAGCCAATAAAGAAAGGTGGCAAATAACGTTTTGGGTATTAGTGTGTAATATCCCAGTGCCGCTTGTGCAAAATTACTGTAGTCCTGAGGCACGGTCATATATTTAATTTACACTTTTCTGACATCCTTCTGACCATCCCACAAGTAAAATCTGTGAAGGATTAAAGATGCCTGCAGTTTCAACTACAGACAAGAGATGATTCTTACTCAAGCAAGACTCCCACCGGATTCCCAAAACTCTGCCACGTAAACACCAAGGAATGGACCCATGAGGGCAAAGCCCTTTGGAATATGATCTAATACTTGACCAACTATAGCTCAAGTCTGGAATAAGGTACAATCATTATGAAGCCGAAACACACACTACTCAAATCAGTAAGATCAACACAAATTACACTGCACACAAAACCTGCAGCCACGCTGTCTTCTAGGTAAGCTTCTTCTGGTCCTGAAAAAGGCTGTTTGCAATCCTTTCCTTCTTCCTAACACTCCAAACTGCTGAAAAGCTAGTGATGGACTATGGCAGCACTTATGCCTCTCTTCACATGGGTCAGACAAGTTGAGCCATACAATAGCAATCAGCTCAGAAAGACAGGGAGTTAAGAAAATTTTCATTATAGAAGATCCATTCAGATTCTGATTCACATTCCTCATCTGAATCAAGCAGATGCTCTGCAATCTAGACAACCCGCCTCCTGGTGAATGCTCAATTTAATCATCAGGCTATGTATTGGTGAGAAAATCCTCTTCAAAAGACCTTACAGTAGTTTTAATTTCTAATGGAAAAATTAACAAAGAAACCGAGAAATACATAGCGAACTTAAGAGAAAAGATCAGGTTGAGTATCGACATTATAGATCAGGTAATTTTGCGAGAACTATTATAAAACTTAATGCAACACAGAAATGCCTGCAAATAACAAAACATCTGTGTTCAACATTCTCCAATCAACCATAAGAAATCTATTAACTTTTCTCAATAGGGATGTGCATAAAATCATCCCCCTACCAATGAGTAACCCTCACTTTGATAGATCACAATTTTACAGATGGAATAGGAGATGGTTTGTTTTTTTAAAAAAATACGCTTGCTCCACTTGTAAGCTCTTGCAGGAGATTTCACTTAAATCTCAAAATGCTAGGATTTATATTTATCTTAAAGAAACAACAGTGCAGATAACAATCAAAAAACTTAAGCAAGAACACCACTGAATACATTTTGACCATAGTAGCAAAACCTCACCCTTCACTTAAGTTCACCTTAGAGTTCAAGTTCCAACTGAACTCCCACATTTCTCAATGATCCCATAAAAAAGTGAAAGGAAGAAAAAAGAACATGTGAAAAACAGATGCTCACATCTCCTCTTTATGTTCAGTTAATGGTTAAATTCAGATATTTGGTCTGTGATTCAAAAATTCAGATATTTGGTCTGTGATTCTGGGCACTTACATGGTACAAACGCCAGACAGTACAGGCTGGCTACTTACGAGATCATGTTGTATGAAATAGAAAAGGTTTTCCTTTGTGCTGTTCCATCAAATATCACAGTACATTCTGGAAATCAGATGAAATTAAGCATACTGTTATACAGCCATTACAACAAACTAGCTTCTCCATCTATCCACTCAGTAATTTAAAGCCACTTCATTACAGCAATGCCTTTTATAAAGTAATAATATTATGAGTGCTTCTAGTTAAACTATTAGGTTTGCTTTTTCTTCCAATTAAATTTACTCACTTATGAAGAAGAGATGAGCATATCTGAAACTGAAATTGTTCCCCTCTTAAGAGCATTTATACAATTTCTTTTCTGAGAACCTATTTTAACACCTCAAGAAGAAAAATCTGCTCATGTGAAGATAAAATGCAACACCAGAGCAGCATGAACGTGTGCAAGGTCACTATTCTTCTGTGGTTCAGTCAGAGCAGTGCAAATTATTTGTCTAATGTGCAAATTGCCAAGTTGCTAATGGCGACTTAACACTTCAGGACTGCAGAAGTGGATCTCCAGCTTTCCTAGTCCATGACCCACAAACCAGAGACACAAACAACAATCAGATGATTTCCACGTATCCTTAAAAAATTTAGTTAAATATACCTCAGTCCTCAAAACACACCAAATATTTCGGCCATTTTCTGAAAGTACAAATTTTAAGAAAGGTGATGCCTCAATTCACAAAATAAAGACTATAAAAAGAAAAAAGGAGGAACGCCTGCAGCGCTTCTTTCATTCTGAAAGACTAAGAATGACGTTCTTACAGTCTAGGTGACTACGCTTTTACAAGTATCAGGCTGTACAGTTATCAAGTCCATTTTAAATCTCCAAGTCTCTTCCTGCTATTTGTAGTGACAGATATACCTTACAAATACATGAAATATGTCTGAAAAAAACTTCCCCTACTTTTATTAGTTTTGCCTTCGGTCTTTCCAAATTACACCAACCCGAACTCAAATGCTTTTTTACTGGTAAGAACTCTACTTAATCATATTTCTTCCCTAATACAGGTACAGTTTTCACCATACATATTGCACTTAACACTTGGACATAAATGTGTTTGCTTAGAATAGCATCAATTATGTATAAGTATTTCTTTAATATGCTGAACACAGTTAAATTCACAGAATAATTTGCTTAAAAGGATAATCACACTAGAGCGCCAAAAATTAATGGTTACTATCTGAAGATCTGACAGCATAAATAGCGAGTACTGCTTTTAGGAACGTAAGTATTTTTTTAATGATGACTTGGAATGCCAGTAGAACTCCATACATTTTGTGAAGGACAGAGCTTTTCTTCGAATATTTTTCTAAAGCAGGATTAACTTCATTTTACAACAAAGGATGCTGACGTGAAGGACATAATACGACCCAGAAAATTTCACATCACAGTCAATAACAAAGACAGAAAACTAATTCAGTTCTTCTGAACTTTAAGCTCTCACTCATATAAGCCATTTACCCTTCATGAACATTAAGGGGAGGGGAAAAATTTTTAAAAATCAAGCATTAAAAATGTAGGCAATAACAAATGGGAGAATTCAGTTTCTGCAAGACGAAAAAAGCTTCTGTCTTGAATGAAGATAATCCTAACACACAGAAGTCTGCCTCCATCTATACATAAAATACATCACAATATCATATATTTATTTAGGTTGGTAAAGATCTCCAAGATCATAAGGTCCACCTGTAAAGCTAATACTGCCAACTCTACCACCAAACCATGTCCCACGTGGCCTTTTTAACACCTCCAGGGAAGGTAAGTCAATCACTGTTCCACTCTGTGACAATCCTTTCAGTAAAGAAATATTTTGTTATATATCGCCTAAACCTCTTATGGAGCAACTTGAGTTGTTTTCCTCTCATCCTATCAGTTGTTATTTGGGAGAAGAGATCAACGCTGTTTCAAATGCCTTTCAGGTAGTTGTACCAATGAGGTAACACCCCAGCCTTCTCTTCCAGACTAAATAACTCCAGTTCCCTCAGCTGCTCCTAATAACCCCTGTGCTCCAGCCCCTTCACCAGCTTCGTTGCCCTCCTCATGTTCCAGCACCACAAAGTTTCTCCTGTAGTGAGAGGGCCAAAACTGAACAGTGGGACAGTCATTGGCCTGGTCCTGTTGGCCACACCATTGCTGACACAAGCCAGGATGCTGCTGGCATTCTTGACCACCTGGGCCACTGCTGGCTCACATTAAGCCACTGTTGACCAACACCCCCAGGTCCACCTCTGTCGGGCAGCTTTCCAGCCACACTTTTCTAAGCCTGTAGCATTGTACAGGGTTGTTGTGCAGAACTTGACACTAAGCTTTGCTCAACCCCATACAGCAGGCCTCAGCCTGTCCAGATTCCTCTGCAGAGCCTTCTTTCCCTCAAGCAGATCAACAATCCTGCCTAACTTGGTGTCATCTGCGAACTCAGAGGGAGCACTAAAACCTCTCATCCAGACCATTGATAAAGACAAACAGACTGGGCTCCAACGCTCAGCCCTGGGGAACACCGCTTGTGACTGGTCACCACCTGGATTTAACCCCATCCAGCACCACTCCCTGGGCCCAGCCATTCAGTGTTTTACCCAACAGAGTACATCCATCCAAGCCATGAACAGCCATACTCATACTATATAAAACTGTAGAAAAGGTTCAAGATATGGATTTCCATCAATATATGGAACTGCAAAATCAAGTGGTCCCTTGTCTTCAGTTCTGAGCTTTGTACAGAAGAGAAGCCCTACGTTTTAGGTAGTCTTCGTAGTGATGAGAAGATAGTTGCCAGTATTTTCAGTCTTATTGCAGTACTAGCAAATGAATTGGTAAGTTGATATATATATCTCTCAAATTTGTTCTCTCTCAAATTAAAATACTGGGGAGATGGAGACAAGTGACCTACCGCAAAATGTAAAATTTGGCCTGAAAATTTACAGCTAAGCTAGCTGTTGACATAAACAGGAAAGAGCTGACGATCTGCTCAAAGTTTTGCCTACATTCATATTTCCATGTAATTATTGTCTAATATTATACTTACTTTTATAAGCAGAAACTGAGTCTCAACTCCTTTACTCTTATAAGTTCCACTTATTCTAGCTAGAAAGGAAAAAGCAGACGGAACAGCTTCAAATGAACTGATTGTCAAATAATGTAGTCACTTGATTTCAAGCGTGAATAGTTTGAATATGAGATAAGAAAAGCGCTGGAATGGAAATAGCTGTTGACAGGCTCCCACCTATGGGAAACAAAAAACATATCTACTCTTTTAGGGTATTGTCATGAAACAGCCACTCAAATCTCCAGAGACTCTTTCACAATTCCAGGGAAAGAGCAGAAGCCACAAACTTCCTATTCTTCAAGGTTTTTACTCGAAGAAATTCATTAAAATTCAAACACTCCAATAAACAAGCAGAGTTAGTTACAAGTCCTCAAGGTACTACAAACTAGGCAAGTGTTTAGTGTATCTCAAAATTATTAGTTTAAACTTGGCATAGGTACTCTTTATTGTTATATAATGCTTAATTACTTTTTATTTTCAATGCTATGAATACCTTTACAGAATACAGGCCCTAGAAATCTCTGTTACACAATAATAGTTATCAAATACTAGTCATTAAAAAGCTGTTGTGGCTAACCAATGACAGTTGAACTTCAGCTTTATTACTTTATTTACTACTCCAGACACACACGATCAACACTAATTTAAGCAGCTATGTACTGAACAAGGATGTTAAAACACACTTCCTTTAACAGAAACCTGGTAAAAGTTAGACATGTTTTGAAACCAGGGCATTCTTTTCACTTCTAGGCACACATACAAATGAATGTCCACCAAAGAACTATCTACATGCCAGAGGATGTTTGACTCTACTGAAATTCACAAGTTGTAACCTCTAACACTAACATAAATAATTTTATTTCTAAAGGGAATTTTACTAAGCAGTAACTTTTCGCAAGTTCATTCACTGGCTGGCACTTAATATATATCTTTAATCTTCACATCAGAAGAGGAAGATGAGTTTCTGTTTCCTTAAAGCTGGAAGACATCTAAAACTGCTAAAACACACAAAGCAGTAGCTAAAGAAACCGTACTGCACAAATGACTTTTAAGCACCTTCAGTGTTTTTACATAATAGACTCCTGCTGTGGATTGCTTGAGAACTACAAAACACTTCCTAACCTTGCAATGGAAGCATTTAAGGGTAATGATCCTCCCTGCCCATCAGATTACTGTACTTGCGCAGGAAGTAGACTGAGAAGCATCTGTTGTGATCGGGTCATTTTTACTTCTTCACTCCCAACAATGCCAACAAGCAAAAACCAGAAAAAAATAAAACGGGAACAAAGTATGTAAACAAAATACTACGATGATTTTATTCATAACATTGTTTCTTTTAAAGGAGAGTCCTGGACAGCTAAGTAGTAGGCTGCCTCCTTGGAACCCCTTGGAAGGAGCCAAGATTCCATCTCCCATCTCCAGAATGCATGTGAAGCAGGTACAGCAAGGGAAAGTCAACTGGGTAAGGACAGATCTGCAGCACACTAATGACAGCAAAGAGATACTGTGGAAAGGAACCTGGAGCAGATGCGCAGGCCGCCCTCAAACGTGATGGAAAGGATTTTCTTTAGGCCCAAAAGAGTATTTATGCAGTTCACAAAGCCACTGAACTTCACAACCCTGGAAAACTAGGAACTAGGCAGATACAGAAATAATGTTTTTTAGGAAAAAACCAAACCTGTCTCATCCTTTTATTTGTGTTTTGACACTAGAAAACTTCTGGTTCAAGGATGTGTCTTAGTAAAGTTCAGCTCTTGAAACTGAGAACTTTTTGGTCTCTTTAGGGAACTGGAAACAAGGAAACTCCTGGTCTCAACACACTGAGTTTCTAACTACCCCACTCATAATAGGTATAACACAGAATAAACAACTACTACTTTGAGTGCAAATATGCTTTAACCTTCTTAAACTTGCACTCTAAAGGACAGAAGCTGACCTACAGTCATTGCTTCTATCCCAAACAGTTAATCAAAATTAAACAAAACAAAATTAAATATTAAAAAACCAACTCTAAAACACAGGGACAGATCCCTCTCAAGAGAACATACAGAGGTACTAAAAACCTTATAGTGAGGGTGAACATCAGCGCTGTAGTCCTGCCTTTGAACAGTTTTGCTACAGCAATGTTGAATGCCAAACATCTGATTTCCAGTTTTGCTCTATGTCCTCCCAAAGAAAATGGTGCAGCAGAGCCACTGCTGACAAGAGTTCGTGCACTACCAGGTCAGCTGAAATGATCAGGAAAGGTGTATTTGAAAATTGCCAGGCCCTTTGAGCTTTGTAGCACACCCTGAAAATGAACACAATAACCTTAACCACAGGCATATGCTACACTCAGATCTCCAGAGCCCCTACGGTAAAAACTTTTGTTTTTCTAAAACATAATAAGCCAAATCTGAAAATACACAGTTGTTTATTTACTCATGCATAAATGGCCTAATTGGAAGTTGGTATTTAACAGGCAAAATGAGCAACTAACTCAATTCTCAAGAGTACAGTAAGATGGGGACAGGGAGGGCAGGAACCAGAAACAAATTGAGAAGTCATTTGTCCACATAAAAATACCACTGAAGATGTATATTTCTAATGTTCAAAGGGTCTTATTTTTCAGGGAGAAGGGGAAAGAAAGATGGAAGAAAAAACATGCTGTTCTTTGCCATGCCAGGGAGGTACATTCCACACTCGAGAGACCTTGGTTCAAGGCATACATTCTCACTTAAGCCCAGGCAGGGCATCACAGCACTGACATAGACGCTGTGATACTCTGCTTGGTCTTTCGCAAACACTTTGTAAGGAATTTTTCATCTGCCGTGACAGCCAGAGCCATCTGAGCCAGAATCTCACCCAACTGCAGAACAACAAGGAAACATTCTCAAGAGATAGGGATACAAATTAATACGCATAGAAAAAAAACACTGAAACAGATGAAAGCTGCTTTACAACCAGCTGGATATTTTGCTAATAAATATGTTTACCATCCTACTGATTAGAAAGCATCTCTGCTGATTTTTCTTCTCAGTTCCTTATTTTTTACTTTATGATTGTACAGTGTTTGGCACGATGGGCTTCTGATCTCAGCTGGGGCCTCACAGCACTCTCAGAGAAATCTAAAAAATGCTGACTGAAATGCTCTCAGTACCAGTAAAGAATGTAAGCGTGCGTGTACATATATATTCCATTTTCCTGAACCTTGGTGACCACTTCAACTGGATTCCTTGAACAGACAGTGTTTAAAATGTGCTTGTTTATGTACAAAAAACCAATTACTTGTTACATTTAAGAAGTTTGTATCCAATATTCTCAAGGTACCAATGAAAATGAAAATACAGCAATGAAGTTGTTTGGCAGGTGGATGAACTCAAACAGAATGGCTTTCCATATATTACCAATTAGATGGAATCATTTCCATTTCTGAAAGAAAACACATGAAGTCCTGCTTTTATCTGTCTCATAACATTCCTTTTTCCAAAACTATGAATGTGCTAAATGAGGAACTTTTTCACACATAAAATCAAGTTGAATTAATAAAACCAAATATTATACTGATTAAGATTTCTGATAAAATGGATTTTATTTACAGTTTTCTTACGATTTTTTAAAAGAACACCAGCTAACACATACTGTTCTATTATTCCATGTGTCTTTCACTAAAAATATTGCATTGACATAATGAATTCATAAGGCTAAAGGTAAATTTCTTTCAGTTTTGGCCTGAAGTCGTAGAAACAAGCAATAACATACAGCTAGAGAACATGTTTTTTAAATAACAAATACTCTTCACATCAATTTTCGGCTCTTTATCTAAATTAAATTCATGTTTACACATTTGCATAAGGAATCAAATGTACATAGAAATTTTTGGGGGTTGGTTTGTTTAAAAAACCCAAAAAAATTAAGAGTGGTATCATATTCAGGAATGTGCTCCATTGTTGGCTGCATCTTAAATATTAAGGAGAAATTGGAGCTAATGCAGTATAAATCCTCACGCATCCATGTAAGTTCGGTATCTCCACAGTCCATTTTTCTGCATGACAAATAGTCAGAACACAGAAGTGCTGCCTAATGAGAGAATCGTTGACACCAGGTGGGAACCAGATCTGTCCTCAGAAGAGAAAACTAGACATAAGAGGTAAATCACTGATCAAATACATTTAAAATCTAGACAGCAGGGATTTGTCACAGTTGTGCTTATACAGTTATTACCTCTCACCAAATGAAGCACTGCATGAGCTTCAAGACCAGGGTAGCTACAAAGCATGACAGACCATATCGGACAGGGGTTTCTCGCATAGCTTCAACGTTGACTTTAACACCCAACATGCAGCCCAGGCTTTCAGAGATTACCTTGTCCTATGCAATCACCACAATCAGCCCTCAATAAATAACTTCTTAGCAGCAGGTATCTGACAGTGCAGATCAGCTGATGCTGCTGGATTTTCAACACCACAGCTAAAACTAGAACTGGATTAGAGTGAGGCAAAATGCTGCGACAACACAGCCCAAAACACTGTGCTTACCTACAATGCCATAAGGAAGCCGTAACATACCTTGACTCATTGCTCACAGCTACACAAAACACACAGTACCCGATTTCTTGTTCCTCAAATGATTCTTTCATTTGTTGCTTTCTAAAACCTTAATTCTATGATTTGGCTGGTTATCAAAGTTTTTGTCTTTTTAAAATTTCAGGCAGAGCCCAAAGCCAAGTCATTTGTTATCCACAAGGACTCTCTCAATCCCTGAGTAATCCCCTTTGTGGACAGTTATTCATTTTACACGATGCTGTTCTGAAGCAACACTGAATGAATGATATTACATCCTAATATATGCTGGAGTGAAGAAAGTTGGCTACTCAAGTCAAAGAGGAGATAATGACATAAAAGAGAAACCCATGCTGCAGGAATAGAAGTCAGGAAACTGAGGAGAACACTGTCTGAATTCCAACACTGCAGTTCAGAAAGTGGAGTCTGTGATAACACATATACGCCATTCCACAGAAGCGCTTCTTATTTTGCATAGATTCATATTTCTCTTTTTCTGTCTACGGTAAAGGATGAACAGTTTTGCAAAGTCTGTCTCGGTATGGATTTATCATACAGCTCAGGAAAGGACAAGCTCTTACAGTATCTCCTTCTACTTGTTTTACAAGTAGAAATCTTGAGAGAATCATTATCTTGTACAGCAGCCCTTTGACACTTAATAAGAGAGCCGAGATGGGAAAAACACAGCACCTGTCATGTGCCCACAAGCCAGGGTCCAAAGTAGAGCCCCTTTTTGAAATACAGTACAGCAATCTGGTGATAAAATCCAGAAGAGGAATCCTTATTACAATAATATGATAACTGAAATCTCTGTATTTAATGTATTAAGACAATAGCCACTCTCTTGCAGAAAGACATTCTGAGCAATACTCTATGCTACTTCAGTAGTTTTTGTTCAGAACACAGCCACACTGTAGGTTGTCTGTAAGACCAGAGAAATGGCTAGAAACTGGTTCTCCACACATCCATCAATAACTCACAGATTCCAGAACTCTCCTGCTAAAGGGGAGATTGCTAACAGAGCTTATCAACTGCCCAAAACACGGAGATCTGTGTTATACATAGCTCCATGATACCGGTACTGAATTTTTGCCGTTACAGACAAGTTCCAATCCTAGAGCATGATAAATCCAAGTATCTTGATTTCTCCAACTACCATTGATTTCAGTTTGCTCAGAACCAAGACAATGGCAGCAATCTGCCTATTCTCCACAGAAGTCATGGTAGGAATCTTTCATTGAGGAGCTAAGCTTGCAGCTGAATGAAGTAAAACACAGAAGTGTAAACAAAGCTGTTTTGGTTTGTCTGGATACGCTGCTCAGTCCTTACTGCCACGTGTTTTCCTATGTTGCAATAGCAAAACACTTCCTGCCTGCCAAAATATTTACTAAAATCTTACTGAGAATTTTATGTGCACGTAACTGAATGGACAATATAGGTATATGGCAGTAAAAGCTATTAGTGGAAAGACAAGGAAAATGTGTGAATAAGAACTATATAACAAGATTAGAAAAGAATGGTTTGGGTAGGTATCAACTTGTACAGAATTAGAAACAGAGAGCACTACAGAGAAATTAAGACTTGCAATAGTGCTTCTCCCTTCCTTCCCAAAGTTGATGCTTCATTTTATTAGGTCTCATATGAAATACATAACTGCTTTTCACATCACTACCAAAATGTTTTTAACCTAAAACACCTTTCTGGTAATAAACTAATAATTTTACAAAACCCAGCAACTTCCACTCTTAGAGGTGGATAACAGGAAAAGAGAGAATTAATAATAAACGTTTCTTTACTATTGTTTTAGCAGATTTATATGGACAGAGCTGTCAATTTTAGCTATTTATTTAACACACCATATACACAAAAATTCAATTATAAGCCATTTTCAAATGCCTACATTACTCCACGGTGGTAAATTAATTGAGAGGACTATGGAAGACAGTAATTGTTCGTGTTGTCAAACACTGGAAAATTTAAGGGAACACTGGGATTTCAGTGAAATGCTTCACTTACTCTTTTTAGCACCTGTTTTTACAGGCCTGTAAATAACTAACCGTAAGTCTTAAATTTACAGAATACCATTTCACACTGATTAATTTTAATACTGCACAATCGATAGTTACTACATTGTATTTGAAAACAGATAGAAATGCAGCTTCCAAGTTAACTAAAATTAATTTCTCCTGATCAATAGCTCACACTAATAAGAGAATTTAAGTGAAAGTACCCAAATCTACTTGATCCAACTCCCTGACTCCCTCTGAGACCCTGCATTTACTTCACTGAAGTTGATATAGACACATCCTCCACTCAAAGGAAAAGAGGGGTAAAAAATGAGAAAGCCACTATCAAAAGCTTCTGAAATGACTTACACAATACTGTATTTTGCAACAAAATAAAAGCCTTCTCCACTTACACTTTAAAAGCCAATACTCACTAATTCCAGCAACTTAAACTTATTATTAGATCCACGTGGATTGCCATACCATACCCCTTTCACTCAAACATTCAGTTTCAAAGTGACCACAGCCAGTTCTGATTCACCTTGTTTTGGATGAGCCAAGAAATAAACACAGCAGACATCTGAGAGGACAGGCTGGTACCACTAAATATCACATGCAGCACCAAGTACGAAAGGTCATAACCTCCATACGCATGTTAGTGTTCTCTGCTACAGGAAACCAGAAAAATCCATCTTCTATGAATGTTACAGAAATGATTAACTTTGTTTTTGTGAAATTATATACACTGTTTTGGTATTTCATGCTTATATAAGTACACTCAGCTTTACACCTTAACTCCATTAATACAATACAGCCTTAACTGTGCAGGTTCCACTGTGCACTACTTTATAGTGAACTGCACTGCAAAAAATAACATTGACCTTACAACTTGAGAGGAACTTGAAAGAAGACATGCTAGACTTTCAAAAAGTCCTTCCAGTCACCCTGCAAGGCAGTGAGGCAAGCACTTTTTTCTACGTAAGTAGAATAAAAATGGGAACACCTTTCTCAAAAGTCTCTTGTATAGACTCCTACCCAGAGACATTTTTCCTTCAGATTTCTTGGCCACAAACATGTCCAGCCTGCAAACAGTTGTCTGACATCTTCCTTTCTGATTGCTTTAAGTCTAACACTCCCATGACTAGAAGTAATCTTTATACTCCTTTTTTGGTTCTATGGCACTCACATTACAGAAGTTAGTCAAAGCAAAATAATAGACTCCTGGAATGAAGCAGAACTCCCTAGGGCATGTTCATACACAAGTATTGAACTGGAATAACTCAAGATGTAAAACCAAACAATTACAGCAAAACTAGCAGATTACGGTCAAGATATTTTCATATTTCATTGGAAGCAGCCTACAATGATATATATTTACATAAAAGTTAGTCTCATACAAAAATCAGTGTGCCCACCTATGTATTCGTTCAAACCACTCACTGCAATACATCAGTCCACAACTGGTGGGTGGTACCCCACTGGCGATAACGGTAAACAGAGGGCACACCTTACTCAGATTGATTCAAACAGGCTGGAAAATGAGACAACTGGGTATCTCATGAACTTCAACACAGGTGAGTGAACAGCCTCATGCAGCAGTACAAGCTGGGCAGAGACAGGTAAACTGGCAAACAAGGAGTTATTCATTCTCACTTCACTGGTCTGCAGTTGACTGTAACAGCCGATTTTTCTCTGCTGGATACTTTTCCTGTTCACTCTGTTACCTCTAAAATTGGTTATACCCAGTTTTTCAGGTTGCTTTTACCTAACAACCAGTCATTAACTATAAACGTGAGCTGTTTATAGCCCTAGGGCCTCTGGTATCATCCTGTGCTTGATAATGGTCAGCCCAGAGTGTACCACACTAAAAGCCAAGGTACACATGGCACCCATGCCCTCAGGTAAACATACAGCAGAAATACATCTACCAACCTACAATTTCAAATAATTTTCCCAATTTGAAATGCAGGGGGGTGCTTTGAGCATTTCTGAATTTGGCTTTAAGTACAAAGACACATTTAGCCACTGAAGAAAGTTTCAGACCAAGGAAACTGCACTGTATTTTAGGTGTTGATACCATTGTTCTCTTACTTGCATCACATGTGGCTGATCACAAGGTACTTACCACAAGGGTAAGCAAGAACTGTGGGCACTGCCTATCCTCACATGCCACAGCCATAAAACATCTCTTGTAAACATGAGAATCTACCAAGACTACTGATGTACAAAGAGTGGACGAGTCAAAGAATCATAGAATCACCTGGTTGGAAAAGACCTTGAGATCACTGAGTCAAACCACACCTGTCTCCACTACTAAACCACACCTGTCTCCACTACTAAACCACACCTGTCTCCACTACTAAACCACACCTGTCTCCACTACTAAACCACACCTGTCTCCACTACTAAACCACACCTGTCTCCACTACTAAACCACACCTGTCTCCACTACTAAACCACACCTGTCTCCACTACTAAACCACACCTGTCTCCACTACTAAACCACACCTGTCTCCACTACTAAACCACACCTGTCTCCACTACTAAACCACACCTGTCTCCACTACTAAACCACACCTGTCTCCACTACTAAACCACACCTGTCTCCACTACTAAACCACACCTGTCTCCACTACTAAACCACACCTGTCTCCACTACTAAACCACACCTGTCTCCACTACTAAACCACACCTGTCTCCACTACTAAACCACACCTGTCTCCACTACTAAACCACACCTGTCTCCACTACTAAACCACACCTGTCTCCACTACTAAACCACACCTGTCTCCACTACTAAACCACACCTGTCTCCACTACTAAACCACACCTGTCTCCACTACTAAACCACACCTGTCTCCACTACTAAACCACACCTGTCTCCACTACTAAACCACACCTGTCTCCACTACTAAACCACACCTGTCTCCACTACTAAACCACACCTGTCTCCACTACTAAACCACACCTGTCTCCACTACTAAACCACACCTGTCTCCACTACTAAACCACACCTGTCTCCACTACTAAACCACACCTGTCTCCACTACTAAACCACACCTGTCTCCACTACTAAACCACACCTGTCTCCACTACTAAACCACACCTGTCTCCACTACTAAACCACACCTGTCTCCACTACTAAACCACACCTGTCTCCACTACTAAACCACACCTGTCTCCACTACTAAACCACACCTGTCTCCACTACTAAACCACACCTGTCTCCACTACTAAACCACACCTGTCTCCACTACTAAACCACACCTGTCTCCACTACTAAACCACACCCCTGAGAAACTCATCTACCCATCTTTTGGACACCTCCAGGGATGGTAATTCTACCACCTCCCTGGGCAGCTGTTCCCAGTGCCTCATCACCCTTTCAGTGAAGAAAATTTTTCCTAATATCTAGTCTGAACCTCCCTTGGCACAACTTGTGGCTGCTACCTCTTGTCCTATCACCTGTCACTTGTGAGGGGAGACCAACACTCACCTCGCTACAACCTCCTTTGAGGTAGCTGTAGACAGTGATGAAGTCTCCCCTCAGCCTCATTCTCTCCTCTAGGCTAAAAAACCCCAGTTCCCTCAGCCACTCCTCATAAGCACTGAGCCCTGGGGAATGCTACTTGTAACAGGCCTCCAACTGGATTTGACTCTTATTTACCAACACTCTTTTGGCCAGTTTTTTATCCAGCAGAGGGTGTGCATGTCCAGGCCAATGGCAGCCAGTTTCTCAAGCAGAATACTGTGAGAGCCAGTGTCAAAGGCTTTACAAAAGTCCGAGTACACCACATCCACAGGTGTCCTTCATCTATTAAACAGGTAACCTTGTCATAGAAGGTAATCAGGTTGATCTGGCAGGGCCTGCTATTCATAAATGCATACTAACAATGGCAAGGGGTTTGGTGAGGACTTCTGCCAGCTCTCTTAATACCTCTGGGTGGATCCTATCTGGCCCTTTGTGAATGTCTAATTGGCCAAACAGGTCTCTAACCAATTATCCAGCTACATTAGACCATAAGAAGGACAAGATTTACCTAAATCTACTTTATTAGAGATATTTAAATAAAGCACTGCTTGTAAAAGTGACAGAAACTGATTGCAGGAATGTTGCAAACAGATTTTCAAAACCTAATTACTAGTGTGAAAAAAGTAACTGGTTTTGCCAGTTTTCTGCAGGTTTACTGAGAATCCAAGAGGATTAAACTACTCCTATGGGAAACCTGAATCACAAACAGTATTATCTTGCAGGTAATGCTATCTGTAAGATTTTCTCTCACCTAATTGAAGTGTCTGTCAAGAAGAGATCTGTGTAGTTATTTTGGATCTTAATTTGATACACTGTATTCTAACAGCATTAAAAATCAGGCTGGGTTCTCCATGTACCACGAAAATATTCATACTGGGTTTAAAAATGCTGAAATATGATACTTGAAGAAGATTTTATGAAGTTATTTTTAGTCATCTAGCATAATACAGGTGACAAGTTATCACTAGAAAAATGCATACATGGGTACATGTGTATATCTGTATGTGTGCAGTGTACGTAAACTCAAGATTGTCACAATTTCAGCATCAAAATTTCCTAACTTACAAATCTTAACTGACTGTTTTGTGGCATGTGAAGGAGAAACAGCTAGCTCTGACTTGGCACTTCGTGTGCAAGAGACATTTATCATGATGAAAAATTGTATTTAGAACAGTAAATAATTTATCTTCTAAGGCTTGCAAAGTACTATAAACAAGAACTTTATTTCAACAAGAAATAAAACTTCCCATATTTGAAACTGGAAAATAAGAGTATTATGTTGAAAAAATCTGTTCTTCGGAAAGTATTTTTAAACACACAAAATTATTGCTTTTTTCTGTCTCATGTGGTGATGAAGCAGTGGGACCAACTGCACACTTAGTAAGGGATAGGTAGAAAAAAAATCACTCCCATCGAAACAGTTACCGTTTCTTCCTAAAACGGAGGGGTTTTTAAATAGACCAAATCCAGAGCAAAGTATAATATAAAGATTTTTCAGTGCTTATTTCATATGACTTGAATAGCACATCACAGCTTTGTCAGTATTAAGCAGCACACCTATTCCAACAGTTTGTTAAAACTCTTTTCTACCGCACAACACTACCATGTATTTTGTATAGACCACCTCTTTTATAAGCCCAGTTAGTAGATAATAACTACAGCTTAGTGAAGCTAACAATGCCTTCTTTCCCATCACATGTCTACGAAGATAATAATCACACTGGGCCAAATTCCACAGGAACTCTACCATAAATAGCCTACACATCTCAGTATTTCAGCACTTCAGCGTCCTGAGTTTCTTTAATAAATTCAGACATTTCCCACCATTTCTGTCAAACACAGTATTTCAAAGAAGCCCTGCATTACAGAGCAAAGCTCCAAAAGGAAAGTATACTTCCCTGTGCAGAGAGCAAACCAAGACTGCCTAGTACAGACTGAGCTGTACTTTGATGTAGTTTTATGCTTTCCTCTCTTTCATTTATCCTAAGATAACCAAGCGATAAACAGAAAAAATGTATCCAGAAAACCAAGGATTATTCACTGGGGAGAACGAATTACAAAACTGTTCTTCATGCCCAGTAATCACTTAAATCACTAACCATTAGCAGCAATCACTTTGATCACATAAAACAACCTGCAGCCCCAAGAAGCAGCTAACAGTAATCCTTCAGAATACAGACTATTAGCAACTATGATTTAGTTGTGCTAAATAGGTAATGATTTAAAATCGCTTTTAAGAGACAGTATCAATAGCCACTTTAGTACGAAGCTTTGAACTTCGACTATTGAACAAAGTATTTTAACTAAAGCATTTCAGTGAAGCTCTTTTCTCAGATAATGACAGTTTAAGAATTTACTGTATACTTACTGCAGAGACTTTGAAGAAAATCCATCAAGTGATGAAAACATTCTACTAGAACTTTTAAATAGTGTTCCATCTGAACATCACAAAATACTGGTTATCAAATCACTACCTAGTTAACTGCCAAAATGCATACACATATACACATGAAATTGCATATTACTTTCAGAATGTCTAAAACCCAGAGAATATATCCATGCATTTCAATGTTACAAAGAAGTTTCTTATGCATTTTGTTAAGTGTTCAATGAGATCCTCCCCAGACATCCTTGAGAAATTAATATTCATTACATTAGTGACTTGTCTTTTTTGATGTTTTTTAATTTTCTGGTATAAGGAATATATGAAGCGTCCAAAAAGATTACTGAATTTTAACATTACAGGTAAGAGTTTGTCTGTTCTGTTCTGTTCTGGACGCCAATAGTGTCCATGTCTGCAGTTGGTATCATCTGTGCAAGTACTCTAACTTAACAGTAACACACTTGACCAAAAAGAAAAGCAAGAAAATGGGCCTCAGGATAAGCCAACACAAATAAATGCAACAATAAGTGAAAAATGGCAAAAAGAAACAGTCAGAAGACAAAAATAGCAATGACTACTAAACAAACATGTTATCTGGAACCCAGTGATGTAACTACACCAAACATAGCAACTTACTTTATACTTCTTTGAGTACTTTGAAGTACTTTAAGGTCTGACTTCCTTGCAGCCCACCAGGTACAACAGATACAGCTGATGTGACATCATTTATGACTATGGGATTTCAATGCTACAGACTTATGTGGATACAAAATAACGAAGACAGAACACATGAAGCTAGAAAACTATAAAATAATCTTTCATAGTAAGTGGAAACTAGATGTAGGAAATCGTACAAGTCCATAAATATTAATCCTAAGAAAGTTCAATTTACTATCTTGAATGTTTTTATTATCTGATTCATGTCCTAGACTGCTCTACACAAAAATAGAATTTCATATTAAAGACAAAACTAATAGCCTTCTATAACTACATTAAGACAAATTAAATTGGTATTTCTGTACTTCCTGGTACACAGTCATTTGGTGCAGTAAGCAATTACAAATATACATGGTTGAATACATTAAGTGCACTGGACTTTGTAACGCTTGGAGAAGAAAGTTGATGACAGAAACAGATACTCAGCCACTTCATCCAGAATTTCCCTATGAAGGAATTGGACTGCAGGATGGGGAGAAAACTCTGCCCAACAAAAACTCTGCAGGCAGAAATGTCCAGATTTCACCTCACCCAGCAGAGAGTAACAGAGGCAGCAGGAGAAGCCATTCTAGGAGAGCATGGGTAAGCCTAGTGGTCTGCAGTTCACCTCCCTCACACACTCCCCCGCAACCACTGGATTAGGGTTGTCCATGATCATTCCTTCCCTTCAGTATGTGTTTATGGGCTACCTGCCCAGGAACTACTCCAAACAGTGAACCAGCTGAAACTATCTGCTTCCAAAACCTCATACTTCAACAGATTTCTAAAGGTTTCTGTGTAGAAGTACTTTACAGCATCTATTTTAAATCCATCTCTTAGCAGTTTTAATTAGTGCCTCAGTTCTAAAACCAACACTTGGCAAGTCACAGTTCTGTACTTAACTTTACTCACTTCTGCTACTCACCAAACTGAACAATTTCAGCCTATTTAACCTCTACTTACAAGGCAGCTTTTGCCATCCTCTTGATTATTTTATCTATGATCAGTACCTTAACTCTACTGTGTCTGTCTAAGAGTACTGAAGATACAGGCACGAGGTTTTAAATACCATTCATCTCGTTGTCAATACTTTTCCTGATAATGCCAAAGACACAGAGAGCTTTTTTTGAGAA
Source organism: Dromococcyx pavoninus (assembly GCA_033558185.1). Lineage (NCBI taxonomy): Eukaryota > Metazoa > Chordata > Aves > Cuculiformes > Neomorphidae > Dromococcyx > Dromococcyx pavoninus. The sequence goes on from JAUMJL010000137.1 coordinate 1,837,162, forward strand.
CAGGTATTCACTGAGCCAGCAACTTCAAAACCTGTTAGCAATGACTCCCAAGTTCTGCTTTCTGAAATCTGTCAGCATCTTATCAGGTTTAGGTAAGATTTTTTTTCAGATTCATTACATTAAATTTATCTCCACTGAAACTCAAATGCCAGGTTTTTTGCTCATTCGTTACATTTTGTGTAGTCTGCCTGGCACAGCATTAGACGACCCAGAAGAGCTTGTTCATCTGCAGCCTTGGAATCTTCACTGCATACAAAATCACTAGAATTGAATTTTCATCTTTGTAACTCACATTCCATTTTCTGCTAATTTTTATGAGAAGTGCCCATCAAAAAGTCCTTAACATTTTCCACAATTATGCCAATGCAATAGAATATATTTGAATTGGAAATAAAATTTCAGCTGTTTGCCTGTTATTTGGGCTACTAAAACTAGCTGTAAATTGTTAACTCACATTAAGTGCTGCAGATAATATTTTAGAAAACACCTTGCAGTTCTTAGTTCAAACCTTGAATTTTGAAGACCAGTGAAGTGATGAGTGCTACTTTCCCACAGGCATTCTGTGGCTGAATTCTAGTGATAGCAAGGACTCAAAAATACCTGAAGTTGAGTCAAAGCAGAACCTCATTATTTTGCAAGCACATTGCAGCTATCCATATCTCTTCAATGAGGAAATCACTCAAGGTATATCAACACATGGGTTTTTCAAGGCACAATTTTTGTTGCTGCTTTCTGGACATTTAAAAAACCTTTATAAAGGCTACATTTAAAGTTGAAGAAGGCAAATGCATACATACATTTCTGAATCGGGTGAGTAAATCCTAACAATTTCACTGCCTATGTTTTTCTCCTCTGCGTACTTTGACCATAAAAGAGCTTCTGATTTGTTGGGAGGTTTTTGGAGAGGAGAAGAGTTTGTTAATCACATCTGAGTCATTCCAATACTCAGTACTTCAAAATTTTTCATAGTCTTCATTCACTGAACAAAGAAGTTTGTAGGGAAGGTTTTAGCTCCAGAGACATGCTCAGTTGTCATCAGTGGTTGCTGTTGCAATCCAGCCCCAAAACAACTCAAAACTTAATCCAATCCCACTCACAGAAGGGACTCAATTTCCTGGATCCCCAAGTGCCTTTACTCTTAGGATCACCACAGCTGCTTCCCTTGGACTACACAAAGAAGCACAAAGTGACAGAACTAGCACCCAGGTAATAACAACTTTCTGGTCAGAGTTCAATGATAATGCTAGGTGACACTTCTTTACATTAAATCTTGGTGGATAAATGTAGTACAGTATATATTTCTTAGAAGAACTCATGCTCATCTCCTACCTTCATTTTGCAAATTGACAACAAAGCTTTACTTAATCACAGGAAGGCAGCAACAACCCTTGTGCACACGGAACAGCTCTCAATGAGGTACAAAGCAGCAACAAATCTCTTTACCTTTACAACATAGCATTTCTTCTCAGAAGGTTATTTTTCATCTTTTGGACGCTTTAAAATTCTCCTGTGCAGAGCAAAATGCCCTAAAGCCCTCAGACTGTAGCAGTGATTCATTCATGTGGTACAGCTTTGTTGTCTCTGACTGCAGAAATCAACCAGTGATCATTACCACAGACAGGATCTCTTATTATTACCTTTTTTACAAGAAATGAGGCTTATCAGCTGCTAAAAGGACATCTCTCTCAAACTACTTCTATGAGAGATTACTTTACATTTGAGGTTAGCACTCTGTGCTAGGTTTTTAATACAAGATCATCATCTATCAATACAATAATCCAACAGAGTTACTACTAATGAAGAAAAATAAATGCAACTACGCATGCATACTTTAAAATAAAAGTAACAACTTTAAATCACAGAGTCACGATGGTATATACATTTGTGTCTTAAGACCTATCCTTTCTTTTTACACTTCATAGTGGACAGCTTCTTCTAAAATGCAAGTATCAGAAAAGGCGACTTTTTTCACAGCTGATTAATTTCAGATATTTTTTATGTTTCTACTCTAGACTGGAATTCCTGTTTCACAGACACGGCAATATTACTTCAGTAAATCACAACCTCTGGTGGAATGACACTCATGAGTGAAAGCAAGAGACTGTTCCTCCCAAGAATGGTGCACTGAGTCATAAGAAATGTTACCAAAATTAAGATTACCTGTGTACCCAGAGATTGGGCTGAATTGCTGCCTAAATCATGGAAATTAGTATCAATTTTGAAGTTGTTACAGGAAACTACCAGAACTACCAAGGGTCTTACTAACCAGTGGAACTGGCAGTACACTTAGTGTAAATTTCAATGATGAAAAAAGTTGACTACAAAACCCTTCCCTCTGCGACCACTACCATCTGGAATACCAACAAACCACCAAGTACAAATAGCTAAATTATCATTCTTCACATAATGTTAGAAGTACTTAAAAATTAAAAAGCTGAAGCAATATTAAGAAAACCCCAAACAAACAGTAAAGTATCATATATATTCATCATTGCCCTGGTTTTGGATGGGATAGAGTTTATCTACTTTCCAGTATGTGCGGGTGGTTTTGGCTGTTGCTAGGACAAAGACTTCTTCAGTTTCCCATGTCTTATGTTTTTCTGCCCTGGCTGGGGAGGGGTGAGAGCAAGGCTGCAAACTGTTCAGCTGCTGGCTAAGGGCTGAGCTAAGATAATCACCATCTATTCTTCTCTGCAAATGATACCAGAATCCTACGCAGAGGCACTAATGCTATGCAAAAAAACCCCATCAAAATCCAGAATCAAGACACTTGGACGTTTTAAGAACTGGTTTTTACAGAGCTGCTTACTCTGAGAAAAGGTGTCACCTATCTCCTCCAGTCCCCCAGTCAAACCTAAGATTAGTCAATATACTTGAAACTAAAGAAGAAGAGAACTCTAATACTTTAAAATAAAGCCTTTAGTAACACAGTAACAACACAAGGTGGGCAAGAATAACTATTCTCATGGGAAAAGTTCATTTTAGAATGCTGAAATAAAATTTCTTTCCTCAGAATCTAGTGTTCTAAATCACTGAATTGCATTTTGGTTCAGGGGTAAATTGCAGTGTAGGTGGACACTGCAATACTAATTCTATCTTGAACTACTTTTTTTAAAATCCTATATAGAGTTGTAAAGCAGAAGTTCTAGAAATGCAAAGGAGAATTTTTCAGTCTTGCTTTACCACAAGCTAACCTCTGAGACCCTGTACTGATGGAAAAAAAAACAGGGTCTGCTGCAAAGACATCAGTGTGTGCTCACCAGAACATTTCTGTCTGTAGGTGAGACAAGTAGTAGAGAATTATAGTCAAAATAATTGCAGACATCGCAGAAGTCAGCCTTGTGTTTCCAGCTATCCCTCAACTATTGCTCATAGCGTGACAACTTAACCAACTATATAAAGATGTCATTGCTAGAAACCATCACCTGAAGCTATGTCTCCAGTCAGCTCTACTGATATACTGCTGGGAAAAAAGGGAAGAGCCCACCTTCGCTGCAACCGATTCATATTATTAATACTGATTAAACTACAAGGCTTAGGTATTTGCTATGTCAGATCTTTTAGCAACATCTGCTTCCGATTTTATGTCCTTTTTGATTGTGAAGCCCGACCCTACATCTCAGTCGCAAGTGGTGTCCTTGGAGCTTCTTGTAAAGGATGCGGCACAATGATTCCGGCGGTCCTGCACACAAGCAAAACTTCAGATATCAGGGCAAAGTCGTGTGTCAGTCTTGGCCTGGTTTTGTTCTAGTGTTTATTTTAGAAAAGTAACTTCTTGGGCTCTTCTGGCCACCATGGCAAACTGGTAGTTACAGATTCATACTACAGGGTCATTCCGGTTGGAAAGGACCTTTAAGCTCATGAAGTCCAGCCATAAATTTAACACTGTCAAGTTTATCACTAAACCCTATCCCACAGAGTCTTTTAAACATCCCCAGGGATGCAGACTCCACCACTTCCCTGTTTCAATGCTTGACAACCCTCTCAGTAAAGAATTTTTTTCTAATACCCAGTACAAACCTCTCCTGGAGAAACATGAGGACAGATCATTGTTTAAGATACTAAAAAGACCTGGCTCTAACACTCAGCCCTGGGAAACATCACTTGTGATCAGCCACCATGCGGATTTAACGTCACCTACCACAGCTCTCTGGGTCCAGCCATCTAGTCAGTTTTTCACCCAGCAAAGAGTATACCCATGCAAGCCACAAGCAGCCAGTGGCAGTAATGTATTTACCGGTGTCTCTCAAGAAGAGTCCGAAAGCATTAAGCCTCAAGTGAGCTAGAGTTTAAATCTAAGTGGGTTCCAAATGACTTCAGTGTGAACTAAGACATTCTTTTTCAAATTGTTGTTATGCATACTTTTGTCTCATTACCAAAGATGAAATATCAGGTGGAATATATGAAAAATAATCTGTTGCAGAACCAGAAAAAAATTCCAAACTGCTTTAGGGAAAACACCCTTCAGGCACTGAAAAAAAAGGAATCAGTATCAAGCTTTTGTTTTGGATGGATTGCGATGGATTTTTTCACTAGGCAAGCCTTAGGCTTGATCAGCACCAGAAAGAAGCGAGAGGCAAAACATAACTTGCAGTACTAAGCATCCAGAATGTGGTTAAATGCTGTTCCCCTTTCCCTTACAGATTTTTCTATCATTTTTAGTTAGATTTTAAACTAGACAAAGATCAGTTTGATCTTTTTCATTTTTGTTTTCCTCATGTGTAACTTCATTCGTAACAGGACTACACAACACAAATTGAAGACATTAACAATGATGAAAACAAAGCAAGAAAATAATCTTTGTAAAGCTATAAATTGCCATATGAACCCTTCAGATCTCACTACAGAAGGAGATTTGTCATCTTTAAGAAAAGTAAAATATATCAAACATCAATTGCTTCATGGATAGGATTTTATCGTTACTTTGTCAGAAGTGTAAATGACTTGGCTGGCTGACTTTGGAGGAAAAAAAACTTTCCTTGAGATCTGCACAAGGAAACTAACCCACACCTAAAGAGAGTAACCATTCGTTTGGAGGCCTCTAAAAATGAAAATACATCAAAATGTTCTATTTGTATTAAAATTCAAATTGTATGTTCAACAGCAGGAGTCTGTAACACAGACAGGGAAAACCCTGCTTAAGTAGACAGGGAGCCCAACATCAAGCTTGGCAGCCTACAAAGCATATATCAGCATTCAGAAATATCAGCAGTCGCAGTGCAAAGGCAGCACAGTCACATGCCATTATCACTGTTGACTCCATGTGTGCATTTTAATGCTCCAAAAGAAACCCAGCAGCACCCTGCCTTGTCCTGTTACCTAAGTAGAGGTGAACTTGTTTACATACCGAGAAGTTAAAAAGCAGAAGTACAATTTTACCTTTGCAAAACACATTCAAAGTTTAATCCACATATCACACATGGTCTTGTGTGTGTTTATCAAATACACTTCTTGTGAAGAATGGTTTATATATACACCTTAGGAGTGTTTAATGTTTACATGGCTTCTTCAGTACCATTAGCATTGGCAGAGCATGGCTTATGGGACAAAGGATCACGAAAGTCACAAGCAGCGTCTGTGTCCCAGGAACAAAGCTGGACTAATAACACCATACAATCGTGCATAAATCAGAGTACCAACAGCAACACGGACTAGATAGCCATGAGATACATAATTAGGTCTAGATAGCTATCCAGACCTAATTAAGAGGCTATCTAAAGACCGAAGAGGCATAACTAATGCCCATCTTTGTTGCCACAGATTTTGTGTCCCTATCAAATTTCATTATGAAAATTAAGCAAAAGGACAGGAAAACCCAATCAGAGGGGGGAAAAAAGAACATGTCCTTCTTAAAGCACATATGTCTTCCCTTCCATGGTGCTGTACCACAACAGCATGAGATTCCCCATGTTTGGAGAAAAAAAAAAAAAAGTGAAGAGCTTGCTTCAAAAGGATTGTAACAGTACTTGGGAGAAAAACATGCAAGGATGAGGGCATGGAGAAGCATTCATAATACTATTCAGATGCTAATTTAATCCCTTCAGAGTCAGTGCATGAAAAACTCTTGATGGTGGAAGACAGGGATAGAAGGGCAGCTTCTTTCAAGATGAAAGTTAATTTTTACAAATGTCTCTTCAAGAAGAAAAAGCAGTCTTACCTGAAATTATGAATTAGACTATCAACAAAATGAAAATAACTAAAGCACTCTAAATGTAGCTAGAACTGTACCACAAGAAGTAGGCTGAGCTAATTTACATGTTGCAAAGCAGAAGCTAAGCAAAGACCCTTCTAACCTTGACTTGAAAGTTAACGATATAATACTGAAGTTATTCTTAAAATGTAAAAAAAAAAAAAGACACAGCCCCTGCATGGATCACTTGTGTTACTCTCGCTTCCCATGCTGGGACCAAATGCTATGTAGTATTAGTTTTAGAGCACTGCAATTCAGTGCACAGACAGTCCGACTGTGATCTTTCTCTTGTACAGTGATTATTTCAAAAGTTGAGGCAATTCTGCTGTGACATAATGTAAGGAACTGACATACACCAAACCCACTCTAAAATTCAAAATGAATGAGAATCAAACATTAATTGTTGTTCGGGAAATATTTTTTTAAATTGTGAGAGATGGAATAGTCAAAGTTTGTACTGACTCCTACAAACCGCTCATAACAATCAAGCAATGAAAATAAAACTGAACTGCTTCAGTGGACTTCGCAAATTCACACTCCTCTTCCTCTCCCCAAGCACTGTTTAATATGCAACTGGACTATAATGTTTCTTGTTAGGAAGACAGCTTAAAATTGAAGTTGTGGGAGAAGTGATTGATGACCTGAGTTCCCACAGCCCTTTCAATGAAACATATTACATTTCCATTTCAAAATATGTTTATTATGAATTATTGGTTTGTCATTGAACTTGATGAAAGTGAATTTACATGAACAACTCAGACCTCTGCAAGGGGAAACACTTTAATCAGGTAACCTTTCCCTCTGTCTTTGCCATACTTTACAGAAACAGGCATTGCAGACAGAATTTTATTCTTTGCATACACAAAATCAGTTTATTGATTGAGCACTGTTTCTTAGTTTGGAAGCCACTTACTCAAAGTCAAAAAAGGTTGTGACCTCAACCTCTTACTCTAAGAATAAATTATAAACATCAGTGTCTCAGGCAAAGTCTTATAGTATTTATGCAACAAAAAAGCATCTGAATACTGGATGAGAAGAAACCTTTTTAAGATGCCCTTGGAAGAAAAAAATTTCAAGCAGAATGGTCTTTTAAGTACAAACTGATGGAAATTTTTTGAGAAAATATGCTTCAACTTTGAGAATTTTGGTTTCCTAAGCCGCTCTAGGCTGAGTTTGACTTATCAAATCCAACACAGAAACAAAGGAATATTGGCCTGTTATTTCTTGTCTTACACAGCACTGGTTATGCAGGTAGGACCTTTTCTCTAAAAAGGAGCAGAGGTTATCTGTGGCCCAATGCTATGAGAAGCTGATTCTCTGAGGGACATTCAATGACAGAGTAGTAACATTCAATACACAGGAGACCTTCCAGTCATAGTCTTAAAACCTCTCCAACTCCCTAGCGTTAGTTGTTAAGTCAGCAGTTCAGCTGACCATAGATCTCATTTCAAGTAGAAACCATTCCTTGCCAGATTGTGATGAAACGATTGCAAGGCCTGTAGCTAAAGATAAATTAGATTGCAATTAAAAGCATACAGGATCCAGTAAAAAGCTCCCTATGGAGAAATTAAAGGAGCTTCCAAAGTCTAAGGTCACTGCATAGCATTGGTTCAAGGTCTATGTCAGCACAAACACTGACACATCCTCACTTTCTTTATATTGTAAAGAATACTTAACGCTTCTGTAACTTCCCATCAACATCTGATCCTTACCAGAACAAAAAATTAAATCAATTAATGCAGTTCACCAGCCATTTTTGTGAAGGACAACGCTGCTGTGTTCCTCTTTTCACTACACAGTTACTGTAGTACCTCAGTTGCAATGAAAGCAACTTAACAATTGAAAGATTAATGCTGATGACACCACTAGTTACCATTCAAAAACAACAGCAGAAATATCAGAGTTGTGATACGTTGCACAGTATCTTTCACATATAGATATGTAATTTATATCAGTAGAGGCAGAGGACAAACAGTAAGGCAGGGTTACTTGACAGGAGAGAAAATAAAAAGCTCAGTGCTACAATTAAACACCTCACTGCTAACTGCGAAGTTTCTCAATCCATCTAGTTTTGCTAGCACAGTAACACCTACCAGCTCGTTCAAACTCTTCTAATTGTTTTCAGTAAGATGGCTCTTCAGCAGTCTCGTTTCCAGAACCACTCTCACCTCAGTGAATTCATTCTAACCTAAATCAGACTTCCATTTATTTTTCTCTTTTTAGTTGTATTGTGCTGCTGTATTATTCAGCAACCTGAGCAAACTGTGAAGTTTTATCTCTCAAATAGGGTCTTATAAGATGCTAAACTTCAAATGAGTAAAAGTCATCTCCAATTTGACTACCCTTCTGATTAAGATAAAATTTTAACATTACTAATGTAATAGCATTAGGGAAAAAGAAGTAACATACATCAGGTATGAAACTTAGCAGAGAACTTGGAGACCCAAACCATTACTTCTCGTGCTCATTCCTATACCCAGAAAAATTTAAAAACTAAACTAAATCCACTCTTTCATTCATCTGAAGAATTCTAGGTCTGAGCCCAATGTCTGTATTTGGCTTTTTCTTGTACATAACTGGGACACCTTTCTGCTTTTGTGAGATATCCTGAAAAATCACAGAAACCAATTCTACTTTCTTTCTCAGCAGTCTTCATAAGTCATTATATCTACTTCTACTTAACTCCCACATAGGTGCTGGTTATCAAAATAGATAATTACACACAAAAAATTAGATAAAAGTAAAAGCAGACTAAATGTTCATTATGTTTGATAAGAAACATTGTGCAACACCACTGTTAGGAAGAACACGTCTAGCATACAGGAACAGAGGCAACTGCTGAGCCCCTAGCAATGGAGATTTTTCCTGCAACTATTAATTTGGACTTTTGTTTCATTAGGACTCCATATTATAGTTTCTGCCTAAAGCTGATGTGCTTAAGCATACACAAGAGGATAGACAAGCCAAAGAACAGCCTTAAGAGAACTACTAAATGGGTCAGTAATAGTTTGACTACTACCAAAGTGGATGCAATGTGTAGTAAACAGGCAAACACTTACTTCCACAAACAGCACGACTTTAATTTGAAAAATCATCATCTCTGATATGAAAAGAATGCATCTTCATTCACTGGCAAACAGCTGCTCTCAATTAGCTTAACAAGTACGTAGCAAGAGTCTTCCTCTCCTTCATTGCTGTGTAAACATATAATCAGAGCAGCATTCCACAGCAAGTCTGTACCTTCAGTGAAGTACTGAACACTACTTCTGTGTCCCTGCTTTGTTAAAAGCAAGCTTCATGGCAACAAACATTTTTACAGATGAAGACATATTCATGCTCAGGTAGTTACATGGGAAAAAAACAAAAGGAAAAATTGGATATGTTAATCAGAAAGGTAGCCAAAATTTCCTCATTCCTCTAATTATTCATCTGTTTAAACACAAATATATTGTTGGTATATTGAGAATAAGTCCTCTGTCCACACCACAGTCAAAGTAGGGAATCTAAGATTCTGTCTGGCTCTGCTTTATTACGTACCACTGACATGTTTGATTTCAGCTGTCTTCTCTCCTGGGTTTTGGGCCAGACAGTGCTTGCAATCCGATTTACTCTAGAGAGCGATTGGTAGACACCTAATCTCATTTATCTAAAAATTGCACAGTGTGTAATTTTATCCTCTACATTGTATGCCAGTAAATGTACAACTAACGTGATATTCCATACCTGCATACAAGAGCTGACATCTGCTAATACATTACATTTAAAATTCCTCGTTTATTAGAGATGAGTTCAAATGGTCTTGGTTCCAAGATCTTTTGCCTCATCATTCATCCATTAGAGAAGCACGAAAATTAAATCTCCACCTTAGGCATTACAAAGTAATACGAAAACATTAAGTAAAACACAACATTCACGAGAAACCCATCATCTGTTAGATAACTACATAGAAGTACAAATACACATAGTTCAGCTCCAGAGCAGTATTTTCCATTAAACAGCATCAATTTACTTTGCAAAATGCAATACACCTTAGTACACAAACCTCAACATCCACTCCAAATGAAAAAAAGCATTGCCTCCTATACTGTAACCACAAGATGCAAAAAAGGCAAAGGGAAACAGTTATTTCACCCTTTCCTCTAGGTTTTTCAATTTCTTATATCTTGAGGTATTTCTGTATGTGGATTCCAACATTATAAGAACCTAAATCACTGTTTGATTTTTGGTTCATGTGCAAGTTTTAACAAACATGGTTTTCTCCAGATACACAGACAACTAGGTAAGCTATGGTGTAGGGCAGACTACAAGACAGATTTGATATTCCTGAGAATACTATCAACAGAACAAAGAAAACACACTTTGACTCCCTGGTTTTTTTCCTCTTTTCAGCATAGCAGTGTAACTATTAAACAGATTTATTGATGGTATGTATGATTATTTCAGTAGAAATGTGAGGCATGAATAGATCAGCATTCATGCCTCATTTCTCATCACATCCCACCAGAAGCGACGACCTCCCACAGCACGCTCAGCTCAGGGATAGTACCAGGCAATGTCAGAACACGTGTTCAAAACAGAGGTATTATTTTTCCTGTGTTGTCACAGGTAGGAGCAAAAGTTTGCTTCCCATATGTATAGAAGTGTTTGTTTGCTTTGAATATACAAAGCAGCAGCATTGCCACTTAATTACCATCTGCCACTTCATCAAGGGAGAGAGCTACACCTGTTGTTTTTTTTGTTTTGCTTTGCAAACTTTTTTCACAGGTTTCATGAAACATAAATTGAAACTTACATAACAAACTATTACTAAGCAGTTTTCCAAGTGGCAGTGAGCAACACTTCCACTTTAAAAGCCATCTCAATTATTCACAGAAAACTGAAGTCCTCAACATCATGTCGCAACTGTTGCATGTAAATGGGCTCCGATAGTGGGACAGGAATGCAAAAAGACCAAGTAAGGTAAACGATACTGCCTAGTGGTACACACATCCAAATGTCCATGTAGCACCCAGCCCTGACAGAATTGTGTGCACACTGACTCTCATCATGCACTACCTTTGAGTAGAGGCCTCAATTACTGCGCTGAACAGCACTGGTGTTTTCTGCAGGTGATTAATATGCTTTAGCGCACATCGAAGGGGAAGCCATGGAGCTTAACATATCTGAAAGTTGTTTTGCACTAGTATTTATGCCCTGTAACCTCTCCAGAGTTAATGAGAAGCACTACAAAACACACAGCCAGTACTGAGAAAGTATTCCAGCTGTAGTAAAGGGCTTTTGGATTATCAGCCAGGTATTGTTTAATGCCTGACAAACAAGTGTTATTGAGTTTGTCCTCACTGTTCATGAAGCATTGAAGTGTTTGCTGTGATCTAACTAGTTAAAGCACACTTTGTTTTTAGCATTATCACATCCTATTTTATACTTCCTCTGCAGCATCACAATTCAGCAGGTATTGTAAAGATTTTGTTCACTTTGATCAGTTATTGTTCCTTTCCATCTCAAACAGTGTCCTGTTCAGATGCAGCACGGGCTGAGAAGCAGCATCACACCCCTCGCCACTAGCTGTAAGCCCTTACTAGACAACAGCCTGTAACACAACTGTACTACTTAAAGGAATTGATCTTTCTGGTCCTTCAAGGATGTTCCTTTTCTTTGTGCTTTTATTTAAAGCATTGCTTATTGTTTTGCAGTTATCTCCAGCCTCAGACCTGCCTCCAGGCTTTCTTTAATCAATGGAGGGGGAATATTTTATCCCTCTCAATGTTCTTGGAGCAGCACATATTCTGAACAGCAATGCTCTGCATCAGCAGAGTCTGATGAAGATGGTATTTTAATTACACAGATTGCTTCTCCCTAACTTTTTCGTTATTATCAGGAACTCCAGAAGTATTGAAGTTAAGCTAAACTCACACTGAACCAAATACTCCCACCACCTTCTGGACTTTCTCCCATTAAGCAAGTTAGAATTGAGGTCTTGGAACAAATTAACTTTCTCAACAGAACCACAAGAGTGGAGATAGGTAACTAATGTAAAACATGTTTATAGAGACAGATCAAAAGTAACTATCACTGGAGCATCGGTTTATGCATTGGAACATCAGAAAACAGAGAACTGGTAATCCATATTTCTCTCCTATGTCACTGGCATCAGTAAGGTGAATTATTTAATTTAGATAAGATTTCAGGAAGACCTATCCTCAACTTGAATAGTGGCTGTCTGGAAAAGGTCCCCAAAGAAACAAAAAGAACAGGTTTAGGAATAGAAGTAGCATTTCCATGAAAGTTGTACGAACTACAACATGGAACTATGTTCTATCTTTATGAAACACACACCTTTACGAGTGAATGATACTTTATCATCCTAGCCTCCTGCACAGACATGAAGAAAGAAGCACACACTGCCTGAACATACACATATACCCAACCCTGATCATGAGAACGGCAAGAACTACAAAGTAATTTAATTTGAGTGGCTTCTACTCATAATTGCTTTCTTCTAACAAATATTTTCCTTAGGAATAATGCAGAATTTCTCCCAAGGGAAAAAAAAAACAAACAACTCAGACATCTACCACAGTACCAGCTTCTATTTCATCCTCTTGATCTACATTCTTCAGGTACCCCAATCCATTAATTTCTCTCCTATATAAACATTTGTGTAGTGCATCACTCTAATAAATGAAATCCCAAAGCAATGACGAGCTTGTTAGAAGAATAACTTGATACAGATTACTATTCAGGAAGGACACAGCCAGCAAAACAGAGCCATCCTAAAACCAGCATTTGGCAGTGGCTATCAAATCCGGCTTGTTACAGTGTTACCATCATTTGTAGAAATGCACTCTAATTAAGGTAAATGAGATAGGAAGAATACAGTGACATTGTTAACTTAATGACCCTTAGTCAAATAATTTAAAACTTCAAGTTTAACTTAATTGTAATGGATACAGTACTGAAGAATTTAAAGATGCTCTGGATGCCTGGCAGAATAACCTTAATGATATTTCTCTCTTTTCCCTTGAATTTTGGTATTTGTGTATTTAGAATACTACTTATAATCCTTGTATTTAGTATAGAAGTCAATTCCAGTTTATAGCCAATGCCATCTTCACAGTAAAATGACATCCATGTTCTCCAAAACAATCATCATGCCGTATTTTAAACTAATGAAGATACAAGAACTTTGAAGCTATTAGAAAGAAACTGAGTTTCAATCAGATTTCAATTCTGTCAACTGAGATTTTCATAATGCAAAGAAGGATACTTTTGCAGATTTTGAAGGCACTTTTTAAATGTTTTAAACACAAAGCATGCAAAAACCACTTTAAATTAATTACAAACATAACTGTATTTTGCCTTGTTCTAGAAAGCAATCTCAGAAGCACCACAGTGTATTGCGGGCTTCCAACCAAAACAAAACCCATTAAAAATGCAGCTTTACTGCAAATGGCAAGTTTAAGTTACTCTGGAGGATTGGTAGTGAAATCCAATGTAGTTATTTTTCTCACCTGAATTATGAGTGCATTGTTTTCATCAGCAGAGCAAGATTTGATGTCTAATATGGATTTGTTATAAAACAGAAATAGGAAGAACAATTTTTTATTTTTTCCAGTTATTTGATTACAAGCTCCAGAAGGAGAGTTACTACCCTCATAATGCAGAACAATCAGATCTGTTTAAGACCATTGGTACAAATCATTGAAAAGATCTGGAGCATTGAGAAAAGACAAGCAAATTATGTTCCATTTCCATACTGGTTATTAGAGTAAGGAAACAATCAAAAGCACATTTACAGGAAGTATAACTTTCAAGAAACAAAAAATGAAATCTTTAATCAGCTGCAGGGTTTTGGTGCTGGACCACAACAGCAAGTCCATCCACTAATGAAAGACAAACTTATTTAGCACACATTACCATTAGAGACAGGGTTTGGATGCCCTTAATACCTTCAGGATGTCGTTTGTTTCACACAACACAATAGACAGATCCATCACTCCTCACAAAAGCCCTCTCTTAACATTACTCTCCATCTTCGCCTATAAATGCCAAAGAAGTCTGAATGCTTTGTAATTTACCCACCTGCTACACGATATGGGTGATGGTTTCATAAGGCCCATTTGCTGTATTACCCAACAACCCAGCACTCTGGACTTCAGCATGGTGTGTCAAGAACAAGGGGTGGGGGAGTTTTAGCTCCAATTCTGAGCACAGGCCTGTTATGCAGAGATGAGTTCTACAGAACAGAAATCAGAATGACCTATGATAGTCTGTACTTACAGTTTCACGAGTTACCACTTTCAGTCCCATGCCGTAGTCCAAATTCGTGCTAGGTCTTATTAATGAAAACATCTCTTTTCCCCCTCCCATTTGAAAGCTTCCTGAAGCATCTGTATTTTATTTTTCTAATCAGATCTTATTCTTGAATAACTTCAGCACAGCTCAAAAACATGGTACTGCACAGTAATTTTTCCTCTTAGCAACATTCCTGCAAAGCAAACCAGTGGATTATAAAACAAACCATTCAGTAGTGAAAGGACTATCTCGACCAACAGTCCAGGACCATTAGTAAAAGCAATCACATAAGCGGCACTTCCATAGGCTGATCAAACTACACTTGAAAACTAGTTAAGAATTTTTAACCTCTTACACTTCTACTAATTACTGGTAATTAAAGTCAATTCTGGAACATTATTTTTGTGCATTACAGTTTATTCTCACGTTCTTTGAAATATTCCTAATCGGAAAGGATAATTTGGGCACAAGCAACTTATGCAGTGAGAAAACTGAAGTGCCAATTTAAGCATAGCCTTTACAACACATCAAGGACACTGGATTTGTACATAGGTCACTGAAGTTTCCAGTGCTCAATTATCACATATTTACTCATGCTCACTAAAGCAGAATTAGTTTGGATTGCCTTTCTTACACTCTTAATGGTATTTTCTTCAGCAATACAGATAAGATTATTATACTGAGCCATTTAAAGTTTGTTTTATTACGAATACATATCAAATGCTAGGGCAACTGGCATTTCCAGACAACCATTTGGAGATTTACATCTCTTGTCTTTGTCACATGTTGTGTGGACAAACAGTTAAATCACATGCCTATCCTCTTCACCAAAACGGGGTCTGATCTCACATGTAAGAGGATCAACATTTCCATGGATCTGATGTCAATTTTTACATATAAGTACTAATGCTGAACAGACAAAATAAAAATATTTAACAATCACATTAGATGAAATAAGTAATTTTAATGAGATGCGTAAGGATCTCAGACTCAAGCGGTCTCTATTCTGCTCACTGAATCAGCTCACTGCTTCAATTGTTCTTAGCTTTTCTACACCTACACAAATTAAATGAGTACCCTCACCTTAAGAAAATAAGCTCAAAACAAAGTGTTTGAAAGCTACATGTTTAGAAATAATACTGATAATTCCTGTATAAATTACAGTCAAATGAAATTAATTCTGTTTGCTTACATCTGTGAATGAGCTGCTTTTCCAGAAGTAAACAGCTTCAGCCGTTGCTTGCTTCTGCAAATTTTGCCCAAAATTTGGATGCAACAAATGGAATCCTGCCATTGCTATGCATTGTCTCACTCTTATTCTGTGCTGATTTGAGCTGCAGATCTGATATAGGTGTTTTTCATGCTGTTTCCAGACTAATACAAACAAATTTGTACTTCATTAAAAAAAAACAAAATACCTAAACAAAAGAACAACCCTATTGATTTTGTGTTTAGGATTTTCAGTTTTTAACCACAGATTTCCATCTTCCTACAGTCCTTTTAGCGTAACACCAGATATTTACCTTTATTCTCACCAACACCTTTTCTTTTTACCTGAGCAGGTGAATTTCTAACACACCTCTGTTGGAAGAAAGATACTTTTTTGGAGCCGCTTCAGAAATTTTACAGAGATAAAGTGCTTTCTGAAGAGAGCCTTATTGTTAGAGGTGAAAAACATGACAGCCTAATAACACATTGGGACTTCAGAGACAAAAGCAAGCTCAGAAAACTACTCGAAACAACTTAGGGATTATTTTCCTTTTACATGTTCAACACAGATGGGAAGGTGCTGTCTTGTTAGATGGCCTCATTCTCTTTTTAGCTATTTCAATGTTATTTAAGGAGCAAATACGGAAACAGACATTTGCCTTTTTAGACATCTCCAATGAAGTGCTATCAGCTTCCTTCTTACTGTCTTTTAATAGCATTTGTAATTTAGCATGAAAAACCCCTACTGCATGTAACTGAAAGCTTTTCATTACTGTAACAAGTGTAAGCTCTAAAGACTGATTTTGTTCATGTAAGTAACTATGTGTAAATAAGTGGACTGGAACCCCAGATTCTGTTTTCCATAGGGCAGTAATTTAGATAGAAAATCATTGACCAATATTTGAAAGCATTTCTCCCCAAGTGAAAGCCATTCAATCCTCCCACCCGTAAGTTACGTATCTCAAAACTGCTACTCCAAAGTAGAAGATAAAGCACACGCAGACATAATTTTCATTGTTAAAACCCCCTCTGTCCCCAAGGCCGCATCCCATCCCTGGACATATGGGCATGGATGTATCTGTAGCACAGCAACAGTACAACAGGATATCAGAAGATCGAGAGAAGATGTGGAGAGGTTACAAGGAAAGAGAAGTTCCAATTAAGCTTGCTCCTGGCCATTTTTTTCTACAAACTAGAAGCACACAGAGACCTGTGGAAGGGCTTCTATGACACAACCATCCACCTGGAATGCAAGAAAGCCTGCAGTCTGATGTCTGAGCCAACCATGGGATCAGATAGTGCTACCCATAAAAAAAGACATTAAAATTGTGTCAGAGCCAGCAAGCAAATTCACTACAGGAGATTTGATCTTCCACTATCTAGTTACACTGAAGTATAAACTTTTGACATTGTTCAGGCACTCTGGGGTGTTCAGATACAAAGCACTGCCATTTTTTGTAACTTCTCAAGCTTCAGGTTCTCAAGAGGGATAACATCTCTCCAGACAGTCCCATTTGCCTTCCTTTTCAAGTTATTTTGACTTTTACAAGACTCTTACACCAACCATATTTTTTATGCATCTGCAATTTATTCGCTGCTGAAGACCAGTTACTAATTCCCTTGGCTTGTAAAAGCTGGGTCTGCTAAGCCACTTTAGTCACATTTTTTGTAGCAATACCAGCAGTGTTGTTTCTACAAAGGTAAAAAAGAAACCCACTGCACACATTCTTTAATGGGCAGTTGGATAGAGAGTTATAACTTAATTTGGAGAGACCTACACTGCACAATGCAATTCATTGCAGACATTCCCAGATCACACTGAAACACTTACGTTGTACTGTAATTTCTACTAACAGCAAAACAACAGAAGAAAACTAACCTGTGATTTCAGACCAAGTATATATTAACACTAAATATTTCAGTATGATTATATTCTTTTACAGAATAACTCAATTGTTTCAGTAGATACTCCTCCGCAGTAGTCTTTACGTAAGTGTATCAAAATCCATCAATATTCATCTACAGCAACTGTTGGAAAACAAAAAATTTAAGACAACAATTGTTTTTCAAAAAATCCATTGGTATTGATGTACTCAAAATTGAAACAGATTAAATTGAGGATCTGGGGCATATTTCTGTATATACATTAATTGCCAGTAACCACAAATCAGAACTTTCTACACAAAAAAATTCATGGCACTTCAACTTTTGCTGTTCTATACAGAGAATTTTACAGTGCATCAAATATACACTGATCACTGATTACATAGAGAGACTTGACAGCTATCACTGTGGAATCATTTGCACTGTACAGCTGCACGTTTTTGAAACATTTTTTGAAACTTTTAACTTGTGTTATCATCAGGTAAGGCAGATGAAAAGCTATTACAAAAACACCTTGAAAAAGGAAAATGAATAGCCAAGTTTTTGGAGGAAACATTTACACCACAGCTGCTTCTTCAATCTACCAGTTCTGCCTTGAAATCCCACAGTGACCAAATAAAGGCAGAACTGTTGTGAACCTCGAGTACTGACTTCGCCATCTATTCCTTTTCCATTGCATCTGGCACTTCAATATCCCCACAGCAGAAGGGAGCAAAGGGCTCCCGATGACTGAATAAAACTCACAGAGCATTAGTGGTAACACATATGCATTTGCACTTTGATTTCTAACATCACACTTAATCTATTCCTGCTTGAAAACTCTCACTTTGAAATACTCTAAGGATTTGTTCTCCGGCTTCCCTGACCTGGTATGAATCAGTGTTATTTGTTAGTTCCAAAATACTCTATTATAAAACCTTTTTAAATTTCATACTGTATAACAAAATTTATTCCATATTCCTTAATCTAGGCATTTATTCTGTCTCATGATTCATTTTGTTAAGCAAGCCAGTTCCCACTCCCATTGCTGGATTCTTATTTCCTTTTAAAATTCTAATATTCCTTTATAAGATGTGTCCCTGCAGCCAATATGTACTGTTCATTTAGAAACAAGATACATTTGGGGCAATGTTCCTTTTCAACTGAAAGCCTAAGCAATCTCTAGTCTGTTTCCACAGTAGGATACCAGTAGAAACATAAAAGAAATCAGAGTTCACAGACAGAATTGCTTACAGATAACTAAAATATAAAACGTAAAAAGTAATCAATGCTTACTAACTTTGATAGAGGTTCTAGAGACTTTTTACTTTAAATTTGTTTTACATTAACATTATAATTGGTTTCATTAGTCTTGAAAATTGTCGCTGCAAGTCAGACAGGCTGACTGCCTGGCTCCTGCAGTTAGAAAATAACATTAGAAAATGCTAATTGTTAAATGAAATTTCAAGCTAAAATATCCTATATGGAAGCACACTGCACTTTAAACACACAGATACAGAGTGTTTTAGAGCAGACAAGTACAACAAGGAATTTTAAAATACAAACTCAAATCACCACCAAAATGGGAAATGAGGTGCATTGGAATTTTTAAGATTGAAGCTTATTTGAAAAAGCACACACATTATACCCAGGAAACATGAAAGCTTCTAACAAAGTAATTCAGTGAAGAAACCAACCCTCCATACTCTGCTGAACAGTTCATTTTGTGCCTCTCACTATTTATAATATTTGTAAGAAACACTACATAGTACAAATTTCAAGGAAACCTTCTTGGTTTCTGTTCAAGTCTATCATTAAAAAGCAGAAACAGCGAAAAAGAGCTGTTTTATAACCTTTGTTTAAAATACATCTGCACCCCTAAAGTGTTTAGTATTAAAAAGTCCCACCAATGCTTTCATACAATAGAAGTCATTTTATTGGGAAGAATGAGAGAGAAAGCAATTAGAACTTCAATACAGTGGTTTTGATGAGGTCCTCCTTCAGCAGAAATTTAAATTTTCACAGATTTCCACTATTGTATTAATTACTCCAGTATTCAAGTTTGCTTCTAACTGTCATCATCTGTTCTCCAATACATCTTCACTAAAATACTAGCACAAGTTGAAAGTGTTTGTGAAAAAACTCTCATACAGAACAGTGTCTCAAATGGGCTCTTCCACATAACTTCTCCACTGACGCTTTTTTAGACTATTGATACTCAATTCCTGTAAGAGTCACATGCTAACTGAGGCACTGCAAAGTCAAAAGATAACAATCTTCACATGAAATCCAACATGGATAAATATAAGTAAATAATTAAAGTCACTTTGAAATCTGTCATTTAAGTCAGTTCTTCAGTTGCATATGACACCAGAGGGGAAAAAAGACTTGAGGAGACAGCCTCCTGATCTCTCGCACAGAAGAAAATCCATGTTAGCCAAGAAAAACTTAACAGGTCTGCAAAGCCCGTTCAATAAAACTTACCAGACTTTACAAGCTCCACCTCAAGTTCCAGATGTAAATGTCATATCAATCTTGGCTAGAAACTGATATTCAAAAATTTGCAAAGAGCAGGATGTTATTAGGGCGGAAATCTAGAAAGTGGCAAGAAGAATTAGTGAAAGAAACAATGTTCCTTACTATTCCTACCTCAGCAATGTCTGAGGAAACATCCATAAGAAACATTCCAATGAATACCCATCTTCTCAAAACACTCATAAATATCCCTAGGACCCTATATCTCCAAGCAGTGAATCTACCAACAGAGATACAGTGCTACACTATGGAATATTCATGAAAACAGAGATACAGAAAATGATAAATTTTCTTCAAGACATTTTGTCTGGAGATTCAATCTGGAGAAAAAAAATAGTGCACACTGAAGAATACATTTTTTCCTGCATTGCCCAAGTCCTCAAATATGTCTCCTGCTTTGTCCCTCTGAACAGGATATGCAACCAGCAGAAATAAGGGCTGAGGCTGTCACTGGGGAGACACCACTCCTCACTACACACTCAAGGTCATATCCTACAAGAATAAAGAGCAGATAAGATGTACTAGTTACAGAACCCAGATGGAAGTAAAAATTGGATTTGGAGAGCCAGACTCTGGCAAGTCTGGTAGCAGTTTACAATAGCTACAGTTAGCTCTCTGCTCCATGTACTTCTAAAAGTTAGGCTGCTACCTCCAATATAGACAGGTATTACACCAAGAATGAAACTGAGAACTGGGTCACAGCTGAAGTGCAGGAATATGTTCCCTTACCACCACAGAGAAGGCAAGCTTCAGCAGCTGACAGCCATCAGCCCCCAAAGACGCTGTCAGGGGAGGTGTCATCATCACCCCCCCATCACTCCTCAAGTTCTGTCACACTGCTACCATTCACCTGTCGCCACTTCTAAGATGACAGGGGAAGAGTGGATTGTGGTTAGGAGGTTTAGTCCCTAAATCTTCTTAGAAGAGGGAACATTTGTGCTCCATTACCTGCACCTAGTGAGGATGAACACAGATGCACTGAGCTATTAGTTACTGCTTAGGCTTAAATATAATCAGGATGCATTTATCTGCTGGCAAAAGCTATCAAGCAGCAGCACCTTTGACACTTCTGTAATATTGTGTTCAAAAGATCACAAAAAAAATTCATATTTATATATTACATAACACAATAATCCAGCAAGATCCATTTTCTCTGTGTTTCCCCATGTGCTTTGTAAGAGGTAACAATTACAAATGCTATTTTCTGTGGTAAGGCTAATGTAGTTTTTAAAATAATGTTTATGCATTACTACAAGATATATTTTACTGCAATTGCTCAGATAGCTACTGGAGACAAAAAAACCCAGTTTTGCTTATTCTGAGATCCTCACTAAAATAAAAAAACAGTAGCAGACCATTATGCTGTGCAAAGGAATCCATCTCTTTTTTTCTACCAAGTTTTAACAAAATACTAACAGCTCGACTCCATTGAATCCAAGTTCACTGTAGCACCAGAGTTTGTAGCACTGTAGTCTTTTTTCCCCCCACCTGGTATAAAGCAGATGCCTACAGAAGTGTTTAGGATGAGGCAATGAATACCATCATTTTTCTCCTCAGACTCTCGTCAGTTTTCATAGCCTGAGCCAGAAATGCTCTGTGTAATAGCTCTCACTTTGTTAACCTTTTCAGTCTTACTGAACTCATACAGACCCTTCATGTCCACAACATCCTGCAGCAAGAAGTCTCACACTAGAGTCTCAAATTTTATATCAATTCAAATCAATCAGTAAACTGAAAATCATTAAGCAGTACTCGGTAACAGACCCTTCCAAAAGCCAGCCGCAAAAGTTTTAGCGCTTATTCTTTTAAACAATGCTAATGGTACCAACTACAGGCCTCGAACCCTCTCAGATTTAAGGAAGACTGCTCTGAGACACAAATACAGTGGCTTAACATTTCCATTTGCATTAGATAAGGAGCTGGCATCTTTATTCAAGGGAAGCTTGTTTATTTGCTGCTACTCTTCCACATTTGTTTTGAATGCAAGATAGTTATCAATGGACTTGCTGGATTGCAATAGGCATTCCTTTATACGAATAATCAGAATCCAGGAACAGATGAAGTTCATCTCTAACAGCTCATGACAACTTAAGTCTATGAAGCCTGAAATACTGAAATTTAAGCAGTGCGTGCTCTCACCACAGAACAGTTCTTTGTAATGTAACACCTTTCCTTTCACCATCACTTTTGATAGATATTGCTGGCAAATTGAACATCTACTGACATAACGTATGTAAGACCTGAGATTTCCTTAATTAATTAGTTACCAAAAGACTTCCTAACCTCTGTATGAATTATGATTAATGAAATATCAGGCATCACTGTCCACCTTTTTATCAGTGCTTGAAGGAAGTATGCTTTTTATCTTAACCATACATAATATTGATCAACTCTGAACACAATAAGCAGTGATACCTATGCTGTTCTACAAATTCAAAACTGCTTCCAAACACAAAAGTACCTCAGGCACAGCTAAATTAAGAAAAGAGAGAAACCTTAGCTGTTAACTGCACTGGGTGCAAGAGATTTGTGCTGAATATTGACAATGACAAATACCACTGGTTTTGCAGTCTCTCTTAACTTACAGCACACTGTTGAATGAGTACAGGCAAGAATAAACAATACATGTATCCTCACAAGTTTTCATAAAATTCAATAGAAGCATCTTGGGTAGTTGAAACATTCCATAAAAATTGCTGTAAGAAGTGTTGGGGGAAAAAAGGGGGAATGAATTCTGATATAGGATTAACGTCAGCAGGTAGAAAATCTTGCAGCAACTGTAAAAATTTCAGAGCCTTTTGAGTAAAGCAGTCTTAAAGTGTCTTGACTAGAATACTGTGATAATTCTGAAGTGAGTAACTTGGACACACTAAAGATTACTAGCAACATCACAATGTTTCCTGAAGTATTAATCCAAAATCTTAGTTTTATTTATTAAATTCTAGAATTCTAGCACTGCTATGATAGTGCTTTCTTACTGCTGACATAACTCAAACACTATTGTATGAAGAAGAAAATTAGTGTTGACAGTAACAGGAAATAAGTTTGAGACTTCAAAAAGGTAGCAGTTGACTACGCCCTACTTGTGCAGAAAATCACAAATCCGATTTTCTATCTCACAGATAGTAATAAAGCTTGATGAAACTGCTACTGAACCTGAAGTACAGCAACAAGTAACCTGACTGGAGCAAACTTGACTGTATGCTGTGCAACAGCTCACTGTTACCATGGGATACACATGCAGTTCTTTAGGGAAAGCAGAGCACTGAGCAACTGCCTTGACAGTCTAATAACAAAAAACAGTATTCCTTTGACACAGGGAAGCACTTGAGTACCTACTGTTGGTTCACATTCCCTTCCAATTCCATCCTCTAAAGAAGAGTTGAGGCTAATACTTCATTTAGACTGCTGTCTGAAGCTCCAATATTGTTTTGCAGATGGCCACTTCTCCTGGTAGCTCAAGGCAACAAACTTAGAGGGATAAGTACAAGGAAATTAAAAGCTTTTTGAAGGGAAACTGCAAATGTGACACGAATCAGTACAAACTTGCTCCTAAAATTAAAAAATAATATTTCTGAAGGATCTGAAGTATTGATTAAAGAACTGAAGACAGAACACAAAATCCTGTTTCCTCATGAGAGTGTTCAGTATACACATCACACAGCAACACTCCCAGAACTCACATGGGATATTTTCCTTACCGTGGTTTACATTCCACTTCACCTTTTACCACAAATGAAACAGAGGTAACCATGAAAATTTTAACATTTTAAATGAAAACTATACTTTTGTGGATAGTTCAAGATTTAAAAGAATTGAGATATGCAGCCTAGTTATTTGGTTACTGATTCTAAGGGAAAGTGCTGTGAATTCCTATAATGTCATGAATAAAAGGACCATGCACTGCCTCAAAGAGGCATTGTTTTGCCCAAGAACAACACTTGTGCGTTCAAAGAGGGTGAGAGAAATGATGGCTGAAGTACACTAAAAAATATATTCTAAGCAAAGTAACATTTAAGCAATACTTTTACTTCCAAGGAAGACTTATCAAATTTACTTGGTTAAAAAAATAACACCACATTAACAGAGAAAAAAACCCCAAAATATGGCAAATCCTCAATTATGAGAGTTCGACATTGAGAACTGCCTTATGTGCTTGCAAACCATGTGTTCTCTGAACTGGCATTCTTGCATCTTCTGCATACCAAATTCAGAACTCTGAGGTCAGCAGACAGTTCAACTTGCAAAATATTAAATTCTACTATTCATATACATGTCAAATAATATGCTGCTTCAAAGACATGAAAGTTGCATCACACTGAGAGCTCTGAATCTGACCGAGAGTACTTGGTTCTGGAAACAAACATGTTTATTTTGCACTTAGAATATCAAATAAAAGCAAGAAACATGCATTCAACTTAAAAAAATTATTTTCAAGAGTAGGTAAGCAGCTGGAACCATACAGTTAGCATTGCATTTTTAAACCTTTCTCCACAATGTAGATATTTCAATGGAACAAAACAAGTAAAGCAACAGGGAATACATTAAGAATAAAATTGGGTTGGTAGATCTAGTCAGCACAGTTCAGTCAATAGTTACAATCTCAGTATGCTTTCAGGGACTATTATCCTCACTTCAGCATTCTGTTCATTGTTTTAGCCCATCTGCAAAGCATGAACACTTGGAATTATACTATTCTTTTCCATCACAGATTTTGTTTGCACTTAAACATTGCCACAATTGAACAGATATGCCCTCTCATATCTCCTGTAGATCAAAAAGTTTGTCTTACAGATGGCTCTTCCCTGTGAAGGAAATGTGGTAATTACAATTCATATTTTCTATCCTGATTACATGATTTCCTTTGGTTCAGCTATGGGTTTTCAATACTGACACTGCCAATTTTCATAGCTATCAGTAGGATCTTCTGTGCTTTGTTTTCAGTTTTGAAAGGCAAATTAGAGCCTACTTTAACACTTACCAGGATACAGGAAAATACATTTCCCACTGTCGCAAGCACAACGCAGCTCTCGTATGCAAGGAAGCACGCACAGGCATTCAGCTTCTTTGCTTATTTTCTGAAGTCCCTGACATGACCACGATGCTCACCACACGGTACTTTCAGAGGTTAACTTTGCCCTGTGCTGTTAGTCCACTTCATAGCAGGTCTGAGATTTTTAGATGTAGCAGCAACGAAACAAAGATCCAAGAGTCAGAACTTGCATCAGGCCTTATCGTTCAGTCACAGATCTTTCCAGTCAGACTGCTTACAATGAACAGAGACTTTTATTTCCTCTTAGTGCAGAATAACAAATACCATTACATCTTCAGCCAATAGTATATTAATGAGAAACTCAGCTCCTAATCTCTCTCAGAAGCATAAAATGGAAGATAGACTTGACTAATTTGTCATCTCCCATTCAAATGGGGCATATTGAAACGCTGTTTGTCTATTGATATAACAGCAGATGCAGATATCCATGTATGAAGTAACAAGTCTTGAAACACTTGGTAAGCAAAACAATCTCTTAATTTTTAAGTACATCTTTATTTACAACTGTCAGACCTCTACCCAAATCTGGAACCAAATATTCCAAGAGGAAAGCAAACAGAAGAACGATTACAATTCCTTTCAGACCAACCTGTACCACCACCACAGTATCACAGTATCATAAGGTAGGAAAGGACCTCCGAGATCATCGAGTCCAACCTATATCCCAACACTAACACCAACACCAACCCATCATCTAAACCATGGCACTCAGTGCCTCATCCAGTCTCCCCTTAAACACCTCCAGGGTCAGCGACTCCACCCCCTCCCTGGGCAGCGCATTCCAATGGCCGATCACCCTTTCAGTGAAGAACTTTTTCCTAACATAGAGTCTAAACTTTCCCTGACAAAGCTTGAGTCCATGCCCGACAGAAATGGCAATATGGACAGAAATGGCAATATGGACAGAAATGGCAATATGGACAGAAATGGCAATATGGACAGAAATGGCAATATGGACAGAAATGGCAATATGGACAGAAATGGCAATATGGACAGAAATGGCAATATGGACAGAAATGGCAATATGGACAGAAATGGCAATATGGACAGAAATAAAGGCGGCTCAGTGGCATTTTAAAGAAAGCAATTTAATTTAAAATTTAGATCTTTTGCTCGGTAACTATTCTTATAAATATAAATCTATTACTACCACAGCTTTCAGAACTGCTTCTCTGAGGTCACTATTCTGTATATATTAAGATTCACTGGACTTAATAACCTAACTAGCTCATTTATTACAGTTACCTGCATAATTTTTTTAGTTTCTTGACTGTGTTAGGCCTGGAGGCATAGTCCATCCATTGCCTGAAGTTGCATTGTCCAGAGAAAAAAAATGTTGAAAGCAGAGGAAGAAGCAGAAGGAAAAAAAGGAAGACGTCTACACACTTCCCAGTC
Source organism: Dromococcyx pavoninus (assembly GCA_033558185.1). Lineage (NCBI taxonomy): Eukaryota > Metazoa > Chordata > Aves > Cuculiformes > Neomorphidae > Dromococcyx > Dromococcyx pavoninus. The sequence goes on from JAUMJL010000137.1 coordinate 1,863,702, forward strand.
CAACAGAACACATCCGAGCAAAAATTCGTACCATTTCACCAGCCTTTCCCCAGGTCTTCAACATCTTCAGAGATCAGTCCCACAAGTAAAGATTAAATTCACATGGAATCCACTGGACTAAAATGCCTGTTGAGAACCAAACAGGCATAGAAGCTCTGCCACACATTTCACCCTGAGCTGGTTGATTAGTGCTAATTGTCAGCTACAGCAGTTGAGTGCCACAGGAGGGGCTGGGGATTTTTTTTGTTTGTTCTCTTTTCTTCACAAACCAGTGTAGACTTTTTACCTCCTGTCTCTCACTTTGAATCTACTTCTCATTAAAAAAATGACAAAGAGGCCAGACAGCAAGTGGTTTTGAGGCTTGATGTTTCAGAAAACAGAAGACTGAGGGTGGCTGTGGGGTGGGGGGAAACAGGAAGGAGTGGTGGGTTTTAAAAAGAAAGAGAAATGGAACTCCATCAGGTCTTCCAGGAATTGAATCTTACTTTAAGTATAATTTGGAGGAAGAATCAAAATGTAAGTTTAAGCTACAATCTGAACTACAGTTAAAATTCTTTGTCATGTTCAACTATATAATCACCTTAGTGTTTTCGTTCCTTAAGCTGAGGATAATCAATCCACAGCACAAGTCCTATTCAGCAATTCCTCCTGCTCTGGCAACTGGAATAGTGGTATCATGATTAATGGCAGAAATCATAATCTGCTAGCCCAGGAACAACTGATGAGACAGACCAAAGATGAACATGAACAAGGAACTTGAAATAAAGGGTCTAGTTTAGATATACAGTAAGCACTGAACAGAATACAGTATAGAGAGGAAAATAATGTATACAAAGGCAGATCAAATCTGTTTTCCAAAGATTCTTCACACATTAATCCTGAAACTATAAGGGTAAACTACAATCTGCTGGTTTGACTCATCTGCTTCAAATATGTGTTTAATTTTATTCTTTTCTTTCTCTTCATTGAGAAGGAACTGTGCTCTGTGTTTGGCTCATACAAGCAAAAAATTATCCGACACGATCTGAATTCCCAGCTCCTTTGAGAAGATGATATCTCTGTACTACAAACACATGGAGTAGTCAGTACTCTGTGCCTCTCTCACTTACCAATGATGTGAGATTAATAAAGCTATCCAGGCCACTAAGGAATAACTCAGAGATCCCAATCTACTCTAGCATCCCATGACCTCCCACTTGTCCTCTGCATTTCATAGCCACTGTGCTTCAATGTAAATCCATACACAGCACACACAGTTGCAGACACTTCATATTTTTCCACTGCCTCATCAAGCACACAGTTAACATCCCTCTGTTCTCTTTACAGCTCCTACCAGAGGCAAAACCTGAAGTACGTGTTCACCAGAAAGTTTACAGACATGATAGAACAAGCAAGATTTCAACCTTAAGCATATGCGCAATATTTCAGTGTTGTTTCAACTTCTGTTCTCCCCTAAGTGTGTATCAAAACAACACTACATTTGGGCATTTGTTTCTAAATCTTTGTAAGGCAGACATTCAAAAATTCACAAAAGATACCCACTAATGATTACAGTAGGCCAAGAGTTAAAAAAATGTCCTGGGTTTTCTTGATATAATAGCTTGACAGTTAATATCCACATTCATGATTAGTTCTGCAGGCTATGTGAAGCATTTATCTTAAGCACATATTTTGCATTGATTCTACACCTTTTGTCTTTCTAACAGAGCTTTTCAACTGTGATGGGGAGAAATTATTAAAATATGGAACTGAAAAACATGGTGTCCTAGATCAAGAAATCACAAATTTTCGATTGTACAATCTTGCAAAGGTTAATAAAGGATGGTTGTAAGAAAGCCCTGTCAATTATCAGAATTAATTTGCAGGAGACAAAAATCTACTATATTTATTTCTTATTTGGAGATGCACTCACATTTCCACTAGTTTCTATTTTTATTAATATATAATTTTAAATTTGAAATATTTTTCTATATTTTTAAAATTTTAAATTCAGGTGGCAAATTAGATTTGAAAATAATTACCTTCCATATTCTACTAGGATAGCAGAATTGCACTACATGTACCTGACATATCTATCAGATCAATAGATTTGCAGCTTAAGACAAGCTCATAAATAGCAGACTCCCAATTTTCTTGCAGAAAATTATCAGAAGTAAAAAGGGAACATTCCATATGATTTTAACAAAAGCACATAACCCACGGATAAATCCCCAATCCTTCCAGTCCTGTCCGCTGACCAGAAGTTTCTGTGCAGAAGCACAGCAGCAACTCCAGTAGAACACCAATCCAGTAACTGCAGTCACATGATTCCTCTACTTCAGCCTTCGAATTACAATCATGTCATTATTCTTTAGTTCCATGGATTGGTTTCTAAAGTTACAATATTATGTCTCCAAGCTTAATTAAGCAGGGTGCAAGAAGTGGAGGGTGGGAAACTCACAACATATAAAAATCAGTGATACATTAACTGAGGACCTAACTCTGAAAGCATGAACTACTGCTACTAAGTGTACACAGAATTTCCTCCCAAGAACACCAAAAAAACTTTGAGTCCCTTCAAGTTCAAGTCCCTACACCCTCAAAGTCAATTAATTTTGCAAATACATCCCGAATGGTAAAAAATAGTAAAAAAATTAAAATAAAACATTTCAGTTATCCCTCTGTGTTTCCATTGAAAGTTTGTTCCTTATCTTTGGTTTGGACACTGGAATTTTTCAGATTAAGAATGAAGGAGGGGAAGAGAGCTTTTGTCTTGTTTCTAGACTCTTTTACGGAATTTTCTAAGAAAGGGAAGTGACTTCACACCGTGTGCCATGACTGTCCCACCCACTGCTACTACCTTCTTTGTTCTAGAAATAATTAACCACCAGATGCTTCTTCCACCCACAACATGCACGTGAACAAAATAAGCCTCTACGCAAGAGTACAAATCATACTTTTTGAGACTCATTTGAAAGGATAAAATATATTTCTAAGAAATAAAAGATAATTTGCTTCCTTTCTAATAAAACGTAACAATTATTCAAGATTTTACCTGAGCATTACTTGGACTTTATTTGGCTTAAATCTCAGCTTGAGTCTTCTGGACAAACTAATGTCTTGCACAAAAATCAGACAACAGAGGAACTGGAAGCTTTGTACTTCTTATGCTCCTGAAAATCAACAACATAATTCAAATGTTTTTAGGTTAGCTTTTTCCCCCCCCCAGAGATGTTTTATGTTGATAGTTTTATGTAAAACACTAAAGAGTTTCCCATTTTCATTTTATTACTAAGAACTTCCTTAAAGCATTATGGGAGAACAGTAACTGTTCATTGTAACTTGGAGTTAGCTTTTTCATCATTTTGGACCATGATACTGGCATACGAACGGAAGCTGTCAAATTACTACGTGGATAAAGCTACAGGAAATAAAATGAGGAAAAGCTAAGTGTGCACTACAAAATAAGACACTATAATGCACACAAAAAGTTACTTAAAATCACAGAATCATTTAGGTTTGAAAAGGACCTTTAAGATCATCAAGTCCAACCCCAAACCTAACACTGCCAACTCCACCACTAAGCCATGTATCTAAGCACCATATCCACATGATCTTTTGATCCACAGCAAGTTATTATGAGCCCTGATGACTGTTTACCCAGGTATTGCTGGAGCATGGCAGCACTACTCTTGCTATGCTTCTTTTGCTCATAACACACACAAAAAATCATAGCATAGGCTGTGTGGTCTACCAGGGCCTCCTGACACAGCAATTATCATTCAACATCCACACTGTAGCACTACCTTTTGCCATCAGAACACTGTAATGGAGCTGCACTGGAAAACTTACCAGTCTAAGTCTTAAAATATATAGCAAGACATTCATTGGTCTTTGAATCTACTAAATCACATTAAGAGTGCTGTATTCTCTATATAATTCTTAATCAAAAAGGAAAGAGACTTGGTCCATATCATAAGCACGAGTGCTTTCGTAAGGGGGAAGATATGATTAACAGAGCTATTGTGCTTTTCACGGATACCATAAAGTATACATCAGAATACTGACTTCAGTGAAATTAAAAAAAAAAAACAGCAACAAGCACCAGGAGTTTGGTGTGTTCAGCAGTTTTCTTAAATCTCTGCCTGCACCAACAGAAGGTCCCTTCCCTGCAGGTCAGCAAGGCATAAAGCCTCCAGAGCAGCAATCTCAAATTGCTGTGACGCATCAGGCTGGGGGTGGTCCTGGGCTCCATTTCGCACAGACACAGTGATTTTGCTTCGCCTCATCATATCTTACTATTACACCTGAAGAGGAATTAACACCATGGAAGTAAAATTGAAGCAAGGGGAGAATGCAGGGAAGATGCAGATATATGAGACACCATGTTTAAGATTGGTTTGTCATAGCATCAATAAAAGACAGAAAGCCAGGTAGAGACTCTACAAGTCATAGCTTAGTAAAGTTTGTACAAAGACATTCAGGTACATTTAGAAACACCAATTGTGATTTTTAGACAAAGCTAATTCTTGCAGGAGGAAATCTTCTGGTAGAGGATGCCAGCTGAGACTGATACACACCTACTGCCGTGCAAATGTACTTTTGCAATCCCTGATAACCAGATGGTAGGTAGATGACAAGGATGCCCAGAATACTACAGGCCAGCTGCATGTGAGACAGACAAGGGTTCTTAGTCATTTCCCTTTGTCTTTCTTCCTGCTGTTCCTGTACTCAAGTCTCATAACAAAAAGGTTTTCTCTAATATGGAGAGTGCATCAAAAGTAAAAGCAATGGGTTTCTTCCTTTGAGGATGTAAACTGGCAGCCACCTGTATGTGGCAAACAAGCCATGTGAGGCTCTTACAACACCCTGCCAACAGTCAGCTTCCCACACTGATCACTCCCGGGCAGCAGTCAAAAGTTACTGCCAGATGCAACAGGCTTAGGAATCAAATGTTAGAGATGAGAAGGAAACAGATTTGTATTTCTTTTACTAGTTTTGTTTCTGAGATCAAGGCTTACACAAAAAGTCCTTCTTTGAATGCTGCATTAAGAAGCTAATTGTACCAATAATGAGAGAACTTACACTTTCACTGAAAGGGTGATTGGCCATTGGAATGCTCTGTCCAGGGAGGTGGTGCAGTCATCATCCCTGGAGGTGTTTAAAAACATATTGGATGAGGCACTTAGTGCCATGGTTTAAATGATGAGTGGGTTCTAATGTTGGGTCACAGGTTGGACTAGATCATCTCAAAGGTCTTTTCCAGCCTCGTGATACTGTGATAGAGTCAATGAGTTTGAAGGAACCAGAATTCAGTATCACCACCTTTTATCCCCCTCAAAAAGAAGTATCAAACACTGTCAAAATGGTAAAAACTGTATTCCCCAGTTCCAAAATTATCAGAGAAGTCACAAATACTCTAAACCAGGATTTTCTACTATTTTTTACTAAAACATGGAGCATACACACAGTGCTCCAGAAAAGCAAAACATGCATTACACACATCTTGAATGCACAGGTCAATGCTTCACTATGACTCACGAAATGATGAGGCATTTAGCACATCTGATGCATTGCATACTGAGTAGCCCTTATGTAGAGATTGCGGGATTAAAGTGTAAAAATGTCTGATAAAGTCCTACACAACAGTAAGGATTTTTATTTAAATATAAAAAATACCGCAAAAACTATGAGCATCTCTTTAAACTTAGAAAAAAACCCTAAAACATTATCAATGCTTTTACCACCAACCATGATAGCATAAGCAGTCCTTACCCTCTGGGCCATTCTTTCCTTATCTTCTCATTGTAGTTGATAACAAACACAGTGTATAATTGGACTCTGATTTTGTGTTAACTCGTTAAGACATAGCCAGCGGGTGAGACAGTCACAGTACCTTTAACTCCTCGCACTATTTTAAACCATGAAAAGCTTCTTCTCAACTACTGATGAAAAAAATCTGTCACACTGCTGTAAAATAAGGAAACAAAGTACTGAAAAGCAACACCAGTAACCAACCTAAATATAAGGATAACCAAGAAAATCATTCAAGTGGCTTGAAGAATGATCCTTCCTGTATATTAATCACTCAAATGAGGATGGTAGAGAACAAATCCTTGTCTGCCTATGCAACAAGTAGGGATTAAGACACTGCAACTATCATTTCCATATGGTATCCTAGCTAAAAAAAGGAACAGTTCATACAAGGATATAATCTGGGTGATTCAAAAGTCCCATTTCCACCAAACACACTCAGTTGACAAGTGTGACAAAGACCTAAAACATTTAATAAGAAAACTCCAGCAAGGTGGGGTGGGCATTTGGAAAGTCACAAGCAAGACCTACCTGAAGCCCTTCAAAATGCCATGAGAACAGATGACAAAAACACAAAGAATTTCACAATGAGAGTTTCAGTGCTAGGAAGAGGAAAACAGGAGGAATTGCATTTCAAAACTTGTGATCCTATTTCCTAAATGCTTTCAGAAAATGACTGCAGGGAAGCACATGTGTAGTTCATTATTTACGTATACTGCTAGATGTGTGTATATATAGGGAAGAATACTGACAGTACTGAAAAGATGCATACAGAAAGCCATGTGTGTCTATTAGTGCAACGCATGCTTAGAAAAAAAACTAAGCTCCCTCAATGATATGACATTGAAAACCCTTTAAAAAATAAACTACGTACACAAAAAAAACAACAACAACATGAAAAGACCTCCTACTGACACAGGAACTATGCAACTATATTGTGAACATCGCTTCTCATGAGAGAACACAAAGGTTTATACAGTAAGTCTGCACAGGAATCAAAAGTGCCTGAACTCCGGACAGATTCCAAGGGATTGACTACCCGCAGTAGTCTGATGGGTGCCAACTGAAAACAGTTTGCTGAGGAAAAATTGTCATCCTACCCTTAAAATGCTGAAAACATTTCTTCCCCACGCCCCCCCCCCCCCCCACCTCCTTGCCCCCTCCAGCAGCTCTTGCTTATTCTGTAAAGCAGAGTTATGTCCTGCAGTTCATCCAGCATAGCTGCCACGTTCTTGATAGAGAGAAGTCGTCCCTCCTAGAGAAAAGAAAAGCACAACTTCCTGTTCAGCTCCCCAGAAAGCAAAAAAGGCTAGGGCAAGATGCATTAAGCATGGAAGTTGTGGAATAGGTACAGGTTGACAAGGATAGGGACCTTGGAAGGAGTAAATCAGAAGCCTAACTCACCACACTGAGGAAATGAAATAAAAGACGAAGAGAAGACACTATGTACAGTTTATTTCATCAGAAGAAATCATTGAAAGCTCCTGTGCTAAGCAAGACAAGGTTGCTAGAATCTGTAAGAACCCAGGTTGATCACTTTCCGTCCTCTGTTCCTCTTACACATCTGTTTTCCCATGAAACATACCTAAAAATCTGAATTCTTGCTATTTAGGCAGTTTCTATTATCAGAAAATTTCTGAAAGAAAGTGATGCTTCAGACACTGAAAGATTCTGATATCACCTCACAAGTTACTGTCAATCAAATAAAGGTTACAGGTTCCACCTTTAGTCTGGCAAGGTTCCACTACACCTCAAATGTGCTCTAATAAAGTTTAACACTTTGAGAGTCAGTTGAAAATGTGAATTTGCACTGGTTTTCTAAGTATATTCAGAATTGGCTACAAAGTACATTTTTGTCAGATTTGCTATGCCTTGATTCCCAGCAACGTAAAGATTCTGATATCCCCAAAATATCAAGGCAATTTTCAAAGTAACAGCTACTGGAATTTGGTCAGGAAAAGGTCTTGCTAACAGGCTTTACTTCCTTCCACTCAGGTCTAGCTGAAAGCCAGAGAGAAACAGATACAGAAGAAGCAACTGGAAATTTCCCTTTCACTGTTATATTTACTGTGAAGTGAGTTTCTGTATGCTTTTCTGACTAGCAAGTATCTGTGCTACTCGTCCACCACTAGCTGCTGCCATCTGATAGCTATGTGAACTACATCAGAGATTTTCATTCTTAAAATGGCAGCTAACCTACAAGCTCTCTTTTAGAATGATGTTGCAAGAATTAGAGTTGGTTCACAGTTTTGCTCTTCTGCAGTGGCTTATAAATTTTGTTGGAAGGCAGGACAGGGTTTTTTATGTGGGTTTTTGTGCATATTTTGTTTTGTTGTTTTTTTTCTTTTAAAGAGAATTTAAAATATTTGTTCCTATTTTGAGCTGTGGCTCAGAAGCATTGTGTGAAGCTTTTCAACAAGTGAGTTAGAATTCTTCCATCCATTTTTAGCAGAAGAAAGAGCCTGTGTGGGAAGGCATGTGGAAAGTGTGGGAGTTCAGAGAACATTCATTATGTAACTCAGCAGGGAACAGAAATTCAAAAAGCCAGGGAGAAGTCAGCAGAGTGAACAGTCAAGTCAGCAGTATGTAAGAGTAAGCCACTGTATCTTCAGAGGCTTTAAGTTATGTGTCTTCCCTCTCCTTCCTAACAAAGCTGTCACTCCCTTAAATTCAAAGCTAAAAGGGGACATTGCAAACCCTTAAAACACCACTGAAAAGTTCATACTGGCCAAACACGAGATGTATAAAATTCTCCTGAATATCTTGCATTAATCTTTGCAACTACCATATGTGCTTTTCCACAGTGTCTGTTCCTCTGAAGCTCTTTTTCACTGGATATGCATTTGCTGTAATTCCATGAAGGCCAGAAAAGTGGAGCCAGTTTCAATACAGGTACTAATTTTATAATTGGAACTGTCTTAATTATAGCATAGTACAGTAAAGTTGGAACACGTAAGGAATCTTCAACTCGGAAGCTGTGCCAACTGAAAATTTAGATGTTACCCAACTTCACACACAGCAGAAAGAAGTTCACTTCTACAAGAACATTTACAGTGAACAAAGCAATATTCCTTGTTTAACAGATTGAAATGCATTAGTGATTGATCTGCATGAATCCAGTATCCAAAGGCTGCTCAGCTACCATGTATTCTATACTTGTGCACAAAGGCTACTCTGATTACAGGAATGAACCAAATGAAACTATCTTCTCTTGAACCACAATGTGCACTGAAAACACAGTGCATTTTACAGCTGGAGTAATACAGTGTCTCAAAATTAAATATTCTTGATTGCCTACAGAAGAAATCAACTTCCAGAAAAATGGGTAGGATGGATCACAGAAAAGGATAATTTTCTCAGTAATTATGGCTTGTAATCCTGGAGGTCTTCCACCCCCTAAAACACTTCAGTCATTACAGGCACGTTTTCATGTCACTACTGTGATTTGATCTGATCTCCATATTGAAAATGAAACCACATTTACAAAGAAGCAAGCAGAAATGTAAAAACAAAATATGAGTGCCTGTTTTCTGGAGCACCTGGTGCTAGAAGTGCCCTTAAAAAATTTTATTCCTTGCTAATGTTTAGCTCACACCTAAAAAATCCCCACAGAAATATTTCAAAGCTATCTCTAGCCATCTTTTAAGTAACTGTTTTCTGCTGACTTCAGTGCATTCAGGCAGAAAAGCACCAGCATCTTTTGCACATACAAAATAATCCTGAAGCCTTGATCTGTCTGTATCCCGGCTGCTGGAATTGGACAGGCAAAACTATATGCACCTCAAAGCACTGCTAATATGTTATCATAAACATTGCAAAAAGGGGAAATTTAAAGATTGGTAGAACAAGCTCAAGCCTGACATTTCATGTTCAGTGGGAACACAAGAATTTTGTGTTTGGAAATTTCCTTCCTAGGGTTATTTTTTTTTGTATTTTGGATAAAATGGCGAAACTACCCTGCATTTAGGCTAAAACAGCAAAAATGGATTTTAGATAGTAACTATCACTTCTAGGGAGTCTTCACACCAAGTCTCTCTTGTTTTCTTCTATTTCTAGTTCACTTCTTGGATCAGTTTTGACCTGCTGTATATTCATTCACATTCTGGCCCTCGATTGAACACCCACACACCCCTTCCCCTCAGTTATTCCTTGTGCCCTTCTGTGGGTTCTCCTCCCTCTTGAAACATTTACACATTTTCTCACTGATCTTTACACACACACAGACAAGGATGCACACAACAAAAAGGGAGCTGCCTTTCCCTACATTTCTGAAAATATGAAGACACTGCATCATTCATGTTATTCTGACAGCTTCCCAAGAGTCATAAAAACACAGTACAGGAATAATAATCATTTAGGATTTCAGTCACTGAGTTCCACGGTCTTCACTGTTCTCACAGTTACTAACAGATGTACATTAGCACTAGGACTGTTTATTTGCCCTCTGGCAAATTGTAAAGATTCAGCTGTAGCATGATTGTTTTTGGTGTGACATAGTGCTCTGTCACTGAAGAGGCTGAAGTGTCAGTTATGTTCTTCCCAACAAGCTTTCTGCATTCTGTACATTATATAAAAGCCATTCCAATAGTGGTGCAAACACAATCTCAATGGACAATGATTACAGCAAATAGCACCACTGTACAAGAAAGCAACAATGCACATGAAAATGCTAAATAAACTGCACACAATTATTTCATTAACTGTAGAAAAAGTTATTGAATATATTTGTTCATATTCTTGTACTCTAGAGATAAGGAAAGTTTTACTCCTGTCTGTAAACTGGACAGTAATGTAAATTGTGTAATGTTTCTCTACAGTTTTCTAAAGAACTCACCATTTAAAAAAAAAGCAGAAAAAGCAAGCAAACTATCAAAGCAACCCAACTCAGATCCCCAAAATCTGTACAACCAATACCAACAGCATGAAAAAGGAAAATCCTCCAATAATCACATATGTAGCACCTTTCTTCCTCCCCCTCCTAGCACCACGCAAAGCCAAAATTTGAAGACAGTTCTTTTTGTTGATACATTAACTTTCTGTTTGAGTTGCAGATCATATAAAAAACCATAACATGCAACGGAAAACTTACTCTGACTCATTTTGTGAAAACAAACGATAGTTGTGAGAAGTAAATAATTCCACTCAAAATTTAACAACTGACTTTTCAGCACTTAAAAGCAGAAAGAGTGCAGAAGTAAACAGAGATGAATGCTGGAACACAGACTAGGTGGAACAGCCCCCTTTCCTTCCAGGACATCAAACTCCAGAGTCAGAATACACTTAGCAACTGTAAGCTAAATCTGGCTTTTCTTCCTTTGCCTACTTAATTGCAAAAATTACAATCAACATTTCTCACACAAGCAATTAAGACTCTGAAATATCATCAGCTGACCTCAAGATGTCAGGCTCCAGGGTGCACTGATGGGCCTGTCTGTAACAGAAAACTACAGCTCCACTCTGTATTAAACCAGGTACATATTCATGGAACAAAGTAACATTGATTATTTTTTGATGATTTGGACACTCATATGGGAAGCAGTGGACTGTAGTTGTGAATAAGTGTTTGTTTATGCCAAGTAAAAAGAATAGAAAGAAGAGTAAAAGAGAACACCATCTAGCACAGAGGTCACAGAAGTGCCATGAACAGAAGAGATTAACAGCTCAAAATTGTTCGGGCAGAAAAAGAAATGAAGTACAGTTTACACATTTTAAAGGACTGTGCTAACTCATGAGTGATAAGAGAAATAATCCCTACAGTCCAACACCAGTGATTCTTGTTGCTTCCCTAGAGAACAGCTAAATTCCCACATTGCTTATAAAGAAAAACTTTGGGAAGGCAGAGACAGAGACCTACATTCTGTGTATCAAAGTACCTCCATTACATTATTCCTGCTTTTGCAGATCTATTGCCTTCCCAGATATTTAATTGTTCAGAGGCACTTCTCAAAAAGGTATGGAGTAGCTCAAGTTCTCTGCAAGTTATTTCAGAAGTAGCAGAAGCTGCTGTTTTTGAAATAGTAACCACATCTTTTGTTTTAATTTTCAGGTGAGGGTCACAACTTTTAAGTCTTCACTCATCATTAAGAAAGCCAAAGTTTTCTGAGTAATTAAAAATATAAGAAACCAGTTAACAGTAACATACTGGGCAGGAGAGTGCTCTCACTTGTATTCTAAATGTATGAAAGGTTTCCCTAGTAAAAGTTATCAACATATAAGTGTCCATATGAATCCAATAACTAAAGAGTATTTTATGGACATGAATTCTTCAGGCATGTAGCTGACTTAAGAAAATTAGCACTTTATTTAGTGTTTACGAAGTTTATGTCTATCCATGGACATAAATGCTATAACCACATGGACATAGACATAAGTGCTTAAATACTGAGCAAGAAAGTTTTTCCACCTTTTACGTACAAATACATAGAGGAGTTGCTTAGTTGGACTATGTGCACACATAAAGTATAAATGACGACACATGCATTATCTACCATGCTGCTAAATGTTTTTTTCTATACTCTTCAGAGCATGCTCATCTTGTTGAAATTAGAGAAGAGCATGGAAGTGTTACCACTTCAACCTGTGTTTAAGCTAAGCAAGCATGTGCCATCTGTAACATCTTCCTCAGAAAAGTAATTCCCACCTTCTTCCTCCAGCCTAGGATCTGACTTGCAAATATAATAAATTGTAAATGAATAACTTCTTCTAGAGCTGAAACAAACTCGGTTCCTGTTAGAAGAGCCATAGTTAAGCATCAAGTCCCACTACACCCACCAGGTCGTTTCCCCCCCCACCCCAGACCAGCTCAGTCAGAGGAAGGGACTTTTGGTGTCTGTAACAGACATTGGAAACAAACAAACCTCTCAAGGTAAATTCAAACAGGGTTTATTTAGGGCACAGCCAAAATATCAAACCAAATAGTCAGGTGCAGTCTGAGTTGCAACTTCCCAAAAGCTGCAAAAACAGATCCCAATCAGATGCCCTCAGGGCAGCCAGAAAGAACAACACAACCCAGATCTGATCATGTACAGCAGTGCCGAGGAAAAGAAAAGAGAAAAAAAGAGAGAGAAAGGAATAAGAATAGCGGGGGACAGGGCGGGGTAGATGGAAGAGAAAAACAGTCACCTTCCATGGGCCTCTAGATATCATGTCCTTCAGCAGCACCCCCAGCCAACGTCTCCAAATGCTGCGCTCCCCCTGCCCTCTCCTCGGGTCCTGTTTGTAGGGGAAGGCCCCGCCCCCTCATTAGCATGGGAGGGGTTCTTGCTGCGAAAGTTCTCGAATCGGGGCATGGGCAGAAGCGCCTTTGGGAAGGTTCTGGAATAGGGGTGGGGGTGCAGAGTCAGTGCAGCTCAGCTCAGCAGACCCTGCCAGAATCACCTCTGCCTGAGCCCTGTGGGTCCCCGGGGGGTGAAGCAGCCCTGGTGCTGCCCCTCCTCTGCAGCAGCACAGCCAGCCCGGCCCTTAGAGGAGCCCCGGCACTCGAGGAGGTGTCAAAGACAGCGATAGCGGCAGAGTCAGGCGGGGTCTGAGACAATACACGGAGCATCAGTCGACGTTTAAGGCAACAATAGAAGCAAAATTAGTCTTTCCGTTTACTTCGAGAATAAAGCCTAAATTAAGGGAAACAAATCTGTACCCAAACAAAAATATAAAGGTACATGTGTCTAAGATGAAGGCAAAAACCTTGTATTGACAGAGACAGTATGTACATAATGTCTTTTGATGTCAAAAGAGGTAAATGTCTAAATGCTAGAGTACCATTAATCATAAAACTCAGCTCTTAAATACAAGGAAGAATGTACCGGTCTTATGCAAGTCCATGCACAGAGCACATCATAGTGCACAATTTGTTAGTTTTAGATTGTTTGGACAAAAATCCATTCTTCAGAAGAAAAAAAAAACCCATGCTTCTGTTGTAGCTCGGTATTGAACTGCTCTTCAGTTAGCTGAATCTTCACTTTCCCAAAAGAGCAATACAGATAATTGCCTTCTGCTGTTACTAATTCATAAGGATTTGTTCTCAAGTATTTTGGTTTGTAGATACATTTTGTGGCTTGCCACTGAACTGCTACAATCTAAGTGAAATTCCAAAATCAACTGTTGAAGTCAAATGTTGGGCAGAAATGGATTCCCAGCAAGATAATGACTACTTCTACTTCTGCCTGCAACTATTTACACTTCATGGTATTTTTCTGAAAATACATTATAGAGTGCTTGATCATCCTTATTGAATTGCACACAGACATATTTTACTACTAAGTTAAAAAAAGAAACGTCTGTCCACTGAAGGACTTTGCTCATGGACTGCATATACTGATGTACATAAAAACATTTCCACTGAAACAGGATTGGATTTAACCAGAAATAGGGTTCATGGGTTCAACCCATAAAACAACTTGAGCATAGACAGCTTATTTGTGGATGATCAAAACAAAAGCATTTTTGTTTTCTGGATTTTTCTTTCCTATTTCTAGACACCACCATCTCCCCTTCTCCCATTCTGCCTTCTGTAGTATTTTCCATCCAGAGACATGGAAGTAGCTTACCAAGAATGAATACTTTTATCCTTTTTATTTGTGTATATGTGTGTTTTAAGAAAAAAGCCTACACACGTGCACAATAGGGCACAAAAAACCTGACACGCATCTCTAGGGACATGCAACAGATGAGTAACAGAGGCAAGAACCCAGGGTGAGTTACTCATCTTTACAGTATCAGAACAGTATCTCCACAAAATTTGCTACAGTAACATCCCAGCACCTGGCATCATTACTGTATTTCAGAAAAATCACTTTATTCTTACTTTATAGACAAAGAACTGAAGCACTCAAAAATACTAAAACTTAGAAGCACAGCAGCACACAGGCACCAGAAGTTATCTTTAAGGGTAGTTACTAGGAAAGTCTTGAAACCATTAACGGGGTAATTCACAACACCTTAATTTTAAGTCAGCTAGATATGATGCCTGAAGATGATTTTCATTAGCAAGTATCCGAAGTAGCTATGTTTATGCTTTTGCACACACTCAGAAGCAACCACCAGTTCTGGTCAGTGTTTATGATACTGTTAACATGTATCCCCTGCTGGGATCACTACAAGGTAGTCCTCCTCCCATCATGATAACGAGCTCAGCAGATAACATAGTCACTGCTCCTACCAAAAATGAGGTTATTGTTTGCCAGGTAGCTTAGCCAAAATATCAAAGACTGGGATTAAACCTTCAAACAATGCATACCCTTACTTCTGATCCACCTAAAAAGTCACAGTCACAACACGATCGTGATCAAAAGCTGATTGAGTGAGCAACACACAGCTCCCAATGACAGTCACAGGACACACAGTTCTCACTTTTCATTCTTTGTCTAAATAAATATATAAAAGAAATCAAAAGTATAGAATGCTTCCCTATATATAAGCAAACTACCCTGAAATCTTAAAAAACAATTCCCATTACACAAAGTGGAAATACAGAGCAAAGTGAAAAAGAATTCATGTGCTGCTGTAGAGTTCATCCAGTCTATTTGACAATGTAAAGCAGCAGTAAAGTTCTTAAATCATAGTTTTCCTTAAACTACCAGTGATGAAAAAAAACAATATTACAGAATAAATATTACAAGAGTTGCTTATTTATTTTTTTACAGCTAAATAGTAATTTCAGTGAGACTTATTCATAGTACAAGTCCTTTCTCATATTAAGCATAAATTTAGCTGAAGCTCTGGCAGCCAGAAAAAGTAACTTGGGATAGTCCTTCATAAGACAATGAATCACTGTATCAGAAAAGCACAATGTCTGTTCTTGAGCATTTTATAAATATTACTAAATGTGTGAACTGCTGAAAAGAGCAGTTTGAATCCACTAGCTGCTTGTTATGTACTTGTAAACTTCACTATCATCATCAGACACCAGACCTGCAGTGACAGATTGAAACACATCAAGAATTGTTAAAATTCTCAAACCTCTTAATCTTAAAACCTAGGACAACTACAATTCTCATTTTCTTAGGAGCCAGCCACAAATGCATCTTTAATGAGCAATGCAATTGCTTAACAGTAAGCAACAGTTTTAGTTTCACAGCACAGTTGGCTAACAGCAGCCTCCCACAAAAGGCAGAAAAGCTTTCTTGTTACCTTCCTGTTCCTCTGGTGATAAAGCTGGAAAATAATGAACTTGGGCCATTCACATATGAACCAGAATTAACAAAAACATAACTGCTTGGTGGCAGGAAAAAAAACCACCCCCACAAAAACCTAAAAGTGATGGACATAGTGCAGGCAAGATAAGAAAAGCATACAATTACACAGCAAGAATATTTAGCCTAATTCTGAGGTGCTTCTGAATGGAGGACTTCTGAAAGGACATCCACATATGGAATACAGCGAAGTAGCACTCAGTAAGTGAGAATAAAGTAGAATTTGTGGATAAGCGACTCAAAGATGTCTAAGTTTCTTTCAATAAAATCACTTTATAAAAGACTGTTTTTATATATTTGCTATTAGAGCCCAAATATTTCTCTAACCAAAGATAAATCAGAATTCTTTGATACAAGCACAGAAGACCTTTCTGCTCCAAAAGACAGTCTCCAGGGGCAGTCCTCAGTGAGCTTTTAACTACAGCTATTACTCATCTCTGAGCTGCTTCAGGAGGTCACTAGCAAACAGGGGGAGCTTAACATTTCTGCACAAATATTACAACATAGGCATAATATTTGTTTAGAAGAGCTCAAAACACTGAAGCCTTTTCTGTGTTACATTGCTGCCTAGCTAGAATTCCCCAAGAGCTGGCACCTAACAATTAAAGGAAAATGCCAACACCTCTAATTTGTTGCAATGTGTATCATGGCTTTAATTATGCTGCTAGTTCTTCTGCCTTCTTTGAGAAGATGGTGGGGGAAGGGAAATTCAAAGGAAGAAAACAAACGGCAACTCATTTATCTGAGACCAAGATTTCAGTCAGCACAGTTTCACAGAACTGTAGCCACAATATTCACAAGTTATTTTATTAGGCTGTTCCAGTTTCTTCTGTTATACCTTCCACAAGTAACCAAGCATCTGTACTCTTTTAAGTGCTAAAATATGCTATATCAATATATGTACTCATAAATCAAAGGTAACAGCTCCTCAAAGACAATAATTAGAAATGCAGAATAATGAAGAGAAAAGTGAATAGAAAAAATATATAATGTAATGACAATGATGTCTCAAACAGCAATTTTTCATCAATATCTATTTTTCATGCAGTAATTATAATGTTAATATGCTCTTCTGTGACAAAAAGGCACCTCCAAGTTTATTAATGACAACTAATATCTGTAATATTAATTTTAAATAAATAATTCATGCAATAATTTATATACTAATAATGTAATTAGACCAAGGTTATGATCTCCGAATAGTAGAACAGTACTCAGTTCATGTTGGTCTGTACTTTCTTCTGACACAATGTTTCTGAGGCTTAATTAAAGCCTGCAGCATGTTTCAGCCTTTGTTCATTATATAAATATCCTACTCCCTCTTTAGACTACTCTTCCTCTCTGCCCAAAAGGCCTACATTTAACTTTATGTCTGTACAATTCCAAAGTACAGTAGAAGGGCAGCTGCATGTCAAAGAGTTGTGCAGGAGGAAAATACCTGCTGTGCCCTAGGAATGGCATTTTGATTTCCAAGAAGCCTTCATCTTGTGCAGTGTGTTTGTTGTAGAAGACTTTTTCCCCTGACTACAAGAAACCTGCTGTAAGTTACACAGGGCACAACCAACCTGCCTAAAACCAGACTGTGGTAACTCCCTTCCCCAACGAGCACTCACGGCAGCGTGAGATCACCTGCACCAGTTCACCCTTTGTGTCAGTGGAACAGTAACAGCAGCTCACAATGCAGCAAAGCACTTATTTCCTTTACCATAAACCCTTGATGATTCCCAACACACAGATGTGTTCTGTGTAGCTCCCAACTGACCAAATGACCTCTTTGTACAACAAATCAGGGGAATAAAAAAGGTCTACCTTTTCTTCCCTTTTGAAACACCACTTCCAAAACGCAGGAGAGGAGGAAAGCGACATGAGCATAAATTAGAACTGAGCTTCTAAATCACATTTTCTTAGGAAATCACTTTAGGTATTTCTCTGCTCAATGCCATTCCTTAATACTAGTGCTACGGACAGACCACGTACCTGCTTAATTAATTTAGATTAAGTTTAGACATGAGCTGAAATGTTTTTTCAGTGGGCCATGATGGTTATACTGTTATTCCATTCTATGCAACTCAGAGTGCAATAAGTATAAATGAGAGGAGAAAACACTGCATTGTTTTCCATTCTTATCTGTGTATCATCCGCATTCCTACTGCATAACTCTTGGCTGATTATTCTCCTCCTGGTTCCCATCAACAGGAACCAGATAATGCGTCTGCTTTTCACCCCATGGACTGACTGGGGAAAAGAAGTATTCCTGATTGGCTCAGAGTATCCCATTGCACTCTAATGATATAGTCATTTAGAGTAATCTGAAAACATGCTTTCTAGTACAGAGCTCCAATTTCCTAGGAGAAATGTCATAAGTGTATTAGTAGTATGCTGTTCAAGACTGCTTGGCACAGATTTTGTCTTCTTTCTACAAATCTTTTATAAGAATTTATGATGGACGTTTGGAAGTTATTTCATCTCTACAAACAGTGAAATCTAAGTAGCAAAGCCAGGAATACATTCATGTTTGCTGCATCTCATCTGCTATTAAAGGAGAATTTGACAGTAGTGGCTTGAACTAAGTCTTATAGAAATTGTTTCAGTTGGGACCCCTGTAGTAAAGGAACTACCAAACCACTTCAACATTTTTGTTCTTACAAACTCCACTCATTTTTTCCAGACATTCTATGTCTTCCTGCAAATATAGCTCTTCTGGACTATCAGCCTCTTGTGAATACTTCTGGCAGACACCTAAGTGTTTCTCTGACCATTATCTCTACCATTGCCTCAGTCCTGAAACCACTTGCCAAAACTTACAATGACACAGTTGCAACTACACCTAGAAAACCTGAAAAAACCTAATAAAATGTAGTGTTAACTGTGCTGCTATTATATCTTGCTACATTTGCAAATCAGAACCATGGTATTCAACAGATGAAGAGAAACAATATAAATAATATCTTTTACTGAATTAGCATGACAAAATGTTTGGACAGTGCAGTTCATTCATAAATAGTGTACATCAATAGAGGAACTCCTGACATTAGCAATGATTTTTTTTTTAATTAAAAAACATGATACACCAGTACTTTTGAAACATGGATGATAATTTGTTATTGGTAATAAAGTTGCCCATTTTTTCTCAGTACAGAAACAGAAGAAGCAAGGTTTGAGAACAGTTCTGGCACAGACCACAGAAGGGAAAGCGATGGAGCTGGTCAATCCATCAATGACAATTACTGACATTGTGTCCTGCCAGATTACTGCAAGATATTAACCCCCTGCCTGTGATCTGAGATCAGCTCTGTACCTCCAAGTCATGTAAAACAGAAATAGAGAAAGAAAATTGCAGTAAGCTAGAATAGAAAGATAATAAGTGTATAGTCAACTACAGAGATTTATTGAGTCACTGAGTGATACCAAGAATACAGCAAAACCTGACACCTCTGAAATCCTGCCTCTCTCAATAGACTATGACGAAAAGCATCTGATTGTAGTAGTGACAGAACAATTTGGTCAGAACATCACATTTGTGTGTCTAATATAAAACCACCTTAAATAGTGCCCTGATCAGTCTACAGTTATCTTCACCAATATTGAAGTTATTCATGGTGATGGTGTAATCCTCACATCACCAAGGCAAAGTTATCTGATAAGCTCCAATACAGCCAAGCATATGTAACCTGACATTGCTCTATCTCTTAAAATCCCTGAACTAATTCTACAAACTCAAATCCACCACTTCTGTTGATTAGGAGACTGTTTGTATCAAAACCAGAAATCAAAGCTCCTTCATGTACTTTTGAATAAAGCTACATTAATGTTTGGAAGCCAGAGCACATCTTATTATGCTATGATTCCAGACAAAGAGTTTTATTTGTAGAGTTTAACACTCTCTCTGTAAGATAAATCATCTTTATGGGAACCAGCACGTGAATGAGAAAATAGACTAAAACAACGCATGCAGGACTTATCCAGGACAACTGTTCTCAATACGTTTAACATCCATATCTATTTTGTAAGCAGAGGGATTAAATGCCAAGGGCCTTCCACTACCATTCATTGAATTCAATTCTTCTGAACCACTTTCAGCCCAGCAGAACCAAATTTCCACTTGCAGAGCTTCCATGAGTAGATCTGCTACTTATTTCTAAGGCAGAACTGAGTGCTGAATCTTGCACAGATGCAACTGCTGCAGTGGTCGACAGTGTTTGTCGCTCAGGACTCAGACCACTTTCAGATAATCCTACACACCAGTGCTTCTGCCTTTTAAACTGTTTAGTTTGTGATATTTTCAGCATCCCCCTTCACCACATTGGACTGCAGATGCTGGCTGCACAAATCATTCTACAGATACAGATCAGGTTACTGCCTTCAAAATATATCCACAGACACTTTAATTTGCCATGATACAGGAATATTACACCAAATTTCTATAGCATGAAAATTCAATTAGGCACTTAAGAATCCATTTTTATTTTACTCCAAAGAGGAACATCCTGATGATTGAAAAATTCAGTACTTCAACCATTTGACAGCACATACACTAAAGGAGTTGTTCTTCTCTTACAGCATTTTCGTCTACAAGGGATTAACATCAATAGGGTCTTCATCCCTCTCTCCTGCTTTGAAAGCAGAGCCTCTAAAGCTGAACCCCACAATTCTTGTATACAGCTTAAATAGCTGAAAATGCCTATGACAGGAAACCCTAGCAAGAAGTCCTAACCTTCACTTGCTTTACTACTTTAATCTATTTTAATAGCCATGCTATTTTTAAGCTCCAAAAGCAGCATAAAGAAAGATTTTTAAGAGTCTATTAACAGGTATGTATTACTTCCACAGAAACTCCGTAAGACTGGTAAAACTCAAGCTTTCCCAACCACACATACAGAGAATACAGTTGTTTAGTTTGCATAACTCATCCATTCTTACCATGAAATTACTCAGTGGGTTCTTATTTGTGAAAGCTGAGTTCCCATAATTAGACAGAACTATTATAATGGGGATAGTCAAAATCTGAGTAATCTTTTAAGACTAAGTCTTCAACTCTATTCTTACTACGCAGTCCATTTTGGTTTTGTTCCGTAGGACAATTAAAGTAGTTAAATGGCAAGATGATGGGTAATATTGTATTTTACTCTTTAGATATTCTAAACTTCTGAAAGCATATTAAAAGCAAGTAATTCTCACACACAATAGAAACACTAGAGTTACAAGATGCTTCAGCTGGTATTACACAACCAGTCTCTAGATATTTTTAACAGTAGGGTGGCAGTCTTCTGTTTGAAAACCGGTGTATTACAATCCCTAGCTGACTCAATTGCTGTAGGTTTATTAAACTTTTAGTAAAGTTTTCCTTACTTTATCCAGGTAGATTGACAGGAAACCTATTCCTGGATACTGCTGATAGAAAAATAGCTTCCCTTTGGCAAACTGAATGGAGGGACAAGGAAATAACGAAGTTTTCCCGCTTCATCAGGAAAATATCCAACAATTGAATTTCTAAAACCTGTTAGTTGAAGCATTTTTTTCTTTCCTCAAAATAGTCTTTTGTATTTTATGTAAGTACGAATTCCAAGGAGGTATCTAACTAATTGTCGAGTAAATTTCCAATTCACTTTTTGTTTATATACTTAGGAGAAAACCTTAATTCAAAGTCTGTAATGATTATTCAATGGGGAAAATTGTGACTAAAACTGCCGTGCCATTCATGACAAACATCATACTTAATAAAATGAGAAAATCACAGTTATAAAATATCTGTTAAACAATTATTAGTTGAGGAACATCTGCCCTGTTAGTGCAGTTAAATATTATTTGCTTTTATAAAGTGTAGTTAAAGATCTAGAATAGTGAAATATTTTGCCTGATTAATTATAGATGAAACATACTTTCAGGAAATTTGTAGAAGTCACTATTGAGTAGGTTTGCAGATAGGGGTACTTTTCCTGTATGAGGAAGCTTTCACTTAAGAAAATATCAAGGAAAAAAAAAGGCCAGTTAGAAAACATGACACTCAAAGTTACATCATTACCTATTGACAGTGACAAGTGCAACATTAAGGGTAAAATATTACATATTTAAACAAAATGAGTAATTGCTATACACACATTCAGCAACAAGGTGAACAAGAGGTCTCTTTATTCTAGTTAAAAAGTCTATTAGCCTGATTTATAATTACCCACACACAAGCAACAAAGCTGTCAGGGCATAAAAATGTCAGCGGTGACAGTTTACATTACACCAGTACTCGCATCGCAACCAAACTGTTAGCATCAAATTACAATCAACTCAAAGAAACAAGTGTAATACTGTAAATTAATCTTACAGCAATTCCATTTCTTCCTAGATGTTTCAAAAAGAGTAAGAAAGGTCAAAAAAATTAAAAAAAATGCTAGCCCATTCTGATTTTAAAAAGGAGCGTGAGAAAATTTAAACATTCTCTTGATTTTCAGCACTAGAATAAACACCCTGGGCACATTTATAGGGCAGTGTTGCACAGGATGTTACTTAGAAAAGTAATTTTATAATTGAAATTTCCTAGGAGATATTTTGAGAAATAATTTGATTGGCTTAACCTGTAAAACCTATTATAATTCTGCCTTTATAGAAATGCCTACATCTATCTAAATAAAGTATCTATTTAGATAAATATAGCGTAATCACATTTTCCTGTTCCTCACCTTTCATCATTTGCTTGTTATGGTAAAAAACAGCCCTTGTCTTTCCTTCTTCAAAACAGAGATGCTTTCCAACTGCCTGTGGTGAGACAAGGTGCTTCCCTTCATACGACACTACTGTAAATTAACCTTATGAGGTACACTTATATATCACATTAGATTTTCAAGAGAAAAAAATCATGGCCTGCTACCAGTCCTATCAAAACTACAGGATCTCCTTCCAAAGCTCAAATTACTGGATAGCCAAAGCAGAGACTCAATAAACAGTATATTCCATTACCATTTTAAGAAGATGGCAGCATAGCTTCTGCCATACCTACCTTCCCTGCAAAGGGATAGTGACAGAGTAAATATTAGTTTATTACCTATGAATACTTAATGAGTTTGATAATACACATTTTAAGTTCCATTTTAAAAGTTCCTGAATATTAAGGTGAAAGTCAACTGTCAGAGCCAATCTTCTAGCGGAAAATTGCCACTAAAATCAATTTTTTCAAGTTATTTAAGCATCTTTTCTGTGTTTTAGCTACCAAAAGAGTACAGCTACATAAAGTATTGCTAGGTAGGGTAAATAAGTCAATTAAGACATTTTGAACCACAGAAGTCATTGTTAAGGAGACATCGCTATGTCAGTGAATAGGAGCAATCAAGCAAAAGCTCTGTTATGTGAAAGAACTGGGTTTGTGCTGTAGAAGTGTTACAGTCGTTGTGCTTTATTCTCTGTAGGTATAACCAAAGCTACAGACAAGAAGTAAAACTTTAAATATTTTGATAATAATTAACCACAGTAAAAGAGTGAAGGGATTTGCTATGCAGGTTATGGAAAATGTAAGGATGAAAGTGACAGGTTTTATTACTTAACCAGCAGTGGAAACTGTCAAAGCAGTAGCTCTCATTTTAAACCACAAAAAATAAATGCACACCTCACACCAGATCTTCTCCCCAGATTTACATTCTCCCTGTGCCTTTTTTTATGCTTTCTTTTCCTGACCTCTGCTGAAGAAACTGTCCTTTCATCACTCTGAAGCCAAATAAATGGTTAAAATAGTTGTTATAATCTTTGCTAGCAATGATTAAAATCTCGGCTCTGTGGCTATCTGCCACTCTCATAACCCTTAACAGCTTCATTGACCCTGAAAACCTTATCATTTTGGGAAGTCATTAGCATAAAAAGATATTTATAAAACACCTGCTACCAACTTTGCAATTAACATCGAATTGTTGACTCAGCATTGTGGGAAGCAATACTGTCTCAGCAACTATCTTTGCAGTGACCCAACCCTAATCACCACAAAGTTCAAGCATCCTTAAACATGGATATTGCTTTGGAAGAGACAAAAAAAAGACTGCTGTAACTAAATGTGAGTTCTGCTTAATAAAAGTAAGAATCTTCTAGGTATTATACAGGATGAACTCTGTGATAACTCTTGGTAGGCGGAGCACATACCACGTAACAGCATCCAGCATTAAAGCACCCCTCAACATCTTGACGTACACAAGTAACATTCAGGATTGCTGTAACACTGCCTCACTTGAACATAGAATAATGCAGAAAAGAATGTCCTTAAGTATCCTGTTTTATTTCTCTCTCCAATACTCCTCAGTAACAGATTCTTTATGAGATCTACTGTTAAGCCCCAATCCTGCTGAGCAGGGGAAGGTGATCTTTTAAATGTTTGCGTGGTGGTACAAAAGCACTGATAAATACTCAAAATTCCAATCTTCTAGAGCTCAGCCAAAGTCACCCAATTCCCAACCAGAACATAGCAAAAAGTTGGACCCTTATAAAACAGCAACACCTCAGAACTACAGACAATGCACCTCAGAAAATGGCCAGTCCCTTACAAACCAGCAACAACACAACTTGGCAAAGGGCTGTGCAACACCGGTAAGTGCCAAGAGGTGAGGCAAACTGCAAGAGGAAGATTGTATAAATAGCAGAGAGATCAAGCCAAGGAAAGTACCCGTCACCCAAAAGTGCCGAGAAGTGACGCAGATTTGAGGAGCAAATACGAACAGAGAGAGTAAAAGAAGGAAAGCAGCATGAAAAGAGGAATATAAGAGACATGCAATCACTACCCCAATGGATTTCAGCATAGACCTCAACAGAACATGTGCTCAACATGGGCTCTCAGCACGTTATCTCAGACCAAGCCCTCTCCCACCATTAACACACGAGGTGCAAGAATAGGTCTTACTGCCCCTGCGCAGTATCCGTGCTTGGGATGTTCTCAAGGTGGAGCATGAGTAGAACTCTATCCTGAAGTCTAAAAACCGCACATATGAAAATATATGTATTACTTTTCCTCTGTAATTAAAAGTTAAATTACTTCTATACTTACAACTGATAACTTGAGTGAGGTGTTGGGGAAAAGATACAAATAAAAAGAGGTATTCTAGTACCTAACAGGAAAGCTGGGGAGGGGCTCTTTATCAGGGAGTGTAGTGATAGGATGAGGGGGAACAGTTTTAAGTTGAAAGAGTGGAGATTTAGATTAGATATTAGGAAGAAAATTTTTCCTGTGAGGGTGGGGAGGCCCTGGCACAGGTTGCCCAGAGAAGTTGTGGATGCCCCCTCCCTGGAGGTGTTCATGGCCAGGTTGGATGGGGCCTTGAGCAGCCTGGTCTAGTGGGAAGTGTGTCTGTCCATGGCATGGGAGTGGAACTGGATGATCTTTAAGGTCCCTTCCACCCAAGTCATCCTATGATTCTATGATTCCTTCTCATCTCTTCAAGGGGATAACAAGTTTCATTGAAACAACTTATTTCAAAATATTATCGCTGAATATGAAAGCATCCAGAAATGAAGACACAACTGGATTTAATTGATATACAGTCATATCCAGACTATTGTCAATTATGTCTGACAGAACAGCCCAAGCAGGCTAAACTTACTGCTTTTTCCATTTGACTTTTTCTGAAAACATCAATAAAATCTAACAGACATTCTAATATAACAAAAACTAATGAAAATCACCATCATGATAAATACAGTGAAACATTTGTTCTCAAGACAGTATCAGTCTTTTGGTCCACAACAACAGTGGAACTTTGCACTCATGTAATGCTCTAGGACACTTAACATTAAATTACAGCTTTGTTAACTTCCACCATTTGCCTCATCCTATGAAGGATTTCTGCACCTGTAGAAATCCACGCTGCTGGCTGACAATAAAACTTCTAGAATGCAGCTGCTGAAAGAAGTACTAAAGTACTAGGGAAACTTATAAGAAGCCTAAAGGCAATAGGCATAAACTGCACTATGATGACCACAAAAGCTGTGCACTCAAGCTTCAGAAAAACGTGCCACACGTTACATTTAGTAACATTATCACAGAATGAGAAATAGTGACTGACAGAAGATGCACTGCTATAGAAACAACTTTGTTATTTCAGTCACCTTGTGCTCCACAATTAAGCTTTAATAGCCATGTGATATTTTTAGTAGTTTTGAATGGACTGCTGTAGCTATTTTTAGCCTGCTAGAAGTGTTGGTATGTAAACCACATTTTTACTCTTTAGGGTTGCCTTTTTAAATTACTCAAGGAATACGAAGTAATTAACGTTAGAGACCAACTTCTACTGGTGTTTTGGGGTTTCTTTCTTTACACCTGATCAATTATGGATATAAAGCTAAATGCAAACAAAAGGAATGTAATAGCTACCAATGCTGAACTTTTGGAAGGAGAAAGGCAACGCAGAAGTGATTACTAAATCTGGGAAAAGTTTGATTTTTGCCGTACAGATATCACACCTTGATATATCTGTAAGGAAGCCACAATTCCAACAAAACTGATTAGTTAACAAATATTAAGACAAAACATTACCAGCTTAGAAGCAAGGATGCTAGAATATCAAAGATGCAACATTTGGGATTGGTTTTTGTTTGGTTGTTTTATTAATACTGTTTTAGAGTGCTTACCATGATCTTCTTCCTTGTACTGAAAAGCTGAACAGCTTTTTCTGCCCTGCTACTCATTCAATTGTTTCAGTCTATTTTTTCATACATTCCCCACTCCCCTCACCCTTCCTTGCTCCCCCTCTCCATCCTTCTGCTTTATTTCCATCGCTTGACGCTACATATCATTTAGAAGTAGTCCCCTCCTACTAAGACTTGTATCTCTGTACATTCCATTTGTTTGTTATTTGTCTTTTCCCTATTACTTTTCCTCCACATCTATTTAAGATTCCTGGACTTTCTGATGAGGCAGGGCTTTATGCTGCTGTCACAGTGACAAGCAAAGGATCTCCCTTGATCTGTAAGCACTGACAAACAAAAATGCAAATATCTCAGCCTATAAGCTAATGGTAGATCACAGCTTTTTCTCAAGGGATGATGTTCTGCCACATACCTTAATTGATGATGATAGCCCGTATTAGAAGAGTGCCACATCAGTGGCAGCATGACTATCAGACCATTTCTCAAGCCACTAATTCTCATGGGAAGGTTGTTCAGCAAAGAACAAGACTGACTGCAATTTAAAAATTGAAATCTCAATTTTAGTTGTACCTAACACTCTAATCTAGTCTCAACAGCACCTGAGAAGTTCATAATGTTGAAATATTTAGAATAGTCTAAGACATTACCAAAACCACAACGTGAAGTTAAACAGATACACTTTTCAGGAGATGATTCTACAAATCTGATCTATACTGTGCCCAAAAGTTTGCCTTTTCCTAGGTCCTAAGTACCTGGTTTTGCTTATTAACACTTCAGAAGTGTCCAACAAATTCAAGGACCAACACAATCTTAAAATAATCACCCGTTACCATCTAAGACGTATGAAGCTATACACCTACATGTTCTATAAGCTACGGCATCAGAAATACAGCTACAACACCAGCTGTACTGCATTTTTCTAAGATTTAGGTGTTTAGGAATATGAATATTTGTTTACAAATTTAAAATCAAACCTCTGATCTCTGATGCATACACTTAAATTTTGCCAAGCCCAGTTTTGCCCTTTGTGATCTAATTACCATTAACTAAACTACTTTCTTTGCTTTTCCTGTATCTTTCCAGCTCAAGAGATCTGTATCTTGCTGGTCTTATCCTGCCTTTGGGCAAATACTTATGACACTTAGGAATATAGTACAGATTGCCTCAGATTTTTCCAAGTACCAGCCTTGGCAAAGTTTGTTTTGACCTACCATGACAGTTCTAATCTATGATTTTGTCTTGGGGCAGGGGTTTGAATGTTTTGAGCCACCACCTAAAGGCCTGGATCCCTATTAAAATGTTCTTTTTACAAAGACCTCAGTTTGGAGTTTGGCCAGAACAAAAAACGATTCTATGTATAGCATGATGCTAACAGCTCTGGTATTAGTCACTTCTCTCAGCAGGGTCTTTTGCAAGGCACACAGCATACTATTAGACCAAAATATTTTGTATTCCCTGAGAACCTGCCTGTTGTATTTCCTTCTATTTACTATGGTTATTAGAAATGAAAATTTCTATGTTCTGTATATAAAATCATACATCATAGCACAGGGTTATGCCCTTAATTTGTCGCTTCATCTAGCCACTCTACTTAAGAATATTATTCACAGCCTACAATAATTATTTTCTCCTTTTCATGCATATTGGCAATGTTTGTAACTTTCCACGACCTATTCTGAAGTCAAAATTACACCAGGAACCCCTGCTTGTATTTCTACTGATAGCACTTGAAGACATGGAAGCTTTTTACCGTCAAAATGCATGCAGTAAGCTACTGGATTCTGCACATTAAATAATAAAGCAAAGCTTTGTCTTTCTCTTCATGTATAGTGAATATTTCCATGAACTGAGCACTGCTGGAGAAACATACTTTCCTTTTTTTATTGACTCAAACAACATTTCACGTGCTGATCTTGGTGTAGTTTAAATATGTACTTTTTTAAAGAATGATCAATAACATAACCCCAAAAGTAGAAATGTGTTCTTGATGAGACACTACCCAGAATTTCAAGCTGATAACATGCAGGGGAGACTATTTTTAGTCAGGGGGTCACAAGTCAGTGAGAGTTTCATAAGTAGTGTACAGAAATACCTAAGAACACATATACTTTTAGGAAAAATGTTTATGCACTTTATGCTTGAGTGGCACAAGAACAATGTTTACTGCTCTGAAATACAGCCTATGCTCTGATATATCGAAAACATCTTTTGGCTCAGTCTTCATTTTTTAAGAACACCTTATATTAGGACAAAGAGATACAGAAGCAGTAGACTACTGTGGAGTTTCCTAAGATCATTTTCTTTAGGTAAAGAATGTCAGGAATCCTCCAGAGGAAAGATGAAGTTTCAAGCTTGAATGATACATCTAACAGATTTACTTCAGTGAAAAAATATTTAAAATAACTTTTAAAAATCCCATTAGTCAAATTATTAGCAAAGAAAACAAACCTTCAGGGTTTGTTTTGTTGTATTTTGTTTAAAAGCTATTCTGTTATCAAGTTTTTCTACTTCACAGACAGCAAGTGCCTGCAGTGTTATGTAAGGGAAACTGTTCCACAAAAAGGCACCACGTTCTCATCAATGCAATTGGCAGTGAAGTTTGACAGACTGAATCCCTTCCTTGAAGTTATATTAATCATGCATACTGTATCACGCAGTTGGGGTTTTCAGGACTTCAAGTGTGTTCACAGCATTACATACGCTTTGCTGACTTTCTAACACTTAGCTTATTGGCAAGAATGTTCGACAAAGTCTTGAATTACGAGCAAATGTTCCTGAAGAGAAATTTTTTTAATTTGCACCTGCACCAGAATCCTGATAGTAGGAGTTAGGCTTATCCCAGGAAGGAATCTAAGTGTACCAGCCTGTCACCAGGACCTCTAATCAAAAAAAAAGGAGCTATTCTTAGCTAGCGGCAAGAGTAACAAACTATCACCTAGAAAGGCAGAGGCAAAGACTGTTTAACATACAACCATTGTTAATATGTTTTCCCTGACAGTTTACAAATTAAAAAGCAATCTAGGCAAAAGTTACCTAACACAATTTAGAACTTGGTTAAATAATTTATTCAGCTATGACAAAGTTTAAGACTTCGTTAGTTAACAATAATACATTCAACATATGACGCGGTTGTCGTCTTTCCAGTTTTCCTACTGCTAAGGAATCAACTGTTAAGTGTGCTAATTCTGAATAAGTCTTATACTATAGGTGTGGAATAATTACAGAAACAGAACACCTAAACTATTATTATTCCCATACTGACATACATCACATATTTTATGAAAATCTCTCTATAGTAGAACAACAGCAACTATAAACATATGTGCTTATCAAGAGAACACAGGCTTTCTTGTCCATTATTACAGTTTTATTATAGGGGTTTTTTAGTTCTTTTTTACAAGATGTTGTCACATGAGCCCTGGGTCCTTTATTTCCGACGGTTTTTTGTATATTAAATTCCCCATTATCAGTTCCTTGGACACTTCCATCTCCCAGGATAATATGAAAGGTTATGGAAATAAAAAAAAAAACCCCAAGTTAAATTTCCAGAATCTACTGTAATAGCCTCTTTTCACTCCCAAATGAAGCATCCCAGCTCTACAAGTAAAGCAACTTCTGCTGGACTGCACAAGACCCTGGACAATCAGTGCACACAGCAGAACAGAAAGACTGTTCTGTGTACCATCCTCATGGACATCTCTCTTTGAAAATGAAAGGTCTAAACTCATTTACTTCTGCTCAGCTGTAAAAGGATCGAGTCAGCTGTACCTGTCAAAAGAAACAATAGGTTTTTCCAGAGTTTACTAGCTCTAGGAATTTTTCTTTGCATGCTGCCAACGGATGATATTGTAATTAGTTATGACAGGCAGAGCAGAAAGGTCAGACAGACCTCTCAGGGGAAGGTAGACTTCTGGAGAAAGAGATAGAGATTAAAACACAGGGGGAAGTAAGAGCCCACCCAGTGGGATCTTCTAAGACATCCAGCTGATCTTGGAATGTGAATCCATTTTACTTCCCACTAAAATTGATGGAAATAACTTCTCTGTTCCTTGACTTCTACAACAATAAAACTCACTTTTACAGAGATAAGCTCAAAGGACTTTCACTGCTTTGAAAAAAGCCCATTTTAGATTATTTTGCCTCTTTAAAGTTCAATTCATAAAAATGAAAAAGGTAGTCAAAACGGACAGAGCAAGAGATGTCTTTCCCCGAAACACGTGTTCACTGAAGCTCATAAGATAGGAGTACGACCAAACACTCTGCTACTGCTTTTCTTTATGGTTTCCCTTTTTCCTCTGCTTCTTTCTGTGTTTGAGAGTAGATGTGGGTTTAGGTGAAAAAAATATGCCATTTATTTTTATTTTCCTGTGCAACAAACCCATAAAAACAATGCAACAAAGTAAAGTAGAAAGTAAAAAGATGTATGTAATTAAAATGTCAGATGAAAAAATTAATAGTTTAAAATAATTAACATCTAATATAGCAATGTTTTATAATAAACCTTCTACTACAGTGTTTTACATAGGAACCACTTAATCCAATCAATACATTTCTATGCCATTAAAACAAATTTTAGAAGTCAGTAAATAGTCACAATATATAGTTATAAAATATTTATAATATAACTATATATATGTATACTATTACTGCATCACAGTGAACACAAAAGGCTAAGCAAGATCTAATTATTTTCATTTTAATTCACCTCTCCACTGGTCAAAGGCATCTCCTCCTAACTGCAGGCACCACTGTCTGTGACAGGACTGGGCTGAGGAGTTCTAATCTGGTTCTATGGCAGTTCCTATAAATAGAGGATTTCTACAGGAGGAACAGGGACCCAGCCGTTCACCCTCAGGTACAAGGTGGTTTAGTTGTTAGCATAAGATGTACAGTTTCTACTTCAGTGACCAAGCACTTTCAAACTGGAACAACACTAACAGGTTGTGGAAGATTTGTTACAGCATCTAAAGGCAAGAGATTTTGTAATACTACCCTGGGAGATTACAGAGCAGGGAATTTCTCATATTTTTAGAGGAACACCATAAACACTCAAATATTGAACCAGAGACACTACATCAGAATTAATTATTTTGGGAATCTATAACTCTTCCCTTTTGATTTGTGCCCTGGATCTAAGTATGTTTATTATTTCCAAGTGGTTCTATTTTAAAAAAGAAACATTTATGACACTACTTTTTCCATATTAAGTTCTTTTACGTGGTAACTCAAAGTAACAATCTTACAGAACCTGTACTTGCAACATACACACAGAGCAGATGTGTGACAGACTTACAGATTCCTATGCCTGGTAGGAATCAGTGCATTTAATACAGAACTCCCACTTCTGTATGGAAGCTGCCAAAAGATAACAGAAATTGTACTGAAAGATCTCGCATCATTGTTATTGTAGAAATTAGACTTACTTTTAGTAGGTCTAATTTATGGATTAGAATTTTTATGTTAAATCTTATATTCAGCTTTGCATCCATAACCACATTTGAAAAAAACATAACATAGAATTTCATTTCAAATGACAAAGTACATCCAAAGTTTTTCATATTCCTTTGCTCAAAGTCGAGGGTAAACCTGTCTTTTCACTTCATAGGCAATGGGTCATCCTCTTATATTTCTGTAATTATACTTCCTAAATTTGGAACTTCTGTTTCATCAGTCTGTGTATTTCTAATCATTCACTTCAAAGTCCAAAAGTCACTCTTTTCAGTGCTTCCATGAAATAACTACAGGGGGCTTATGCAACATTTCAGACTATAACAAAATGGGGGGAAGAAACAACGTCAAGAGGAAATACACACACAATATAAAACACTACTGTTAGCTACACATAATCGTAGTTTTGGTCACCTGTAGAAAGAGTTATCAACATATTAAGCAACCATCTCCTTTAATTGAATTTTATATTGCATGACTCCTTTAATCTCTTTGGGGGAATTAAATGATCGGTTGCTCTGCAACGCCCAAAACCCACCTATAATTTAAAGTGTTGCAGAGCTCATTTGAGCCTCCAACAGGAAAATACATGTGTAGAAAGCAATGTGGGACGGGAGAGTCAGTATTGAAGAGACTAGAGTTAGTCATGCTATGTTGTGTTCAAAATAATATATATTTAATTAAATTCACTGAGTGGATTCATCTTTTATCATGAAGTCTGCATACAGTCTCAGCTGCAAAATACAGAATTTTTGTAGGTCTACTGAAATCAAATTACTATTATATTCAAAGTTAACTGATACAAAACCCCCACACACACTAAACAAACAGACACTTTCTGATTCCCCAGAAATAATGATAGAAAGAAAATAAAAATTACTTCAGACAGAACATCTTCTTTCCCCCCTCATTCCTTCACTATGTGCTCTGAAAATTTATATTTTACACAACTTTTTCCTGATTTGAAAGGGGGAAAAAATACAAGGAGAAGGTATGAAAATAAAAAGATCCATTTAATCTTTTTTTAAAAGAGGGAAGAAATTCTTAGGTACTATTTTATGTATCAGATCACAGAACACTTCTGTAAGTCTAGGCTTCCATTCCATCTTCTAGAAATTCCTTGTTTTACTCCAGAAAAGTCTCCTTTGTGTCTCCTACTGGAACTGTTGTACTTTATATAAATAAAAAATAAATCTCTGAAATAAGGAGTAAACACCAGACAAAGTTATACAACTGTCTTCAAAGGCAGCCTAAGGTGATGTTCCTATTTGTATACTTTGTTACATAGTCTAAAGATTACCAGTCCAGTCTACCCAATTAGTGTCAAAAATTAATTAACTGAAATCTGCCACCTTTCAAAGCAGTCACCCAGCTTAAAGCTTTCTGAGGTAGGTTATCTTTAGTTCTTCTCAGAAGAACCGAGCTACTTGATACAAAATACATAAATATTCATCGAGCCAGAGAAACTAGAAAATTTGTTTACAATTGCTTATTAAAATGCTTGTCCAGTCTCTTTCAATTCAAGTTTGATCAATGAATGTCGAGTTTATTCCTGTTAATGAATAACTAAACAATTAATGCTCAAGTATATTAAAATGTGAAATAACAACCAGAGTGAGGGCAAAATACCCCAGGCAGACAGCAGTGCAAGGATATTGTATATTCTGCTGATAGGGGAAGGCTGAGGTTTCAGCCATTAGGGCAAAGTAACAGAAATCCAATTAAGGTATCTGAAACACATTTGACATAAATCTGTTTACTCAAAACTGTCTTTTGGGTGGTCTAATTAGCATTACTTCATATGCCTGGTTGTTACAGAGGACTCTGCGAGCTGATTCCGAGGACCTTACAGAGCCATTTCTTGAGTGGCCTCATTCTGGAAAAAGCAGAGGTGAAGTGCATCAAAGAATATCACATACACAAATAACATTGGATCTTTAAGTATTAATTCCTCTTCTGCCCTCAGATTCTCATTCTAAGATAGCTCTGCTCTCATAACTTTAGATAAACCCAGACAATTTTTTTTCTAAAAGACCCAGGTCTCCAGAAATGGAGGTTTCCATTTTCTTCACAACCCTAATTCCACTAGGAATAGCTTAGTATTTCTTTATGGATCCTTGTAAGGGGAAAAAAAAAGTAATAAAACCCTCTAAATACTGATTCATTTGTAGAAATAGTCTCCTATGGCTCTCATGGGATCACGAGGAGACAGCACAACTCGAGTAAACAATCTCTATCAGCACAGCTGAACCATTTGCTGACCGTTCTTTTATACCACAAATGTCTGCAGATTTATTCAGTTTGTGTCAAGCTGACACCAGATCTCGCTATCTATCCTACTATTTCCAGCCTTTTCTTCCCCCATCCTTGCCTCATAGTCTTTTATCTTCCATGCATTTATCTTCTTGTATTCTTCTGTTGCTATGACAGCATGAAAATAACACCATTGCCATAAATTATTATCTGAAGATACTAAAACGAATGTTTGTCACTTCTTAATAACTGTGGCCTCTCAGCTACTATTCCCAAGGAAGATGCAAGCATACCCTTGTG
Organism: Dromococcyx pavoninus; assembly: GCA_033558185.1. Lineage (NCBI taxonomy): Eukaryota > Metazoa > Chordata > Aves > Cuculiformes > Neomorphidae > Dromococcyx > Dromococcyx pavoninus. Next base: position 1,898,294 of record JAUMJL010000137.1, read on the forward strand.
ATCTTTTATTTTTGCTGTCTTTGCTTAAGCATGTGCTTTTTAGTTACAAATAATCTGAACCTATAGATTAGTCCATTGTATAACAACATTATCTCAGCTTTTAACAGGAACAGAAAGCTCTTCAACAGTACTCAAAGGAGGGCATGACTTGGTATCAGATTGTGCCAAACAAAAAGAAGTATTCCACTTCCTGGACAGGTCAAGCGAGAGCAAAGTTAACACTGACCTAGACTAGCTTTCTGAAAAATATCTCTGTATTTAACACCAACACAGCATTTTTTAAAAAAGCAAACTTCAAAATTACCTATAAATAAATGACACAGGTAAGTGCATCAGGCATTTTAAGAATGAAATTCAACACCATTATAACTGTGATCAGAAAATTCACAAGCATCAAGTTTTGTCTGACAACTGATGTGTTCAGAAGTGTGCTTTATAATTCAGACTCTCTTGCTCAACAGGCTTGTTTACGCTCATTTGTTTTCTTACAGATTTGCCTACTTATATGGGCTTATTTATTAATAAGCTGCACACAGTATCAACACTCAGCATGTCTCTTCTGCTATGTTTTTAATCACCTTTCCCAATAAATTAACTAATAAAGATACAAAACATCACCAAGTAAATAAGGACCTGGAAATAAACTGGTCTGTTCTAGCAATCTGAAAATTGAACAAGAGACTGAAAAGTAGTGGATAAGATGATATTAATGAGACTAACAGCTGGGTAGATCCTGTACTGCCTTTGTGTGCCTTCCTAAGGCTGAATTCTTGGTGAATGCAAGCAGACACAAATTTGTGATGCCAGAAACATAGTGAATGGTTTTATGTGCTTTATAGACCACAGAGGTGCTCTTGCTATTATCTCTAAAATGCTGCAGTACTCACAGTTAATTATTTCACACAGGTACAAATCTGTTGATGACCAGAAAGGAGAAACAGAAAACAGTGTTTGACTTCAGTTATGTATGTGGTTTTCCAGTTGGGTCCATATATGAAAAACAGATGAGAATCACAACCATTGCTCAGACTGCTTTACTGTGTTGATCATATACAGCAACTTAGGCAACCAAAGAGAACCAGAAATCAAGTGTTTACCAAGTGAATTACCAAGACTTGAATAAAAGATTTCACAGGATGAAATAGCTCTTAGAAGTAATTAGTTTCATTTTTCAGGTTTGCATTGTTTAACTGCAGCAGGGTTTTTAATCATCTTAAGTTTTTACAAAAAAACAATACAATGTAATACAGGTAAATTAGTAAAAATTTTTCAGAAGTGACATGGTTTGTTTTCCTTAATGTTTCTTTTTTTTAGAGCTAGGTGTGACAGTCCAGCACTTAGAAGAATAAAAAAAAATGGATAGGACAAAGACAACCATGAAATAAAAATGAGGTGTCTAAAATGACTTATTCCAAATTCTATTTTCAAAGGTGTTTTATACTTAAAGCAGTTTGAGCGCTACTGAATGCCATTAAGATTATGGTTCCTCATGTTATGTCTATTCTAAGAACACTTCATCAATATGACAACATCATCTGCACTGCCCAAACTGTCATGTACTATAGTGTAGGATGCTCAGTGCATTTCCTGCTCAAACATGAATTACCTCACTGAAACTGCACTGCTGATACCATAACTGCATTTGTCAGAGCATCAGAAGTCATGTTTTTTGATGACAGGAGTTCTGTAATAAGCCTACTGAGAAAAACAAGAGTGGTACCTATACATAGCACAGACCTGTTCTAAAACATATTCTTCATGCTACAGAAAAAAAATCAGTTTATTAGTGCTGGTAAGATAATGTCAGAATCCAAAACACTGAGGCTGTAACGGGAGAGGAGGGGCTCATTGAGACACGAATCTGCCTGAAGCGCAATCAGCTGGGGCCAAACTGCTTCCAGAACTTACGCTGTTTGGATTGGAAGCTGTTGCACATTACTATATAAATCTGTTGCTACTAAAAGGTAGTTTCACAGTTTGGATTTGAGAAAGCGTAATCTACTTTAGAGCTTACTAATACAGCCTTGCCTTTAACTGAGTTCATTGACTTTCGGGTAATCACTGAATTTCCAACAAAAACTCAAAGAACTTGGAGAGTCTTGTCTTGATTCTGGGACCTCAACTCCTGCCAACGATCAGTCAACAGTTTTGCTTCAGCTTCTCCTTTAGAGATGCTCATATGAGCTTTTCACATGAATATATATAGGGCTGCACCCATTCCCAAAGTGTCAATTATATGTGAATAAATCCCGATGCAAATATTTTTCCATGAGATTCATGAGAAACTAATCAAAGTCTGACTCAGCCTGAGCAACAGATCTACACATACACACACATGTAACATTTGGGAACCAGCTATAACCACTTATTTTTACGTTAAAAATACATGAGTGCCTGTTAGAGTCATCCAACTTAGGCTTTAAAGTGATCTTTTGTTTAATTCTGTCTGAGTCTCTGTCCTATTGTCAGTTCTATTGCATACTTCTATTTCTTGGGGAAAACCAGGATTTAGGTGGGGTGAGGGAGAACAGTAAGCAGATACAGACTTCCTAATGGCTCAGCTTGTCATATTTCCTTGCCTCAGACACATAGCTACAACTGTGCCACATTATCAAAAAATTAAATCAAAAATTAAAACTTCAGGGAGTCTGAACGTCTGGTTCTAGTGACACAACACCTCATCAATATCTGTTCTTTTTAATTTGCTAGCAGAGCTTGCATTTTACCTCAGTATTTAATAATTTCTGTGCTGAATTACATCTAAAGTATAAAAGGCCAAAGCAACGAGCTTGCTTTCAAAGCAGGCTTTGCATCTCTACACCCCTTGATCCACACAGATCACTTAGATGATCAGTAAGTCAAATGAATAATGTATTGATGTTTCTTTCTTCATTAAAATACTTCTTGGTTTGGCGAGCAGGGAGAATTTCAGATGGCATTAAAAAAGCTTGTGATATTACAAAAAAGGTCAACACAGATGTGGATATAAAAAGTTACTTGATTGCCCAAAGTACATTTAATCCCAGTAACAGAAATATTAGAAGTTACATGCACGTTTCAGTTATACTTTTTCTGGGTTTGTAAAGTACTAAAAGGCAAGGCAATGCACCCAGCTCATGGTTCCTCCCCACCCTGGAGGAGCTGCAGTTCCACTGGCTGGAGTGAACGACTGCCTTGTTAGCATCACACTGCCAAGGCAAGGTGATAGGGAAGGGAAACACACAGCTTCCCCTGAACTTCTCACACACATGCACATGCACACTGTGAAAATTCTCAATACATCTGTAAATTAAACATAAATTGAAAAGACCATGCAAGTAACATAGATTACTAAGTAAAGCTGATGTGAAGGGTAGCAATGAGTTCTAATAACACTTTCCCAGAAAAAGACAGGCTGATTTTCCAAGACTCCTGTTTGTATTCAGTTATGTACAAGGCAATGATAAACTCAACAGTGGAGACTATTATACCAAAGCCAAGGTAAGTTGGCTCTAACAGCCTTCCTTCCTCTGTAATCATTTTAACTTCTATTTTCAAGTAATTTATGATTTCTGTGATATGTGTGATTATCTAATATGCTATTTTGACATAAAAATCTACTGATTTAGTTACACTCCACAGTTCTGCTCGCTAGCAACAAGCCTTGTGTGACCTATTAGCCACTGCCAGGAACTCAACTAACCCAAAACAATGATTTGCTCATTAGCTTTTTCATTTGGGTGTGTTAGGATTTTAAGTCTTTAGTAAACATGCTACTTCTCGTAACAATCACTGATAAAGGTTGTTTCAAAACTATATTTTCTTTAAAATTTTTACTCTGTCATCCACATACCCCCCACCCCATTTAAGTTAAAGTTACTCATAGATATGGAAGTGATGGCTATGAATTATTTCTTTTCAAATCTACCACACTTAGAGCTAAGACAAGATTCAAAATACATATGTGCTTAGGAACAAACGACGATTAAATCTTTGAGCTTGCAGCACAGCATCAATAAGAAGAAGACTTAAGACTAGAAGGGAAGAATAGGTATTAAAGAAAGATTATTTTTCCTTTGTATTACTATAAGAAAAAAATTCTTAACAGTTCTTATCAAAACACAGTATTTTTGTATTCATGGCAGATGTTCTGCCTAAACTTGTCTTAGGCTAAATGCATTCAAACTTTCGTACTTCATTTCCAGATTAGATTAATTGGTATTAATCCAACCTTTTAACCAAGTAACTTCAATAGTCTAAAAATAGTAATAATAATAACAATAATAATACTTCAGAACTTCACAGGTTTTAGGGACTATTTAGCCTATATGGCTCATATCTTTCCACTCTTAATTTGCTGTTTCTAAGAATATAAATAACAGTTTCTTCTCTATTTAACCATTACCTTTTACATATGGTTTCTGAGTATTCAAAGCAAGATTTTTCAGTTTCCTCAGAAGGCTAATGTATACAAATTTGTCTATAACAGGATATAATAAAAAGCATATCACTATGCACTCACACGGTTTACACATTCCAATCAGCATTTATTCAACGCTGAAAATGTGGTAAGTTAAATGCATGGTATTTCCATGGAATCTTTATCACAGGACCTTACTCCATCCATTTGATTCTGCAGAAGGACTCCACATAGTTCAAAAGCACAAGACAAAACCCAGACAGTCTTTCCATAATGCTGTATCATTTACGTTCCCTGAACTAACTGCTTAGGCAGGAAATAATGGAATTACCTTAATAGAAGGTAGTGTTGTCTGTAACTGTATATTGTGCGAGCACTTTGCATGTTTTAAGCATGGGCTTCAGCTCTTCCATTCTGCTACCATATCTTTGTGGGAAAAGATCATTAAGCAAATGCTTGCTTTGCTGCTTACTCTTCATCACTTCAAAAAATGCAGCACAATTTCTGATGCCATCTGAGAAAGCAAAACAATCCTCTCAGTTCTCTTAAATTAGATCATGTCTACTATTGGTGAAAATCTTATAACATTTTAGGCCACCCGAAAAATCCAGGTTGGTCAAGTAACCGGTAAGAACACAGGACTAACTCAGGTGTTGGCCTTTACTGCTTACAGAAAACCCAAAGAAACCAATTGTATGAGATGCTTCAGTTTTATTTTGCCGACTAACTCCCCTGACATCCACTGAACTACATGTAAAGGTATTTCATGTGCATTTCAAATTATAATTCATCAGAGACTTCAGTGTTTCTTGCTTCAGAAGTATGGAACATAAGCCTGCCTGGGTAGCATGGACCTTGCCTTTGCAACAGAGTCTGCAACAAAGCACCATCTTGAAGCATATGTCAAAGAAAATTGTGTATTTATTAGTTTGAAGCCATAGTTGGAAGTATTTGTTCACTGTATTTGTTATTGGTGAAACAAGTATCATGGCTTGAGAGTGTAAGCATTAGACGTACAGAACAGGGTGATGTAGATCAGGCCCTGTATTTGAAAAAAAGCCCTTCCCTGTTCAAATTCCCCACAACGTTTTTCCCTCTCCTAGGACTAATGGTGCCATAAAATGGTCACCTTTGCTTTACTGTAGTAAGGTGCGCTTCCTTTTTTTTCCTTTTTTCAATTTAGAGCTGTCTGCATTCTCTACAAAAGAGATTGTTCTTTACCCATCATACTCAGCAATCCCTTAAGCTCAATAAAATTTTCACATTAATATTTGATATAAACTCATCAATTCATTTATCACAATAAAAGGAATATTGATCCTGGATGTTTATCTTGGGTGGACATAATTTTTTCTTTTTTTCGTAACTATTTCTTGGAATTGTAATTTTGACTGAATGTTTCTTACTTTTCAAATGCATCTAAGAGCATCTTCTTTGCTGGCATTACATTAAAGGAATGGGAGATAGTATATGATATTACGGAAGCCAGATGTCAAAAAGCCTACAGAAGAGCTTTAAAATACAATTTATGTTCAAGATTCAAATACAACTTCAGTTAACATTCAATTGTGTATCGTGCATTTGGGTTTTGGATTGGAACTGTTTTGTTATAACGTAAAAACAGGTTCCTCAGAGAATTCCAGTGTGCAAGACCTACCACTTTGAGGTTTCCAGAAATTACAGAAGAAAAGCAGTATTTGTACACAATACCAGTTTCTGAAAGACAAACTAATTGCTACACATTTATTGTAGCTTGGAGAATACATTTCTGGGAAGACTGGACTGACATTAATAATGGGAAGAATTCACAGGCAAATGCTATTAGAAATCTGACCCAAAGCAATAACATTAGAATTCATCTTAAACCAACAATAAAAAAAGACTAAAAGCTACACCTAAAATACATTTATTTTGAAACATATTCAATATAAAAAATAAAAAAGAAACTTTGAGGGCTTTTTCTGTCACAGAAATGTTTTTACATCAGTCTGTCCATACAAACTGTTCAACTACCATCAGCATCTCAAGGCTGGAAAATCTGCTGAAAAATTCATATCTGGCTGGTCAGGGCCATTAAGACCTGCGGCACCCAGGGTTCTGACAGTGGGCAAAGGACTTATTCATGAAAGCAAATGCTTTCCTAAGGGGACATAATTCTTGTGCTGGAGGGTCCACACACACAAAAAGGAATGTCTTGGCTCAGCATCAGAAGAAATCACATTAATTGGAAGACCTCAGTTCCTCAGAATCCTGATCAGCTACACAAAGATTTAAGCACACAGAATCACAGCATTCTTGGTGGGGGCTGAATTGCAGTTGAAAGGGAGGCTGCTGTGCACTCCAGAAGAGCACAAAGTTTTCTTTAACATTCTCAGACATAACTTGTGTTTTTATAAGTCAATGACCATCCATCAGCCAAATTAATAAGTACATCTGTCAGACCTCGTGCTGGGAAAAATACTTTTAATTTTAAAAATATTTTTAATAATTTAACTTTTATTATATATAAATATATATAATAAAAAATAAAATAATTTCTTTAAAAATCCTGGTTATGGCTGGATGCCCCCACTTCTGCATACACAGCACTGCAGGCCCTTGTCAGGAATGTACTGGGAAGACCCTTGCCTCTGCATGGTATTCCTGGTGCTGGCATGCTTTGTATCTGCAGAGTGCAGAAGGGAGGGAGGGGTTCCTTTGAGTCATCACTGACTGTCTCCGGAGCCTTGGGGAAGCTGCCTGCAACGTGTCTGGATCCCTGTCTGGATAAAGACGTTACCCTTTTCAAAAGGAAAGTCAATGTCAATTACAGCCAAGCATACCATTTTTTTCTGTAACAAATTAGCAAATTCTGGTCATCTGGATTACAGAAGAATCAAACTAAGAACAAATCCACTGATGTTTTTAAGCAGTGACTAGACCAATTAGTCTTTCAATCCATGCAAAAAGTCTTTCTTCTCTTCATCTTAAATGTCTGTTTCTTTATGTGACTTAGCACTATGCAACAGTAAAAGGCAGTTTTGCAAGGTGTATGTGGGAGTGGGAATGAACAAAGACAGGTAGCACATGTCCAGCTGGAATGTGAGCTAGGGATGGTGTGGCATTATCCAGCACAAAGTTTGGAGAGAGGCTTGTGAGTATATCAAGATTAGAACCAATGGACATCCTTAATGTAGTAAGAAGACCAGGGAGTTAAATACCTTCTCGGATCTTGCTCAGAATATTTCCAACTTATCAAAAGAGCTAAATTGCTAATTGCTTGCTACTGTACTTGAAATAATGTTTACTTTATTTATTTATTTATTATTCCTATAACTCAGATTTTAAATGTAAATCTCTCCTGATCTATATCAAGTTTTCAACTGATTCAAAGAATATTCTGCTTCAGATAACGTCCTTTTAAAATGCAATATAAATAAATAAATGCACACTGACTATACTGGGCAAGGTGATCTTTTCAGTTTTCTTTTGTCTACTGAGACCAACCAGTTAAATTGTATGAAATAGGTTTGGGTGTATGTAGTTTAAGTTTTGGGTGTATGAGTTAATTGTACCTTTTTTTTTAAAAAAGTAATTTTACACAGAATGGCAAAAAAAAATAACCCATTAAAGGTTTTATTTTCTCTTCCTTAGCTTTGAATAACAGCTGAGTTATTTCTGAATGCTTTTGCACCATTTTGTCCTTGGAAGGCATGAGGCAAATGCTGCTATTCAATATTACTCCATTCCCTTGGTGTAATACAGACAGTAGGTTTGGGAGGGAAGGAGGTGGCGGTGAATAAAACTGACAAAAGCTCAGTAGACAACCTGGAACTGCAGTCGCAGCAGCTCTTAACCAGCTCCAGGATAAGATGAGTCGGGCGTGCGGCCGCCTGCCATCTCCCCCTTGCTTTCACTGCACCTACATTGAATGAACTTCAGCCTTCAGAATCTGTCCCTGTGATTGCCTAAATCAAAACAAAAAGGTGATGATAATCTGTCTGAAATGTTGGAAACACATTCTGTTTATTTAATGTATGTATGTTTCAACTGTGTTGATGTCAGATGCCTTAGAGAAAACATATGACGACACCATTAGGTTCTGACTAACAAACAGGTCATAAACACCGTTTGAGAGTCCCGTTTGCAAAGATTTGGGAAATGTAGCAGAACCTGCCTGGAATCAGCTCAGTAGCATTAGTTTCTATCTGGGGTTTCTAAACTCACTCCTTGCTGCATTGTACCGTGCCAAACTGGAGACAGTAATTTCTTTTGTTTTTCTCTGATGGTGAGACCATTTGATCATTATATCAGCAAGAACTGTAATCAACATGGTGCCACGCACGGTGAGGTACTGCACGGAGGGTAACACCACGAGAACAACAGCACCACATCTCCTCACATGTGAGGGCTGAAATGGAGTTCTGGGAAATTCAACACCGTCCCTTTTGTCTGCTCCACCTCCCACCCCCACCTCCTTACGAGCACACCTGCCTCTCATTACAGTGTCTAAGGAGTTATGAGCACCCACACTGAGATTAGAACATGCCTCTCAATCCACAAATTCTCCAAGTAATGAACTGTAATGTGAAAGGGGACAACAAAAGGAAAAGATAGAAGCTGGCAGTGATTGGACCAAAGTTTGCCATAACAACCCCTGCTTAGCAAATTCTCTGCCAAGCAATTTATATCCACAAAGGGTACATTCCATTCCCTTAGCCTCCAGTGTCTTTTAAAGCTAAAACTTCTTTCTTGCTGCAGTTTATGGCACATTTTTACTATGTGTACTTAGGAAGCAAGCAAGGCTGACTAAACAGATTTCCTCCATGACCTTTACTACTGTCGGCTGAAAACAATTTAGTCCATTTTAAGTCATTTGAGAGCACTGTAAACATTATCCAAGGGGCTTAGGAATGACCACCTAAACCATGACCTTTCAAGCTGACAGATGACAAAAAATACTCCACTTTAAACCATTTTAAATCATATGATAAAGGTCTCTTATCCTGCTGAAACAGAGAGGAATTTTCCTTTTGCCATTACAGCATAAAGATGCTTTTCATTCCATTTAAGAAATGAAATCTTTTTTTGAGAGAGTGACAGAAAAATAAGAGAAATAACCTAAAATACCCAAGTGCTTTCTCTCTTGATTAAAAATTCAATCCATCTAATTATAATAAACTAAGAACTGAAACAAAAGGGGTAAGCAAGCAACTGAGAAAGTTAATCAATGCATAAATGAAAAAAACACTGGAAATACTTTAGCTGAAAATGAAAACAGAAAGAAAAAAAAACATATCCAAACAAATTTTATTAAAACTTTGCATAAATACCTGGTTTTGAATGAATTCATATTCAAGGGAAGTGACCCTGCTCGCTAGGTATGATCTTAAAAACAACTCAATCTGTGTTGTGGTAAAATAAAAAATTTTGGTATTTTGGCTACTTCAGAACACAGCAACACGCTGCTCATGAACCCAGCTCTATGCAGAAGAAGGCCTGACTTGAATTACACATTCAATAGACTTCAAATGTAAGTGTATGATATTCTTAATATTATACCTCATAAAAAAAAATCCTTCAGAGGTCAGATTCAGTGCTTTAAGCTCATAGAAGTTCCACAGGAATATCAGTAGAAAGGGAAACACAGCACTTCTAAAGCATAAACTGCGTCCAGCATAAAAAAATAGAGGAGATAATAAATGATACGCTTTTCTACTTGAGGATGTATAAGAATAAAACAGTTAAAATATAGTAGTTGGAAATCACAGAAGCTTTGCTTAGAAGTAATAAAATTGTCCAAACTTGAGAGAAAAAGGGGCAGATGATGCTGTGCTTTGAATCATCTTCTCATTGACTCAAACACAGTAATGACAAATAGACACAAGGGATAAGTGCCCAAACACAGCACTCAAGCACTTCCAGGACAAACTGTCCCTCGAGAGATATCTGGAGGATTTCTGCTCTTCCTTACGTTTTGGCAGCACTAACATACTTGTGTCAGTGGACTGAATTCTCTTCAGCTGTGCCCAAATAACACAGTAATTTCCTCTTATCATCGCTGCATAGGCATTACAGTAAACTTCTGCCAAACAGAGAAAGCAGAACCAGCAGAGCTGGATCAGTTTCAACCCTGCTTAGTATTACTTTCCTCTACACTGAAGGGCTAATGGCTTCTCTTTCTCTGAAATTCAGAAAATGGAAAACTCTGCCATCTTGGTTACCTGCAATGCCAGAAATCATAAAAGAACTCTTGAAGTAAGAAAAAAAAATTCTATGAAAATAAATCCAACAATTACTCTATGAATTTCATGCAACTGTTCCCAGGAATTGCTCCAGCCCCACCCTTTGTAGTGTTGTGTTAGCACACCACCTCAGCAGTGGCTCCTGTGCATTTCTTGAGGACTGACAGATGTGGCATTGCAGTAGCCTACTTAAAACTTGCTAAAAACTGACATGTTGTTGTAGTCTTGATTGCACAGAACTATTTCCCTCAAACAGAAGATGCATTCTTGTTTGTCAATGATCAAAGACTTGTTCAGTGAAAAAGCAGAACACCTAAGAAAACACAATGGATAAAACATAGTCCATATTTTTCCCAATAGTTCTAAATTCTTAGAAGTTATCATAACTAAAATCATAAAATCATAACAGCAGGGTATGTATTTCCTTGGATACATATATATGTCCATGTAAGTTTACGATTTTTTGACAGAATTACTCCTCTTTTTAATAGCCAAGAACTTCCAGATTTAGATCTGCATACACTTTATAAATCTCAGTACTGCTATCCAGAAGGGGTTTTTTTTTGACAGGTAAGATACAGACAATGAATCATACAGCCTAACTGCATTACTTGGATTTTATTTTAAAGTAAAATTACTAGATGTCTTCTGCAGTAGATTCCTCTGAGGAACATGACTGTCTGTTGTCTCTCAAGTCAACTCACACAGAAAATTCATAACTACAGTTAAGACCATAGTTTTGCGAGAGTACATTGAAGGATAAGCTTACTGCAGACATCCACAGTAAGGAAACTTTAGAGCTCCCAAGTCTGTCTTAAGTGCTTATATATTTTTTTGTTAATTGTGTTTATGTTTCAAATAAGTTGTCTCTACTAGTTGCCTGCTAATTGTCAGTCAGGCACAGTAAACAAAGGGATCTCTGTTGAAACCTTTACTAAACCAGAAAACAAGAATTACCTCTTTTGACAGCCAACCACATGGACCAGTCTAAGACACTGTGGTTACCTGGGGCTGGTGTGCCTAGAAACAGCCAAGGCTATTCAACACTCATTCACGTGCAAGATGATCTGGCCACCAGAAAATTCTCTTGAAAAGGGTGAAAAGAAAAAAAAAAAAAACAACAACCCCCCCCAAAATGCCATATTGTCCATCCCTGAGAAATGACAATGATGACTTATTTTTGGTTCCACCATTCTAACGTTCTAAGTGGTTTTCCTGTTTTCAGATTCTATTGAAGTAGTTTCCCCCATTCTTGTTTTCTTCTGTAGACTATATTTCAGTTACCTAAGCAGAAGCTTGTACTTCCACTCTGGATGCTAAGTTGAATAATTCAGTAGAGAAACAATCCCAGATGTCTACTCACCTAAAATAAAAGTTCCCAGTTACGTATCTCAGTGAGACCTTGTTGAGTTAGAAGATTAAGCCAAAACTTTAGCTTTCTTTAACGTTTCACTTGTGTTATGGAAATATCATACAGCCACCACTGAAAAGAAAGGATAGCACCTTTTGCTCATTAGTTCAATCTGCATTTGCAATGGTGTGCTGTGCTGTCACTTTGGGACATAAACACCGGAGGATGCAGATTCTATGCTTAGGGGCAAGGTGGGAGAAAGAAGGTCAAGAAACATATTTAAGCTGGCCAAAATATCAGACTGAGTTCTGTCAGGTGCTGAAGGTGCAAAGCTGTTAACTTTGATGTTACCAAGCCACCCAGGCAACAGTTATCAGGTCTGACTGTACAACAATTATTAGGAGAATTGAGTTACGTATGTATAATGTTCACAATGAGTCTCTCCAGCATTTTAGTGAGGCACTGGTCTCAAGCAACTTTGTCAGTTACTGATTTTAAGCAGGGTACCACTATCATTAATAAATGAATAAAACTAAGTATGGCTAATTTCATGTCATTTGTGATAGTCTTAATAGATCTTTAGTTATATTTTTCCGGTTCCTGAGTAGTTAATTTTGCTGTTCTCTACTTTGTATACAGACTTCTGCGTAAAACTATGCATTTAATGTTGATTTTCCTTTTTCTTCACAAGTATATACTGCTTTCTTTCAAATGAAGGATATTAATATATAAACCAAGTAAAATTATGTACGTTTACACCATTCTTTCATTATATTATAATAATAGATGGGTGTAATAGTTTTATCTAAAGCAGGATGAAAGTTTGTATTCCTTGCCTCTGGTCCTTATCAATCCATTACTGATAGCCCAGAGAGACATCCTACTCTTATCAAAGATAAAAATGTTATAAAAACTAAATGATTTATTGAATTACATGGCATAGCTGTTTGATCTAGCAGGAATTAGTCTGCCAAAGTTTGACCTTCTTCTGGTTTCTGACATGTAATATGTAAAAATTTATTTAGCACTTGAGCCACAATTTTCTGTATCCAACTCACGCTGAATCAGAATCGTACTGTGGACCTAATCACTGAAGAGATGCTTTTGAAGTCAAAGGGTAAAAATTTCACAGGCTCTTCAGTCCAGAAGTGACAAAGCCATCTGGATGGATTTTCAATGAGCATCATAAGTATGTAAACCAATTTAACAAAATCACAGTAAGAGTCATCCAATCTGCATTCTGAGAACAATTTTCATAATGTATCTTAAATAATCAGACAGTATTGAAGAAAACATGTTATTTTCAGCTTGACTTACTGAACTAGCTGAAAACTCTGAGTAGAAAACTACACTCAAGTCCAGACAAAAATGTACAAAAAATGACATACACAATATAGATTTTGACATCAGAGAGTCCGATAACAAGGCACAAGATTTGTTAATGAGAAATTTGACTCTGTAAGAAAATACTGAAGGTCAGCAGGATCGGTGACAAAAATACTACCAGTGTTACTACAAAGCTAGTGGTTCCATGATAAGTTTTATAATGATTCCCAAAATCTTCAACATTATTCTGAAGGTTGTGCAAAGAGCATCCTTTAATCATTTTCATGGTATCACACAAGAAACAGACATAGTCACAAGTCTTTGGAGATGAGGACAATCACTAAGCCCTGGCATGCAGAGGACTAAAAAATTCAGTATAACAGGTAAAGGATGTGTAAACTCATTTCCATCTCTGACATTAAAGCTGCTTTGCAGACAAGTGAAATAACACGACAGGCAGCAAGCGCTGCAGCCATGAGAACCTGGAAGTTCTCAGAAGCATCAAAACCAAATGATACTACTTTTTCTTTGCACAAGTTTGCCATTTTGTCAGACAATGCAGTTCTACCCAGTACCTAGGACAAACAATATTTAAGACTACTGTTCTACATGTCTTTACTTGAAATTCCAACAGATGAACAGGAAGCAGCTGTTCACCGGCTCTCATTTTGTTCAAGTGTTTGATTTCTCTGATGTTCTCTTCACAAAGAAAATGGCTTGATTTTGAACCACATTGGAAGTTCTGAAAATGATGACTCATGAAAACAAAATACATCTGATTCAAAACCTTAAAACCATATCATTTCCCAAATTCAATTACTTTGATAGGGCCTTAACTGATCCAATAGAAAGGATCACCACAATGATGACCCTAGAACTGTAACAGCTCCATGATTATGTACATCAATCTCATGTTTTCTTGCTACCTTTCTTTTTTCATTTCCTGGACAAAACTTGTATAAATAAAACTAAATGTATTTCAGACTACATAACACAATGAGGAGTATTTTGTATTTATTCGGTCTTCTCATTTAACAGAGTAACACCAAAAAATTCTTATTCACAAAAGTTTATAAACTTTATGACAACCATTTTACAACAATTCTGCCTTTTTTTTAAAAAAAAGAAGAAAAAAGGCAAGAAAAAGAAACATTACTGTTACCACTACAAACAGGCTGGAAACGTAGAATAAGGTACTATGATACTACTTATTTCTTCTGTAATAGCAATATATGTTTGAAAATAGCCAAAAAAATATTGCTAGATTCCCTAGAAATTCTGCTTTGCAGATTTACTTGGTACTTTGAGGTACCACAGTTACACACCATAAAAATCCCTAACAGAGAGCTGAAAAAAAAAATCCCTATTTGAATCATCTTGTTCCTTTTAATGTTACTTAGTTTGATACTCTAACAGTCTTTGTAGTAGCACCCTGTTGTGTGTGCTGTCTAAAATATTCTACTGTAGCCTAATCAGCTAAACACTCTTTGTTTAAGTCCTAATCTTTTCCTACTTTTTCCTAACTGCTGAACACCTGCAGAGAGCTCCCATAGTTATCTTTGTGATATAGAAACATAAAAGATGAAACATGGTGCGTGTTATAGAAGCTACGCATACATGACAAAAACCTCAAAGGACTGTCAGACTGCCCATGTACCACTGGTTTCTTCCTGTAGCTCATCTTCTGTGCAAGTAAATTCACAATATAGCACTAAATTATTTTTTTATTAAATGTTGAGTGAATAAAATCATGTCTCCTTTACTGAAATCTGAATATTATTTATTTTGCAGTTTAAATGAAGGCAAGAAAGGAATATAAATGTACATCTATCTGTCTTTCACAAACTACATTTCCATTGTATCACATAATTTTTCAGGTTTTAATTCCATTTCCTATCTCACCCTGGGCACGGTTTCTTCCTATGCAAAGATCCAACTACTTGAATGGAAGTATTCTACCATAAAACCAGAATGAAAACATCCACTTCCGTAGAAAAGCTTTATCCTCTTGCACATCCTCCATATAACAGAAGATTTTAACAAACCAGCTTACTGTTACAAAACATTCAGTCCCTTCAGGGCTTTCAAAAGCACGTTCTCTTCTCTTGTCACACCATTTTAAGCTCTTTCATAGCTCCTCAGCAATAGCACAATAAACATTCATTTTTTCCCTCTTTCGACACATCAGCACTACCAGACTGAGACCTTTACCTTCACCACCCCCATGGTGCCCTGAACTGCTCTCTACACTGGAGCAAGGAGCAGGAGGAAGCAACAGGACACAAATACAAGAGCAGTGATACACAAAAATGCTGCAAACCACTTAAGATAGCAAACAGTTCTGTGGGTCTTTATTCTGCAAAATTACTCCTGTTTCTTAGACATCTCAAGACTGACGTAATTTCATGCTAAAGAATCAAAAAAACCTCTAAAATAATTATAGTTCCTTCACTAAAAGTAGATTAGGATTTTACAGTTTAATGCTTATTTGTTTTTATTGAATTTAAGAAGCAATATTCTCACTCATTGCTCTAATTTCTTCAAAGAAAATTCTGGATCCTAAATACAGTCCAAAAGGGTCAGATAAAAGGTTATTTTCCCATGAGGCCAGAGTTTTCTACCAGGTCTTAGTAGTCTTGCATACAGAGATATCATTATGATTGACTCCCCTTCCCCCCTTCTCCTGTCTTGTATTTTTTTTTTGTCCAGGCATTTCATGTTTCTAAACATATTAAGTTATGTGAACCATAGAGATTTTCTCTTTTTACTAAATTAACAGTTTTTACAAAATCAAATGAAATCTAGAGAAGTTCCAGGTTACAGATGGCAATTGGCAATTTTGCTTATGCTTATAGAATTATCTTTAAGGAAACATTCCTTAACCAGGTTCTTTTTGCTTTGCCCATTAATTCTGTGCAATATTGCCTATCTGGATGCCACCTGTGAACTCCACTGGCAGGAGGAGTTTCTCCTTTCAAATAGAAAGTGGATTTCTTTTTACACAAGACCTGTCGTGTAAGCTGTCCAATATGAGATTTTCCTTGGCAGCAGAACCTTTACAATGTTTTTGAACAAGTTTGCAAGAGATTGCAAACATGATGTTGCCAATAAATTGCCAAGGAGGAGCAAGAAGATGGGCTGCTTCGAAACCAGGAACTCAGGGTGATGACAACACAGGCAAGGGCAGCCTCACCAAACAGGGGACACGGTCCCACAGGATCAGTCAGAACCAGGCTGTGAGAGGGATGGCTTCCACAGGGTTCAGACAAGGCAAGGTCCAGGGTGCATCCAGGGTGGTAGAAGGCAGGGCCAGAGTGCAGGCTATAATGCAAATTCAACCTTCCTCCTGGAGACAGAGCCAGAGATGAGGCTGGAGAGGAGCTACCAATAGCATAGCTCCAAGGTCCATGCAGGAAAAGGTCAGTAAGCCAAGACACAGCTGGATACAGGTACACCTGGGACACTGCACAGCTGGATACAGGTACACCTGGGACACTGCACAGGCAAAGACAAACAAGGCAGGCTGTGCGAGGAATCTGGGTGAGAGCAGGCCCCAAGCAGAGTCTCGTCAGGGTAATTAGGGCCATTAGTGCAACCATGGCCCTGACACAAACCAGGCCCTGCTCTAGCCCCTAGGGCACTATTTAATAAAAAGCAAACATATAGCAGTGACTGTTGCCTGTTTCCCTGGCTCACAGACCAACATCTGTTTCAGTTTAAGCCTATATCAGATTCCACTAAGAGGATTTTAACTTGAAGCTCTTCGGTAGGGCTCAAAAGGAGCATAGGGAAACTCTTAACATACTTTTAAGAACAAACACTTGATCAATCAGAAATTAAAATAAATTACGAAAGTGTACAGGGAAACAAATTCCAAGCATTATAATTTAACCCAAAAAGGATCTTTAACACACTCATCATTGCGTGCCAAGGGAAAAAGGAAAGCATGATTCACCCTCCATTGAAAATATATGAAGGTAGTATTTAGCCAGAAGAAGCACCACTGAAGCAGAGTTAGTCTGAAATTTGAAACAGACAAGCTGTTTTAAAATAATAAAGTATGAACTGTATTTGGGAAGCCATTATATTGCACACATATCCAGTACTGGCTTTTCTACAGAATTTTCTCTTACATAATTATCTGTAACAAGGAATATTCATTAGATATGCAAATCAACTAGATTCTCTCTCTCCACGGGCAGAAAATGCTCACAAATCTATGATGACCATTTTAAAACACGGTTACTGTACTAAGACAAGAACAGGGTAGTTATAAAAGAAAGGTTGTCAGAAGGACATCTGGGTGCAGGTAACCAACACAGTTTACATAAGGAAAGCACACAATACTCATTAATGCCTGTGGCTGACTTTCACACCTTGTTGACTAACAGAGCTCCGAGTCACAGCGCAAGTGCCAAAACAAGCAACAGAAGAGCACTTAAATTCAGTGGTTTCCAACCAGATTCCTTTACTGCAGACACGGTAATCCCTGTCTTCATACAAACCAACCTTTAAGTTTGCTGAAGAAGAAGCTTCCCAGCTGAAGTCCAACTCCCCACCAAAGCCCTTCCCACACCTCCCTTTGGTTACTCTACCTTTCCAGAATACTGTAAGGGTGTTTGCAACAGCCTTTACTCACGAATCATTCAAGTGCTTCAGTCATTAATAAAGGATATTAACAAAGACTTTTTTTGAGACTTAAGGGGAAAAGACACTTTATAAGAAAGATGCTAGAGAAGTAATATAGTTTATCTATACTTTTGTGAATCTTTAGAGACAAGCCAATATAAAGAGCAGATCTACAAAGTTACCTTAAAATATTGGAGTTGTTGGGGTAGATTAATAAAAGCAGGTTTCAAATCAAAGGAGACTTGCAAGTGGGAATAGTTTTGAAGGAGTGCAGCAAGTACAGGAGTGCCACAAGAATCAATATCAAGATGAATACTATTCTTTTTGCTATCTCTTAAGATTTATACAACGCCGCATGGACTGTAGTGACAATATTCACTTAAAGTACAAAGCAGGGGCAGTCAGCATTAAGAAAGAAGGTTATACAATTCACATGCATAGAGGGTTCATGCTACTATGAAAAGGACAGTGATGAAAAACAAAAAGGAACATAACATTTTAATGAGTTAAATCCTACAGAGATGTGCAGGAGAAAGATCTGTTCTCAGAAACAATTGCATTCTTCTTCTTTCAACTTGTATATTTGGTACAATTATTACCAAAGGGAAAAAGCATTTTGTGATACATTTGTGAAGCTGAATTTATATAACTAGTTTCTTTGTTTAAAATGAATAGATAAGAACTCAGAAGAGCATAAGAATAAAAGGAAGTAGATCAGTTTTGTAGCAGAGTACCAAAGATCCCCAATGAGAAGCAGTCATAATGAGTATTCTTAATGAGAATTTCTCATGCTGAGAAAACAGAACATATGGACAACTTGATATATCCTGCCTGAACATTATACCTTGGTTTAATAGGAGTTTGATGGTCAACGTCATCCTGGATGGGACTTTGGTTCATATTCACAGCTTCTCAAAGACATGACTTCATGGCCATGTAACCCTGTACACTGAGAGGTCATATAAAGATTTCAGAATAACTGTCTTAATTACATATTTAAGACAATTTTTGATACACACACAGAGTGAATAAATGAAATCTTTATCTTTCAGAATGAGAACTGTTACCTACAATTACCTCAGCTCCCTCACCAGTGCATGCATCTCATTTTCCACCATCACACATTTTCTTTCACCCCTACTACTTATTGCTTGCAAAGTTAAATAATCTCTCCTGTTCAGCATAAAATAATGCTAATTGTCAGCTCCATCAGAAAGAAGTAGCTAACATCATAGATTTGCAAAATTCACCAGTAAGATGTAAATCTTCAATTTTTAACGTATATTTACTCTTCAGCAAACACTATTTAGCTTCTTTTCCTTCTGACTGGAACTTCAGTGTCCAAGACCTTCAGCTTTATCATTATGTGTCACTGAGCCACTGGTCCTCATTTGGAAAATCCCAGCATAGACACTTACCTTCTGGCATCTGTTTAAAGTCTACTAAATTCAACAGTACTGGAACGTGCAGTAAGTAAAACCACAAATACATAGGCATACAAAAAACTCATTATATTTTGCATATGGTTAAAAGTACAAAAGCATTTTCAGTGACATAACTTCACATCTTAAAAAGTAAAGGAATCATTTAGATGTTTGACACACTACACAAATGCAAAAAGACATTAATTTAGACATTTTGATTATGGGGACTATGTGAAACGAACACACCAAATCATTACCTAAGCAGTGTTTCAGAAAAGAAGAATAAAAATTCTAATTAAAAATTACTAACTCATGTTTCAACCACTCTAATCTGTTTATTTGTCAACCTTTCAAACACTGCTATCAGCCATAAATGACACCTAAGCTTGAGAAAGCTGTAATTACTACACTGATTTTGTAAGTAAGTTACAAATTGCAAGTATTTCAGTTCCCAATTGAAATTCAAGGAAAATGGCAATAATTCCATAACATGCTAGTGATCACAAAAACTCATCTTCAGTTTGTTTTTCTTTTCCCTCTTACAAAGTGTCATGTTTTCAATTGGCGTACTGTGGATGATGAATTAAATAGGTAAAGACCCTTCTCTCTAAATTAGCTCCTGTTTGAACAAGCATGCAATTTAGCTGTAGCACAGAAGTGATCCCACTAAATAAGAGGTAAGTATATTGTCATTTTGGACACAGGCTTACCTAAGTAATTGAGAACTGCCCTACTGTCTTCTGAAATGAAGATAAACACTGATTGCCAGGACTTCATTCTCAAGACTCCTTATTGTTTGATTAACTGAGAAGACAGGAGGAGGCACCACCAAAAAAGAACAGGATGCAAACGTCCAGCAGTAGTGGCACACAGCAAGCCACAATGCTGTGCACAGCTGGAGTAGTGATGATGCCTGGACATGTGCAACATGATTAATAAGGAAGAGTGTACATGAGGCAATGGCAGGGAACACGATGAGGAGCACGTCCCACCCACAGACAGATACAATCTGGCCCTGGTAGGAGGGCGACAAACAAGATCCTGTTGGTGAAGGGCTGATTGACAGACTTGGTTTAGACCAACCAAACCTGCAGACAAAGCCAGCAGGAGCAGCCCCCACCCACACCCTGTGCCTCACGCAGCAGGGCCAGGCTGCCACCACCAAGATTCCTTTGTCCTGGGGCAAGGAGCCCCTGGCTGCCAGAGGCCCAGGCACCCTCCTGTGTGCTGAGATAGCGCCTCAGAAGAAAAGGCAGCCCGTGAACGGGTCCCGTTTGCCTCAGCTCGCTGCCCCCCAAACAGCACACTGCAGCGCCCTTGGCTACAGGGCTTTGGTGGGAAAAAGCACCCTGGCGGCGGCAATCCAAGCATGTGCTCACCCCCTGGCAGGTGGCGGAATGTTCTGGAAGGCAGCATGGGTGGGATGAGGCATGGCGTCACTTCACAGCACCGGCTGAATCTTCCTCAGTGCCTCTTGAGGCAGCAAAGGCTTGACAGCAGCAGCTCCTGGAAGGTGTTTTTTATGGCTGCCCCCCACAGGCTGGGGCAGGATCTCTCACATTGGTGGAGCAGAGGTGAGGAACGCAGAGGAATAAAACACAGAATAAAAGGCACACCTTGAGCTATTGGTGCATTTGGCTCCTGGAGCTCCTGGTGTCGCACACCACCACTGTGTTCTCCCTTTTGAGCTGCTTACTCAGAGAAGACCTCGTCCCCTCAGAGAGTGACACAGAATGATTCCATGTGCGTGTTTGGGATCAGTAAATTTCCTGCCAATTAAAAGTTACCATTGTAAGCTTTTTCTAGTGGTAGATTTTACATTATTTATTAAGTAAAGATGAGCTAACTAACCCAGATATTAGAGATTATGGCTTGTGAACTGTGGTGCCTGCCAGGTTGTGAGTGCACAACACACTTTAACGCATCCACAGACCAGTGAAAGCAATGAACACATCTGGGTTTGTGCTGTGCTGACCCTGGCCTTTCCCTGCAGACCTCATCTCCTGGCTTCACTGTGGACTGGCTGCCTCACCTGGGGCTTCACCAGCCTGTGGCTGACGTGGTCACCATCTCTGAGTCTGCTCTGCTCGCCTTGCCCCACTCCTCTGGGGCTGCAGCTTGTTGCAGGGGCCCTCAGGTTCCCCATCACCTCCTCCTGCCTCCATGCACAGCGCAGCTTCCTCACCGCTCCCTGCACTGACCAACCCTTGGTGCATCTGCAACTGTAAAGCTGCAGAGCGATGCTTCACCTTCCTCCACTGGCCAGCGTAACAACATGAGCTCAAGCTCAGCCATCTGCCCACCCTCATCCCAACAACCTCACGCTTTATTTATCCTGTAAGTACTACCTTTATTTTTGGGCCTAGATCCAGGGATTTTATTTATCTGGGTGTATTTTAATACATGGTATTTGTTTGAATTCACCTCAGCAATCTGGATCAGTGACCTGGCCTCTTCATTATCTGTCTTTGTGCAATCCACAGTAATTATCTTAGATGATTTGATGTTTTCTTCTAGCTCATTGATAAAATGTCAAGCAATGAAGAACAAAGAACCAATTACATTAGGGTCCTATCACAGAGACTTCAGCAGGATGACAATTTCACTCTGACTTTTCACTTATTAATCCTTTAAATGATTGTTTTAATTTCTTAATACATCACTGTCTAGAATATCAGGATTCCTTGCTAGAGTATTTTTCTCTTAATTGAAAAAACTTGATTTTACTCATGAATTACTAGAAAAATAATTTAAAATTTACTAAAAGCATTCTGGTTTCTAAGCTAATCCTGACAGGTGAAAAACTCAGTAACTATGTTTCTTATATTTTCTTTTTAGCTAGTTTCAAATTGATCAGGAATTTCTTACCAATTATGAGAATCTTGTGATTTCTAACACACAGTTGGATATTACTGTCTTATACTAGTTATAATAAAAAATCAGTATTACTCTGTGTAAAAGTTTGCATCAGTTATTGTTCTAACAGAAGCTTGACTATGCAAGCTAATGAAAGAAATTTCCAAGACTTTATCTAAAGAAAAAGTAAAATAAAAACATATTATTCCCAGTGAGTAGATAATCCTTTTTTAATTTGGACTGAAGTTATTTTATTTTCCCTGAGGTTAGCATAATACAATTCAATTTTCCAGTGAATGAGAGAATACTTGGTTAATAGTCAGTTTTGCCTTACAGACACAAGGGAATTATTTTAAACAAAGTCAGGCAACAAGGTAGGCTAGAACTCTGACCTAAGAAACACACTTTCACTAATGTTGTACTTGAATAAAAATACCCTCAAATTCATTATTGAAGGGTTATTTCCAAGTCAGCAGTTTTACTTCCCCTGAAAGAGCCTACCAGTGTCTTTTACAGAAAAGGCCACGATCAACCCAAGATCTACAAAGAGACAGAGATATAGAAAAGAGCACATAGGAAATCCCAGACAGAAAAAGGGACAATCATGAGCCTACCAAACACTTCACATTAGAATAAAGGGGAATTATATAAGGTTTACTTTCTAGAGAAAATGCATGAAAGTCTAATCCCAATTTCTGTCAAGTGTATAATTCAATATTATATTTAAAAGCACTACACAGGGCACCCTGATGGACGGACACAATCTCTCCGTGCATTCCACAATGTTAGGATGTGGAATTCTGTGTAACTGTTTGAACAACAGGAACAGGAACCAAAATAGTGCTGTTTGATCTCAGAAGTTTGTCACTTCTATCCACACACTTACAGTCCTTTATTATGTTCTCGTTCCTGCACTATGATAGGCAATGCATAAGTGGGCAAACAGACCCACCTCACCCAGACATCAGGTAAGTACAATGCACACCTCTTTATTTTTTTCTTTTGGAATGAGGCATTTTTTAAACGCTTCATGTTATTTTTTGTTACTCAAAAATTAAAAAGAAAGCAAAAGAAAATTCATAACAAAAAAGCCGACACCAAATATTGCAGCGTTCAGTTCTTAGCTAACTGCTAATTTCATTCTACCTTGTAAACAAATGTCGAGCATAGCATCTGCAAGTGCCCCACAGGCTGTTTTCTTAACTATTTCCCCACAGAAAACACTTTGCAGATTTTCATTGGCATGAGTAGGTTTTTCTTCAGGGCCAGAAAGCCTGAAGGATCAGAGCTGTTATCTGCTGAAAAATGCCATTTGGGTTTTCATTTACAGGGACAAACTGCGACACGAAAATACCAGGAGACAAAATCGTACCTCTGTGTAGTCCCTTCAATTGTTCACTGCAGGCACAAAGGATGGAGCAAAGGTTGGGCAACAAGTGTCTTTTCCACATTACTCAGGCACAGAGCAGAGAGATGTGAAGATTTTGTTTCCTACCCAAATGTGTCAGCCAACAGAGAAGGGAATGAATACAAATTCAATATGCTTCTGGTCAAAGTTCAGCACAGAATCTTGTTCTCTTCTGCTGATTAATGCACACTGATCTTAGGGTATTCAGCTGTGCAAAGTAGAGAAGGAAGAAATTAAAATGACAAAGCCTTAAAGCTTTGTTCTACTTTGTCATGGTACCTGCAATTGTTTTTAAAAAAATAATTGCAATGTCTTTCTCACAGCATCTTCTTTCAGTTTATTTCTGCACTTAGCTTAAAATTAAGTGTTAACCTAAGTACTCATAAAGAAACTGAATTTTGATAGAGTAAATCCAGTGTAATTCAGTCTGTTCTTCACTGAGGGCTGTATATTAGTATTTACTTCTTTTTTGTAAACAAGGAGTAATATTTTTAATAATCAACATGCTTTTCTTTACATTTAGCAGTGCAGAAATATCCACAGTAGCAGCCACAAAGTAACAATAACCTTCTTAGAGGAGAGTGCTGCTGAGCCACCTTACATTTATTTCTTACTGTTAGGAGCAATACAAATTGCAGGTGTTTGTACTGACATTTGCCCAATATGAAAACATACTTCCAAGAAAATATGCATTATCAGGCATCTTTAGCAGTCATTCTCACCATTTTCTTTCAGCTTGTGAACACGTGGGTACAGGCAAATAAAACATAACTGAGGTCATATTTGTAATCATTCAAAAATCATTTTAAATGATGATGGTCTTTTCACATTTTCTAGAGTAGGTTGTTGAGTAAAAAACTCAGATCGTGCTGTTCACAGCTGGCTTCTCTCTCTGTTTCTGTTTCTTTATTCTTGCACTCCCTGCACACCTTTTACACAGCCCCATGGCAGTGCTTCTTCACACCAATATGATGCGCCAAAATTCTCTCTTTGTTTTACCGCATGCAGCCTGTGGTTCTGCTGCACACCCTACTGCAGCCTTCTCATTTCCCACATAAACTGAGACTCGGGTCTCAAATGATAACAAAAAAGCAAAGCATCCCTGTTGCAATTTCATACAAAGCACTGTGTTTCAGACGTACTTCTATACAGAAAGCCAAAGAGGAAGTTAGCACTTTGCCACAAGATTAAAGTACTAACAATGAGTTCTTTGCCCATTTGTACATTACATATGATTACAATGCAGTAATATTTAGTGTAGGGACATATTTTTGTAAGAATTAGCCCATGTTGTTGTACTTAGAGTACATACAAAGCTATCTATGTGATCAGAATAAGTACAGTTCTTTGTAACAATTGTACCTGGGCAGCATAAGCCTAGATTTTTCTTTACTGAAAGATACTGTGATCAAATTATTATTTTTTTCCCTTGGCTGTACTTATTATGTGTTGCCATCTGTATCAGTGTCTTCCCTGAAATTCCACTTCTGCCTTCAATCTTAGTTCCTGCTCAATTCCATTTCCTGCCTATCTGTCTTACTGGTCCCATTTGCCCCTAGTCTGTATTTTCATTCTTTTCATGCTGTTTACACACATTTGCTAACAGTTTAGCACTATCTCCTCATCTTAGCAAGACAGCTAGACCTCAAGTCTGTTTAAATCACTCTTTTTCCTCTGAAATGAGTCATGTTTATTCAGAGTCCTTCATTGCTTGTCCTACAATTCACATTTTTTTCATAATTATGTTTAACAAATACCACATTATAAGGTATCAAATAGAAATATAGCTTTTGATGCAATACAAGTCACCTACTGTAGTTTGTACATACAGAAGTACACACCAGTCAATGTCTCCGTCACAAAACCAACTGGTAAAATCAAGCAGCTCTCCTTAGTCCTATTTATCTTTTAAAATCCTTCTCCGTAACAGAGTTGCAGCAGAATTTTTTCACAGAGACAGAGAGAGAGACAGTAGCACTTTTGCTATACAGAGACCTTTCTTAGATTGGGAGGAGAAGAAAATTTGGCTGATACACATAATTTGGAGATCTCAGTGCTCCTTTCACAAGAATGGATGATGATAACTTATGAAGGGACTTTGAGGGACTCCAGAACTATGTAAACCTCTTATTTTAAGTTAGTCTAATAAAAGTGTAGCTGCTTCCACATTCAGCTGCCTAGTTCAGTTGGCAGGAACTACATTTTTCAATAAATCATTTTCAAGCCTCTTTTGATATCTATTCCCTTGTGTCAATGATAGGTTTCTGAAAAGGCAAAAGCAAAACACTCTCCTAGGCTGT
This sequence comes from Dromococcyx pavoninus, assembly GCA_033558185.1. NCBI lineage: Eukaryota > Metazoa > Chordata > Aves > Cuculiformes > Neomorphidae > Dromococcyx > Dromococcyx pavoninus. The sequence continues at coordinate 1,924,211 of JAUMJL010000137.1, forward strand.
TTTTCAGTAGTATCAGGCACAATGGATTCCAAATGCTGTCAGGCACTTATAAGCACTCGTAGCTGTTTAGTGTGCTTATAGTAACAAAACTCCCAGTACTGTTGTGGCTAAGTAACACAAGACAGTGTTTGAGGTACTGGGTGAACCATTTGTTGCACTTCCTCTCTCATGTGTGACCCAAGCATGTCACTCTGGGCCTGTTTCCTGTCCTGTTCCTTATCTACTTTGCTTGCAAGCTCTTCAGAGGACAAAATGTTTCTTACCAAAGTGAGGCATCATTATTATTTAAGAACGGTGTGCTACAGTATCACTCAGTGGATAAACACAGGTAATTCAATGCTTTTTGTACAACATACTTTTCTTACTTAGGAAACAGTACATAACAAAACTTACAGTTGATCAGCCACCAACTTTTTAAATGCACAGCTCCCTGACCTTTAATTACAAAGTTTACCATCTGCCCAAAGAGTAGTAATTATAGTGGCATTAGTGACATTCGTCACTACTGCAAACATTTCACCTCATATATTATCAATGATCAGAGAACTCGGGAATGACAGACATTTACCTCACCTTTTTTGAATCTGATACAGTTTTTCCTACTGACTTTGGAATGAGAATGTTACAATGAGAGATTCTATAATTTATAATAGGATGTGGTTTGTACACTGTGGTATCATACATGGAAGTACAACACAAGTACAAGGTTCAGACACAGAGCCCTTGGTCAGGTTACTTCAGTCTTCTTTGTTTACCTGTATATAAACCACCTACCATACCATGCCTCATCCAAGAGTATGGCAAGCCTTAGATTATCATAAACTTTAAATAAAAAATACCTGCAATTACCATTATGGTTCATTATTTTACTTGGTCTTATAAGGCCACTCACGCAGTCCATTCATGAACCTTCTGTTCAGTCTAAACATAGTTGTCCCAAACTCATTATTTACTTAGTAAACTACATAATGTTCTAAAGAAGAGCGTGTAAATAAAGGTATAAAGTACTTCATATTTAGAAGAACATAATTGTCTTGTATTCTCACCAGTCAACTAAGTATAAAAACACTTTTCACACCTTTGCTTTAATATGTTGAGATTTTGCTGCCTTCCATGTTAACCAAAGAGTACTTTTACATGCATTCTGTGCCACATTCATTGCAAGCTTATGCATTATACAAAAATAATTTTTAAAAATTAAATATTTACTTTCCTTTGAAGGTTTAATACCAGATAACCCTAATGGCTGCATTTTCTCATTTCTACATTTTCTAGTAATTGCTTTCCTCACCATCTAGTCTTTGGTGATTTTCCAATTAACTGCCAACCCATCTGACCACCTTTACTCAGTGTTTTATTTCTCAATAGAAAAAAAAGAATCAGATGTAGAAAACAACACAGCAATATTTTTGACTGCTTACAAATCTGAAGATGCTCTGCAGACATTAACTGAATCACACAATGGTGTTTATCACACACTGCTATGATTGATTCAGCACTTGCATGTAATTCAAAGCACAGTCTCATAGGGATTCCCAAGCCTGGGTTTTGCTGGTGAAGTCCACTTAGCACTTAGTGGGAGATTTAACTCATAACGTCAATAATATGACCCAGTACCCAGAAAATTGTGGCAGAAAATAAATGACAGTATGACAAGTGTTAAATGGTATGAAAAGCTACTCATCCCATTGAGTCTTCATACCCTTTGTACGTACAGACTTCACTGTAAAGACGGTTTAAAACCACTTTACAGAAAACAGGAATTGGGATAAGGAAGAGTGCCTTGTGCTGCAATGCCTTGCTGAGGGAAATAATAACAAGAACCACTGAAAAGAAAATGTTACAAAATCTGTAGTGGATTTCTTCGGTAGAGTTTCATTCTAGGCCCTAATCAGAGGCATGAGATTTGTTCTAAATTGTTTGCATTTCCTTCTGAATATCTAAAAATTTGCTTGTTAAGTGTTCAGGTGGAGGAAAAACTCTTCTCAGGTGCAGAAAGAAGTAATGTTGTGCAGTCAGTGGAAAGAAACATTCAAACAATTATACACCCTACTGCTTCAAGTCATATTAAAACAATCTATAAGCTAATTCAATGCTAACACAATGTCTCATAAATGGTAAACGGGCCGGATGAACATCCTGGCTGAGCAGGCTGGATGAACAACCTTCCAAGTTAAGAAATACAGTATCATTGCATTGTTCAACAAGGTTTTAACTGCCAGTTATGTTTTTATACCTGGTATATATAATCAGCATAGAATTGTTTCCAGAATGTGCATCAGACAGTTCAGAAAAGATTACATTCTCCAGCATTCCCTATAATTTTCACAGCAGTAGTTTTTTTTCCAGTAAAATGTACATTTTTTTTCCAGTAAAATGTACACTTGGACTACTTGTCCATAGTTCTAAACATAGTGCTTAGAAGAAGCAGATTATGAAAGAAGGATAACTAATAACTAACAACTCAGATTCTGAAGTTTTACAATCTTTTGCCTATCTTACCTGATTCCCATATTTTGGGGTACAAACCGTTTAGTGGAAGACAATGGTTTAAAATGGAATTTTAAGAGAATTTTAATACAAGCCCCCACTCTCTCCTCCCCTCCTCCACCAGCTACAACCACAATTTATAGCCAGTCCTGTGGGTTGGTGTCAAACACGCAAAACTTGGGCCCATTTTCCACTTTCAGACTAAACACAAGGATCTCACTGCAGTTCTCTCAAAGAACTGATGGGAAACCCTAAAATTTGAAGGTTATGCTTAATGCTCCCTTGCAGGCTTAGTAATGAGCACTTACAGATCTTTTGGTGGAAATTTCAGCTGGTTGCCTGGTCCCTGAGATATCTTTAAATTAATAAAACTTCCAAATACTTTTTTTTCCGTAATTTTTCATTATGTTTCTATCTGATGAAAAAGTAAAGCAAAACAAAGACAACTGTGGAGCTAAAGTTAAACCTGAGAATAATGAATGCTGTAAACCCAGGGAACATCAGTAAGGGATCTCCAGTTTACAGATGGAATGACAGCATCATCTTTCATATCCTGGAGTATCAGTAGGAGCAGCTGTAAGATCCATTAGCTGGGATATTCAAAGAGAAATACGTGGAATAATGTTCCTCGTGCTACTTGCATTAAATTTATAGCCTAATCTTTGTAAAAATGTAGTGTCATTCTATACTGAAGACCTACAGAGCTAATAAATATTTTAAATACATTTAAATATAAATAAATAAATATGTAAAAATAAAGTTAGAAGAATGTATAAAGACTGGAAGAAAGTTTCAGCTTTTTCACACAGCTGTCTTCAAGCCAAACTAAATTCATTTATCCCTTTTTTTTTTTCCCTCAAAAAAATTATTTTAGGTCTGGAATATATCTGGAAAAGCCAACATAAGAAAAGACTGCCCAAAAAGACAAGGTGGTACATACCATCTGCCATGCATCCCCAAATGTTAATTTTTTATGAGTAAGATTTAAGATCAAAATGGAAATGAAACTGATCTTCAAAGAACTGAAGCCATGGCTGTAATTCAGCTCTCGGTATGTTTTGATCCTCTTTTGCTAACACTTCATTTGAAGTATGATACTTCCTCTTTTTACAGATTCTATATTTCAGCTTTCACTACTCATCTGGTAAAAATTTCTGCAGCACTGAAGGGAAATATGTATTTTGAATGAAAGTAGAAGTTTTGTATTTATACAAAATTCAGATTTTAATCGGGGGTCTTTAAATAGGCATCTTTCCCTTTTGATACTATGTAAAAAGAATAATCAGTTAATTTCTTCATATTTCATCGATGTTATTAAAATTACAGAATGGTTGGGATAGAAGCAAGGAAGATAAAACTGTTAATCTGATTTTGAACCTGAAAATCTGAACTGTGGAATCCAAAGCAGCTCAGTAATTCTGGTTCCAAGTTACATCCAAAACTGAACAAAGAATATTCTTTTACCCTTAAAATACAGAATACTTTTTGTAATAACTTCTGTTCACTCAAGATTTCACCCTGGGAGGAACAAAGACTGCACAAAAATATCTACTCTTCAGAGGTTTCTACACTTTACAAGGAAAAATTCCTGCACAGAGAATAATCACTTGAAAGAACTTATTTACTTAGCCCTCAGGTAGAAGAGTTTAGGCACACACAGAAAATCCAGATAGTGTCTTAAACAGAGTCTTGTGTAACTCACGTGGAACCTCCATTCACTGGTCTAAAAATGAGTAACACCTTCAAAACAGGTGCACACTCGCATCTCTGTGGAAGGAGCTGAAGCTAAGCCTATCTGTATAAAATGCTTCCCAAAAAGCCTAATAGCATTTTATTATATAGGAATGGAAATTCTAATGTTTAGATTTTCTTGGAAGAACAGTTTCTTTGTATGCTTTGCTCAGAAAAGGCAAACTGGCTGTTCAAAGACCCTTGTTTTGCTCAGGAATGTTTTTGTTGTTACTGCCCCACAGTGGCTCATCGGAATATGTATGCAGGGCGGTTGTTTTTTTCTGCTTGAGCAGGCATTGGAAGAGGGGGAGGGTTGCCAGGGAATCTTTTATTTTCACTCAGACTGCCTTGCTAATGGTCTACAGTTATAGGCAAATACAGCTATAATCCAAGACAGCATTTTCTTTCACTTCCTTACTAAAGACCTAACATATTCCTCTTCTCAATGTATAGATTATATTTTCCACTTACAAACAGTTCTCTAGATTGGTGAAACAGAAAGCTTTAACAGATAAATGGGAGACTGATTCAGAGAACAGGCATTTCATTGAGTCCTACTGGTGACAGTGAATCCTGCAGTATGCAATGAATGGTAAGAACCTCAATGAGTGTAAACACAAATCCGTGTGTGTAAATACTCTTTTTCACACTCTTCCTCTGTACTTACTTTAATATGAATTATTCTGAGAACAAAAACAAAACTACCTTACAATGTCAATCGGTGTTGTTCTGTATTGTGTATTTCAGACGTACATTTAACAAGCAGGAACACATTTTTAGGTCAGTGGTTTGGTTGTTTCGTTAATATTATGAGTTGGCACAGCTAATGCTTTGCACAATGGACCAGATTCTCCCGTGCACTGTGGCTTTGGACTGCTCTGCCAGCATCATCCATCTCCCAAAGCAAAGAGGAGGCTCTACTCACACTCCCTCATACCAGCATAACTGTTTGCTATGGCTGTAGTCAGCAAAACAGCGGGTTAGCCTATAATCTTACAGTGCCAGTTTAACCTCCTGGCCCTCTTAGCAGTGAACACGGTACCTTAATTCCACAGAGACACTGGCCTTTGTGTACAGCAGCAGCAGTGTTGTGGTAGTATAGAAACAAGTATAAAATTACTTTTTTAAATTATTTTTTCTGCCACATCTTGCAGATTTGAGCTTAGATACACTTAGTTCTATAGTCAAATACATGTTCGAATCACAATCGGATTAAAACAGGAAAATGTACCCTGGTATTCACAACTGCTTTCAGTCAGGAACCATATTTGAAATACTAAGTCACCCTTCATTCTGACCTTGATTTGCAATACACAATTTAGTGAGTCTCACATCACATCAGATGTTCATTGGGTTAAAAAGACCAGTGAGCTTACCTGCCAGTACATATGTAGCTTACCTCTTTGCTTCGAGTTCAGCTTGTCAGCGTACCAGTGATCTGTGCTCCATCTGCACACGGAGGCAGAAATGTTCCCTTCTCATAACACATAGGCTAGCACTGTAGTTCCCATTGCAGCTGAAGAATGTTTATGGGGCTGAGCATACTTGTGCTGTCATCCTAATTTTTCTACATTGTTATTGCACCAGCACAAAGTTCTTGCAATGTGTTGTTTAAAATGCTGGCTGCTCAGCAAATGATCTAGTGCACGCAGCATTGTAATAATACAGAAATCTGCATGTTGAATTTCAATTATGCTTTAAAGCTTTCTAAACAGAGTGCTTACACTTTCTTTTCAATGTGCAATGCAATGTTAGTTGTTTTTTCTGGAAACAGCATCATGGCAAGGCACTAGAGAGCTTCCTTCTGTTTAAGTGATTGTTTACTTTAGCTCCTGTGCCCTATGGAAAGCCTGCCTAGTGAGTAACCACGTTATAAAAGAAACTCACTCTGTTTTCAAATCTGTTAATGCATTACATCTCTCTCATGAAAGAGAAGAAATTAATTATGTGAAATGCTTTTCACTTTCCTGTGTTTAAAAAGCCAGTGCTGTAATGCATTATGGGGTTGGTAGAGAGTAGAAGGGTGTCCTACTAGGAGATTTATTGGAGGTAATTTGTCACTTGTGCACACAGTCAGCATATGATAGGGACTGACCACTCAGGACATGAGATAAGAATCATTAGTTACTGCTTCAAAGTGAGGTTTGCAACTCACTAGCACTTATGCTTTTTATTGTGGGAACCATTGTCATGGTTGCAGTGCAAAAGGAACATCTTCAATAACTTTAATAAGACATGAAGAGAAAATAGTGCAGGGCTGCATTCAGCCACGATGGCAGAGAGGAGGGAACTGAAAAGGATTTGTACTGTAGCAGAGCATTCCCACTGTTACAAAACGTGGTCACTGTAAATTTAACACTAGAATGTAGTAAAGGAGTTCTCACAGCCTAGAAAACTAAGGCAATGCAGCAGTCACCCAGCAGGTAGGTAGGTCTGTGTGCCACAGTGCAGCAATGTGCAGCAGTACAGGAATAAAGCCTAGAAGCAATATAATCATGTTAGTGTGGCTGAATATAATCGTATTAGCCCAGTTTGAAAGGCAGAGCTAATCTGCCCAGCTGCAAATTGTTTTGATGAAGCCATACTGCTTCAGGGATCTCTGCACTCTACTGCACTGGCCTATGTAGATAAGTCTATGATCTGCTAGATGAAAGTGAAGTAAGTTGGGTTAGAATAATGGCATCTTCCTCATTACCAGCAAAATTACAGGCTGAGACAAGAAAACAGGGCATTTTTAAAGTTGAAGATTATTAAAGGATAACCCAGAACAATTTGAGGTTTGAGACAAGTGTAAAATAAGAAACACAAGAAGCTCATTTTCCTTTTGTAAAAGCCTAACTAACACTATATAGTCCTTCAGGATAATGGGCAAAGAACAATGAGAACCAAAGTTCTCAACATTCAAAGAGAAGGAAGAAGTTGTACACTCTGAATAACCACTTCAATAACAGAGGGGTGCAGTTTAAACTCTGCTACTGGTTTACAAAACAACATAAACTCAAAATGAAGATAAAGCATATAAAAATCTTGTTGCAAAAAGTTTTAAGGAAACAGAAAGAAATACCACGGGTAGTTGGTCTCCAAGATGACAAAGAAGCAAGGGGTGCATGAAAAAGTAAAGGAAGTAAGATTTTAACTTTCTTCTTGTGCAATGTTAATTAACAATGCGAGTACTCTACTATGGAAAAGGTTGTGAGTATATTTCAGGGCCCCTGGTGACAGAACAAACCACTTTAGCTTTGTTTTTTCAGTTTACTACAATGTCACTGAAGTCTCTTGAGGTGAATAAGTTTATAATCCACAGAAATCTGCAACACATTCTTGCTTTATGCACGCATGCATTCTGCTTTCGGAAAGGAAAAAACCGAGCAAAATATTGTATTTGTCATAACAAATGAATCCAAAAGTAGTCTTGAAATACTACAATAGATTCAGATCTGTATTTGTTATGATTTAATAACTAATCCATTGACATGGTTATAAAGACAATAACGGGAAAGGAACTGTTCTGCATTGGCACAGGAAAGGACCTCCAAAATTTTACACTGAATTGTGATAAAGCATCTTCTTACAGCCAAGGCACAAATAAAATGCAGAGATCATAACCATGATTTTTAGAATGAGGATTATCCCATATTTTTTAGTAGAACTTGGCTGCCTCTACAACCATGGCTGTTAAAACAAGTGAGACAGAAGGAACTCCACTTTGGTAGCAGCCAGATTTTAAGCTAAAGTGAAAATGGAAGAATATCTTCTAAGCTTAGACTCACCAGCAGCAGGCGGCGAAGAACAGAACCTGGTCTCCTGTGACTACATTCTAACAACAGAGCTCCTTGCAGCAAAAGGGCAAGAGGACATCATCTGTCCTTTCTTGTATATGCCTTCTTTCTTCTCAAACTGTATATTTCCAGAGAGGTTTCTGTGCTGTAAATGCCAAAACAAGGGGAAGACCCATGGTGACAATAAACTTTAAAGAGAGGCAGAAATTCAAGGTAACAGCATTACATCCTGTGTTTCTTCACTTAGCATGTTAATTTTTGTTGATCCCAGCAAAAGATTGTGTAAGAAGCCTAGGCTTAACTTTACTCTTTAGATTTTATTTTTATTTTACCAGAGATAAAACTAAATTCAGTAGCACTTTTTAGTGTCTCGTGCTCTTCTAATAACGTAAAGTTGCTTGAAATTTGCTCACTGTTAAGCCAGACATAGATCTGTCTGTATCAGTTGAATAACATAAAGCAGCTAGAGCCAGTGAGTCTAATCTGAAGACTGTTTTTTGAGTCACAGTCTCTATAATATGTACAAACATCTTACTGTGAGATTACATTTTCATTTTAAAATAATTAAAGCTAAGAAAAATATTCATCAGCACACAGTATTTGTATGACTAGCTCTTACATCTTTCACCACGAGGAGATATGTTAAAATGGATGGGAGCACCTGAAGAAGACTAATTCTGGCTAATTTGTTTTTTGTCACTGCTACATGTACGTGTGTCAGTGGTTAGTGATTCATTTTTGAGGAAATGACTGGTAAATACCAGTCCAAATTACTGGAGGAAGTAGTGGATAGCCATGAGGATAGTAATTTGTCATGTATTACAGGGTCATAAAAGCAAGTTAATAGTAGGGTTTTCTGAGTGCTGGAATGTACAGCAAATGGGATAGTACTTGCTTTTGTCTTATTAGTAGGCCAATACTGAAAACATTTCAGAAATCTCCTAAATAACTCTAGAGGAAACTAGTCTGAAAAACACTCAGCTTTGCTTTCATTTCACATTAGCCATTGTGAGAACTGTCTTCCGAGATTCCAAAGGTATTATCATGGTTGACTACGTTACACTTAAAACCCTCAGGGCAGCACTACACTTACCTGTGCATAACCTGCAATCAAATATGAAAAATAAATATTAAGGTGCATTTTGGAATCCCTGAGGCCTTGTTTGAGTGGCTTAAGCTGTCGACTTTAGTTTATATCACGGTTTAAATTTGGCAGACATCAACAGCAACGGATACTCTATTTTCAGTTCAGATAAACCATTTTGTTTAACCATGGCTAGAATATGCCCTGAATTACATGGAAGTACAGATTACAGGTTGAGCTTTTTTTCCTTCATAGAGGAATGTGAGACATTTTTACTTCAGGTCTAACACAGATCACCACCTCTGCTCTTCATTTACAAGCTGTTGCAAGCAAATGAATAGAAGCAGAAGTGGAGAAAGACTAGAATACTTAACCTTTGCCTTTTTATATGCTGACCCATGGCTGTGGTCAAGAGAAAAGTGTATTCTCTGAAGAGATCTACAGTCTGTTTCTCTATTTCACATACTGAAACAGTGTAGAGCTCATTGGGAATTGTAAAACATGGTGATAACGTAGTTAAAACATAGCTAGGCAATGCCATAACATATATACTCAAGAGGCAATCATCAGTCTGGCATTTCTTGCTGCCATGCCTGTGTGGTTTTTGACTAGGACACAACTGCCCACAGCACAGCTAGAAACCTGGATAGCTCTGACTTGTGTTAAAGGGTAACCCACAAGAACTCAAGGGAGGTTTTACTGAGATCAGCTTCTGGACTTACTCTCCTCTCACATCCAGGAAGTCTGACACATAACAGACATTCCTATTATCAGTGCAGGATAAGATTTAGGCTTGATCTCATCTAAATTTTATCAGCATAGCTGTTGATCAGCTGTTGTTATTCACACATCTATCTCGATTCTAGAGTTATCTGTTTAACTGCTGTTGTAGTCATGCCAGGGTATGCCAGTAGAAACATCTTATACCTGTGTAATTGGATCTACACTAAAGCGATTGAAATAATGATAAAAGCAAAAGCTGGTCTTGTCTGTGCAGGGAATTTTATGAGCAGAAATATATTGCTATAAGCAGGGGTTCAGGCACGCAAGTGAGTACAACAGTAATGCATTAAAGCATAGCAGCAGCTTATCCATGGCAACTACGACCCGTGCGGTCTAAACCATTGGAAAGGCAGGATGGGAGCGCCTTACCAAGTTGAAGTTAATGCAGTTTACCAGGCCCTTGCCATGGGCAGAGGGCACTGACTTGGTCAGCTACTTAGGTCAGATGATGGATTATCTTGTTAAGCTTCAATAACTTGTGAGCAAGTCTGAGCTCCCTCTTTATGTAGTTACAGCAATTTAAGTCACTCTGTGGTAACGTTATGAAGAAAGAGCAGCTCTTGTCTAGTTTGCCTTACCCTGCCTTCACATTTATTCAAGGCACACAAACAAAACTATCAAAACCATGACAGTGATTTTTTTTTCAGTAGCGGTCTTTTCTACAAAATTAATGCAAAGAATAGAAATACCAAAATTTATTCCTGCCAAAAAATCCAAAATATGTGTTTATGACAGCAAAAGTTAAGTAACTTCAATATGGGTGCTCTGAATAATGACACTAATACAAATCTCAGCTACCTGGAATAGCCAGAGATTGTCCTGTTGAGTTCTATATTTGAGGTTATCAATAATGGTGATAATGATAACAGTGAAGATGATAAATATTTATGGATTACTTTAAAATTTTATTCATAAGATAAACTCTGGAACTGAAGCAGAGGCAATTTTTCAAGGTTGTACCCAAGTTCCATTGTTGGGCTGGAAACAGAGCCCTGCTTATTGTTCTTCTCAAATTATGAACCATTACTGTATATATATTATTGGTGATATATTATCAGATATTATTGAATCAAACTATGTTCCATCATTAATATATAGTCAATAACATACATAAACATAATTAAAATTATACACATTCTGGGGTACTTAGATTAACCAAACTTCATTACATAACACTAAGGATTGTTTTGGTTCATGAGTTTACATTGTAAAAGAAAAATCAAAATAGCTTCAGAAATGTAAATGACATAATTTGTTATAATAATGTGAAAGACGTGGTCTTGAAAACTCATTCGTTCCTAAATCCATCTCATCAAGAATATTTAAAACTTTAAAATGTTTTAAAAGAACACAGCTAAGAATATTAGCAAAAACTTAGCAGCGTGTAATGCAATTTACAAGGAAAATGTTTGCAGAAGTCTTGTTCCCTAGGAATGTATACATTAAATGCATAAAGATTTATTGAACTTGTATAATTTATGGCATTAATATTTTTTTACTAGTCACTGGATTTCTGATTTCTTTGTCAAACAATTTTGAACATCACTGATGATTTATCCTGGCACTCTGTAGTCCTGTTTTCAGTTTTCAGTTAATTTCCAGAGAGAATTAATGAAACTCAGCATGCTTCCATGCTAAAGTTTCACAATTTATTGATACATTTAAACCTGATTAATATCAGGTTTAAAATAGTTGTAAGAGTTCAGGAGAGTGAAAACTTACTCACATAAATCCTCTTTGCAACAGATCAAGTGATAAAAGTTTTATCGCCATGATTATGTCTGTAAAAAAGGAATCACAGCCATAAATGCCATTGTGGTACAGCTAATTACATGTATTTTTAAATTGTATATCTAAGTCACTTAAGAAAATGCCACCTGTGTATTTTTTGTCTCACATTCTTTTCAAATAATAGGCATAAGTAGCCATCTTTTAAAAGCAATCTTTGGTGTTTCACTAAAGTACCATAAGTACAAAGCTGTTTATTTCTTTAAATTATATTTATTATGGCACTCTGAAATGGAGTACACACTAATTTCACTGGAAAAATGAAAACTTAAGACCTTCAGACTATATTAGTAGCAATGAGTTATAAGAAATAACAACAGTTTATTTTCAGTTGTCTTACTATAAATCAAATGCATTATCTGCAAACTGTGTATATTATTTAATTGCATTTCAAGAAGACTAGGATAAGAAGAATTTTTGTGTTTTTTACCCTCAGATTCTTCAGTTTTGAAAAATTATGTGAGCTAACAACTTGGTTTTAACATGGAAATCCTCTAGAACAGCAAGTACTCTATTTATTTGCCCAACAAGCATTTTCTTCTTTTGGCAATCACAATAATGCTATATAAAACTTGAATAAAACTAATTTTCATCTACTGCACTACATTTTAAACCCAAAACCAAAGAAGGCCTAGGCTAAGCTGAACTAGATAAAGGTGCGTAAGTATTACTAAAACTGCCTGATGAATTTTTGATTTTTACTGATATCTTTCTCTTTTTGCCATTTGCTCTAAAATTCCTGTGCGTTTATTATCAGCATTGTGTCTGTGCTTTTTAATACTAATTGAGAAATATGTTAATTTAAAGCCTTATGTGGGACGTTTATCTTGCTGGTTTGTTGTGGTTGTTAAGCAAGATGATGATTTGTGATAGGTGACTTGTGAGGTTAAAACAGATCCATAAATAATCAGTAACTAGGCAGTGTAATTAAATTATAGTGATGAAAATTATCGTATATTTTTCCTGCTAAATATTAATAAAAACCTTTTTTTTCTTTATTTTCCTTATATTTGAGTTGCAAAGCTATTGGAGCTGGTGAAGGAGTAACATTGCCTATGACTCCCTCTAGTGATTCTGCTGTGGGAAATGCAGGCAACTACAGATGCCAGCCAATCCGAAATCACCCCAAATTAGTCACTAAAGCAATACTTCACGTCTAAAAGAATTTTTTTCAGAATGGCAACTGAATTCTCAATAAATTAAACAGGTTTTATAAGCAGCAGGATAAAGTACTGTATAACATACTGTGTTTTGGGAAATTTATGTTCTGCAGCAAATAAATATTTTTCTGATATGAAGAACCTTTCTTCCCTCTATTTAATGGAGAAATCTGGTAAGCCAATAGAAATAGAAGCTTATATGGTAAAAATGAATAGTACTACTGCATTCCTAGCTTGAAGTTATTGAAGGAACTTGATTTTTAAACAGTGCTGAGCACTCTTCTTGGGATAATTAGGAAACTTCAGCACAAAAATGACTCTAATGCACTTCCTGCATCACTTTGTATATCAGTATTTGCATTAGTTTGTGATGCAGTGAGACAGAATGCCACAAGATGATCAACGTACAACCACTTCACTATGTGTATCTGTAATTTGCATTCTCACTAACATTAATATTTTAGAATCTTCTCTCCATTTCAAATACTCACTAATATGAGTTGCTTGTACCCTTACACTATCTCAGGAAATATTTACAAGCATGTTGTCAGTTTTCATCATAATTTTAACAGTATAAAATTTATGAAATGCAAATACTATATTTATTCCATGTATGGATAACCTTTGCCACAAAGAAATGCTTGCATTTTTCCTTGCCAGAATTGTGTATCGTATTCGTGGCCATGTTTGAAAATGTCATCAAGCCAGTTCTTTATAAACAAGGCCCAAAATCCAGTTTGCCACAAACTCTAAAAGAAAGCTCAGGTCATCTATCCGTAGCAAATGACACCCTGGTTTTCTCTGCATTTAAAAAGAGGAAGAATGCTTTTGTTTATTAATCATTAAAATATCCTAGAAATGAGAGGAAATTACTATTGAAAAGTGACTTGCTGTAATTCACTAATGATTTGGGGTTTGGTATTTTCTCCATGCAAGTATCTCAGAGTTTAACGTTTATGGGTAGTTCAGTGAAGCATTAACAACAGATGCAGTTCTGATGAAAAAAACCCCACACCTAAAAGCAATTCCAGATTTTGATTGGCAAAAATACTTTCTCAGCAAGTAGGGTCCACCTCTTACAGCCAAAATTGAAATGAGTGAACACAATGTCCTATGATGTCAACCCAAAACCGAGGTAAGGCTGACATGTTAGGCTACACTGAAGCCTCTGTTTCCTTGTCAATAAACCCCTTCACATTCTTGTGGAAGGAAAGTCTAGTACATTACATAACTCTGTGAAAAACTGAATAATAACTATTTGGTTATATAAATTGGAGGAAAGGAATCTATATCCCAGTGGAATGCATTTGTGCATAAATCGTTCTTCCAAAACAATCCCAAGCATTTTAAAAATGAATAGCTTCACTCACCGCTGAAATGCAGCAATCTTTGGAATGGGAATTACTAAGTGCTTGGTAGCTAGAAGCATTCAGACCATTGTCCATCATTATTTTGACCCCACAGCAGATGTTTATTTGAATAGCCCTGTCTCGTAATTATTTACATCGAATGAATAAAGTTTTTTATTTGGTCCAGGTTAGTGTTCTGTTTTGGAAACTCTGCTTTGCAAAACAATTCCTGTATTCTCTAGCACAAAAGGGAGTAAATAGTTCAAATACAGATTCAAAAGGTTTTTTGAGACTACGGCCACAAGTCCCTCTGCATCTTTCTCAGCTCCTATTATAAAAATGATACTGATGAGAATTTTTGATATTCAGAGAGTATGAAAAGCCAGGGAACACCATTCCCTGCAAATCATGCAGCAGAAAGCAAAGTAACCCAGTTTGCACACCTCTCTTCTACTTGGAGACATCAGAACTTCAGGAATCTTTTTTTTTTTCAATGAGGCTTCATAAAATCACTGTCTCATTAACAGACTTCTCCTAACTACTCAAAGATTCTAAGCACATCTGCTTATTGCAAGAGTCCTCTATTTTAAATTCCTCTGGGTGTTAATTTGAAAGTAGGCCGATTCTGTTATGCTGATCTTATATTGCTGGTGTCACTGGACTTCTTTTGTGATAATGATTGCCAAATAATAACTTTGCTTAGGTATGGCAGAACATGCCTTACTGAACCTACTGGGAACGTACTCACCTAATATAGAATGTATCTTTTGAAAAACTATACAGCTGCTATGAGTTGATTCAAAAAGTGCTGTGTATTTTGTTTCCTACTTTTGCCCTTACTGTAAAATAGAACCAGTGAGTCCAGCCTATGGAAACATTATAGCAGCTCCTATTGCATCACTTCAATAAAGTTGGCCTATTTTGGTTTTCTGGAAGTTTTCAGCACCATCACAGCCTATTGGCAAACACTCAGCTATAAACACGAGGCAAGGTGTGCAGCTACACTGCAGCATTGCAGACATGTTCCATGACTCCGTTTCCTCACGAGTTCTCTCATAATACTTGATATTCTACACAGGCTAATTTCAGGCAGAAAGGAAGAAAAACAAACCAACAATGATACAGGCCAATGCACTCTGAGCTTAATACAGATTCCAATTTCATTTAGATGAGGTCCTGAGTCTTCTGAATATATATACTTCAAGGAAACTTTAGAAATCTAATTTCTGAAAGGAACTCTCTTCAGTATTACATGGCCACCAATATCATTAGCATTAAAATGATGCCAAAAAGGATGCCTAAAAAAAAATCCTATTACTAAAGAGCAATGTCTTTCCCTGTTGCAAAATACAATATACTTAATAGCTTAAGAAATCTGGGCTTGATCTTGATTTAAAAGTACTTTACTTTAACAGGTCTTTGCTCTGTCACCAAGACAACACAAATAAATCTAAGCATGTAAAATGCTCATGAAATTAGTTACATTTTTGAACAAGAAAAATTTGAGCTATATCAACAATATACATTATGTGTTTATTCAAATATCACTTGAGCAATATTTGTTATTTCTATTCTTGAAGTGCTACTTTTCATATTTAATAAAGATCTGACAATCCCAGAAATGAAATGACTTGCCAAAAGCCAGATTGAAAAAAGTACCCTGGTGGAAATGAAAGATGAGTCTTCCAAAACCCAGATTAGTGTCTCATTTACTGCACTCCTGCTGTTCTCCAACTACAGGTGTTGCAAAAAGGTGTTTCAAGCTCTAGAAGGAACCAAGGAAGGAACTGCACTAATTGTATTATTTGTCAGACAAGAATGGCCAGTTTTCTGTTTGAAATACTCTTGAAAACTATTAATTCAGAATCTTACAAAACTCTTGTGATGACAGTGAGGCTTTCCTTCAACATCTGTGTTACCTCCTCAGGACAATTACCTAATGTTATTAATTGATGTGATACATAGCTGAATCAGGGACACTTCCTCAAAAGTTCAACTGAAATCTTCAGTTTATGTGCACAGTTTCACTCAGCAGCATCCTTAAAACTGTGTCTCTTGATGTATGGTTGTTGTGTCATGGAATTGTTTCTCTGTCCATAAGACAGAGGGACAGTTGTCAGGGTAGGTATCTACCTGCTTTATTATTACCCTACATAGCCACAGGGAGAAAAATTGCTTACCTTGGCATGATCACTTCCATCACTGCTCTCCAGAATACACAGCTCATTTCTATAGTCGTGGTGATAAATTTAAAATCGCAATCATGACTCTAGGAGATTATTCTTTAATTGCACACACAATTGAGCTGAAAGGAGAATAAAGAAAAATATTTATTTAAGACCAATCAGCATCTGAAGCCCTATAATGAATATTAAATAGTATTTAATAATGTTTGTATGTTAAAATGGGTTAAACAAGCCACTAAAATGGGGGGATGGGAGGATGTGACTTTTTATAACACTAAGTAAAATATCCTGAGGGTTATGGAATTGTTTTTTTCTTTTATAGGAAATCACTTGTAATTGCATTAACTCGGAAGGAAATTTATATTTATAATGGCAGGTAAAAGAATAGCCTTTTAGTAGCTTTTGTTTTGAATATTTGAATAGATATACAATCCTGTTAGTGTGCAACATTCTGAAATTTATAGTTTTATATATACAAGCTAATTTTAAATAATGAAAAAGATACTGTTTATTCTAGCATTTTTACATGTCTAGACTACTTCTTAAACACAAGCTGTGCTGTAAAGCACAGCAAAAGACACAATACATTTCAGCTTTCTTAGTTTGTTTCTATTTTGCAAGACATAAATTCCCAAACACTCCTAAAGATGCAGAGAACAACACAGCATAACACTTGTTAAAGTTTACAGAAGTAATTTAAATAAACAGTTTCTGCAGATCTTTATTACTCGGGTAATAAAGTGACAAATATTTATTACACAAAAGGTATTTCATTAATTTCTGGGTTAAAGACTTGGTCTGATATTTATCTTAAGTCACCTGAAGAAATCACCTGCATTATCATCGATATCAGAGCTCCTGCCTCATGTAATCAAGCTGGAAACTTGGTCCACAAACTCCTACTTCTGCACTAAGTTCTGTTTTGAGTCTTTCTAACATCTTATCTTGAGCACCTATGCCAAAGCCATGCCCTTTTGGAATGCGTGCATGGACTCTCAAAATATACTGTATAAAAATTAATGTATTTTATACATAATTCATGACCCTTAAAAAGCATTGTCACTTGACAGCTGAGATGATAATAAAATTAGTATGTTCTACCTCCTGCTGTTAGGTACCGCACTTCCAAAGTTCCACATCATAATTGTTCTAGTAATAGCCCTGCAAGACAATAAACATCACTGGTGCCTGGCTCTCCCTCAAAAAAGTTATGTATTTAGAAATATTAACCCTTCTAAAAATAATATGGTCTAAACTTCCTATATATTATCGACAGATGTATATTGTCTCCAATTTTGGAATAAAAGGAATAGGTACCATACAGCCCTGTGACAATTGCTCATCTAGATCTGTGGCTGGGGTTTTAAACCTGCCGTTTCTAATTAATATTGTATTTGACATCAAGTGATTTGACCTGAAGTTATAGCAGTTTCTGGGTAAAAAATAGTATTTCTATAAATACTTAGAAAAACTGATCTGCAAAAGACAGGACTCTGAGAGACCCACTGTTTGTATTCCTTATCAAGTGTAGATACAGTATCAATTGGCTTTTATGAAGCACGGTGCAACACAGATAAAGGTTGCTCCTAGAAATGGTAAAACTTGGGAATTTCTATTACTGAGGAGTTAAACTAGTGCCAGTGCTCAAAAATCCCAATTGGGATTTACATTTTCAGTAAATGGGGGTGAGGGAAAAGGAAGGGAAGGAGACTATTGTTCATATAGGTATACAGAGAATAAAAGTGTGGACTTGGGATCGAGGTAAAATCCCAGTAAAAGATGTGGTACAGTGTAGCTGCAGTTTGTCTTCTGAGTTTTTCTCTTGCTCTGACACGAAAAAGGAACAAAGCAGAACTATGTGAGGCCTTCAGTAGAGAGAGACCTCCAATCTCATCCAACGGTCTGGTGGAAGCAGCTCCTTTCTGTTCCTGTTCTCCCCCTATGCCCCATTTCCAGTGGTGAAGGGAAGCCTTGCGTCTCTTAGTTTCTTGCACAGAGACATAAAAGTGAATTACAATCTTTCTTTGAGACTGTCATCGACAGTAGCCTCTCCATGACTTATCTGGGTGACCACAGTAAGGGCACTCCAGCAATATATTTTATGTGACCTTTGCAAAAAAGCTGAGAAGTTCTCCTACAGGCAGTGCATTTTTATTAACAGGTTATTCCACAACAATGGTAAAACCAGGAGTTGTATAATATCTATGAGAGTTTCCTCCTTATATTTTGAGAAGTTTATAAAAAATCAGCATCTATGGGAAGAAGAACCACAATAATTGCAGCCAAGGAAAGGCAGGGACAGCCCCCAGCAGCCCACCTGCAAAGCAACCACCACCAAAGCCACAGGGCCAAGTCACTCTAACTTAGCCACAGTGCACACAGCATCCTGAAGAAGCAGCTGAAGGCGCTGTACGGAAACCATATTTCTGAGATATTTTCTCTTGAGTGTGAGTTTTAGAAAGGAACCAAGCTTGACCTTCACAGTATGCAAAACTTTGGCTCCAGTCCTAGCTCTTTTCACATGTGAATAGTTCCTGTGGGGCCTCTTCGTGTGCTTAGAGTAACAAACAATTTCAGGATTTAGACCTTCATCTGAATCAAGGGTGGCAGCAATACTTTCTGATACACAGAAATATTTCTATTCACAGCAAAGTAATGCATTTGCTGCATGGACAGAGTTAATCTGGCTTCGTCTTTGACTCTTAATTTTCTTTGACATTCATTTCCATGATGTAACTGCTTTGGTTTGTAAAGGGCTTTTGCTCTTTTCAAGGGTACCAGTTTGCTTCCAAAATTGGTTAAATAAACCATCTACTCCTTCCACCTTTTCTTAGTTTTTAAATGAAATAACAATTTTCATTAAATGTGACTTCTGGCTGTGTATTTCAAACATAGCTGAGGCTGAACTGCTGGATCCATTGTAGCTTATCCTTAGACACCACTTTGAAAAGCAGGACGAGTCATCCCCCCCAGACATGCTGCTTGCTTTCCCTTCTGGAATGGCTGATGCTATCACAGTTGATCGCTCTTGCACAGGACAAACCATCATGTAGGTCATTCTGTCTCCCAGTAATATTCAAACTTATTTCAGTAATTAATAAATAATAATAATCTTTATTTTAATTCGATCTGAAGCAAGGAGAAGAAGAATGTGAAAGCACCCAAACAATACACAGAAATTCCTTTACCAGTTGCCTCTTCCTAGGTATAAAATACAGTTTTTTATTAGGATGTGCCTTTTATGGACTTGGCTATTTTAGAAATCCATTGTAATGACAGCTCAATGAAATAGGTATGAGAAGGATTGACAGCCACTCCTAATCTCTATGTCATCAATGTGATGTAAAGGAAACACACATAACTGCACGTCGCTTTTAATTTTTTGTCCTTTTGTTATTTATATATACTTTATTTCACTTTTCATTACACAGTTTTCAGAAATGTAGGCATTACTCTCAGCATTGGGCTGCACTGCAGCTGGGACATGAACTGTAATTTGTGGGGAAAAGTTCTGTTTGAATATAATGAGGTAGCACTGCCGTCTGTCCAGATATGGGACAAAAAAAATGAAGGCACAACTTCACTAAATTCATAGTTTAGCACCCAGTAGAGTAAAATATAATGGGCAAAGTCAGGCGACTGAAATGTGATAGGGAAGTAAAACTTAGAAGAAGAGGAATTACATCTGTTCCATAGCATTTTAGCACGGTTAATGGCCATGCAATTGTTCATTCTGAGTCCATATTCAAATAATCTCACTGAATATATTAGTTAACAGGCAAAAATGGATACAATTCACTGAATGACTAGGGACTTTCAGAAGCTGGTTTTAGAACTCTCTCTTGTCTACCTTTATTTCAGAGACATTCTGGCGTTTAATCTACATTTAGTGATAAATGTCAGAGAGCACCTATATCTTGCTACAGTATAACAAGGCTTTCATAAAAATTTTCATGTTATTTTTTAAAAAAGGACACATGTAAAAATGTGTGCTGTTGGGGTAAGGGCGATTTCTTCTCTTGCCTATCAGAAAAGCGTTTAAAACTGTCTCCTCACCCAACAGCAAAGTACAGAAAAAATAATAAATTATTTACTAATAATCATTGTGATTGCTGAGAAGCGCCTACTGCAGGCATCTGCCAAAACACTGCAAACAACTCGCGACACACAAATTATGAAAACCAACACCACAAATTAACTATGAAACCGTGTTTTCCCGCACGCGTTCACCAAGAGGCGAACTGACCTCGCCGGGCGGGCGCTGGCCCTGCCGCGTTCAGCGCCCCTGCTCGGCGGGGCCGCGCTCGCCCCTCTTCCCGCGCCCGGGAACGCCCCCCGGTCTCGGAGCGCGGAGCCCGGCGGCGCCCCCCCCAGCCCGCCCGAGGCTGCGGCACGACGCCCGCCTCCGCGAGACCGCGGCCCCGGGAGCGCCCTCACTGTCGGAGCGAGGAGCCCGGCGGCGCCCCCCACCCGACGGCTGGTCCCTGTCCGAGGCTGCGGCGCCAGACCGCGG
Source organism: Dromococcyx pavoninus (assembly GCA_033558185.1). NCBI lineage: Eukaryota > Metazoa > Chordata > Aves > Cuculiformes > Neomorphidae > Dromococcyx > Dromococcyx pavoninus. The sequence continues at coordinate 1,945,074 of JAUMJL010000137.1, forward strand.
CCCCGAGGAGCGTCCCCCCCGGTCTCGGAGCCCGGCGCGGCTCTGTCCCCCTCCCCCCCCCCCCCCGCTGCTGGTCCCCGCCTGAAGCTGCGGCGCCTCCAGCCCCCGCCTCCCCGAGACCCCGGCCCCGAGGAGCGCCCCGCTGTCTTGGAGAGCGAAGACCGGAGGCGCCTCTCCCCCACCCCGGCCCGCATCTGAGACCCCAGCCCCGCGCAGCGCCCGCCCGCGCTGCTACCCTCGCCTCGCGCACCCAGCGCCCACCGCCCGGGCGGGCGCCGCTTGGCCGCCGAGCCCTCGCCGAGCCCGGGGGGCGTCTCTGTCGGCGCCCCCCCGGAGCCCAGGCAGCGGGAGCGGGGCTCTGCCGGCGGCGGCAGCAGCCTCTGTGTCCCCGTGCCGGGCTCCGCCGCGCGTGGCAGCAGCTGGGCACGGTTTCTCCGCACAGCGGGGCGGCGCGGAGGCGCCGGGGGGGGGGGCTCTCCCTCATCACGGGCTGCCCGGCTCTTCTGGGCTGCGAACGCCGCCGCCCCCTCTGAGCTTCGCTGCGGGGCTGGGGCCGCCCCCGCGCCGCCGCTTTCGGGGGAATCTCCAAGAGGCACAGGCAGGGCGGCTCCGGGAGGGGGAACCCCCCTCGGCTCGGCTGCTCGCAGCCCCGCGTCGCTCCGCCTCCCGGCCGTGATGTCAGGCGCGGGGAGGGCCGGCTGGCAGCGGCAGCGCGGGGCGCGGGCGGCCGCCACAGAGCCGAGACGGAGCCGCAGCCGCCGGGACAGCGCGGGCTGGGGGCGCCGCGGGCGAGCAGCCGGGCGAGCAGCAGCCCCGCCGGGAGGGCTGCGAGCGGCCCCGCGGGGACCCGCGCTCCGCTGCGCCCGCTCCGCCAGCGCGGGGGCTCGCGGCTGCCGCGCCCGGGGGCTCCGCGCAACTCCGGGTTACGCGGCGGGAGCTGGAGCGGGGCTGCCGGGGCGGCACTGCCTTCCCATCCTTTGGCGGCTGCAGCAGCAGCAGCGAACCGTTAACTGCACCGAACTGAAATAAAACAAACTCGGGCTCGCTAAAAGTTAGGATACCTTTTTTTCTTTTTCTTTTTTATTCTTTTCTTTTACAATTCCATTCCCTCCTCGCTCACGAGCCGCGCTCGGCAGCGCTGCGCGGGGACAAGCGGCTCCCGTTTGGATCCAGGATTTGCTGTTGCAGAGCGGTCGAACTTCCATGCAGCGGGGCAGCCTTCGCTACTCTGAACGCCTTGGTGATGCGCGGAGGAGCCCCTGTAGATTGGCATCTCGTGCGGAGAAGGCACTGAAGGTAAGAAAGGGGCTTGGGGAAAAGAGGGGGGTTTATATCGTTTTATATGATGGTATCTTTTGTCCAGCATCCCTCTTTGAGCAGAACATCGGCGGTTCCTCCGGAGCGGTATTGATAGGCTGGGACTGGGCAAGTGAAATGAAAGTCTGCTCCTGTGAGAAGTACACGGAGCTCACAAGTGATGGCAGGAGATGTGTTTATTCCTAGTGTGATAACACAGCACGTTTGTGGTGTGTGCTGAGAGCGCGGACAGGGAGCTGACTCCCAGCTCAGGAATGAGGAGATGTGCGGGCTCAGGCTCTGCTGGGCAGTTTTGCATTGGCTGCTGTGTGTGGTTGGATGTGTAACCCCCACCACCTCCCCAGAGCATCCCAGCAGCCTGTTTGATTTGGTGGGTTTTGCAGATATAGTGCCTGGAGAGAGAGAGAGATGGAAAAAAACCCCCCATATGGAACATTTTATTGATGTGATCATAATCCTGTAATGGAGATTACGTTAAATGAGGATTGCATCAAAACGCCTTGCTGCTGTGGAGAGACGGGAAAGCAGAAACTATGCTGGATTGTAAATGAAGTTCTGTGATTGAAGGGTTTTCTTGAACCATGAAGGGATGTCTGTAAGCTTAAAGTTGCTGCCTGTGTGGAGTACTGGTGTGGGATAAAACCCAGATCAGGCTGAAATATATATTAATGCACTCAGGTTCTGGATGCAGTTAGAATTGGTTAGAGGCATTGCAGTCATGTCCAATGAATTCTTGGTTTCAGCTATGGAGACCACAGAAAGACAAGGAGGGAGGGGAGCACAGAACGGCAAGGAGAGGATTGTATTATTTGGGGAAGAGAAGGATGGCTCGTTGGTGACTTTTGCCATAATGGCACAAAATTTACAGCTTGTTGGTTATGAGCAGAAGCCTTGTGGGTGATCTGGAAAGCAGGGAATTTATCTCGCTTTCCTTTGCAGCCCTGGTGTAGTTGCGTGTAAGAAGTAGCTGTGAGGTGTGTGTCAAGAGGCAAACGGGGCTTCTTTGCCCCTCTCGGACAACAGAAAGAAACTGCAAGCTTGGGAGAGATGGAGTCGACCCACCTGATCCTGTCTTTTTGAGCTTGAGTTGATAATACGTTTTGAGTAATTGTTGCTGCTTATCTCAGTTGGCAAAGGAGGGGAGAAGATGTTCAAGTTTATTGAACCAAAGCAGAGCTGAGGACAGTAGATATTATCAGCTCACCCTTGCATTCTTTTTGTGCTGAATTTTATTCTGGCATAGAGAACTGAGCCACAAAGAGCACCTTCTCCAAGCTTTACAGAAAGGAAACCTAAAGAGCACGAAAAGGTGAACCCAAAGATGAATTTTAACTTTTTGTTTGTCAGCAGTGGAAGTAGCCTTGATCTGTCAGATTGCACAGGTCAAAAGAGGTAAGATAGGAGAAAAGGTTATTTATTTGTTTATTTACTCGCGTTTCCACATGCACAAAGTTGGCATACAAATAATCAGCACAGAGTGGGAAAGCACCATTTCTTAGAACCACCTAAGGTATAACTGATGTAAGCAGCAGAGAAATTTGTATAAGATAGTCAACAGTATTTATCCGTAACTGCAATACAACTGGTTGGATACAAAATTATATAGAATAAACCAAACCTAAATGTCTGATGCTCTCAGAAGTAATTTTTCTCATTTGAGTTGTGTACAAAACCTGAGGTAGTAGCTTCACAGTTCAGTCTCTCTCTTGCTGTATATTTGGCATGAAGTTGAGATGGAGACTCTTATTTTACATAAAATGAAGAAAAGCAGTGTAAGCGCATTGAATTCCTCTTAAGCATTTTATTTTGGCAAAAGATGACTTTTAGTGAATTGTATGAGATGGGTTTAGAATATTCATGGCTAAACTCCAGGGAGCTTAGTGTTAGCTCAGCAGGCAGAAGGTTCTTCCTCTGAAGAGATATCTGGAAAAGTTGTGTTTAAATTTCAAGCCATATTCAGATGAGACTGTTGGTTTCCACATTTTAAAATAATTTGTTATGCTGCTTAGGGGAATGATGCTTAATTTAGAAAATAAAGCAAGTATTCCTAGCTCACTTTCTATTAAAAAGAGCAAGCAGTGTACTTCAATAATGCTTCTCTATGTACAAATGTTCCAGATTTGACTCTATTTTTTTATCAAATAACAGCTAAGGAAAAATTTGTCTTTTGAAACCATGGTTATCCATGTAGATCTTGGTCTGTATTTTTGCTACAGAAGAACTCTGCTTCCTGGCTGCATTGTTCATCGTTGCAGCATTTCTTTAAATGTGAGCCTTGCTGTAGTTAAAGGATAATTTATATTCAGTGTAGTACTGTCTGCTCTGTGGAATTGGCTTTATACATCACAGCCTCTGCAAAAAAGGAGATCAAAGATCTGAACCTGTGATCCTGTGTTGCATTTGTATTCTATATGGACTTGAGTAATCTTATACTGGAGCCATTCACACTCCCATAGTTAAGAATATGTCAGTCTTTCCATTAAATCACTCATTTGCTTAGTAATTTAACCGCTAGTTTTAAAGATGGGCTCTAAGTTTAAGTTAAACACATTCCTATAGTGGAAAAAAAGGTATCTTAAGCAATGAAGTATAATAACAGTTGACATTTGCTAATAGAGCACTGTTAAGTTGAATTTATAGAAAGCTTAGTAGAAAATAAAGCCTGCCTGAAAAATTGAGGGGTGACAGGAGAAAAAGAATTCTTTCAGATGTGGAAAGCCCCTTGTGCATCCAGGTGAGTGTTTATACCTGGATTTTAAAGGGGCCTGTGATTGTTTATATGGCAGGAGGGCTTTTCTTACAGGAGAAGAGCATTGGCTCAAAACAGCTATTAGTGAGATCTCAGTTTGGTTGTTCAGTTTTAGATTGCGTTAGACTGATGCCTTTGGCATTATTCCAGTTAGTTCTTTTGAAAGTTAAGTTACAAGAACCACAAATCCCCAAACCAGGGGAGTTTTCTTTTCAATTAACTAAAAAGAACTGCACCTTTTTTGAATAATGTTGATTGTCTGACACAGGTGTTGAGAGCTGTTGGGAGGGATGGTGCTGATAAAGCCCACTAGCCAGGTAGCCCACCTGGGAACAGCCATTGTGGCCATCAGCTTCCCATCACAGGAGCATCCAGAGGGACTAATGGTCAGTTTACACTTGAACAGGACCATATCTTCTAAAAAAGCCCAAGATCTTTTACAGTTGCCTATCTCAGTTAGATAACCGTCTTCTAACAGCGAAGTAGTTCCTTCTTCTGTGCAAAGTATGTGAATGCTTATAACAACTTCTTCATTTTTCAGGTTAGAAGTTAATGGACTAGGTCTAAAAATACAGATGGATTCAGTGTCGCAGTGGCACACGCTGTACTGTTCCTGTGTTCTGGTAGTAGGTTCAAGATACAGCTTGGTGTATTCCAAGTATTTTGGATTGGATGAAGTAAATGAGTATTGTTTGAAGGAAAGTTTTGTCATTGAAATAATGGGACATTAATAGTCTTCTGTTCCAATTACTTCTTTCTGGATGAGATCACTGAGAGGAAATCTGTAACAGCTGGCTTTTTTCAGTGTGGTTAAGTAGTGGTGACCAAGGTTCTTGGTTCTTCTGAAAATTCACGCTCCCTGCAAATACACAGGCAAGTAACATGAAACAGGAAATTTAGGGTGGAAATGGGAGTTTGATTATTCCTTAAGATTTATGGGTAGACCCCCATTCTCATTATCCAACGGCAAAATAAGGAAAATAGGTTTAAAATAGTCTTTTTCAATTACGTTCTCTGAATTAGTAGAGTGACTTGCCACAGGAAGCATAAAATAGCTTTTGCACATTTAAAGACTCCATTGAAAGAAGAGCTCGAACTGTCTTTAAATTTGTCTTTAAGGTCTTATTTTGTGAATAAGAGTGGGATTAGTGGAAAATACATTTTGAGTGATAATAATAGTATTTACCATCTTTGGCACAAGTCAATGAAAGATAGATATATAATTATCAAAGAACCTTTTAGAATAAAAATCCAGTTTCCAAATAAAAGGAGGGAATAAACTTTTCATGGTCATGGAGTAAGATTTCATATTTGAATTGGAGAAAACGCACCAAGCCCACCTCACCTGCACAAGAGGTTTCATGATGGTCCAAGGAAAATTAATGTAAAAATCAGAATACAGATGGAAAAGGCTATGGAATTAGTAATTACACTCAAATCATTGTAGTTTAGACAATAAATAAGAAGCTGTAAATGGTGTCATAATTAAGCATTCTTTTTTTTTGAAGTCTTTTGTCATTGCCTTTAATAAATATCCTGTTGCAAATTATTTAAGGTATGTTTAGAAAACAAATGTTTTCCCATAGGTGATTCAAGATTGAGCCTTCTTGATCCAACATGGCACAAGCCAAAGCTTCCTGTAGTCTGTAAAAAAATTCCTGTTGCGATCGGGCCTTCAGTAACTGCTTCTTGCATTACGTAATGTACATACTTCACCTTTTTGTTCAGGAGTTCAGCGTGTTGATGTGGTATAGATGCATTGCTGTAGGGGAATCTTGCTTGTAAGGACAGCAGAACTTAGCCTGTTTAACAAGTGCTTTACTAACTTTTCAGGGACGATTTTTCTAAATGAGTGTTGTTTGCCTTCCTTTAAGTTGTGATAGACTCTGCAAGGATTATATAATTTCAAGGGAACTTGCATCACCAGATCAGTAAAGAACCAAATATGTTCTCAGAGAGACTGATGAATGTTGAATTTGTTGGAGACTTCCAAATTCAATAGTGAAATGATATACAGAGGTGGCCACTGTTTCTAAAACCCATCACTGTGGGGTTTAATATGGCAGTTTGCTGTGCTAACAGTCTTTGCCTGCTTCATTTTCCTGCCTGGGGAACATCTTGCGTTTTGTACTACTTTGGTTTGTTATGGTTGTTTTGGGGATGATTTTCTTCCTCCAAGCTGGTCTAGAAATAAGATGTCACTGGTGATGTAATCTGTTTGTATATCAGTGTTTATCTGTTACATCCTTAAGGACATAGTTTTATTATTTTTGTAAGAATTTAATTAGTGATTATGTGCGCTTTATGCTGTCTACTGTAGTAGCAGGAAATACATGCTAAAGGGGAGAAAAAAATCCAAGTGAAAGTTTGGAATGCTTTAGGCACAGCATACTTCATTTAACCAACTACTTACACCATCACTGTTGCTGCTCTGTGCTATCTTGTTAAAAAAATAAATGTATATGTCTGGAAATCTATGCTCTACTGTATCTGCGATCACATACGCCAGCACGGTAAGACCATGTACAGTCTTGTTTCCAATATTAGTCCCTGGCACATAAGATGCATACATGCCTATCAAAAGAAAAGTGAAAAATCTTTGGAGAATGACAGAACTGCAGATGCCATTAAAATATAGGGCAGGGAACAACTATAAAAAAAACCAATTGCCCACCTTTAGTCTGTAACTCAAATTTCAATAGAACGTCACAATTTTGATAATCCTTCTGAGAAAGGAATATTCATGGCTTTGGAGGGGAACTGAGGTTTATTACTGCTACTGGAAGTCATAGTTTAAACCCATGTTTAGTCATTTATGCAGGTTTATTATTGCTTTTGTAGTTATAAAAGTATGTATCTTTCTGTCTTTTGAGAAACAGGTATGAAATGGTGTGTCCTGGCAGGCGCATGGTTATCTGGATCATTGGTTTTACTTAGGTGTGCTGGTACTTTTCTTCCTGAACGGGAGGGTTTCTTTTGTAGGAAGCATTATGTCAAGGTGCAGTTGGATTCATGAACTGTAAAGAGATTTTCTTAGGACTTGTGTAATGTTTTTGATGAAAGACCTGAATTTGACTTGTCAATGTTAAATAGCTGAAGAGTTTGACATAGCATTCCCTAAAGAGAACTGCAGAACTCCTCCAGTATTTACAAACTTCATTAAATGGTCTTTTAATAGGAACTATAATATCCATGTATATTTCTGGGCTCCAATAATTTGGGACCTCACTGTAGTAGATTGTTCAGATTATAGCTGCTGCCAGTAATTTATAAATATATGCAAGGTATAAGGCATGAAACTGAAGCTATCATTAATGGAGTAATGGCTTTACATTGTTAGTCATTTTAATTGACCCTTGGAAAATGTACATGGCAATGTGTTGTAAATTAAGATCTAGAATACAAGACAACACAGTAATAACTTTTGGGATGAAAATTGGGGATGAAATGCATAAAATGCATTTTCTTTTCATCTCCCTGCCTTGTCCACATGTGAGGCTTTACCAGAGGGAATGGATTCCAGCTAAGGGTTTCTTAATAGTTTCCTGTAATTGGGACTCTACTAGAGGAGATCGGTTAAGTGCTTGTCAGACAAGTGTACATTCATGTCTAACTACCAGAGAATTCTTTTTAAAATTCACGTTCAGGAGATCTGTAATTTTATGACTTATTAAAGAAAACTGCATCTGATGTAAATCAAGGAGGGGTTTGTCCTAGTTAGTTCATTATAGTTTTAAAAGATAATTGAGAATGGCCTTTTCCTCTGATCAAATAGCAGTAGAAGTAGCAAGCATTACTATGTTCTCTTCTATGTTTCCTCATCCATGTTTTGTTACATTTCTTGTAAGCTTTAAAACTAATCACATCCAATAGTCAAAATATGGAGAATGATTATTTTATCAAAAACCTAAAAGCAGACTATGAACTTAAGAGAAGAACTTGCAGTCTTTACCAGAATCGCACAAAATATTCCCACAACTTTTTAAAGGACCAGTTGTTTCCTTTTTATGAATTTTGTTTTACTCAAGAAGATTTTAAATATTAGAGAGGAGAAGTTTGGGGCCTATTACTCCTTACTTAACATTCTGCATTTTGTGGCTCATCAAGTGGATCTGATTAAGCGTCTACCAGCCTGTTCAGTTAACTAACTGTTACTGAGTTGAACCTTCAGCACTGGAAAAAGGGCCAATGATATTTTAAGACAATCACACCAAGCATGAATTCCAGTCAGAAAGAGAGATCCTTTTTTGCTTTCTGTTCGTTTAATCTTTAAAATCCAATCAGACAAACTGAGACAATAAACAGAGGTTAAAGCACTGGAGGAAGAGTTTAGTAAAAAGGAAAAGAACTGACTGAAATTTGCCTGAATTTATGATAAAAATTGTTTGTTTCTGTTTGTTATAGAACGATGGACTAAACCTGAAATCCATGGTACTATGTGTATGTAAATACACTGGTAAATTTGTTGTGATAGGACAGTAATTTTTGTGATTGTATTGGATAATGCAGCTCAAATTCAGTAACAAGCTCCTAACAATATGAATGGAATTTGGCTCAATTCTGTGTTTGAGCAGTGCTCCTTAGAATCACTGTGTTGGGTATTTTTAAATTACAAAAAAAATCTTAATGAACAAAATATTATTGCTATTCGGGACTGCTTAGCTTCATATAAAATTTATTCAGTAGCTGGTTTCTTTACATTTTTTTTAATCTTGCTAACTTCAAACAGGTTTCATGTTTTGGTTATATTTTAACATCAATGGGAAAATGTAAAATCCTAGAATATTTGCCTGTTAAGTTTGATGGAAGCTTAATATGACTTCATATAAGTGCCATTATGAGTCCCCTTAATGACAGTGTTTGTATTTTCGTTGTAGTGCACTTAACAAAAATGAGTATTTAAAAAATAATGTCTGAATCAAAAGTAGTGTAACATCAGTCTGCAGTAAGAGTGTACAGTCTCTCTTCTTTATATGTAATTCATTTTGGCAGGTACAGTACTTTTAGATTTTATTGTATTATAAATGCTAAAAGAGCTTGAAAGAAATCATTGGAAAAAGGTTTAGAGTAAGTGATTTAGATGTGGCTATTGCAGGATTAACTAAATTCTGAAAATTGAGGCACTTCAGAGTATTGGATCTATGTCTTGATTTAGTCATTGCTGAAGCAAAAGTCAGTATTTCCTTGGTCTGCAGAACTGAGAGACAGTGGTTGATGGGGATAGTAATCAACCAACAAACTACTTTCTGAAAAATTTGAGATGTTTCTGTGATTAAAGTGATAGCTTGGTCAGGGCTTCTCTTTATCTGCTTTATATGTGGTTATATGTGTTTATAATAAATATGTAACACTGTGACATTGCACATAATGTCTGATGGAGAAGACAGATAAACTGTAGGGAACCTCTAAGGGACGGTGAAGTTGAAATGATGAAATTTCAAGATACTCTTGGACACTTCAGTAAGTTACTATGGTAGTAAAAATGCCTGTTGATGAGCTTCACAGAAGTTAGATACGTTCAGAAATTTTAGTCTGATTGCTGAGGGAATAACCATTTCTAATAGACTTTTTCAGGATCCATAAGAACAGATTAAGGATGCCATCTGATACTTTGTGAACCACCATTACAGCAGATTTTCTTCCTTTCATTTTCTTCTAACACATACAGATTTGACTGATACAGTTCTTGCAGCCTCAGCTGTAACTGTTTTAGGGGAAGAAACATGTCAAATCTTTTGTGGGTTGGCAATGGCTAATTTCTTTCTCAGATTTTGGAAATATTGCTCAGTTTTATGAACGACCCTGTAAGTGAAACCCTGGTTGTAGTTACATATTTTTGTCAATGTGAAAAGTTGTCTGATGCCCTTGACATCATTGTGATTTTAAGCAGGATTATCATAGAATCAGAATGGTTTGGGTTAGACAGGACCTTAAAGATCATTCAGTTCCAACCCAGCTGTCATGGGCAAGGACAGCTCTTACTAGTCCAGGCTGCTGAAAGCCTCTTCCAACCTGGCCTTGGACACTTGCAGTGAGAAAGCATCTACAGTTTCTGGGCAACCTGTTCCACTGTCTCACTACCCTCATCGGGAAGAATTTCTTCCTAATGTCTGATATAAATCTTCCCCTTTCCAATGTAAAGCCCTTCCTCCTTCCAATTTAACGCCCTTCCCCCTCGTCCTGTCGCTACATGCTCTTGTCAATAGTCCCTCCCCTGTTTTCTTGTAGGCCCCCTTGCATGACCCTTTGCCTTTTTCTATTTGCCTGAACCTAAGCTGTGTATTCATCTGAGTTTCCTAGTGATAACAAGAGTAAATTAGTTGAAGCTGCAAGCTCATAAGATAATTTTGGTAGTAAACCAAAAAATACTTGAAGCGCTTTCTCTCTTTTGCGTGCTACAAAAATGTTCACTTGAGGTTCAAGGCCTTAAGCAACCTAATGTAACTTAGAAGCTCGTAAGCAGGTTGTGCTAGATAACATCTCCAGATGTGTCTTCCAATCTGAGCTTCTCTGCGGTGCTGTGGAAAATAACACTGACTCCTCTATACAGGTTGCACCTTTTTGCTTTGTCTTGAATGCATTTTTTTTTTGCTCAAGTTCAGGAGCTTGTTATGTGATTGCTGTTCTGGTTGTTCAAGGAGTACTGAAGAAGTGAAGAACAGAACAGGATGAGGAACTGACTAGTGAACAGAAAAGAGCTGTTATTTTTTTTTTTCTTGGATTTGGATCACAACATTGTTTGCTGTTCCTGTCTCACTGTGTGCTATTTGGTGTAATTTTGGAGGCCTGTTTGAACTGAGGTTATATAGACAATCTGCCACTTCAACAAGTCATCTATTCTCTGTCTTTCTCCAGTGCCGTTCTGAATAAGAGTTTCAACTATGGCTTTTGATCTATGAAATGCTTTTTAGTTTCATTTCTCTTTCTGAGAAAAACCTGCTGTACCTTTTTGTTCTTGTGTAAAAAACGACTAGAAAGGAGAAGCCTCAGCTTTATAAACTGAACTGAGGGCAAGAAAACCTGAGACTGTTTCTTTTTCCTTGGTCCTGCAAGACCGAAGTTAGTTGACGTTCAGACCTGTAAGACAAACCTGTTAGTTCGTTTTTTTTTCTGAGGGTTTTCTGAAGTGGACGCATTAGATGGAGTGTAATTTTGTTTGTATTTGTGAAGAGTGTTCTGCTGATGCTTCATGTTGATGGTTTAGTGCTCTTTACTACAAGAGCACCTGGAGGTTGATTGGCAGGTTCGCTACAGAAATGTAATAAATGCAGTTTCTAGAGTAGGACTTAACAGTGTATGGACTGTATGAATAAGAGAGTAAGATAAGGTTGAGAATAGATGATATTTGTTATGGACAAAAATTTAAGTACTTTCACTAGATATAAGAGAAGAGCACGGTAAAAGAAACTAAGGTTCTTAAACATTCTCTGTAAAGGATCTTTCCTGTTCCAGAAGATCTACTTTATCCTTTGTTTCATCATGGCATTATTTGTCAGAGCAGGCAGTCAAACAAAATTGCACGGGAAAGTGGTGATGAAAGTACCTGAGTCTGAACTAGCATTTCATGATTTGTTGTTACTGCTGTTAAAGCTAGATTGGAGTGTTTCTTAATTTATTTTTCATCCTGTCTGTATAACATGATGTCATTGGGATATTTTTTAAAATGTTTAAAAGGATTATAGTACTGCATATGCTAAATTTGACTGAAATTTAGGTTAAGAATTACTTTGTTTTGGTTTATTTGGTCCAAGTTTAACTGCAAGCTCAGCAGAATACTGAATAGACTCATTCAGTATTTTCCAACTTTGACTCTTTCTGTACCATTTCATTCTGTATTTTATTTCTGCTGTCTGGACAAGAACACGTTTTTCCCCTTGATAAACACTTAGGTGTTACTAAAATATTTCAGTAATTCTCTGCTCTTTGCAGTTTATTTGTAGTTGCTTGGTCATTAAACATAGTTGATCCACAATGATGGACTGTTTCCTTCAGATTACAATGAGGAAAGCTTCTTATTCTAATTATTTGTTTACATTAGTGAATGCATGTTAAAAGGCTGTGTTGCATTTGTACTGTTAGATGCTCTCAGTCTGATATTTTCAGAACCCTGCAGATGTGGATTTTAAATAAATGAAAAGAGCAGATGGTATACAGAGAAATCTTCGGTAGGCCAAGAAGCCAAATCCAAGTTTCCCTGAGTTCCAGGAGATACCCTACATAGGGAATCTTCTTCCATCATTAGAAATTTTAATAATAAACTTTTGATGTACAATAAGTTGTAGAATTTCCTAAATACGCGAAATAATCCATAGATAAAATGTATGTCATAGAACGAGATCTGTGACGTTCACTCCATGCTTGTTAGTATGTGTTTTAGATGTGGGGCTTAGGCGTGTTTTGAGATGATCAACCCTGATGGTGCTGAATATAAAAATGTCACTAGAATTAGTCATCTCCAGCAGAAAATGTTTTTTGCCATTTTTGTTTTCACTGTGTGGAGGAGGGGATGAACTGATTTTCAGTTACTCTTTATCATTTAAGTTTTCTATTTTTGCAGTCAACTGGGAACATCTACCAATGACTTCTTTTCTGTCTTGTCTTCAGGGCTGGACTATCTTATGAGACCAATCTTAATAAAAGAAATGCCTTGATGAACGATTGTGAACTGGTTGATAATTCAGCAAAAACTATTACTTGACTGATGATCAGGAATAGGACACAACCATACAGGGTTAGCTTTGGATATCAAGTGAGCTACTTACACTATTCTAATTCTAATCCAGGCTGTCTACTAAGATATGACAAGTGTTCGTTGTAGAAACTTCATATTTAATGTTCTGAATAAGGCTTATATCTATGAACAAATTCTGTTTGTTTTTTCATTGGTGCAACTACAGGCAAATAGTGTAATGCAAATATAAGACGGTATCCACAAACTCAGAACCCAGATAGTTGTCCTAATCCTTCCTTTACTTGAATCACCATAAAAAAATCTCAAAAAGATGCGTCACTGCAATCAAAGCTAGGCAAGAGAGCAGCATTGAAATGTACACTTACCATCATAGATAATGTTTGTGGGCTGTACAATGGTAGAGAAATCACAGATTTTCAATTTCCCTTAGAATGTGTTCATTCTTAGAAGGTATTGCTAGAGTATTGTTTGTTCTAAGAGGAGAGAATCCTGTTTAAGTTTTTAATGAATCTCTTGAGAGATTCTTCAGATTTACAGGTTAAAAAAAGCTGTAAACATTCTACTGGGAGTAGTGATTAAAGAGAAGATGAATGTGAGTTATCTGTATGTTTCTTATGAAACAGAAGTCCTGAAGATGATGTTCAAATCAAAAAGCTGTTTCTCTTTAAATGGTCTGTACTGCTGCATTAGGTAATGAAATACAAAGTATGACCAAAAGTAAGTGTGGTTGCAAGAGGAGTTTCACTATTTTGTTTGGAGAATTTTATAGGTAACACAGCATTGATCTGAATTTAAAGGGAAGGAGGCTGAGAATAATATTTCCTTCATTTTTAGATTAGAAAAAGCATTAGAGTGGAAGAAGAAATCCTTACCGCATAGTTAATTGACTTGGAGTGCCTTATGTTGAAAATCTGATTTTCTAAATTAAATAAAAATGAATTAATAAAATGTCTGTAGATTGAATAAATAAATTCCAAAAACCCAGCTCAATCCTCTGGCGAGTTACTTTTTTGGTAAATCACCAAGTGACAGCACAAGACTGCTAAAAGGCTTGCCTTTCCACAAGGCACTTCATACCTTTGATTACTCACTCAAGCTTGACTGAACCAGAAACATACTAGGGAAAACTCGTAATTTGTGATGAAGCAGTTTGTTTAATCCTTGTTTTTTCTCTTCTGAAGTATTACAGATGCAGTGAAGGGAACCATTTCAAATATACTGCTCAAAGATAAAATGCAGTTTAAGATTTCTAAACTAATTCATCAAGAGTTGTTGCTTCAGAGTTTTAAGTTGGTCATCTAAGATCACTTTGAACGTTTTCTTGTGGCTGGTATGTCCTGCTGCTGCAGAAGGCTCTTGATCTGCCATGAAGAGGACAGTTTGTTTGTAGTTTGGGTGAATTTTGGCATTAGTTTTGTTTTGTTGGTGTAACTCTTCTATGAAGCACAAATGTACTGAAAACTTGGATAACAACAAAACGTGAACTGTGTCCTAACCGCATCTGTTGAACATAACAACAGTAGTTTCTCATTCATTCAGCTTTCCAAGAGGTTGCACCCTTTGCAAATAACATGCATAACAAACTGCTGTATTCACAGAGCCTCGTCATTATGAATAGTATGTGTTTCAGCTGACACTGCCATTCACAGCATGATTTTACCAGTTCAGTACATGGCTATGAATCTGGTCTTATTGTCATACTGGAAATAGGACTCTGAATCACTGTCATACAAAGAGGATTGCTACTTCTGCTGAGTTTTCTCAGTATTTTGCAAAGATTGCCTGCCTCTGAGCATTTTTTTAAAGATGTGTGTGTGTGCTTTTTCTTATGCAAATGCATGGACATGGTGTAGTCATAAACATTGTAACATGTCCTCCATCTAAGCTAAACATTAGATTTACAGGGTTTGAGCAAGCTTCTTTATTAAGCCGTCCCAGTGAAATTTACCTCTGACCTGAAATACCCATGTGCAGAATTCTCTTGAGCAGGCGTCAGTTACAGCATTTGTAAGTGTGACTAACTATGAAGGTAAATCAGGACAAGAATAAGGACATCAGGTCTGCTCTAACTTAAGACTGAAATAAAATCACAAAACATAAAGGAATGTACTCATTCATATAGAATCGTTTTCATGACGTAGTCTGTTGGTGGAAGATTAATGGAAGGGTCTTGTGACATGTTTTCCAGTGGCATTGTGTTTTGATATGTCTTAAATATCAGTGTTGCAATGTGTTTGATCTTATGTTCTTCACATTCCCTTTTTTACATGAATTTGCATTTGGGTTGTCATTTCTCTAGATGACTGGAAAGCATTTTGCCGATTTTCATGTATCCATTATCCACTACTACCTTGCTGTTTGTCTCCTACTGACTCCTACTTTTCCATAGATACGGGCTGTAAAAGGAACATTTCTTGTTATGAAAGCAATAGATTGCAAAAGATGATTTGAAATCCTGTGACTATTTCCTTCACAAAAGCCTGCAAGATTTTGGGAAAAATGCTGTCTAGTGCACAGACAGTTTGGCTCTCAGAGCCCAGTGCTGAGGTTAACAAGTTGTAACTAGCTGCGTGTTGCCATTATCGGAAAACCCTGCTGCTTTCAGGACATGATGAGGACTCTTAATAAGAATGTTGTTCATTGCTTGTTTGGTTTTTTTCCTTCTCTTGCACAGCACTTACTGAAGAGTAGGATTTAAAAGTTGGATGGGTTGTGATGGGGTCTTGATGTAATTCTTTCATCTTACCGACCAGCATGTTACTGATATAATTCTAACAAATGGACCACTGAGCTGAGGCGGAAAAAAACAAATCCAAACCTGCCTCCCTTTTTTTGGAAGAACTAGTTATAGGAGGGAATCTGCAATTTTGTGGTATTTTTTTCTACAAAATAAACTCGGTGTTAAGATAGCTGAATATATTTACAGTATCTACTGTAAACATTCATATATGTATAAAACTTTTTTACAGCTATATAGATGTGCACATCTTGATTGATGTCTGTTGAGCTGTGCTGACTTAGAAAAAATGGATTGTATCTATCATATGTCACTCAAAGTTACAGTATCTCTGTTTTTCAGACATATATAAAAATTCAGCTTGGTATATTTAATGAAACAGTATTTTTGAAATATGCAATATGAAAGCAAAAACACCGATCACTAAAACATTAGATTTGGATATACTGGGAAAGAACTGGAGCTTGATGTCATTCTGTTACTGTCTTCTGACTGTAAATTCAGAAAAACATCGTGTGATTTGGTTTGAAGAAGAGTGACAATGTTCCAAGTGGACATAAAGTAGTAACGACAATAGTACCATGCCAGCAGTACCCGTGACAGCGCCACTGGAACAGATTACCCAACCAGGAGCAACAAAATTCTCATCAGAATTTATTCCCAGGAGTTTCTTATGTATCCCAGTAAGAAAAAACACAAACCAGGCAACCCTGACTGCGTTAACTTTCTGTGTCAGGAGCTGCTGATCATTCATTAATTATTATTTTTTTCCCATTTTATTCTGAGCGGGGAGGAGGGATACAGGAGCACTGTGTTACCTAGGAGCACTGTGTTGTGCTGCTGGCAAAGATATGTCAGACCCTGCCTTAAGCCTGGTAAATTTACAATGGAGCTGAACCATCTATGTAGGAAAGAGTTACAGCATAGTCCTAGAGGAGAATTTCGTAGATGAAGACATGGTTACAGAAGTGTATGGTTGGAACACCAAAGTACTGAGATGAATATATTGCAATAGCAAGGCAAGGTGCCAGGATGAAGGGAAAGTGTTCAAAGAAACTATGGCATTGGAGCCTCACAATAAAGAGAAGCTTTGAGGGAAGACACTGAAGTACTGAGAAAAATATCAAAAAGTCTGAGATGTTTTGCCAAGCTAGCAGAGAACAAGAACCAAGGCAAATCATTAAATTCTCTTGGAGAAGCACCCAAGTGCTGAAAGAAAATGCTAAAATGCTCAAAAAAAATGATGGTTCTAATGCAGAGTGCTTAACAGGCAAAAGCAAAAATGTGGAGTTGAATAGCTTCAAACTGAAAAGAGGAACCACAGAAGCAGTCAAATTAGTTCTTTTCTTTGAAACTATGTTTTTGGGGGAGCTGATGTTACCATTCAGTCTGGTTTTGATTGATGGTCTGCTTATGGCAACATCAAAGGATTTATTGGTGTTTTGGGACAAATGGGATACTTTTAAAAAGTGTAGGATAGCAGTAGTTACTCTAACACTGAAGATTAATGGGTTTTTACTAGAGAGAAAAGTTATGTGAGGAATGCAGAAGTGTACCCCTCATTTGCTGTGCATAAAATTCAAACGGGGAAAATATTTGGGCAAAAATTCTCCTTGGGAGGCTTAAAATCTACAAAATCCTACCCAGTGATGCCAACATGTCTTAGTACCAAAGGCTTGTTTAGTAGCTATATGACACGTTTGCAGTTTTATGGGATATGAATCCTACTGTTGTGATCTTCAGGAAAGGTTAACTCACACCTATTCAATTTCATTTATATAGAGGGTGTGCATGGTAATTCAATGAAAAGAATTTGTTTTTAGTATCATAGAAGTATATAGTTTCTTCAGTATTCAGTTTACTGTATGTTCATGTCTTTTTCATTGGTATGTCTTTATTTTAAAAGCAGTAGTGGGACTATAAGATAAATGGTGTTCTGTGACTGGTGTGGAAATTTGCTGAAGGGAAATGAGATGCAAGGTTTATCAGAAGAGAAGAGACTGCCCTTCTAGCTTATTTTCAGGCAGAATGTGACAAAACTGTAGAAAGGGAGAAATGGATATAAGATTCATAGAGACTCAACTTGACCCTAAGTAAATTTGTCTCATTCTAATAATGGTTGAAGAATCAGAGTGATGACAATTTGAGTGAAATTGTATCTATGTAAAATAACACACATTTGCCATGGTTCAGTGCACCTTGACAGAGAATACTGTGTCTACTGTAGGCACGTTGTTGTCCACGGAGTTGATAAGATGCCATTTAACTCTGTGCATTTATTTTCATTAGAAATTGCTCTGTTCACAGTTCTATGAACTATTGCATTCTGTAGGGCCTGGCTTGGACTTGCAGCAATGTGGTTTGGATGGTTGAAGAGCTTTTCTATAATGATGAGATTTTTAGTGTGATGTCAAGAAGCAGTTTATTATTTTTCTTCAGTTTAAGGGTTTTTACAGTTCTGATTAGTGTGTCAATTATCAGCATGACATAAATACTACCTCACCTGATAAACCAGTGTTGTTCCACTCTCTTCATCTGTTCAGATAGCAGATGACATACACTTCTAGAGTATACAGTATCTTGTGTTCTCTACAGAATCTTGCAGATAGATGAGAGATAGAACAGAGATGCTTGGATTATGCTTACGGATTCAATATGAAATATGAGAAATATATTTTGATTAACATCTTCCACAATATGCTCTTCATGGAATAAGAGGAGCAATGCCTAGTACAAGATTTGAAAATTTTCAGAGGCTAAATCACACAAATATGTATGGAAGGATCCCTCAGTTGGAAAAGAGTGATCTTGGTGCAGCCAGAACTTTCCCTTCACCCTTCAATAGTGTTCGCAGCATTGGTTTGTAGTACTGAACACATTGTAACTCCATAGGCACTGGAAATTTGTGGGAGAATTACTGGAGATTCAGAACAAAATTTGTACATGATCCAAGTCTCTCTTGGGCAAATACAGCATGCTGGAAACTTGGGAAGAGCGCACATTGTGTAACCAGGCTCAGCTTCACAGCCGAGTTAGAAAAAAAATGACATTTTGCTTCCCAGAATGAGATCTGGGTAAAGAAATTTTGTCTTGATCAAATGCAGCAGCTGTTGCAGTTTATATTCAAGTGTGATGCAAATCAAGCCCCCATTTCTGCTCTGTTCCATCCTGCCCAGAGAGGGAACCATTATTTTTTCTTTTTTGTTCAGAGAATTGGCCTGTGGTTTGACTTCAGAAATTACAAATGATTTAAAAAAATTGTACAAGTTCTGGCATGTTGTAATGACACATAAACAATTTAAAAATACTTAAGTGAGGAATCTGTGTTGTAACAGCCAGCTGCAGAGTACTTATAACTGGAGTATGTTAAACCATTTAAATATTCCAAACATTATGTATGACAGATCTTGTGCTAATTCATTATGAAAACAGCAATTTCATTTAATCATTTATTAGCTATTTATAAGGTGTCTGCATATTAAATATGTGTGCAGATTGTTGTTCAACCTAGCGACCGGTATAATGATTGAGTGTCACCCTAATGGGTTTTTTTGGTGATCATTGTGCTCAACTACTAGTTGCCAGCATAACTGTATGGTTCTGGAACATGTCTGTGTAATAGGGTAAATGAGTCTTTGACCCCCTGGGGGGGGAAAATCAAACAAATTGCTCAAAACAATACTCAAATTTTAACGTAAGTAATTCATTACTCATCTCTGTTCGCTTCTGGCATGTATGTTTACCATTGTCATAATAAAGACAGTGAAGCACATTGCCGAGAAACACTGTAAAATCTCTTTCTGTAGAGGTTTTCAAGATCCAGTTGGCCAAAGCCTGAAACAATCTGGTCTGAACTCAGCACTGACACATATCTGCGCAGGAGATTGGACTACAGCCCTTTCATGGACCTTTCCAACACGAACGACTCAGTGGCTTCCCATGAAGTCACAGTGGGAAGTTAAGCAGAATGCTGTTATGTGTTATGTTTGCAAGGTTGCTAAACAATTTTCTTGTAGAAGACAATGTTGAACTATGTTTAAAAAGGAAATAAATCCAGAGGAAGCACATTGTGCAATGCTCAGTCATTCTACATTGTATCTTAATCATCGGTATCTTTACCACACTGCTGCAGTGCTTTGTTTTTTATATGAATGACACGTGAGTTTCAGATTCCCTGTTGTGATAATGAGCTTCTTTGCTGGGTCTTACTGTAGCGTAGGCGTCGAGTACCGTAGGATGATGTAAGTCTTATCAGTAGTACACTGTTTGCTACATATCTTGCACACGTATCTGAATCATCTTACTTCTGTGATTATTACAGCTTTAAGAACCTTCAAGCATTTGCCACCAAAGTTAAAAATGTCCAAGGATTTAGGCTACCAAATCCTAGAGCCATGATTCTTATCTATGCCCCATAAATATTTACTATTTTGGTAATAGTAGTGTCTGTCTTTTGCAAATTGCAAAGATCTTATTTTGAGCTCTAAATAGCTGCACAGCATAATGTTGAATGCTAATACTAACAATAAATGTAAAAATGTGCAAAATTAAACGTACAACCATCTTGCTAAAATTTAGCTGATCAGGTTCTCTTCCATGCGTGGTCGTATTATGCTTGCTGCATAAGCCAGGATGTGTTTTAAACTATGCATAGATTGAATATGACAATTAAAATTCTTAGGCACTGTTAAAATACGTAGTAGTGGCATTATTTATCACATCTAGTCTTACTCTTCAAATAAGTGTGTGAAGTCTAGAAGAGACCTTGTAGGTCTTAACAACCATGAATGTTGCTACTGCAAGCACCTCACTCTATAGTCCTTTTCATAGATACATTTACAGTCTGTTTACATCTTACAAAGAGTGTGGGAACGGGATAAGATATTGTTGCAAATAATAATTTGTCACATACCTCAAAACTTCCATTTTTTGTTTTCCCCTTCCCATGTAGATATATATAAGAATTCCTGTTGCTGGCAAAAAATTGATAAACTGCTTAAGATTTCAAAGCTCCTGCCTATTGCCATAGTGATACATTGGTTTGTTCTCTTATCTTTTGCTTAAAGTTAGCAATTGATAAAATTAAAGGGGAGATAAGGAAAACTGTGAAAAGCAGGCACCTTTTGTCACATGTAGGAGAAACATCAGTAACTGAACTACCAAAAGCAGCGTAATCCCAACAAGAATTCAGCAGTAGTGTTACTAACAGACAAAGGACAGCAAATTAAAAAATAAAAGTATGTTTATATGTCAGTATGCCTGGCACACCAAAGAGAGCTTTTCTGGAGAAGCAGCATAATTTTATGTACATTTTCGGTACTCTGAAAATAAAGTTTAATATGAACATGCATGGCCTGCTTGTCCTTCCATTTATACTCATTTTATACTAGTGCACTTAGATTGACTTAAATGAAATTATATCCTGCTGAAATATGAAATTAAACTGTCTTTAATGTCAGTTTGTGTAACATTAACTTCCAGAAGCCCATTACCTGAAGTTTAGAGTGAACTGTTCCTGAATGTGTGAGTGCAGTGAGTTGTAGCTCTTTGTCTTGAAAATTATGTAAGGAAAAAGCTAACATACTGAGTACTCTGCACTGAGTGCCGATATCCTGGAAGTGGGGTGTGTGACAGACCATTTCTAAGCAGCAGAATTGGCAACCAGCGTGCTATCCAGTTTCAGGAAGCAAGGAAGCCAATAAGGTAAGTTATGTTCTCGTGTTCTTTACAAAGCAAATGAAAGAGAAGAGAAATCACATTTGGTTGTTGACAGACCTTGCGAAGCTCCTGCTTCCATAGTGCTGCCTGATTCTGTGTTATCGTATGAATATCCTTTTATATTCCACTAACAAAGTAATCTCTCTAAATTGCTTTTCTATTTATGCTTAAGCATGCAGATCTACATGAACATAGAAAAGGAAATGAGAAACTTTTATACCAAAAATCTATGTTCTTAGAATTTGATATTTATGCACATTTTTATGCATGGAATTCCCGTTAAGATTACGGGAAGATTTACCTACAAATCTTCTATCCCGAAACAGTGATTAAATTCCCGAAGTTTTATTAGAAATAAGAAAACTATCTTGCTTTTCAGTTGTGAGTTAATGCTAATGAGAGGCTTGCACAACTACACTCTTGTAAGGTTAAATTGGCCAAAAGGTTTGTATGAGGTTGGTTTGAAAGCTAAAGATGGATAAGAACCCATGAGTTTTTCATGTCCCAGAGAAAAAGTTTTTTGTCTGGCTTCTGCTTCAGCTGCTGAGTGATTTTTAAGTTTTATTTTTCCACATGAAAACCACCTTTAATAAGCACGTGAATACATGTACATGTGTGTAAAGTAGGTTAATTGCTTGAGCATCAGCTAAAATTATTTTTGTGTTTACTAAATAAAATGTAACCATTTAGATAACAAGACTTTGTATTTTAAGGCTGCTCTTCAATTTAAGGAGTTATGTCTTCTGCCAGAACTGGATATGATCTCTGTTGCATAAGTGTGATGTAGCAAAAATTCCTATTCCCATTTAAATTAAAATACAGTGCAACTTCAGCCCACCCAACTGCAAAATGTCTCAGAACCTCACTTCATGTTCTGTTTTTAGGGTAGCAGCACAGAATAATTTATTTCAAGTTTCATCACTGCTCTCTAACTTGTGGCAAACATTTGGTGCCTCGTTTTGTCAGATACGTTAAACTGGAGGCCTTGAATTAATAGAGGCATCTTAGTCTGGTGGTGAAGAAAAGCCCAAAGAAAGATCTACTTATTTTGCCTGAGCTGCTGTACAGTACTATACTGTGCACTATGCACTGTGCAGCTGCTTAAATCTATATGGTGAATTCAGGCAAGTGTAGAAGGAATAAAACTGGAAGAATACTGAGAAACAGTTATTGAAATTGTAATAGTGGAGCATGAATGGCTGTATTTTTTTATCTGGGAGAATTAGAAGAACCTTTGTTGTTTGCTGCATGTCATTCTCTTTATATGACTTCTAGGTTTTGAATTCTATGGAATCACTGTAAACATTTCCATAGGAATGAGAACAAATAATAAATGAGGAGGAAAGAAATATTTCTAAAATTTTCTTCTTTTTTGGTTTAGACAAATTCTGTAACCTAAGTTTTATTTTTAAATTACTTTAATTATTTCTATTTATTTATTTCTGATAATAATGAGTCTCACCATGGCAAGTATTCTCTTTGGCAAAAAATAATACTGCAGTAGAGTAAGATGTGTGGAAATTACAGTTATTCGATATTTAGGATTTATGTTATAGAGAAATGAAAAGGATTGATTGCCGAAGGTGATGTACAATTGTAAGTACATGATTCTGGCCTGAAGAATCTAGGAATATAAAGTGAGTGCACCAGGTAACTTCATTCATGAATAACAGCATGAAGATACATGCTTTCTGTGCTTTTTCTAGTCCTGACATGAGAAGAGTTACTATGGGTTTCATAGTTCTGTATTATTACATCCCTAACAATTTGGAAAGGAAAAAAACTAACAGGAAAAAAATAGTCCAGAAGATATTATGTTTTAGTGCAAAATTGGTCCTTTTTAGCTTTAAGTATGTTGGAGTCCAAAGAAAACACTAACAAAACAAGATTTTGATTTTATTGGCTACTTTCACATTGGCAATGCTCAAGTTGGAAGAAATTCTTAGAAAATGTGTGAATTCCAGTTCTACCTCATCATGTTGGTGTTTCAGCATAGTATTTTTGTCAATAAAGGATGAAGCACTTGCAGTGTCTTCATTTTTATGCAGTGATCCTATTTTTTGACAAGTACTGGTAATTTCAACTAATGTCTCATGAAAAGGCATTTTCTTTTATGAACTTGTTATTCATTTTCACTAATAAATGCTTTTTTGTGATACTGCAAACCTTTTTATCATTGCCTACATAGTATGTTCTGAATCGGTGCACAGGCTGCTGGAGCAAACCATTGCTAAAAGTTTTTTATTTTACTAGCCCTAAAAATAATTTATTTAATCATTTTCAATCTATGGTAGAAGCTTAAAAGAATAAGAGAAAAATAAGGATCTGAACAGTTTTGGGTTTTTTAATAAATAAAATGTGCTGTTCCGTATAAAAAATGCTGACTCTTAAATCTGTGGAGTTAGATTTTTCTTTATACAAATGCATTTGGTACTTTGATATCAAAGGGGTTGCTCTAATTCCTAAGTGCTGGCCACACAAGCCAGACATGAGGAAAGGTGAGCAAACCTGTGTGAATACTGAAATGTTTATGGTAAAGAGACTGTGAAGAAACACACCATCAATTTCAATTGCTAGCTGACTGATAAACTACCCTTTTTGCTTTATTTTTTATAAATTGGAGCTAATTTCATTAAATATGCTTCTGATATCACATATTCATAAATTTTAAAGGCACAGAGATTCAAATATTTTGCTACTTCTGTATTCTGTGTGCTATGTTCAGCCTTGATGTATTTTTGAAACTATTTGGCAAAATATTCTACTTACAGTTGTTAGTTGGCTGTTTTCCATTTAGACAGACTCTGCACAGAAGAAAATTTTCTGTTATATAAAAAGCTATGTAGTTCTTTCCAGATTCTTAGTGTAGCTTCTTTTATAGTATTGTTCTGATCCAACTGGATATTGCAGATGACAGTAATCTTGGGGCACTCTGTCTCTTACCTGTACTTGTATGTGGCATGTATATATACCTGATTACATTAATTCTCAATTGCTGTGGTCAGTGGATGTCTAGGAGTGTTGTCAAGAATTCTAGGTACTTTTTGGCAGAGTAAGAGAGTTTGATCATTACAAAAATCTTTATTTTTACCTTTTCAGTTAATGCCTAGTGCCTCCTGCTTGCATTTTCTTTGCTTCCTAATTTCCTTGAGTTTTATTTCACCTATAAATGAAGGATTGAGCCATTAAATTTACAGAAAAAAACCCACTCCAGATTAAAAAGGAAAGAAGAAAAGGGAAAACGTAATTGGTATAAAAGTTGCCTAAATGAAGTTTCTTATTATTTTTTTTTCTTCATATAATGAATTATTCAGTATTTTGGTGTTAATAATTTAACAGAACCCAAAGTAAGATATCAGCAGTATGTATGTAGGATGGGTGGTAGTTCAAGTTTGATCTAAAAGGCTTGCCTTTGTATTGAAGTTGGGTTGAAGCTTTGATCTATTTATAATGAGTATTCTAAGGGTTTACTAATTATTTTAAACCTGAAGAAAATCTTGTAGTCCATTTTTCAGTTGGAAAGGAACCAAATATAAACCTTGCTGGAAGGTAAAGGCAGTAAGCCATAACGTTCAAGCGTATTTTTTAAAGTTAAAGCATGACCGCCTACTGGCTATAATTTCTGACAAGTTTGGGGCAAGAATTTGTTTTCTGTCTCCTTTATTCATTCTGTAGCATAAGGAAATTTTCTGAGGTACTTGTAACTTCTAACCAGAGAGATGGGAGCCTTACTGTATTCCATCCACTTAGAAAGTTTGCAGCCGTAAAGTTGAAATGCAGAAAACAATTTTTTGTTTTCTTTTCTTTGAAATTATGTTCAGACAAAATATGTATCAATATCAGTTACCTACCACATTTAATCTATAGACAAACTAAATCAACTCACGTACTTGTCTAAGAGAAATTTTGGGATAGTAATCCATTTCTTAAGGGAAACTATATAAAATGTTCATGACTCTAAAGAAATACAACTTTAACAATAAATCTGAATTTATCGCTGCTTAAAACATTGCTCATAGTCTGAGAATTTTTTAATGGAAATCTGATACTTTTGCCTGATCCATATTTAATTCCAGATTTAAAGGTGATTTACTTATTCTTCTTTGTGACAGTTTCTTTGTGAAATAAGTTTGTCATTCCTTTATGGAAGAACTTCATTCACTTTTTTCAGCTACACAGAACACAAATATAGTTTCCTAAGATGATCATTTTGGAACAGCAGTGACAGTAATCAGCTGGATGTATCAGAGTCCTCTAGCTGTGTGTCTACAAGCACTGCAGCGTGTAAACTGCACAGCCATAACAGCTGGAAATTATCATTGTGTTTGAGGGTTCATATAAATATTCCTCCAGGCACTAGTAACAAAGCTAGAGAAATGATATATATTTGCACCACAGAAAACAGAAATTGATATAAAACAGTTCTGTTGATTCTGGCTTTGAATCAGTCATTTTTTTAAATGCAGAGGATGTGGACAGTATTTGTTTTTGGCAGACGTGACTTTAACTTATCGATGGTGAGGATGAGTACTTTCTCTCACTGGAAATTCATACCACTGTAACAAGTACTGGAGCATTGTTTCTGAGCGTAAAATGGTGTGCTTCACTCTGGCATTAGGTGCTATTTACATCATGTGAGAAGTATTTTCTTTTTCCATTTGCTAGGAAATTTTCCAGTTTTCAAGGGGCACTGAATGGTTTAATGAATCTATAATACAGACAAAATACTTTTTTTCCCCCCCTCAAATCAGTATTTGGGATTAAAGGTGAACCTCTTTTCATGTTTCAAATAATTTCCATTAGCAGAAAAGAAAAGCATGCAAAATAAGCCTGGTACTGGAAGAATTATAGAAAATAGTTCTGAGGAGCAATTTTTGCCTTCTCAGTTATGCAAAGTGTTCATCAAGTTTTTGTGTTTCATAATCTTTGGCTAATACTAAGAGACTGATGCAGAACTTCTGGACCTGACACAAATGTAATAGCTGTGAAGGATCTTTTTATACATTTACCCTGGCACAAGATTAAAGAAATGAAAGTGCTGCATTCCACAAATCAAGCTCATACTTATACCTATCTCTTATTCTTGCTATCAAATTCTTATAGAATCATAGAATAATTCACATAGGAAGGAACCTTGGGATCTTCTAGTCCAGTCTCCTCCTCCTCACAGCAATATCAGCAGTGAATTCATATCTGGTTGCTTTAGGCTTTCTCCAGTCAGGTCTTAACTTGCACAGAGAGAGATTCCACAACCTCTCTGGGGTATCTGCTCCAATGCTGAATTATCCCAAGTGACATTTTTTTCCATAAAATCCAGTCAGAACCTTCCCCATTTCACTTCATAAGCCTGTCTCTTCTTCTCTCACTGTGCACTTCAGGAAGGGGCCTGGCTTTGTCCTCGTGGGATTGTTTCCACACTAGTTGTTCCTGTCCTCCTTGAACCTTGTGTCTTTAGAGCTCAAAGGCTTTTTCCCTGAAGACAGAGGCAAAGAGGCAAAGTTTCTGTTGTCTGAATTCACTTTCATGTCCTGTGCATGTCCTGTTTTGTACTGGAGCTCAGTCCCGAGTTCCTTGTGAAACCAAGCAGGTCTCCTGCTATGTCTGCTTATTTTCCTTGTTTACCAGAATGGAGTGTTCTACTTGCAGAAAGTTGACCTCAAAGTTTTGCTGGCTCTATTGAGCTCGTTTTTCTTGTGGAGCTGCTTTACACAGATTTCACCCACCCAAAAGAAATCCCTGCCTAAACTGAAGTCTGTCCTCTCGAAGTCCAGTCCTCTGCTCCTTGCTTTCCTTTGTCCCCTCAGGGTCTTGAATATCACTTCTGGACTGCTATAAGCCATCAGATGGCATACAGGAATCTCTTAATTAATGTATAACTAGACACATTTTACCAAATGCAGTGAAGTGTAGCTATTTTCTGGTAATTCGTAACTGATTGATTATTTAAGAATTTGTCAGTGGGGCCTAGATGGAACAGATAATGAGACTGCTTGTTACAAATTCCAACAAATCTAGATCTAAATGGGAACTATACAAAAAAGAATATTAGTATTAGACCTAATCAGTCGCTTAATTAGCTGTACTAAGTAAAAAGCTGATAACTTTAACTGTTCATTCACAGGATTTCACTTCCAAGGTATTTTAAAGCCACGTAACACATATATTGAGTCCATGATTAGTCTCTACAGAAAGTAGAGTTACTCATTGTCATCAGATTCAGCCTTCAAGGGACAAAATTTGTAATGGCATAATATTAGAGACAATTTATGCCTTTTATAAAACAGAATTTTTTCTGTGCAAATATTTTAGACTGATACAAGATCAGAAATACTATAACAGTGAATCACAATGTCAAAATTAACATTGACTCCAAATCGAACTAGGGCAATGGAAGTCTTGTCCAAGCCAATGGAAGGTCAATAAAAATCAAAATAATATAGTGGATATCTGTACTGTTCTTTAAAATTAATTATATCTCTATGCCATTGGCATTATTGGGATTGTACTGAGGCAGGGTTTGGTTTATTTAAAATATTTTTGAATAAAAAGTGAAAGAAGCGGGAATCTATTTTTCTTTAATAGAAAAAATGTTTGTTTTCTTTCGTTCAGTTTTTTCCATCCTTTCTGTTTTACTAAAGTCAATAGAAGACCAGATCTTTAAAGCTCATAGCATCCTTGGCTGAATGACATGCAGCTGGAAACCAAAAAGCATGCTTCAATATATATTAATATGTAATTTACTGTGATTAATTCTAGAACTTCCTGAGGAATCCAGACATGCAGTATTAATCTACTAGCTAAGTAATATACAATTAAAGTGTGTTTTTTCTTCTTATTTCACCAGCATAGTTGACATGTAGGAAGGGACACATGGCTTGTAGCTTGTACACATTTTCCTTGAGGTTGTGGTTATTTCAGTCTGAACAACGATTCTGTACATCGTATATAGAATATACTAGTAGCTAGGACATATGCAAAAGCCTTGTTGAAAGCTGTTTTAAATGTTTGAATATCATCTTCTAAGCCATATTTGTGTATGTTATTGTATGGTGTGTTCTAGTGCAACAGCAGTTTTCCATAGTAATTTATGAAAAACATTTCAGTGTTTATTATTTGTCTCATTACAAAAACACATTCATTCACATTTAAAAAAACCAACATTTTTCTGCTATGGCTTAAATATATACTGGCAATACACAATACATGCAGACTGTTTTTGTTGATGAACACATGGTTTCATGTGTTCCTTTAGTGAGCATGGGGATATTCCCTTTTTATAAGAAAAAAATGTTTTAAAACTTTAAAAAGCATGAAATTCAGAAAGAACTGAGGTTTATTTCTCATTATTTACCATAAATAAAAATACTTATGTGTAACGACAAAATTAAAAAAAAAATCAGAGAGAGCCTCTTCCATACCAGGAAGGACTGAAAATGTAAGCAATATATACAAATAACTTTGAAAAACCCAGGCTGCTTTCTCTCAGTATTTACCATGTTTAAGCTCCCTGAAGGCTGCCATAATTAGTTTTCTCCCTTACAAGTAATTATGAGCACCT
The DNA here is from genome assembly GCA_033558185.1 of Dromococcyx pavoninus. Taxonomy (NCBI): domain Eukaryota; kingdom Metazoa; phylum Chordata; class Aves; order Cuculiformes; family Neomorphidae; genus Dromococcyx; species Dromococcyx pavoninus. The sequence goes on from JAUMJL010000137.1 coordinate 1,973,845, forward strand.
GTAATTTAAAAAATATTTGTGCCTGAGATATGATCCCATGGGTATTTTTCTTTTAGAACCTTTCTCATTTGCTCTTAGAAGTTCTTTTCCACTAACTTCTACTCTTGGGATACTTTAAATGGAATGAAATGTTCCTCTTCAATTACTTTTAAAACCAGATGAGACCTGAAAAAACACTGACAATGTTTTTCCTCCCCATGATCACTTTGGAGGGAATATCGTCAGTTCAGGATAGCTGATAACTTCTTGATGAGGCAGGGAAGTGAGTTCTGTATAGGTTATGTCAGACCAAGAGTAGCCTTGGAAACGTTTCAGAGTGCTCATATTTAAGTCCCAGGTAATTGACATTACAGGTGGCAATGTTTGGGTCTGTATTAACTGGTGTACACAGTTCACTCTATGCTCACCACATATTTTTAAGTAATTGTATTGCAACCAGAAATGTCACAAGAAGCAGTGAAACTTCGTTGTTGGGAAATGTTGGGTAAAAGCCTTGTGATATAGAATATCTGATGTCTTGATGTCCTATTATGGGAGTGGGATGGTGGCTCCTTTCAGAATTCTGTCCTGGGGTCAGCTCTGAGTAGCAGCTATTTAGTGGGAGAAATATGGATTTTACAAGTAGCTGCATCTTAAGGAAGACTTTTGTTAAGGGAAGGTGAGTCAATGCTACATATTTTCTCACTGTTCTACTCTTTCTCAAAATAGACTGTGTATCACTCTGGGAATTTTCCAATACAGAATCAGAAGGTCCTTTAGACATAGAAAATCGCAGCATTATGCTCCTCTGCTTTTCCTTCTGCTTGGATGTGTAGCAGGTCAAACTCTACAGACATGAATCTCCCATGGCTGAATGTTGGCATTAGCTTTAAGAGGAAAGATTTCCTCAGAAAAAAAATATTTAGTAGCAATTTTGCTTGATGTGAGAAACAGACAGGATGAGCCATGAAATCTACAAAGAATTGCCCATTAATTTGACAAACCAAAACCACTGACTATCTGAGAAAAGAGTTTGATTCAGTGTTTATTCTAACACTGTATTGATCTTAGAATTATTTTGGCATTCATTTTGGTACAGTAGACCAGTGATGAAATTTTGTGTTTTTTTCTTTTTCATAAGATGTTTTCTATGTCTCTGTGCACTGAATCACTAATATGATCTGATGGAACTACTTCATATAAGCAAAGTCTCAGTGATGGATAAAAAGCCCTGAAACTGATTTGGCTTAAAAAGTGCTTTGGTCTAAAGGTGGTCAGATACAGTGCATACCCCTAAATTCACAAGAGGGGTAAGTATCCTCAGAGGATAGAGATGTGCAGCCTTAAGACTTGAAAGCTGCAGGTAACATAAAGCACCAGACCTGCAACATCTTCCCATGCTCTGGGCAAAAATGTCCATCATGGGAATTTTCTCCATTTGTGCTGATGAAGTATTCAGACCTTTCCACTTTTGTATCCTCCTTTCACAGAAAGAAAAGCCAGTTGCATAAGTTTAAAGGAGGCAAATACTGGCCCAGTCTTAAGTCAAGCTGGCTGAGAGACAAGGAGTCAACTGCTCCTGCTGTACAGTTGAGAAAAAAACCTGAATAGCTCTAATTTTCATTTTCATCCTTCTTTTAATCACTGTTAAACATGGTGGAGATGCTATATTCTTGGAGAGTGAAGTTATCCATTGTTTTTAAGCTACAGCAGTTTCAGAATTTCTCTGGTATTAATGTGTTATAGAAGGCAAACTAAGAAGAGGTTAATTAATAGCAAACCAAGACAGACAGTATGCTTCAGAATGCCTTTCCTCTGTCCTGTCATGAAAATACTTTGCATGAACAGGAATGGTATAGAGCTATTTATATCAATTTCGTTCAGGAATTACCTACAGAAGGTGTTTTTTCCAAGGAGCAGTGCCCATTCCCTTTAAGGCTCCTTCCTGATGTTTTCAAGGCATCGGCTCCACATGGTTACATTTGACCCTGTTAAAAAAGACTGCGTTCAAACAAGCAGGAACTGATCGAGGTCTTGGCTGGATATGCTTACCTTGTAACTATATTTTCCCAAGAGCCTTTCTCCCAAAGAAGAGGTTGGGATGCTGTTGTAATGTCAAATCTGCCTCACTGCTACAGTTGCTATTAAAAGTTAGCAGCTGTAATTGGGGGAGAATTTTGAAGCTGCACTGTTGTATTGTCAGTTGTAACAGCTTTTAATTATCTTATATTTTTCTTTAAAGTGATCAGCTTTGCAGAAGTTGAATGTACTTTCATCATTTTTACTCAAGAAAGGAGCTGACACGTTTAATATAATTTAGATAGAAATACTGTTACTGCAGAAAACAATTGGAATCTGTGAACTTTTTAAAGGATTTTGAACACAGGAGACAGTCATAGTGCTTAGAGGGATTTTGCCATCATCCAATTAAAATAGTCCTCCATTCTCTCTAATACCATTCTAGCTCATCTTACAGTGCGTAAGACTAATTACATTAGCCTACAGAGGCTTGCATGGCTAATACTATTGGCCATTTCCTCAAATAGAAGAATTATAAATGATTAACCACTTCGTGAATAATACCAGTGTTTCTACTGCAGGACTAGATTTGATACATAGATATGCTGTCATTTTTACAATGCTTGCAGCAGAATATGGTGCTTGGGCTTAGATAGATGCCAGTGTTGAAATTGCAGGAGCCAATTCCATCGTCCCTCCAGCCTACTTTAGTCCGTCAGGAAACCAGAGTCCTTCGTTGCTATTTCTAATCTGGTCTTATGCTGAGGATAGAAAGAATAAAGACAGAGCCTTATAGATTAGCCTTACAGTAGGACAGGCCTCGCTATGTGTGACTGCACTGCCTTGAAGTGTGAAGAAAAAAAAAATTAGTTTTCCTGGGAAGGATCCTTAAGGACCTGAAAGAATGCAGCTGGTTTAAGTTCTACTTGTCAAAGAGAGTCTGGGCTAGCTGAAAATCCTGTGGCGTGCAGCAGTCTAGAAAGGGAGGTACAGCTAAAGAGATGCTGTGCAGTATTGTCATTTTGGCAGGCAGCATCCTTGTCAATACACACGAGCACTCAGATGAATGAGAGAACCTGTCAGCCAAGGGATGTTACACATTGATGGCAACAACCAGTCACAGGTCCTCTACTCTAACATGTAGTTAGATTAAGGTCTTTTACAGTTGTTACTCTGAAAGAAGGAAGGCTACTAGGCAGCAAAGGACAAAGCAGTATTAGTAGTGCAACCATTCTTGCAGCCAGTATTGATATTTTCACTTTTTGAATCCTGCTTCATAATTGATTCCTTAACACTGGAATAAGTGAAAATTCTTTCAGCTTCAGGAGCCCCGTCGCACCTGAAAATTAATCCTTATATTGTGATATTGTTCACTGTATCCCCATTGGACCGATTTAGCCCATGGGAATGCTATCTCACGCCAGCACGTTGGCATTAGATTGTATTGTTTTAAAAAATTTTAATTCTATGTATTGTAACACTCATATTCATCTGAAAATCCATCATAGGATAGATTCACGGTCATGTCATGATCTGGTTCATGTACTCTGCTTTCTAATTATCCCCGAGATTACTGGCTTTATCATGTAGTCCTCAGAGTCTTTGGGGCAGGAGATAAATAATGGTTCAGTTTCGTTTGTTTGCTGTTATCAATGTCAGAGTAGGGATGATGCCTTTCAAATCATGAAAGCAGAAGTAATCAGTCAAGCAGGTATGTGGATGGGTGTCCTTTATCCTTGTAATACATGACTAATATATATCATGAGATGGGTAATACAACTATAATATTTCAGAAGGGATAGTTCCTTTTCCCTGTGAAACTACAAAAAGCTCACAAAATGCTACAGGGGAATTTTATTGTTGTAGATCTGAATTTTAGATTTGATATTTGGCAAATGGGCGGTTTTGTTTACCACAGAAGGAAAGATTCTTTCATTTCTAACACAATTGTTTTTGCTTCCTGTTCTAAGGAGGTTCAGCACCTTGGAATGTTGGGGTTCTTTTTGGTAAATATAAATGCTCATCAAAGTAAATCTCATGAATAGTAAATGCAGTGCAATCTAAATGGTGTTGGATAGTTCTGGAGAGTTGTACAATCGCTGTCACCTACAAAATGTTCAGTATCTGGGGACAAGGAAATCTCTAACTATTCCCTCGAGGTAGATTTGTAAGTAGTGGGCATGTTCTCTGAAATTTTGCTTTAATGCTCAGAAGAAGATTATTTCACTGAATGCTTTTCATTATTTCTTTTCCATATAGGCAGTGTGTGTATATATATATATATATACACACACATAACTCCTAAGTAAGTTTATAAATTGAACCAGAAGATTCAGGGTGTTATGCTTTCCTGGGTAAATAGGGTTTTGGAAACATATTTAACTTGGTCTTTAAAAGCTCTGGATGACATGTGCAGCATCATATACATTTACCAGTGCTGTGGGAACCTAAATTCCACTGAAGTTTAGGAGGGCTAAAGCATTGGTTCTGACTATACCATTTGTGATGTGACTTATTTTCATGGAGACATGTCACATTAGGATAGTTGAAAATTAGTCTGCAGAATCTGAATAAGAAAATATTTTCAGTATGTTCTAATACTTTTGGACATAGCCCTTCCACAGGCTGAAAATCTCACTATTCCAAGGAATGCACTAAGGGTAATTTAAAATTGAGTGAAGAAAGAAGTAGTCTTTTTTACTTTGAGGGACTATTGGCTGCTTCTTCAGATTATTGAATTTTCATTCCAGTGTGCAGGAAAGAAGTATATTGCCAAGATGAAACAGAAAGTGTAATAGGTACTGTATCTCTTGATGTTTATAGAAAATTTGCCAACAATCTTAAAAGAAACTGAATTGGATTCTAAAATACTGACACAAATGAAGTTAGGAGGAAATATGCCTTGCAAAGGCACTACCAGATGTGCCATTCACACTATTAAAATTCTACATTATTCTTATTAGACTCCATTAGAAATTACATGTGTCCAAGAATAATGGGAAATCTTACTTTTAAGAAAGACTGGCATTTATTTTGGCAGTAACAGACCAAAATTATTGAAGTCTTACAAGGAGCTTGATTACTTACAAAGTTAGTTTTTAAAGAAAAGAATTTTGTCATTCTAGATAAGAAAAAGATGTGTATCTATTCCATATTTAAAATTTTTTACAGGAAACTGTCAAAATCCTACTCTGGCATGGGGTGGGGTTAACTTAATTCTCTACTATTTTTGCAGAGTTGTGACGTGATTTTGATTTTCAGTTAACTGAGTGTGCTGTTACTTCTTGCAGAACACTTCAGGTCATTATAGAGTACTTGTTATTGTTAGGCACTAGGTGGCCTGCTTGCTAAAACATAGTAATGAAGACTTACACAAAGACAATCTGCAAGACATAGCCCTTCCACAGACTGAAAAATAAGTAAATAAAAAAGCATTTTTAATTTCTAATAGAAGATGATTCATTTAAACTCTCCGATGCAAAGGAACATATATATGATGATCTGCAAAGAGTTGAACCTACCTAAAACCAGCTTAAGCTTAGCACACGATTATTTTGTTCTTGTCTTGCAGACAAGCTTTTGTTCCTCTCTGCATATTTGCTTAAGGAAGACCAGCAACTCATTCATGCTTACAGGGAATACTTTCTTCTCTTACTCAGCAATGTTTTAACAATGCTGCCATCAAAAGCTGTCTCGCTATGTGTGCGTCTTTTTGCCTTCCTACTACCGTAAAAGATCAAAGTTTCCCACCAAAAGACGGGATTTTAACCTCTATATTCTCTAAATCTTAAGCTCTTCATTCTCTTGAGGGAAATTAAAAACTGGCAAGTACAATGTAGTGGTAGCATTTGTTTTAGAAGTCTAATGGGTTATTGTTTTATGCTTAGAAACATGAAAAGGATCAGTATTATTAGTTGTTTCTAAGGAGAAAATGGAACAGTTTTAGGAATTAGTTGCACACATACAGACAGCAGTCTGTAAATTAAGAAAAGTATGCAAAGCAGCACTGTGCTGGTTTTTTTTTTTTTTGTTCTGGTTTGGTTCTTATAAGTGAAGGCTAGATGTGACCTGTGATCTTTGAGTATTATAGCCTGAGCCTTGTGCTATAACAAACCATGAGAAACTATATTTTTCAGCAATTTTGGTGTTTTCATTTCTTAGTCTGTTAGTGTCAGTAAAAGGAAATATATGATGACTTGAGTTGGTGTTCACGTTGAGCTTTTGGACATTGATTAAAAAAAATATAAATTTTATTTATTTGAAATGTAATGAAATAACCATTGCAATAACAAGCCTTCATTAAAAAGTAGTTTTACTGTTCAATTGAATGGCTAAATAATTAACCACAGCTTTATTTCAATATGATTATTCACCTTCTTAATTTCAGGTCAAGTGCAAGACTAATGAGGTGCCTGAAGTTCTAATGATTATTTTATCTATCATTGATACAATTTTGAAATATTACCAGTCCATGAGAGTGCAAAGCTTTTACTGTTCTTCAGAGACCATGTGAGAAGTATTTATCTGAATATAATCTGCATTCCAGGCAATACTGTTTTGGTCATCAATGTGGAAATTAATCTCGCAGATATCTTTCAACTGAATTCCCCTGATGTCTCTGTTATAAAACAAATAAATGAACAAACAGCAGAAAGCCCCATTGCACTGATTTCTAATTGTATAAGAAAGACCATTGTGTAGCTGGTGTAATTACTTGTTTCATTTTCTCCTGAAATCATATGAATTTAAACAATGGATTCAGATGACAGATCATATTTTTGTAGGATAGAAAAGATATTTCAAACTGATATTTGTGTGCTTTAATCTGAGTAAGAGTGGAACACAACAGCAAGTAGATGGCAGAATATAGTGTGTTCCGTGAAAACATCTAATGTTTGATATTTTTTTCTATGAGAAAACATTGCATCACAACAGAAGAGGAACTAGAAGAACTTTTTTTCTTTGTAATTTGATCAAAAAGTATATGCCTCCGTATTCCAGCCAAGTCTGAGCATGAATGTCTTGAATTGATTTTTGAGAAATCCGACTTGGCAGTCTCCCTCAGGTTACACAGAACAATTCTCTGTTTAAAACCATACAGCATCCATCCACACTGGGCATTGAGGAATAATTTGCCTCCTCAACTCTGTCAAAAAATACAAACCTGTGTTACGTGGCACAGAAAAAAAAAAAACCCATCACTAATACTGTCAGTAGCAGTAGTGAACCAACTACTGACAACATACGTGCTTCTACTGACACGTAGCGAAACATCACTGGGAGACATTAGACTGCCTCTAGGAATTCATCATCTCTTGATATCAGAAAATAGGTGTAATGTACTGAATCACGTAAAATACACTGCAATTTTGTTAGGCAAATAGATCTGCAAACTTCAAACACCATCACACTCTTTATATATTGGCGTGTTTGAAAAAGTTCAAAATATCTTGTACTACTTCACAGTGTACATGGGAACTGACATCATTAAGTTTAAGGAAAGTATTCCGATAATCCTGTTAAACTTCCCAATATTTTGTTCCTAATGTAGAAGTTGTGGCTACTTTTCAATACTGCGATACTTTAGTACTTCCAGTTCCTATACCAGAATAAAACACTGGGAAATTTCCTTTAGCACACTTAATACACATCACATATAACAGAACACTGGAATTCCGATACATTTTATTAACACAAACCCAGGTTTTCTTTACTGAACACTAAGGGTTTGAATTTTGTAAGTTCTGGGCTTCTATTTTACAGAAAATCATTAGGAGTTCTGACTGACAGGCACAGTGTCAGAGGTTAAAATTTTGAAATGTTATTGTCTTCTCTATTTGTTTAATCACAAATCAATATTTCTAACTGTTGTATGAGTAATTGATGGAGCAGTTAATCTTATTACTGTTGTTGTTCTGTCTTGTGAAGCAACTTATAATTATGTCCTTGTGTCACTTGTGTTGATCTTGCTTAAGCCATTCAAAACAGCTTCTGCGTATGAAGAAAAACTCTTGGTCTTAGATTTGGAGGCGTAATTAGCTGATGTAAAGGAACAATCTATCTGATGTGTTTTCATGACATTTCTGTTACAACCCTAATACAAACGTCTATTTTCCAGAATTAACCAAAAGCGTTTGGTCATTTCTAGTTGACTGAAACAGGCAATGTCACCAAAATGTGAAGTGTGATAAATCTTGCAAATGACACAGTATTTAATACAATCCCAAACTATTCAGAGGTTCTCAGTGTTGTGATTACTTCAGCTAATAGACTGGTATGTGATTTGTGGGGGTTTTTTGTGCTCTTTTCTGTCTTTGTTACATTTAAATAATAAGCTGTTATCAAGTGGTGAAGTCACTCCATTTATATGCAAAATTAGGTTTTTTCACTTGGGTTTCTGGAGTAGGGACATGACTTTTATACAAAATAGATAAAGAAGAATATACATCTATTTGAAACTTTAATCATCGTTCACATTGTTCTTTTAAGATTTTTCCTCATTTAATTCCTACTTTCAAGAACTAATGTTCTGTTTTCTTTAAAAGTGTTCTGTGAGGTATACCAGGAATGATAAAACATGTCATGGACCCATCATGCTTTGTGAGAAAATGTGTTTCACTGTGATTTTCGAAAGCATTTTCACAAACATCCGGGACCTCCAGGACTCTGATGTACAGATGTACACTTATTATGTAGTTATGATTTCCCCCCTCAAGTTAAAAACCTTTTGAAGATGCTGTTCTTCCTCTTGCACTATGTCAGAAGTAAGGGAATGGATGGGAAATAATATCCCAAACTTTCCTGTACTACATTACAGGCCTGAGTCTTTTCCGCATCACTTATGTCTGGACCTCACTGCCAGTAGGCTGGCAACACTGATTCATTGGACATGCAGTTTCAAATATTTTGTCTCCGTTACAAAAAGCAGTTTATTTTATCCTAACTGTTGACAGGTTTCAGAGAAGAGGCAGTGATGAAATGCAAACAACACATTTTCCATTATTTTAATACAAGTCTATGAAGGAGCTGCAGTATCTTTATAAACTTTGTGGATCTAGGCAAAACTTTAAAAACCTACTTTTCTGAGATTCTGTTAAGCATCAGCTTTGCCATGACAGGCTTCAATCAAGAGCATAGCTTGTTTTGATCTGGGCTGACATTTGTAATAAAATCTAAAATTAAGTATTCTGTATTGACACATAGCAGTTTGTGCAAATATTTGGTACAGCTCTGTTGTTGAGATGTGCGGGCACTCTCACTTTGTGCCTAAGGTAAGGCATTCAATTTCCAGAACTATAGTTCTGGCAAATTTTGTAAACTGTACAGAAGATGATACTGATTTCAGTGGAATTTTAATCAATTAAATAACAAATTGTTGACCAGGTCCTCTGCTTTTTAAACCCTAATTACTAGCCAAGTAAAACAAAATTTAAAGTACAGAATTAAGCCCTTCATATAATGCTGTAACATAATTAACATTATTCTAACACATATTCTTATAATTCTGTTTCAGCCAATTCTGTGAGTCTTTTTAGTGAGTATTTTTTGTACAAGTAGTGCGACTGAATTTTGTTAGTTACGTTCTCCCAAGTCTAAACAGCTGTGCTCCATCCTTTCCACTGGATAATTTAGTCTTCAATTCCCTTTCCAGAATCACTTAAGTGTAGTGCTCCTGGCATGGAATTTCAGTGCTTTGAGAAGCAATCCATGTGTTTGCAATCTCTACAGCACTTTGGGGAGCTGTCAGGATGAGAGGTGCTATGCACTAGGAAGTGTTTTACCGCAACAGTTAGATGATTCCAGTGTTGTTTTCTGTTTTAAAACAAGAGAGAAAAATACTTTACGTTCTTGTCTATATGAACTTAAAGTAGTATTTTTTTTATATATCAATAAGGCATGATATTTTTTATTAGTAAAAGAAATGTCTTGAAAATTTACATGATTTCACCTTTCCAGAGATGGTATAACTTTAATAGTCATGCATATGTTAATATTGAGTTAATAAAAGTTCAGTCCTACTCCATTAGTGTATAAAGGAGTTAAATTTTGTTGCAATTCCTGCACGTAATTCGCTGTACATCTTTTGTTTGAAAGTCACATCAAATATGTGAAAAAAAGATGCAGAAACGCAGTATAAAATAATTGTTATTGGTTTTACTATCTTTAATTACTTGTATCAACATACTGAAGCAAAGGTCATTTCAAGCTGCAAATGCAGTAAGGAGAGAATTGCTCCTTAGGAGCATTGGAAGAACAACAGGTAATTAAAGACAGAGTTGTGTCACAAGGAAATAATAAAATTATTTTGATTGAATTTAAAATATATATTTACTATATCTATATTATAATATCCTAGAGATAAATTCATGCCCCTAGTATTATAAGTTATTAATTAGAAAGGCTCAATCGTAATCTTTTTAAAGTATAACCAGCAGGGATCAAACTCATGCTTTTGGCCTCCCACTTAATACATCACAAGAAATCTTTTATCAAACTGCTTTTCACTGTCTTTTATATGCATTTATATCCTGTTGTTAGAAGAGGAAAAAGGTCTTCCCGCAATTTGTATTGCAAGACCTTCCAAAGCTAAAGATGATGACTTTGCCTTTGTGTCCTGGTAAAGGGTTTTCTTACAGACTGGAGGGCGTGATGGGCCCTCAAGCTGTCTGGGAGGAGCCAGCGGGCCAGGACAGTGAGCAAAGAGACATTTGTGAATAACCTTATTTTTCTGCTTTGTCTCAATCTGTTGGGTTTTTTTTTTCCATAGAAGGACTATATTTTTGGTTTACCTTTTGATGTAACTTATCTTCAGGTGGTTTTGTTCTACCCTTTGAAAAGCCTTGCTCTCAAATCATGTTGTGTTAGGAGAGTCTTGTGTTACATCCTGTGATGTTTTATTCATAACAGTGTGTTTGGGTAGGGTCTGTTAGCTGAGAAATATGCTTGCTTCCCTGCTGTTTGGGTCCATACTTAAATGATGAGAAGATTCCGTCAGACATGTGCAATTAGTTCTATGTTCATGATACTATTAGAGACTCCAGAGTTGTGTTTATGATTTATAAATATATATTCTTACATATCGTATCCATATGTTGTGTGTGTCACCTTTGGACAAACGTGGTCCTAACAGGAGCCTTCTAGTAAAGAGGGCCTGCAGGAAAGCTGTGGAGGGATAGGACGAAGGGGAACGGTTTTAAGTTGAAAGACAGAAGATTTAGATTAGATATTAGGAAGAAGTTTTTTACTGTGAGGGTGGTGAGGTGCTGGCACAGGTTGCTGTGGATTCCCCCTCCCTGGAAGTGTTCAAGGCCAGGTTGGATGGGGCCTTGAGCAGCCTGGTCTGGTGGGAGGTGTCCCTGTCCATGACAGGGGAGTGGAGCTGGATGATCTCTAAGGTCCCTTCCAACTCAAATCATTCCATAATTCTGAGGTGATTAGGCTGTTAATTGGTGAGATATGTGCTAAGGTACAGAAAACTTCTCTTATTTATGATGAGTTTTATATATTAAACTCTCAACCAGTACCTTCAAGTTTGAATCTCATTTACTTCTAAGCTATCTTTACGAAGAACAAAAAAATCTTGTATGAAAATGAGGAGCTATGCTTCCAGTGGAAGAAAAACAGACTGTTTCTTGTCTAAAGACTTCCACGGGGATTATGCTGCTGTTAAATTTTTCTTTTTTTTACTGTGCAGTATAAACTTCTGCTGGAAGGAAATAGATTGAATAGGAAACGTTTTTGCTTCTGTGAAGTGTTCACAAGGATGCATGTGAAGATACCTGAACTGTTTTCTTCCCCTTTTACTGAGAAAGAAGAGAATAAATTATTTGATGCCTAGCTAGTTATTAATTACAATAATGAGTAATGAAATACATTAGTTAGGAACCACGTAAGTGTATGAATTTTCTGTGTTTTATCACGATCCTCCATGAGCCTTACAGCAGCAGAAGTGGAACAGTGTCCACTTCCAAATAGCCTGATGGGAAGTGCGAATAAACAAAAATGAAAATATGTTTTATTCACACTTTGTTACTGTAATCTCCTGTTCCTGTTTTGTGTAGGCACGCCAATAATTTGCTGAGCAGGAATTATGGTGAAAAGTTCAGCTGCTCTTTTCCTTTCAGGCTTGGAATACTTTAAGAACTCGTTACAAAAATCTGTTAGAGTAATTTCACAGAACACTTGGCCTTCTCTGAATATGTTATGCTGAGGCAGAGAGAAACTGAAGGAATTATAAAAGGTTAAGTGATTGAAAGAGAAATGTATAAAAGTAAGGTACTGGAACCATTTCAAGTCTAATATATGAATCCTGACACCCAGAACTCTTTCCTCTCGGGTATTTGATACAACTAGTGCAAAATTCCAGATAGCCTGGTTTTAACTAGAAGTTCAAAATAAGTTAAAAGAGGTTTTTTTAAACTTAAGACTTTTAAAAAAGAAAAAAAATGGCAGTATATATAGGTAGGGGTTTTTTCTACACGTTTTTGGGAGTAGTGTTCTCACAAATAGAACTTTTGGTTAAATGAGAAGTGTAAATATATCATCTCCGTGTTTTGAACTGAAGCAGGGAATGGAAGAAGGCAGCTGATTTCTGCTAATCTAGAATGTTGTTTTGTATATGACTGGACTCTAGGCAGAATTATATTTAGTATAAGTAAGTAGTAGGCAATATAGCATTCAGTTGTGAGCAATATTCCTATCCTTATTCACAAATAATTCAGTAATGAAAGTTATTAACTGGCAGTAAGGCAGTAAAGCTAAATGCGTTATGTATGAAACAGGTGATCTTGACAATTGCCATTTCAAAGAATTTGACACAAGAGACTAAAATCAGATTTACTTATATTTTAAATGAATAAAAATGTGGTTTAAGTTTAAATACATCCAACGATCACATATCTGGTTTCACATAACTTTCTCTTGCCAGTGGTTCATGGATGACTTTTGTTTGTGTTAGCAGAAATTTAATGTTCAGATTTGAGGCATGAACAGATTTTCAAGGAGCAAAACTAGAGCAGTTTTGACTTGATTTGTAAAATGTTTTAATGTGTACAAACACAGAGAGAAAACACAAATAAAATTATTAATAATACCATTAATAGCTTGAATTTGTAATTTTTTTGGAAGTTAGTAATTGAATTTTAGTGAGTATATATTTGAATTTGTAGAGCAAATTTGTGTTGGCTTTGGAGTGCTAACATTCAGCAGCTTTAGAGAGGGTTTGTGTATTGTGGGGGTTTGTTTGTTTCGCTCTATTTGTTCAGGTATACCAGTGTTTCTTTCTAAGAAAATGGAAATAGCCATGCTTATCAGGGAGATTTTCACCTTTTTTTCCCAGCATTTCTATTCTCAACCTTCAGCTTTCTGTCCAACTCTGGTGCCAAACTGTTCCATTGCTAATAGCAGGAATAGCTACTTTCTAGTGTTACTGGTATATAAATAAATTTGATACTGCATATTCTTAGAGTTTGCTGAAAGAAGTTGCAGGATATTTTACAAATTTTTGCTGAGGGGTTGTGAGATTCATTATCTTAAAAATGGATTGTACTTATTAGTTTTGTAAAAAGGAGATGTCAACTTTGCAGGGCGTCACTTGGAGCAATTAAAAGAAATTACTCTCTTAGACCATTAATCATTGTAATTGAGTTCAATTTGTCCGTTCAGCGTGCTCACTACCTGTTGTGTGTGTACAGTTCTGTTCACTGTTCCCAGTACCTTGATACAAAAACCTTAAGAACACTTAATTTCTAAAGCAGGGGAGATTCTGAATCAGGAGAGCATGGACCTGTAAGCAAGCTGTAGCTTACACTTACTTAATTCTTTTGTTAACTTAAATGGGTGTGGGGTGATGTTTTCTCCTGATGATAAAAATTTCCATTTTCATTTTGTTCATCTCCGGGAAAAAAATCAAATTAAAGAAACCTCATTGAAGTCAGTACCATCACGCTAATAAAAAATAGATCAAAGAATAAATCAGTCTCTCAGTGGATTTAGAGTAAAATCATATGAGGGAATGAATTTAAAAGCTTGATAATATAACAAATCGTCTGTTTCTCTTTGAGGTGGGCCTTTTTCTTTGAATATGATTGTGAAATATGCTGTGTGGGGAGTGGATCCTGTGTATAAATATTGATAGCTGCAAAATAGTTTCTGTTTGAAACTTTATAGAGTGGGAAAATGAGTTCAGGTTGTTTGTTATCATTTGTGTTTGGCCTTAAAAAATGAGTGGGATTCCTGTTAAGCAGCAGCTTTCTAGTGTTTCTTGTTATAATAAAAAATGATAAGAAATACCAGTGAAGTCTCTACCTTTTAAAAAGTGTTAACTGCCATCCAAACCAGCCAATTCTTAAATGAAACATGGTATGTGTGGTGGCAAAGATCAGACATGGCTGTGTTCTGCTATGTTACTGACTTACAGCAAAGAAACCCAACCAAAATACAAAATGCCAAAAATGTATCAGAAAATATCCCACCTAACAATCTCATAGCTGAAATCTACAGGATAAAGTTGAAATCCGTATCAACGTGATTCAGAAATTCAAAACCTCTGACATATAGCATGGAACTCTTGTCAATGAACACTTTAGAGGGAGCCTTTGTGAACTGGAATAGTTGCAAACAGGTCACTTTTCAGTTAAATAACATTCTAATCATGCTGTTGACTGACAAATAGAGCCCATGTCACGGGGATCTTTTGCTCTGAGAAATACTGTTTTAACACAGGGATTTAAATAGTCCTATTTAAGGAGTCCACGGTGGATTAGCAGCGAATGGAAGGGATATTATATTGAAGAAGTGTGGTATACTAGCTAAATTTGTCCATGTAATTAAAATAGGTTCAGGAATACGAAGATAAAATAGGAGTGATGTTTTCAGGATTTCTTCTCTGTTATGATTTCGATATGTGAATGTTGATGTAGTTTAGGTCTTCAGTGTAATATTCCTAAATTTTTAGAATAGTCTATGATACGTTTTTGTTAAACTTGCTATAGTAGTTACAAGATATTGCCACTGCTTATTTATTCCTGCTGTAAATCAAATATGAACCCAGGTACCAAGAAATAGTGTTGCTTTTTCATTGGAATGGGACACCTTGACTCTTTACTGCATTTACTCCTTTTCTGTGATCCTCTTAACTAAGAAATAGTAGTTGAGTCATTTAATAAACTACAGGAATTCTGACTTGGTTGGGACCAGGTAGAGCCTTGTCTATAGAGAACAGATCTAGACTCTACCTTCAAATCATACTCCATTAGTTAAAGTTTTTATATTCTGTCTTCTTTTCAAGATATCATTTGACAGCTGCCCAATGAAGTGAATAATGAGCAATGGTAATATTTAAATTATGCCATTAATATTTAATATATTGGACAAAAAATCAGGTACATTTCATAAAATGGTTTGGGTTTGAAGGGGCCTTAAAGATCATCTAGTTTTCAGTGCATAGATACTCAGATGAAAGAGAGCAGATCTCAGATTGGTTTTTTCCCCCTCCTACCCTCCATCCTGTCCATCTGGGCTATTTGCCTTAGCAGTTACAGAAGTCA
Source organism: Dromococcyx pavoninus (assembly GCA_033558185.1). Classification (NCBI taxonomy): domain Eukaryota; kingdom Metazoa; phylum Chordata; class Aves; order Cuculiformes; family Neomorphidae; genus Dromococcyx; species Dromococcyx pavoninus. Next base: position 1,989,390 of record JAUMJL010000137.1, read on the forward strand.
CGAGTACAGACACTGATGCATTCTTTTGAAAAATTTGGAAAAGATGGGCTTTGCAAGCTTAATGTTACTTTCTGTTAAACAATTTTATTTGTTGGGTTTTTTCCCCCATTTTAAAAGTGTTAGTGAGTGCTGGAGCTCATGAAAGATCCTTTAGAGTTGTTTTTTTGTTTACCTCTATCCTCTGGTCTTCCAGAAAGCCTGTGTCCACACACTGTGCTGTAACTGCCTTTCTGCCCAGTTCCTTTCTTTTTTTTCCTTTTTTATTTTTATCTTTTTTGTCTCTCTCAGTTCATCTCTAACTTTTTCCACCATCTGTTACCTTTCACATACTCAATTTGACAGTTTCTCTTCGTGTCCTCTTTTGACTGACTGCCATTTCCATTTGCAGTTTCTTTAGCCTTTGTTTTCACTTTTGGATTTATATTTATATTGGTTCCCCATTTTGTGGTATGTATTGGTATGTAGACAAATATGAGAGACATTAAATATTGGATGTCATTAGAAATACTCCAGTTTTGTAAATGTCTTTCAGGATGATGCTTGGTTGCTAGAAAGTACCTCGTGCTCTTTTTCTTTGCATTGCTGTTGCCATAGTATTCCAATCAGTGCTATGGCATAAATGACAGGCAACATATAGCTATAACTATATAAATAGGATGCTTTAAGAACACCACTTTTCCCATGGCATAGGATATTCCATTGTATATTTAAAATGAAAACTTGGGACATGCTGGGTTTTTTCGCTCTTAAAGGTCTACAGCTCTGGGTCAGTTTTTAAAGGTTCAAAACTGTTCATAGAATTGTTTAGAAAGACAGGTGAAGACCATTTAAAATTAGTATCTTCTGCAGATGATCAATAACTGCAAGTCATTGTTGGTTGCTTTTCTGCTTCAAGACCAAACAGTTTTCATTTAAAAGTCCTAATCCTACCTATTATGTGAGTGTACCCTTTAGTAGTTCAGGAAAACCTATGGCAGTAAGAGATGTTACAAAAAGTCACGTTAGCATTTATCTAATGTGGTTTATAACAATGGTGTTCTATTATTTCCATGTTTTAATGTCTTTTCTTTAATATGGCACAAAAATATTTTTTAATGAAATGGTTCAAACTTACTTTTTAAAAAATTAAATAAAAATATGCATAGTAATGTAATAGTAAGAAGTTATATCCTACGGTTTTTCTGACAAACCTCTTTCAGTCCTGCAGTTGTTACTTTATAATCCCCAGAAACTCCATTGCAGTTATAACTGGGGTTATACGAATTCTTATCAGTTATTTTTAATATAAGTTATCTACTGGTACTATCACAGCTTTGAGAATTGATTTGGGAAAGTTTGTCATGAACTCTTTAGACCATTTGATTTGTGTACTCATCCTCAAATTGCTTTGTAAAACATGATAGATAAAGCACAAACTTCTATTTTGGGTGTGACTAAGATTCCCTCTATCTTCAAAACCAGAGAGAGAGAGAGGAGCAGTGTGGCACTGATAACCTTGTTAAAAATGAAAAGGTTTTTTTTATTGCATAAGATTGTTTAGAAGATGTTTATGCATGACTATACAGTATTTTTAAATTATTATAATTCATAGGAAATCCTTACATTGATATTGTCACAGAAGAATTTAGGATAAGGAATGGAATTTGGTTTGTAACTATCATGGATTTTTTTTGTTGTGTTTTTTTTCCTCCCCTCAGAAATGAACGGTAAGTTTACAGTATTGGTCTGTAACTGTAAATTTCAAATATTACTCTGTAAACATCGGAATGTGAACTTTCTCCATTCCCTCGCTTTTTTTTTTACTTCAGTTTAACTTCTAGTAGAGAAGAAAAAAATGGCACAAGAGTGCTTTCCAGCTTACATGGAACGTGCTACCATGGAATCTTGTTTTCAGGGCAACATTTAAATATCAATTATTCCTTGTTACCCATACATTTTTATTAGTGTTTTGCATGAAAACAATGTAAATATATTCATTTAAATGACAGTGGATACAAAAGTGTACTTTCCTGAAATAAGAGCTTTTTTCAGGTTGAATGCACATTGGCAGTTACTTCAGTGGGGTGATGATTGCTGGAGATTCTTTATGGAAATATAAGACAATTAATAAATAAAGTAACAGTGAAACTAATATAGTTGCACAGTATCACCACAGTTCTTTCATTAAACTCATACTGCTACCATAGTGTTGCCATTAATGATAATCAGAATCTGGTGATGACTTCCTTATTTACATATTTAGAATTTAATATTGTAATGGATATATAAAATGACTGTTCATGGTACACTCTTTCGTGCCTGTTTGGTATTGTGTTGTGCCTTCCGTTGAGTTACTACAGTACTGCAAATGAGTCAGTGAGTGATTAATGTACCTCAGGTAATGTGGTAACTAAGCTACATAAACTGCACATCCAGTCTCACCTGTGTCAGCAAGCTCATTCAGGTTAATTCAGTAACTCATGATCGATATCTTTTCTTATAAGTGAAGACTTGCAGGATAGGATTTTTATTTCACATTACTCCTTTTGTATAATCATAAAGCCAGAAAATGCTTTACAGATCATGCTGAGGTGGAAAGATACACCTTGTAGATGTAGTTGGAATGTTCTTTATCTGTTACTTACTCCTACTCAAGAGAAAATTGCAGAGTTGGAATGGAATAGCAATATTGAGTGTTCCTAATCTGTTTCACTGCAAAGTCAAATGTTTTAATTTAAATTACCCTAAAAGTGGCACTGCTGAAAGGCAGTAACTAGCGGGTGAAGACAATTACTGGCTTCAGTAATTTCTTCAGCCACTGCAGCTTGATCTGCAGGAGTAAATCAATCTATGCTATGACAGGGAGAATAAAACCAGAAAAGGCAGGAAAAAAATTTACATTTTTACCTTCACAATGAAAATAATGTAGCAGAGTCAGTAAAGGGATGTTTGAAACAGATGCTAAACTGGTAGAAGCTAAAACTTCATTAACTAAAAAAATAATTTTAGATGGAACTCTTGAATGGAAATGGTATCCCAAATTATCCTAAATTCTGGAGAGGTGGAGTTATGTAAAGACTAGGGAAAGCAGCATATTCTGTACAAGAAGTTCAATAGTGTGTTTTAGTTCTCAGCTCTAGATATACAGATATCTGTATGTATAAGTAACCTTGAGAGGAGAATATATTGTTATTCAGAAGCTAGGTTGAAATGTACAAAATTTTCTTCAGCCCAGAATGAATCTGCATTTCACTTTAAAGTAATCCTATATCAGAGTACTTGTATATGAGCTGACATCACCAGATCTGAAATTAAACAAAATTTCTTATGGTTCGTTTTCCAGGAGATGCATTAAATGCCACATACCAGAATGGAAATCATTGCTGCATGGTCTATATATATATATTTCAATCCTCCTCTAAAATCAAAGAAAGTAAAAAAAATCTCATCTGTCTTGGAAAAATTATCCAAAGGGAGTTTATCTGGCAGTATGGTGGGCAGTTGGGAAACTAAGAGGCTTATGAGTTTACCCTTCCTGCTGGGAAAAATGTTGTAGCTTTAGTTCTACATCAAAAACTTCTGGGTTTTTGCTGTTCTTCTGTGTTGGAATATGTGCACTACTCTTGGGGATTTAGACACATAATCTAAATTTCAGTGAATTGAATGCTTATTTCCAAAGATCAAATCAGATCTTGTCACCTTTAAGAAAGAGACTGCTGTGTTGATGTCTCTGTGTTAGACAGATTTCCACCCATTGTTGGCTGAAGTTCACCAGCATCCATCTAGGTAACATTTTCTTGCCAATTAAGGTTCTCGTGATTAGAAATAGTCAGATTTATTTGCTGTTAACAAATACTATGTAATTTTGTCAGTGCTGAAGTTGGGGTAAAATTAAAACCAGTGTTCTTGGTTTCCTGTCTCTGAGCAAGAGGTATAAGAAGATCTGGTTCTCAGCAGATGTTTCCTTGCAAACTTCTTACCTACTTTTTTCTTTGGAAACAAAAAATTGAGGGCAATGTGACAGAGGGTTCAAGGGGAGAGCTTTTCTTAAGGATCAAAGGAAGATCTCGTGCTGGAAATAGGGGGTTTTGTGTTTATTTGTTCATTCACTCTGAATTGGTTCTTAGAGTCGTAACTCAGTGTTTAGTAAAGAGTCTTAAGTAAAATATGGTGCAACACATTTTATGCATTTTATGAAGGATTGTTAAGTCAAATATCACTTTACTAATAGGGTTTTCAAACAGTTCAGGTTATTTGCTATAGGAAAGATACTCCTTTCATGGCTCAATCACTTTTGATAAGACAATATTCTGCAAGTTTTTAAGAAATTTTCTTTCTTTTCCTTTTTTTCCAGCTGCTCCTGGTGTTCTACATGAATACTCATTAGTCATTCTGGAGATGGACTTGCTGTCTGGAACCTACCTCTTGGCAGTCTTATTAGCCTGTATTGTATTTCAATCTGGCGCACAGGAGAAGAATTATACCGTGCGGGAAGAACTGCCTGAAAATGTCCTCATTGGCAATTTGCTCAAGGATCTTAACCTAACGCTGGACCCAGATGTGCCCCTTTCCTCACCACTACAGTTCAAGCTCGTGTATAAGACTGGGGATGTACCATTAGTACGGGTGGAGGAGAACACTGGTGAGATATTCACAACTGCAAACCGCATAGACCGAGAGAAGCTGTGCTCTGGCATCTTGAGTGAGAATCGCTGCTTTTATGAGGTGGAGGTTGCTGTTTTGCCCGATGAAGTTTTCAGACTGGTCAAGATCAGATTCCTGATAGAGGATATAAATGATAATGCCCCTCTCTTCCCCTCAACAGTTATTAACATCTCTATCCCTGAAAACACAGCAATTAATTCTCGCTATTCGGTCCCATCTGCCATCGATCCAGACATTGGTGTGAATGGTATTCAACATTATGAACTCCTTAAGGTGGGTTTCTTCCCTTCTTTTATGTTACTGTCTGTGTTACTGTCTTCCCACAGCTGTTGCCAGTCCTCATCAACCCATTAGAAATATGAAGCTGTGTACCACATTAGGGATTCACTGCAGGTACCTGTCTTGAAATGTTAATCTGTACCCCTGGGTGCATTCTAGTGCCTCATATCTTTACTTTGTGGAGAGCTGGGTGTGTATGCATGTGTCTGTCGGTGTAACAGTATGATGAAACATGCACATCTTCATAAACTTTCCATCAGCATTCAAAGGGTTTGTACACTTTGGCTAACAGTCATCTTAGGCCATTAAAGGTGTGTTTTTATTGGCGCCTACATGGCAGCACCAAGTGCAACAGTATTTTGCTTTGTGTTTGTCTCCCTTTTGCATGACTGCTAGATTTGAGCGGTAGAGCTTAGCCCAGGAGGTGATGTGCTGCTCATCTCTATACTGATGAGGTATTCCAGAATAAAAAAAGAGATAATTGTCAAAGCAGCTTTGCAGTATTTGGGTGGGTATAATGTCTGGGGAGGAGAAAGTCCAAGATAAGCATGAATGCATATTGTCTGATTGTCTTGATAGCGAATTTTCACTGATATGAGTAGTTATTAGCAATTTAATAAAAATAAGGTGCTACCTTATTTTAGCTCTTTGAAATGACTTTCAGCCTAAAGTAGTTGTGGCACTGTGAGTACAGACTAGTGACAAAGTCATAAGAATCTCTTTCAGAAAACTGCATCCCACTGGACAGTCTGGTTATCTAAAAGTACCAAACAACCCACGTATGTCTGCCTTCTCTCAGTGTAACCTAGGAAGTTAAAACTTTTCAAGAACTTACTATAAAGTTTGAGGTCTTTTGGTAAGCTCTTTAAAACTTTTGAATTTCGAAGTTATACTGAGAGCAGACAGATCTACACGTGGATTTTTTTAGATAGCTAACCAGAAACGTTCAGTGGGATACAGTCTTCTTTATTTGGCATTTTAAGTGAGAATCTGAGGAATGAATAACACCATATTAAATAAATAACAGTAGGAGTAGAAAATAATAAAAACGTCAGGTCTACAGACTCCATGTGGGAAAATAATATGCGGTCTGAACAGAAAAATGTTAGTTAATGTGTCTCAGATAAATGTATTGTTATCTAGGAAAGGGGGGGAAAAATTAGAAAACAGCAACATCGGGAGTCCCTGGGACTGAGTGAGCAACCACAGTAGCAGTCTTGTTTTCTGAGTTTATTTTTGGACTATGTGTTCAGAATCAGAATGTAACAGATCAGCAGAATGGTAGCGTATTTGTGTCACACAAGTGGAGGCTCATCTAAATGACAAGCTACAGCTCTGTACTGGAAGCAGCATAGGGCGTAAGGCCTTGTCTAAAGATCTAGTATGAGATAGGATGGACTGCCAGAGAACCAGGTGTGCAAATAGCTTTTTTAAAAAAATTGATGTTTGCATTAGGGGAAAAAAAAAAGAAATGAGAAGAAAAGCAGTTACGTATTTATTCAAGTGAAAAAATGCTTTTGCTACGTAAGGGAGAGGTAGATGATGTGGGTGAACACACACTGGTATGGACTTACCAAAAGGATGGTTGGGCACTGGCAGAGGCTGCCCGGGGAGTTGTTGAGTCACCATCCCTGGAGGTGTTTAAAGAACAGGTAGATGAGTTTTTGAGGGACATGGTTTAGCAGATGATCGGTGCGGTTGGACTCGATGATCTCCAAGGTCTTTTCCAACCAGAAGATTCTATAATTCTATGATTAAAGATCTGAATTCTTGTGATAGATTTGCTGCAACCAAAATAAAATCACAGCCCTATAGACAGATCTCCTAAATGGCTTAATTGCATTTTTTTCTTGCATGCTTCTTAGTCAGGTGCTTTTTGAGTTATGGCCTTTGAATTAAGCAGCAATTTGACATACCTTGAAAAGTAGCCATAAAACAAAGAAGCAGTTTGTAACAGCCAGATACGGTTTGGAATAGTGATGTCCAGATGTTATTCCATGGATAGTTTTTACAATGTAAATACCAAAAGTGATCATGTAAGAAGAGGGAACAAAAAGTAGTAGAAATGAAGGATTCTGGTAGGCAGGCAAGGAGCAACAGCAGATAAAAAGGTCCGACTGTCTGTGGGGAAGAATAAGATAATGAAATAGGGAAGAGTGGTGGTTCTGAAGAATTCTTTCCTGGATAGCACTTCAGTAGTAGGAGGAAGGGGGACAGGCACACAGGGATGATGCTGCTTGACTTTTCTCCCAAAACAGTTTTCCTATGTGTGTTATCCTGTGCTGCATTTGGAGTGTGCTCTGTCTTCTGGCTCCTGATCTGTGTTGACCTTTTCCTTCTGTTTATAAGCAGCATACAGAAAAGTGGGGAAACACCAGCACGTGAACCTGTCTTGCCTTCTGAACGGGACGAGTCTAGCAGGGCTGATATGAAAGTGCCGCAGGGAATTTTGGGAAGCACCAGATATGAAGATGATGACAGAGGAGTGGGAGATGATAAGATATGCAAATCACTTCATAGAAGCACAAAGGCTGATGCTTTAGTACGTGTGTAGCAACAGTGTGAAGTGTGTTGCTCTACATTTTAGAGAAAGTAATAGCAAATTGCCAAGCTGTGCAACGAAGAGGAAGCTCTTCAGTTACATTGCACTTTTAAAAAAAAAAATCTAAAATGTGCTTATTGTCTGCATGTAGCTGGGCCTGTTTTGCCAGAAGATAGAGATTTTTGCCATAACAATTTCTGAAAGAGAATGAACTTCTCACTGCAGACTCAGTTGAATATTTTATAGTTTTTTAATACATTCTGGGCACCTCTGTTCAGCTGCTTGTTCTCCTTAGGAAGGTAACTTTGATGTGTTACAGTATTTCCTGACTTTGTTACACTTAACCTTAGTGCCCCTCTCAAAGTATGGGAGAAAGGTTGCATGTAATTATTGCATTCAATCTCCTTTGCAAAGTAGATAATTAATGATAGTCTTCTAACTATATGACAGACTTTCACATTATTTTATTCTTCTGCCTCTTTCTAAAAATCCTTTTAAAATATAAAAACCCAAAACATCATAGAAAAGGTATTATTATGTTTAGGGCTCAGCATTACTAAGTAGTTTCATATCACAGGATTTGATTGATTTAATGTAAGAGAGCATTTTAATTACCAAACAAATTAGCATTCAGTTATTTTTTGCCTCCTGGCATTTTCTCAAAATGTACCTCAATAGAAAATAACGTTATATGTAACTGATTTGTGATACCGCAACTTCAAAACTTTCCAGCTGTCTGTAATGAATTAACTCTAAAAAGAACTCTAAAAATAATCTCTACATTTCTTCTGCTAAGATTTACTTAGGAATTGTGTGGAGAACGAGTTCTAAGAGACTTCTGAGTTGTACTTATTTCCTTATTTAGTAAAGGAGTTGCAAATATTTGCAAATATTTCCCACTCAGCCACTGTAACACCACTGATAACTGACCAAGAGTCGCTCTGGTAGGAGTTTACAAATGTTGAACGACTTAAAAGTAGTGATGCTTTTGCACTACATGAAGCTCATTTTTTTAAAATATTTCCCCATAGAAAAGGGGGTTTCAGGGAAACAGTCATGCAAGGCTTCTTGCTTTTACCCAAAAAAATTGATTATAAAAGATTGTATTTCTCTGCTGAGATGCCCAAAGCTGAGCGTGGGTAGGATGACATTAAGAATTTGAATGGCAAGTGGTGAACAGTGTTTACTCTGAAGAAGGATGAGGAGAGAACTTAGATATGATTTAAAATTAAAAGAAAAGGCATTTAGAATGAGGAATAACTCCAAGTCTAGACTGGGCAGAAAAATTACATAACAGTGATAGAAGGAGGCGATAGAAGGGGCAGCTAAGACGTAGTGAAGTATTTAAGAGAAAGAAATGGGTAGATGGAAAAACAATGATTTTGTCCTAGTTGAAATAATTACTTAAAGTGTAAACTGGGATTGATAGTGAAAAAGAGATGTGGGCATTCATAAACAGAAGTAGTATGTTAAAACAGCAGGATGCAAGAGCAAATTTTAAATTGAAATGTTGATAAGCAGTGATTTCTGATTAATGATAAATCTACAAATACTGATGTGTCACAAGCCTCTGGTTTGATTATGAAGATTTTAGTGTGAAGCACTTCTTTGTTCTCTTAGATGTTAAAAAGGGGAGCTGTTATAGAGCAGGTTTTGAATAGAGCACTGTAATGGAGAGTCACATGTGTACTTCCAAATGGATTCATGTTTTAAATTAATTTCCTTTTATTGATTACTTAGCATTTCTTGTCAGTTAAGTAACCAATGTACACTGGGTGTTCCATATGTGCAACAATACCCAAGCAGTGGACTTTCACAGAGAGAAAGCATAACTCTCTCCTTACAGGAGCAGAGTGGGGTTTTTTCTGTGAGCTAATCCTGTGTGCTAATAGGTTGTTGCTCTAATCTGTTGCAGTTTGGGGGGAAATTAAATTGATGTTACTGTTATAGTTTCATTACTCTTACCTATTACAGTAATTTTCCTGTATTTACTTATCATCAGAAGCAGCTGGTGCATTCGTTCTAGAATAATATAATAATCTTTCTGTAGCTGTCAGTTCATACCTCTGTAATCTGACAAAATAGATTCTTACTCAGTCTCACAACACGTCAGTCTTGCCTCTGATGAGGAGAGTTGCCTCTTGCTACTGTAAATCATCTCTAGTGATGTCTTTCAATATAAGCTTTCCCCTTCTTTCTGATGCAGTTTATCAATTCCATGGCCCGTGGAAGATGGAGATCGTGAATCGTCATCAGATTTCAAGCATGCTCTTGCAGCTAGGTTGTTTCTGAGCCTCGCAGTAGTTCTGGATCAAGTAACTGATGCCACTGTTTGTGAAAATCAGGAATGGAAGGAAATGTGGTTTATGTAAAATGAAAAGTAGTTAAATGGAAATTATAGAGTGAGATTAGATTTGTATTTGAATCAGAACCAGAAAGTCAGATTAATCATTATTGATAATCATATCGTAAGCAGTGATACAAATGTAATAGTCAAAATCACTAACAGTACAGAAGCACAAACAGAACTTTTCAATGCCTTGTTTGTGTTTTAATGTTACACCAGTGCTATCTGAGTGGTGCAGTACATAGGGAAGAAAGGAGGGAAGCACTCAATGTCCACAGGTGTTCACCAGCTCACCTGCACTGTCCCAGGCATCAGCTGCTTGACCATCTCAACTTTTGTCCTTTTTTTATGCTTTCTTTCCCTTAAGTGGGAGCTGAAGCATCAGCCCTTGCTTGTACTCTCAAACCATGTTTGAGTGAGGGAGCATAACTTCACTGGATTGCGATTATGCTAATCATACTGGATTTAATATGGATGATTCTTCTGTGTAGGCTTCAGCAGCATGAGAGGACAATGATGGCCCTTTAAATAGGTCACAGAAAGCCTGGGGTGGTTGTTATCAACATCTGCCTTCTGTGAAAAAACTGTCAAGACAGAGGTTTTTCTACATGTAAACATACTTTTATTAATATTGTCAGGTCTTACTGAATATTGCAGTTAGACACTAATGAGATTAGCTGAATTCCAACTTCATTACTCTCCTGTTATCAAAAATTCTTTGTAAATTTATTGTACCCACTGGTACCAAGGTATTTTTGCACTTTGTACTTTCTCTTTTATTAGCATTTGCTATTCAAGGTCCCAGGAAGTTTCATTTTACAGACGTATATGTGCTCATGAAAATACATAATTCAGATACGAAATTTCCTGACTTCCTGGTAAGACAATGGCAATAACTTTTTCAGCATTTCTTTCTTGTCTTTGGAGAAAGGCTAATTGGTCAGTGTTATTTCAAAATTCATGGACACTAAAGCAAAAATCATTTATATGTATATTGATGTCCTAGATGACCGTAGTACTTGGGTATTTCACCTGAAACTGAGAAATAATGGTTTTGTTAAAACAAGTCCTAGCTTTGACAGTGCTTATGTGAAAAGTGAAAATAAGATGTATGATAAAAAAGCATTTGAGGGTTGTATTTCTTTCTTCCTTTTTCCTTTAGGCTAAGGTTTTGAGTTTCTGCTTGAATGGGGGATGATTCTTTTTCTTGCTTCACAGTCCTTTAGTTGAATTAGCAAAGGGATTTCATTCAGCGGAACTTTGCAGGACAGGTTAACTTCCATCCTTATTGTAATGGCTTATATAGATCATGTTTCATATATTTGCATAACAGTACCATGTCTTCTTTTTCATTTCATTTGCCAGCATAGATGGGGATGGTAATAGATTTACGGAGCTTGAAAATAGATTTAGGAATTATTTTGCTCTGGAGTTGCACTCTAGTCAAGCTCTAAGGTCACCCTCTTGTGCCTGTAATTTAATAAATATGGAGAGTTGGACATGTTGTCTTTCTAAGGTAACTGTTAGGTGCCCTTCAGAAGAGGGAGGATTTCTGGGGCAGACAGACTGTCTTTTGAATGATGCTGAGCATTTTTTTTCCACAGTGGCAGTGGGCAATTGGTCAGGACTGAAACATCTTTCCCTTCTCTATTTCTGCTACAAGATTAGTGTATTTGTTTCATGTTATAACATAGCATCATTCTTTTTCACATGGGTGGTTCCCTCTCCTTGTTTTTTCCACTGAGATGTGGGTAATTACCATTGGAAGCAACAAGAATTTCAAAAGTCCCTTGAAAATTCAGGAACACTACTTGCTTAGATGACCAACTTCACAAATAGACATTGTCCATAAAACTTGTCTTAGTTCTTTAATATGTATTTGTAGAGGCTGAAAATGCCGTTGCAGATTTCTGTTACATCTTGATGCACCCACCTTCCAAGTAGTTTAGGATTTTTTATTCTGCTGGTTTTGTTCCAATGATGAAGTAGTAATGTGCCGCACAGCAGGTGTGCATGTGAAAGTTAGTCTCCAGCTATAGGAAAGTTCAGGTTAGTAAAAAGATGCAATTCTTTAGAAAGATTGAGCCTCACAGAGTCTAATACTACTTACAAATACATAATGCTTCTCACCAGTTATGTGGTTTAGTTAACCTGATCCTTAGTAACGTTGTGTAGTTTCAGGTGCTGACTCTGTAAAGCTCTGGTTGGGAAAAGAGCCTTTTTGTTCCAGAAACTTGAGATGAGTTGGTTTCAAGTTGACCCAACAGTTTTAGAGTTAACTTAATAAATAAACGTCCTTTACTCTAGAAATCAATTCTTGAAAAGAAAAGGTATTTTCAGAAGTTAATGGTTTTCCTTTCACTCCTTTTGTCTGATAGGTACAATTAGACCTAGCTTTGTTTCTGAGCTTGTTTTATGCAGTGATCCTCTCTCCGTGCGTTTCTGACTTGTTTCTACATTTATGTCAACCTGGCTTACCCTGCACAACTTTTACCCCAGTGCCTTCCCGTGAAAGAAACCTGTAGTGAGTCAATCGATTGAAGATTTATGAGTGTACAGCAAGGATTTGATAAATGCTTTAAAGAACAGCTTAAATTACTTAGGACATGATATATTTAGGTAACCCCTTATGTTGTTCCTGACAGAAGGGGGGGGGGGAAATTAATTAATATTCCAAGTTGCAAAAGTTCTTATTGTTAAATAAATTCTAATATCGAAGATATGCAAAATTTTCTTGTTACCAGTTTCCTTGTGCTGTAAAAGGTACGTTGAAGTAGTAGGAGTGGTGCAAATGGAATAGAATAGAAATTTTAACCAGCTTTCAGTTTAGGTGGAAAAGTAATTGACTCCCTACCACTATTTCTATTGTCTAGGTCAGATAGTTTGGGGTTCATGGATAACATAACGTGAGCTGAAATGAGCTATAAAATGAGATACAGGAACTTGAGGGATGTTTATAAGTGCTGAGTGACAGCCTAAAATTGAAAAGCTCCCCTGCAAATATATGAAAGGGACAAATAACTTTCATTTTGTTTTGATTTTCTCTCATAGGAGAACTTGGAAGGTGGATAGAGGGAGAAATGATAAGTGTTTGTAGGTAGAATTCTTATCTCTTACATTTGTCACTTATGTTAGACATCTAATGAAATATATTTGCTTCTCATTCTTTCCAATTACTTACCTTCAGGAACATAAGGAATTAAAAACACGCCAATAACAGAAGAACTATTCACTTCACAGAGCTGCCTTACCTCAAAATCTTTATACATCATCTTTGTATCACAAGGCTATTTTTGTTCTTTTGTGATGTTCAATATCCACCTTCTTACAAAGCTTCTCCCATTTACCCATTTTTCTTACTATCTGAAACATCAACATATATAATTCTAATGAGAAGATTTTGTAGTGGAATAAAAAATTGCACAGTAGCAATCTGTCCAAAGAGATCTGGACAAAAAAGTGGTCATCTATGAACATTGTCCTGAAAAAGTCGTGGGGTCTTATTTTTAAAGGGGAAAATACTGATTTGCATTCTTACAGCTGTGAATAAGTGTCTCTGTGTAGACAAAACTCTGCTACTGACTGGTGGTAGTGAGTCAAGAGTCAAGGTAATTGCTTCTTGTTGGTTGATACGAGGCTCCTTTAGGGTGGTTTATGGCATTATTACTGTAAAACTGTCAGGTTCCGTTATCCTGATATCCCTTAGGGGCATTGACTGAAGACTGGAGGAGAAAGTCTTGCTTCCAGGCATGGCAAGTTCAGTGAGTTAGGATGAGGGACAAGTTGGTGTATCTTTCTGCATTCAAGGCTCTGATTTTCACACTAGCTGTCATGAAACAATAATATATAACTTAGCATGTCTCTGTGTGGGAAGGATGATAGACTCAAGCTGGAAGGCACAAATCTGTCAAATGGAGATCTTCACTTCATCTATCTTATATGAATATCATCTGTTGCTGATGTCCAGACAGATCAGCGTGCTAGTTAACACAGATGTGGTGATGCTTTCTGAGCATAATAGACTAAGGATTTGTTTACATAGTCCTCTTGAAACCAAGTGTATAGACAACACTGAACAATCAGTATTTTCCCAAAATATATTGAGTAAAAACTTTGGTTTCATTTATATGAAAAGAAATCACCAATTATACAACCTATAGGGCTCTCCACAGCAAAGTACAATAAAAGCAGTAACAAAAACCCCATGCATCTCAATAAAATTATAGTTTGGTTTGCATATATTCATGATACTGGAACTGAAATATGCAGTGTCACACAAAGTTGTAAATTGTTGTATTCTTAAGCAGTGACATTGAAATATCCTCATGTGAACAGTGAATTTTTGTGTTTACTATGCAATGTTGTTATAATGCACCTCTGAGGAAAATTCACAGAAAAATATTAAATGTGATGTTCAAAAATCAGTTAACTCATATTTCATTTCCAGCTGACTTTTCCAAACTGGTCTTAATTTTTTTTTTTTAAAGGATACTTTAAAAATCCTTACAGGTTGCCAAAATTTCTTATTTTGGCAATATCTGTATCAACTACAGAATTAAATTGTATGGCAGAAATAGTGTTTTCCATATTGACGCTGTGTGTTACAAGTTCTGAAGTAAGCTCACTCATTAACTGAACTCCCTGGAGGTCTCTGAAGGTTTCACATAAGCAACAATACACTACAAACTTCATTTTGCCCTCTTCTGTAGGTTTACAATGCGGGTGATGTTATCTGGAGAACAGGGGAGGTTTAATGTGTTTGTTAGGTTTGAAACAGCTGTATCTTATGAGCTGTTTGTAGGAAAGACACAAATCAGTGTTACTAGCACAAAATAAGTCTGGCTTAAGAGAATTTGAGACTTGTGAGGGTTTATGAAACATGTCAACATAGTGAAAAAAATTATTCAGAAGTGCTGAAGGATTATTGAAGATGAGATTTATTTTTTTTTCCATCAGTTAATTGCAAAAATTATTTTCTAAATGTTTTAGAGTGCAGAGATTCTTTAGGAAGATCTCTCTGAAAGATATCTCTTCAAACTGAAGCCATGACTGAGTTTTCCTGGTCACTTGATCAAGACTGCATTTGATTTCAGTAGATGCTACCTTGAGTCTTTAACTTTTCCGTGTTTGATGCTTGCCATAAAATCCTCAATTTCAGAGTGTAAGAAGCTATTATTGTTATTTGATTTGACTTTCTCTGTTTCTCCAAGATGCAAGCACGAGGGCAACAGTTTTGACTGGATGTAGGTACAGAGTATGCTGTTGTTGCAGTAGCGTATAGATTTCTTGTGTATAGGTATGCCACTACTGGGAAAGCTAATTTGAGATAGAATAGCAGAAATGTGCACTGTCTCTCGACATATTTCACACTCTTCCTGTGGGCTATATTTAAAAATATATGTAAATGAAAAATTCTAAGTTGAAATTTTAGTTTTTACAGCCATCATTAGCTTTTCTCATGACAAACTAATGCTGAAATTCAGTCTTTGAAAACTCAGTACTTTCACAGTCTGAAATGAAATACATTTATCAGTGCTTTTGAGGAGTAAATGCTTTTATAAATGATAAAAGCAGCTCCTGGTCATTCTTTGACATATATACAGTTTTAAAAATCAGAACAATTTTGAGAACTGAATACAGAAGTGAACCTCAAATTTGCCACTGAGGTACTAAAGTGAAGTGACATCACTACGTGCTTTCCTAATGTGTTAAGTCATTCTTGATGCCTAACAGTGTAATGAAAAGTGCAAGGATAGAGAAGAGTGAGGAATTCAGCAGATCTCTGCTAAGGTTCCATGACTTGATGACGATTTTCAGTCAAATCCCAAGAATTTCAGGGGCCTCCGATTTCATGATATGTTCCCATTTGCCATTGTTTTTATACTTCCCTAACCCATGTGTTATTCCAACAAGGAAGCAATTTGCTCGCTTGTAATTGTGGAGCTTTGGCACAATAAGTTATTTGCAGTTCTTTAAAATGGCAACAGACCGGTGTTGTGCCACAGAAGGTTACTGTGTTTTTTTCAGTTTGGGAATCCCTGTGCAGTCACCAATTGCCATTTCATAAATGTTGAAAATTAATCTGTCCCACCTGCTTCGCACAAATCGGGGCCTCCCAAATACTTGGGCATCGAATGTATCCTCTACGTTCCTGACTGTTATCGTCCCCCACGTCAGACAGGAGGCAGTGCTGACAAATTGCCTCCTCTGAGAACCTTTTCTCAGATGCAGTAGCAGAAATAATTGTGGCGTAGTCTACGTATATGTATTTAGCAGTGTTATATGTGGGGCATCTTTTATTCTGGCAGGTTGCTAACAGTGCACTTAGGACAAATTATACTGCACCCCTAATCTTTACTGCTGTCTCGAAATCCACACTATTTTAAAGTCTTCATATTTTGTATGTCACAAAGGAAAGAAGCAGGAACATTTCCAAAATACCCTCAATTTATCACCATTGTGGTGGTACATTATTTTTATAGTGTCGGTATCTCTGAATAAAGATGTTTCTCTTTGGCCCCTGTTTTATCTTTAAAGAATGACCTGACATAGGTTTCTGAATTTCATTTATTTATTAATTACCCTAGTAAAACTAACTTTGTTTTTTGCTTGATACAGTAGTCAGCACCAGTGTATCCAAGTAGATTTTTATTTGGTTTTTGTAACTTTTTTTTTTTAGGTAATTTTCTTAGTTAAAAATTTGTCACTAAATAAGAACCTTATTCCTAGAGCCAGCAAGAGCTATCACCGTCTAAGCATGAAGCATATTACATTTAAAGACTATTAATGTTTTGAACAAATTAAAAATAATTATTGCAAGTTCTAGAAGAAAATTAATTAATCATAGTCTGTATTACTGCATAGAATGTAAAAGTTCTTTGGATCCACAGTATTTCTAGTTTCAAAATGATCTTGTGAGCATTTTTTTCCTCTTTTAATTATTGTAATGGCTTCAGCAATATAAATTTTAATTGTATTTTGAGTGTCTGTCATGAGAAAACTTGAATTAGGTTTCCAGCAGCCTCATAGAAATCTTAAAATAGTTCCTATTTATTCCTATTATTAAAAAGTCCAAATTAATAATGCTTATCTTTTTCACGTAGACATAGAAGTCAGTTAAAAAAACTCTAGTATTTTCAAAATGTTCAGTGACGAAAAGAAAAAATAGAGGTGATTGATAACATTCACGAAAGTTTCAGGTTTTTCTTTTGTCCAACTGACTTTTCTATGACTTCTGCATTTTGGAGGGATTTTTAAGGCATGTTTTGGAAACAGAAGAGATAGTATCAGTTTTTCCTGGTTTTAGTTCTCATAAAATATGCAATTAAAATATTAAAAAAGCTTTTGAATAATAATGTGCTCTTTATTTTAATTCTGCTTTTAGATTACAAATATTGGATGTTAGTGATAGAGGTATAAATGATCCTAGCTAGTTTTCCCCAATCCCACTATATTGAAAATTTTTCTTCCTTTGAAGAAGTAGTACAGGGAGAAGAAAAAGCTAAGTCCAGAATGGTATTCTTTTAGCTATCAAAGCATACATTTAAATTGAGTGTCAACCATGGATCGTGGCACTTGACTGCATTAGTGGGGTTATTTTTATTCCTGAAAGAAAGGTTTATTACAAAGTAATTTATATTCCCTAGCCCAGAAATATAATTGGTCTGAACACTGAAGTCCTGTAGAGCTTTTGATGCTGGGACATATAGAAAAGAGCATTTCAGACCATTTTAAAGAAACAAAAAGAAATATTTACCAAGGAATGAATTCTGAGTCATCAACTGTCAATATTGAAATACATTTTTCTTGCATTGTGCTGTAATTGCTGGCTCTATTAATGTGATGTGTATTATTGCTTTGGTTATTGCTGATGTTCAAAAGTCAAATAATTGTAATTTTTTCTCTGCTTTATCAAGCAAATTGACATTTTGTGGTTGGGTTTTTTTTTCTTTTCTTTTTCTTTTGAGTCAGGATGTTTCTCTCTGCATTCAGAATGGGATATTAAATGGCTTTTTCACTTTGAGATTACTTTCTCTTCTTCATTTTAACCTCAGCCGTCTAATTTTCATACCCGTTCTCATTAGGAACTTTTCAAAACTATTTGTTAGTGTGTGATTTAATGTCTACTTTTGTTTTTTCATCATTCAGATTTTGAAGGGTATTATGGTAAAACTTTGGCTTTTACATATGGATATTAGCCAGATTTTGTCTTTTCAGTCTTGTCTCAGTTTTCAAAATCTCAAAGTGTTATCTCTGCCAAACCAATTGTTCCTCCGAAGTGCTAAGCAGTGTCAGCATGAACAGCAGCAGAACCCACTCTGCGTTTGTGGTGATTTTTGCTCTCAAGGTTACTTGTGAGGGTGTGGTCCTAAGAAGGCAAAAATCATCAAGAAAGGAAAAATTAACATAAAAAAATTGTTTAGAGAATCTGAATAAAAATCAGGAAGGGCACAAACCATTCCAATGGTCTTTCTTCTAGTATGATGGTATATTGATGGCAAGGTGATTATTTACAGTGTCTGTGACCTCTATAAAAGATCAGTTTTATCATCATTTGTTCTACTGCATTTTGAAGAGCATAAATGAGCAATCTGGTGAAAGTTTTTTGCTATTTGGAGCAGTGCTATATGAGAAATAGCAGTGAGAAAACTGCCTTGGCAGTTGACTAGAAATCCTCTTCTCATTCTGTAATGGTATCTAAACCAGTAGTATTGTGCTTGTGTATTGTTTTCTGTAACGCATATATTCTGTACTCCGATGATGTGATCTTTGAGGGTCACTGAGCTGTGAGATTTGGCTCATTGTGGTTTTGTTACTGTCCTGCAGTGTAGTTGTGAATGAGTCACATTTGGAATTTGGACAAAGACTGAGGAACTACATCATACGATGTGTGCTTACTTTAGCTCTGCTCACATCAGTCCACTGGTGATGCTGTTATGCTATGAAAGTAGCCCTGTCTTTGTGTTTTGCATGCAGTGATGAAGGAATTAAACTATATTATTTTACTTAAAAATGTATGTAGCTTCTCATAGATTCAGGGAGGAGGTCAGGAACTGTGCAAATACATTAATCACAAATAAGCATGCCCATTGCATTAGATTAAGTATAAATAAAATTAATTTGGTTCATATTTAAGTGCATATATGAGCAATAAAGGCCAGTGATTATAAGCACAATTTATTCTGCTACCTAGTAGCAGAAAATTTTCTACTACTCAAGGAATAAGTATTTCTCCCAAGAGAAAGTTTTTCTCCTGTATTAAGAAACTGGAAGAGCAGTCAAGGCTCTTTAAGAAGTAATTTTTCCTTTGTGGAATTAAAACCTGGGGGCTTTAGATGCTTCCATATTAATGATTAGCTTTGATAATAACTTCAAAATTATTTGATGTATGAGCATATAATTTGGTGTTCCATTTGGCTGAAAATCTCACTCCCAGGCTTGAAACTTTTCATAATAAGTAGTGTGTTTTTCGGGAGGATGGATTGTGTGTGTGTGTGTGTAGAAATTGTATCTGATGTGCATAGGGCTATGAGAAATGTGAAAAGCACCAATCTCCTCATTACTGTTGTAATGTTCAGATAATATTAGTAGAATTCTTATAAACAGGAGTGAAGTCTATCAGAAACTACTTAGAATATTGGTTTGAAGTTCAACTACATATTTTTCACAGCATAGCATATGCTGCAGGCTACTGCATTTCATGAGCAAGGCAACAAAGAAAATTGCTTTTTGTTACTCATTGCCTTTAACAAAGACCTGGCTAATTAAACTTTAATACACAGTGGATTTTTTCCCAGAGATATATTTATTTTTTTTAATATGCTAGTGTGTGGAACAAGTTTATCCATCAGAAAAGATTTAAGGTAGTAACTTACATTGCGATGATCAGGAGTTTTTGACATGATTTGCATTTGAAATAATCAGTAGCACTATAAATCAAGGGATACATGGTCTTGCCATAGTGCTATGTGCTACTGAGCTCTGAAATCACTGAACACTAAAGAGATACGTTAATATGTGTATTGCTGTGGAAGGATTGGTTGGCTTTTCCTGCTGGGCAGTTGTTGAAACTAATCAGATTGTGCCTAAGAGCATAATAAGGAAAAAATTTAGTAATGCTTAGCACTCTCCGAAGCTCTGTCATTTCAGCTGTCATACTCACTTTCACTAATTTAGTCTAGGTTGGCTGTTTTGTTAAAAGCCATAAAGCTGAATTTCAAGACAGATTTCATTTAATTTTACATTTTACAATGGACTCTTCTACATACATTCACAGTAAGTCTCTTCTTAACAGCAACAGTAAAGTTAATTGAGGGTGGAAGCAGAGTTTTGACTCTGCAGGTAGAATGCATAACAAATTTAGCAACTAGTTTTATAGTGTCACCTTAGGATTTTGAGGTAGTGCTCTGAACTGCAAACCTATTTAACAACTGAAAGCCATTTTGTTGTAGTTAGCAGCCCTGAAGATTTCTATGAACAATTGACTCAATCCTTTCTTGAAGAGTACTTATTTTGTCTTATTTCAGTATCTGTGAATTTAAAGTCTAATGGCAGATGTAGTAGTTGGTGGAATGTCCTAGACATGTTATAAAATTAGTAATATGCCTAAGAAAAATTCTTAATTCAAAATCCACTATTGTCTTAACATACCACTTCATAAACTTAAGAACCTGAACTCTTATTTTTAGCTTAATGCTTTAATATGCAATGATACATTAAATCCTTTAAAATAAATAGAAATTAAGTGAAAAAAATCAAGGTCTATGCTAAGTCTTTTGTCTAAGTTAAACATTGTTTGAGGAAGGTTTAAGTTAAGTTGTTTGAGGTGTGTTTCATTGTCCTTGCTGATGACCAGTTTCCCAGTTGGTAGATGGATTTTTTTTTTGATTTTAGGTTCATTTATTTTAATAGATATGGTTTGGTAAATTCAGTTGTTTACATTACATTTTTAGCATATGAAGGCTAAACTTCACATTGAATTGTTCAGAGCATGTTGTCATCCCCAGAGGGTACTTTCTTACAATCATTTTCATTACTCTAACCTGTATGTGACTGAGAGATGCTGTTTGTGTTAGCAGCTGTGTCAAAGCAAGATTAGTTCCATGAGCATTGTGATGGTTCTTTAACCTGAGGTTATTATCATCGTGGAGTAGTTAGGAAGAATCTAGGGAAGTTTCTCAGTTCTTTTTTACCACACTGATGCCTTGGTGATTGAAATCATATTGGTTGCCCAAAAGGTGTTGATATTGTCCACTTAGAATGGAACTGTATTATAAACCGTGTACGTATTGTAAACTTTTACTACACTGCCAACAGTAAGCGTACTGCTTTTTGGAAACATCTGGTTTAGGACAATCATTGAATTAACCTCAGGAAAGAAATTTGAGTGGATCCAGACCTGGGAAAGCTTGTCTTTTCTCTGACTTCGATTACACAAGTTGTTTCTGGGTAGAAATGGCTTCAATTATCTTTGCTTAATTTGCTTTTTCTGGAATAGTGCAGTGTATGTGAGGTCAGTCATGTTGCTAAATAACACTTCTGCTATTTTGTTTATTCTGGTGTTGACTTCCCTGTGGAGATACACTAAGATTAACCACTCTATGTAGTTTTTTTGCCATGAGTTGTGGGAGAGCTTGTCTCAGCCGCAGAGGATAGATAGTTCACAATTTACCAGAGGAAAAACGTTACCTGCTGGGACTAATCTCGATCTTTGCAACAGGAGATGAATGTTATATTTACCTTCTGAATCTGGGATTCTTCATGCTTTAATGTTGGCTTATTGGGTTCTGTGGGGGTTTTTTTGGTGTTTTTCCTATTGGAGGAACCTGCCCATAAGCTAAAATTTATAGTGTGTGTTCAAGACTGATCTGCTATTTGAGAATATAAACGGTGAAAAAACCTGAACAGAATAGTTGGAATGGATTGATGAGTGCTTGGTTTTTCCCTATAAATGTGCCATTCCAATAATTAAAAATATTTTCTTTCTTGTAAATCAGTTGTATCGGTTTATTCACTGATTTTAAGTCTGAGGAATAGCCCAAGTATATTCAATTAGAGTAAAACTGGAATTTCATTATTGTTTTGAAAAAGGAATATATTCTTGAGTGTAACAACTTATAAAAGAATGTATCAAATATGCTTTCGAGATTTTTGATCGCAAACAACTCACAGGGAATCTGTTCTTAGGACTACAAAGTCATGACAGTTTATTACAAGGACTTCAGCACACACAGGTAGTGTGAGATTTCTTTTCAAAATTGACTTTCAGAGTCGAATTGCTGCCTCTCTGTAAGGAAATGTTTCTTCCTTTTTATCTTGCTTTTGTTCTACTGATTCAGATAAATAGGAGTCAGTAGCACTGGAGGAGGAAGATGACAAGTTGTCTTCCTGATAAATCCAGCACCAGAAAATACCTTTTTTTGATTTATCCCGTACATTCCCTGATCAACTTGGTGAAAAGACTTTTACTTAATGAGTTTTAGAATTCACTCTCTCTGGAACTATTTTTAGTACTGACTGGCATCCTGTATATCTTCTCAGAACTTGTCTGGTTTATTAGTCTGAAATTGCAGTATTATTTATTATCTTCCAATGTGAGGTGGCATCTCGCACGTCCTTATGTCGTGTACTTCTACAGTCTAATAGGGTATCTCCACTGTTCCACACTTAATACGAAAAGGATGTTTGCATTATTTCAAAAAGCATAGTTTCATTTCTTTCAGAAACAAAAATGATCCTGTGGTAGTTAAATGTCCCACACAAACTTTCTCCTGTTCTGAGTTTTACAAAACTCTGCAAAGACAGAAGATCTTGAGAAGGGCTTACTGTCATGTTCATTTCAGTGGTATTTGTGACAGGCCCACAATTCCCAAAGCTTTTTTGTGAAAGCTGGGGGAAGCCTACTCAAAATGAAAAAAAGAGATCTCTATTATGTTAGGTTTTTTCTCTTTCTGTTGTATTTTTGCCCACATGAATTGTGATTTTTCTTGATTAAGTCTGTATATTTTTAATGTCAAAATTCATAAAGCAGTGATTAGTCTCTGCGCATGAAAGAATGTCCTTGTGATGTAAATACAGAGAACTTGTTATGTTATTCATCTGTTTTCTTCATGTTTCTGGATGTTAAGATCCCTGAAGAGAAGGAATGTGTGGGTGAGATACTCATGCCATTCAGATGAAAGTTTTGTCAACATTTTTTCCTGAAAGTTAAACATAAAGGGAATGTACTCTGGTTTAGCTGACAGCTGAACTTTAGATTAAAAGGGCCTCAAATCAAGTAAGGTAATCTTACTAAAAAACTTACTGAAAAAACCCTACAGTGTTGGAGGTTGGGAAATGGGTTTCTCTTAATAGAGATGTCATGTACCTAAATTATGCACCTGAGCTGAAAATTTTGGAATGTGTGGATAAGAAGGAATGAGGTAATAACCATACATTAATGAATGTTGATTTCCAGATATTTTTACTTCTTTTTAACAAATCCAGACAAAGGTTTTCTGTCTGTTTTAGTTTTTGTTTTTCCATTTGTCAGGAGCCAAATCCATATGTGTCCATCATTCCCATTTCCCACTGAAATTACTGGAAACTGAGGCTACTGGACAGTCTCTGCTTTAGGGCAAAGGAATTTTCAGAAACATCTCAGTTGTTTTTAGTTTCTTGTATGCTAGTGACTGTCAGTTTTAATCTCCTTCTGCCTGAAAGTACTGACCTGTTTAGAGAGCAGGTAGTGAATAGGAGGGCATTACAGGTTCACACGACTCCAACACCCAGTCAGCGTTCATCTGAGAGCTTGAAAATGTGTGATTAGGAGCCTAAGATACCTTGTTTGGCTGTTGAAGCAAAATCAGGTTCTGAACAGCACTACAGAACTGTCAGCTGTTGCCTCCAAAAAGCACAGTGATTCATTGGAGAATTACATCTCTAAAATATGTACTCACTTATTTATCTTTTTAGCGATACTCAGTTCTGTTACTGTTACTGTTCTCAACTAGGAAATTGAGCAAATATCTAATCGTCACACGTATATAATGCAAAGATCAAAAGTCAATTCAATATATTGTTGCCTAATATAAATACTATTTTTTTCTCATTGTATATCTATAGCGAGACTCCAAAGATATAGAACACGCTCAAGCACAAGTCAAGTATCTTGAGTTTTGTCTAGCTATGGAAACATGGGAATTCAGAGCAAAGCTTGAATATATTGAATACCTTAATCTGAACAGCTTCAGGTGTGTTGAAAATGTACTTTCCTGTTCAACAGGATGTCTGTGAATATCTCTGAACAATTTTAATGGAGAAGTTTGAGGGAGGTTACTTTTCTAACTGTCTTATCTAGCGTTATTGACCTTTCTTCTTTTGGGAAGAGTGTCTATAAATGAAAGAAGTTTTGTTTAAAGATTGAAATTCTGCAGTTTAATTTCTAAAATTAAGTTCTAAAGTTTAGTTAACAAAAAAAAAGGAAATCTGGAAGTGGCTGGCTCTTTCAGACAAGCTACAATCTTGGACTGCTGATAAAATGTCTCTGTACTTGAGTTCCTCTCCCTTAGATAGTGGTACAACCATTTATATGGCAGAAGTATTGAGAAGATAAATTCCTTGAAGTTTTGTGTGTGCAGCTGCATATTTTGCTGAAGTATATAATTGTATGTCTACAGTACATTGTGTAGGACTGTTCAAGTGACAACTCAGTTCCAGCTGCCACTTTTTTAAGAGCAGTTATCTTGCTAATTTTATATCGTATTGATGCAGTGATGTGGAGACACCATGACTCCTACCCTAGTTTGTAGAAGTATGTGAAGTGAGTTTTTATAAAATAAAAGGTTTTTATTTGATTTTTAAAAATTGCAATCCATGATTCAAAAGAGAAGTTAGATTTTAGAAATTTAAAAAAAAAAGTTGAATCAGCCATTCACAGTCTGAAGATATAATTGGGAAGAGAGTTACTCTTGAAACCTCATCTGGTCTTGAAAATGTTTTGTGTGTATATTGATGCTTTCCGGCTCTCTGTGTTCTTTCCCTTGTAAAGCTTGTAGATGAAAAATATCAATACATTAGGTATGGAGTTTCAGGCTTGCTTGCTTTATGTGTAGGATGGAGAAATTAGAGCAGCAAAAAAGTAAATATATCAAAAATGTAGTATTCGCTGTCTCTAATTGTTTCTACTTCGTGGAGGTGAACATGATCTAATAAACATGTCTTAAGAATTGGATGCCAAGAATTGAGGAGGACACAAAAATACTCCTTAGAAAAAATTGTCTATCTAATATCTATCTGTCTTAGATTAAAAACGTTGACAATGTTCAGAAAATGACAAGATTGAAAGTAACTCTTTACAGAAAGGAACAAGTCATCTGAAAAGATTCAGGAGACTCAAACGATGTAATTGTTAGAACTGTTACAGTCTTTTTGTAGTAGCATTAAATTCAGATTTCGAGGAAGTAATTTTGTGTTTGGATAAACCTTCTAGCCTGTTTTTCTTCTTTTTCAGAAAATCAGTATTAAGTACATTCATTGTCTGCTTCTTCATTCCGTCTTATACTTTTTGCTGTTCCTTTTCAGCATGAAATGTTTCATTATTATCCTTATGTTCTATTGATCCCAACTACAGCATTTTGCTTTCTGTCTGCTTTGTAGGATGAGTAAGGATTTGTTTGTGGTTGTATATATGGAGAGGAAATCTTTGGCAGCATTTCATATGTATAGAATCTCTTTTATAACTGGAGGTGGAAAAATAGCAAATTATGATATAGACATTATTAATAAATGGTTAACTTCTTTGTAGGAATGGAAATAATTAGAATTCTGAATGCATAAAATTTACGTTAGGTTCCTATTTTTACTGTGGATTTGAACCTGCAGGTTCAGATTATTGCATGAGCCCATGAATTGCACACTGTGTAAGTAATAGCAGGCAAGGGACCTTTATTAGAACTACAACACTTACAATATTATAGATATGAGTGTACTAATATGCGCTTATTATAGGAACTTACATCCATTATCGCCTAGCATGTAGAGTATTTTGTGGTTAAGGCTTTAGCTTGACTTTGGGAATTCACTTTTTCACATCCAAAGTATCACCTTTGAAAGAAAAATGCCAGTGTAATTTTCAACTTTTATTAAAAATGCTGTCCAGTGTGTAACTGTTGTACAGTTTTTCCACATTAGGAATTGAAATTGTACTCCTATACTCTTTTCTTTGCTAATATAATACTATACTTATAGAGCAGTTCTATATGTCTTGACAAAAACAGAGAAGGCAACAGTGGCTGGGACCTACCTTGTAGTTTTGCAGGAGACTTGCAAAGGTTTTCTGTGTTGCTACATCTGAAAAAAACTAGCAGTTAGTGAACATATATTTTTTTCTGAACTCTCTGGAAAGATTTTTGGGGTCCTTTGGACATGAGATTGCATTTCAGCCACGGGTTTATTATTAAGTAATTATTTCATGAATTACTGAATTTCTTTGTAATAGGATGCTGATCTTTTTTTCTTTTTTTCTTTTTTATTTTTTTAACATTATGTTCATTTTATTTCCTCGTATTGCTGTATTTGGCCTACTATAACTTAGTCACTCTAAATCCGCTTATTTTAGACTCAGAAAAATGATAAAACTAGCTGATCTTAAGAGGATTGTTGACGTGTAATAAATAACTGCACTTCTGGCTTGTTGCTATATTCTTTGTAATTTGTGGAACATTAGAAAAAGTTCATTGTATGCGTGTTATCTACTCCTTGACTTTTATTTACTATTTAGTTGAGAGACAGACATCCTGTCATATGTTTGTCATTTACAGTGCATGAAGATAAGTACTGATAATAAGTATAGTGCAAAGTACTAGACACAAAACAATGGGCTGTCTTTGCTTGTGTGTCTTCTTTTAAAGGTTTAGAATATTCATCTTGAATAAAGATTGAGGACGATGTTGATCTATTCTTTAACAGTTAACAGTGTATTGTTTTTATATACAATTATATCATTTCAAAGTACTTTATATCACGAGCAGTCATTTTTATGTGGTTATTTAGCACAATATTCTTTCTCTTCTGTATTTCTTTGGGAAATTACTATGTTAATCATTTACTGGTCTGCAAGTGTAAGTTCATAAGATGTTTTGTTCAAAACAGACCGTGCCACTCTTACGAGCATTGGCCAGAAGCTGGTCTTTTCCCATTCCTCTCAGGAGTGAAGCCTACATTATAATTTGTGGCCTGAAAGGACATTCATTACAATGTCCAGGTAGTCCATGCCCAGTGGATTTTACAAAACACTGTGGAGAGATGCCATGGTAATGCAATACGTGTGTCTGGAGGCAAGTTACAGGTAGATTTAGGTGCACTTTGTCAGGTGCAGTCTTGTCTGTAATACTTGAAACTCTTCTAGGTTATCACATTGTGTCTGTGTATCATTGATTATGTATTTATTAATCTACCTAAATGTTGCAATTTTTAAAAAGACTCTCTAATTTTTTCTTTGCATGACAGCCCAAAACAGCGCCGAAAAGGACGTTTGGATCCATTACAAATGATCAGGTAAATATACAATAAGGAGTGTTCAACACCAGTTTCATTATTCCAGAGACTACTGAGTGCATGTATTGACTGAAAGGACATTATGAAAATTGAATAAGGTAACAGAGTTGCTTATTGCCCTGATAAAGAATCTTGTGATCAGGACCAGGCCCTCTTAAAGCTAATCCTGACTCTGAGATGGGCATAATCTCAAATAGTTAGGTTTCATTGCTTAAACTGCCTTTTTAGACAAAAAAGTCAACGTTTTTTATTTCTCATTCCCATCCTTCTGTAGTGGCTGCGATAGTAATGTCAAAGATTATTTTTACCAGTCAGTCATTTTAATGGCAAAAGGTACCATATAAATGTTAATTATCTCTTATGCTTTTTCTGTAGATTCACACCCTTCCTAGTGTGAATGAAACCTTCAGGTCACTGTGATAATATGGTGACTCGGGTACAGTTCAGTCCAAAAACCAATCCGACCCTAGTGGAAATCTTCGCTTCACTGAGGTTTTAATAATGGTAGAGCCATTTATTATCCTGAAGGGTTTTCTTCACGTTTCTCTTAGGATTTTTAACTCTTAATTTCTTTGCTCACAGGGGAGAGAATTAGATATTTATAATCTTAAAAACATGTTTCTTGAATGTTTCAGCATTTTTTTGACTGTCCAGAATGGGAGAACTGTCTGTTCTTAAAATGCATTTGTTAAAATGCAGCGTAATGACAAGTCTAACCTTCCCTTAAACAACATGAAATGGGCTTGCATGAATTAGGAGAAAGTATAATTTTCTGTAACCTGTAATGAATAGCAATAAATACTCTTGGATAATATTTTTCCATAGAAAATTACTCAGGTTTTAATAATTAACTTGGAAGAGATTTTTCCATTCTTTTCTGATTCCCCAGTAGTTTACCGCAAGTGATGGGGAACTGAAGCTTTATATTTTATGTCAAGCTTGTATGCTATAATGAAAAATATCTTCCTCATGCTTGCTAGTTAAAGAAAAGCAGAAATGAGTATGCATATGTATAGCTGCATGTATTCAAAGTCTATATGAAGTGTTGTAGTTGTGAGATCTAATGACAGAATAATCAGTGCCCATCTGTCAACTTGTATACAAATAAAGAAGTAAGAGATAGCTGACAGGTTTTTTTTCCTCCTAGCTTCTGTTACTTTTTTTTTCTGGAAATATGTGTTAAAGCATAGAATATATAATTCATCGTTTCTCAGTAATTACAAAATTTATTGCAAATAACTGCTAGCCAGATTGAAGATGAAGAGGAAACTCTCACTCCGCCTTCGTGAAGACATCAGCATAGAATTACCATTCTAAAATTTAGCCTAATTGGTTCAGAATGTATATCTTGATTTAGAAATGATTTGCAAGGCTTGTATTTTCATATGCCTAGAGAAGCCAAAGCTGTATTTGTTTTCTTGTTTGAAGAGTGCTCCGATTCACTTTAGACTGACCTTAGTTGCCTCTTAGTGTTGTCACAAACAATGTGCAAGTGGCACAGTAATTTTTGAAGTGTGTGCGAATAGTTCTTTTCCATGAAATAAATGATTAATTATGTAGGATCAAATTCACTTTGAGAAAGCAAATCAGTGAAACAATACATCCTTACACAGAGTCAGACCTATAACTGCATTCACTTAATGGTGGGTTGGAACATAGACTGAATGTAAATCTTCTGCAGTTAATGAGAAATAAGGAACCTTGCACACTGGGAACATTTTCTTTCCCTTTGTTCTGAAGTGTCTCAAATCAGTTTAGAACACACATACAATTACATGAGTAAAGTTGAGACAAGCATGATAAATAGTGAAAGAACCAACCTGTATGCAGTTGTTCATTATTACAAGTATAGCAAATGAAAAGAAAATCCTAATTTGTCAGCATCTTTAAAGATGCTTTTTTTTTTCTGGTCAATCTGTACGTTCCGCTTTGGTGATCTGCATTCTAGCTCTAGCCTTATGGAAGATATGGCTGGAAAACTGCCTTTACATCCTTCCTTCCTCTGAAGGGTAAGAGATGAGAGAAAAGAGGATAATTTTGATATTCGTAATCCCTACATGTTTGAAGACACAACAGAAGAGGGAATGTAGTTCTAGATGTCAATCTTTATTTTAGCAGACTGCTTTGTCCACGCTGATGTTTTAAAAGAAACTGTGTTTGTGCAATATATGTAGTATTTCTTTGCAATTCCACAGGGTTAGTTGTTCAACAAACCACACACAAAATTTTTTTTTTATTTTCAAATTGATCTGATAGTTGTGTGATATTTTTTAAATGAAAATAGATCTTTTGTACTCACTGGGATTGTATTTTTCAATACCAATATAAAATACATAATGATGAAGAAAGGAATAGTTTTAATGAGTTTTAAAGTACACTTCTAATAAACTGTTATGACTTAGTTCTGACTGTACCATCTCATGCCTGAATTATGTAGTAAGTCCCTTTTCATTGATGGTGTTGTTTTTTTATGCTAATGATTTCAGATCATGTCCAGAATTGGTTCACAAACAGAGACAGGGTCCCTTTATCTGTCTTGCTTCCCTTGAAATTGAATATTGTTTTCAGTCCTCTAGTGTATGCATACTGTCCTGCCTTTGGATGCGGTTGAATTTTGGCTTTGTTCCTCTTCTCCACACTGACTCATACAATAGAGAAAACAAATTACATCTGTCGAGGAATAGACCCAAACCCACCCCCCGTGTTACTCCAAAGTGTCTTTTTCTTCACATTTGCTCCAAAGCTTTCTGAAGACTCTAGAGCTTAAACCAAAATCAAGTTAAATATATAAATGTGTATTCCTGTATACAGTACAGATATAAGTACATATTCCATGACAATTTCAGAACATTAATGAGATGTTTCACTGTTTAAATGTACCATAATGCTAAAATATGTTCTTTCTGTGTCTTGTAGGGTCAAAATGTCTTTGGTCTTGATATAATTGAGACACCTGAGGGAGATAAGTGGCCTCAACTGATTGTCCAGCAGATCCTGGATAGGGAGCAGAAGGATACCTATGTGATGAAAATTAAAGTTGAAGATGGTGGAAGCCCTCCAAGATCTAGCACTGCCATCCTGCAAGTCACAGTGACTGACGTGAATGATAATCGCCCAGTCTTCAAGGAGAATGACATTGAAGTTAGTGTTCCAGAAAATGCTCCAGTGGGCACCTCTGTTTCTCAGCTGCATGCCACTGATGCAGACCTGGGCTCAAATGCACAAATCCACTTCTATTTCAGCAATCAGATCTCCAGTTTGGCCAAAAGGCTGTTTGCCATTGATAACACCACTGGCCTCATCACTGTAAGAGAACCACTAGACAGGGAGGAATCTCCTGTACACAAATTAACTGTTTTGGCAAGTGATGGCAGCTCAACTCCATCAAGAGCAACAGTGACTGTTAATGTCACAGATATCAATGACAATGTCCCATCAATAGACACGAGATACATCATCAATCCAGTGAATGGGACAGTGCTTTTGTCTGAGAAGGCTCCCCTTAATACAAAAATTGCCTTGATAACAGTAATGGACAAAGATGCTGATCTCAATGGAAAAGTTACTTGTTTTACAGATCATGATGTCCCTTTTAGGCTAAAGCCGGTGTTTGATAATCAATTTCTCCTGGAGACAGCCACGTTTCTAGATTATGAAGCCACACGGGAGTATGCCATTAAAATAGTGGCTTCAGATTCAGGGAAACCTCCCTTAAATCAGTCTGCGATGCTCCTGATCAAAATTAAAGATGAAAATGACAATGCCCCAGTTTTCACACAGCCTATCATAGGTCTTTCCATCCCTGAAAACAATGCTCCTGGTACTCAGCTAACCAAGATAAGTGCTACGGATGCTGACAGTGGGCGCAATGCTGAGATCAGCTATATCCTGGGTTCTGATGCACCCCCTATTTTCAACCTTGACCGCCGTACAGGCATCCTGACAGCAGTGAGAAAGCTGGACAGAGAAAAGCAAGACAGGTACTCTTTCACTGTGTTGGCCAAGGATAATGGGATGCCACCCTTGCAGACCAATGCTACCGTGACAGTGTCTGTCCTGGACCAGAATGATAACAGCCCTGCTTTCACACATAATGAGTATAATTTCTATGTGCCAGAAAACTTACCCATGTATGGCACAGTTGGGCTAATAACAGTTACAGATGCTGACTCAGGAGAGAATGCTGCAGTCACTCTCTCTATATTAAATGGTAGAGATAATTTTATCATAGATCCACTTACTGGTGTAATAAGACCGAATATTACCTTCGATAGGGAACAGCAGGGGTCATATACTTTTCAGGTGAAAGCTGTGGATGGAGGAAGAGTGCAGCGTTCCTCAACTGCCAAAGTGACCATCAATGTTGTGGATGTAAATGACAACAGGCCCGTTTTTGTTATTCCTTCATCTAATTATTCGTATGAGTTGGTTCCAACATCAACCAGTCCAGGGTCTGTAGTTACAAAAGTCTTTGCAGTTGATAATGACACAGGAATGAATGCAGAGCTCCGCTATAGCATCATAGGTGGGAACTCAAGGGGCTTATTTACAATTGACCAATTAACAGGCAATATTACTTTGAAAGAGAAGGTAATTACTTCAGATCATGGCTTGCACAGACTGGTGATAAAGGTCAATGACCTCGGACAGCCGGAGTCTCTTTATACTATAGCTCTTGTGCATTTGTTTGTGAATGAGACAGTCACCAACAGCTCCTATGTACAAGAACTAGTGCGCCGGAATATGGAAACTCCAGTTGGCCAGAATATTGGGGATGGTGACATAACCCCACAAACCAATGATTATGTGAAGATCATCATTGCCATTATTGCAGGCACCATGACAGTTATTCTGGTTATTTTTGTTACTGCTTTAGTACGGTGCCGCCAGACGCCCAGGCACAAGGTTGTCCAAAAAAACAAGCAGAGTGGTGAATGGGTTTCCCCAAACCAAGAGAACAGGCAGATCAAGAAGAAGAAGAAGAAGAAGAAGCGCTCTCCAAAAAGTCTGCTCCTCAATTTTGTGACTATTGAAGAATCTAAGCCTGATGATCCTGGCCATGAGCACATAAATGGCACTTTAGACATTCCTGTAGAGCTAGAAGAACAGACTATGGGAAAATATAACTGGGCCACCACACCAACCACATTTAAGCCTGATAGCCCAGATTTAGCAAAGCACTACAAGTCTGCTTCTCCGCAGCCTACCTTTCAAATTAAACCTGAGACTCCTGTACCCCCCAAGAAGCACCATGTCATTCAGGAACTGCCTCTAGATAACACCTTTGTGGTGGGCTGTGACTCACTCTCCAAGTGCTCATCAAGCAGCTCGGACCCTTACAGTGTTTCTGAATGCAGCTGTCAAGGAGGCTTCAAGACCCCAGGC
This sequence comes from Dromococcyx pavoninus, assembly GCA_033558185.1. NCBI lineage: Eukaryota > Metazoa > Chordata > Aves > Cuculiformes > Neomorphidae > Dromococcyx > Dromococcyx pavoninus. The sequence goes on from JAUMJL010000137.1 coordinate 2,022,122, forward strand.
CCCATACACACCAGACAGGTAATGGAAGTTTTAAGGTGCTCTCTTTCTCCTTCCCTTCTCCTTCAGCATTTCCATAGCTCTAGCTCTGAGCACTTGCAAAATAACTATTTTTCCGAGAGGTTTGAAGGATTGAAAGGTTATGTTTGATCAAGACATTGGAAAGTAAACAATTTGAGATTCATCAGTTTTAAGGGAGAAAATTAAAATAAAAGGACTGTGGCTGCAAGGGAGTTGAGCAGTGAGTTACTGCCTTGGTGGGGGTTCCTGACTGCAGATGGCAGTATGGCACTTCCTGCACTGCTGCAGAACCAGTGCTGCTCCCTAAGGCAGAGAGGGGTCATGGAACTGTCCTCGGCAGTATTGTATGCTCAAGAATTGAAGTAATCTAGGCCAGGTGGAAAGCAATAAAGCTCTACACGATCTGATAAGTGGTTCTTAATATTAATGGAGTCTGGAACTGCAGCCTTCATTTGGGCATAGCTTTACTTCAAGGTCTCTCAAAAGCAGGAAAGGATTTTCCTCTGAGAGTTTCAGTGCCATTTTCAGACTAGAAGCATATAGGACTACTTAAATCTGATTGAATGACACAGTCGACAGGCAAAGTTAGGGAAAAATTAGAAGCATCAGCATAATTGGTCTCACTGTGACTGATAAACCAGATATTAACTTCTCAGAAATTCAGTACAGCAAAAGAAATATCTAAAGAATGCTCTTCTTAAAATGAAAAATTAAATGAGAACCAAAGTACCTTTTATTCTTCAAGATCCTACAGAAAGGCTTTAAGTCCCTGGAAGTAGAATCTAGTGTCTACCTATATTCTGAAAGTTTCATTAATAATGAAGGTTTGCTGTTTGTCTGTTTACTTCTGTTTTGTCACAAGTGTCACAAAGTTTTCAGTGAAAACAGTTTTCTAGTTAAGCTTTAATTGATTAAGGAATTAAGCATTAAAGAAACAAATATTTCAGGAGCATTTATTATATTATTGACAATACGTTTTAATAGTATTGCTCAGGAACAAATCCTCAACATGACTAAGTCTGTTAGACTTCTTGCTCCAGCTGAGGTTTTGAAATTCTTTTCTGTGGGCTTTCTTTTATTACCACTATCGTGATAAGAAAACGTGCCTAAAAAACCATCCTCATTCTAAGTAGTCATTGTATTTTTGAAAATTACAGGATGGGTTGTTTATTTTATTCTATTTTATTCCCTTTACCAACACCAATTTGTGCAGTAGTCCATATGACTAAGTTTTATAAAAATTTCATCTTTTTCTGAGTTGCATTAACAGAAAAATTGAAGGGAAAAAGTAAATTCTTGTTTCTAAGACAGCAATGAAAAATGTGTAGCTTTTTGAGATTCGAGTATTTTCTATTTAAGATATTTGAATCTGTTAATTTAAATTACATGTTAGAAAAGCTTCTTCCTAATTTGTTCATCTGTTTGAACTCTAATAACTCTGAGGAGGGCAGTGCTCTTTTCAGCATTTCTGCAGGCCTGATCTAAGTGATTTTTTATTTGAGTTCTGGCATAGTTCCTCTGAGCCAGAAAGGGTGTTCGATTGTCTGCTCAGATACACTTTGTCATGCAGTAATGCTGCTAATAAAGAAAGCAAGCTCGTGACTCTTAGTTTTTACTAATATAGTTCTTCCCTATGCAGTTCTCTTCTGCAGAAGCTGGATGGGGAAAAAAGCATTTTCTTTTATCTGTACCTTAAAAGCCAATGACAGGGGCTTCATATCTGAAAGAACAGAAATGAAACTGGGGGTTTTGTTTGTTTTTTTTAATAGTGATTACTTTAGCTTATCTTCATATAGCTGCACCTGAAATTATATTACTATGATGTGCTGAATATTTAGAAGAAGAGATTAATGTTAGTATCTGTATTGATTGTGTTCAATCTACAGTTATCCTTCTTTTAGGTTTGTTGTTCTGTTTGAATGTGATCACATTGTTGGAGAAAGTATAATTACTCACTATAAATGTCCTTGGACACTAACTTGAAAACATTTACCTTTAAACATGTGAATTCACATTATTCTTACTTATTGAAATGAAATACAAGTAATTGCATAAATGGACTTATTTGCATAAATTGGGCAAGAAAGACCATTGGAGTTCAATCTTTTGTGTTGGACTATGATCCCAAAGGCCGAATTGTGTTTCATGATAAGTAAAACTAAGCAAAGTATTTCTTAAATCTCAATGGGTCTTTTAAAAGTCAGGTTTAATTGTAAAGTAAGTTTGTATATTGTAGTCTATGTGGGTTCATCTCCTGTGAGGCTGTAGAAGGTGGTTCAGAGTTGTCACTGTTAGCCAGTAAAGAAATGAAATAAACAAAAATAAACTTCTACCACATTTCTTCAGATGTCTTGCTGTCCTGCCATCCTCCAGCCTCAGAAACTAATAGGATGTTTGGAGTTAACGGTGCATTTGTGTCATGCACTGTCTGCATTTTCAGAAAACTGTGGGACAGCCTGGAGAACTGAAGGATGATAAGTTCAGTTAAAAAGGGAGATGTGCTAGTTTGAAAACTGAAAATAATGTCCAATGTGAGAAGAAATATTTCACTTTATCACTAACAATTACTGTAATGCATCCGTTTTACAAGCCAAAAGCTCTCTGAAGGAGATTAAAGAAGATTACATTCACTGTGAAGGTATCTCTTCAGTTTCTAATGGATGCTGATAGTAATGGCCTGCACATCTCGAATGTTTTTAGTTTTGTTCATGCTTTCTACTTTCTACTCAGGTATTTGAAATAATATTGAGTTAAAGCTAAAAATATATGTTTTCCTTTGAAGCACTAAATTTTATGTATGTCTGAATAGTATTGATTCAGGTCTTTAAAGAAAGGAAATTATGTCTTTGCTTTACTGATAGATTTGTCTAAGTGATCTATAAAATGACAGAAAGTCATTATAACAGTTGTACTCAAAAAGCTTCCAAGAGAAGATTGAAAGGTTTTTCTACTAAAAAACCGAAAAATCTCTTTAGTGGTCATGTGGGCAAATAAATACAACAATGCAACAGCTGAAATTTTTATGGAGAAGGAATCAGAGACTCCTGAAGCAGCTAGGGACTCATTGGATCGTGAACTACAGGAAGCTGAAGAGGGAAAAGTATGGTCCTAATGTAATCTCCCATAAGGGAGAAATCAAGCTTCCGTTGTACTTGTATGTGAAAAAGGGCAAGCGAGACGGATATTAATATTGTTTTGAAGTTACACCATAGGAATTTATAAATATTAGTTACAGTAGACTTTCAGAATAGTGTGGTTTCTTTTGGGATGTCGTAGAGATAATTCTTTTAAAGAAGTTTTATTGAATGCTAACTTGTGAAAGGGCTTCTTATTCCTAATAAGGTTTTTCAAAATAGGATATTTGGTAGCTAATAAAATCAAACTAACTTTCAGCATCATCTGATTTTTATTGTTTTAATAGCCAAGAGTCTGGTGGAAAGGTGCATTTCTATGGCAGAAAAACACATTGCACCTTTAAAGTTTATCTGCAAGCTTTGTAAAAGCTCATCTGCTTTTGACGCTCACCTTGGTAAGAGCAGACTATTCCAAGTATTTCATGCTGACACAAATCTTCTAGATCTTTTTGGAGTGGAATTGGAATGATGAAAAAGGAGAGGTTCTTCTAGTCTAATTTTCATGTAGTACATAACACAATTTTGAAATCTGAAAACTTTGCTCAAATCCTTTAAACAGCATTCAGGCAATTTAAATACGGTGCTATGCATCAACCTGTCTGTTCAAAACGTGCATCAGTATAGAGAGAATGTTATCTCTGGTGGCTTGGTTCCAATAAGCTACTGCCACAAAAATTCATTGTCCTTTTCTTTTAATTAATACTATTTCAGACATTCTTTTTGTTTGAAAATAGTAGAATGTGCACTGAAAGAAAAGTAGAAATCTTTGAAAGCAAGCGCCTGGTCACTCAGGAAGGGTCCTGTGACCTTTTGTAGTATTGTTTCAAAGTTTAGCTTAAGAACAAGTTTTATCTGACTTAGTGAAGGAGTGTGAATGTTCATGAAATCAGTGCTGGAGGACTTGGTTCCATTTCAGCCCACATTTTCCACTAATGGAGCTGGAAGGCGCATTCATGCTCTGTCTTTACAATTATATGCTTTTGGGGGGTTCTCCCTGCTTCACGGTGGGCTCTGGTCTGTGTGTTAATTCAGCTCCACTGCTAGTACACTACACCATCCTGGGAAGGTTGTTGAGGGAGTGAACAGGCATGGAGATTGTATTTACTAATGCAACTCTTTAGTGGTTGAATTTAGTTGCCAGGATTCTATGATCTGTGAACAGAAATTTCAAAGAATAGTGATTGCTGCTGAACTTGATAGTTAGAAACTGACTGGAGATAGATATTATATTCTTTATAGAAATCTGAATGGGAAGAGGACCTAATTTAAAATACAGTGTCTTGTTGGGACCCTTCTATCTCATTAATAACTACTTAGACCTACTTACAGGTATAGTTTCTTATTTGAAATGTGAATTATCATTATAGCATTCCACTCACTATAAGTGTGTTTAGGATTTGAATTGAAAGAGTATTGCACCGTTCCAGAAACTAATAGCTCTGAAAACTTACCTGTTATGTGAATCTTTAGCTGCAAGATTTATTGGTTTTTGTTAATAGCAGTGAGACCAGTGAGTTTAATCTAGTGTACTGTAATCATCAGTAGGCAGTGCTGATGCTTTTGGTATGTAAAAGAGAGTAGAGATAACACTAGTACTTTGCATTGACAGATACAGAGTAAATTACACTCAAAGAACATTTTCTTCTAAATATCAACTAAATTGCTGTTGGTATAAGCTCTTCCTAAAAGCCTTTTCAAAATTGATTACTATCACTCTAAATATTCTTGTTATTTTCTGACTGATAATTTTGCTGGTAGTTCTGATATGCTGCCATGTAATTTCAGAAAAAAACTGAAATTCACATCTGGAGGAAAGAATTCTAACTGAAGGATAAGTGAAAGTCTGCAGCTCAAAAGTTAGTGAGTAGTTACTTAAATATGCAATGCTACTGAAATAAAGCTGGTCAAGAAAATGCTTTTCCTTTGTGGAATGCTTTGAAGAAAAACGTCAGAATTGTTCTTTTAATATATATTTTTCACTGGAAGAGCACGGGGGAAGATATCTGTCCCCTTGCCTCAAAGTAGAAGACAAACTGTGAGCGCAAATGGGAATAAAATAAAAAAGAAATTAAAGTTTTGTACGAGGGAAAAGATCTTGAATGTGACACTTAAGTAAAAATTAATTCAGAGGAAACAAAAGCGCTCTTTTTTTCCCCTCTAGTGAGAACTCACTGACTGAGTTTATACTGAAGTTGGTACATGAAGTTCCAGTGTTAATAATTGGGTATTTTTATGCAAGCTAGCCGATATTCAACTCTCTTTCCAATAACAGCTTTCCTTGGGGTAGTAGCAGCATAAATTTTCCTAAAACTTAAGTGCATTTCACCCTTATTTTTTCCGTGTGATAACTGAAAAGTTTACTCTTTTCTCTTGTGACTCAACTTTCTGGGGTTTTTTTAAATGACCTATAGCCACAAACCATTGCCAGCAATGAAGCCTGATTTAACTGTAGTTTTATTTTCACACTTGTTTCTTTTCCTATTTCCCCTCAGAAGGTATTGCACTCAATAATCTGCAGTTGAATGCAATTTCCTGACCAGTGAGTGACTAGTGTCTTGGTGACTGTGGTATTGACAGTACTTTCTTTTCCGTGAAATGATTGATCTGCATGGTTTAATTTCTGCAAATTTTTAGGACTCTAACTCTGTTGATAAATATAAAGATGCAAAATAACTCTTCAGAACAGAATATTCTATGGTCTTAGGAATGATGCTCTTGAATGAAGTCGACTAAAACCCTATTGAAGATGTTCTAGGTAGTGTGGTAGTCTTCTGATAGCTATAACCTTGCAACAGCACTTGGGGTTTTGAGCTAATGAAGTAAGGAACCTAGAGTAACATACATAGAAGCCATTTCTGTAGCTACGTGGATGCTGTGTGTTTATAGATGTGTGCAGATCTTTGCTTGTGTATAGAAACCCAAAACCACACACACATCAACAATGGTTGTGTGCCGCGATAGTTCAGTGCTTCTCAAACCGTACAGTGACTGAGATGGTAGAAATTTGGAAACAAACTTTACAGTATATGGTGAAAATTATGCAGGAAAGGGCTTTTCTCATGCTGTTTCTCTGTTTGCCAGCTCTGAACGTCATCGCATCTGATGTTATGTACTGAAGTCGTACGTGTACACAATGATGTTAAGCCAGCAAACATGAAAACAAGGAAATAGCACGAGAAAGCCCTTTGTCCTGTCTCTGATTGCCGAAGAAATTTATCGTCTGATCTCCAGAGGGGTTTGGAAGTGACGATGAACTATTCAAGCTGCCCTACTGAAAGGTATCAAGGGCAAGAATTTTTTAAAAAGAAAAGACAAAGAAATTTTAGTACATTGTGCTATAGTGTTCTATAACGTAGTTTTGCTAAGAAAATGTAATGTGACCCATCCTTCACAGTTGGCAATTATGGTAAATCTATTTTGATTGTAATCATCTTCTTGTCCCAGATTTTTTTCCTTATTTATTTTAGTTGAACAATTAGGATTCTTGTTTCTATAAGTATATTAAAAGGGAGCAATAAATCTTATTCATACATTGAAAAGAGAATGTAAAGTTCTTTATACTCCCTGCATTTAAAAGAAAAGCAAATGAATTGTTGTCACTTATAGCACCATTATACATGTTAATAATTAAATGTTATTTATATCTATTCCATAATATTTTTAATGTTATTGCTGCTATGGATCATAAATAGAATTGATCAAGTCACTGCTTTCTCATTTTATAGGCACAGTAGTAGTAGTGAAAAATGAGTACTTCCTGCTTTCTTATCCACAGCATTTTGTAATAAATGGTCACCTCTTAAATAACTGGAAAGTATTCAATTAACTTTCAAAAATAAGATTTAATTTGCATTTTGCTTGCTGAAATCTAGATAACTTCCGTGCAACAGGTGCCATACATTTAACCTTTTGGATTATTTTTTTTTTTAAAAAAAAGTCATAAATCCAGTGACTTGCTTTTCAGTATGATAAAACAGGAAATAACATACATAATTTTTTTCACTGTTAACCAGCACATGGGGAAAGTAACAACCTACTTTTGATTTGGTTTTTTTTTCCCCCCAGTTATTTCTCTATATAGTTAAGTTTTTTAATTGATTTTTTTACATTAAAATTTGTTATTTAGTATGGGTCATTTAAAAAAAAAATTACTATCATAGCTTCATTAGCAGGTTGGTTGCAAGTTCTTGTATATTGCCTCACATTTTAGGAAGTAGTGCTTAATATGTATCATCTATAATATTAAAATTTCATATGCAATGCAAAATCTCTTAGGAAGCAAAGGAGTATAAAGAACCCTGTTTTCTGCACTTATATGAAGACATGTAATATTAGTTTGCTAGAATAAAATGAAATACAGACACTGCTTTTAACTGGGATGTATACAGTATATATAACTTTCTTTTAAAGAAAAAGTTATTAATGATTCATTAATTAGACTATAACATGGAATTCTTACACATTACTGTATGTTTGATGTAAAGATATTTATAGGCTTGTACTTGATACTCACATTGCCTCAGTTCTTGGACTGCAGAATGTCTACCATGACTGTTGCCTAGAGTTTCCACATTTGCTATCTGGCTCTTTTAAAAATGTGTATTTGGCTATTTGATCTGTAAAATAAATTCGATTAATAATGAAGTACGTATTGTAATTTAGCATATTGTATTGCATAATTATAGCTATGAGTGTTACAGAAAATCTTTCATTTCCAATAACGAAATCATTCTTTTGGGAAGACTTTTATGTATCTGTGACAGTTTTTCTACTCTTGTTTGTCATACTTCTCCAGTATTTATGCTTCGAACTGAAAACCCAACACTTTCAGTGGGTAGACATACAGTAATGATATTTATTGACTCAATGCCACAATTCGAACGGTTGCTTTGTGTTGAAAGTTCACTCCTAAGGTAGTAAGGAATTCTGGATTAGTGTAACAAAGATTGGTCCTGCCCGTTGCTGTTATAATTATTTGCCTAAATGCTTCGTAGGTGGGTGATGGGAGGCATTCAGAGATCTTTGTGAAGAGTAACAAGCCTCTGACCTGGTAACGTTGTTTGTCTGGAAGCTGGTGGGATTTCACAGACTTTGTTTTTGTTCTTCTTTGGTTTTTGAATATTTGGATTTCTGGTTTTATGATAATTAGGTTGGATTTCCTTGATGAGAGAACTCATGTACCTAAAATTATTAGGCTAAGAAAAGCACCAAATAATTTGAATGCTTATATCAAAGCCTTTAAAAGTGATGGATAGTAAATTGAGATACTGACCAAGGTTAATCTAATCAAACTTCAAGCAGGTAGCCTAGTCATCTCAAGGGAACGTATAGTTGCGCTTGTTCTTTTCTCTGATAGTAAAAAAACATAGATGTGCTATAGCAGGTTATTTTGATTTGAGGACTGCATGCCCTATAGAAGTGCCTACTTTCTTAAACTGAGTATGAAGAGAACCTCTGATAAGAATCTTTCTGATTTAAGTGTGCCAGTTGTGTGGTTGCAGAGATTCCAAGTTCTTGTGCTTTTAGGCTAGCTGAAAATCTACTGTTCTCCTAGTATGTCGCTGGTCATATCTGTCTAGTCTATCAACAAATAATTTGAAAATCATCTAGGATGATTTTAAACTTTGAAAAAGTTACATGTATGAAATAAAAGGTACATCAAGTGGTTGGATTGTTGGTCCAAATCAGTAATCTCTTTCTTCTAGTTCTCTCATGCATCAGCACAGCCAAAGAACCCTCCAAATACACTAAAGGAAAAGCCGGTGACCTTTTAAGTGGTTCAGTTTTGTCGGTCTCCTCTGTTTTGATTTTTGTTTTCTTCCATCCAAGTATTTTTTAAAAAGTGATTCTTTCAGAGCCTGGGATAAGACTTATTCAGAGACCTCATTTCCTTCTAGTGGTTAAATAGGTTCGTTAAAGCCTCGTGAAAGGCTAATGTGAGCTGACCAAATGTGTGCGTGTGCCGAATACCAGTTCCTACACTTTTCAAAGATATGAAAGCTAAATGGAGGCAAATAAAAAAATTTTATATTTAGTTGGGTTTTGTTTGGGTTTTTTTTTCACTTTAAATAAGTATTAACATTTTGAGAAAAGTGAGGTGTCCTGTTTTATATTGTCAATGCCTGAATTTTGCATGGATGTGTGTCTACCAAAGCTCAGTGCCACTCGATCTCAAACATGCCTTGATACCAAGTGAGTCACTCCAAGGAAAAGCTACGGCACACGATCTGCAGTTTGTATGAAAGCTACCTATTGTATAAGAAAATATATTGGACATCAGGCTGTCTTTAAATCCTTCTGAATTTAATTGAGTGGAGGACTGCTGAAGGGCAGTAGGGTGCTGTCGGACACAAAGCTGGTTTGTGTTGTAAATAGAATTATTTTTTTAACATAAACTGTAATGCTGTGGGGATTTTGTTACACATTTTCAGTGATTTCCCATTTTACCATAAAACATATATTTATGGTATATCCTGATTTTAAGTATTATTTGTAAAATCTTTTTAACAGATATTTTTTAATATATATTTTTTGCTTTCATATTGAATTACTGAGCACTGTTCCTTTTTACGTCTTATCTATTTCTGAAATAAATTTTGTTTGAAGATTCTATTTGTATACCTTCTGAAGAAGCACTGTTTTTAAATACACATCTGATCGATGGCGTGCAGGCACCAAGTAAACAGAATCTATACATGTACTGGTATTTTTTACAGAGATAAGGAGCTGTAGATATTAAAAAAAAGCTTTGCCATACATAGAGTACCGTAAAGGTTACCAGTAATATAGCTAAAGAAATATGCTTCATTCAAAACCTCATATTCCATAGCGATATCTTTCTTTTGTCTTCATTTTCTTCAAAGAAATCTGGTCTAAGAGAGAGCGATAGTGCTTACCATGTATATATGTACTTTGTGTGCATGTGTATATAAAGAAAGAACATGAAGAGGGTGAATATATAGGCATTTATCACATATTCAATTAGAAAAGTTTATAGGCAGAATATATCACATAGAATATAGCTGTAGATATGTGCCTATCCTAGTACCCAATGTATATTGCTAATCATTTAGGTTGGAAAAGGCCTTTAAAATCATCAAGTCCAACCATTATCCTGACACTACCAAGTCCACCACTAAATCATGTCCCTGTGAGACAGATGGGCACTAAGGTTTTCACTTTTCCACGTTGCTTTGAAATCTGGCAAGGTCAGTCTTCTCTTCTGAGAGTGTACTGTGTTCCCACTGTATTAAAAAGTAACTCTTGATAGCTTGGAGATTAGTCTTTTTCTTTCACTATTTCACTTTTACTCATTCCAATACTGTCTCTCACCATTCCAAAATACTACTTCTTTTGTTAGACTTGTTCTCTTAAATCTTGAAACTGTAAATGTAATGAGAATGAAGTTTGTGTATCTCTTCCAAACTGTGAGCCTCTGCTTATTTTATAAATGGACACAGGTAAACAGAACTCAGTTATTTATACTCATGCAGACGGATATTAAGTAAGCGTGTTATCAGTTGTACTACAATTTTTCAGTTGTACTACTGACTTTCTCCAATCTTCTGGATAGGTTTTATTCATTGTATTTAATGTTTTTCATTTTTATGGAAGATGTTCATTAAAGCTCAAATTAACTTATTTCCAATAAAAACTGAATGATGATATAAAGATGTGAGGTTTGATTTCCCATCACTGAATTGGAGTTAAAAATTGAGACTGAATCCTAGTCTATTTTCTCAGTATAATTTTCATCCTTTCTCTCCTAAGAGATGTCCATGGCTGTCAGATGGATGATATGCTCTCTGCTTAAGTGCGCTGTTTCCTTGTGGGCTGTGATGTTTTTGGTCTTTGTTCTTGATATGATCACCAGAATCTGACATGAAATTTGGATCTAAGACCTTTCCTCAAAAGGTTCTCCTCCTTTTTATTGTCTAGGCAGTACAAAAATTTTCTTTTTATCTGTGTGCATCAGTAGCAAACAGGTTGCAGGCATATACTCAGTGATAGTAATATGGCTCTGAAAGGCTCCAATCATAACTTTCCCCCACAAAAATACTTTACCTAGACCCATATCTAAACCATTGATGGGCTGATTCCTTTCCTTCCCTTCCTTCCCTTCCTTCCCTTCCTTCAAATAAGTCTGTATATTTTGTTAATTTTGGAGTATTATGTTATATTGCTGTATGCTATACCAAAACTTTCTGTCTATTTGTGAGTCTGCAATTGCTGGAATTATACCAGAAGACCTGACTTGAAGTTAAGGGAAGACATAGCTGGGGCATGGTGGTTATATTTTTTGAGGGAGTGAACGCTCAAACTTCATATCAGTTTATTAAGGTGATTTGTATGATCCTAATTGTTTTAAGTTGTCAGAAAGCATCTTAAAGTATTTGGGAAAAACCTAGTAGAGAACAATAGTATCATTAATTCCCCAGTTAAATGAAAAATACCCGTGCTTCAGCTACTCAGTGCTGTGAATCTGTTGTGATTCTTTGCCAGCCAAAGCTGCAAGGGTCTGTATGGACAAGGTCACCATCGTGTGCAGGACCAGGGCGGTATCAGGATAGCAAGGGGGGAGAGAAAAGGAAGGTCTTACTAGTGTGGAATTTCTATTGTGGTGAGATAGCTTTATCAAAATCTGAAGTGCCACATCAGAGGTCTTTGTGGGTGTAGTTTTGAGTCATGTTTTGGAACATTCCGATGTACTTTCATAATTGGATTGTGATGGATATGAGCAGAATGTTGCCTACTAACTTTGAATGTGTGTGAATATATGGATATGGGTTCAAATCTGGTTTGCAAAGTCTGATTGGTATCAGGTATCAGGAGGTGGTTGAGTCGCCCTCCCTGGAGGTGCTTAAAAGCCGGGTAGATGAGATGCTCAGGGTTATGGTTTACTAGTGGACAGGTATGGTTGGATTCAAGGCTGTCAAATGTCTTTTCCAACCAAATGATTCTATTATTCTACGTTTAGGTTTCTTGTGATTGTAAGGTAAGATGTCCTGGTTGTATTGTTGACTGATTTTTATTCATTGTTAGAAACTTTGTTCCCTTTTTTGATCTTTTAACTGAAGTGAGAAAGAAGTGCAGCTTATATTTGAAAAGTATATGGTACAGTTTTCTTTGCTATGTTAATTGGATTAAAGTATTTAAATTCTTAAGGATGCCACAAAAAGTTTATAGTATTATTTACCTTCTAAATTTACTTCTAAATTTACCTGAGATAAACCCACAGTTTTTATATAACAATAAACTGTCTTCTAGTCTTGTTGCATTATTTTCTTGATATATATTAATAAATATTAAAAAACAAGTCCCTAGTTATTACAGTTCCATAAATATACGGGTATACATTTTTAGAGTTATATACTACAAAAGCATTTTCTGCCTTCTATGTATGTATTCAAAATCATCTGGTTTAGGGGGTTAACATGAAACTGAAGCAAGCTTACCAATGAATCCAGCTGAAGCTGGGAAAGAGCTTTTCAAGTTTGAATAAGTATATTTGTAAACAAAATTTCTAGAGAGGAAGAAAACATTGGGTTGTGTTATCAACTGTAGCAGAAAGGAGGCAGTAACTTCTAAACCCTGCTGAGATTTTGATTGCTATTGATTTCAAAGTTAGAAGCCAAAACAGCTACAATTTATAGAAGAAATGTTTCTCCCAACTCATGTTCAACTTAGAACTCAGTGAGAGCTGAAACTAAGAGCTGCTGACACTTGTAAAGGTATGTCTGATATTGTTATTAGCAGCAGTGATCAGCATTGTTGTATTCACTGTTCTAGAGTTCGTGCTGAGTCAGCTTGATCTATATTATTTTTTAGAACTGAGTGGGAACAATGGATTTACCAGAAATCCTATTAAAAAACCTGTTTTCCTCCCTCAAAATAGCAGTAAGCTACTCTTCCAAACACAGATAACTAATACTTTTCAGAAGTACGCACCATTAGGCACACTGAAGTAAGGTAATAGCTTCTATGTGGATCTTTATTCTTCACACTAAATATTTACCTTTTTAACTCTTATTTTTTACATTATAGGTGTAGAAGCCTGTACAAAGATATACACACAAAAAGAATGTAATTACTGTTCAAATTATTATTTTCTCTATAAGGGAATGTTCTAAGACACTTCTTGCTGTCCAGTAGTGAGACTGAATGCATTTTTTTAATGACCTGAAATAGATTTTTGTTTTAATCTAGCAAAATTACATTGTGATTAATTTAAAAATCATCTTTTTCAGCCTTTGTGCACTCTTTCTGGCTTAATGCATGCAGTAGTATGTTGCATCATCATGCTATTTTGTTTGTCACTCCATATTCTTACTAACACAAAACCTGAGAATATTCACACAAATGAATTTTAAACTAATACTGAAAAGCAAGCATTTTGAGAGAGTTCAACTCTTTGCCATGTCAGTAGTTTCAGGAAAGTACTTCTTCCTATTTAGCGTATTTCTGGCATCATCTGGAAATCCTCTGGGATCCTTTTGGACTTCTCTGAGAATAATATATTCCTATGGCAGTACAAATGTTTAATAATTCTGAATCCTCAGGTGTACGTAGGTGTCTCAGTGGAAGTCAGAATCTTGATTGGTTTTATGGATCCACTGCCTAAATAGCACAAATGTGCTTAAATAGCCAAATGAATTTGATTTACTTATGAATAGAAGTATTTTAAATATAACTATCCATATACATTTTCAGGGTATATCTCAAAAGAACACTGTTTTCTGGTTACTTGTAGACCACATCAACTTTAGTATTCATCTTTATTTTATATGTTGTGAATTTTCATTTGTATTCCATCTAGTGGAAAACAGTGAAAACATTGCTAAGTTGACAGTCGTGATAGTTTTTCTCACAAAGTAATGAGTGAATTGAATGTTTTCAGAAACTTATCACAAAGGTTGGATATTAAAAGCAGCTAGAAATGATAGATAGAATAATGCTGTTGATAGAAATTAAAAAAAGGAATATGTAATTGGTGGAAATATTTTTTTTATGTTTTCTGCATACAAGATACACAATAATGCAGTTATCTGCTCACTTTCAGCTACCAAGCTTGATTTATTAGTTACAGTATTTTGGCTTTGAGACACTGAACATGGATAAGACAGCACGTGCTTAGTTGTGTAAGGGTTCCAACATCTGTCCTGACAATCCTCTTACAGAAAGTCTTTTTGGAATTAGGAAATGGCAACATGAGTTCTGAAATGGATATGAAAGAAACAGAGTAAATGGGGTGGAGGGATTGGAAGAGAATATTTCATTATTTCATTGCCCCTTTTTAACACATTAACTGCTTGAACTGTTTGTTTTTATGATTCCAGATGGTAGGAAGATGCATATAAATGAATAAAATGAAATAGAACAAATCAAATGCTTGGCTGCTGTTCAAGAGCGGCTAAGGCTGAGCTTTATTAAATTCACATGAGGGTACGATAACTGTGGAATTTCACAGAATGAACTGCAATAATCTTACTCATGAAGAACATTGTTCTTGAGATAGATGGGACAATCTAAAATTTTGTCATGGAAAAAACAAAGCGTTTTTTTAGAGGGTTTTCAGTGCTCTAGTGAAATTCATACATGTATCAGGAACAGAATCAACATGCAAAGTCCATTTTTATACATCGGAAGTTTTAAGGGTTTGTTGTTTCTCAGTGGCAAAGTAGAGAATACTTCAAAGAAAGTTAGCATGTTCTATGTCAAAATGTTTCCCTGTGTCATGGGAAGTCCCTCTAGGAGTAAGTGTATTTATATTCTAAAAGGGGGAAAAGTATTAAGTTTTAAAATTTTATTAGACAAATTTAATTTATATTTATATAGGAAGAACTATAAAACTGACTAAACTAAATATTTTTGATTCATCGAAGTCATAAATGCAGAACTTACTTGAAGGCTACCTACACTTATTCCTGAAAATAATAGTCCAGTGGTCTCTATAAAAAAATAATGGCAAGAAAAAGTCTGTCATATGTCATAACAGATAGATGACCTTTTCTCCTTGTGAAACCAGCCCAAATAAAACATCTCAGATTTAATCAGAGCTGCTTTTCCTTTTGCTATGTCAATCAAACCTTTCCTATTTGTGATCTGAACAAAATAGGGTTGGGAACGCAAAGTCTACTTTTGTATTATTAAGATGAAAAGATTCTGCCAGTGTTTGATAACATTTGAGATGCAGAAGCTGTTACAGGAACATAATGAATATCAAATATATCAGCAAAAGGGACTTTTTATCAAGATAAAATCCTGATGAAAAATGCCACTTATTCTTTATTTTTCATCAGGCAGGTTTAAAGACTCAAGTCAAGAATGTAAATCTGTGTTTAATGGAGGTATTTAGTTTAGTACTCTGTGTGCTGAAATGTGAATCTTGAATTCAATTGCTTCTCATCTGATAAAAAAAAAAAATTAAAAATTAACGTAATATTCTCTTTGTAAGTTGAAATTCACCAATGGATGTCCTAACCTTATGCTTAAATCTTGATAACCTGTTATTCCAATGGGGTTCTGTTGTATTTGAACTGGTTTAAATGTAAACATTTGTTTTGTGAACTATTTCCAGAGGGAAAAGTATCTGACTAGTGACTTTCAATTTATACACCTTGGAAGTACTACGCTCCATGGGTGAAGTAATCAGATTGGGTGCAATGAACCAAAAGTTTACACACGCTGATTTCATATAATAGTTTAGGACTGTTTTCATATTTTTTATTTAAATATAGAAGAGGATCATTAGTCTGTTATTAGTTGGTTATTGGTTTCTGTTTATTTCTGGTTTTATCTGGCGCAACACACTTATTATCGACTTTGCCAAGGGTGTTATTCAGGTCAGGGAGCGAAGAGCTGGAAGAGGATGTTCCAATACTGATCAAAAAAATGTTCTGTGGTGGGAGTTCACAAGTGAACATATTGAGGAAGGTTGTCTTACGCTGTTTCTATTCCATGACCTGTGTGTGGTTGTAGGCTTTGTATGGATTTTCTTTCTTGTAATTGTTTTTGCCTTAGCCCTACTGTGGCTGGAGATTAGAGGAAAAAGAAAAAAAAGACCAAAAAAGCTTGATAGCAATTTTGTTTTTGAAAAGGAGAGACTGGTTGATCCAGCTTAAATGGCTACAGCTGGATCAACCAATAACTGTTGAATCAGAGACAAATGCAAACTGCAAACCCTTACAGGTCAGCACTAATCCAGCTGTAACCAGAAAAGGGTAGTGAGAAAGAAAGGTAAATCAATGGGACATCTTGTTATAAAATTTGAGAGGATATCCAAAGACAGATGGATGGAAATGGTGTACCCCTTCTTTGCTAAGTAAACAGCAGAAAATCAAAGAAAACAGAATTTCATAGCTCTGCTCTGTGGGGTGTTGTTGTGGATAAATGGGGTTTTCTTAATGAAAGACAGAGCTCTAATTTGCAGCTACATTGGCTCTACACCATGGTGTTTATGCACAGAAAATGGGCCATGTTCAGGTGAAGGTGTGATCTCCCTGAGGCAGGGATCATACTGCATCCCTTAGGCCGAAACAAGTGAACATTTTGTATGTGCTTTAGTAGGAGAGATGCTGGAATGAAATGAAAACTGGTGAGGTGATGTTTTACTTTTCTTTTTACTATCTTTGTGTTATTTAATTCTCTTTTGCAAGTTGAGAACAGATTGGCTGACATAGTGAATCAGTATCTGTGTTTTATCGGGCCCAGATATTCAGCTGTCAATGGGCTGAAGCACGAGCTTGGGGAGGGAGGATAAGCAGAGCGCAAATAGCCTTATTATTCACTTTGTATTATGTAATGCTTGGTGTGAAAGACAGACATCAGAATTTCAGTGGTTTCTTCCAAGTGGTAATAGTTTCACTTTCGAATGGCTATAAAGATTGCGGAAGTATTTTTTTTATGAAGGATTTATGTTGGAATTCATTTCTTCTGTAGGAGGTGAAGGAATAGGCACACCTAGAAAATAATCTGCTGTAGCTGTCTCAAATACCTAGCATAAGCTGGAATGAGTCACTCTCTATAACTATCTTTCCTGTACTGTAGGAGGAAACTGTATGAACACTTAGCTTTTAGATAGCTAAAGCTGAGTAAAGTGATTTCTGAAATCTAATACAAAAATAATTTTAAAAACTAGGGCTCACAGTACTGAAGCTTTGACCTTCAGTGCTATAGGCATATGTATTCTCCCTTAGAAAGGGCTGAGAGAATTAAATGATGGATAATGCAATGAGGAGTTTTCAAAATAAGTGGAAGTATTGTACTCAGATATTTTGACCTTCATTGACTCTAATGTTAGGGGACTTATTCCATGTGTGTTGTTAGAAGTTCTTTGAACTATTACTGTGTAGAGAGAAATGAAGCTCTCTGATATTTCCCTTGTTTTTGTAGAATAAAGATTTTACATGGTATGTTATAACAATCGTAATTCTTACCTTTGAAGTAATAAATCTTTATTATGTTATTTTTGTACATGTGTTTCCATCAGTCTGATTCACTTCCTTTACTCTTTGCCATAAGCTGATGAAGATCAAGTGTGTTTGTTCTGCTTGTTTATGTGGGCGTATAATTTATCACTGCTGTATTTATACAGAAATAAAGAACAAGGATTTTGGAGATAATGTGTTTTGTATATTAGCACATGCCTCCATATTGCCAGCAGACAACCTGCAGTGGATCCTGGTCCATTCCAATAATTCAAAAACCATGCCAGAGAAAAAAGTGAGAACACTGTCTTTAGGCAGTGTGGATAGTGTAATCGCTTTCTTGTTTGCAAAGTTCACAGGTGTCAACAGGCATGGTTTTGTTTCCTTTGATTGCATTTAACCTTTGGAGGAAATGCCGTTCACTTTGCTTTTCTGCCAGTAGTCACCATTGAGCTCAGTCAATGGAGCATTGCTCAGTTTAGTAAGTCTCTTTGGCAGAACATCATTACAAGATAAAGTTCAAGTCATTTTGGAAGAGAAGTCAGAGACAGAGTCCTCCTGAGCTGTTTTCCTATACTGCTACTTCATAATGTACAGAAAGCATTTTAAGAGAAGCAGTCCAACTTCTTTTCAGAAAACACTAGATGTTTTGCCATATAAGTATGAATGCAGAAGCCTAAAATGAATTAATAGTTTTAAAGAGTTCATGTTCATTTTGGGTTATACCAGAAGGACTGCTTTGGAAAAACTGGAGTAAGAATGATAATTTGTCAGTATAGTAATTCTGAGATGGGATGTAATGGAGAATGTTGTTTTCAGTTGCTTATATCTTCTTCCCAGAAATCTTTGGAAGATTGAGCAGCAAAGTTACATCTTTGTGCAGAAGTGTAGGAGCGGAATTTTTTATATGAAAATTGGAAATGGGCGCATTGAGGAGGAGGATTTTATCCAAATTAAATTTAGAAACGCCTAAAATGTCACAAAAATTTCTGAGGCAGAAGAAACTTGTTGCTCTGCATAGGTTCTGGTAAAGTCCAGTTTTTACTTTATGCTTCCTTTGGAAGGAGTACTGTGTGGCATGAAAAGAACCTTTTGATGCAGGAAAACTAAAATCAAACTCCACTGTAATACAATTCTGCCTCATCAAAATAGTCTATCGCTATTTTACTGTTGCTGGAGATAGACATCCCAAATCTCATAAACTGCCATCCCATGTGATATTTATTAACACGTTTATTGTGATGTCCAGAAGGATTTGGAAGTCTAATTAGCAGCAGACAGCTGTACTGTATTTTCGGCATAAATCTGTTGTGTCAGGGTTTACATGTGTTATAATGAAGTGGCAAAGCTGCTCTTACCCTGTGGTGCATTTTCAGACTGGAGGGTTTTCAAACCTAAATCTTCCATAGTAGTCCAGATACATGCAAGACTTAAGGAGCAGAAAAAAACCCCAACCCAAACTATATTTTAATCTAGTTTCTATTAAGATAATTTGACAAAATATTACTTCTGATGGCTACACTTTGGTCAACCTTTAAAAAGAACTTCTATTATTACTGTTTATTTTTTGGCTAATTTTTATTACTTCAAGGCCACATTTTGAATTTATGTTAATAGAAAATCAAAGGTGCAGTTTTTATTTGAAGCTTCATCCTATTTATTTTTTTCTAATTTTGAGAAATACCACGCTTTTATTGTATGATTAAAAGACCAAGAAAAAAGTATAATAATGAAGTAGAAGTATATTCTATAAAGACATCTTTGCGATACTATGCATCATATTGTGTTATATTTATTAACAGCTTTGCACTGTAAGAAAGCTACAAGGAGATGAAACCTCAAGAGAACAAGTCCTGTGAAATGAGAACAAACACTATCAGAGCATAAGGTGTCTTGCTAACCTTTAAAAATGCAGTGCAATCCCACACAATTTTCTTCATTCAGAGCAATCTGCGGCTCTTTAGCAGCAAACCAATCCGTTGAGTTCTCATTCACTTTAACGTATGACTTCAAATTAAATACAAAAAAAAAAAAGATTTTTTTGAAAATCATATTAATGGAGGTTCATTTTCATTATGTCCAGTTTTCTTTCATTACTGGGTAGTTACAGGGAAGTCTCCTTTTCTGTGACTGCTCTTCTCTAGATTATCTTTTGTTTGTGTGTTTCTTCACAGGCCTTGGAGTTGGTGTCATAGTCTCTACTACCAGTTTCTTCCATCCTCTCTTGCTGTATTAATTTTAGATACAGAATTTTATAGGTCAGAATTTCAGAATCATCTGCCCTTCACTGTGCTTTAACATCTTTTTTAACATTTTATTTCTTTGTTCAGTGGCAAAAGGTTGCGATTTCTTTATAGAATATTATTTGTTTCGATTTGATATGAAACCAAGCATCTTTGCATGAGCTCAAGTACTAAACTACAAACAAAAAGCAGAGTTACAGTAGTAGAAGTATTGTAGTAAATTGTTGAAGTTCGGGATCAAGAACTGCTTTTAGTTCACTCTCTTCCCTACTTTTAGTGATTCAAAACACTGGAACATCATTATCATAGCAAATGAGTACTCATATTTTACAGTGAATTCAGAGGAGGGTGCATTTGCTCAGGAGCTGAAGTATAGAGTATGATAGAGTATGAGGTCGTTCCTCTTCTTCAGAAACTCTTACTTCCTGTACACAGGCTTTTCAAAACAAGACAGACTAACTGAGCTTTCATTACAGAAGTGTAACCATTGACTTGTGGGGAAGCAGAATAAGGTGAATGCACAAGCTTTGCAAAGCTCCACTTATCTGGTTTTCCTTCTAGGTTATCATTAAGAAGTTAGTCAATATGAAACAGGGAGGTTAACTGCAAGTGCAAGTGTCATTGAAATGGTTAGAGTTACAGATTACTCCATTACTGTCACTCTTTTATCTAATATCATATTGATTTGTTTTAAAGTAGTTAATTTTTCAGTGTTCTGTACAGTTTAGAGAGCCATTCATTAAATCAAACTGTAGTTTTATTCTCAAATTTGAAGCAGAAATTACTTTGGTTTTGAGTAGTCAGAGATATGTGTACGTATACATATATTTATTTCAGGGAAAAATGTAAATAATAATAATTTACACATTCAAGGTAAAGAAGGCCTACGCTTAGAGCCATTAAAATCAAGACTTGTCTTTTTTAATCCACTATTACTTACATTTATTTACTGAGGTTTTTTTCTTACAAATAGGTTAAATTAGGACTGAAGGAGCCTAAGTTTAAACAAAATCTCTGTTTTGATAGGATGAGGACAGTGGATTGATCAATTAGCTTGCTACTTGGAGAGGGAGAGGATTGTCAGCATAGTAATGACGATCTGAACACTTTTTATGAAAGGAAGGTTACTAGGAAGTAGTGGAAGGTAAGGAAAAAAGTTGTCTTTAATTTTAGCAATAGATGTTACAATGATTATACATTTGAACCATAAGCAGAGGTGATTAATGTGTTTCTAAATTCTGTAGGTCACTCTTGCCAGTCGTTCCAGGAAGGACAGTTAGGATCTGATGAACAGTTTGTGGGAAATCTTAAATTTGAATAAAAAAAAAATGCTACTTAAGCAACCAAAAAGAGAAATAATTCACCCAAGACATTGCCCATTATTATAAATACTGGAAAAATGAGAGAGTAAGTTTTAGATACTGTGGCTGATGACAGTTTTATATATGAGATTTCTTGATCTGTTTTTGAAAAAAACTTCTGTGTTGCATTCCTGAAGAATTATGTTGCTCTACACTGTCCTGCGTCCCTTTTCATTTTGGAGGCCTAAATGTAAGGACATGCTTGAATCAGAGAGTGGGTATCAAGAAGAAACTTGTACCAGACACATGATCTGTTTATCTGCAATGATGTAGGTAAACTAGTCCAGCATTCACTTGTAGTGTTGTTCAGTCTCATCCCAAAATTTGATGGAAAAAAGAATTTTTTATTCTTTATATTAACAAACCTGTTCACAGTAAAACCTGTTCACAGTTAATGTGGAATAGCGTGAATCCCTGCAGTCTGATAAATACTTAGATTTCCTTAGTTTGGATAGAACTCATCATTTGGAAACCATCAGTAGTAGTTTGACTACGTTTAGAACAGATAGTGTGGCTTAATAGTCCTCGGTCTCCACCAGCTGCATTTCAATATCAAGGACACTGCAAGCTTTTTGAAAAAAAATCAGAGTAATTACTATTGCAAATTATCAACCACTTGTTCCACATAGTAGGGACTAACCTTACTTGTTATCCATTATTTAAAGGAACTATATCACTTCAGAAAAGTGAGTGTTCTTAGGTGGCCAGCAAAAAGATTTTATTAAGTTGAAGCAATATTCTTTAATTATCCTTCAAAGTTTCACAGTTTAAGAAAAATTGCCTTTTTAGCACAATGAATATAATGAACCACTCCAGAGAACTCAAAGTATGTAATGTATAGGAATCTCATTTAAAAAAAATCTCCCCAAATAAAACATCTTTAAAACTTTATATTTTAAGGGGTTTTTTAGATGTTGTACAGTGTTTAATAAAACCCTGTAAACCCAGCCTAGCACCATGTGGTGGAACCTCTTAAAGAGAGGAACATTGATTGATGGGTGTTGGTATTAACTGTTAGGAGACTTTTCCATGCAGATCGGGCCCATTAATTGGATGGAAACCAAGAGCAAAACCTAGAAAGGGTCTGAGACTGGATTAGACATGTACTGATTCACTGTGCCTAAAGAGAATCTTCTCAATTTGCTGTAAGTTGTAAATGATGCTCCATTAGATGATGGATTTCATTGAGCATCTCTGTTTTGGTTTGACTTGGAAGAAGTGATGGTAACATCTTTGTGCAGGATGTTTTCTGCTACATTCAAAACAGACTTGATCTCTCTGGAAATAAAAGGTTATAAGATTTAGAAATATCACTGATTTTACTTCTTGTTCATACAGCTCCTACTAATAATTCAGCTTTGCCCCATGTGGAAGATAATAGCATGAAAACTGTATTGAAATCTGTCCTAGGAGTTAACGTATCATACTGACAACCTTATTGCCTTTGTCTGTTGTTGTTACATTCTTCCTGAAATTCCACCAGCTGATAAATGAAGTTTACAAAGTTTGAAGAAGTCGGTTACAATGGAAGCATCTTCACTTATGTTCTACTTTTTATAGATCTGTAATCCCTCATTTCCATTTTATACCACTCTGCATCTAAATGCCCACAAAGCAAGAACTTGGAGATCTTGCACTTTTGTTTGAATAGTGATTAGACTAAACTGGCTTGGACTAGAAAGAGCCTGTTTAAAATTGTATTGTCCTTAAATGCTGTACAAATCAATCAAAGACAAGCTATAGAATGTGGAGCTGTTTCTCAGTACAAGCCCTTTGACACAGCCATCTAAAAATCAAATCAAAGGCCTTCTCTTTGTTGCTAAATGTTTCTTGCTTGAATTAAATTATAAACAGAAGAATTCTGAGGTAAGAGTGCAGTAAAAGTGCATATTAGTTTCTCTACAAAGAAAGCTAAGTGATGTCAGCCATATGCTGGGGCACGGTGCTGACTAGGCCTGATTTATATCAGGATAACATGCAAGTGTGTTGTCATCTCATCTGAGTTATTTTGTTGTTATGTTGTATTATTAGGATTTTTCCCTCCTTACAGTGGGAATTTATGGGATTTCTCATGCGAATTATCTGCTCAGCTGTAATAACTTTTTTTAGCACTGAAATTAAAAGTGTATCTTCATTTCATGGTCATTCCAGTTTATTATCAAGAAGAAGCTTTTGTTTAACGTTTTACTTGGCTTCATTGGTCAATATATGATTCCAATCAAACAGATATCTTCTGAAATTTTTAAGCTTTAAAAGATTATAATATTAATGAGTTCAGTAATGCTTAATTATATGCATTTCTTTCACCTTCCTAACAGGATCAAAAGTACCAACATTTTGGTATCTGGTAAGAAGCTTCTCAGCTCTTCTAATTCTCTTGAGTCTCATTCATACTCGTGATAAGGAATTTATGTGGTGTAGTTTTTCTTGTATATAAGTCAAAATAAAGAGCTGTAAGAAATAAATCCATTTCAACATTTGATAGATTATCTAGCCAATTGAGTAACCTAAATTTAGTTAAATGCAAAAGCAGTTTCTGCAAATATTTCTGATGCTATTCTAAAATACTCCTGGCTTACATACTAATTGATGTGTTTGTATGCCAGGGCTCTTCACACTTTTGCTGCAACAAAAGTAATAAAAAACAAAACAAATGCTGGTATGACAATTTATGTATGTTAAAAACTGCTTCCCATCTTTAAACTGTAGACAGCAGGATTAAAAAATATAAATGTGGCAAGTTATTTATGGTGCTGGTGGGACACTGGATCAGATTGCCCAGGGAGGCTGTGGGTGTCCCCACCCTGGAGGTGTTCAAGGCCAGGTTGGATGGGGCCTTGAGCAGCCTGGTCTGGTGGGAAGAGTCCCTGCCCATGGCAGGTGGCTTGGAACCGGATGATCTTTAAGGTCTGTTTTAGCCCAAACCACTCTATGATTCTGTGATTTAGTACGTAAAATATAACTCAGGTATCAAAAATTTGAATATGATACTTATTTCTAATTTGAGAGCCAAGACCAAGGAACTGTGAAAGGTGTTTGCTGTGTAACAGCCTTTTTCACTAGGTAGAGAGCTGGGTCTTCTTTGATGAACAGAGTGGGGAAAAAATCATCTGGCAAAGAAAGTAAGTGTGAATTTTAATCCTGTTGAATATATTAAATAAAACTTACATTTTCCCCACAAATGCTTAGGTTTGGTATTTATTGCAATATGCCATTATTTAGAAATAGCAACAAACAAGAACAGAATCTGAATCTATTTGCCTTCCCATTTTCTGAATATTTCAAATTCCTACAGAACAGAAATGCATTTGAAGCAGTAATGCAAAGTTTGACCATTTGACTCTGAAAAATGCTAGGTAAAATTCTAAATCTTCGTTCAGAGAAGTCCGTCACTTGCATTTCTGGTCTTAGTCTCACTTACTGTCAGATAGGACCTGTCAAATTTTCATAATTAAGATAAATCTGAAGGGTTCAATGTCACCTGACTGATGTCCTCCAAGTTCTTGTTTTCTCTACCTGCTTATGCAATAACGGTAATGATTAGATACCATCCACTTATTTATAAGATGTACACTATGGCAGCTCGATAGATTTGTCTTCATCTTTGTTTTTATTTCATGAAGTTCATCCACTCATGATAGCATGAATAGTATCTGTGCAATTCTGTTTGAGGTCTTATAATCTGGGAAGATTGAAGCTATATACAGAATTAAAAACCTTAACTAAAAGTAGGAAAGAAAAAATCCTTTTCTTTGGGTATTTGTGTACAAATAGTAACACAAAATCAAGAATATTAGAGCCATCTTTCAAGATCATGTCCCAGTGATCTTAGATACACTAATTACTGAGACTGTGGGTAGTAAACCATGACAGAAAGCTCTTTGTGACCCAGAAAACACTGAATTTCACCAGAAGATGTATTCTGATTCCATTTTCTCTCATGATCTTGGTGTTTCACCCAGCTTGATACCTGTAGCAGAGGCCTACTGGTATGTTGGGTAGAGTGAAGGATGGCTTGGCATTCCGGCAGATGTGTGAAGATGTTTGGGGGTCCAGGCTTATATATGGTCTACACTCATATGTAAGGAGTTTTTATGCTATTCTATATCCTAAACCATGCTTAAGGTAGAAATGTAAATGTACAGCTATTTTTCATAGCATTCAGAAGAGGCAACAAAATTGCAGCTGTTCCTTAAGACAGATTAAAAAATCAAATTATGTCTGATCTACTTGTACAATGGTTACTGCGAGTCTCTCTGCATTCAGCAGAACAGGGGGAACGCATGATTGGAATGATGGACTGAAATGATCCACCAGCATAAATTAACACAGTTGAACAGTTATTTTAATTCAAAGTGAGTAGCAGTGTAGTGACATTACACAGTGATTACAAAAGTGGGAACATCTCTTAAACTGGCCTTGTATTCTGCCAACCTAGGAAAATATGTCTCAACCACTGAAGTGAGAAATCTCTAGAACAGTTTTTATTTCAGCTGCAAAGAAAAGAACAGTTCAGCCATACACAATGAGCAAATTCCTCTCTCCCCCTTCCATGAGTCTCTTTTACATTAGGCAGACATACCCTGGAGTTGTTCAAGGGTACTGATCTCTGTCTCTTGGTGGACAGTGTTGCAGGAGTTTTGCTGGGGTAGGAAACCTGGTAAATTCTTTACCACCATATGTTTTTCAAAATAGGAGCTATACTCAATACCTGATTACGTGAGTTATAAAGATGCTCTGTAGGGATATGTGATGCAAAGTGCATGCCCACTAAACCAATGGTCCCTGCCCAGATTCCTGTGAAGTTTTGTGGCTTTGTTAATTTTCATACAATATCTTAAAGATGAAGCGTGTTCACTGACATCATAGTATATTGTCATTTATATGTGGAAATATATTGCTTCCTACATTTACTTCCATAGAAATCATCCCGCAAGTTTCAAAATGCTAATATTCATATAACTTGTGTAAACATAGATGTGACTTGGCATGATGTCAACAAAAGAAAATGTACCAACATAAGAGTTTGATTTAGCTACGTTCAGAAATGAGTAACATACTTGGTCATAATATCTGTAGTCTAGAAAATATACTTGGAGATTTAGCCCCTGGTGGCAGAAAAATAATAAACTAAGTGATTGTACTCTGCACCAAGGTTAAAAATAACCTAAAGGAGTTTAATATTCTTACTAAAACCAGAAAGCAACTGCTACTTTTGCTGTCAAATGGGATCGTTTGACAAAACTTCATTGGGCAAAGGAATTAACCATATATTTTCTGACTTTGGAAGTAGTTTACATTTCAGTTTTATTTTGCATCTTGTTTCGCTGTCTGTATTTTGTGAGCGCACTTTCCCTTAATGATTGTTGAGGCATCCTTAATTAAGCATGTAAGTATAATGCCTATGTCATACAGCAGTCAAGAAAGAAAGGAATGGAGGACATTTTTTTTTGGCATCATAAATCATTATGCTCAAAGACATATTCTGTTGTAAATTCTTCTTCTGCTTTCCTGTTACCACTGGCTATTGCCACTGCTAAGGCAATGAATGGAGCTCAGTTCACAACGCAAAGTTTAAAAATACTTGTTTGGCACTATTTGTTCCAAAAGTAGGAATCAGATTCCCCCCTTGCAGGTTGTCTTCATGGCCAGAAATGTACAGTGTGGTTTCATATTTTAGATATAGCAAACACACATTGCAATGACCTAATTCAAATTAGGTGCTTGAAAAAGTAGAAATGACATGACCATCTGCAATAGTGATAGAAAAGGTGAAATACAGAGTGAAGCTTTTGTTTATAGAAATAAAGTGCATTTTCAGTCAAGCATGTTGTGTATTATGTTGCTTACAAAGAATAACATTTCTTATCTGTAAGCACTGACTGTAACAGGACTCAGTTATAAACTGCAGTAGGCATAATGATATGTATTTCTACCCCACTTCAGAACAGTGGACTACACTCTAAATTTACTTGAACTGAAAATGTTCTCTCTCAGTGCAGCTGTGCTTCAGTTAGAACTATTGCTCAGACTGTTTTTTAGTTTTTATTCATAATTTGTCAGAAGAATTTTCTTAAGAACATAGTGTTGCAGCAGAATCTGCGTTTAAAACTTTCTTTGAATGTGAAGACAAAAATATTTAGGTTTTCTTGTATTTCTACAGTAATGGATTGCAATAATCACCTTGGCTTCCTGCATTCCTTCCTCAGGCTAAGTTCCCATGGAAGTGTGACTTTGATGAAGTCCTGAGTAAAGAGTGCTGAACAGGACCGATTGTGATTAGACATGTATTTTGAAAAAGCTTTAGGAATGATAAACTGCACAGTTGCAGTATTGCTATTTTATTTCATAATTAAGAAAGACCAATGAGATTTAGGGTCTTCTACAGGAGCAAAATGGATAATAAGAAGTATGTTCTCCCGGAGTTTTCCTGAAGGCACTTTCTTCTCTACTTCTGTCATGTGCCAAAAAGTGTAAAATATATTGCTAGGAAATAAATGAAAACTTCTACAAGGAGAATCTTTTTTTGTCAGTGGAATGTAGGATGAAGTCTTCTGAGAATTCACAGGAAGTATAGTGGATTAAAGATTAAAAAGCTAGTAATGCTACAAACAAGTAAAATGTCAAATAGGGCCATCACGAACATAGAGATTGAATAATTCAGGGGTTTGCTGTGGTGTCACCCGCAGAGCTCAAACAGTTGAAAGTGCAGAATCATGGCTTGTTGAACCATGGTAATAGCACAGATTATGAAAGATGAATATTGCCATTATGTTAATTAACTAGCACCAAGTAAGTGAGCTCAGTGCTTATGGCTTTTGTAAAGAGTAGCCTGTAGAAGGAAGGAAGAAATGCGTAGTTCGGTGCAACCGCTCGGCAGTCCAGCCTTTGCTATACATCCTGTGCTGGAGTGTGTGGTTGGTTTTATAAACCTAAATCAGACACTTAATAGTTTTATTTTACTTTGTTTGTATGATAATTGGTTTTCTCTGTGGAGCATGAGATGGAGGACATTAAATAGCAGTTGAGAGTGAAGCTTAGCACTAGGCAGCCACTGGATAAGTTGTTAGGAGTGACAAGGATTCTCTCTAGGGAATCACGTACAGGGTGTCACCCGCTGGCTGCAGCACAAAGGAGCCCCACAAGGAGACTGATAGGAAATAAAAAGCATACAATTAGGAAATACAAAAGTGAAAATTACTTTGAAAGTCAGTAGGGGTGCACAGCAATCTACTGCTCAGAAGCAGATGAAAACTACCTAGGTCAGAATCAAGTCGTCCAAGTTCCACGTGGCACTACAGATAATGAGTCCATTGCCAGTGAATCACTCAGTGCAAACCCAACTATCTGAAGTGTCAGAACTGTCAAGGACAGTTTGACTCATCTGATGACAGTGTTGAACCCGTGTCACTTAGAGGCAATCAACAAATTAAGTTTGAAATCTCCGAGAGATTATCTCAATTTAAGAGACGACATTTGAATCGATACGCTTTTGGATCTTCTCGTACAAGAGGGATGTACGTTGCTTCAAGTTTACAAGCTGTAGACAGTGGTCTGTTACAGCAGTCATAGTCATGCATCAGGCTGGTTGGAAATCAATATCTGCAAACGTGAGAGATTTGCATTTTTTTCTGCACGTGCCTTTTTAAAATAAACTAATAATTTTCCCTCTCCACGCTTTGAGTTGCTGCTTTTTTAAATGCACCTCATAGTCTACGTTCAGAATTCTTAGAACCAGATAACGTTATTAAAAATAGTCTAGGAAAAAATGAGTGCCGGGCCTTGATTAAACCATGTAAACCATGGGAGAGAATTTGAGTATTCTGTGAAATGAACGTGATTTGCTGTCACTGGTCTTTATTTACCTTTCAGGTGATTTTCAAGCACATCACTACAGTGATTCCAGCTTATTGTGGATTTATTTGGCCATGCTTTCAACAATCTTGATGGAGTATTTTGATTCTTTTAGTCCTTACTTAGAGTAATTTTAAAGAAACACTAATTAAAGCTTTTCTATTGAATAATACATGTGCTTCACCCTCCAAAGTTTTGCTTAAGGGACTCACATTGACAAAAATACATTATATTCCTTTCACTTAATTTCATTAGTGGGACTTCTCTGACTTTGTGGGAACATACAGATTTTCCTCCAGAGCATGTTAGAGCACAGAACGATTAGCAGAGCATTAGAAGTAACCACAGCCCAGGAATAATGTCAGTTAGCCCTGCGGCAGTATGCAAGTTCCAGGGCAATATGTAGATATTCTGTTCAATGGTGTATAAAATAGGGATGCATTGTACTTAAGGCACTTTCTCTGGAACTTCAGCCAAGTCTGATATGCTAAATAATTCAGACTTATGATTTCCTGTTTACCAAGTAGCATACTTTATGTACATTATTGACAACAGAAGAATGTCAATTTTAAAAGTGATTTTTTTTTTTATTGATAGGCAGACAGAGAAGATGGTTTGATTCTTATGCTTGTGCTGCTGAAAATCGAAAGAAGTTCTACTGAAAGCAGTAGGCTTTTGCTGGTGTAAAATTAGGTTAAGGAAGAGGAGAATCATGCCCTCACAAAACACTAAGAGGCAAGGGGCGGCAGTAGAGAAACATTGGTATTCTACTGTGAAGCTAAACTTCCTGCTATAATGAGTGCATAGCAGAGGCCAAACAGAAAGCAATACATTTGGGTTCAACATCACATTCGCCTTTTGTGGTCTGAGAGCACATGGGAACAAAAGAAAATACAAGCTGTGATTTCAAATATTTCTTGTTATCGTTTTATTTCTTTACTGCTTTCTATTCCTTTCTGTCACTTGTCAGTGATCATCATTTTAAAACCACTTGTAGTTTTGGGAACAGTTTGTACTCCTTTGTTGAAGCATTTATGATTGTCAGTAAAACTTTTCAGGCTATCATTTTATTTAATATAAGCCAGTCTTATTCTCTTTCAGGCTAGTAGAAGCATTTTGCTTTTTATCAGTCAGTCAAGTTGCATGGCTGTGCTGTATGTGTGAAGTTTGGAATTAATGTTCTGAATTAGATTGCACTTTTTCTTATTTTAGGGCAGGTCTTGAACAACCTTGGTGTTGTACATCTACTCGCTATATGTAGGTAATTTGCCAACATGGAGAGGAGTTTATAGCTATGTGCTGTTATTATTAAATATGTATATTTTTTTTTTCTTTAAGTGCCAGCCTCATAAAGTGAACAAATGCAAAAAACCATTCAGGACTACAGATTTTAATGTTTGTTCTTTCTAGTACCCTTCCCAAAATTCACGGCATAGATATGAGCTAACAATAATGCAGTTTCTTTTCTAACAGCAAGGAACTCATCTGCTAAATAAATTTTCACTTTCAAATTTCAATAGATTAGTTGATAAGATGAAATGCAAAATTGTCTGAAATTCTGCCACTAAGTTACTTCTGTTCACTGAATATCTGCAGTTCAACTGCTATTTTAGAGATGTGAAAATACAGCTTCAAAGCCTTTGCAGTACGGCCATGGCTTTCTTCACTAGGTCACCCACTCATCCTTCTCCTTGTTCTCTGATCATTTCTTCATTGCGTTATCCAACAGAATATCATCTCTTTTTTCTATTCTCTGCTGCTCTTGCGGTCCGTTTTCATCATTGTTCTGTCCTTATTTCCTTTTCTCTGTCCCTCTAGATAATATGTCTGAATATGATGCGTTTAAAGGCTATCAGAGTACTGGTGATTCACAATTCTATATCCTTACTCTACATCAGGCATCTCCAGTATACGTCGAACTGAAGTGTAATGGTCAGAATTATGCTTCTGATGTTTTTCTCTAGCCTTGACTGCTTCTAGCTTTCACTGTGTTGCATCCAAATTCCCAGGCTTTGAGGATGGAATG
Source organism: Dromococcyx pavoninus (assembly GCA_033558185.1). Taxonomy (NCBI): domain Eukaryota; kingdom Metazoa; phylum Chordata; class Aves; order Cuculiformes; family Neomorphidae; genus Dromococcyx; species Dromococcyx pavoninus. The sequence continues at coordinate 2,053,184 of JAUMJL010000137.1, forward strand.
CCAGACTGAGCACAAACAGTGCAGTACTAACCCTAACACAAGCTAATGCTTTCCCTTTAAAGTAAACAAAAGGCTTGTGTATGCAGCCATATAGGCTACTAGAGATATGGGTTCTTTATATCTTATTGCAAAATAAGGCAGCACCAGAACTAGTGTTGTTTTTTGTTTCAGGCTTGCATACAAAATTTAAAGGCAAGGAAACCTATGTCGTGTGAGGAGCCGAGTGTGTGACCCCTACACAGCAACTAATCAATGTTTCACAACAGGTTCTTTTTTTTCCTTGCCCTCTTTCAAGATGAGAAATTTCTTGTCAGGAGAATTTTGGTTTTTACCAATCCACTTTAGAATACAACTTTCTGATAACATAAAAAAATGGGTTCATTAACACAATTAAGGAATGCACTCATGCCTTGTTTTGTTGTTGGTTTTATTATGCCCTGAAGCAAGTTGCTTTTCAGGTTGCGTTCCATGTTTTTGCACAAGTTGTCATCTACACTTATAATTCTGTGGCTTTTGGTTTCATCTTGTGGCTGCATCTTAAAGGTTTCTGCTCTTGGCCTGGGATTCACTCACTCCTCTCTTCAAAATAATGGTTTCTTAGAAGCATATGTATTTGTATATTTGTTATACTTTTTCAGTATTTTTATTGTTGATAGCTAATTATTAGCGTATTTAGCCTGTCTGTCCTCCATGCTCTTCTCCTGTGCTTCATCACAATTCTTGTGCCAAATCCTGTCTGTATGACCTGAGAGAGCAATGTTCCTGACAACAGAAAAAAACAATTTAGGTAGATTCAGAGACAGTTCAGATTTTTGGATTTTCAGTAGCTCTGCTGCTTGTTAGAATATTCAGAACAGTTTTGCAAACCCACTTGATTCATTATTTTAGCAAAAATTAGCGAGTAAAATGATTTGAATAAGTTGTTGTCTGAGTGAAAGTTGAGAATCAACAATATTGATAAAAGTTTTGAGATAGTAATATGTAGGTGAGTTGTAAGATAATGTACCCAAACTTGTGACTTCTCTATTATTGGTGTCATAACAGAATTTTTATTACTCTGTGATCTTTCTTTTGATGGTTATAGACTAGTCAGAAAACTTATTCTGAGCTTCCTCACCTGGAAAAGCAACTAAAAAGGAGATTTTTCCATTCCAGTCTTTCTAGTAGATCTCTCTCTCTCCTTTTCCTTGAATCTACCCATTTAATACTTCAAAATCTGTTTAATCACTTAATGTCTTAATCATAGTAAACTTGACTGAAAGATCTTTGTGTTCTTGCCACAGAAGAAACTGCATAAAATGTACTGGCCGTTATAAAAATGTCATCTAAAAAAGGGCTATTTTTATTGGATTTCTGCCCTTCCATTTTGTCTTCACCCAAATCTATTCTCCTTTTGAATTAAAAAAAAAGAGCAACACAAAAACACCAAAAAAAACCCCAAAACCAGATGTCTCAGGATTAGAATGCTGAAGTTTTTTTTGCTTTATTTCTTGATTTTAAAAAAGAACAGTAGATTATAATCAACGTTGTTCATTTCACTGCTTGACTTCCTAAATGCTAGCGACTGGATTATGAGTTTGTCCGTGGATAATCAGGAAAGGCCAAGAATTGCCTATTTTGAAAATCCTTTCTAACCAAGGGTAGGAAGCTGATGGCAGCTTTTAATTCCTGATTAGTGCCAGTTGAAAAGCTGTAGAAATTAACTGACCAGACAGTAATCAGAAAGCAGAGACAGACAGAGGCTGAAAATGCTTAATGGATATACTGCGATTATTAGCCCAACAGTGGAGACCTCATTGCAATACTCAAAGAAAAGAGTTTTAACTTTCAAATGGAGTGATACTTAATTACAGCTAGAAAATAGTTGAAGCAACTTGTATAGAACAATAATTTTTTATGCTACTTGTGTAACTAGAGTGGAATGAGCTGTCACAGCACTGGAAAGGTCAGATCTCACTTCTAGAGCCCCTTGAATACTCAACCTTAAGCATAAGTTTAACTGTGTGGCTTAGTTACCCTTGTGTCTCAGATTAACACCTAAATTCTTCCAAATGTGAATGCCCTGTACATATTTTCACTGCATACCCACAAAGGAGAAAAGAAGAATGGATGCCTAGAGAAGTCCTTAGTACAAGAGCTGGTTTTCTTCTACTTTTCTTGAAGGACTGAGTCCTGCTCGTAAAGTCTAGGGGATATGAAATTCTTTAGATTATTTTTTCCTTTACATTTTTTTATGTTTGTTCATGCTTCTGTGTGCAAAGAAGATTCCCACCAGGCTGAATTTCCTAGTCCTACACATTGTAGATCAGCTGTTAATGCTAAGATCATTGGTAGAATAGCTGTGTCTTGAAAAATTAATTGATGGCATCCTTAAAAATGTTTCAAAATACAACTTTTTTAAAAATCTCTGAACTGGAAAAACATTTTGCAACATATCTAAGAGTGCATAGGGTTATAGGAAGAAGCTTCATTCACATCTGATCAGTGCTATGTATTGTTTGGGTGGTGTTACGACCCGGCCATGAACGACCTGCTCAGCCATAAAAAAGGGGTTCTTTTGGATATTAACACGGTAAGTCCAGAGAGACAGACAAGTCTCCCCCAGGGGAAATTCAAACCCAATATTTATTTTGGACACAGCAAAAATCACAAAATAGCTCTGAATCTGCACTTTACCACAACAAGAACTCTAATGCACTCTGAGTGTGTCTTCTCAAAGTTGCAAAGCAGATCTCAGTCTGTACTTAGAACACAATCAAAGTTGCCAAACAAATTAATGACATAATCCTGACTCGATCCAATACACCTGAAAGTGTCAAGGAAAGGGGGAAAAAAAAAGGCACAGTAGAATAAAGGGAGGGAAAAAGCAGAGAACAAGGCAGACAGGAATAGAAAAGGAGGAAGAGTAGCAGGACAAAGAAGAAAACACAAAGGCTCCAGGCTTGGCTCGAGATGATGTTTAAGGTGTACAAAATGCAAGTAAGGAAGTTGATCTTTACAGGTGGTTTTTTTGTTTGTTGCTTTAGTTAAGTTTGATTTCACCTGCTCACTCTATGTAGGAATGAAGGAACTGCTAGTTAGGAGGCCTTAGAGGTGTTACAACTATTAGTTTGCAATGTGACACACTTTTTATATCTGTATGAAGTATGATTCAGCACTGCCAGTTAATCTGAAATGCTGTGATCCATCATTACTCCTTTAGCACGTAGGAATACTTTAACTGACTTAATGTGTAATTTTATATTTTAATGTTCTGAATCCATGAAACAGAAGCCCATTGGGTATCACAAATCCAGACATGTAGTCAGAAAATCAAATTGTAACTCCAAATTGTTAAAAAACTTAGATATCTTTGAATGTCCCAAGCAGTGGTTTTCTAGCTCATAGAATTGCAAATGTTTTAATGACTTTCACCCTGACTTTTCCTATTATTTAATTTCTTGATCTAGTTTTAAGAACTCTGTATTTTATTCCCCTTTTTTTGAGTCATAGTGACCCAATGCCCTAGTGCTAGTCGCACATTTATCTTTTCCTTATGATGTATAAAGAATTGTCATCAGTGTGACCTTTCTTTTTTGAATAATCTTGAGCATTAATAGAAAATAATACAGAATGAGCATTCTGAAACTCTTCATTGTAAGTGTCGTGTCCTCAACACTGCAGCTCTGTAGTGTGTAGTGTGTTTTCACAGTGGGACTCTTTTGTCATGTCATGTCATGTCACTTGAAGTAATGTGACACACTCCCTCTCCATAGAAGTTCTGTCATTTTATTGGAACTAAATATAACACAGTGCAGAGCTTTCCTGTAATGCTAATATGATCATTATTCTATCACATTCTTCTTATTATCTTCAATATAATGTAGCTGGAAGTAGTTGGAATTTTTAGAGCATTTCTTGACCAGCTGTATTACTTCTCCAGGAGGTTTGACTTCACATCCTTTATGGCATTCTTGGTGTTTGGGATTCCAAGAGCAACAAGAAGTAGCAATGACAGTACCTGACAGTCTAATTTATCTCCTCTTAGAACTTAATTATTATGACCTATTAAGATCTCATTCTGCCTCTCATTCTGTAAATCGTAGAATTATTGCAGAACTGTCTTAGTGAAAATAGATCAACAACCAAAGCTATTATAGAGACTTGGTAAATGATTGTGTCTGCTGGACTACTAAAATGCATTAAGTTGTTACAACTGAAATAACGCGTGTTGTTCCTGTATTTGTCAGTGATTTCAAAATTAATTCCAGTGTTTGAACCATTGCTAACAGATACAGCTGAGCAAATCATAAATAAATGTGATGCAAGAGACTCAGAAGAGAGAGAAATTATACTTTGCAGTACATCTGTGATCTCAGTTGCAGGAGAAAGTATTTTTGTCTCCTGCATATTTAAAAATACAAACTCCAAATGTGAAGAAAACAGTCAAATAAAAGCATTTAAAATTTTCAGATCTCAACTATTTTCATTTCACCCCTGGGCAAGAGGTGAAAAAACTTCCAAAGCCAAAACCACATAGGAATTTGTGTGATTCTTTGTGTGATTCTTCTGAGAAGCACTCAGAACTGATATAATTGAAGTGTGTGTGTACATAAATGAGATATGGTGCATGGAGCGGAGAAGCACAGAACGTAAAACAGGTTTGGCTCTTTAAAAGTAAGAGTAAATGGGAAAAGCAGAAGACTAAAACATTGTGTAGAGTATAATAAGCTGAATCAACACGAAAGTCAACATTGGAGAAGATGTTAGAAGTCATGGTTACTGTTGAGTTAGAAGATATGTTAAGGTACAGGAGCAATGGGCAGATAAGGTAGTGCAGGCAGAACACAAAGATGTAGTTACAGGCAATTATGTGAGCATTACTCGTTGCAAATTAACTTAAATCAAGGAGTATTTCAGTTCGTGCAAAGGATTGTTGCCAGTTTGAAAAACAGTGATAAGAGATGTAGTCAAAATCTAAGAAGCTGCCAGAAACATCTTCAGAAATACCTCCATGGAATGTAAGACTTGTGCATTGTAATCTGTGAAACAAATCACATTCTGTGTCCTATTTCACAAAAGCCCTTTCCTAACAGTGGGAATGTGTCAGAGTCTGGCACTCTGAAAAATATCCAAATGACAAGAGAACTGAAGCAGGTGGTCTTCTCTAATTTTTTTTGTGCACAGTTAGAAACCTCTGGGATTGCAGGAAAGGAGAAATAGCCAACGTGCTGTAGTTGTGATCTTGTGCTAATATTCAACACTTGTGTTCCTAAGGAAAAGTTATGGGATGATGAATAGCACAGTATCTTTCATAGGAAAGCTATGAATTATGCTATTATAGTAATGATTTCATGTATGTTAACTAGTAACTAAATTTCAACAGATTAATTAATGAAGAAATATATTTAAGTAATGGAGAGCCTGTTTGATAAAATTGAGGTAGTTTGTAAGGCTCTAGTTGGAAACAACACATGAGAATGATCAGAACACTTTTAAGGTATTTTAGCTGTTCTCTTGTTAAGACGATGCTCATTCTTTGTGGCTTTAATATGAGGGGGACCGTTGGCTTTCATTAAATGGTCCATCCATCTGCAGGCTAAGAGATAAGAGGATCACAGAAATAACTCTAATATCTATCAAGCTCTGTGGGGTTTACTTTTTTCTTCTTCTTCCTTTGAATGAGCAGAGGTGTATATCTGTTTTAGAATTTTTTCTCATTAGTGTGAGGGGATTTTCTCATTGTTAACAAGTAAATTAAATAAATTGGCAGGACTTGATCACTTGCAGCCTAATTTTCCTGTGCGATTTGGGACATGAATGTACCCAGGGTGAAGCGTAATTTGTCCAGTGGATCAGTGCATAAGTACTAATGTTAATATGGTCATCGAGGGATTTGCTAAATATGCAAAGTGAATGGGTTATAAACTAGATGTAAAATCATTTACTTTTGATTAATGTAGTTCAGTTTGAGAGGTTGGCAGACAGCTGCTTATGGAATTTTTACTAATTTTGTTTGCATCTGTATTCCAAGGACTTCTAAAAGGAAAATGGGGGGGGGAAAAAAACCAAATGTGGTTTAGAAACGATGATGTTGTGTGCAGGAAAATACAATCTTGTTTCTAGTGTGAATTTTGACAGACAATATTTGACACAATTACTCTCCTAAGAGAACGTTTTTTAAATGAAACTATGGGAAGTATCTTTAGCCTCTGTTTCTGGTAAACTTTTGAAAAGAGAAAACTGTAGGTTTTAGGTGCAAATGTAGTAGTTTATTTGTTCTGACGGCTCATCTCACCTAACTCTGTTTTCTCATGCAGATATGACCTTTCTTTCATTTCATTGAATTAAATTAAATGATGGTCTTGTCTGGCTTTGCAAATACTTCAGGAAAGGCGAAAAGGTTACTTGAGGAGAGGTGGAGCTGTGGACTCTTCAGCTGCTTGTGGATTGACTTTTTAAAGAAAATAATATTTGTTTTCTTATTAATTTCTCATCTCTTTGTTTTGGGGATGGGGCACCTCTAATTGTAAAGGTACCTGTTTGCATTCTGGGGCTTGCAGTCAATTTGCTGCGTCTTGTGTTTCTGAATGAACTTGAAGGTTAGCTTTGGTGCCTAGTTTGTTTGGGGTTTTTTTTGTTATAATTCAAGAAATTTTCAAGGAAGAGTAATAGGCACTCTGGGAGTAACGTGCTGTGGACTATTAATAAAAGAATGATAGCTCTGCTGCTTTGCTCCCTTCAACACTCACTTTTTCCTATTGCATGTAGTCCCTTCCTTATCAAAAAAAGACCAATTTTAAGATCGTGGCAACATGGTTTGTACTGTGGCCTGACCACTGTACATAGCATGTCAAATAAATCAAATGGAGATAAACTCCAGACAAAGCATGCAGGTGAAGCAGACAGGAGCAGAAACGACAAAGAGGAAGTAAGCAGAAGTTTACTATATTTTACATAGTAAAGATATTTTACATGATATTTTATTCTTCAGCTACCATGGAGGACAAACAGAAAAGGTCATTAATAGTAATATTTATGACAATGAATGCTGTTATTAAAGGAAGGGCTATTGAAAAAGTCCTTGTAGTTGCAGTGCCTGTAGGGTTTTTTCTTTCTTTTTTTGATGTGAAGTTACATTTTTATCTATGTGATATGATGAAGCAGTAGACTAGATATGATTTCTGTTTTATTTGATGCCATCATTTTGGATTATGATTTTTTTTAAGCTTCTTACTTGTAAAATAAAGATCAAAGCTGTTGACTTTATCCATCACTTCTCTTTTTTTTTTTCCCCCAAAGCCAGATAAATCACAGAAGTTCAAGTCACTCAAAACAATTTAATGCAAGTCTATTCATCATTGAATTGAATACTAAGAACAAACCTTGTATTTTCTTAAAAAAGTAAAAATTGCAATGTTTGAATATTCAATTCTTTAACAGATTCAGGAAGATTGGAAAGTAGAGGGGGTTTTGTGGCCCATGTTCATCGTTACTACTAAATACGTGTGATCTCAGAAACTCTGGTTTGCAGTGAAACCCTCTCATACTCTGCTGTCACAGATGTGGAGAGGTGAAGATCAATTTCTATTTTTATCCTTGAAGTTGTTATGTGCAAGTACGCACACAGTCACTGCTGCCCAGTATTTATCATATCTTGCTGAAGCTGTGATTAGATTTACAAGATTACTTATGTTTTCCCCTAATGAGATGCAGGGGAGAGAAAGGGAAGCCTGTTTCTACTAGGCATATTTTCCATGCTTGATTCACTTTAGTGAATAGCTGTTCATGTTGATATACACTTTAGAAAGATTTTAGAAGTACATCTAATAATGTGTTGCTGTTTCAGTGTTTATCTTAATTTAGCATTGACGTTTTACTAATCTGATTTAATATGTGGGGGCACAAGGCTTTGGATGATGCTTTGTAGTGTGGATGCTCCTTAGTTTTTTTGCTTTCCTTATTTTGAAAGTAGACAGTTTGGGTTCATGCGTGTGTAATTCAAAAAATTCCCTAGGTGTTTGTGTATCACTCTGCAAACATGCTGGTTGCTTACACATTTTGACCATGTAGTTTAAAATACAGCATTGATCATTCTAGTGGGTCTTTATGCTTCTTGCAGTGACTGTGGTTGTCCAGTTTTGTGTTACCTGTACAGCATGTACATAAAGCACTCCTGCTGCCTCCTTTGCAGATTAACAGGTAGTGATTTTTTGTTTAAATTGTAGATGTAGTGTTCATTTGCTTTGCAAACCTGTCACTGTCCTCTGCCTAGAAATAAGCCTAACAATGACCTTAGTTTACATCTCTGATTATGGCTTTTGCATCAGAAGACATAAATAGAAGTATCTTTGTGGAAATATATTCTGAGCATATGTCTGAGATAGCAGGCTAAATGATTTGTGTGTGTATGATCAGAAGAGGTTAAACTTAGTTACATAAGGTGTTCTGAAAGTGGTGACAGTAGTATTTCTGAGTGTTTTATTCACCTGAGCGTTGTTTGACAGCTTTGTTCTCTGAAATCTGCAAGAGGTATTTTTCCCTTGTTGTCGCTCAGAAAGTTGTGGCTCATACAGCATCCAAGTAGTTACCCTGCATGGCATCTGGAGCAGTTTACAGCCAGACACTACAGTGCTTGTAACCGAGAGGAGAAAGAGAATGTTCAGTGTTGTTGGTTAAAGGATATTCGTTAAAATAACAAATAGCAATAAATGAATAAAGTAAGTCTATTCCTAATTTCCAATATGTGATGTGTGGAATCTATTCAAAACTGATTCTTTGCTAAGTTTCTTAAAGCTGTTCATGTTGTCCACATGATGGTGAAAAGGAAGCACGAGGTTCTAAAGCCTGTTTATTTTAGTGTACAGAATATTGCTAAAAGCTGTTCTCAAGCCTTTGCTCAAACACAACCATAGTTGCAAAAAAGAAAACAATACTCAATGAATGCTCCACCTCTTCTGGTATGTCAGAGCTGCAGTCTCTTCCAGGGCAGGAGGAACAGCTTTCTAGACTTGTTTTAATAAAATCAAGTTACCACCAATCTAATCTCAGTTTTCTCATCCACTCTGGATGTTAAAGGATGCACCATATTTTATTTTGACTGTTTGTACTGGCGGTTCATGTGGCAAGTTTTCCGTAGGTCACTTTTATTACACAAGCAGCCCTCCTGTTTTTGGATTGATACCTTTTAAAATGGCTGCAGAATAAAAAGAAAAGGGCCCAATAATCTGAGGATCACTATTTAATAATTGTAAAAAATTCAGTTAAGAAATTAATGTATCAACAGTAGTGCCTCTAAAATATCGGCATTTGAATGTACCAAAAGCTACACCAGCTGTTTGCTGAATTTTTGTGTTGCTCTTGCTATTAAAGCTATTGAAATGCTATTTGTTAGAGAAGTGGTTTTCACTTTCCATTCTTCACATTGCAAGTACGTTATATATCACTGTGCTGACACAAGGCTGTGGTGTGCACGTTGTGTTATTTGCACAGTGTATGGCTCTGCTGTTGCAGTAATCGTTTTCAAGTTACATTGCACCAAAGAAAATTAATCTTTGGCAAGATGGTTGAAGAAAAAAAATACCAAGGCAGATGGTAAAGGAAAATAACATACAATATTTTATTTTACAAAGTGTGATTAATTTCATTTTATAATCCTTGAGGAGTAAGGCTTTTAAAGTCCCAAACTTGATTTGAATAAGTATGGTGGCACTTGAAGTTCTAAACTGAAGCATAGCATCAGCTGATTTACTCTGCCATTTACATGCATTTAGAATTAATTTTGAAGACTGTAATTAGCACAGAGGATGTTAAATAGTATAAAAGAAGAGCTTTGTTGTTTACTGGAAGTTAGACTATTGTTTTCAAACTTTCAGGCTGGATTTAGATCTTGAGGGCGCAGCTGAAAGCTGGCATTAATTAATAGTTTTGAAAAACTAGTTCTGTTTCTCCTGCAAATTATAAGTCTGGCTCTCAAGTTCTTTCTTATGATTCTTTGATCTTTCACAACTGCAGAAATCACAGCGGGAGGCTGGGGATACTGCACATACTGGAGATGCACCAATTTGGAACCTGCCTAAACTGGATCATTTGAGTATTTTAAATAGGTGTAAAATATCTCTGCTTACATGGTTTTCTCTAGGAAGGGCAACTCAAACAGAAACAAAGGCTTCAAAAATTACACTTGTATTTGTTCTGCAAGCTGGGAAGTAATAAGGTTTTTATTTGTCCTTTAAAACTGAGTGACACTTATGGATTCCTAGATATAACCATTACTGGTTAAGGCCTGATGTAATTTTTACAATTTTTTCCCCTTATAAATCAGAAATGAAAAGTAGAAGATAAGATTGGTAGGATATGATGATATATACAAGAAATTGCATATGAAATTTGCTGTTTGACCATGCAGTAACATGTTCATGTTGAAAAAAATACATGCTGGAGTGTCTGCTAGGAAAAGAATCAAAAGAGCTGAGCTCTAAGTAAAAGGAATACATTTTTCTGTGAGACAGTCGCTTTACCATTTTTTTTATTCACTATTTTATTCATGGATATTGGTGGTTGTGGTGAATCCTGGATTTTTTTTAAAAATATTTTTAATTCTTTTTATAGTTTGACTGCTTCTCTTACAAATTGTCATAATAGCTATGCTAGCTTGTTCTTAGCCCTTCTTACTTATTTTTTTACCTTCCATTAAAATCCTACTACTTAGTCAGAAGAGAACTAAATTTCCTTGGATCACAAAACTCAAGAAATTTGATAAATGGTTTCTTTCATTGGACTTCCCTGTAACTCTTGTTTTTCCTTTCGTGTAGAGCATTTATACGTCTTCCATAAGTAGTTCATCTGGACTATTAGTTGCAAAGAAAGTTTTTATTTTGACCTTGGAAATTTCATTTAATTTCTGAACTACTACTCTGCTCATCTGGCATCATTTTGGAATGAAACCTGAAAGCAACTATGTATTTGATGAGAAATCTTATTTTTATAGAAAAATAAGTGTGTTTGCATCAGCCACAGTTAGTTTTAAACTGAAAAGTTTAACTAATTTATGACCTTCATTTTGATACCTTAAAAAATTACTTTACAAATTCATAAGGCTTCTTTGCTTTGATAATTTTTATTAGTTTTAGCACTGGCTCCCACAATTGCAACTTGAACTACTGTGGAGTCCCAAGAGTGAACTTCATAGAGCACCGACACATCAGTGAGAAAACATAAGTTCTTCCTTTTGAAGGGTGCATTCATAAAGTTATAGTAGGCAAACAGATACTTAGAAAGTGTAGAATATACTGAAATTTTAGATAGTGTCCAGAATCTCAAGGTACGCCATTCAACGGATGCTGATCCTCCTGTTTCGGATATACCTAATAAAGTACATAATTTAGTCAGCTAACTTTTTTTATGATAATATAACATTTGTAGTCTCTTATTTTCAGTTAGGATAAAAATATTGATGCTCTGTCAGTATTTAGTCATCTTCTGCTAAATCTACTGTATTTAGACTACAGGAAAGGGCATTAAAGGATGCCAGGATTAGAGAGACAGAGAGAGAATGAATGTTATATTGAATACTGTATAGTGATCCAAGAGGCCAGTCTTGGAGGAAAAAGTCAAATCCCAAAGAAACTGCAATTATGTTAAATCGGTGTCTTTCAAGTTTTTAGCCTATGCCTTCCCTGAGTCACTTCAAGGAACTTTGGCACCCTGTAGCAGCTCTAGGAGCGAGTGCTGTTCATTCCCAGTGAAGGGCACCACCCAGTGACACTGCTAAGGAACGTGATAACCAAATGCCACTTACAATTTGTCAGAGACAAGGATGGACTTTCTTTACAAGAGTTATCTCAGTGTATTATTCTGAGGTATTTGGTGATGTAGATAATTTCTGGCAGTGAGAAACCAGTAATTCTTTCACTGGCCACAGCCATCGCCTGTATCCACAAGACTTGACTTCTCTGATGTGGATCAAATGAAGAGCTTGAGCATACGGGGCTAATGCGTATTTTGAATTCAGTGGAAGCCCTTAAGGACCCATGATTTTTAACTGAGGTTTGTTTGGGATTTGTTGTTGTGGTTTTTTTTTTTCTTGTCCCAACTGTTTGAGAATCAGGTTTGGAGCAAAGCCTGTTGTAGCCCAGCTTAGCACATGAGACAGAGATCTAAGCCTGAAGACAGTAGTATCTTAAAAAAAAAACAACCCTCCAACGGAACAAAACCAACCAACAAAAGAATCAGACTGCCCCCAAAAATTCTCAGTGACAAGTGACAGTAAAATCTGAAATGTTTAAATGCTACTGTATATTTGACACTGTGTTCACATATGTAGATGAGTTAACAATTCCTCATTAAATGTTCAACTGTGAATAGAAACAGAAGTACACACATGCTTTGTGGATACATCAATGAATAAAATTAGAAGTTTGGACATCTCAGATGGGTTTGAGCAAGGTTTGGATGTCCTTGAATGATTTATTTTGTATGGTACAAAGTAAGAAATCTTAGGTGGTGACTACTTCTGTGAAAAGCTGAGGAAATAGGAGATCATGTGATAAAGTTAAACACTAAAAGCTGTGTAAACAGAAACTGCTGATTTTCTTAAATATTTTAATAAATATGCTGTTTATGTTTGTGAAAGTCAATGCTGCCTACCTGCAATCAGTTAGGCAGGTCTTGGAGAAGAGGTCTTACACCTTTTATGGAAAACTGTAACAACAGAGAAAACTTCCTGTGAATTCAGTAGTTCTTTCCCAGAGCTGTGATGCAAAAACTAAAGGCTTTTTAAAGGAAAATATATGTTTTTTCTTGCGCCTGTGTTGCAAAACTATAGAAGAAAAATAATTTTAACCTCCATAACGATGAAAGGTTTAACAAAGGATGTACATCAGTTGTCATGTCTGCCGCTTGACTGTAGGAAATGAAACTTTTTTTCAAGTGCACAATTGCTGCTGTAGTAATTGAGTGTTTCCTTGCTGAGAGTCTTGCACTTTTTTCCCCAAAGTAATAACAGAAATACTGGAAGGTGTTTTATAATTATGTGATAACACCTAGTTCAGCAACAGATGAGAATCATACAACTTCTCAAAAAAAAAAGTACATTCACGCATCCAATAATAACTCATTAGCATTATGGGTGTGGAATAAATGTCTGTATAGGATTGTCAGTTACAAAAGAATTAGAAAATACTTTCATACTTACCTTTTTTATCAATACCTACTGAGTCTCTTTAATGTTAAAAATTCTGCATCTTTCTTAAATAACCTTTTTTCAGAATCCCGGTAAAGTGTATTAAATAGAAGTCATTTAAATGAAATGGGTAATGCTGAAAGAAATGACTGTCATGAGGGTACTTGGTTTTATTAGGAAATGTCTTCCAAGTTAACTTTACCATGTTAATCACATAAATCTCTTAAATAATTATCAACCTATTCACTGGGGCTAAGCATTTAGCAGACTTTAACATCAATTAAGTACTTTGCAAAGTTAGCAGACCTTTTAAATAATATTTATCGAGAGAATTTCATAGAATACTCATGATATCTGAAAACAGATTTTAAAGCATCTTCGAGAGAATAGCATACGGGTACACTTCTAGCTCATCTCTCCAAATCACTGTGCTGCAGGGTGGGTTACTTTCAACTCTTGCTGATTTGACAAGCTGAGCTACAAAATTTCAGAAGCATTTGTCCTATGTGAAAGTTTACATGTATGCAAATGTTCATCTTTGTTAGTATAAGTAAATAAAAGTTAATTTCAGTGTGTGCAGTAATCAACATAACATAGAAACCTGGTTGTAAAACCTTTTCTCATATTGAAAATGCATAAAGAGATCTGTTGTAGTATGTGTGTCGCTCAATGTCTGGATTAATAGATACACTGATAGTAATACAGTAATTTGCCCCTGAGAATGCAGGAGCAGGAGTGTCACTCAAGGAAAATAAACTTTTTTCAAGAGTGTTGGGAGTTTTCAGTTTTCCTAAGTCATTGCTGCCAGTTACAATGTAAGCAGAATTATGAATGCATGTGATCCTCCAGCAGTGAGATTTGCTTTTTCTAAGAGTATCACTCTCAAACACACATTTCAACATCATTATTGGTGTTCAAAATGATCAACTGTAAATTCAATTAATTATTTTGTTTAGTGTTATCCATTTGGAAACAATTAGGCACAATTAAGGCAATATTCCAGAAGCACTGTGAAATTACTCTCAAGATTTAATACGATTAATATCTCATGGTGTACCTTTGTGCAGGATTGCTTTGCATGCCTTTCTTTTGTGAGCGTGCATGTGCATAGGTTCCTGTGTCTGCATAGTTCTGTCTGAGATGTGACTTATTTTGAATTTTGATGAAGCTGAAAAAGAGTAAAGAGCTGATAAATTGATACTTTGAGTTGCTTCCTACTAAATCAAACACATTATGATGCTTGTGTCATGACATCTGAAGTGAAATTCAAGTTACAAAAATTCTATCTCTTTTTTTTTCCTAATACACAAGTTTTGGAATTATTTTATGTAGGAATTATCCAAGCCTCAAAACCAAATTTTGTGGTAAGTAAGTAAGTGCTGATAATGCCAAAGATTAGCACAATCATCTATTATACAGAGGTTAACTATTTTTTGGAGAGTTAGTTGCAATACATTAGAGAGTTTTTTTGACTCGTCATAAAGTCAGAATGAAACCAAAAATGCTTCCAGTTCGAAGAAGCCATCCTCTGCTCTGATTCATTTTATTCTTCCCTTGAGGGAGATAAGTTGCTAGAGAGCTAAATGCCAAATGTCTCTCACTACAGTCCTGTATAACTGGTGCCTCTCCCACTCTATGATACACAGCACTTAATTGTGTGCTTAGTCTCAGTATATGTTGGTCCATTTTATCACCTAATTAGATTGTGCTTGAATCACCATTTGGTAGTCACAATCCAATCTGCTTTACCATTTGGTTCCTCATTAATTTACTTACAAGTGTTTGTTTTTACTGGAGGGAGAAAAGGAAAAACAAAAGGGGAAAAAGAAGAAAGTTTTTTTTGCCCCAAGATATCTGACACATTAGCAATTTAGTGTTCAAAAACCACACTGAAGAAAGCACAAGTTGTTAGTACATCAGCTCTAACCTCTGCTTGGATTTCAACTTTACTGTGTTTTTAGCTTGAGAGGACTGACACATGCATATTAAAAGCTGCACAGGAAGATTGGCAGGTAGTGAAGACTGACCCGAATGCATTTTCATTGTATGTTATAATTCAGAACTATTACGTACTTTTACCCATCCAGAACTGATTGTCCCTTTCAGCTCTGTGTGTGAGTGTGCTGCTGGTCTCACAAGGAATCACATTGTTCTTTTTGCTGTGTGCAAAGACGTGTCATTCCACGCTTTCAGAACTGTAGATATTTTCGCTGTGATTGTCCCTGAAATAATGTTGGATAGCTGAAGATGCTCTTTGATGAAAGGAACTGCCTCCTTCAACCATTTGTTTTCCAAAGCTGATTGCCTGTGGCATGATTGTTTTACCTGTGTCTGAACAAGACAATATATAATTTACTCAGTGCTTTCAATCAGGGAAACATCCTTGAATGAAGGATAAAAGGTTATCCTCGCTCACAAAGCAGCATTTTGAAATATACAATAATGTAAGCTTAGCACCTATAAACTTATTTTCTTGTAGCTAGAAAATTCATTTCATCCAGAATGTAGCTATGAGGGGTTGTTTAGGCAGAGGACAAAGAAGTAATGATTCTTTTAATAGCCCCCCACCCACAGCACATTTGTCACTGTTTGGGTCTGAAAACTAGACTGATGGATAATAGTAAAAGGAAAATGCAAAAGAAAGCTATGGGTGATGCGCTTCAGGCATTGCAAACTAGAAGTTAAGAACTTCTAATCTGAACCGGTACAGCTCTTCTCATGTTTATCCAAACCAGCATTTCCTTTCTAGAGAAGAGAAAAAAGTGGAAAAGGTAGAAGTAATTCTTCTCATCTTATGACAGCGCGTCTTAGTTATGCCTTTGATTCTTATAGCATTTAATGTATTTTAGTGTCACAGATTAGTCCAGTTCTTTTGAACCCACAACATCCATAACATTCTGCATCCACAAATTTCATAGTTTAACTAGAGTGTGTCTGAAGAAGCAACTTGTTTGTTTTTTCACTCATTACTTGGTAGTTTCCCGTGATGTCTCCAATAAGTTTTTCTGCTCTTATCCCAGTAGCAAATAAACACAGTAAACAGGCAATCTTTGGCTTCTCTAAGCCACTCAGTTTAAAGCTTTTATATCACAAACCCCAAAGTTAACTCTTCTGACGGAAGTGGAAAGGTTTGTTAGCTGTCCTGTTACAGAAAGCATTCTGTATCTTTGACTGTGTTGCCTCGGAGTTTTTTGAAGTACTTTAAATATTTTTTCAAGAGTGGAACCAAGCTTCCACACAGTATTGGAATATCTGTTAGTGCTTTAGACAGTGTTTCATGCTTAGCTGCCAGAAAATTATAGCTGCAGACTGTGGTTGAGAAGTAAAGGCATATTTAATATTTAGATTGATATTACCTGACAACTAGGTGAATCTGAGGGGAATGGGTTGGTTGTCATTTGACATGTTTTTCAAATATCTGACTTGAAGTGGAAAAGAGCTGGATTTGTTCTTTCTCTAAAGTATTTACATCTCAGATTTGGAATCAGAATGTCAATAGGGCAATTAAGAGTCTTAATGACTCTTACATACATTAATCAGTGTCTTTAGTGTGACATATGCTAGTGAGCGCTATGAAGAGCTCCATGATATAAGAAGAGGACTTAATGTTGGTTTAAGAGGATTTAATGAGAAGTGAATTACATATGTGCTTCTTTTATACTGTCATAGAATGACTTGTACAGGCATAGCAGCAGAGAAATCATGACACCCTTAAGGGGAGTCTCTAAAACTTTTGGTGATGTTTATTTCAATGTAGCCTATTTCTGCACTCCAAGTGCATCTCACTGTCTGAGCAGGAATAGGGATGAGTCATTTATGGCTTATATTCGTTCTATTTGTCTGCTGGATTTGCTGTAACTGACCCTCCGGCTTTAAAACAGAAGAACAGAAAACTAACAGCAACAACACCTAGAACAAAAAAGCATTTGAAAGTCAGCAAACTACAGCAGCTATTTTCCATGGACTACTGTGCAACAATCCTGTTGCAAACAGATTAAGACAGCAGGACAGCAATTGTACTGATAGTACCAATATCTGTCGGTATTATTTTTTCCCCAGGCATGGAGAGGAAATCTTTGTGCAGTTTCATCTTTAGAAAACATTTTTGACATCTTAGGCAAGGTGAATATTAAGAAAAAAAAATCAAAATATCTGATTGCCAATGCTCTTGTTTTTCTTAATACATTTAGAAGGTTTCTATTGATGTTGTGGCTGCTGTCTGAAATTTTCCTGCATGGATTTGACACCTGCCAAACTTTGCAAGCTTTACAGCTAGTGGTTGTAGTTTCACTAAATATAGTTAAAGTTGATCAATGGAGGGTAATGAAAAACAGTAATTGTTGCAAGGAAATGACCTCAAATTTAGGAAAACCTTTTTTTTTTATCCAATCTGTGATTGGATATCCGTGACTTATTTACCTTGAACAGACCAGTATTAACCTCTTCCTTCATGGATGGAATGTCAAATGGATTTTCTGTTTTTTTCCAGCTCTCCATTCTTTTGGGACCAGAAAGGTGACAACTGGTGACAACCCATTACTTTAAAACGCTTCTGTATTTCAGAGGAAAAAGTGGAGAGTCAGATCTGTGAACTATCCGTACATGGAAACATACACATCCATCTTTGTTCAGAGGTAGCAAGACTAAGCCAGAAACAGATTAAGACTCCTTAAAACAGGTTGAAATAGTGAGACTTGAGTTTTGCAATCTGTAACATAGCCCTTCCTTTTTAACTTCTTACTTAGCCGACAGTGACTGAGGTTGTGAGGGAGTTTCTGTACTTTTTGCAAGTCAATGTCTCATGAAGGAAAGTTTGGTTTTAGGTTGCTTGATGCGTTTTGCTTGTTCTGTTTTGAACTTCTTTCTTCTCAATGATACTTTCATGCAAATATATCTTTCATTATTTATGCTGGAGGGGAAAATCACAGGTATCTATGCCCAAATTTTCACTTGCACTATATAAACAGACTTACTATCTTGAGATCTAAATTTACAGAGAGTGATCAATTGAAAGTACATCACGTCGGTCATCTGCAGAAGTCCTTCACGATAATCAGAGAGGGGAAGGAAATCTTTCTGCTTTATTTATTTTTAATTACTCTTGCTTCCCACGAGCTGTGCAAACACATAGGCACAGTTTTCTTTCTTTAGTTTGAAGGTTGTTGATTTTGCCAGAAGGCATGTTAGCATCAATCCGCCTTGAAGTGTTTTTTAACTCACCGTAAAGATAAGTACAAGTTATGTTTTCTGAATAACTATGCTTTGGGGATATTCTTTCAGAGTCCTTGTATAGATCTGGAAAATTGAGTGAACATAAAATCCAAATAAATTCTTTTCTCATAATCAACATATACAGAGTCCAATCACAGTATGCATTGATGAGATGGGATGGAAACTGACGGCACACGGATCTTTGTGGTTCTGTGATTTTCTCTGTGTGTGTCCGTAATGCTGATTAATGGAAGGAGCTGAAAGAGAAATTATAGTTATAATTACATTTTATTCCGGAAACATAGCAGCTGAAATGCACGCTTGTCTGAAAGAAGAAGGAATTTGGGAATATGCCTCCAAAAGATGGATTTTTGGCATCCAGTTTGTATACTGTAAGTTGCTTTTATCCGAATACTTCAACTCCTAAGAATATTTGGGGACTGCTTCCTATAAAAAGCATATCTGTCTTCTCCCTCCTTTTGTGGAATAAATAATTTTCATGTACCTCTCCAAAAGGCTGGGAACAGCTCGCCACTACTCTATCTCCAGTACAACTTACCTTTTCCTGACTTCTTGCTAACAAGAAGGGTGAAAAAAAGAGCTGGTGTTAGTTGAAGAGCCTGAACTGAGGAAAAGAGAGGTGGTGCATGGGAAGAAACATGAGCATGGGATTGCTCTAGGTGAGGCCATAGAGCTTCTTTAAAATCTGCTTTGTCTCCAGTAAAGGACACCTCCAACTAGCTGTGTGTCTTTACCAAATTCACTATTTTGCAAACAAGTTAAAAGATATTACTAAATTTTATGTTTGAGGCTAGTCTAGGATTTTATACTACTTAATATATTTATATACAAATATATTAGAAACATACTTCCTATTTTTTTCAAATATTTCTGAAGACAAGAGGAAAGCTGTCCCAAGGTGCTGAAATTCTGAAAGTTGACTCTTTCACATTTTGAAGTGTCTTGTAATTTGATTTTCCCCTCAACTTGGCTGCTGCTAGAATTGAGATGTTGCTGTTTGTAGGTAGAGGGGGGAAGAGTTTTGACAGAATTGTTAATTAACAAAGCCAGTCAACTGTGGATAGTAACTTTACTACTGATTTAAATGTGAATCTATTTATTATAGTGCAGACTAGTAGAGCTTTTAAATATGACAGTGTATAATACATAGGTCTAAAGCAATAAACTTCATATATATTTATTAATTATTGATACTTTCTATCACTGTACAAAGCAGATGTTCTTCCTAAGTAAACATTCTTAGCTGGCCAAACACATAATATTGAATAATTGTAATCCCAAGAAGTAGCTGACAGATTGGCTCTGTTATTTGTGGATTGACATAAAGTCATCGAAGTTCCTGTAAGCAGCCTATTTATTTATAGAAATGTCAAGGTCTTACTAAAAGCTTTAGTCAAGCAAAATTAGTATTAAAAATTGTATTAGTTAGGCTATATCAAGCTATATTAATCAGCATAATTTATTTTTTATATTAGAAAGCTTTAAATAGTTGTACCGACACTAAGTAAAAGAAATGTACAGAAATCCTTTTCTATTACCAATCTTCTTTTCTTGTTCAACAGGTGTCAAACCATGCAAATACCAAAAAACCCCACAATCCAGAAAAAAATGCTAAAATGAAGTTTAAGTAGTGCTGAATACTGCTATATTTTATGGCTCATTAAATAGACTCTTACAGGAAACTCCATTGTTTCCTGCAGGTTTTTTAATATAATGTCAGATACTGAACTCAAAATAGAATGGGAATTTTCTGAGCCTTTCTTTAAACTATGCAAAAAAAGAGCATTTAATTGAATTTACTTCTAGGTATAGTGACTCAAAGCTCTCACATCTCATTTAAAAAGACTATAGCAAGATTTTAAATGTTGGAAAGCCTGTAAAAATCACAAGTTGTTCCTTGTGATGGATAAAAATGTTTTTAGCACTTTTGGTGTGTAGGGAAATAAGTAAAAGTACTTCACAATTTTCACTGATTTCTAGAGTATAAAATGCAACCACCTGTTTCTCAGAGTCTGAGCTGCAGATCTCTTGGGTGGGTTCCTTGACCCTCTTTCCCACTTCAAAGTTAGGAGATACCTCTGCATCCTTGCTGTGTTCTTTTGTTAGGTGTTCCCTGGCATCTGCATTTGATGCTGAGGCATCTGGCTGAGATTCTGTAGACCTTCAGGTTAACCCTCTGTGAGTTGTTTTTCAAGTTATGTAAGGTTCCACTTGGAGATGTAAATAGGTGCAACTTTTATTTTTCCTGTGATTAATGAACACTGGGCTTTTTTATGCTTTCTAATTGTGTTCTTTAGCACAGCACCTTTGTGTCGTTCTCCTGGAAGTGGGAAACTTCATGTTTAATAAAGTTAAAACATTTTCTGGGTGGCTGCTTCTTATCCACTCAGACTCTTAATTCTTTTAAAATAGCTCAGATACTTCTCACAACAACCCACATCTCTTTGATTTATTGTAATACGTTTTTAAAGGCCTTTGCAAAGGCTTAAAAATTTACATTTCCTGTTCTCCACCTCTCACCAAACAATTGAAATTTGGAAATATTTGGTATGCTAATCATAATTAATGTTTGAGTTTAAATATTCGCCATTGTCTTTACATCGTGCAGAAAGCATTCCTTGCCTTACCTGCTTTTCTCAGGCTGAACTCTGTCAAGTTTTCTGGGAGGTATAGAATATCAATGTAGTATTCTGTAATTTCGTAGCCTTTTTAGGGAGGAAGTGTTTTTGTCCCCAGTGGTTTCTTAAGAAGCTTTCAGCTGAGAACTTCTGTCCTCCTTCCAACACAGAAACACACTCACAGTTTCAGTGAACAGTGGAGTGGGCTGAGGAGAGGGGAAGGACAGCGTGGGGATGGGGAGGGGGTTGTGTGTGTCTTCAGAGTTATTGTTTTACTTATATATATGATAAATACTACATAGTCCTCTTTTTGCTGCCTGAGGATATCCAAAACACGAGCGTGGGGATAAGAGGTTTTACATGGGGTTTACAGAAGGCCTGTAACCCTTCTTAGTTTGTATTTGGGATCCAGCCAAGGTGACTTAGGGCACCTATAAAGGTGTTACAGACTGGGCAATCATTTCCTAGTTTGTGTACTGGCCAACTTTCTAACTATGATGAAGTTGGACTTAGAGGCCTTATGGTGTAGTCAATGTCAGGTGCATTATGGTCTCACAGGGCAATTTTCTGGCGTGAAATCTACTATTTGGTTTATGAACAGAAGCACAAAAGTGTTCTTTAAATTCTGTTCCTGAGTTTTCAAGTATGTAGTTCTTAATTAGTGAGCGTCACCTCTCAGCTTGTAAGTTATCAGATCTCTCATTATAACTTAAAGGAATATATGTTCTTATTTTTTCCAAATGGATTGTGGGGGGCTTTGAGGGGTGGGGGTGTTCAGAGTTGATTAGAAAGTACCTACCATTAAAAAGAGCTGTTTCATTGCCTGAGCTGAAGTTTGCTCTGGGGAGGAACTCTTTCAAAGCCTGTGGGCATTTGCAAATGTTTCCACATGTCAAGGCATTTTAAGTGGTGGAGCAGTTTTGAGCTGTGAAATGAGTGACTAAGTGCAGAGACCTTGTTTGGTTTTAAGTGTTCGTCTTAGATAATGACGCATTGGCAATTTAAAAATCATTCTTCATTAGTTTCAACTCAATGCCAGCCAGACTGCATAGCTAAGAAAAGGAAAAAAAGAATCCAGTATCAGCAAACTAACCACAGGAGGCTCTTGCTTCATAGTGATGCTCAAAAATGTGTTAAAATGTTAGGAGAGTGTGGGAAGCTAAAGAAGAAAACCTATTCTTGTCTGATCTGACACATAAATAAGTGAACTCATCTGACGTAAACAAGTGGATTAATATGAGTTACAGTGGTTTGCAGTCATCAATACGCTTTTGTAATAAACTGGTACTTGTGGGAAGGGGAAAAGACCCCTCTATCTGCCCTTCACTGACTCTTATCATAAAAGAAAACATTAAAGGAACAGTAGGACAAGATGTATATTTCAAGCAAACCAGAAGAGGCTTTCTTTTGTGTTTGATTTTGCACTTGGGGAATTTTACTTCATCTCTCCCTTCAAAGGTAGCAGAGAATTCATTTACTGTAGCCTGAGGTTATGGTAGCAAAACAAGGGCTTGCAACTGAACATAGTTCAGAAAAATACAAAATAATTCAATTAGACTAACTCACTTGGTTGTTCTTGGACAGTTGCAAAGTTCGGAAGGACACGTAACTTCTGTTCTTAAAGGAGATAGTCTGTAAACTGGAAAGAAGAGACGAGTCTGGGGCAAGGAAAGGAGGAAGATTGAAAGGGAGCACTTGGACTAAAAAAAAGTTACTCATCTTTCATTTTTTCCCCAGGTGAACAGGGTTTTAAAGTGCAAGACTAAGAGGTTAGACCAAGAGGGCTTGTCGGTTTTAAGGGTAATTAATTTAGTCTGAAAGATAAAATGTTCATTAACGTTGAGGTAGCTGAATATTTTACAGGTGGCCATATGATCATGAGAACTATGTCCTAACGATAACACAGCTGTTTCTTCTCTAAAGCAAGTTACCTAACAGTGAGTAATTTGTCTTCAAAACTTGATGTATTATCCAGTTAAGTGACTTTTTCTGCTATTCTGAGATTTCATTTGCTGAATTTTGAAAGTGAGCAGAGGTCAGACAAGCCTTTATTATTTCTAGTGTATTTTGGTTTGTTGTAGTGAAGATACTAATGGCCTTAATGTGATGGAACGTGTTGATGCAAGTCTTATATTCCTGAATGTAGTGGCTCAAGGCCTTTGACCTACAGAATGTCATACATAAGCTTATAAATTATTTTGGGAGATTTAATATATTGAAATATGGTAAATTTTCAAGCAAAAAACTGTTAGTGTAAACCACATTTGTACTGATCTGAATTAAATCCTACTGCTGGTCCTTTAACTTGTAAAGCAGTTTGCCTGTTATTAGGGCAAACTAATTGCAATAGGTGATCATACATAATATAAGTTGAGCAGCATAAAGGATATGATTTTAGTATCACAAGTCAAGATATGTTGTTGCTAAATAACTTAGGAAGGCCTAATAGGGAGTCTTTTCATAGGGTGGTGGTTTGTGTAACAGCTCATCCTTTCAGAATTAGTTTGCACCAGAAAAAGCTTACCTTTCACTCTCTTCCATATTTCTGTGACCTATACTATACTTCACCTCCACGGCCTCTGTAGCCAAAATAAGTGCAGCCATTTCTGCTGTCTGCTTCTAGTCATTATCCCATTGTAAAATGTTTTAAAATATAGATTGCAAGTTTCATTTCTTGGCAACCTGGTCTAATCAACCTTGATTAGGTTTCCTGAGCTGCCATTGTAATATTTTTTTCTTCTCTTACAGCAGGGAAAGAAGTCTATAAGTGAAAACCTGAACCCCAAATGGTGAATGTACATCACAAATATATGCCAGTATAATGTGTGTTACTTATATTCTTCCACATGGGTTCTGCAGTCACAGAGAAAGGGTATTGGCAGCCCCGTGCACTGGGTGCTACCCACACCTCTCGGGGGGCTGCTTCCCTGAAAAGAAACATAGCTTCTGTAGGCTTGGGCTTAAGAGTGAACACTCAAACTGGGATTTATGTGTGTACAGAGCACTCCTTAGGGTGCTTGTGTGAGGAGACAATTCCTTCTGCCTTCTTTGCCCAGCTGCCCTGATCTCACTGGAGATCACCACTGCTGCCTGTTTCTAAGTGCCACCTTTGCAGAGTTGTAGAGCTAAGCTTACATATCTTTAGGAAGGTGAAGTTTTAAGGTCTGCTCCCCTCAAAGGCTATGCTTGGCTACTTTGACTTCAGAGGAGGAGGAATGTCAGTTCATCTTTGGCTCATCTTCCTGTCTTCCCTATTTTTCAAGCTAACAATTTGAGTAGGCTGGAGACAAGCTGTCCCTTAGCTTTTACATACAAACAAAAGTCAATGGGAAAACTATTTCCTCCTTCTTTCCCTAATATTTCATTTGATCTTTCAAAGTCAGTCACCCTGGTGATATCTGTCATCCTTTTCAAAGCAAAACCAGATATCAGTGCTCCTGGTTTCCCCTTCTTTGTATCCAGCAGTTCCCGTGGTGCTGAAAATCAGTTTTTAATCTCCCCAGTTAAAAATAGATTTGAGTTCTATAAACAAGGAGATGATTTTTTTTTTTTCTGGAACAGGTGAGTACATCTCTCCCTAATTTTCTATTTAGTCAATTCCTTTCCAAATCCTCGTAAGTAATCCTGCTTTCACAAGCATATTTATCTTCCTTTTTGGAGATGAGAGTTGCAGATGGTGAGATTTTTATGAAAATATTTAATCTGGAAGTAAACCAAAGAGGATTTAAAGCTATGATGGGAAAAAAAAGATGAAGAAAGGAATCTTGAAGTGATCCAGGAAATTCAAAGACAGCTTAAACTCGTTATATTAGTGTTACTGCCTGTTTGCATTGTAATTTTCTTCTGTACAGTGTTGCAACCATAAATTTCAGAACTTCTTGTAATTACATTCTGTGCTAATAGGGACCGTATGCATTTGTCAGAAGTTGTTTCTAACATGATAATCCACTAATTATGGTGAAATAAACATTTACTAATTCAAAGCAGTCTGAAGATTTTTGACCCTCTCTACTTTTGGACATCTTTCTTTAAGTCCAAAACGACTGTTTTGGTTTTAATTAGTGGGTTAATATTTTTAATAGATTCAATTTCAATAAAGGAACAATACTGCAAAAATGTGAATTGAAAAATTTCAGACAGGTAGATGAAAGAACATAGCAGAAAATGCCTCTGAGATTTCCTTCAATTGAAGGGCTGTTACAAATAGCACAAGGCATGACTGGACAACTGCAAGTGTTAAAATAGAGGGTAGGCATGGTTTTATAACAAATAGAAAATGAATAGAGTTTAGTCCTACGTGTGAAAGAAATTTTGGCATTTTGGAGAGAGACAAATATATGTTTGTCTGTAAAATGTTAGCAGTCACTGAATCAGCATAGCCTAGTAAATGTTATTAATATTTTGAGAAAGAAACTTTTAGGAGACCTCCTTTAGAAAGACTGTGAGATGTGAATGTGTTATGTAAATAACTGGATAGCCTTAAGGAGATCATTCATTACTACTGCAAAAGCAACTTTGTAGGTATGTGGAAGCTGAGGAGAATGCTTTGTGTTGCTTTAAGAGGTGATTCCTTTTCACTTTTTATTTAAATACCCACCAGAGGGAGGGATATAGACCACAGTTAGGAGACTACAATGTTATGTGTATCACTTATTATTTGATTCTCCAAGGAAGTATTCTGCTGAAGGAAGAAAGTGAGAGAAAAATGGGCTTATGTTTGGCTTTGGTTTTATGTTAATTTATAGGCTTCTTTTATAAGCTTCTATGGAGAAAAAAGGAGTTGTAAAGGGATCTTCTCACAGTCAGAATTGCCAATATAAGTTACATTTTTCTTCTGTCCTCACAGGATTCCAGTCATTCCAAAATGACCTTTGTCTTGGAATCTAGGTTCCTTCTGTGAGAATCTGCAGCTATCCTAAGTCTAAATTTTGCTGTAGCACTGTGACCTAAAGCATCATGTGGACAACTAGAAAGCAATCAAGGTTGATTTTTTAGTTTTAGGTAAACAGCTGCGCTGTCCAGAAAATTCTTATTCACATGCCTTCCCATGCTGCAATTCCCTTAGAAGGCAGCAAGTCTTGAGTAAAGGTGGATAGGCAGCTCTGCTCTCCAGCACGTTAGCTGTTGCCTCCAGTATGGTGTTATTTGCAAACTTGCTGAAAATGCACTGTATCCTGTCGTTCAGGCTGTTGGTGAAGGTGTCTGATGGGATTAGCCCCACTATTAACCACTGAGTAAGGCTGCCAGTTGTGGTTTGAATCATTGGCCAAGCTTTTGAGTCCAGGCATGCTCATATCCACCTTGTATTCTGCTTATCCATCCCTTATCACCTCAGTTCACCAGTATGGTATAGTAGACTCTCAAAAGCCTTCCTAAAGCCAACGTAAGTGATATTGACTGCTCTGCATTATCCACAGAACCATTCCTGCTTGCCTTTCTGAAGATAAGCATACTCTTTGCCTTTTCCAAGTCATGGGGCCTCCTTCAGTCCTCACAGCCTTCAAAATGACAAAAGGTGTCTTCATGATGACATTTTCAGCTCCTTGTACACCCTTAGATGCTGCCCATCTGATCCCCTGCCTGGATTTGTATGCCTGTTTATCCAAGCAGTCTCTAACTCAATACTCCTCTATCGTGAGTAAGTTTTAGTGCCTGCATAAACTTTGCTACTAGACACAGGTCTGTACAGTGACTGAGAGAAGACCGTGCCAGGGATGTCTGAGGCAAAAGTAGCACCAAACACCTCAGGTGTGGGTACGAGTAAGAGTACCTCAACCCAGTAAAAGAGTTAAAATGCTACTAAGGATTTTCAGAAAGTGGAAACTTGAGATAGATAGATAGATAGATAGATAGATAGATAGATAGATAGATAGATAGATAGATAGATAGATAGATAGATAGAGTTATTAGAAGATATGATCAAACATGACTGATTTCTTCAAGTTTTCAGCAAACGTTCTGGAAAGCAAACACCTGCCATAGTGCCTAGTTCTGTCCTGCTGAGCTGTAGTGCCAACTGAACCCACAAAGATCATGCATGTGCTTTGATTAGACATGGGAAACTTGTTGAATCAGAAGGCTCTTAGATAAGAAATATGTACTGTGGCCTACCCTTTTTTCTCTGAAAATACAGCTGAACCTTATTTGTAAGTATTATCTTGTCTCTGATAAGAGTTATCCTTTCTATGGTTTATTAGATAAGGCTTTGAGTGGGACTACAGTCAAGTACATGCTTTATATGCCTATGCAAATAGAAGTATTATAAAATGGAGCTAAGCTGAGAAATAACTTTTCTTTGAGTTATCTGGACCTGTATTTGAAATTACAGTGGCTGTTGTTTTTACGCTGTCAGGCTGATGAATGTTGCCTCTGGAAAAGGAAAGGATACCTTGCAGTATAGGATGTGTAATTCAGTGTTTGACTTCCATGCATTCATTAAAGGTAATGAGTATCCCAAACATGCAGCCCTGTCAATTGCAATGATAATGAATCAGGAGAGCTGAGTTTTCCATAGATCTGAATGTATTATTGTGAAAACAGCTTTAATGACTTCCTGACAAAATTTACAATGAAAACATAGTTCAGCTAATTAGTTTTGTTTATATTCCTTTGACAAGAGGGCTATGGCATGGGCTTGTAATTCCCCTTGGAGTGCGGTGTTAGGTTTTAATATGTACACATTATTTTTCAGCACTTAGTTTAGAAAATAAGAACGAGTTTTCTGCTTTAATCCCTTTTTTTCTACTGCCTGTATCAATAAAAAGACACACAGCAAATGCAGGTCCTTAGAAAACTGTACTTTTTTCCCCCAGAAAACTTGATTTTAGTATCCGGACATTTTTCTGATTTATTTATTCTCTACATGTTTCCGTTCCTTCTTTAGGTTAATCACCTTTACATTCAAATAAAATAGATTTTCCTGTAAGATCACGTCTTGCCTTTTGCACAGAGGAACAGCTAAAAAAAGAAAGAAGAGGAGGAAATGTTTTTCCTTTATTGTATATTGATTTAGACATGAAAGACTATAATGGAAACTATCATATAACTTCATCCAAAGCAGCAGTGAAACTTCAGTAG
The DNA here is from genome assembly GCA_033558185.1 of Dromococcyx pavoninus. Taxonomy (NCBI): domain Eukaryota; kingdom Metazoa; phylum Chordata; class Aves; order Cuculiformes; family Neomorphidae; genus Dromococcyx; species Dromococcyx pavoninus. Next base: position 2,081,273 of record JAUMJL010000137.1, read on the forward strand.
AGTGAATGAGCAGACTGACAATCATTATTCTTTAAGAATTACCTCTATATTCTTTACAGATGTTGCAACAGAAATAAAGGTCCTGTCCTGAGGGTGAAAAACAGCACCTAAATTGGGTGAAAGTTTTCACACTTTTTAGGACACTTTTCTCTTAAGAACTTTTTTGTCCTTGTTCTGATTCTGTTAAATGTCCAGTAAGAGTAAAGAAAGTAGAACAATGTCCAGATATTGAATGAAAGTCAATGTCCAGATATTGAATGAAAGTTTTCTGGGTAAAAAAAAAAATCTTTGGTTGAAGTCTTCTGTGCTTTAAATGTAGAACTTCTTAGGCTGTGAGGTCAAACACAAAGTCTAAGCTCCTAGAAGGTTTATGTCCTTGCTGTATTATTCAGTCAATATTTTTGGTTATTTGGAAAAATTTAGTGATTCTCTAATAATATTAGAAGTATGTTAATATTTCATTGGGGTTTTTTTCCTAAGGTTTCATGCTAATTGCTTCTAGAAATAACTATTAAAAATTCAGGGAGTGGATCAGCTCCAGTTGTCTTGAGATTGTTGCTGTACCTGAAAACACAGTGGCACAGTTGGTAAAAAAAACATGTACTGTTTTGCAATCGTGTTTTGATGTAATTTTTTTTTCATTTTAATTTATTTATGATTGCATTTTATCAGTATTACGGAAACATTGAGAAGCTCTGAGTAAGTGTTTAATTATATTGGACACTGTCAACATGCAAAGCAAGCAAAAGAAAGGCCATTCTCCAGCTAATTTATAGTTTTACAAGACAGCGATATGATGGGCAAAAGGAAGCTGCTTTGTCATCACTTTACAGATGGGGTTCTCTCACAGACTGAGTCTTTTTTTCTGTCCCCTTTCCCTCATTCTCTGTCTCATTTAAAATACCTTCAACACATAGACATCCAGCTTCATAGAACAGTAGATTTTCTTCTTGGGTGCCAAAACTGGATTGGTTACTATAAACCCAAGGAATGTTACAGAATCCATACAAGTAAAGAGGAAAATTTTCAACCCAATAGAGCCATCCATCATTTTGCCAAGACACATCGTTAGTGATTGAGGATTTCAACACCCTGAGTCGGGGAGGGTTCCTGCCTGGAGAACGAGCAGTGCGTAGTGTAATAAAATCTCTATTACTGTTGCCATTTTTCACAATTCTCTGCTAAGCTTGTTGTTTGATAAATTGCATGGAACTGTGAAGAACTGTATATAAAATGCTAATGGGACACTGGTTTATTTTCTAGACATCTGTAGAAGTACTTCCCAAGAAAATCTGTTTAAGTTCGGTTCCATTCTTAGTATAGTGTGCAGAACTTTGTATGTCAGATTCTTGGTGCTGATTCTTCAGTAATAACACCTCAAAAACATCAGACAGGTCTCTATAAAAAGAAAGGTGTAGCGCAGTTGAAGATGTTTGGGTTGTATCCAAGACATTAAAACAGACCATACAGGAGGAGTGATTTAAGGAATAGGATCTATTGGAACAGAAGAGGAGTTATTTATGGCAATATTTTAGAAAGATATCTTATTCAATATCATTTATAGGAAAGCTATATAGATAAAAATTTCTTCTGTTTCTGTGCTAATTTATTCCTAACAATATGTTGTTGAATATTATTTCTTTAGAAAATAATATTTTAACTTCATGCAGAGAATAGATTCCTTGACATATTTTAATCCAAGACTGAATATTTACAGCTACAGATAATTTCTTGTCTTTTTGTTGTTGTTGTTGTTATTTTTCCTTAAAACCTACAAGGCAATTTACTTTACTTTTCCTTTTAATACAAACAAACACTTCCTAATTATAGTAATCAGTTCACATGCAGTAATCACATTAGCTGTGGTAATTATTATATGCATCACCTGGACCTCTATTTGGGCTGACAGACAAAATCAATAATTCTCAAGTAGGCAGAAGTGTGAGGCTGATTATGTGTTCAAGTGATCAACGATCAGATTGCATTTGATTAAATGAATTGGTTAGAGATTTTAGTAATTAATGTTCTTTGTTACAATACAAAGAACTAAACAAATGCATCTGCACTACCCTTGCTGATAAATGGTCACGTACACGGAATGCTGTGATTTAAAGTGGGAGCACAGTGACAGCGTGACACTGCTCATCACTGTAGTACAAGCAAGACCAGTTCCTGTAGAGAGCTGCTGAAGGTCTGGCTCTCCATCCCTGAAGGGAAGTTTTTGTGGTCTTGAAACAATTATGTCCATGACAAAAGAGAATCAGATCCAGCTGGAGAGCGAGGAAGCATTCTGAAATACAGGGCTAGAATGAAAGACAGAAAATGACAGGCAAAGTGTTCTGTACATCAAGATGCACTATTTCTGCACAACTAACTTAGCAGAAATTTACACTTACTCCCTTCAGCAAGGGTAGACTACATGAAAGTGCTGTTCTACCCATTACAAATCATTTTACAACAGCACTAACCGAAGAAATGGTGCTGCCTGAGGCACTTGTTGCCACTTTTACCGCAGACTGGGAAGGGGTAGTGGGATGAGAAGTTACAGGAGAGTAGAAAGAATGACCAGAGGCGTGGAGCTGCTTCTGAGTGGTGACTGCACGAAACAGAACTCTCTTCAGACTGAAGGAAGGGCACCTGAACGGAGATGTGATTTGAGAGAACTCTGTAAACCCACATGTGCTGTGGTACAAGAGGCTGGGGAGCAATTAATCAGTGCTGTCCAAAGGAAGAACTGGAAGGCATCGAGTTAAGAGCATCCGGAAAGTTCAGAATAGTAAAAATTCCCAGTTATAGTTTAGCTCTGGAATTTCTTTGCCACATAGCATTGTATGCAACAAATTTTACATGAAGTGATAAAAAATCCCACTGGGAACTTCAATACAAAATACTATTTCTTGTTCAGGAGCCACTTGAGTCAGAAGGTAAGGGAAGCTGAAGGAAAAATCTAGGCCAGTATGTTTTGGTTAGGGATGTGATCCAGAGCTTGATGAATATTTTCTCTGTATGGCTGTTCTTTAATATTTGGGTTTTTTTAAAAAATAAAACTAAGTATATTTTGAATTAGTAAAGAACTGATGATTGAATGAAGTGCCTTTTCATGAGTCTAGCATGCAGTCACAAGATTGCTGAACCACAGCAGCTGTTGGGGATGGAACTCAACTGGGTACTGGTTAAATTTAAGACCTGGAAGCAGAACCATAAGGCAAGAATCATAGAATCACAGAATAATAGAATGGTTTGGGTTGGAAGGGACCATAAAGATCATCCATTTCCAACCCCCCTGCCATGGGCAGGGACACCTCCTACTAGATTAGGTTACTCAAAGCCTCATCCAACCTCGCCTAGAACACCTCCAGAACTTCCTAAAACAGATTGGACAGCAAAGCAAAAGTTATGTAAATGCATGTATAATGTATTTCTGCGATGTAGCTCAAAAATAATGTTTCTTGAAGATTTTTGAAGGCCATGTCATAGTACCTGTAGTAGTAAACTTGACTTTATAACAAAAATTATTTGTGGTTTATTGCAGGAGAACTTCTTTACCCTTTTTTGGTGCATGGTAGGAGTACTGAAGGAAAAAAAAATAATAAAAATACTGTTAATGGATGTGTTTAGTCTTTCTATGCCTTTAACTTTTATACAAACAGATTGTGTCTGCAAGTGTCTAAGTGCTAAAGAATTTACCCTTCTTTCAGGGATCGGATTTAGGCCTTTGGGGGCCTGATTGTTTAAAAAGATGAGATTTTTTTGAGGGTCACCAAGCATCTTTGAGAAAGGATAGGGCGGAGAATCTAATGTATAATCCTGTAAGTTTAAGTTTACACCAAATGAACATGGAGAGCTCTCATATAGTAGTGATAAAATTCAGCTGGTCCTTCATGAAAGAAAGGTGGCACCCTTGGCTGCAGGGTCGCGCAGGTGACTGTTGGGTCCAGCATTGTCGCTGTCACTGTCCCAGCCTGCAAGGACTGCTTCTGTAATTGATCAAGGATGTAATTGCTCCCAAGTTGGTTGCCACTGTCCTTGCTTTTCTATTTCCAATTCTTCTTGCAGTGTTTCTTCTTTCCTTCTCTTTTTTACCTTCCTCCTCAACACCAAAATTTGGAGAAGGTTACAAAAGCAAACATAGAGAAAGTTTAATTTGGGCATTCCTTAGCTTAAAAGTTGCTCAAAATTTACAATTTTTTATATTTTCCTTGGAAAGTCATCTCCAGAGATTGTGAATTGTATGCAAGCTTGTAAGAGAAGTTATGGTTTGCTATGAACTGGAGTAAGCAATAGGAGAGGAGTTCTTCCTTTTCTGCTACAAACACTTTTTTCTCCTTGGTCTGTGTGTAACTAATACCAGTTTAATGCTGTGCTCCTTTCAGAGCTCCCAACAGTACAGGATTTTAATCCATATCAATATAACACAAATGAGTGATTACCTTACGTCAAGACTACAATTTTTTAACATCGTTTTCACTCTGTTTACTATCTCTTAAATTATCATAAAGGATTACTGTAACAGCAAGTTCAGTACAGATCTTTTGTTTATATGATACTGTTTCTCATTTTGTATTTCTTCTTTTTAAAAGAAAATGAATTCTGCTCTTTACCAGAAGCAGAGGATTCGCTTAACAAGTACTCCCTTTTGCCATTCCCTATTGGAAAAGCTTTCGAGGGCACTGTCTTTATCTTATTAAAGCTGAATTATGAAGTACTCTCATAACACTACTTCCTATTCTGAATTTTATAGGACAAATTGCTAAGAGTTGTCTTGGTTTTCCATGTTTTTACTTCTAAGTAGCAGTGTTCAAGAAGACATTTGTAAATCTCAAAAATACTCTTGCTCAAACATAATTCTTGCTCTGAATATTAGTGCTACATCTGGAAACTTTTTATTAACTGTAGCCATATCGTTCATGGTCCGGCATGGATCAGTGCTAGAGGCTTTGATACTTCCCTGTGACAATGTCTTTGCAATTTATTATAAGGCAGAAGGTGGAGTTGCATTTAAAGAACAGGACTACTGGTAATCTGTCCTGTTACGTACTGGGGCATTCCCTATAGGTTCTGCTGTAGAACATCTGATATATGCAGGTGGTAATATTAAAAACCATAGTTCTTATTCCTTTTTTGTTGTGTATGTTACATCTGTAAAGCCTTAAGATTGAGTTTCATGTAAGTAATGCAAAAACTTTGTAGAAAAAATTGTGACCTTTTCACATCACAAAGTGAAAGACATTACTTGAACCATTCCAGACATTTCAGGTTGCAGTTTTATGTAGGGTCCTTGATGGTCAACCATAATTGATATTTTAGACAGGACCAACAGTTGTTGTAAATCTTCTGCCTGAGAGCAGTTCTCTTTTTTTTGTTCTTTTTTTTTCTGCAATTAAGCAGTCTGTTTCTAATATCTGGTTCTTTGAATAGGTGCTTCATATACAGACCAGGAAGTTTCTGCATGTGTAGATTTAATTTGCACCTTCTCACCTTTGAAGGAATCAACTACAATTAACGCATGTAAAATTTTTCTCACATTTTTAAACACCAAGGAGAAAAAGAACATCTAATATACAAGCAGTGAATTATCTTGGATAACCTTGTAGATACCTAGCCACTTAGGAACTGTAAATACTCAAAGTTATTTACTACAGAATATATATGGAAATTTTGAAGTAGTATTAGCAAAAATGTACACAGAATTGATGGTGTAATATGTTGAGCTGCTTGAAGGAAGTAATGAGCTACTACTGAGCTTGTTTTACAGGTCAAAATCTTTTAGTATATCTCTCACAGTCATATGTGGCTCCTTAGAGGGAACTGGGTTGTTAGTATGATTCATATTTCTAAATTTATGTGTCTTTTTGTGTGACTCTGGTTTGATTCACCCTATTGGTAGAATAATCTAATACAGAACAAATGGGCATCGACAAAAAATGTTTTAAATGGAAGGAGTGAACAAATATATCTCAATTGTCTGCAGCCCTCTTACTTTGGGTTAGTTTTGTTTAGGCAGCTTTCATAAAAAGAGACTCTACAAGCAGAGTATTCTCAACAAACAAGTACTTATTTATTGGTTAACAGGCACACACAACAGAGCTGACAGTAATAAACCACTAGGTTAAGCGTTAACGTGCTCACCAGTCCCAAAGCCACACACAGTGAGGCTTTACTGGTCAGGCAGTCATGAGCTGGCTGGGAGAAACCTGGCCACCTTTGTTCCTTGGGACAATCTAAAGTGCAATAGTACTGAGCTACCATCTTTCAAGTTTGTTACCCCTTTGTCCCCCTTTCCCCACCCCCTGATCCTTCAGATTTCCTGCCTTTTTATGTGTGTGCCTTTCCTCTTTCATCCTTGAACCAGTACCTATTACCATCTCTCTCTGGTTTTACTCTTCTTTTCTTGGATCTAACTTATTTTCTCACATTTTCTTTCCAACAACTTATCAGTTTTCTCAGAAACGTGAGTCAAGGTCACCCGACTGTGCTGCATCAAAGCTAAGCCTTGGATCACAGACAGCTGAACCCCTGGGTTGAGAGTTACATCTCCAGGATAACTGAAGTGCAACAGGTTTAGGAAATACATTTCCTGAACAGATCAGCCTGGAGTCGTGATTGGCATTTAAGTGAATGTTCAAACATTTCCTTTGGCTTTACAAAAATAGGCACAGAATTGGCATAATCTTGAGGTTTTCCTTAATAGAGGTATTCGTTTTAGAGTTTGAGGAATACTTAAAATTTGAAATTTGGAATTATCTTTGCAAGAGACAGATCTTTAATGCTCTAAATGAGTCTTCTTGCATCAAACAGCATTAAAGCTTAGTAGCGGATTTCTTGTTGAAAAATGTCCAAGAGGATAGATTTTTCAGGGAGCTGTATTACAGTAGTAAAGAATACTTCTAAAGCTTAGGTATATCACATAAAGTAAAAACCAAACATCCTGCATTTGGATAATTCTCAATGGATGTTCTTAAATGAAATAAAATTTCATGTAAACTCAAGTATTAGGTCCCGTAAGATCTTTGGAGAGATTTCAGTGATTTCAGTGGCTAATGAAAAACTTCATTCTTGTTTCATTCTGTCTAATTGAAACAATATATTGAATATCTGGAGGTAAAATTTAAAAAAATTGGAAAATAGTGATGATTGACTTCTCTAAATCTTTGTGCATTGTGCAAAGTTGTCAGAGTTCATTTTAAAAGTTATAGGAGATTTTTAAGGGACCAGGGTTTTCTCAGTCTTATTTAGTGAAGCCCTGTTCTACCAGTGGTTTCACTGAAGTCAGTGACTATGCAGAAAGCTGACAGTAAGGACCGACTGACAGTGCAGTAGTAACCTCACTGCTGTTGTTTCAAAGTAGTCTGTTCCTGTCCTCTGTTGTTTCATTTAGCATTCCCATCTTTGTCAATCAGCAGCTTAACCACAGTGATTTATCCCTTACTATGTTAAACAAGCATTGATTTTTGGCTTTTGTTAATACATTTCCTTGTAGTTTTCAAAGATTCAGTGAATGTTATATGAAAGTTGGTGCCTGCAATATGGAGCTTTTGTGGAAGTCACAGGTATAGCCATCTCCATTTGTAAATCAGGACCCAAAGAATGCTATAAACTGAATATGTCATAGAGTGACATCTAAAGCTCTTTCATAAACATTTCCTGGCTAATCCTAGGTAATAAATGATGGTACAGTCCTTGACCAACAAAATAATGGCCTAATGAGGTTCACATGAACAATGACAGGAGAGAGATACAATCAAATATATACAATTTTTACATGCAAGTATGTTCTTGTTTCTATTATTGTAAGTAGAGTAAGTGTGAGTGCTAAAGCATTAGATCCTCATTTTTGCTATGGAATTAGGCTCAGTGTTCTCTGCTTATCTGAAAGGAAAGTGATAGTTCTTTGTTTCCATTTGATCTATTTTTTCCCTGCAGCATAATGAAGAATCATGATACTTTTAGATGTTGACATTTTAGAAAGCTGAGATGGTACGTAGTAGACTGCAAATGATGAAAGCTTAATGAAAGTTATTTTCTCATAATAGCTCTAAATTGGCTATTTTCGTAGAGTGGAGTGGGTCCAGTGGATTCAGCTTGAACTTTTTACCCTTCTGTAATCCTGTAGTTACAAAAAGTAATGTGGAATGACTTTAGCTGTTCAGCTTTTTAAAATCTAGAGTTAAGAGAACTGATTCAACTTGAATTTTCACATTGTTCCTGTAGGTAGGAATATGTTACTGTAAAGTGCTATTTCCTGACGTACTGCCTTGCAAGCCTGGCAGTCAAAACCAGAAACCAAGTTTTACGAATAGGAGAGATCATAATGTAAAGCAGTAGGAAATGAGGATTTTGAACTTCTATACTAGGATAAAATTTTCATATTATTTAAACTGTGAGCCAAAAATATGAAAATTTCCAGTAAATCAGCCTGTAATAATAATTTCATACATGCAGGGCTGGAAGGCTCCTAAATCTCATTTCTCCCTAGAGAGTAGGAAGATTGTTCCCAAATACATTATAAAATGAAAACTTCCTCAAATTTTCTCTTTAAAAAGTGTAGCCCAAACCCCTCATTTCAGCAGAACTCTTTCTTCAATTCTTAAAATTGTTGGAAATTTTGTCATCCTGATTTATGCAGTTATTCTCAGGGTGCAGTGATTTCTTACGTTCGTGCTACAGTGTGTCAAAGATCCAAGATAATAAACCTGAAACATGCAAATACTTTTCTGGAAAGAAGTTGTGACTCTTTTTCTGTCCTCGAATGAAATTTTTTAGCTACAAGTCTCTATTACATTAACAGTTTTTCAGGATGAATGCATTTGTAAGAAAGATTGAATTTAATGCTTACAGTTGTCTCAGGCTAAAGATAGGGTTGTAGTATTTCAACAGCCTTAAAATGTCATCAGTATCCTGGGCAAATTCATTATGAGAAATTCAAATGTTTTCAAACCTAATGTGATTCTGTCAATTTATTAAGTGTAAACTTCTGTTTATAGGTGATTGATAGAATTTATGAGGAAAACTCTTCGTTGGTTATTCTTCATTTCGCGAGCATTAAGTTGCCAGTAAACTGTTTATTCACCCTACCAGTAGAAGTATGTTGCTGAACTTCCTAAGGTTATATTCTAGTTGCTTGGCAATGGATTGTGGAACATTTCATTTAAAGTTCAATGAACACAGAACTAGAGTAATTTATTCAAATCCACCACTTATTAAATCAGGATTTGACTTAATTTTTTTTTCCTGACTAATAAAATGGACTTGAAAAGAATTAGCTAAACCTCTGTGGAATTGTGACAAAGTAACTCTGATGACTATGTTGTCTATTAGTTTTTACTGCCAGTAAGTAAGGCAAATGGAGATGAATAAATTTCCTATTGCTTTGTGGGTTGTCAGAAAGGGATTTAGTTTTAAACAGTTTATTGTCTCAACATCATCCTCCTTTCAAGATAAGTAACATGGAGATAATATACTTGCATTTTTATTAGGCATCTGAAGTATCTGAATATTTCACGAGAAGGGGTGTTTTCTTTCTCTATCTCTAGTAAACTGAGTGTTAAAAACCAGAGACTGCAGGTGTTGAATTGGAATAGTTTTCTGATGAATAATTTAATTGCTTGAATTTAAAACGTTACAATAATGAATACATTGTATTTTAAGTATCAGTTTTGGCCCAATCTTACTAATGCATGTATTTTCAGTTGGATAGTTGCTGCTCCTTTAATCTAAACAAAGATAGACAATATAACACAGCGTATTTGTGATATGCCAGGCTCACCTGCAATCTCTGGATATTACTGTGGAAGTCTATCAGCTTCTGATAAGAAGCAAAAAGCATGTTTTGTCATGTATTAGGACCTGAAGGAAGGAAATGTGAGATTCTGAGGGTTGTATTGTTACAACGTTATCCTCACTACCTGTAAATCATCTTAAATCACGGCGCCAGAGCCCCACGTCCTCTAAGAGAAAGCAAAGCAAGACAGACCCAGGAGCCCACAGAATTGGTGTAAAACAAGTTATAACTGATGAAAAAAGAAATCAGTTTCCTTTTTTCCCCAGTGAGAGAATGTGGATTGTTTATATAAACACCAGTCAAGTCTATGGGGTCTACAGCTGTATGAAACTCCAGGACAATTAATCTTATTTATTCCTGCCCATCCTTCATTTCAAAGGGATCTGAAGCCTGGGCAGGGTGCAGACTGCAGCTGAGATGACATGATCTGCTAGTGTCTGCCAGTTCTCTCACAGACAGCCTCTCTGATTTGGGCAGGTCCAGGCAAATCCATGTATCCTGCAGTACAGCAGCATGTTCTGCGCTTCCTGACCGGTTCATCACAGGATAAAGTGCACAGAGAAGGTGCACGCTTATGGTTGTTGTGGCTCTCAGGATTTAAGGATATATCCAGGACAAAGTTTAGAGCAGAGAAGATTTTAGGTATATAAACCCTTCTTCCTGAGGATTTTGACATGTCCAGTCTGGATTTTGCAAATATCCTTGTGATAGCATCCTAAATAGGAATCACTGGAGTAGGACTGCATTTGTGAAGAAGGGAGGATATAGACTGCATCCAGCTCAGGAAGGACACGCACCTGTTGGAGCGGGCTCGGAGGAGGGCCACAGAATTGATCAGAGGGAGGGATTATAACATAATTATGTAGTGAAAACTTCCTAGAAAGGAATAATGAAAGAGAATTTCATCACTTGCTCTTTTACAAATGATTTCAGAGCCAAAGTGTATAAATTGTTAGACGAATCAAATCAGTTTTGTTTATTACTCAGACGTGCACAGAGATCCTGATCAGAAGAGCTCTTGACCACTTTCAGCACTTAATGCCTTAAAGTACCAGAGTCTTAAATGACTGATTTTTTAACAATATTATTTACTTCCAGAAATCATTGATACACGCACGCTCTCCTTCTTTCCTACAAAATTTCTGTTCCCTCTGGGTTCACTGTGTTATGGAGCTATATTTGTGTTATAAGGCAGGAGTTAAAGATCTTTAATTTTTTTTAGAAGAACCTGGTTATTATTCTGGCACTGTTTCACTGTCACTGCTGAGCAGAGTATCTTGATAATAAGAAAATAATATTTCTCAGTATTATAGTAGCCATAGAGCTCAATATAGTAGTACATAATATGTAGCAGTATAAAGTAGTTTAGCTATAGTAGGGCAATGTTGAAGTAAGAACCATGATTAAATTGTGTGGCAAATTATGATGCCAGCAATACTTTTGTGACTAACATTCTATTTTATCTTCTTAAAGTTATCAGTAATTTATATCTTCTTATCTTATATTTCTAAGAAATCTTTTCTTTAACTGTGTGGTATACTAATTTAATTTTATTCCTAGAAAACAATTCAAAGTATGGATTTCAATGAGACTGGGGTTGTAACAGTCAGCTTCGGGAATCCCATGCACAATTATATAAAAGAAAATCTATTCTAAAGCCAGAGTGTGATGTCTGAAACCTAAAATTGGAGGCATTGTGCATGTTCTGTGTTTTTTGCACATACCTGAACTAAAAGCACTTCTGAAAAGAGATTGCTTAAAAAAGAAACCCTGTGGATATCCTAGTGAAGTTTTTAAAATTCACATTAATAATGACATTTAATAGCATCTGGGAAAAAAAATCAGAGTAGACTAGAATAACTCAGTATGTGTTGGTAAGAAGTGACTAGAACTGGATGTTGGAGGGGTGGCCGTTTCATAGTTGCATCATGTCTCGTGCTCATTTTTTGAGCTGATGAATTATTTTATAGTTTCTAGCAACACTGCGGGAATAGGATCATTTTGGGTTTATATGGCTTCTGACTTCTGCTTGAGAAAAAATAATGTTAATAGAAATGAGCAAACATACATACATAATGCTTATCTTTGGGAAAGCAGAGAGTAAGAGCATGTCAGGAAGTAAATGATCAACAGAAATGCTGCCAAACTATTGTTTCTGAGGGGAAAAATAAAGCCTCTCTTTTTGCCGAGGTTTATTTATCTGTGATATAAAAAAGCCTCCCCAAGAGAAGTTGCTCATCTTGTTGTCCTGATAGTCCTGTTGGCTTAGCCAGCTCTGTCTGCCAATCAGTACTGAACATTCACTGCTTCCAGAGTTCAGACTCTCCAGCCTTTCCAGAAGCTGGTCAAAAAGTATCAGCCAATATATCTTGAACAGGCAAAGTGCATGTCCACCAGTCTTTGTGCAGCTGCTCATTCCGACCTTGAACCGTATCGTGTGGTTTGTAATGTTCCTAGTGCCTTGTTTCATGTGGCATGGAAACCACTGGCAGAAAGCAGTCACAAAATTTGGGAAGGAGGAGCATCAGTGCTCTGGAGTTTTAAAATATCCCATCTAAGAGTCTTTATAAATATGTGACTTCTTTAAATATTATCTAAAAGTGTGAGCTCAAACTGGTTTTGGTCACAGTTACACTGCCTCATCCTGTCTATAATTTAGATTCTTAAATAATAGAGAAGGCATTTTCTGACTTTAAAAGACTGTTTAAAGTGCGTGTGATTATATCTATAGTATAATAGGAATAACTATTTCTAACACGTAATGACAGAGGTATGTCAATTAAAAAGCTAATTTAACTTTCCATAGCAATGAGAATATGGATGAATTTCCTTTAAAAGAATGCTATATGGTATTTAAAGAGCTCTAAAAGGAGGAACTATGTTTTGTGTTGCATTTCTGCAGATGGCTGTATTAGATCGTTAAAAAGTTATATAAAAAGGACAGCATTTCTAACCAAGAAAATGAGATTTTAAAATAACTTACATTAGTGGTCAATCCTTGTTGTGTATGTTTGAGTTCTAACAGCTGTAATGATTTGTTTTAAAGGAGCCATGTCAACCTGTGCTGATTTTTAAGCCTTTGCTGATTGATTTGACTTGTTTGATGTATTATAAATCACACAGCTATAAAGTCACAGTAAAAATTCCATTAAACTTGTGAGGTAAAAAAAAAATCCATAAATAAAACAGTGCGAAATGCAAGACAGCAGCAAATGCTATTTCTTTTTAATTTTTTTTTTTAAGTTTAAGTTTAAGTTTGCAACCAAGTCCATTTTTATGTGAAGAATAATAAAGGCAACAAATAAGAATCTGCCAAGAACCTGGCTATGTAGGTGAATGTTAGTCCCTATACCTGAACTTGAAATGCAACAATATTTCAGCTTCCTTCACTGTGCCAATCTAAAACTGATTTTAAAAATTTCATTAATGAGAACTATTATTTGTTTTCAAATTAAGGCTCTTGATTGTGAAAATTGTTAAAATAGCTAGAAGAGGAAGGAACTTCTGTATATGATCCCTATTGCTTCTAACACTTTAATTCTTGCATTTCCACAGCCTTATACCATCTAGACTGTCTAACCAATAACTCTCCTGAACCTCACACCAGGTTATTTTCTATATGATTTCTTGTTGCTGTATATTGCGGTAATTATCCCCTTTTTACTTCTCATTTAGGCTGAGTTGATAAATACTGAAGTAATTCTTTAGAAGTGACAAAAGTTTTGCAACTGATATCTCAGAATCGAATAAGACATAAAGTTCTTGAATTAAATGAATTAAATGACCCATATCAATTGTTTTAACTTACAGGATTTTATCAGAATTCTTGTCATTTTCTTCACAAAATATAAAACTGTCACATGGTTGGTAATACTTGGTTGATCCATTCTGCTGTCCTCACCCTGAGTCCAGGACTATGGCTCCACTCTTGATACAGTAGGATGTATTCACCTGAATCTCTGTCCTGGTCCAGTTTGTTAACATCAGAGGAATGAGGTAATCTCTAGAAAATGGCAACCCAGGTTTTGTGGGGCATTAAGTCTGCATTTGGCGCTGTGATCAGTGAGGTTTATCGGGCAATTAATCCTGTGTTGTCTCCTGAGTTGCCAACACTGAAAGTATTTCTATTTGATTATTGTAGGAATGGACTGGATGAAGTTTCCAAGCTTTTCAGGCAGATGTATAAATATCATGTGCATACCATTTCAAGCAAATAAGTTGAGGAAAGAATATAAGGAATACCTTTTCCTGGTATATAAACCTTTAGAGGCAAATCTATAGAATCCTGAAGCATATTCATGGGTGTATAGAATAGGAACATTGAAATGAGACAAGATACAAAGATGTCCCATGGACTTGGTCATTGCTGTTCACTGCAATGGAAGAGTTGTAAAGAGGTGTTCATTCCTCTGGAAAGGCCAGTATTCATTCCCTGTATTCCCTTTCTGAGCAATCCTTGTGCTGAGCGTTGTATGTCAGCCGGTAAACGGGCAGTTTAAACGTACGCTGAGCAAGTAAGAGTTGGTATTGGTCTCAGGTGCTACTCATTGTGTCACAGCACACAGTTGTGACACACCATAGGAATGGGTGTTACTGGGAAATCAAAAGAGAATACCAAGAGAAGAGCATAGTCACAGGGTCATTATTATTGTTCAAAGTCAGAATGACCTTGTAGAAAGTCAGCAAATCTAACTTACGATTGTATTACCTGTCAGATGGGATTCCTTTCAACTAGTTGGGAGATATATGAAAATGCACAATTGATTGTCTGTCTGGACTGTTGCTTTCTGCAGCAGTGAATGTGCTGGTAGGTATTGAGGTGGTAGATATATCAGTGTCTTTATTTAGAGTCAGTCCGAACAAATCCAGTGCGTGCCCCACGTATCGCGTAACAAACGTTGTAGCTCATGAGTTTGGGAAGGCAAATACACACATTCAGAGTATATTCCAGTTCACTGCCTTGGCTTGTGATGCAGAGTTTCTGAAATGTCTCTATAAAATTCTGTATCACTCATTTTTCACAGAAGGCTCAGAAAGCCTCCTCTCCACTGTAGTTTCTCTCTTTTTGTTCCCATTACCTTGCTTCTTATTTCAAGTACTTTTATGACTGCATGGAGCACATTAATCTGTTATCAGATTCTCTCTGCTGGTCTGTTATTTCATCCCTGACTTCAGAATCAAGTGCTATTCTTGATGGGTCGAATATTTGTTCCAGAAAGAATTTTTTTTTTCTTGCACATGCAAACACTTTACAATTAAATAGTAAAGGATTTTTTTTGGTTTTTTTACTCAAAAGAATGAAATTCCCTTGTTTTACATATACACACACACTGATATTATTACAGAAGAAGGAACAGTTTAATAATTCTGCCTTTTAACTATTCAAATATTCTTTGTAACCACTGCAACTTTACAAGGTGTGATATTTCTGATACTACAATCTAAGACCTGTTATTTCATACACTGGGGCTGAGACCATCTGTTTTTGCCAAAGAAATTCTTGTGTGTCTTTTGACAGTTATGCTGATAAATAACCAAATGGGAATTGCAAGAAGCAGTGGTAGCAGTGTGAGGTTTGTCATGCCAAGAAATCTTGGAGACCACCTGGAATTACTACTGAATGAAAAAAAGAAATGTTTTATTACTCCTAAGTCGCCTTCCTTTAATCACTTTATCTTTCCTGTACACTGATGTCTAGCCTCCTTATCTCATGTTCTTCCTGCAGCTTCTTAGAAACACTTAGTTTGTTCAATGTTGTTCTTTGTTAAAGCCATGGATTTTGCTCTTGTCAACCACAAACTACTGCAAGATTATGGCTCCACGATTACCATGAGCCTGTACAAACTTCTTGACGGCATTAGTAGGGACCATTGCTGCTTCAGATAATGAAGATAATCCAGACTGGTGAAACTGCAAGCAATATGGAGGTGTGAGTACTAATCAGAGAAGTGCTGAGATAGCCTATTCATTGTCTGAAAGTAGAGCAGAGGAATGGTCAAAGAGTGTACATGAAAATGTGTTCAGTGCGCTGAAAGGTGGGAGGGAACCATAATACCTGAATTTATTTCAGCTGCCTTGGCTGCACGTGTTCACTTCAACCTACGCTTGCAGAATGAAGACAAGTTTCAAAGTCCTTGGTACCTGCAGCAGTGCTTACTTCTTTATGAGTTGGATAATAACAAGTGGGTAGATATTCACATATGTCCCAAAGTAATGCAGATGAGGAAAGTCTGCATAAAGAATCTCCGTGGTGAAATCGCAGCCATTGCTGCAGTGACTGCTGGATGTCAGAGGTGTGGTTTGTTGTCTCCAGCAGAGCTTCTCTAGTAGCCCAGGGGTTGCTGGCTTTCCAGGCAGATGTGTAGAATGCAGGAAAACCTTCTGCATTTGCTTTTCTTGTAGACTGCTGATGGTAGAATAGCAAGGGCTTTACAAAAGTGAAGCCTGGGTGGGTGAATTCTTCTTGCTGAGCTGAGCAGAGGATGGCAGGCAGGCAGCGTTTTCTCTTTGATGTCTGCTGTATTTGACAGAGTTTCCCAGGTGGCTGGGCTTCTTTCAGGATGATGTTTCAGGTAGAAATAGCTAATTTGGGAGACATCAAATAGTTCCCAATTTAGCTTATTTTAAGGGAACTTAATATTGAAAGTGAAGCAGATACCAGTGAGATAGTAGTGAAAGCAGCGGGTGGGTAAATGTATGTGGGGTGAGTAAGCAAAGGAGCCACTTCAGAGTGCTAAAAAAATCCATTTGCCTTATGCCAATTAGGCTTCAGAAACATCTTCTGAAAGTTTCACTGAAGGAAGTTTTCCGAACTGTACTTGCATACAAATAGGAGTGTATTTACTTGTTACTTGCATGTAAGGAGTAAGGTTGGGAAGGCTGAGATCCTTCATTCCGACACGGTAAGTATGGGTAAGACAACGTCAGTCACAGGACATGACACACAGAGATCTGATGGAATATAAAGTCCAGTTTTTCACTAGTTCAAGCATGTGTGCACCTCTCCTGGTTAAAAGAAAGCCCTGAAGACAGGTCCAATCTCTGAGGAGTTTTTCCCACCTTCTGATTCAAAGCCTGTATCAGAGCCATGGGTACAATCTTGCCTGTAGCCTTCTCCTCTTCCTAACATCCTAGAATATCAATCCAGCATCTAATTTTAAAATGCCAGCCGATTACTTTCTGCTTTTTGTCCCTTCCCTCATGATACCATGGGTTGTCCATGATCACAAGACTGGTAGTGACCTTGCAAAAACATGCTTCCAGATGTATTCATCCAATTCACGGTTGGCTGTGTAGGAAGCCAGAGGCAAACTGAAGATGTCTTGGCCTGGCAGTGGTGTCTTACAGTTGCTGAAGGAGAGCAGGTGCCCATTGCACAGGCAGGGTACAGATGATTAATTATTCCTCAAGCCAATGCTTTTGTAATAAGCCTAATTAGGTGTAGATCTACCTTTTACCTGTATTCTGTATGAAAGTGAGTGACTTGCTGCAGTATGAAGGTGCTCTATGCATCCAGAATTTCCAAGAGCCTGGAACAGTTACTGCATTGTAGATACTCTCTATCTTGTGTATCTCCTTCAGCAGGCTTTTCAAAAAGTTAAACATTCAGGGGTTTTAACACATTTTAGTAGTGCAAAATCTATGTGCTGGACAGGTAGTGTTTAATCCAAATGTACTGTGACAGTTGGAAGAAGATCTTCTTCCCTTAATTATTTTTGGAGGTACTTAAGGATATCTTTTAGTATTACACCAGGATTTGACTTCACTATTGAATTCTGGTGGAAACAGAAAAAGAAGCAGGCTGAATGTCATTGTTTGTGCTTAGCAATGTAGCAGCACAATGCAGTTTATGTTTTTGCATTCTGAATGTCTTTCATGATTTTTCATGTTTTTTGACATTACAACTTCCACAAGTAGTTGGAAAATGTTTCTTTTCATAGTAGTTAAACACCAAAATTGAGATTCTGATACCATATAATTCTAATTACTATTTTGCCTTTTTTTCCTCCGCTAGAGGATTGTCAAATGATGTAGTTGATGATACTTTACAAGCTGGCTGAACAACAAAAAAAAGCTCATTCTTTCAGCACGGACAATATTTGCATTCTATATAAATAAACTTACTTGCAATATATATATAGAAATAAAGTTACTTGCAATCTCACCTAGGACCTTGATTTACAATCTGGGGCACTGCAATTAGAGGGAAAATGGAATCCAAACACAAACTGGAAGAATCTGATATAGATAGGTATTTTTGCAATCAAAAGAAAGGATTTTTCTTTTTTTTTTCATTTGGTTCACATGTTTGAGGAAGGAAAGAATGTCTTTGTAATGTTCTTTAATGGCCGTAAAATTGAGATTTTTACTATGACTCTTTCTGCTGAAATGCTCAGGCCAACTGGTACATTGAGTGCTTTATTCGTTGCTCACAGTGGGATCTCTATGACATAAACACATCAACTGAATTCATTATACACAAAGAAAAAGCACTTCTCAGTGCTCAAGAATCAATTATTCTTATAGTTTTACTATTTATTCCACACTCAAGAAATGACAAAAAATTAAACAGTGGGTATTTCCAAGAATAGTCAGATACTGCTTCCAAGACACATTCCATCTTTAAATTACTTTTTGAAGATGCTAGAAACACTATCCTTCTCATGTATGATATTCCAAAAAGATTTTTCTAGAAAATTATCTGATTAAATCCAAGCTGAGAAGTTAGAAGTTGTTTGCTGAACATTCTATTATCAGAATTTCTGTCATATAAGCTCCTGTACTGCATTCAGCAAAGTTGAATTTCTAGGTATAGTAGCAATTTGTAAAATGATCACGGTGCTCTTCAATTATATTCTGAGTTCTTTCTCTCTCTGTAGGGGACTGGCATGCTCATAGGCTATTTCTGCATGTTCTCAGTTTCATAAGGCTGAGACTTGCAGAAAATAAAGTACTATTAATAGGTTATAGCAGACTACACTCTCAAAAAGAAGTAAGATTCAGCACGCCGTTCAGATACACTTCTGTATATTAGGTGTTTATTAATACCCTCAGGATAAATCTAGTGATTTGTTATTTGATTTATTTTTTTAAATAACATCAGAATTTTAATGTCTAACGTGTCAGCACAGCTGGTACTTTACAAGTGTATATTTAAAATATTTTTTGGTTTGCATTTGTGTTGTTGTGATCCATCTTAATTGCATTTATACCTTTGTCTTCGTTTTGGAAAAATTGCTTTATTGCAAAGCGATTGGAATAGTTGTTTTACTTTGTGTAAACTACCATCCCCTTGTTTTCACTGTTTATGCTTCATCATTCCTAAGTGATGCCTTGAGAAATTATGTAAGTTCTCCAGAAAAAAAAATGTCTGTCTCAGTTACATTTATAAGGGAGTGAGAAAATAAAGAACACAAATACATGTTCTATAATAATATCAAACTTGCAACCTTGGCGTTTATTCTTTAGGAGGCTGCCTTATACTCAATGAAGTTGGCTGGTATTTTGTCATCAAATCCAATAAATGTGTAATATCTTGTTCATTTGGTTTTAGAAGTTAGGAGTTCTGTTTGTCCTGGAAGTCCCTCTTGACAAAGACAATTACTGTCCCATCCATTGGCTGATGGAATGGAGTCCAGCTTATGGGATTTCTTACTAGTGTTTTCAGTTGTAGCTCTGGAAATAAAAAAGGCACTTAAATGAGTTGGTGAAAGGTAAATATACAGACTTGGAATAACGTCAACATTTTTTTTATATGTAGTGTGTTGTTTTATGTGGTTTGTGTATTTTCACAGTCCTTGTTCCGTGAAAACCCCTCTGTAGTCTGTGGAGCAATAACTTTTCAGCTTGGAGAGCATCCGACTGTCTGTCAGCTTTTGCTTCTCTCTGTCACGTTGTTAAAGGTTTGTAGTTGGTTTCAAGAGGGGTTGGACAACAGAATGTTTGAACAAATATATAATCACGTTTTAATAGTTTCTTTCCTACAGGTTCATTCATTCTTGGGTAAATATAAGATCACAAAAATACAAAGGTAAATTTTTGCAGTCCAGTCAGCTTGTAAATTAAGACTTTCTGATTAGAGCTATTTAATGTCAGTCTAGGCAATTTGTCCTTTTTCTTGTCCTTGTCCTTTCATAATTGGCTTGGCTTTGGATAATTACAGATGTAATAAAATGACCAGGAAACCTTCATATTTTTTGGCAGTATATCATCTTCACAGATGAAGTGACTTATAGATTCCACTTTGCGAATGTGGCGTCACATTAGCAGCTGTGTTGAGTGGTGCTATTGAAGACAAACCTGTAAAACAGAGAAGCACGGGAAGATTTTATCAAAGCAATCTGTAATATTTAAGCAGAGTGAAATTAGCTGGGTAAGAATGAGATCAAAGCTTTAAGTGAGGTTCCGAGGGTAAAGAAAACGCTGCAGTGGTGAATAGCGATTACTTGTAGTTAATTTAAACTTACTGAAAGATTTTAAGGATCAAAGTTGGGTCTTTTGAGAAAGGGGATTCATCCAATCTCTTCTATTTATATTTTTCCAACATGAATGAATACTGATATATTTTACTAGCTTCTGATTTTTCTGTAGGGGAAGGAGCACTTTGACCGCCATCTGCTGAAACTCTTCAGCTTTCCTTTACTGGAACCACACAGGCGTTTTCTGGCTCTGGGTTTGCAGCCCTCTGGGCTGGCTCGGGTCCTTCCCCTCGGTGGGACAGAGCAGCACAGGTCAGTGCTCTGCTGGGGAGGAGAGATCATGCTGCAAAGCTGTCTCGAGTCGAGTCAGATGCCCTTGCAAGCACCCCTTTGGTATCCACATTAAGTCAGAAAAAACCATTTCCTTTATGTAGTTTTATGAAATTGAAATTCTTCTACAAACAGAATTACATTCTGTAAATTTTATTTTGAGGTACTTTTTCACCATACATGGTTTCTCAGAATGCAGGCTAAAGAAATAAAGTCATCCACTGCAGCACTGTTGGTAGTTTAGAGTAGCAGGGAGAAACTGCCTGTCTTTCAGCTCAGAATATCTAGTCAAAAACACTTTTCAGCGTGTTTCTTACTTATAGAATCATAAAGCTGTTTGACCTTTTGAGTATGCAGTGTGGCCAAAAATTTTAATATTGTATTCTTAAATAATTCTTTTAAAGTGCAATTTAGCAAGTGCATGTTGTTGAGGTTTTGTTTGTTTTCTATTTGGTTTTTAATACCTCAAAAAAAAAATCTTTATTGTCATTGTGGTTTTTCTATTTTTTTAAAACTATTTCTGTTTGACAGCTGTAGCAACAGTAGTATATAGTACTAGGATATAGCTGGGTGGCATTTTAAATCAAATATATTACAAGTTGTCCTGTTCAATGTAATAAAATTAATAACTGTGTAGCAAAACAATAAAGAAAAGATTCATCAGGTATTGCATGAGAATAAAAAGTCTCATGGAAAATATGTTTCAAGGACTATGGAGAAATAATTTTGCTTTCCTTAAAAATTTATTTTGATAACTAGACATATGTGTTCCAATTTGAACCAGACAGCTCTAGGAGGTTTTCTTGCCGGTGTCCCTCTACTCGATATAAGTTAAGAACCGTGGGGTGTGTTACATTCCTTTGTACACTTGTATGAATATAGAATCCAGAAAGAGAGCTTAAAATAAGAATAGATTTTGTTTGAGATCATAACAAATCTGTGTACCTGGTGGATTATTTTTAGGCTCAGACTCTTGCCATGAGATTTCACCTGGGTGATGACAATATGAAGTGCTGGTGAAAGCAGGGACTCCCCTCTATTCTCTGAATCTGACTGCGCCCTCGGTCTGGATGCAGCGATCCCTTAGTGTGCTGATTCTGTTTGTGATCAAAAAGGGAATATGAAACAAGCCAAATGTGAAAACTGCAGCTCAGGTCACTGAAGCAACTCTCTTTGCAGTTTCAGAGGATCCCAGAATGGTTGAGGTTGGAAGGGACCTCTGGAGCTCATCCAGTCCAACCCTTCTGTTACAGTGGGGTCACCCAGAGGAGGTTGGGCAGGAACACGTCCAGAGGGCTTTGGGTATCTCCAGAGAAGGAGATTCCACAACCTCTCTGGGCAGCCATAGTTCTGGTGGAAGGGAAAGGTGCAAGACCACTCCTTTGACTTTGACCATTCTGAGTGGTCAGCCTGTACCTGCTTTTCCTTGGGGAGTCTCCAAGTCTCCCCTAACACTGAGGGCCAGAGCCTGCATCCACTCCCTTCCCGCACTGTTAGCAGCCTGGTGTCTCACACACGGGCAAAGTTGTCCATATATCTTCTGCTCTTCTGGGCAAACCTTTAGGTAGCATGAAGTGTTAACATTGTTGATTTCAATAAAACTGTCTCCAGTTTTAGCCAGGTATGAATTTGGCACTCTAAGTGTGGAATTTTCATACCTAATATCCTTCCTGCAGCCTCGCAGTACCTTCAGCTGTCACCGATGTTTACAGACACACTTCATCTTGCTGTTCTGTGACAAGCTGAGGAAAAGCAGAGTTGCAACTCGATTGATCTCCTGAGAACAAAGATGGGCATATTGGGGATTTTCTTTCCTTCCGTTTGTATTACGAGCGTGATTTATATCCTTCAGTTTTGAAAAGGCAGTGTTTTTAAGCAATCTTCCAAATCACAGCACTTCTTTTGATGACATCCTGTGTACAAAAGCATACTTGCTAGTTCTATTGACTAAAAATATGTGAGAAACTATCTTTCCAACCTGCCTTTCTTTACTGCTTTAATTTTTAAATATGATAGCTTTTAAACTGTGATTTTTATCCCCTAAAGTGAATGGCCAAGATTCAATACAACATTGGTGTAAGGTTTATGAAAGTTTTAGCTCTGATATCTTTTTAGTGTAACCTTAATTTTCTTCTTCCTTTAAAACTGAACCGTATTTAAAATTTTATCCTTAATTATGAAAATCACAATTGTTATATCTTCAATTCATGAGCTTCTTCCTCTTACTAGTAATTATGGCCTAGGGGAATAAAAACTTGCCAGTTTCTTTAAGACTGAAATAGAAAGCTGGGAGTTTATAAAACACTCTGTTCTTTCTGGATTAATACTTGGCTGCTAGCAGTGGTGTACCACCTTCTGTTTGGTCCATGAGGCTGCTAGTCATTGTCACGAAACAATTCATAATTCTTAAGCTTATGCAACAGAAATACTTCTTGAGAATAGTGCTAAAATACATCATCCCTCCTACATTAATCCAGGTATTCAGCTGCACGCAGTGATCTGCACAAGGAGTTTTAAAAACCTGCTTCTGGTAAACCTTTATAAAGTGTATAATTCTGCACTCACCTACTACAAATCCAAATGTCACATTAATTAATCCTACTGTTTAATAAAAAAGAATCTGCACTACAAATTCATATGAAAGACGGGGATAACGTGAGTATCTATAGTTAGCCTAAACCCTCTGATACCTTCTTGCATTGTGTTGTGGGAGGCTTAGTTCTGGAAGGAATGCAGACAGTTACATCTCTGAGTTGATGACATTTGATGTCGTTAAAGACATGAAAGTGTGCATCTTCACAGAAGACCTTTTGATGATATTATGGTATTCCTTGAATGGATTTAAATTCCAAAAGTACTGTCACTTGAAAGTGACTTATTATCTCTGTATCTAGTTTCAATGAAAAGACATATGGTGTAATACTTAATCTTATTTGGAGGTTATCTAAAGGACATTATGTGCAGGTTGATGAAAAATAAAAGTTCAGTTAATACAAATACTTTTCACTATCAGTTTGTTGCAGTGTGTGTCTAGCTGCAGGTCTTTGATTACCCGATGAGTAAGGGAGAAGAGCCTAAAAGCACAACTTCTTCCCAGGGCTAGCAGATCACTCACTGGTCAGTCAGATAAAAGGAGTGTGCCTGATTGGGTAAAATAACATTTACATCTCAAAGAAGGAATAAAATAATCAACATCTTTAATTTATTTGGATACGTTTTATAACTATTTCTTACCTCAATTAAAAATAAACATGTTTGGGATGTGAGAACAAGTGTGTGTGTGTAGGAATGTGTTAAATCTGCTCAGCTCCTTGGAAAACTCAAAACGGAGGTTAAGTCTAAAGGCTAACAGGCTCCACTTTCAAATGGCCTTCTCTGACTAAAGAAACCTGAGGAGGACAGAGTCCCTGAGGAGGTTTTGTCAGGAAAGCATATAAAGCAAGTCAGCTGGATACAGGAAGAGGGGGCCTTTAAGATGTAATCCTAGTTAGGTTAAGTAAATGTGGCTTTTCTGTCATTTCTTATAGCTTTGTGAAACAGTAATGTCTGTTTTCAATATTGCATAAAGTATTCCTATTTATAATATACTTTTAAGTGATTTGTGTCGAAGTATAAGGTTTTCGTGATCAATATCGAGCTGTCCACCAAACTGTGTCATCTGTAAATCAGGATATTGAAATATGAATAAATATTCAGGTCTCATTAATGCTTTATTCTGCAATATTTAAAGAGTAATGGTGTGTAGCCCCTAGAAATTTCATAGGCCATTTAATGATGTGGGTTTGAGGTGTGGGAGAAATGCCGTCTAGTGAGCGGTTTTAACTAGGATGGGTCTCTGGAAAGCAAAAAGGTACTGATAACTGCAGTCAGCAAGGTATCACGATGTTCTTCCAAATCTAAGGGTATGGTTGGGTAGGAAATTTAATATCCATGCACACTAAAATACAACACAAAAATCTGGAGACCCAGGGCAAGATTTCCTGAGTGGCTTTTGGTTTATGAGCAGAGTACATTGTAAATAGAGTGCTGTTCTCTGCACACACTGGTGTTTGGGAAGATGTGTTCCATGAAAACAAATAAGATGCCTTCAGTTTGAAAATGCCAGAGTATTTACTTGCTAAATAAAATATAAAGAAAGCTGTAAATATGCTTCATTACAACACAGCCTGGTCTTTAGAGGATTTTGAATAGCTGTTGTGCACAGTGGAAGACAAATTAATCTCTCTGAATCTCTCTCAGCTGAAACATTCTAATGTTAACTAACAGTTTCTAGTGATCAAAGTGATTTAGTTAAATTATTTATTTGCATATGCATTTAAAAGTTTTTATTGTTGTAGCTCGAGGGAAGAAAAGGGAAAGGGGAAGAAAAAGAAAAAGGTCTTAAGATAATTACCTGAGATTTAAAAGCAGCTGGCCCTGCCTTGTCCCACTTTCAAAGCTAGATCAGGCGTCTTTGGCCGCCTAAGATCTCCCAATTGCCACGTGGTCTTTGCTGTGGCTTCTCACAATTAGAATTGCAGTCATATCTGCCCTTTCTCCTCAACTAATAATCGAGATGATTAACGGGCGTTTTCATCTATTAAAAAATAAGTTGTGTTGTATTCCACTCTAGTCAAAATGTTTGCTTAAAGGGTAAATCTCTCAGTTTTCCTGCAGAGTGTATTGCAGTTGTATGTATTTTAGTATATCTCTTCTGTTGTTCTTCATATTGATCTCTTTAAACTTAAAAATCAGAATCAGATTCTGTTTGGCACATGAGAAATCAGTGGAAGGCTAAGGCGATAACACTGGGTTTCTTCCCTATCCCCCACCCCTTCAAGTTAACTGATTCCAAAGGCAAATTGTTGCTTTCAGTTAGTACTTCAGTTGATGTTTGCTACGTGATAGCCTCAGGAAACAAACTGATTAATGCAAGCTAATTGGGGTGCAAATTTGTTTGTATTGGTGTACGAAGCCTGAAATCAATACTATATCACAAACAAAGCAACTAAACTATCAAATCTTGTATAGCTCAGCTTCAAAATGAAAAAGGCAGCAACTTTTTGGTTTTAAAAATATCTGTTAGCAAAAAAGGTACAGGGAGAAAATTGCCAGTTCTCTGTATTTTGAATATCATCCTGTTCCATTTTTAGTACTAATGCCTTTGAAACTTAAAAATAGCCACAACTAAACAAAATAAAACCATTTAGAAAGTTCAAGGTGAATGACTTTTTGTCTTATCACCTTTAAATCTGTGGGAACAGTAATTCTCAGAACTCATAGGAGGAATATTGTGTCTTTCAAAAATGAAATAAATGTAAACAGAATACCATTCTGCGTGTTCTCAGAAGGAGAAGGCTTCATTCTGAATGCTTTGGCAGTCTTTTCTTTACTTTTGTTGTCTCCAGGGCTGTATTTTAAAGGAGTGTCTTGCCGTATCTGTGTAATAAAGCAATATGTGAAAGAATCGGATGTGGTAATTAAAATAATTGTGATTTTTTTTCTCTTGTATAGAATAAAAGTTCTTTATGAAAAGGGCAGTGCAGCTTCATATTTTGATTTTTTCAGCCATTCTTTACAAAGAGTAGTCCTACAGATAATTCTCGAAAATACTGTGGGCCACATGTGTACGTATCGTGTTTGTGTCCAGACGTCAGCATGGATGTTCATGTATCCACATATGTGCATAAATAGGATGCTGTAGTAGGAAACTTGAGAACAGGGTGCCCTTGCATGGTTATTTATTTGATTTGATATTTTTCTTACAGAAGCACACTATAAACTCAGCATTCTGTAATACAGCAATGTGGTGAAAATAGATAAACTGTTATTTGAGATGGCAGGTTATAAATACCAGTTATGACTGAAAAGACAACTTTAATCTAGTAGAAAGTATAACTGGTTAATTACATTGCCTCAGATCTGCTTTATACTCTTATCAAATATGGACAAGACCTTTCTTCATTGCTCATGAATGAAAATGTATTGAATTGTTAATTGTTGCAGTTACTTTTTTATGGAAGAATCAGTAAGTGAAGTATTCTAAGATTAGTTTTAGGTCTGTGCTGTATTATCGTATTCTGCAAACAGCACATCATTATATTAAAAATAGACCATTTTATTTGAGTCATTTGCACATTGCTATGATTTTTAAAACAGATGAAGTTTGGTCTAACTCTGTTCTCATTAGATCTGACCATTTTCAATTATTCTATGATTCTATGATTTTATACCTAAATTGCTTTTTATTTAGTTTTTCTGTTTCCCTGCAGCATAAAGAAAAAGAAAATGCATTAAAGTAAATGGTGCTGAAAAATACAAACATTAAAAAACTTTGGAAACTTGCAAGTCTCTCTGCATATCTGTTAATTAATCTCATTTCTGACCTAATTGACACCTTTTTGCCAGTTCTGATTACAGACTGCTTTTGTGATGTTGTCAATTATTTGTATGGGCTATATGAAGACTTCTAAATGCTTTCACTAGCAGCTGACTCCCAAAGAAGAACTGGAGTGAAGGTCCCCTGAGAACATGAGTTAGTGCATTGATTCATGAAATTATGTTATTTCTCATGATAAAATTTAGTAGGAGATAAATCGGGTTTTTGTAGCATTAGATATTTCAGAGGCATTTTTTTTCTTCCAGTTTTTGTGATGACTTGTGGTTGCATCCATAGACTTGGAAATCAAATGCTCACACTTAGTGTTGTTTGCTGTGTATTGTACATATGGATCCATTTTCAGCACAGAAAAAAGACAAAGAACCACTTTTTTTTGCACCTTTAGATTGTGACTTTTACAGCATTACTTCTTTCCTCTGTGTTGCTCAGACTTCAGTTACTTTTTTTGGTATAAATAATCCTCCCACTATGCTTTTCTTCTCTGCCTTGGACATATTAATTTCCTGTCTTAATGTTAGACATACTTATCAATTTCAATTTTTCAAGCATTCTTTTGGTTGATTAATTTTAGTATTTTGATTTTATATTTTCCCATTTCCTGCCTATCTGCATTAACTCTGGATGGCGTATGTGAGACTGATTATTTTTCTTCTTTTTGCCACATTCTAAAACTTTTCTATTTGAATAGCTGCATAATGATATCTATAGCAGGTCTCTAATTCAAGCCATCTGCAAAAGTAATATCTCTGGACCTATGTTAACCTGACCTAGTAGGAGTGAAAGAATGTTTATTTTTTTCAAAAAGACTCACTTGAAAGAAGTGAAAATGTAGTGTCTGCGTATTTAAGCTCTGATTTAAATAGCGATCCTGAACCTTGAACTTTTAAGGGTAGGATTTTAGAATGTAAATTGTTAAAATAGAAAGACTGGGGGTTCTAATTCCTTTAATGACAGTTTCAAGGGGTAAGCAAGCAAGCAGTGGAGGGAGATCCATCTCATCTCATTACCCTCTTGTGCAAGAAGACTATTGAGACTGCCATACTATGAATCAATATTTTTGCCCTGGGTGTTGTCTGTATGAGCAGGCAAACCATTGTTTTATTATACAAACCTTTGCAGTTATGCTGAGTTTGTCAGTTACCAACACAGATCACTGGTAAATACAATGAAGAATAAATACAGTTACAGTAAATATACACTGGTTCTTATTGGTACTGATTCTTACAGATTGACAGGAGGCTAAACATGAGCCAGTAGTGTGCCCAGGTGGCCAAGAAGGCCAGTGGCATCCTGGCCTGCATCAGGAATAGTGGGGCCAGCAGGACGAGGGAAGTGATCCTTTCCCTGTACTCGGAGTTGGTGAGGCCACACCTTGAGTGTTGTGTTCAGTTCTGGGCCCCTCAGTTCAAGAAAGATATTGAGGTGCTGGAGAGAGTCCAGAGAAGAGCAACAAAACTGGTGAAGGGACTGGAGCACAAGTCCTATGAAGAGAGGCTGAGGGAGCTGGGGTTGTTTAGCCTGGAGAAGAGGAGGCTCAGGGGTGACCTCATCGCTCTCTACAACGATCTGAAAGGAGGTTGTAGACAGGTGGGGGTTGGACTCTTCTCCCAGGCAACCAGCAACAGAACAAGAGGGCACGAGCTTAGACTCTGCCAGGGAAGGTTTAGGCTGGATATCAGAAAAAAGTTCTTCACAGAACGAGTAATCAGGCATTGGAATGGCCTGCCCAGAGAGGGGGTGAATTCACCATCCCTGGAGGTTTTTAAAATAAGACTGGATGTGGCACTTAGTGCCATTATCTAGTAATCATGATAGTGTTGGATTAAGGGTTGGACTTGATGGTCTTGTAGGTCTCTTCCAACCCAGATAATTCTATGATTCTATGAAAAGTCTGTAATTGCATACCTAAAAGACCTAAAGCCTGTGATAAGTTGTATTCTTTGTGGTGTTAAAGTGCTTTGCAGATGGTACTGATTTTCCTAAGAGCTCCAAGTTTTGTCTTGAAAATCATCTGTTAAAAGGGCTATCTTTTTGTTGTGTCTGACATTACTTACCTCTAAAAGTTACTCTGGAATACCAACATCATAAAGCATTCTAATACTACTTTTAATTAATGATCTCCAGTGAAGTACTGAGTCAGCTTACATTCTACCAGATGAGTTTAACAATGAACTTCTGCCTACAGTTTAAGGGACTAAATCAGGCAGAGACTGGCATAAAGGTTCTGACTGTTAAAATATTGATTGGAGACAGAGAGTTCTCAACTGTCTTGCAGCGTTCAGGATATATTCTCTGTCAGGACAGGACCATTCTCCCACCCTTTGGACTTCTCATTAAGTTTTTCATTCTTGTGGACTTCAGAATAGAAAGATGATATATTTTGTGATCATTTTGTTATCCTTTGCATGTGTTATCCTTGCAGTGCTTTCTCCTTACCTCACAAGAAAGTGTCTATATTCACCAGAACATGCACCTGTTTTTCCTTTTCATCTGACTCTCTTCCTTGCCTTTCTTTCTGTATGCAATTAATTCCATAACTATATATTATGTATTTGATCTAGATGTACATATTCATTCCACTGAATTGAAGCTCTGAAGTACCCTTGCATGTGATATCTGTAAATTATTCAAAATTCCAGTCATAAATTTTAATTTGATTCTGAACAACATACTAATCTAAGGAGATGTTAAGTAACCTTTGCGATATACGTTGATATATAAATAGTGGCATTAATGCCTCTGAACATCTTGGTAAGTGTTTCATGGTATCATGCATTCTCCATCTCTCTCATTTCTAAAAGCCATTGTTAGCATTTATAATTTCTTTGTGAATTCTCAGAGCCTGATCCCATATAGAGCTCATCTACAACTTCAACTGGTTTCCATTTGGTATGCTCTCATGAACTGCAGGATTGTGTTTGGAGAGTTTAGGAACATAGTTTTGCCAGTTATCATCAAAGAATCATGGAAAGATCTAGGCCATGAAGCATCTCTGGATATCTTCTTGTCCAAACCCCACTCAAAGATGGGCAAACTTTGATATTGCGTTAGGTTACTCAGGGCCTTTTCCACTTATTTTTAAATATTTCCACGACTCTGGGCAACTTCTTCCAGGCTCTATTTGTGAATGTTACAGGGTCAAAACCAAATAAAATTGGGTTTGAAGTGTTATCGTTAATATCATAGTTGTCCTGTAACTTCAAGAGGAGCTGTTAATTAGTGTGAGAGTGAGATGTTCCATGTACTATTATAACATTAAATAAATAAATTTTGTCTCTGTTTTTACCAATTGAATTTGAATATTAAATATTACTACTGGGTAATTATATTTGAGCTGTCACTTAAGACTAACAGCCCTTACAGGTACCCATCTGCAGAACATTGCATAGAAAAGCAGAAGTATTTTGTCTTTTAGTTATGAGTAACAAATGGTCTCATTTGATTTAAAAATCAAAAAGAATTTCTTGTGAATTGCTGTGAACTGGAAAAAAAGTATTTGGTGTTTGTAGTACAATTTATTATAAAAGGATTAAATAAACCACAGAAAACAGCCAGTGGCAGGAAGAATGGATAACTTGAAAGTTTTATATTTTGGAAATTTCCTAACATTGTTAACTATGATAAGTAGAAGCAGATTTTATAGCACTGCAGTATACCTGCCAGGAAGTATGTAACAAACTGTTTCAATTGCTAATGCACTGATATTAACAGTGCAAGCCATGACAATTGTTCTATCAATAATTACTGAGACACGGTAAAAAATAGTGTACATTGATGCAGCCAGACAAATGGAGGCCCAATAATTGTCTGCAGCATCAAACTGTAAAGTATAATGACTTCTGAAGGCTGAAGCTTATGAGATCAGTTCATTATGTGTTCCAAACAATGCTTTATTTTGCTATTGTTTCTTCATTATGTGGATAGGAAGCACTGTAGCAGAAATTGGGCTCAAGGGAAACAGTGTCTACCAGTAGTTTAACCTTGTGACATTCCACTAAAAAGCACAGGTTCTTCTGAAATACATAATACATGAACTTCTCTGATTGTTTAGCATTGATCAGTACTCAAGTAAATTGAGTTACTATCTTATTAGCATAAACAGCAAGGCTTTAGTGATCCTCTTCACCCTCCCATGGTATATCAAGTGGCCTGGGGATTTCTGCTTCTTTAAAACCAAAAGTCAATTAAAAAAAAAGCTACCAACACACACACATAGCTGGAAAGGTCTTTAGCAAGGGCAGAAAAGTATTTTGAAGCAGCATCCTTCTGATTGCAGATGCACCCATTTTAACTTCAATATTCAGGTTCCAGTATAGATTAGATCTCAGACTTCTTGTCTTCTGCTGTCAGGCCTATCTGTCATTACATTTCCCTCTCTACATAACTATATATACATTATGTATAATTGTGTATATACGACGTATAGATATTGCAGATTCCTGTAGTGATATGATTAGGCTGTGTTTCAATGGCAAAGTTAAGAATACTTCTCCCCTTTAGGACCTGTCAAAGCAGAACATTAAATATGTATGCTTCCTTGGAGAAGAAACAATGAAAGCGTGTTTTAGAAGCACGTCGTCCCATTCTTTATGAAAACATGTGCGTTCACAGATGATATCTTTAAAAAACTAACTTTTTGTCATTGAAGGTGTTTTCCATTTGCCATCTTAACTTTTCATCTTACTTTCCTTTTGCCTTTCCAGTTATGGAAGGTAAACTGGCCAAAATAGGTGGAAAGTTTCTAGTATAAATAGGCTGATTGAGTCTACTTTTATCTTCATTTGTACATAATTAGAATTGTCAGCGTTTATTTTTAACTCTCGACAAAAGGTCAGGATGAAATATTATGTTGAATCAGGGGAACATGCAGGATTAAGGCTAACCATGTATTAAGAGCATTTCAACTCCGAGGGAGGCATTTCTGTCTAAATTAAAGTTTGATGTTGTGGGAACTAACTTTGATTTAGTAATGTTCTGAGCCAGTCGTCCAGAGTATCAAAGATAGTTTCCTTATAAGATAGGCAGAAAACATCAAAAAGAGCCCTTGCTAAGGCTAACTCCTAGAGCCTTGATTGTTCAGCATCTCTGAGAGCTTTGAATCCCTCCTTGCTTGTCAAACACTGCCTCAGTCATTTCAGGTGATGCTTGGGTATCTAGAATCACAGGGGGACAGGAATCATAGGGTATGCCAGGCAGCAACCCCTCAGCTTTTGTGTCTGTTCCTTTGTCTGCAAACTGATGATGCTGAAGCCAAGTTTTGATAAAATTAGCAAGATGAGTATCTTGTAAATTAGAGGAACTGTCGTATAGGCATATGCATTTGCTCAGAATTTAAATTTAAACCTTGCATGAAAAAATACTGCCAGAATTTCAAAGACATTAAATGTGTGTACATATTTGACAGAAGGTGTTATGTGGTGTCAGATTAGAGAGTTTGGTGTCTTAATCATTGTTTTTTTTATCATTTTGATCCTTTTCTCCTGCAGTTGCTAAGTATGTTTCAGTTTGTTAAATATCTTTCATTTTTCTGTTAATGCCCAGACACTCCAAAAGTGGGATAATCAGCAATGGGATACTGATTTCTGGATGCTGAAAGCCTCCTTCGAGGTTCTATGAAACGAGCTGGTATCTGTAATTCATTTTTGGGCTCTCTGAAGTTAATGTTATTTGGAATATGTTTAAATTCAAGCTGTCATCTTGTCCAACAGCAAAGCACTCAACCTTGAGAAAAAAATGTAAGTCTGGAAACTATTTCTTTTAGCATGTCCTCCAGAGGAAACAGAGAAACAAATAATGCCCTTTTGGGGCTTATGTTTTGTCCAAAGAAGTCACATGAACAGAGCCATCAGTCTTCACTGTCCTTAGTCTACAGCTTCAGCAGCTTCAGCTTGGCTTTTATATGGGTACTGAAAAGAGGGTCTTAAAGTCTCTGAACTTCTTGTGGGTCTTCTCTGCTCTCCCTTTCAGAAGATGAGTTATTGACACTTCATTTCTCTAGGCACAAAAGCTGGAGGTACTGGTCAGCAGCTGATTACTTGTAGCCTTCAGCTGGGCAGAAGCTTGCTGGTGGTGAGGTGACAGGGGAGATGGACAGGTTCCCCAGATGGAGGTGGAGCTGTAGTGACAGGCACTGGGAAACTTGAGGAGATGGTGAGATAAGTATGGTTTTAACTATGGATCACTGTACAGTAATTGCTGTCTATAGCTGTGCTACAAGTGAACCTTGAGAGCTCCCTAACAGCTGGATATTGACACTGAGGGTGTTCACTCCCTTTGTATACCTGGGGTACCTGTTTATGCAAACAGTGCCAGTAGCGGTGAATTCATTCTCAAATCAAGCTTTTGTGTGAATGTGAATTCCTGCTCAGGAGAAACTTTTCTAGAGTGGCTGAATTGCCTCAGTACAGTAAGGAATTTAAACATACAGGTATGGATGAAAGTTTCAGGAGTTAAATTTCCATTCTAACACATAGAACTTTTTATTTTCCTTTTGCAAATGATGAAATAGCAGTTATGTTTGTCTATAATATCCTTTTCCTCTAGGATGCAATCTCTTACTTATCTGTCTGGCATCAAAATATTCTATCCACAAGTTACATTTATTTTGTTTCAGTCTAGAACCTCTGTTTTTACTATTCATCATCATGTATTGTAATATCATGTGGTTCAGACTTATGCCTAATATTTAGTACTCTGAATATCCTAGAGTATATTATGACACAGGATCATAGCATCAGTTTCTGTAATTCAGTCATTTTGACTTGGGGTGAAAGGTTAAATTACTGCTACTGTTGTTTTCAGACCTGCTGAAGCATTTCAACT
This sequence comes from Dromococcyx pavoninus, assembly GCA_033558185.1. Taxonomy (NCBI): domain Eukaryota; kingdom Metazoa; phylum Chordata; class Aves; order Cuculiformes; family Neomorphidae; genus Dromococcyx; species Dromococcyx pavoninus. The sequence goes on from JAUMJL010000137.1 coordinate 2,115,003, forward strand.
GTACCAATACAATTTGTTTGGATATTTTTCTTACTCTGTTTGTAAAGAAACTAAGTCAGAGCGGTTTCACTGTAGCAGAGGCTATTGGTCACCTCTATTTCTCCACTGCATCCTTGACACACCACTGAATTCAGCACGGGTAAAGTTGTTGATAACACACGTGAAAGATCTAGGCATATAAAAAATAGATGCCAAAACCTTTTCCATACAATTTTTTCTTTGACAAACCAAAACTGTTCTTTACGTGCATAAATCAGCTTTTCCAGTGAGATTATGTGTTTATATAACCATTTATTTAGATTTTGGTCTAATAACTGGCATGTAAATAGATGACTGCAACAGAAATACATTGCATTTCCTTTTAAATAGATTAATTGCAGTACTCTTCTGTCTGGAAGTGCAAGTACCTAATCAGTATGAAGAAGAACCAAATGTTATACTTATGGTACTTTCACTCTGTAGAGCAAGCAGATTCTTCACAACAAGTTAATTTCAACAGACTTAGTATGAATACACTCAAAAGAGGGGAAGTTACTGATTTTATTATGTCTATGTAAATCCTGTGGGATTTATAGACAAGTTCTGTCAGATGAGTCAGAAAATAAAAACAGTTATTGGGAATGTGCTAATAACAGATTACAGCCTATGTGCCAATGTTCTCCTCATCTGTACAGAGGAAATCATCAACCTCATTAACATAGTAAGATTTATCAGAGCAACTGACACTTTGCAGTCTGTACATGGCTTCTCACAGGAGAAGCTGAGAAATGCTGCCAAATGTTGATTGATTAGGAGGCTCAAAAGAACTTGCTGAAGTATCATATTTTTATTATTTGTTTACTGAGGTCTCAGGCAGTGTTTCCATAAAACTTTTTATAGGAAGGTTAATATCAAAGATTTTTACTTTACCAAAGTACTCTGAAAGAATAAATGATATGAAATGTCTGTCAAAGTATATCAGAACCAAATTATTCTTAGTACTTGCATTTGAAAAGAATTCTAAAACTGTGTGTCTTGAAGTATGACTTTAAACAACTGATCATTAAACTAATTTCAAGTCCATTTCCATTTTGGGAGAGTGGATTGAAACTCTTCACTTCTGAGGAATTTTTTATCCATCAGTTTATAGGTTTTTTTTAAAATATTAAACTAAATCATGAACATCATACACTTTCAAGAGACTGAAATCAATACGTGTGTAATTCACATTGTGCACAAGCTCCTTCCAATGGGAAATACTTGATCATGGAATTCATCCTTTTTTCCAATTTACATAATGTGTTTGAAATTTTTTAACTGCTGTAGGCAAGATTTTTTAAAAAAAATATTACTAACTTGGAGGAGTCTGTGGAGAGATTTTCTGTGGGGAAGTGGCTGAGTTACAAGTGGAAGTAGCTTAGCTGGGCCTTGTGCTTGGTAAGCAGCAAATCTTTACCATCTTGAACGAAATTTCCTTTGAACTGTTAAAACTAGATTCTGAAGAAACCACTAACCACTTTCTGAAAAGCGTGGTCAGACTGCTGTTGGACTTTAAAGAGAATTACTGGAGGATTTTTCCAAAAATCTGGTGTCTGAGGAGAGTTCTGTAGGTATTTCCATCATAGCTTCTTGAACCAGCTTCTGTGACATTCAGATGAATTCTGCAGCAGTGCAGTAATAAGAGACTAAAATCTGAACTAGTTGAGTTCCCATTTATGCTTGACATAAAGTTGTTCCTTAATCTGTGCTGAGGGGTAATGTAATCAAGTACCCACATCAGATAACTGTAAGTGCAGCTATTTGCCCCTTTGGCATATACAGAGGCAAATTGCCTGACTTACAGCAACTGATGCCATTAATATTTATAAAAGTATGGTATACCATGCTGATATATCATGAACCCAAACTGCAGGAGAGCTGGGGGTATGAGCTGTCATTGGCCATGTTTCTATCTTTATAAATAAGACATGGAAAGAATTAATAGGCCTTTGAATTCATCCTTGCAATACCTTCTACCGAAAATCTAATAAGCTCAACCATTTGGCTAATTTGATGGAAGATTTTAAATAATCAAACTAAATCAAAATCACGCATTTTAAAAAGGAATCCAATCAAATTAATGTCATTATGGCCGTACGGATATACATCTGCATGCATCTTTGTACGTCAGCTGTATTCCTCTAAATACAAAATCACAACTGATAGGAACCCTGCCTCTAATAACCCTTACAGAGAAATATAGAAATCTGATACCTAATTAGTAGTAACATGAGCAGAAAATTGACTGGAGGATGGATGTTGAGACAAAGTTGCTTATGCTAAAGAAGAAAATAAATGCTAGAGGAACGCTTGCCTTTAGCCTTTGTTACAGGGACGGTGAGTTGTTCGTGCCAGCAAAAGGGAAAAAGCTTAATTATTCCAAACTGAGACCAACTGATTTTTTGGAAGAGTTTATTTGATGAATTGAAAGATAGGTGTACAGCATATAAACAGTTGTGGAAAATAATCAAAATCTGATTCTGGGATGTTCATATTTTTAGGTCAGATTTCATGGCAGACAATGTAACTCAATTTACCTTGAAGATTATTAGCTAAAGGACAGTAATAAGTCTCTGAAATACCACCTGTCTCAAGAAGCTATTGCTGATAGCATCAAGAAGATATTTGCCCATTACATACCACTAGAGAACAGTGACCCCATAGAGGTCATATTTAAATGACTAATAATTTGTCATTTCTTACATCCTAACAATGGAGGCAGGTTTATCCTTAGCTGTTTGGTATTTATCCCAAAGCCGGAATTATTAATATCCCCTAGGTGTTTCAAAATATTCAAGACAGATCTATATTTTTCTCCTGTTTATCTACAAACTTTGTCTTGCTGTTTTTCAGATACAAAAGAAAGTAGTTCTTTAATGTGACATTTAATTCAATGTCTACCAGTCCTCGAGTATTATGACTTTTAGCTTTCTTTGACTGAAAGGAATGCTTTCAGGCTTTTATTTGTTTAATTTGTATCATAGATGAGTCTCCACAGATTTAGACTCTGTGATACTTCAGTTCACAGTACAAACATGCAAACAATCTAAGCCACTTTTGAATTACTTAATGGATTAATTTTCTTTTAATTATCCTTATGCTTGAACTGCTGAAGTCAGCAGTCTTTCCCCAGCACATACAAATAGTTTTCAGGAGAAATACCAATGAAAAATAAGCTGCCAAAGCCACAGTCACATCTGAAGTCCACTGTTATCTGGCAGTTTGCAAACAAATGCCTTTAGAGTGGAATAGAAATTATTACATTCTCTGCTGATAAATTTCTCATCAAAGCCATACAAATTAAATTCAAGTGTCTCTTCCAAAGCTTTTACTCTTCGTTACTTGGACCATATTTATTTATAGTTCTCACCTGACTTCTGCAAAAGAAAATTTTCAGTATTTTTATATTCTTAGGCCTGATTAGTACTGCATTTTTAATGGATGACTTTTCATCAAAGTGTCTCCCTTCTTCCTTCTTAAGAAGATGCAAATTTTTTTTCCTGAGTGTGCCTGCCACATCATTTTATCTTTTAAAAAAGAGAATCTGTCTCAGAATTGATTGGTTCAGCACTCACATAATTTAAGTATTTTAAGCAGAATGAGATCTTACTATGGCCTTGGTAAAAAATGAAACACTTCTTTTGCTAGGCTTTTGACAAGAACGGTTAATTCTGTACTGGAACTTAAAAGAGCTGGCCTAAATTCCTGGCTGTGCCACAAACCTTTTTTTTGGGAGCATGAACAAATAATTGAATTTTCTCTTTGGCTCAAGTCTCTATTTGGTAATGAGGATGTTAATACTTTCCATTTTTCTAAAAGTTTTAATAGATCAGATGCTCAGGATGCACTTAGGTATTGTAGTTGTACAGATCATATATATATACATATATCATATGTATATACACACAGAGGCATGTGTATAGGTACGTAGAGTAAAAAGTTCTAGATGTCCTTCATGTATTTCAGAGTCAATAATTACAGGGAAAGAATGAAAAAGAATATGAAGTATGTGAAAGGCAGAATGTAACCTTGCATTAGTGAACATCCTGAATGTCTGGGTTTTTTCTAGCTTTAAATTGGATGATTTAATTGATTTGTTCAATCTAGTCCTCCAGGTTCTCTAGGTTAAAGCATTTTAGAACCTAGCAAACCTGTATCTAATTGTAATGACCACAGAGTGTTGGCAAAGTAAATCTGTGGCCAAAACTGTTAAAATTCTGCCCTCCATGCAGTCATTGCAATTTTTGTAAAGAGCATTGTGAAAAGATCTCCTAGTTCTGCTGATTAATTTCACATAAATTTCTTGCATATCAAGGAAAATATTTTGTAAGATTGCTGTAATATTTATTGGAGATGGATTCATTCCATATGGAACATGTTTATTAATTTAACAACAAACTGATTAAATTCAGAAAGATCTGAATTTCACCAATGAGTAAGAAGAGATCTCTTAAGTGAGTGATTTGTATTCCATTAGAAGAAATCAAAACTGGGTACTGTAACACACATAATTATTTAAGTTTCCAATATAAATTCAGAGTCATTCTAATGGTAACTTAACCAGTAGTGCCCCTGATGGAGAAGCAGAATTTATTTATTGGCTGAAGTAGTAGGTTACTTTAGCTACTGAGTAATTACCAGAGGTTGTTCTTTGTCTGCAGGGAAACATATGTTCGAATGTAAACCACCAGACATCTGTTTAGTTTACTAAACTCTGCTCTGTGTATGGAAATGTTTCTGTGCAAATGTGTGGGTATAAACGAGGCTGTTGTGTGTATTCAGCCAATGTGGTGATCTGAAGTAATTCCTGCTGGTTTTGTGTTCCTTAATAAATAGGTTTAACTATAATTCACGTGGTAGCCCATAACTCACTGATGAAGATTATTTCAGGCTTGCATTGCAAATACAGAAGGTGTCTCACTGAAAAATAACATTGATTTCTGATAACAAAGTAAGCCTAAATTTTCCTTGTGCAGTTTATTCCCTCTAGGGCCTAGGCTAATTTTTTATCTTTGAATTTCTTACTCTAAGCTTGCGGATGCTTTTCATTATTTTGTATACCTATTGTGTATGTCCCTGTTCTTTCCAGTTTCTGAGTTCAACCCAGAGGTACACCTGAAACTTATACTCCATAATGAGCACCGATTCTATCCCCAGACTCCTGCTAAAAAACAGATACCTTCAAAAGACTGCCACAAAATCAAATCTCTCCTCTGGTTGCTCTCGAGGGAGCGTTTTAAGAAAGGGTGATAGATCAGCTCCTCTTTTCTTCCCACAGAGTTGAATTGGAATACTTAATAGCTGTTTTATATAATATATGCCCAAGCCACTCCCTTCACGCAGAGAATTTGATTGCCAGGTAAAAGACTTCCACAGCTCTTTAAATTATAAATTAACCAGAACAATGGGATTTCTGTACATTTAATAACATTTACTTTCAAAGAAATTAAATACAGTGTAGAATTTTATTGTTTGGTAGTGTGACAAAGCTTGTAGTAGGGCTAAGTTAAGGAACTGCGATTCTTTCATTGGTGGCATGAATTTAAATAATCTTCTCAAAAACATACTCTTGACATGCTGGAAGTGGTATGGAAAAGCTTACCAAAATGTTGGGATGCTTTTTCAGAACTTCTCTGCCCAAAAGATTGCTCTTTGTGAAAGAGGCAATCAGAGGAGGGATGATTAATAATGGCAAGAAAAATAAAATAAATAAGAGAATTAACATACATGAAAAATCCCACAAGAACAGAGAAAACGTCTTCCTCAGTGTCTGTTGCTCAAAATAGTACTATTTCTGTCTGCCTCAGCCCAGCAGCTTAATGAAATACTTGAAGAAATATGCATTTGCCCACTCTTGAAAGAATAAAATTCAGGTAACTGATGCAACTAAGTTGTCTGTCTTCATCATTTAGTTCCTTATTCCTCTGTTCCTACGGTGTGAGTGTCTCCCATAAGTCTTGGAACTATTACAGGCAGAGCATTGACCCATGGTTTTGATCTCACTTTAAACCCTAAGAGAAACAAAGAGCAAGGCTCTTATTGAAAAACTAAATTGGCAATTCTTCTTGACCTGAAGACTGACCCTACCTCATTTGTCTCATCATGAAGTAGAGACACTTAACTCCATTAGGATTTTACAGAACAGTGGGTAACTTAATCACAGAATGGCGGAGCACACCTTTTTATTTCTTTGCCCACCTCGGGTAGTAAGATTAGCTGCTTTTACAGAGATAACTTCTATATGGGTGTTAACTTGTTTGTGACACAACCAAAGTCAGTTTAGCTGGAGTGGTGTCGAGGAGAGAGGCTCAGGTGGGAATAAGAATGTTCTATTCGTGTTTTAAATTCAAGATTAAGCTGTTTTGAAAAGAAATGTCTATGTCAAAAAAGCAGGAGAAAAGTGTTAGCAAGTGGCTTATTGTAGGCTTTTTCAGTCCCTATGTCAGTTTATTTGAGTGTACAACTGCTGGTAGACTCGTGACAGACTGAACAATGTTCTTAAAAGTCTCATTATTTTAACAGTTGAAGGAGGTTTTTTTACTGTAACTGTAATTTTTAAATTTTGTCAGTGACATCTTTTATGTATTTTCACTTAGCTAAAACCTGCCTTTTAGGTAGGCCAATGGTGCACGCTTTAAGGTTTTAATGTGTTGCACTGCCACTGGAGTAAACAGATTATATAGCTAATTTAACTCATGTTAGCAAATTATTCAGTTTGTCTAACAGTACAGAGAATTAGTCGAACTAAGTGTTCATATTTGGTAGGATTTGTTGTAATGCCTCCTGAAACTTGAATTTATTTGAACTTGAAATGGCTCAAAAGGCTAATACCCTCGCTCTAAGTTCATCTCATTTGTTGCTGGTGACTTTATAAATGGCATTAGCAGAGGCAGATTTTTCTTTTGTGCTTTTGCAAACCTTGAGAGAAAAAATACACAGGAGAACAGGATATCCTGGTGTCAGACTTACCTGATTGATTTAGGAGGCATTTAAGCTGAATCCCAAGGACTGTCTCGCATGGTACTGTGAAGTTCTTTGGGATTTGAGGCTATTGTGGTTACTTGCTCTGATTCTCAATCCTTCTCAAAGCACTCTGGCTCCATTATGAGTCACTGAAGTTCGGGAAGTAATTTTATAGTTCATACAAACCATGAAAGTTTTATAATTAGTTTCAGAGAAGAGCAAGGCTGAAAAAAACAGATAATTAGCTAGAAAGAATGAGTCCCCATTAACAGCTGAAGAATTTGGTAGAGTTTCGCTTGGAAACCACGTTGGCAGTTATATGCCAGTTCTAATACACGTTATGATTCTGAAAAGGGAAACTCTGGCAAGTGATTTCCATAAACCAGCCAACTTCAGAGCCAGCTTCGTCCAGCTGGGCCGTATGGAACCAGTGGCAGAGGCAGCCCTACCCCTCTCTCCCCATCCTTCTGATTCCATATGGAATAGGAAGGAGCCAAGCTCCAGCAGAATTGGCATGCTAATTTTGGTATCTAGCAAAGCTGTGCCGAGGTGAAAGAATGCTACCTGGGGCATCACTGTATCTTGTGAGCTCTTTTCCAAGTTGTTGCAATGGTTCTCTGGAGATCAGTGCTTTTGAAGCAGCTGGAGTTATATTCTCAGCTTGATGCCTTCTGGAGTAGGTTTACAGTCAAACAATGCAATCATGCATTCCTCTACCTCTTAAAAACAATGCATTGTTCTGTTCCTACTGGGATATCTATGGTTTGACATACAAGCTGCAGTCATCATTCTTACATCAGTTGGGTAATGGGTGCCTTGAGTACTTTTATCCAAAAAATTGGAGGATACAGGTGTGCCATTTGCAGTTCATTGAACTCTTGTGTGTGCTGGGAAGGAAATATGAGGAAAAAGGTTATTTTATGTTATTTCAGGATGAAAATTGCATGTTGGTAAGGCATAAAATTGCTACTCTGTAGTCTGAAGTTACATGATAACAGTTTGAGATTTTATGAAATGAGAAGGCATTTGTCTCGTCTCAGAACATGATTGTGCAGTGTGTCTCAGATGAAGGGGTTGTATGCAGACTTAGGCATATCTGTTCTGCAAGAGTGCTGTTAATGAACAAATATGCTATTATTTGTTTCTGCTGCTTATATTTTACATTGTAGGAAACAGTAGTGTATTGCTTTTCTTAAAAAATGCTACTTAATTAAAGAAAATATTGCTGTAATGGACAAAAGATCAAAGATGGGTTTTCCGAATTTCCAATTCATCTCTTTTGCAGAAAACAGAAGAGACAATTTTTTAATAGAAGTATTATTAGTGGCTGCATACTGTTCTATATCCTGACCCTCTGAGAACACAGGAATCTAAATATATATATACAGGCAGCTTTTGGAGTTGAAACTAGAATGAGCATGTGGTTATTTCCCTATTTCTCTATAGCCCCTGCTATAGAGCCCACTGAAAGACAAGATACCTGCGAGTCCATCTGTCCTTGCAGAAATAACATGGGAAAAAAATGAAGGAGAACATGTGGGAGTATTTCCTAGGTGGCCCTGGCACTGGCGATGTCTGCAATTTCCAAGTGGGAATTCACACACTTGTGAAAGCATGGAGAAGAAAGGAGGGAGATTTGTTTCCTTCCTTCATTCAAAAGAGCAGAGAGCTTGTCAAAAAAAAAAAAAAGGCAAGGATGGTTCCTAACAAGTGAGGGAGTTGATTGGGGTTAAATTTCTAATGCACTGGATTGGCATCCGAAAGTGTTTTCTAAGTAAAGCTTGCTGGTTTAGGCTAATCTGCTTTGCAGCATTGTTATTATCTGTTTTATCAATACAAACTTTTATTTATGGTTCAGGAACCAGAATTTCTTTCTTAAGAAATGCATGGTCTGAAAATTTCAGTCAAATCTAGAAAAACATGAAGATCAGATAAACTTTAGACTTCAAAAATAGTCTAATTAGAATATCTGTAGCTGCTTTTCCAGAGTAACTGCAAGAAGCATCATGGGAAATTAGCAAGACAATTATGAGAATTATTGCTTGATGAACTTGACTGCTTGTTTGGCAGATAGTCCATTTGTAATGCAGTTTGTTCTGTGTTCTACTGTTCTCTTCAGAAATACTCTCTTAGATTCTGTTTTTTATGCCTAGTTCCCCAAATACTTTAGCCCATTTAAACACTTATGTAAAGGAGAGGAAAAAAGGTGTGAAGTTCAGTTTTAAGCAAGTAATTCTGTTTGGTGAGGTACTGCCAAAGAATATGAAGAGTTTAATTTTTCTATTTTATTTCTTTGTGGTCATTGCATGATCATTTTTAGCAGATTTTTAACAGAAGACACTAATAAAGAACGTTGATTGATGCACATATTGCATAAAGAATCTTTTCAGTTATCACCACTTTTTATTTATTTGCTGGTGAATGATGGATAGGTTTAGAAATAGACATTGCAAGTACACAAACTGCAATTTCAGAAAAAGTGCTTGGCAGAAATAACTCAAGGCATAAGCTTTCTGTAAGAGGAAATGAAAGCAAAGGATGAGATTTGGCCAAAACCTGTCCTCATATGCATCTTTTTTTCTTCTTTTTTTAACTGAACAAATAAATTTGTTTATGTTTTTCTTGTATTTGTGAGGTTTTAGCATACTTCTGACTTTGCAGTTACTGTCAGTATGGTTCTTGCTGCTTTCTCTCTCATAGTAAGAGAAGAATAATACTGTGTGTATATATATAAAGACAGTTACTGTATGAAGTTTAACTCTCAAAGTCTTATAAACCATGGTCTCTGACAGAAGCATACACTTATTGTATTGTATTTATTTAAAAACTGTGAGTCTGCCAGTGAGGTTGGTACCATCCCTGCAGAAGAGAAGCTTTACACCATTGCCAAGTAGCATCTCTTTGATGAAACACATCAATTAATTCTGCTGTAATCTAACAAAATGTGGTCCTTTTGACTTTAACCTTTCTTAATGTGCCATGTCTGTTGCAGACAAGAATGTTTTAAATTGAGGAAATAACTCTGTGCCCAGCAAAGAATACAGCTTTTTCTAGTAGAGCAAACTAACACCCAAAAATATCCCTCAGTGTGTTCTGGAGTGGATTTAGGTAGCACTGTTAGCCAATAAGTTTTATTTATCACTGATAGCTGGTATTGTTGGAAGAGTTGTAGGACTCAAGTTGCACTGCTGCTGGGGCATTTAAAGACCCACAGTAAATCTGGAAAAATAGTGCTTCAGTCCATTTCTCAGCTGTGTTCTACCAAGTGAGAGTTCTCTTACACCTTCATCCTCGTTTTACGCTTTATCCCTTAACCCTGCACCGCTGATGGCAAAAGCAACACAGCAATTCATATTGGAAGCTGAAGCTGTGTTGTGTGATGTTTTTTCCTCCGTGTTGTTGTGTGTTTGTGATGGTCTGAATTACTGTGCAAGTCCAGGTGTGTGGCACCTGAAATGATCTTAATGAAATGACATCGTTCCTCAAAGCTGTGGGACCCTTGACAATGTAAGATGTAATATGTGTGTGCCTGTGTAACCATTGGAAATCCATAATTAGGGGATGTGAAAATACTGTGCCATTTCCCTTTTTCATCTGTTTCTAATAGAATCCAATAATTACTTGAAAGCAGAGAGAATTAATGACTGAAGCAAGTCAGTGTGGAATTTATAAAGCTATGTTAAATTTACCTGATGTGGCGAGGCATTAATCAGAACTTTCAAGGAGGAAAAATTATCATGTTTCTGTTGTGATACAGGTTAAAATCAGGGGTTTTTGTTTAGCTGGTTTTATTTAAGTAGGCTTCCCTGCAGGCTAACATTGACTCAAGAAAAGCTTAAATAATGTTTTAAATAAATATATCAGGTATCAAGTTAAATTAAAATAAATGAAATTAATTAAAACACCAAACTCAAATTCCTCAGTATTTGTGTTCATGAAGTGTTACAGTGATAAATTAGGTGAAATCTAGAGTGACAGAGAAGAATGTACCTTAAAATTGCCTTTTTCACTGTAATCTAAAGAAACAATCAGTGAAGAAGAAAAAATGTAAAGGTATGACAGTGCTTTTAGTTTTAATTATAATCAATATCAGCAATATTTAATCATTCTTTAAGTATTGCAGTACTCTGCAGTATGCTAATGTATGCTGACTATCAAAATATTTGTGGGAGGCCCAGAGATATGGTGTTGTGACTTGTCTCTTTTAGATTATCATGGATAGTTTGTTGCTTCCATCTGAATTTGTACAAACATGCAAATCTCTGTGATGAACTTACACAGAAAAATGCACATGACTTCTGGTTTTGCTGAAGTGATGCTTAGGAAGAACATTTATCTGGCTTCATTTTCATTTTTTTTCTTCTCCTTGCAAAGCCACTGATAATCCTACATTTTTAAGTCAGTGAACAATGTCATATAATGAAAAGTATGTAATCCTATCAAGTAAAATTGAGATGTTTTATAAATTGTCCTGATTGGTTTATGAAGATGCTTACTGTTCTCCCATCCCCATTCTGAATTGGGTATGGCTTTGTATTCTAGCTCTGAGTTTTAACCAGGAATTCATGCTGATTATTTTCCTTTAGCCATTAACATAGGTTAAACTCCTCACACATGAGGCATATTGAGTTTTTTGCCCTTCTGAATAAATGCTACATTGCATCCCACTACATTACAAACAATTTTAATAATCATGAAATGCTGGGTGAAGATTTTTCAGTAAAAGATAAGGTGTACTTTTTATGGTGCGTACAAGGAAGATGTGCCAGAAAGAACTACAGAGCTGCCTGTTCCTTTTTGATGTTGTATCTGTAGCAAAAGGCCATACCCACATTCAGAGTGAAAAATCTGAGTCTAAATTGCTGAAAAATGGGATCTGCTTTAGACTAAGAAGGGCCCTTTACTTTTCCTGGAACTGACAAAATAAAGAGTTAAGTGCTGATAGCGCACTGACTTGGCAGCAGATGCTACAAATACAGCATGCTGGAGAATAATTTACTTGTAGCCTTGGATATTAACTATAGACTATTCTTTAAGAAAAGACGTGTTTGGCTGGTGAGATTCTCCTGTGTATCTTGGCCCAGAGTCCAAAATGTGATTTTTGTGTGTGTTAGGAAGTGAGTATATAGCTGCAGCAGATTTGGGGCTGTATATATGGATTAGAAGCCAGGTACAAAATAGAAAAATGTCTTTTTTTTTTTTTAATTTCTTCTCTTTTTCCCCTCTCTCATTATTTATCTTTGCATTTTCAATTTTCTTTAAAATTGATTAAGCCTATAATGTTGAAGGTCCTCAGCTGCTCTGCAATAATAGGACCATAGGGCTCAATCCAGCAAAATGCTGAGTACCCTGAACCCAGAGCAATGAAGCACCTAAGTGCACACTTAAAATTATGAATGTGTTGGTTGCAGTGGGGATTTCTGTTTAACTGGATGCTTGATTTCTGTCTGGATTGGAGGGAAAAACAACACAGCACGTTCTAGGTACAAGAATGCAATCATTTGATTGTTAATCTTGATGTAATTTTGGGGTTCTGCCTGCAGAATTCATCACTATTTGACGTTTCGTGGTCCTGGCTTATCTAATGCATACTTGAAGTACTTTTTTACCGGGTTAATACATTTCTCATTAGCTTTTTATTTTTTTAAGGTTTTGCTTCAATTTCTCTAGTTGGCACAGGTTTTTCAGTAGTCTAATAGGATCCTTGATGATCATGCAATCTTTCATTACATAAAATAGAACAAATTTGGTCAAATGAGCATAACAATTGAAAAATTTGATGGTGTAATTCAGGTTCAATTAATTAAGTTAGGTTGCTGCTTCTACTCTATTGCTCATATGATCATTGCATGAGCACTATCCAAATGTGTAATGATTGCCTTTAAAAATTAATGATGAATTCTGGGAGATCAAATTTCCATCTTTGCTTGGACCTAGGTTTCCCAGTGAATCTTAGCAGGAGAAGGAACATTTCCGTGTTTCCTCTTCGAAGAAATGGAGATAGACTTTGTTCCCAGTGCCTAATATGGGATTTTAACAATGCACATAATCTCAGGCCATCCCAGTATGATGCCATAACTGAAGTGCTGTAAACACTGAGAAACCAGGCTTGTTTAGCATCTTGTAACTTGAGTACCTACAATTGGTGACTGTAATACCTGTAGTAACCATTATACAGCTGTGGGGCATTTTGTTTATGTAAAAGGAAAAATCTGTGAAAAATAACAGAGGGAATAGCATCAAGGTTAGCAGTTAAGGGTAAATTTAAGAATTCTTCTTGAGAACTATCTCAGTGCAAATTTCAGAGTAGAATAAATACCTCCAAGGTTTTATGTTTAACTGCTGTTGGAAATAGCGAGGAGTTTCTGACAGCACCAAAACCCCCATGTAGTACAACTAACCTGATTACCCCCAAAAAAGAAAACTCTAACCAAACATAAAGCAATTAAAGGTCCCCTCCATCTAACTGTGAGGTGAAACGCTGGGAAATACAACCCAATTCTAACTTTATCACAGGAAGAGTTTTAGTCCATAAGCCTGGACTTTTCTACTGTGCCATGTTGACTTTCTGTTAGTTTGCAGAGCATCAGATGCAACTTTTACATACTTGCAATTGAATGAAATGGCTGAAATTTTCCTGAATTGCTGCCTGATTTATGGTGAAAATGGTATTAGGGAGAAGTACTGTCCTTCTCATAACTTTGAGGAAAAATTGGACAATTGACCTTGTATTTACTGAAGAGAATAGCCAGCTACTGCTTCTACCTTTCAGGCAAACTTGACATCTCAGGGCTTTATTATACATTTTCCTGGAGGCACTGGCACTTTCATTTTGCTTGGTTAAGAGTAGCAGAAATGTTTTGATTAAAAGGACCAGCCAAAGCTAACTTCAGTGTTTACCCTGAAGCACGATCCCTGTGAACACATGGGGTTTATTCATCCAACCATTACAGAAAATGTTTTTTAAAAAAATTACATTCACTGATTTCATTGTAAATGAAAGCCCTCAGCCTTCCCTGTGGGCCTGCCATTACAAAGAAAGGTATAGATTGAAGAAGAGGGGAAGACTTGTCTGTCTAACTCAAACATGTCAAGCGTTCACTTCTTTGCTGAAGAATAATGCATTTAATTAGACTATCATTGTGACAAATTGGTTGTGATGAGGCCGTCTATCTCAGGAGAGTGATGCTAATCCCTCTTGTATTTTAAAGGCTCTCCTGTGTTGGCATGAGGTAGATAACTAATCTTTTTTGGGCCAGGAGAAAACAACAAATTCTTCCTATTAGATACTTCAGTTGCCTTATATATGTATTTTTTAAATGAGGACATAACGATTTTGAGGGAGTAAATCCGTTTATATGCTTTAAGCATTGCAGAACTCAATTTGCAAGTGTCTGACATCAGCCCTAATCCTACTCCTACAGTTTAACTCTCCCGTGCAGTAAGGAGAGGGTTACCTGAGAAAGATGGTCCAGAAAGTTGCTTGCTGACTAATGGATCATCTTGAAGAAGGTGAAAGGAATTGCAGAGCTGTGTGGCACGTGCTTCACATCTGAGACACCTTCTGTTACAAGTGAATCTGGAAATATCCTTATTCCAGCCTTCCAGATTCACTTATTACACCATCTGAGCTGCTGAGTGCAGGTGTTGCTACTTTTGCTCTGCAAAACCAAGAATCCTCCCGTAAGAAAGGTACTGACAAATTTCTTTCTCAGTATTCAGCATGCCTGTTTCATTTCAGAGTATGGCTTGCACTGCATCACCTCCAACAATTAAGCCATTTAACAATTAGTAAAATCTTCTCTAATCTGTATAATCATGTTTTCTATGACAGGGTTTGGCATAAAGAGAAATAAAGTATTATTCTGCAGTACTTGAAGAAAATTCTGAATGTTTGCTGTAACCTGACAGCAGCAGTCTGTTAGAGTCTTGTGAAGTTGAGTAAAAATGAACACTGCTGCCAAGACTACTGTGGATAATGCTGAATTGATACAGTTCATCTTAAAAGGCAGAAGACCAAATAGGTCATCAACCTTTGGTGAAACACATACACACTCCTGACACAGCTCTGTTTCCTAAAGACAGCTATTTTATCATTTCTAATGCTCCATGTTAAGCTTTCCCAGAGGATAGCTATACTCTTGATACTTCCCCCCCAAAACTGTTTTCCTAAACTTTTGACTATTTTGTTAGTCTCTGCTCTGTCTCTGTCTTCTGCTCCTGCTGGACCTCATTGGAGCTGAGTGAAGTCATGGTCTTCTGTCTTTCAGCGTTTTTTTAGTATTTCTGAAAGTAGATCTGAGCCTCCAGGTTGAGGATAATCATAACTGAAATTTTAGGCAGCTGTATTAATCTCTTTTTCATTGAATTTATGTAGTTTTAGATAAAATCACCTGTCAGTTCCTTATTGTCCTGTCTTACGTGTGCCCATAGGAAGGTTCTCTGGACAGGCAGCTGCAGAACATCACTTAGGAGGCTGAAATAGCAGCAGCATCTGAAAGATAGCATCAACTATTTAGTGTTAACCAAAGGTAGGCTGCTGATCCAAAGTGACCCAACAAACTAGACAGAGAGTGGGGGTCTCTGTCTCTGGGAGGTAGCTTGTTGTTATCTCCTTAGAAAGCAGGGGCACTTCTCTCTGAAAGCAATGCCTGAACTTACTATTCAAGGCGATCCTAATGGCATCCAGCCAGTGGGTGCCTTTCATTTATTTATTATGAGCACAAGGTTCTAACACCTGTACAGTACAGCTGGGGCATGTGAAGATGAGTATACTTTGCTGGAATGTTGATTAGCTCTTGTAAGTAGCTAAACTCTATTAAACTGACGATCACAGTGCAAAAAGCATTAAAGGTCATGAGGGACTGTTGGATGTGTGGTAATTATTTCCTACTGTTACATACTGAAGTGTCGGCTGTACCTATGGAAAGCAGAGAGATTATGTTTCTAGAAAGATCTGTTCCCCCCTCCTCCTGCAGGTTTGCCCTCAATAACATTGTAACAACGAATTTACAAGGACTTTCATCTGTTTACAAGGTGAATATATATTGAATTAACTCTCTTATCCCAACCAGTTAAAAATTAGTCTTATAACACTCACGTTTAAATTGATGAAACATTAATCAGATGAGTAGTCCTGTTGAATAAAGGCTTAAAGCAACAGACATATTGGGAAAGTTACATTTTTCATTATGTTTCTAGACAAGCTGATATTTAGACAGAGGAATCTATTTATTTATTTTTACTTTAATTGAAATACATCCCAGGACATGATGATGATAGAATGCTTACATGAGCTGATCTTTGTATAGCCACTTGATATCACATGATTTGTTCCTATATTAAGTAGCAAATGTGGATGCTCAAGTGCAAGTCTTCTACACCATTAGCCCTCCCAGTGAACTGCTGGGACAGATAAGAAATTAGAGTTGCCATGTGGTTGCAGGATCACTGATGAACCTTGCCTAGGTTGCACATAACAGAAACGGTGTCATCTTGCTTCAACTTGTGTTTGTTAAATATAGCATCTGGTAAATAAAAAGAGAGTGAGTGTGTATATGAAAATAATCAGCTTGAAACACCTTGTTATTCAGACTGAAGAATAGCTGTTTTCTCCCAAAGATCAGATTCAGGGGCTTGAATAGCCCTGCTGGCTGCCTCGCACAGTGCTATCGGTACCCCAGCAGCAAATGAAGCACATGTGCCTAGGAGATAACTTCAAGCTAAGAAAATTCTGTTTTCCACAGGTCATTTCAGAATTCATGATGTGTTTACATGTAAAAGACTCTTCCTGCCTTTCTTCTACATACTGCAAATACGATGGTTGTGTAGTGTGTTCAGTGATAACTGCCCTCATTCTTCCCTTATTCTCATATTCCATGGTAAAATGTCAGTGCCATTTCTGGTTATGCTGGTTTATATCTCAGCTCATGACGTAGCCTGACACCATTCAGGTGAAATGGCTACTGATGCATCCTACCACAGAAGCACAGCAGATGGCCAGTTTCAGTTTCCAGTATGTATACATGGAATTGTAATGCTTCCTTGGGCTTTACCCAGGGAAGACCCTGCAGGTAGACCCTGTGGATGTCCATAAATCCCTGACCATAATGCCCTGCTGCAGATGTGAATCTACTACTTTCTCTTTGATTTCTTCACAGTTCTTTCTATGACACAGTTTGAGATTCCTTTTAATGATTTTCTTTTTCCCAGTGAACTGCAGTACTTGCTTGAAGAGAAGACAATACAGAAAGATGTGCAGAACTGTAATCCTAAATATTTAAAGCAGTTTCATGATGTTTTGTCTATTTTTTTCAATTTAAGCTGAATAATTGAAATTGCATATGAAACTAATCTTTGTGTTTCTGAGAGGAGTTTTTGAAGACTCTCTTAAGTGTGACACTGAGAATGAACACACTGGGTGTCACAACAGCAGGTAAATTATGGTATAGATTGCTATGTTTAAGCATAAGCTGCTAAGCTTTTTCTCTTTGTTGTTCTGCTGTTTTAGGAGCCCAGTCTTTCAGGCTGTTTCCTGGGTACACAGTAAATTTCAGTCAATTATTTCTGATAGGTCTGATTTTTGCACGTGTACAACTAACTACTGCAGAAAATCTCTGTGTAGAAAGTGGTATGCGTGGGTTTTTATAACAAGAGAGAAGTATCATCCCCTACTTAAAAGAATAAATGAGAACCATATGTATGCTCTACACACAAAGAAAAAAATATTTTAATAAATGGGTAGAATTTGATGATACATGGACTAAGAGCAAAGCCTGATCTCCTGCTTGACTTGGAACTGTGCTCTCAGAAGTATTTCCTGAGCCTTGTCAATAGTTTAGAATTGGGATTTAATGCAAAATGACCTTATGGATTAATTCAGTAAGAATGTTTCAGGTTGCAATGTTACTATGAATTTGGGGAATCAATATTTAAAAAAAAAACAGATAAATTGTCTGTAAACAAATGGTGAGCTTTTCACAAAAGAATTCTTCTAGCCATGGCCTGCAGCTCATCACAGACAAGTTTTCTGTCTTTTACTTACCCGTGACCCTTTCTGCCAAGGGTCATGCAATACTTTACCATCACATGGCAAGAGTAGAGAAACTGGGCATGTTTTCTCTGTAGTCCTGAATGATTCATACCAGGAATAGCACAACAGCACTAATGAAAAATATACTGGCTTGAGGGTTTTGGGTTAACTTCCATGGATTTTCACAAGTGCTAGTGGCCTTACCTTTAGCATACAATTCAAGTGACAGACTTTTTAAAGTGGTCTTGTTCTATAACATGAAGTTCAGCTTGAAGTCACTTTCCCGCAGCCAGGAGAAACGCTTCAGAAGCGCTTTTCTCAGAGTTTATAAAGCAGTGCCATGATGCAACACCTGCACAGTTATTTTTAAGAGCCCCTTGTATAAAACTAATGTACAATCAAGTATTGTATATGACATCAGTATGTTAGAATCGCCTCTCAGTGCTTAAGAGCTGTTGTAAGACTGAGGTGTGAAGTGTTTTGTTTTATGTGAGGTTGATGGATTCTGCAGATAAGTGAGGCTGTTGTTTTAGGAGCATTAGGTGTGTTCAACTGAGTTACAATGTGACAAAGCACTACAAAATTATACATTGGGAATTTGGGGGCAGAAAGTCGAGGGCTGGCCTCTGACAAGCACCTACAGGTATTCCCAGTAAAGTGCGGGGTTAATTTGCTTGGTTTTGTTTAAATCTACTGACTAAGCATCTACTATGCTACAACCAAATTTGTGCTTTAGGAATACAATAGATGGATTCCACCCACCTCCCCTTCCCATTTCTGCTTTCTTTTTCCTATTGAACATGAGAAAGATGTATTTTATTAATATTTCTTGGTTTCACAACCTCTTTTTCTCAATATTTTATTTAATTTCCTGAACAATTCTGCTTACACACTAAGCTTCTCAACACTGAAAATTAAAAATAGGTGGTGTCTATGTACCTGTATTAAACATTTCTTAAATGAGTATCAAATATTGCACAAACCTTTCAGATCTGAGCTCTTTATTCAACTTTTTTCTTCTGCTTCCTAGTCAGCTGTCTATAGACATGTACATGCATGTTTTTTTAGCAGGGGAGCAGGATTTGCATTATCCAGGAAGAAAGTCACACTCCTGGATGCATCTTGAATATGTGCTGGAAATAGAGAGAGTTGAGGAGAAAATGTCAGAAGAAAGCATTTTTATAGTTTACTGCCTTTGTATACGATTTCAATGCAAGGAAGAGAATTGGTCTTCCTCAGTTCTGTTGTGATCTTATGCTTTAAAGTATTTCTTAGTGCTGTAAGGACAGATGAAACCCACAACTGGTGAGACACCTTCTTTTGCAGAGTGAGTTCTGCTTTTCAGTTTTACCTCAACAGTCCTTTATTGTTTTTTTTCCTCTGCTTATTACTGGGCAGTGCTATTCCCGGGTCTTCCCTGTGCTGACCTTTCTCATTGGCAAAGTGGACTTTTTACCTTCCCTAACAAGTTCAGGAGGTTTGTCTAAAGAGGGGTTATGGTGAACTGAGTTATTTGTTCTAAAGTCTCCAGACAGTTAAAGGTTAATTGGTAAGAAATGGGCCAAAGCTGCAGTGAGAGGATGAGTGCATGGAGCATTGCTGGCCTACAAAGGGACTTGGAAAAGACTGGTGGTACTACTGATCTATATAAAAATGTTTTAAGCTCTAAAGATTGTGCTGGGGCATTTCAGAATCTCTGGCATGGTAATTCTTGACAAATGGTGGACTTTGAAAAAATAGCTGTTCATTAAGAGATAGATCATCTGGATCAAAAACCACTGGAATTTCCTTGACCTCCAGCGGATCAGGGTATGACAAATAAGTTGTCAAAGGTTTAGTTTGTCTGTTAGAAGGTTCGTTAGAGTTTGTTACAAAATTGGTTGGTCTGTTGCAGAGGGAAATGCAAAGGAAACATTTCATTAAAAGCTGGTTCAAACTGTCCTGCTTCTGTGCTAGTGAGTAATGCAACTTTTCCCTTTTGCCTTTCTTCCTCTTCTTTCCCCTTTTGAATGAACGCTGATCACCTGGCTGACAAATAAATGACCTCATCAAACAAAGTGCTTTTCATAGGTTGCTTTCATCTGGTCTGGGACACTTAATTTAAATAAATAGTTATTTTCCATTGATTTGAAATTTTTAGAATAATTTCCTTCTTAATTAACCTCAGTGTGATATCTTCTCCTTTGCAGTGTTTGATACAATCACAATAGAAATGTAAATCTCCCTTCTTTCTTTTCTTTAACTTTGTGTTAGGGGAGTATCACAAATTAAGGTAGACTTGCTTTCAGATGTCTAGAGTGCTGTTGTGTAGTCCCTTATGTGCCTGTATCTCTAGTTTTGGTTGCATGTTTGCATGCAAACTTCACTCAAAAACTTCTCCGTGACCTTCAAACAGAAAAAAAAGGATTCGAAGATTGGACTCTTATCCTCTAGAAACACTGGGCCAGTAATAAAATTTGGTCTTCGCAGCATGCACAAAAAAACATTGCTAGGATACAAATCCTGAGGAAAACTGTCAGATAAACGTGTCACATGAGTTTTCATTTCAAAAGCTAAATAAATGCAGTGTATCAGCGATATCTGTCCTCTTCACTTTCTTGGATCATATTTTAAAACAGCCCTAATTCCCAGCTTCGACCTCAGTGTCTTTCCAAAGCTGCTCTTGTTCTTTTTAGTCCTCATGCCTAGGTTTGCTTTTTTCTGTCTTTCAGAGGTAGAACTTAAAAATGCAAAGGTTATCCGCTTCTAAGAATTTATCTTCTTAGATGAAAGAAGAAGAGGACAAACAGCTCATCATTCCTTCTTTTTCCACTGACAGGTCACCAGGGTGAGCTTGGAAAGCTGGAGGCTGCTAGGCTCTTGTATTTTCCAGATTATCTACTGGAATAAGCATGCATCTGTACATCAGCAATAAAATAACCAGAGAATACATTATTAAGCAGTCAGCATAAGGAATCAGAAAAATAAGAATTTTATTTTACTAGGAAGTTCTCTTAATTATTCAAAAAAGCTACCAGAATACAGTAGCTCTGCAGACATTTTTATCTCTTGTCTTTCACCACTGATAATATGGGTTGGGCAATCCGGATACAGCACCAAGAGAGTTTTTTTGTTGTGCTTGATACAAAGAAAGTTACCATGTGAAATGACAGGACTGAAACAGGAAAGAAACTTAAAGCATTTTGGTATGTCCGTGTAACACAGACCTGAATTTGTATTTGATTTCTGTTCTACTGGTTGAACCTGCTGCAAGGTCAATGATCAAAATACGTGTGTTGATTTTACTACGGTAATTAAATTTCTTCATTTACCCATACATTGCCAAGATATACTAATTTGTATTTATGTATCTGTGGGGGGTTTGTTATTGATGATCGTACTTCTGTGTCTGTGGAATTAACCGACATGAAAACGACCATTGCTATGAGGTGCTTTTTCATTTTTCTGCTTTATCTACACGTACTTTAAGCCTAGGATTAATTTTATCCCTAATAAGCAAAGAAACCTTGCACAAAATTAAAAGCTGCCACTAAAGTCAAAGGGACGAAACACCACTATTAATTTGAAGGGAGTGGTTTACGGAACTGGGGCTGCTGGCTGAGGGCCAAATGGGTGGTTGTACAAGCGTGAAACAACCGGGCAGATTGAAATCGCTGTCAGCCCTTATCGACTGGTAGAAAATGTGGTGGCCCTTGCTGGCACGTCTGGTCATGCAGTTGTTGGGGAACATGTGTGTGGGAGCCCTGGTGTATTCTCTGCTGTTATTCATGCAGCTGCTGGGTGCAACAGTAGCATTTCCAAATCAATTTTCTTTTAGTAAATGTATTGCATTTGAAAGCAGTGGCACTGAACAAACCAGAGAATGGCTTTTTGGCTTTTTTATCATATGAGCTGTGGCTTGACACAATGCTGGATCTCATGTGTACACAATTAGACAAGAGACTTCAGTTTTTTCTCCCTGAACTTTTCTTCCCTCTTTTTATGAGTTCAGATACTATCAAGGCCTTATTTGAGCTGCAGGATAGTGTTCTAATTGAGTAAAAATTAGTCTGTCAGCCATATTCAAAGAAAAATGTGTACTTTACTCTGAACTGATTAAATTATCTGGATTTATTATTATTTTTGCACTGGAACTTTAGAAGTGGAGTTAGCATTCGCAGTCAAATGCTCTAGAACAGTTTATACAGCTGCTGTGTTCAGCTGTCAGCAGGCTTGATAACAGAATTTTGAGATTATTTATCAGTTTTGCTTAAGTATTGCAAATTGGAAAATGCTAATGTTTCAGTGGAATCTTGTATTTTCATTCTATCCTCCTCTGTAGATATTAATTTTAACTACTTTATCCTCTCACATTTTGTAAATTATAGTTTCTGCATGTAGGAGTAGTATTTTCTTGCTTCTGATGTACGCAGATTAGTGCTGGGCAGCCTTTTTTTCCTGCTTCCTGGCTAATCAGCTCTTGTGATCAGATACTGCAAACCACGGTTTAATGAACATTCTCTAAGCTGTGATGCAGCTATAGAATGTCCAGATCTTGGGATAAAGCTTACCCAGTGACTGTGAGACAGGTTCCATACATTCAAAAAGAAATGCTTGCAGGCACTTGCCTTGGAGGTCTCAGTGCAGAAGAGAGAACCAAATAGTGTGGAGCAAACATTTAACACTAGGTCTGCACTGGTCCTGTACATTTAGTGGCTTATCCTCCATTTAATTTTCTTGTTCTCCTTTGTAAGGAAGTGTTTTAACTTTCTTTAAAATTAATATTCTCTATTTGTGAATAAAATCCTTTCTTCATTAGCAAAGTGCAGTTAAGGTATATATTCTTACCTTAAAGAACACATCCCAGCCTTGCTATGTCTGTAGCCTTTCCCGTCAGCTCCCTATGGAGTTCAACACAGATCTGTACATAGCAAGAAAGAAGATGCAAGCTCAACCAAATCACCCCTCAGTTACAGATTCACATCAAAAAACCTGAAGAGCAAGTATTTTGTCATGTTGGAGATACCAGTATTTCTTATGCCTCATTTGGTTTGTTTCCCTATTATAACTGTGTTCTTACTGGGGTGGATGCATATGGAAGAGAAATTATCAATAAATTGTAGGTAGTGGGTTTGATTTTTTTGAAAACCAGTATGTATTTGTTTGTTTCTTTATGCCTCCCCCCTCGTCTTTGTGGCTTGGCAAGTCAGTGGATTGAAAGTTTGAATAAATCTTCCTTCATTCCCTCCTAGATTTTTCTCTATGTGCTTCAGTCATTTGACATGCATATGTGCCACTCAAATCATATAGAAATTAAACACTGATAAGGTTATGCCATAGTTTAATAAATGTAAGTCCTGACATTTCAGGTAGATGGTGAGTGAAGAAACACACAACTTCTTCCAAGGAAGGATTTCTCTGGGAAAATGTGTTTAAACTTGGTGGGGATTTTTCTGTTCTCATGCTCTTGAGTCTGATTTTTCTACAACTGTATTTGTTTTGTTATTGTTTGGTATTTTTAAATCTTATTATAATTATCTGAGTGTCCATGTTGTTTGAGCAAGGGGCTAAAAGTCAGGAAGCAGTACTCCACAAGGCTGTCTGGCACTGCAGGAGCAGCACTGTCCTCGGGAGACCCACTAAATGCTGCCAGTTCTCCCATGTCAAGCAAAGAAGATGCCAGTGTGCAAGAAGAAAACAGGCTGAGTACTAACCACACACTGAGATGGGAAGCTGAGGTCCCCTTAAACATCCCATTATGTCTGTGGAGATAATAAGCTGTTATACAAGAACACTTCTTCACCTAAACTTTGTTAAATTGCATGCAATTGTGTCCAGGTAACATGAAAAAATCAAACATACATTACAGTTCTGTACTACAGAACAACGAAACCTAGAATACAATTTTTAGTGTTGATTTTCTACCCATTTGCTCAGGTGCATGCTTTCTCAAAGACACAAACTGAATTTTGATAATATGTTATAGATTTTTTTGGTAGGTTTTGTGATCATTTGTTATTTTGGCATTTTGCAGCTGCTTTTCAGTTTAAAATAACCTGCAAAAGCCTGCACACATACATTGACATGCAAAAGTTTGGAGTTTGGACTGAGTTTAAGAATCAAACAACTGAGAGTTTTATAGTATGAATTTTATTTGAAAGGGGCTTTTTGTGTTTACATGCATTATATCATCACAAGTCTTTCTAGCTTCACCTGTGTGTCCCTGAAGGTAAAGGCTAGATACTTTGCTTATGCTGTTCTCATTACTGTGTACATTTGCATCGAAACAAGATAATTACAATACCTTCTGCTTACAGTAGATTCCCCATGTACTTTTAATTAGATACGGCATCCTTGATTTCATTTTGTGAACAATTATGTAGCTTGCTATCCAATGTTAAATAGTTTGTGTTTCACCCCAGAAGTGTGTGAAGTGATTCATAAATATGATAGGAACATAAAAGCACTTTGATGGTATAAACTTGCAGATGGTGAAAAGCAATCCAGAAGCACCGTGACCAGGGATATGTGGTACTCCCTGGAGAGGGACGGCAGCTTGGAGCTGCACGGGGCAGAGAAAAGCAAAGTGAGGATTCATCTACTGCAAATCTTTCTCTCCATCCCTCTTTGCCTCTGTCCTCCACTCATCACAGTAGTGAGAGGAGCTTCCCTGGTAATTGCAGGAGATATCATTTGCAGATTTCAAAGGAGGCTAATAACGCTGTCTGGAGCTCATGATTAGCAGTGGAAAGAGGAAGAAATATCTCTTTTATGCTGTGTATCTGTGGTATCCTAACTGTGTGAAGGACAAACAGTGTATGTGCCACACTTCTGTTGCTTTTCTGCTGCTATAGCTGCCATGGCTTTGCTCTCATTTGTTTCTTCACTATGGGGAGCTTAGAATTAGCTTGTTAAGTGCTCTCAGTCCCTTAAACGGGGCACTCTGCAACCACTTTTGAAATGCTCGCTGGGTTAGCAAAGCCTTCGGGGTTTTTTGCCCCCATTCTTTCTGAGCATTTTCTGTGGATCTCGCCTATCTCAAGTGTCACTCTGCATTTTCCCCACTGGATTTGTGGCTGCTGGGTTGTGTGTTTCACTTTCTTAACCGCTGTGGGTTTGATTTTTTTTTTTAGCTTCTTTCTTCCAGAAGTCAGTTACCAGTAGGAAAGGAGCTTGTCCAAAATCCAATGATTTTAACACAACAGCAGGTTTCTGTGCATGCCTAAAGACGTACCTTGATGCTAAGCCTGGACAAGTGATGGTCAAATCTGTCTAGTCTCCTCTGCCCATTCCTTTTTCTTCCATGCGGCTTCCATCTCTCTTGAGAGTAAAAGTGATTGAAATACACCAGTCATGTTAAGATCACAGCTTGCATTCATATATTTTGTCAAAGAAAGAGAAGATAAATAAAGGATTTCTTTCCCGTGCATGTACACTGTACTCAACAGCACTCAGAACAATCGAACAGAGGTGTTGCCTGTAGGCCCAAGGGGAGCTGAAAAAATAATTGAAAGCAGCATCCAGCCTGCTTAATGTAAATTCTTTTCTGGGATAGGCACGCAAATTTAAACTAGTTTCTGATAAAATTCCATTTCAGGGCAAGCTCCATGGTGCTATATTTGTCTTGTCAGCAGGAGGCAGAGCCCTTGCTATTTCCCCAGCTAATCCGCAGCAGCCCTTCTCCTTTCCCTGTGCCGCAGTGCAGTACCAGGCAGCTCAGCCCTTGGGTTGCAGTCACTTGAAAATATTTGGGGAAACTATCGGAAACAGGGAGTTTTCCCATTTACTTTGCAAGTAGCATAGGATTGTCTGCTGAAGAAAGTTGTAATTAGAGCTAACTGAGCTAAGCCTGCATTTGAATCCAGACATTTGGTTTTGATAGTAGTCAGTATTAGCCCTCTCAGCAGAAAGTTCACAAAGATTATTCTGCTTTCATTCCCAAACAAGTTTGTGTTTTTGCTGTCAGATCCTAAAGAGCACAAGCAGCCTTCGAATCCAGTGACTTTGTACTGCTACTTCACTGCATAGTTCTAACAGCTTTTTCATGCATTTTGATGTTTGGGTTTTTAATTTTTAAACCAGGTTCTCTATTACTGATGAAAAGTCAACATCAAAGATAGTAATTTGGAGGCAGGTCTTCTCCTTGACTAAAAAAGAAACAGAAACATTCTAGCTATCTTGATTTCCAAGGGAATGCTTAATTTTATTATGCCAAATGCAGGTGCTACATATTAAATGATGAAACTTAGCTAGCAACAGTCACTCAGAGCTAGAAGGCCACAGTATAACGTAATTTTAAAACGGGAATATGTGGTTTATGCATATGGAAAAGGATAATAAAAATTCTTGATTTTTGTATTACCATTTGCATAGTTCAGAAACAGAATGTCCCCATCTGTAGATGACTGGAAGGTCAGAAGGTTTCTCATTTTAATGAATTGAAAATCTCTTTGTTATGACAAATCCTACTTTCTTGAGGGAATGTATTTTTATTTTGCCCTTGCTACGGTTATTCCTGTTTAATATAAAATGACACATACTCCTTCAGTAGATGCAATGGCACAATGTGGTTGGGCTTCTTGTCCTCAGTTCCTAGGCATGGTATCTATACCCAATCTATCATAAGGACACCAATGTAAGTATGATATTAGTTCAGATAAAAGCAGGTGGCAGCTGTCTGCATCTGAATATTGCACCTGCTTTACTGTGATGATACTGTCTCCCAGGCTAGGCTGGGATGTGTTCTGAAAAGTGTCGTGAGTGATTATGCAGTTTGGCAGTGTAAAGACTGGTGTCCCCTTCACAAGATATAAGTAGCATGTTGAGTATTCCAGAGAGCTCAGATGCCTTGAGATGCACATCTTTTGCAAGAGAATGCCAAAGCATTATTTTTGGGGCTGTATCTTGTGATGGACTTTTTCGGTGGTTTCTGTGCTTTTTCACACGGCATAAATAAGCAAGTTCTTAGTTTTGTTGCACCTGTTATCATTCTCTGTGCTGCATGGTAAATGTAAGCATTCATCTTACCTCAGGCTCCAAATACTTCTCAGCCATCATATAAGTTATTTTGAAAACTTCATTTCTGTATCAGAAATACAAATACTCCAAAGCAGATTGCAAATGCCCCCTCAATTCTCCCTTTTCAAGACACAGTGTCTTCCACTTGGTCTCATCTGCAGAACACCCAATTGACATTGAGGCCTGAGTGCTAAAGACATCTACTAGATTGCCAACTTTATCATCTCAGAAGACAGGGCAAACTCTAGAGCTTTTCTCAGTGTTTCATTTGTCAGTTACTAGACAGGGTACACTATCTCACCCGCTTTGACAGACTGCCAGAAGGTGGGCAATTGAGGGAAGGAGGCTGGCAAGAGAAGGGAAAGGTGAGTGTCAGAAGTTAGCTGGGTTATTAAGGTAGAGTGAGTATTCTCAGTGAAGAATAAATAGTGGTACAGAGATTGTGTTTCATTATCTGTCAGTACAGTGAGTGCTTCTCATGATTTTGTGAGTAGGAGGGAAGCTGTTTAAACTAGAAAGGAGGCAAGAAGTTTGTAAACCTAAAGAAAAAAGACGCACAATCAGAAACAGCTTTCCAGGGAAGAAGCTCTGCGGAAGGGGGGCTGTGTGTGTTTTGATGTTGCTACAACTATGGTCAGTGTGGGGTCTGATTGTCAGATGATTGCTAGACACGTTTTATTTCACTTTCTTCTTCTTCATTTCTTTTGAATTTTCATAATTTTAAAATCACTGATGTAGTTGGTGAGAAAAAACTTATGTTTGGAAGGGGTTTTTCTCTTAAAACTTGGCTGTTGTTATGATTGATTTCTGAAAACTCTAGCAAGCCCAGCACGTTTCTTTTCAAGATACAGCAGTTCAGTGGATGTACTTGCAGTGTTTTGCAACTAGGAAAAATGAGGAATCTCCCAAATTAGCCAGGAGAGAGATTGCTGTGCAGGATATTCAGGCAGGTATTTATTGACCATGAGCCCTATGGTGAGGGAGCAGTGGTAGATTGGCACCCACAGCCAGAGGTAGTACATGTCCTCCCCCAAACCCATATTTTAACAAACCGAATCGAGTGGGGTTTTTTATTTAATACTTTAGTAGAAGTACAATGATAGGAACTAATGCTATTTAGTTTCATGTGAACTGCTCTTTGGCTCTTTCAAATATTGTACCTTAAGAGTTTCAAGCAGAAGAACTCATTTTTCCCTGAGGTTGTTAAACAATATAGCAGATTTATGTTTGCTTATGTAGCTTCTGTTACGCTTCATGAACACTGCACGAATGCTTTGAATGCTGAAAATGTCTCGGTCAACTTAGAGAAAACTGAAGACACAATCTGTAGTGGTTTGGCTTTGGTTTTTTGTTTGTTTGTTTTTTCTTTCCTACCCTGTAAGTTTTTATTTCAGATTGTTTAGTTAAAATTAAACTGTCACAGTACTCATCAGTCTTGCAATTGTTATTTATCAGTCTAAACATACTCTGCCTGAATAAAGGATCAAAATCCTTTAGATGTGTTTTGATAATCTCGTTGTTGTTGTTGCAAAATTTGTTTTAGTTGAAGCCTGCAAAGCAGGTTTTTAAGTCATGGTTGTCTTTCCAGTAGCAGTTGTCTTGGCTGTTTTTTTCAGCAGTTTTCATTTATTGGGTATGTGGGAAATGTATGTGTACTGAGGAACTAACTAGAGGTTTGATAACAGCATGAGATGATGTTTCAGTTGCTAGTGGGAGTCATCTGTCTGGAGAACGGGCCTGGGAGCTCTTGGGCCACCAGGGAGTCCATGAGCTGAGTGCTCAAGGACAAAGTAGACTTTGATACACACAATGGACTTCTACCTTAAACCCCATAGCCCTTACTGCAAGAACTAAAGACTTCCCAAGTAGAAGTGACTGGTTTTCAGAGCTGATGAACTATGCTTTTAGTGGCTTTGTATAAATAAGATTTTATCTATTTCTTTGGAGACTTCCATCAATGTGATATTTATTACAGTATCCATATTGTGCAAATAAGTACAGATATTTCTCATTGCGCCTATACAATGCAAATGTAATTATCTTTGAGGAGGTGAAGAGTATGGAAGCTGTTAAAGTGTGGAGTTCCTTACACCTTGAACAGTAACAAAATTTAAGTGCTGGCTCAAAAAGGTTATTAATTAAATCTTGATGTAGATACAGATAAAAATAGGTCTATTAAATTCATGCTCTTTAATTAGGTCTTCCTTTTAAAGTCATGCAAAACTTACATAAATTATTATACTAAGTGCTGTATGCTTGTAGTATAGAAATAGTGAGGTTTATATTTAACATTCCTTACTGTTAATAAGTAAAGTAATTTGTTTAACAACACTAAACCCTAAGAACATTGTCATACTTGCAAACCACCTTAGTACATGAAAAAAACAATCAATGGACACCTTGCTCTATGAAACAGAGAAAATTATCCTTTCTATCTTCTGAGAGATTCAGTTCACAGCTCTTTTTAAATTGTATAAAGATTCAAGGTCTTTCACAATGTTTTTAATATTTTATTCTACTCATTTACTATTTGAAATTTAATCAGCCTTCTATTACTGTATCACCTATGGCAAAATTTTGCCATATTAATTTTTTCTTGAAAAACGTGATAAAGGCTAAAATGTTAATTCTAAAACAGACAGAGCATGTTATTTAGTTTATTTACTTGTATGTTAATGTGATACAGAGTAAATTGCTTTTAATATTTTACTATTAAATTAATTTATGAACTTATATTCAGTTCTGTGCTTATATATGAAACCTCTACTAGACCAATATTCTTTCTTATACAGACACAATATTTTCTTGCTGGGCTTTCAAACTCCTTTCTGGCTTCTATTTGTGTATATTCATAACTATTATTTCTGAGAATTTTAATATCAGTAACAAATACCTTATCGATCAGAGTCAATAAATGTTTGGCTCTTGTAAATAATTTAAAACATTTCAAGGTAGCTCCATTAGTTAAGTAAGGGTTTTTTTTGTAACACCTTGTGTATCTGCTGAGAAACTCTTTTTAGCACTTTGTTTGATCATAATCAGCATCCTTTCAGGAGCTTAATCAGTGTTCCTCTTATAAACCTGCTTCAGTGATACCAGTTCCTGTATTTTCATCACAACCAATTTATCTCTCTTTTTTTTTCCCTGTCTTAAAATACCACATTTTTAATGATAAAAATGTGCCTGTGTCCTGGTGGAATACTGATAATGATGATTAATTACGGTTAAGGAAGGAAAAAACTTTTTACACTTTGGTGACTGGAATGTCATAAAGACATTTATACGTATTTTATACATAGAATGTTAAACTATTCCCTGTTCAAATATAGTATAATGTACTGAAAAGAATACAGGGGAGTGTCAGGTATGTGCCTCCCTCATACAGTCTACTCCTTGATTCCAAGGCTGCAAAAAGTCACATGCAAAGCCTTATGCACACGCAGCACAACCAGATATCAGTGAAATAGCTCACTCAGACTGTGTTCACTGGCTTTGCATCAATATGTGGCTAGGCTATGTTTTTTAACATTAAATATACAAGTAATCCATCTGAAATCACAGGGATGATTGTTTAAGGTACATGAACAGGAAGGTGAAAATCCATTTATGTATCGGAGCCGTAAGTAGCTCTGTTTGCTTTGGCAGGATCCCATATAATTAAAATTACTATTTCTCCCCCCACTCCCCCCTGCCCTTTGGAGTCTTTGCTTATCTTACTGGTGAACGGCTGACAAATAAAACACCTGGCTTTCAAACTGCAGATCTCATGGTGCAGAGTTAGCAGCACAGCATGCAAATGCATACTCCAGCGAGGGTGGGATCCTTTATGGGCACTGGAGGAAAGCTTGATCGACTCTACTGAATCCAGAAAAAGATTTACTTATTTTATAACATGGTATTAGGTCATGCAGTCATAATGTGAGTGTAGGGAAATGGACAGGAAATGTCTCTTTTGAATGCATGAAAAGTATCCCACTCCAGGGAAAGTGGTTCCTAAATACTGCTATTGACAATGTTTCAGATTCATCACAGCCATCGTGCAGTTCAAACTTAGGAAGAAGAAAGAAAGTGGAATAAACATCTTCCAACTGCGTATCTAAATTAAAGCATGTTGTGTCCACTGACAAATAGTCGTCTTCTTGATATGAAGCCTTCTGATCAAGTTGTGTTTGGAAATATCTTAAAATGTGAAGTGAGTTCAGTAAAGCACGGCAATGAAGTGTAAAGTAACAGCAAAGAGACTGAAAAAACCCTTGTGTATATGTTTGTAAAGCAGAAGTTCTTGTTAGTAGTTATGTAGCTCAGCTGCCTTTTTAGGAGACTTTGAACTAAATTAACCATTTGCATACTGTGTTTTGTTACATGCTGTGGAAACACAGCTAGGCTGAACTGCCTTGTGCTTAAAAGTGCTGCTGGTATTTACTGGGAAAATCCTGGTTACCTGTGTAATAGTCTGATAAAGTTTGTAGGTGATTTATTAAACACTGAGGGTGTTTTTAGCAGAAAGGCAGGGATATCCCTAAGGGAGCCTGTTAGAGGTATCATGTTGGCCTTGTTTGGGGCAAACCTTATCAGCATCAAGCCATTAAAAGTTTGTTTTGAAAATACTCTCAAGTGTCAACCAGATGAAGGTCTTATGATAAAATTCTATAGGGAGTATTTAATTGAAAATAAATTGAATACATATTTCTCAAATAAACTAGATTTAATTCTCCTAACTACCCATAGGTATGTGCTAACATAGAGGAGACCCTAAAACTTGTATTTTTAAAATAAATCCCTTGGCTAAATCATACCATGTACTTGTACTAGTGTTAGAGATTTTTTGAAGGAAATGAGGATAGCTTTTAACTAAAATTGAGTTTAACCCAATTGGTGGTAACTAGACCGCAATGTTATTGTTCTCACTTCATGTTGTTTGCTCATTTTTGATGTCCAGTTTGGCACTTGGACTACAGGAGAGACGTTTTAAGACACTTCTTTTTTTGGCAGCGTATGGTCTATAGAATCAGGTTCACGTGTGCTGCTGCGGTGTTAAAACATCCCCGAATATTATTTGGTAGGAAGTAGCTCTACAGGTAGCTTCACTGCTTTTAAGAGACTTGCACAGTGGCTCAGATCACACTTCTGATCTTTCAATTAACTGTCATTACTGGTAATGGCACATAAGCCTTGTGAATAGAAGGGATAACCACTAATGTGCTCAGCCACTTTGCCTTCTGGCCTCTCCTCTTCTGAAAAGATACTTTCATTAAAACTGTGTTTTAAACTTTTTTTCTTGGGGATGGAACCATTTTGTATATGATGTTATGCACGTTCAGACTAATAGAAAGACATTTTGGGCATTTTGGGTTTGTTAATTTGTTTTTTCCAGTAACTGTGTATGCTGTAGCTATGTAAAGCCCTGTAGCTCTGCTGCTGTTTTATAAGGATTGCAAACGTTACTGATTTTAAAGCAGATGAGAAGAGGAAAATGGTAGCAACACAGAACATGTAGAAGTGCTTTACTGAGGGTTTTTTTTCTTTCTGGAAGTCAGAGTAATGTTGGGAGCTGTGTTTGCTATGAGTGCATCAGCTATTTTAAGTAAAATCTCTTCAGTCTGGGACAATTTCTGTTTATGGGCTGGTTTTGATGCATAGCCTGATAATGCAAAAGAAGTAAATCCTGATCAATATTAATATTAACTGCTTCTGTATGTAGCTACAAAGAGGAGAGCAATAATACAGGAGGATAGAAACATTCCTCTGCAGAACTCTATTTAACTTCTAAAGGTGGGCTGGTAGAGTTAAGAAGGTGAGATGTTAATGGTTTATCTTTTTTTTTTTTAGAATGAGTAATATTGCTCAGCAAAATCTTTATTCATAAAGTAAGCATTGCAAAGTTAAGAGGACTTTGCAGAATTTGGCATGGTAATAGGATGTGTTTGTTTGCTAACATTTCCGCTCATTGCAAGAGGAGCTTCATTTCTGGAACCGTAAAATACATCTTCTTTGTGATTTATAGGAAGATGCTTAAAGTAATTCAGTTTGATAAGTAGGTCTTTCACAAACGATTAAATGCTTCCTGTTCTCTAAAGAAGAAATAGATACATACTGTAGCTTATTATATACAGGCTGGCAAATTGCTTTGTAATGCAATTGTCTTATTTCTGTCCTCTGTTCTGAAAAGAAGGAACCCCAGAGCTCCTCAGTCATCAACACAAATGATAAACAAACTTGAAAAGGAACTTAAGTAAAAGGGGAAAGCCTTTAAGAATCAAAGTGTCTTCTTGGCCAGGCACTATTGCCTTTAACATCTCTTTTAAAAGGAATTCATACCTGACAAAAGAAGCAATTAGTTTGCTGAATGACAACAAGAAATGTCACCGCTGGTAGTAAACTGATGACTCTATTCCTTATTCTGTTGGCAGGTCTTATTATTATGACCATTAAAGTAATGGGTTCCCTGTCACTTAAAATCTGTACCTACCTCTTCCTTTCCTCAAATCCCCTGATTTCAGTAGCATGCTGTATTATCTATGTACTGGTTTTACTAATCCTTGCCAGCCTGAAACATTACAATAATCTTGCAATCGAGGCAGAAATATGACCCATAATAAGCATGAGAAAGAAATGACAATGCCAGCATATAATCATTGCTGAAGTGCTGTTTATAGCTTTGTAATGACACAGGGGTCCTCTACTGATTTAAAGAAGAAAGCAAAGAGCATGTAATTCAAAAACATAATTGCAGTAAAAATTTATTTTCTACCGAAATTAAAATGAATCAGATTATTTTCTTCTTTTTTCCTCAACTGTCTACAACAGTTCAGACCCTCCTTGGTGTCCTGGCACAGCCTTTTCATAAATGACACCCTGGCAACATGCTGTTTACCAAATGTACCCAACCTGAGACTAGTTTTGCTCCTTGTTCTACTTCCCTCTTTCTGGGATTATTTAACTGAAAGCAATAATTACAAATTAGCAATCAGATGATTTTAACTAATCCTAAATTTAACTGTTGACTATAAATAAGGAGATATTAGGTAGAATAAAATAAGCTGTCCCTCAAAATTTTGTGTAGCCTTACTGAACACTTAAAAAATGATCCCAAATTTGCCAGTTGGATGTAGACAGGTGCAGAAGATGTGTCTACATTTTAGTTCAGCTAAAGCATTTGTGAAATGATTTTGGAGTATCCAAACTGAATTTGGTTTTAGATATAATGAAGAGAAGGATACATTTTAAAAGTACACTTTCTGTGCTTCAGTGAAGATGGTTTGTTAGCAATGGGGCCAAACTGAAGCTGGACTGAAACTCCTTGAAGACACAGAGGGCATACTGTGTTGGTCACCAACCATTTCACTGTACTCCAGACACAGACCATTTCACTGACTCCAGTCTCTTCTGGGATCTGAGCTTTCTCCTCTGTGTTGTGGTTTAAACTTTTTCTCTTCCAATCTTTAATTTGAAATACTATGCTCAGTTGAAACTTAGCAATGTAAATGATAAGGATGATCTGGTTGGTCTTCCTCTATGGATGTTGCACAATGTCTGCCTTCACCCATTGAACTGGGTCAGAGCAGTGTTTGCCTCCTCTAATGCTTATTGAACTCCAGGCTATTACTCCCAACGCATAAGGTTAAGGCTGTGCCATAGTTGTTGGGTTTTTTTAAGTAGGTGTAGGGAAGAGTGTAAAAATAAGCCAACAAATAATCTAGGAAAATCCTATAAAGAAGAAGAACTGAAGATTGCTGATTGCAAACCTGTTTTTCTAATCTCTGCATTTAAAGAAAGAAACTTCTTAATTTCATGTCTTGAGTTTCATAGGAACCACTTCTCTGAAATACTGTGCTATTGCTCTGGTTCTTCTGCCGCAAGACACATTAGAGTGGAGAGAGAATCTTGAGTTAATGGCATGATTCATTGCAGTTTCAATTCTGAAATCCATCAGTGGTGTAGCACACTAATGACTTACATAACATCGCTTCTCCAGTGAGCGTGCAGTTCTGTTGTTCTGTTGTGTATCCGTGGATGGCTGCTGGCCATGCAGGCTTGGGGAGACAAACAGGGTCTGAAGTGTGATTAGCTAAATACTTCAATGATAACTTTCAAAAAACAGTCACAAGGTAAATGGTGTAACTCGTTTTGGCAGTTGGTGATTTACAGGAACATTAACTTTCAAGCTCAATTGACAGCCTCGGAGCTATGTTTCATATAAAGTACGTGCAGTTTGGAAAGAAAGTCACAGAGACAAAGAAGTCATCTATTTCATTAGAAGAAGCACACTTTTAAAAACAACTTCAGCATTATGAAAGGAGGCATTAATGAGGTATTACTACACTTATTTTCTTGATTCAAAACAAAAGAAACACATGTCTTTCTCCCTATAGACGCCTGCAAAATGATTTTGTGCTGTCATGGCAAATTGTTATATGAGATTGGCAATTGGGAGGTCTCATGTAGAAGAATTAGAAGTAACAGAAGGAAAGACCCACAAAAAATCTTGGAAATGTTGGTAACTTACTGTTAAAAACAGTCTTCAAAATAGATGACCATTCTGAAACTTGCGTATGCTGTGCAAGGTGTCCTCTACAGAGTGGAAAATATTCTTCTAAGTTTAAATATATCTTCATAAATATGTCAGAGATTTCCTAAACTTTCAATTTAGAGTATGCTTTTTACTTACAAGGTGCTAACTTCTTTCCTGATTGGATTGTTACTTTCATGATAAGTACTTCCTTATATTGCCTAGGCTCCATCCTATTTGTTTCTTCTCACTTTCTAGTTTGGTCCCTGATTTGTACTTTGAGTGGAGGAGAGTTTTTCTCTGACTTCCCACTACTTTGGTGAAATCTAGTAATCGTTAACAGGTTGAATAATTCTGTTTGTCAAATGAATAGATTTGCTATTTTTAAACTTGTATGTTTGCTATTGAATGAACTGATTTGCAAGATCTGTGACACAAATTAGAGGTACACAAACTGAGATGCAGGATATGTATTTAACTTATGCTGTAGTCTTTGTATCTAGAAATACCATATATATCAGATATATCTCGTCAAGAATTTAAGATCCAAATGCTAAAGCATTATTTCTGGAAATATATATTCCTATCTGAATGAAATAATTCATGGGAATAAACAGCTTGGCTTCATCCTATTACTACATTTTGCAATATCTGGGTTTGTGCATTGAAGAGGGGTCATTAGCACTTGTTGCAGTATCACTTGATATCTGAAATAAAGTGTGCACGTGATATCATCATCATATCATTCATCTAGAACATTCACAGTATCACAGTATCACAGTATCATAAGGTTGGAAAGGACCTCTGAGATCATCAAGTCCAACCTATATCCCAACACTAACACCAACCATCATATAAACCATGGCACTCAGTGCCTCATCCAGTCTCTCCTTAAACACCTCCAGGGTCGGCGACTCCACCCCATCCCTGGGCAGCGCATTCCTAATCTTCTAGACAAAATATTTGGGTGTTAGGAGATGCAACTTTATTAAGTCTGTTTCTATGAATTTCTCTTGGACAATTCACTTAATCTCTCAAGTTATCATTCTATTTTTGAAAAAAACCACACAGGTTAATAGTGCTTATGGAGGGTGGGAATTATTTGATTCATTGATATTTTGTGCTTTGAAGAATTAATTACTTAGCTGCATTTCAAAAAGCTGTAAAATACTGCCAAGAGTATTTATTCTTAAAAAAAAAATCATCCAACCCGGGAAGAACCAAAAATATTTAATTCAGCAGGTAGATAGAAGTTGTCTGTTCTAGCACTGGCCAGTTAATATTGCAGCTGCCATCTTTGTGCTCTAACTGAGCACACGGTTGGGTACAGTACATCTGTACATAAAGCACAACTCAGATATTGTTCACAGTACCTAGTAAGAGATTTGACAGGACTGGTTCATTTCAAGAACTAATAAGACTCAGAATGGGGCTGGCTGCTGTGCCAATGTGTGTAACACGGTGTATACCTCACACTTAAGGTCATTCTTGCCTTTCCCACACTTGCATAAGAACATTAACAGGAATATCTCTGCTTCACCTTTAGAGTACCTGCTGACCTCTCTAGTTTAAAGTACTCACATTTTTCTCTTATTAAGTATCTGTTGGGAAAAATGAAGTAAAAAGATTGATGCCTTATTCTACTTAACAGCCTATTTAAATTAAAATGGTAATATGCACACGCATATATTGTCCTAATTTGATCTCTCTGCATTTTTTACAAACAAAGCATTTTGTGTTTAAAAGTAAAGCAGGCATTTCTTGTCTATAAAGATGAATTAGCTCTGTGGCTAAGGTATGTAAAGGGAATGCAAAGATGAAAAAAAAGATTTTGCATAAAAGTAGACTTGTAAAGAAACCAAGCTAAGTCTGTGACTTCCATAGTTCTGTGCTTTTGAGTCTATGGGATCTTTGTATTTCGGAGGCGTAGGCAGGGGGATGTGGAAGAAGATATAAGACAAAGCTTTCCAGACAAAAGAGAAGTTCAGATCTTTATCTTCCAGCTTCTAAAATGTATTTACTGGAGCTATTCATCCTGGCAGTCACTAAAAGTGCTTTCTGAAGGTTTACAGTCGCCTTGAAAGACTTCAGGGTAGAAATGTTGTGTTAGCTTAGTAATTGTGTTGTGTTCTTCTCAGCAGGAGGGTTTTGGAAGTTTCTCGCTTGTTACTGTATCTGAAAATCCAGGAGATTGTTTCTTTATAATTCAGCTGTGTTGTGAATTCTTCAGTGTCTGATTTGTGGGATAGCTGAAATACAAGATCTGACACAAACCTGAGATTGAGCCTGTAACTCTTTTTATTTAACAAATTAAGAAAATCAACTACAATCACCTTCAAAACAGTTCCCTTCAGAGTTGACACACAGCTGCCTATGATGCTGCCAACATTCAAAGCAATTCTGCAGATCATTTTCTGAAAGGCTGTTGAGGGTCTCTGTTGGTTTTGCTTTCACATCGTTTACTGACAAAAAAAAAAAAGGTTCCTTTGAGGACTGACTTGGTCTCTGGGATCTCTTCAGCGTAAGCTTCAGTTAATAACTGAAAAGCTTCTATCGTAGATTTCTTCATTTTCACAAGAAACGATGTTAACTCCCTATTTGCTCTTCCACGTGGACATTTCTGTCCAAGGGTGAGAAAACATCTCTATTTGAACACGAATCCACTCGTACCGAGTGAAGCAATGGAGTTGAACCTTGTCTCACTGTGACAGGTTGGAATGTGTTCTGTACCCTCTCTTTGTCTCTCCATTCCCACTCATTGTTCCTGCACTATAGGGTTAGTCTCATTTTTTTCTGTTGGACCTCATACAGCTCTTCCTCTCTGTGGGGTAAAATCTGGCATTAAATCTTCTGCCACATGGACTGAAAGTGACTGTAGAGAAGCAGTGTGGGTGAGAGTAGCTCTGAGGTGCTCAGAGGGGGTGTGTGGAGGACAGCTGAGTTGGCAGCCCCTGTGTGACGGGGTGAGGATGATGTGCCTGTGACTACTCTTATTCTTCCATACAGTAGCGCCTTGTGGAAGAGTGGCATTTTGTGGTTTAGTCTAGATTTTGGGACATGCATCTCCTTAGGTGTCGTGACAGTAATTGTGAGTGGATCCTGCCCTGCTTACCTCCAAGGAACAGAGTACGTAACGGTATTCACAGTTGTAATTATTTTAGTATAGGCTATAAGTTATGACTTTAAGGCATGGATGTTGTGTTTTACACTGTTATAATTAGAAGCAGAGTCTTTTCAAATGCTGACCCCTGTCTAACGGCACAAAACAATTCTTATTGATGGTGGTAATCCAGATGGCTAATAATAGATAACTGAAAAGATGGAAGAGTGAATGAAGTTAAATAAACATTTGAAGTTCAATTCTTACTGCAGGAAGGGTTAGTTAAGTCATTTAAACATTCCCAGTTCAGTAGAAGGCCTGTTTGCTCTATTGTATCTGAAATGGTGAAGAAGTTCTTCAGCTTAGAAAAGAGGTGAAGAAAAGCTCTGAGGAAAGTACTTGGACTCTTTTATTAAAAAGAAACCCACAACAATGCAATTTCTGTCAAAAAGCCAGAAAACAAAAAGTTTCCATCCTTTCTTAAAATAAAGGTAGACCCCCAAGGACTCTTAGTGCCATGTTAGACATAATGGATCTTTGTTGTTCTGCGATTATATTGTACCTATGATGTTTAAAACCATTTTTGAGAGAATGGAGAGGATTGCTTGACTGAAAAAGAAAAAAAAATAATTAGCAAAACTAGACAATTTGAGATGTTAAAATTCACAATAGTTGCATAATTGAAACAAATGAAATAATTATTGTACACGTAAATACCTAAACCAATTAAAAGAATTTACTAATTTACCTTTAAAATATATGGCACTGTTTATTACCTATATAACTTGGTACATAAATATAGATCTAAAGAGTAAAAAAGAGGGATAAATGTTAACTATAAGTAGCATTTTTATTCATATACTAAAACTAACTATAAAATTTGATAAAATACTTGTAAATTCATAGGCAGTCTGTATTATGCCCTGTAGGAAAATAGGAACACACTTTTAATCATTATTAATATTTTATGGTATGTTGAAACCCAGTAACAACTAACATAAATAAATAGTAGCACAGTCATCTGTGGTTGTTTTGTTCTTCATAAAGATACTGGGCACAAAAGATGAGCTTTGAGACTTCCTTGGGAAAGCAGATCTGAGCTGAGAGTTTTGGTTTTATTCCAACATAAACAAAACAGCAGACTAGGGAATTTCAAAGAATTTCGATTACGTTGAAAGTATTCTTACCTTCTGAATGCAGTTGTTATGGAGTATGCACAAATCATGCCATTCCAAACTGGTGGGACATTCCTGCACGTACCAGTTTGTGGTAAGTGAATTTAATCTGGCCAGAACTGGTCTCTAGGTGACAACTTCTATAAAATGCGGTTGTCATGCTGCCAGATACCACAGTGCGAGTTCCATACAAATAGGCTTGTATTCCAGGTTTTCTGTAAGATCAGGATATATACAGGTGTGGAATTTCATAGCATTGTTTTATATTGGTAGGAATCTTACAAAGAAACAACCAAAGAACCCTTTATAGAGCCTTATTAAAAAGGATTTAAAATTCAGATTCCAGAAGACTTTTCCTCACACACGACTTTTTATCATGGGTTGATAAATTTGCGTCACTCATCATCTTTACATGAGAGAAACCTAAGCATGTACAAGGATGTCTCTGTATGTTATGGATGAATCCAAGCTATGAACTCTTAACAGATCTCCAGATTGGCCAGCCAGGACCAAAGAAGCAAAGGAGGGACAGACAGAGCCATAGACTTTAGTAAGTCCAAATGTCGGGTACTTCATTTTGGACACAACAATCCCATGCAGAGCTACAGACTGGGGACAGAGTGGCTGGAGAGGAGTCAGGCAGAAAGGGACCTGGGAGTGCTGGTTGACAGGAAGCTCAACATGAGCCAGCAGTGTGCCCAGGTGGCCAAGAAGGCCAATGGCATTCTGGCCTGCATCAGGAATAGTGTGGCGAGCAGGACCAGAGAAGTTATCGGCCCCCTGTACTCGGCACTGATCAGGCCTCATCTGGAATATTGTGTACAGTTCTGGGCCCCTCAGTTTGGGAAAGATGTCAGGATACTGGAATGTGTTCAGAGGAGGGCAACGAAGATGGTGAAAGGGCTGGAGCACAAGCCCTATGAGGAGTGACTGGAGGAGTTGGGGCTGTTTAGTCTGAAGAAGAGGAGGCTCAGGGGAGACCTCATTGCTCTCTACAACTACCTAAAAGGATGTTGTAGTCGGGCAGGGGTTGGTCTCTTCTCTCAGGTGACCAGTGACAGAACTAGAGGGCATGGACTCAAGCTTCCTCAGGGAAAGTTTAGGCTTGATGTGAGGAAGAAGTTCTTCACTGAAAGGGTGATCGGCCATTGGAATGAGCTGCCCAGGGAGGGGGTGGAGTCGCCGACCCTGGAGGTGTTTAAGGGGAGATTGGATGAGGCACTGAGTGCCATGGTTTAGATGATGGTTGGTGTTAGTGTTGGTGTTAGTGTTGGGTTATAGGTTGGACTCGATGATCTCGGAGGTCCTTTCCAACCTTATGATACTGTGATACTGTGATACAGTGATAGACCTGTTGCACTGGAAAAATATCTTCTGGAAATGAGAATGGCGATGAAATACAGTTGAGTCTGTTCTCTCACTTTCAGAAGTTCTATACAGTATGAAAGAGAAAAAGTTACAGCTTTGGAAGAACCTTTTGAAATGTGTAATTAGTTCGGGTTTATTCCCAGTAGGAGGGATTGGGGGGGGTTATTAGTGGAGTATAAGTACATGGAGTGCAGCTTTCCCCTGGCTCTGTGTGGTGGCAGCTGTGCAGGGCAGCTGGCACGTAATGCTCCATGCGAGCCTTTTCGCTGCATTGCCTTTGTTTCCTCTGTGCTGAGTAGAGTTCATAATTCTGACGAAGAACTTGGCGATGACTTTTAACATTGGGTTGACAAGGCCAAAGTACTTGCATTTTTTTTTTTTCAGTCCTGCATTCATAACAGCTTATATTTGTTCCACCTCTCAGCGAGGTGATCTCCACACCATGGCACAGAGGGTAATCTCAGAAATATAAGTTTCAAATTCAGTTACAGTGTGCTGTGCCAGGGATGTTGTGTTTGGTAGTTAACTTCTCTAGATTTACTCACACAGCTGTTTGGCACTGGCTGATAATGAAGTGGGTGATTTACGAATGCTAAGGGCATAGTTAGGATGAACCTGTTGACATCTAAAAGCAGAAGAGTGCATGTGGAGCCTCAGGAAACCATAAAAGCTTTTTATGCTAGTGAATGCTTACTGTGCATTAGGGAGCTGACCTTAATGCCCCAGCACATTTAATTCTTTTTTTTTCCTTTAAATTCCCTGAACTATTTTTTTATTTTATTATTTTTTACTTCTCCATGTTAAAACTATTACAACCTACAGCTTTCTCTCATAAAACTTTTAGTTCACTAATTCCTCTCAGAGTCAGAAACGTGGCATTGGAAGCAAACTATCTCAACATACTCTAGTGAATGGAAGGCAACATATCTCCTGTTACTGCTTTATGGTTTCTTCCATGAACTTGTTTATTACTGTTGTTTACCACCCTGTGTAACTTACTGAAATGATAACTGTTGAATGAGTCAAGGATTCTGCAGGTTTTGCTGGTGCTGTGGTCATGTGATCTCTATTGCAGTTTGAACGTGGATCATGATGAGAACCATGAAGTGCCAAGTTGTGCCCTGCCTACACCGGGAAAGTTGTGTTCTCAGAGCTCTGATTTTCAGTTACTGAAATTAAGTCACTGGAGCACACACATAGTGACATCTTGGCATAGCCTGCTTGTCAGCAGGAGATCTTGTGTTGTTCAGAGGCTTCCTTCACTCTGGAGGCAAGCTATAGTTTGCCAGCTTCCATCAAACGTGTGTGGACAAATGCAAATCTGCAGAAACAAGAAACACTGTGTTGCTCAAACTGTAAAGTACACCAGGACTAACACGGGCAAATGCAAGTTGTTTATGAAAAACGTGTTAGAAGTGCCATAGGGTGGAATTATCACTTATAAAGCTCTCACTCCCATGGCTCAGAATAGCTTAAAGGTGCTGGAAAATAAGGTTCTGCAGTGGTCTCTGGAGATTATGTCTATTTGCTCTTAATTATTATAGCTCTGAATATTGTTACTCTTTAATGCCATGCTGTGAAATCCATGGTGTTGTCAGCACTCCAACCATGCAGCTCACAAGATGTTTTTTTATTCCCTTAAAACCCAACATATTACTTTAATTGGTTCCTCCCACTTCTTGAACTAGAATTTTGTGAGCAGTCACCATATAATTTACTTGACCTACAAATATGCCTGTGTGTCGATATATATATATCCTCTTATGTCATACTTTTAATTTTCTTTCGAGATGAACAATGCCATTCATTTTAATATTTCTGTAGAAGTGATGTGTTTACCTTATCTATAACCATTTTCTTCCTGCCTCTCTGACCTAACTAATGACACGGTTTTCTTTCCAAGATGCAAACCCATCTCATGTGAAGTTGAGTTATTGACTTACTCCAAAATATCTTAACAGCTCGGTCTTTAATTATGCTCCTTATTGTTGAGGTACAGCAGTCACTCCCTGTAGAGCTTCTAAACGGTATTTCTTTGCATATTGAATTCTAGTCATTAGATGAGATCATCACAGATACTGATCTTTTTTTTCTCTTATATTTTTTCTGGTACCCTCTGTAAGGGTGAGGCAAATGGAAAGAACTGAAAGAAGTATTTGTGTAAGATGGAAAGGCGTATCCTAAGAGAAGTTCTAACTGTGGTGTGTGCTGGTGTGTGTGGGCGGATGGAGAACTGCTACTGGCTTAAGTAACTCCTTCGTGAGGGGCAGTGTAGTCATGGTGTTCCTGCCACCTTCCAACAGACAGTGATGGCAGTGAGACTGGGAGCACTGACTGATCCATTGACTCTGTCTGAACCCAGCCGTTATGGCAAATGCTTAATATAAAATTAATCTTTCTCCACTGCCACAGAGAAATAAAAAATGAAAAAGAAGGGGGATGATTGCAACT
Source organism: Dromococcyx pavoninus (assembly GCA_033558185.1). NCBI lineage: Eukaryota > Metazoa > Chordata > Aves > Cuculiformes > Neomorphidae > Dromococcyx > Dromococcyx pavoninus. The sequence goes on from JAUMJL010000137.1 coordinate 2,158,616, forward strand.
TTCTTCTTGCAGGCAAGAGCTAAGCCTTCAGAAAAGTTGGAGGAGTCAAAGGATTGATTTGTTGTGAAGGGTAGTTAAAGGAGACAGCAAATCAATTTACTGAAGCGAGAAGTTTGTGGGAGGGTCTGCTAGGACTTGTGGCTAGGGAGGACTAAGTTAAATGATGCCCCAAAGTAATATGATGTAGATAAAGACGGATGTTTCTGAAATGAAAGGAAGGAATGTAGAATTAAATGTAGATCTCAAAGCAGCAAAGAGCCTACTCTTGTGTTTAGGAATTTATGATAGAGGTAAATTAAAGAAGCCAACTGTTGGCAGAAAGTTGCTTGAAGAAACTTTATAAACTAGAGACAGCTTCATAAAGACTGAGAAAAAAAGAGAAAGGAAAAAATCAAATCCGCATTTGTTTCTAGGAGAGAGATGTCATGATTTTTAAAGTTAATCTGATTTCTGATTGAGATATAACATTAAACCTATGTAACGAGATGACTGTTTAAGACTTGACTTAAGTCATGTATTTTCCTTTATAGCTATTTTACCCTTTTATGATAAGTTTCCTTCACACTGATTTTTGCTGAAACAAACTGGCTTGTCTAAAATGAGTCAGTAATATCTTGTGCTACAGTAGAATATTTCTCTAAAATAATAGGGAAAAAAACCTTGTAAATAAAGAAGTAGGAAAATTATTTCCATGGTGGATTTTTTCCTATAAATGATGTGATTTTGTAAAAGCTCATGCATTCATAGGTATAATTGGAAGGGAAGTTTCAATATGAGTTCTGTGTAACTGGTCGTTCATCCAGTGGAGAGTGATTCTAGATTCTCTGTGTGCTCAGTTGGGTCATAGGGGAGGGACATGTAATCTGAATCTTAAGTGTGATTCATTGATGAGTTAAGAAGTAAAACATGGCACAATACTTTTCAGTCTTCTATTTACTGCTCTTGGCCTTTCTAAGCTTGTTTGAAAAGAGTCTAAAAATTTAAAAATACACTGATGTAACGTAATTCCCTAAAAATTTCTGTAAAACGGAGATGTGGGGTTATGTAAAATTCCTCACTGTCAGTATTAAGGACAATGCAGGATTAAGTCTGTTTACATTTATCATGCATATTTAACGTAGAAAATAGTTTTATATTTTTTATTTGATCTGCAGATTTCCAGAAGTCTTCCTCTATCCCTGTTGATAGATCTTCTGTCTGACATCAGTCATGTGGCACGTGCTCATTTTGCTATGTATCAAGAGCAGCTGATTTTGAGAGAACTCTTTTATGTCATTTTCTTTGTATGTCATTTACCATTTTCTATAATTATTTTAGCTATGATGTTTATATATGCAGTGATTAAATTTTCTTAGTATAATCAGTGTATACCTACAAAGGAGAACAAATGTCTTTCATTCCCTGTTTCAAAAGGTTTATCTTTTGGGGGTTTTCAGTTAACATCTTAATCAGCAATGTCTTTTAGCACACATTGACTGAGCAGTAGTGGCATTTCTGTCTTCATGTTTTCATTTTTATTCCAACTCTTTCTTTGCTAAAGAAACAGAATGGGATGATTGTTTTAGGATGTTGTCAGCCTAGGTTCCTTGGACTGGCCGATACAAATCCTGCTGAGTGTACTTGTACCAGGCACAGTGCTGCATCAGAATTCAACACAGGCGTTTTGAAGGACATAAAAAGTTTATGATGTTTGCTTTTTGAGTTCCACTTCACTAATATTGAACTGCAGTGTATGTGCTCAACTACGCAGAGGAGGAAAGGAAAGAGAAGCTGGGGCATTTGTATAGTCAGCCTATCTGTACTGCGTGTGATTGCCTAGGAAATTCCATTTGGTTCAGTCAACACGTTTTATGTGGCCTCTTCTTTCTTTCCAACTGCTCCCTTTGAGATAAGTCTTGAAGAATAAAGAAAAGAAAAATATTATTTTTACCTTTGAATGCTGAGACTTTATATATGTATAGATAGATCATAACAGCTTTACATTCTTGTAATAACAGTGTTTTATCTTTATTTATTTATGTTACAATGTGAGTGAAAAGAATATTTAAAGGACTGTGGGACAGTGTTTTCTATTTCCCTACTTCAGAAAGAGACCATTTAAATAACTGATTTCTCTTGTTGATAATGTTTCAATTCACACATAACATTAATATATGCTTGCATTTAGAAAAACAAATAAACAATAAAAAAATAGAGAATACTGATCCGGGATCTTTATTATGTGTTAACTTGTGTGTGTGTGGGGGGGGGTTAATAGTGAGCCTTGGACCAGTATTTCCCCTATGAAAGTTGCAGGTGCTGTGTTCAGATCTTTCATTTCAATATAGTTCATGGGTGTAGGAACTGGAATAATAGAGAGCATAATCTGCAAAGATCTAAGGACCACTGTCATGTAAGTTGTGAGAGTGTTCCATATTCCTTAAGAATCTGAATTTGCACCAGGAGGTTTAGTGCAATAATCCTAATATAACAGGATGCTTTTTTTTACCAAATACATAAATCATAGATATTAGAGAAGAACAAGACTTACATAACCCTTTAGGAAATTATCACAATCTGACACTATTCCAGTCTATTGCATATGGACAGAATAATGCACTTTATAATAAATTAATGAAACTGGCTACTGTGTATTATTTCACTGCCATATATAATACTATTTCACTAAAAGTGTGCTTATTTTAAGACAAGTAGCAATTCGGTGTAAATAGCTTAGCAATCCAGTGATGACCATTTTTTGTTGTTTTGCTGTTGCTTTTCACATGCTCCAAATGTTTATTAGCAAATCTCTTGTGTTAAGTGAGGTATGCAAACCCCTCAACTTCCATCAGAATAATGCTTCAATGATTTCTATCTCATTAACAATTTCTAAAAGCTCAAATTATTCCTGGAATGCATCAGCTGGAAGAATTAAAGCAATTCCCCCAAATAAGCAAACTTCCATTTACTTTATCATGTATTAGAGCTCTGTGTACACAATAGTAATTCCTTTGGTATTGTTTTCCTTAATCCACTATGATGTATTTTTTCGACAAAAGAGGATGGTTTAAAGTGGTCTTTGTTTTTGTAGTTCATATCACACTTTTTTTCTAACAACATGTAGAGTTTTGGTGGAAAAAATTGAGTTCTCAATCTCGCAAAGCTTCCTGTATTTCTTTGTAAGTTGTCTCAAATTGTAATCTCTACTATTGTGCCTTCACTATTTTTGGTGTTCAAACTAGGTAGAATTAAACCAGACCAGGTATGTATACATGTTACTATGTTTTGGATTCAGCATTAAAAATCCTTTGCTAACAGTCTTGCCAACTTCTTGCTCCATATTCATCTGTTTAGGGTCAGAGCTTGTAACTGAGGTATCAGATCACCGAACTCCTTCCCCTCAGGTTTTGTGTGCCCCGTAACGTACTGCTGGGATGTCAAATGCAGAAAAAGAATTAATTGCAGTAATTTAGGGAAAAATCTTGATTTACTGTTATTAAGCACTGCACTGTATATCCTCTACAGTCTGATTTTTAAAAATGCATAACAAAAATCAAGTATGTTTTCATGTAGCCCACCGTGTAACGCTTGAAATGTGTCGTTCCTCTGGAAATCACAGAGCGTTTCAGAAAGTGTCTTCCAAATTCTAGTCTTATACGTTACAAATTCTACTTCTGATGTTCCAGTGTATTTATGACAGCAGTTTTCTTCACAGTCTTATAAAAGGGAGGGCGTTTTGTCGCTCATCTTGGCATTAGGAATAAAAATTGTCTGTTGCTTTAAAAAATACCTGTAGGTGTTACTTTGTTTTTTAGTTTGCCATTTTTAAAATGAGGCAAATGACGCTTCCAGAGGACTGGTACCAATATCAGTTCATTATTCTTTTTATAAAACAGAAGGACTGTACTTGAAAAGTTTTCCACTGCAGGCATTATTAGTGGAAGTGGACCTCATATCATATATTTATGGAAGATTTGGGTTTAGATACTATGTTTCGTGGTTTCTTTTTCTCTTTCTCCTGCTCTGCCCCAAGGGGGAAACCCAATCTCTCATTCAATAACTCATGGCTAACAGAAAATAAAAGAGAAAACAGGGAAAGAGTCAGGAAACGTATTTGAGAAACAGCGTGTGTCAGGATTAAAATAAACTTTAAAATAGAAGATGATAAGAATACCCTTGGATTTAGGTACAATGCAGTTGGTATAAGACAGTCAGAAACTGATTTATCTTAAGTGAAGGCACCTCGCAGGATTAAGTTTAGACATCCTTAACACCACTGTAACACCTGCTTGTCAACATTCCTCAGTACTTCAAAAATACTCCTCCTGCCTTGCCCATTATTTAAAAGACTCAGATCTGCTCTGATCCCTTTGCGTTCTTAATTTGCACCTCGTTTGTAAGACCTATGGAGAGCATGCTATTTATTTCTTCTGGTGTTCATTGTTTTACCTTCTGAGCTGTATCTAACAACAGCAATACAATTTTGCAGTAGCATGGGCTTCAGCACGGGCCGTGTAATCCCTGTGAGCCGCTCATCTGTGCTGATCAGGCTGTTGCTGAGTCGTGGCCGTGTTTGGTGCTGGGTGCAGCTCTGCCTCTGCTGCGTGCCTGTGCTCTGAGCATATTTCTGACCAGAACAGGGACAAGACAGCAGATGCACCAGAGCTAACACCTGTATCAAGTGCTTATATTTTAAAGCCGACCCAATATCTGGGCGAGGGAATCTTGTCACGATGTCCAGACAATAATGATAGCACAGCTGTGTTATGATAGCTTTCAGACTCTGTCCTGACCACCTGGAAAGTAACAAATGATTGGAGTATGTGATCACATGCGTCTGTGCTTATAAAAAGTCTCACATATATGTATTTTTCACAAGTTGTGGTGATATAGCCCACTTAAGGAGGGCCACGGATCTCCCTTGGATTGACCTGCCTTAGAGAGATGGAGCTGCTCTTAGCTAAACTTACCTTTGGTGGTTTCTACCTGTGTTTCCCTGTTCCTCCCTATTTTATAAGTTACTCTGCATTCACTCTGAATTCTGTGCCAGAGATCAGGATACGTGTTGAATAATTTAATCAGAAACTTGATAAGAGAAAAAGTTATTTCCAAACATACTTCTTCATCTCTTGAGGGATTATTTATGGTACAAGTACTTGTACTGGACATAGTCTTGCAACCTGAAGAACAATCTGACTTTTTATTCTACTTCATATACTAAGAACTACAATATGCACTAGAAAAATCAAACATACTTTATAAGACAAATAGTCACAGCTGGGGATAAGGAATATAAATAGAATGACATCAAATGAAAAGAGCTCATGATCCAACACGGCTTTTATAGATCATGTTGTCTCTAATGTCAGGAGAATTGCAGATTAGTCTTACTGCTCTTTATGAGTAAGCCTATTTATCAACTTTCTGGAAAAATCTAATTTAAGGTGGCACATTTTCCTTAGTTCTGCCACACTTCAAAGCTTAAAGTGTAGGGGTTTGTCAGCTATTCTCTCCTAGCTATAATTGGCGTGCGAGATTCCCATTCAGGCCTTTCTCCACCAGCCAGGTCCCAGTTACTCCTGGCCAACTCAGATAATATAATTTTAGTTTACATGATTAGAAAAGTAAAAAAAAAAAAAGTAGGAAGCCTTAGCTTTTAACACCTTTATCCCATTCAGACTTAAATTTAAATTGCAAATGTTTGTTGTAAGAAGCTGGATTTCTACAAAGTAGAACTTAGTCACCCCATAGGGGAAGATAACAAGCCCTAGAAAAAAAAGCATTAGGACAAGGTGGATGCTGGTAGCAGCTATGCTATTTTTCCTGAATAACCTACAGAAAGGGAAACTATTTTTATGAAGGGATATAACAAGAAATGTGAATTCTAACAACTCCAGAGAAAATATGCAGGAATATAAAAAGTCATAGTTTTGCTACCATGTACTACATTTTTAACATGATGCTTTATATCTGAGTCACAAAACGGATTTGTGTACATTTATATTCATTCTTTAAAAGCTAAGTAGAGCTCAGGCAACTAAAACAAGCTGTTTGATATTATGTTCTTTTTTTTCCCCTTTCACTTGATGTAAGAATACCTTAGCATATAATGTCACATTAGTTTTATAAATGTAAATACTTTCAAGTCAAAACATGTAGTGTGAGCATATTTTATCAGCTATTACCACTATGATTTTTACATACGCGGTCTAAATAAAAAGTTTGTATTTATCAAAATCTAAAGTATTTTTGCTCCTCTAGGATTACTTTAGGATTATCTGAATCTGTGGGAATGCCTCTGTTACTATATCAGAAAGATTATCACTATGCATTTATTAAGAAATTTTTGTAATTTTTGAAATTTGGGAAAATTGTTTACTAGCAATGATGTGCAAAGTAATACAGAAGTGTAGCACAGTATCTGATTGTTACAACAAAGTCTTCAATAGCATAGTCTCATAGATAGGCATTTCCTTAGGCATTCCAAAATGCTGATATACTTACAGAGAGCTTTAGGATAAATCCGTATAATTCCTGTGCCTGACATTTTGAAAAGACCAGAGCTGTGAATATCACACCTGATTGCTTTTAAGTCAAAAGCTTTCATGTGCAGGAAATAATGTTTCAATTAAAAAGAGAGAGAAGGGGGAGGTCATTTGACATTACTACATTGCATTCAAATCATGTACAGAAAAAGAAAATTAGAGCAAATTCAATAGGCTGCTGGCTCAAAGCTGAAGAGCTTAAACGTTTGTATCATCTATTCAAAAGGCCACAATTTTAGCATCAAATTCCTGTATGAAGCCTCAGAACGTGGTGGTCAGGCTCTTGATCTTGGAAATTTTGCTATTTCTAGTTACCGAGTGCTTGGTTTTATTCTCCATTGTTCTCACTTCTACTTTGTCATGATTTAATGTCTGAAATCTATAAATTCCCTCCACTGCAATTTCAGTTGTGAGGATTTTGTGTAAGATTGCAACTACTGACAGCAGGTGGAAACACTTTCTGCACCTCAGTGTAGTGACTTTGCTTTGTTCTTTTCCACGTGAACTGTATTTGATTTACAATTAGAAGTATGTATGTGCACTAGTAAGGTTAGTGAGCTTTTTCATTTTTAATACTACATCCACTTCAACGGGGATTCAGAGGAAATCCTTTCTGCTTGCATAAAACCAATAGGATGCATTCACCCTAAAATTGTCCTTGAAATAGATACTTTTTCTGGTAACATTTGCAGTTATTTCTCCCAAATGACATCTTTCCTGTAAGATGCTTGATCATTGAATCCTGAAATATAGATTTGGGTTTTGCTTATGTTTAGGTTTCTTTACAAAACCATTAAGAAAAAGAATTTGCCACATGAAGATTCACCGTGTATGCATGGATTTGCTGGCTGTTTAAAGAGCATTGTTCTTCTATGGATGACCTCCTTGCACAGAATGATGGTTTTATCCTTCTCTACATCATTATGTTTGCTGTACTAAAATCCTGCTGTGCTACATCATAATAACATGTAATCTTCTTGCTCAGTTTAGCTGAGATTTAAGGAGCCGCTGTTCATGGAAGCAGTTTTCTAAAGTCTGATCTATAATTTACCAGAATCAACCAGGCAAAAGAGCAAGAGGCTTTATAAGAGGGATACAGCCCTTAAAACTCTTAAATGAAGATTAGTTTAAAGTTTTACAATCCGGTACAGAACCATCTGGCAAATCTCATGTCAGGCTTTGTTAAACCTCTGAGCTTTCCTAGCATGCTGTAGTCATTCTACCCACACCCTGCCTTTATCTTCCATTTGTCTGTCTCCTGCCAGGCACTCGCTTTACTCATAGATGTGTTGGAACAAAAGAAGGAAATAAGTAAGGGAAGGGCTGATTTTTCTATAGGAATAGTCTAACAGCTGTAAATGATGGAGGCTGTGGGTGTGCTGCACCTCTGGAAATCATGCCCTTATAATTGGTGGCTGGCTGTATATGCACTAGGTGATTTATTGCATCTTTGAAGAGGTAATTGCAAGATAAAAGCTGCCTGTTGGCAGAACCATTAGAGACTTGCTGGGTTAAATTGCGGCTTTTGAGGCCAAGGAATCGCTGGGAGGATGTATAGCAACATCACAAGGCATTTTGATACTTTCAGAAACAGAACCACAGTTGTTACAGCCAAAACAAGTGTCAGCTGGTGTGGTTGTGTCAGTGGTGATTTCAGGTTGCTGTTTGGTGTGGAAAGTTCCTGTCATTCCTAAATCACATTTCAGGGCTCTAGACAAAACCAATACCTCCACAAAGGGGATTTTATCTGTAAGTTCTAAGTTGTCTTCATATTCTTTGGCAAAAGGCAGACCTAATGTGTTTCTCAAACACAAAGCAAAAACCCTTCCGTATGAATCCTTACCAGTGTCTTGACTTCAGCTGTCCTACGGCTTTTCCATATATTTCTGTGTCATGTTTATGTAAAACTTGGAAAGTGGAACAAAATAATTTGTTCTAGCCATCTGTTACATAAAATGATGCTTTCCTCACTGATATTGCCCCTTCTGTTCACCTTTCCCATGAAGGATCTTAGGAGGCTGAAGGAGAGGACTGCAGGAATCCAATTACCTGAAATCAACTTACAGGCAAGGATGAGGCACTGTTAATGGAGATAATCTTTTTCTCGGGCTTACAGCATTTCTGTCTTAGTATGATAATAATATGTCTGCCTGGACAATGAAATTAATATATGTGAGTGATTTCCTGATTATAATCTGGGACAGAAAAGTCATAAAATCTGCGGTTCCTGACTAAAAAATCTAGTTTTTGGCTACTTTAAACACAACTAGAAAAGACAACAACTGCCCAAAATAAACATGTGCAGTCCTGACCAGACTTCACTAAGGTAACGTTGCTAATTTACTGCTTACAAAATGTCTTTTGCTGTTTGTTTCCTAAATCCTACTTCAAGCCATACAGGATTTCAGCTTGAAAGACAATTTCATAAACCACTTTTTTTTTCCTTTTTGTAAAGTGCTGAAGTGGAACACTTTGAGTCAGACAATCTTAATGCTGCTGCAGCAATTTTGTAAGGCACCGGAGAAAAATACATCGTTATTATCTTTGAATTTCAGTCTGCTTTTGCTTCTCACAGCAATCAATGACCATTAGAATTATTGGTGGTAGTATCCATCTATATAATATTAGGGCTTTTCCAAAAATCAAAATACATAAACCAAAATTGTCATTTTTTTCTTTTCTTTTTAACTCTAATACATCCAGATTTGGTTTGAAGAAAAGCAAAAAACCTCTCAGTGAGGAAGCAGGATGAAAAGGAGATGACATCGAGCTGAACAGATCTAATAGTTAGTATTGGAATAACAAGTTATAAGGCCAGAACTAATTCCCTTTGCAGCCTGGAAAAGTCATAGTCATTGAAAAATTAGTCACATCCATGGGTCCAGTTACTAGAAATTTTTATGATTATTTTAAACCCAAGCTCATAAAGCTGAAGGCAACCGACTGAAGATAATTTGACTTCTTTCCATCAAAAAGGGAAGGAGTTTCCTACAATTCTAGAGCAGGTGTTTTGCGTTACAGGTGGCTGCCTGGCAGTCCTGGCCGTAGGGAGCTAAGGGACGTGGCAGCCCTGCGGCCGGAGCGCAGCTCGAGCCGGGTGCAGCAGAGGCTGAGAGCGGGCAGCTGCCATCCCCTGCCTGCAGAGCAGGGTGCTGTTTGCATGCACAGCATTCCTGCTTCTTGGGAGATGCACTGCGGAGAGGGAGAGGCAAAAGGAGAGCTCAGCGGGTGGCTGTCAGACAGGATCACAGGGAACGGGCATCCCTCTTTCTCATCACCTGCATCCCACCTCCTTGACCTACACAGGGGACAGGCTGGGCAGGATCCTAGACAGATAAGCTGGACTAGTCCCTTAGGGCAGAGAGAGAGTGGGGTTGGGTCTGATGGAGAGAGCAGGTTGGGAAAATTAGGAGGGCCTTGTTGTGGATCAGTCTAACCCATACAGACACCAGAAGCCGAGTAGCCTAGGGAAGGGAGGTCATCTCCACGTGAGCAGTTGTACAGTTAGTTTGAACCATCTCAGCTACACAAGAGATTTCCCCCTCGTATTCCAAAGTGGGCACCACCAGTGTGGCATCTTAAAGATAAAAATGAAGTCTGACTTAAAGTGATGACTTTCATAACCTTTAAAATCTTTTTTACCATTTATTTTCTCTGGTACACTTTGGAAGCCTGGATATTACCTGTCAAACTGCCATAATAGTTATATATTTGTTAACTTATTGTTCCTAATAAACAACAGGAAATATTCATGACTAATTTCATTTTTCCCTAAAAAGAAAAGATTTAACAACTACTTTGATTAAATATTAAAGCTTCTTCTGCTTTTACAACTAGACAGAAAATTCCAAATATCAGCAAGTTATTTTGTGCACAATCTTTTTACTACCTGGCCATTATTCTGGATTTATTGATTGCTACCATACTGGATCAGGTAATTGCTACCATACTGGATCAGGTAATTTCTAGGTGGTCAGGTAGAAGACTGATGTGACTGGCTGTATGATGAGTCAGCAAACAAAAACTTCCTTCATAGAGTCTCACTGAAAATACCTGAAAACTGGACTTTCTTGGGAAAGACAGGATTGCCTGGCCTTGGAGAACGGCTGATAAGGAGTAGAGCATTTCCCACTGAGCAAACGGGATTACTGAGATTAAACTTCTACAGCCAGGAAGACCTTATGTGCATTCGCATCTCTTTTTGCCTTCCCCATTGCCTGTATCAGGGCAAACAGGGCATCACGTAATGATGTACAGTAAAATGAGTCTCCCTCATCTCAGATAGAGGGAGGACCCTCAGGAGATGCTGGATGAGTGGTGAGAACTGAATCAGTTGTCCACATACTCCCCGTGCTTGTGGAACAGTAGTTGGCTATAACAGAAGTGGCAGGCGGTTCATCAAACATGAAAAGAACCTAATTTATTCCAGAAGTCGAGCCTGCCTGCTAGAGAAATTGTAATCTGTGCGTGTACAGGAGCTAACGGAGCCCTAATGGCACTATTGAAACCATAATGTAATATCCAGAACGAAATCATTCCATCTTTCTCCTGTTATGAGTACAATTTTCTTCTGTGTGTGAAACTGAAATGTCAAATTGAGGAAGTAGAGAGAACATAAACAAAAGACTGTAGGCATATTCTATTGTTACTTTAGAGGAATTGTAGAAGCTGCTAAAGGCTGTAGGAAGATGCTCCAAGCAAAATGGGGGGGGGGGGGAGGGAGGGGATAAAGGCTTTGAAAAACTTCCTACTTTCCATAAGTGCTTCTTTATCTGCACTGGAAGAAATAAGCTCCTGGGAGGATTGTCTGTCATTACCACATTCTTCTTTAGAACAGAAAAGAGAACTTGTGAATAAGTGTTTCTTATTTGATGCATTAAGAACATGTGTATAGCTCAGTGAGCAGTAAGTAGGGACCTTGTATTCCAGAAGCACAGTTGCTGCAGTAGCAGGCCGTTCAGAACAAGTATTTGCACAATTCCAGTTTGGCAGCTGCAGCTTCATTGTAAGTTACCTCGTGTGAAGTTGCAGCTCACATGTTTTTCTGCACTGAAAAGTGGCAATACAATGCTTGCAGGTTCTCTACAGCAAAAACCAGATCTGTGTTGGGTGTTTAGGGCCTTTAATTTCCAGAGCTTGATTCCTTTAGATCTGAAATGGCGTTGTAAAAATGGAACGAGAGATAGAAAGATGATGTGTACTGTGTGGGGAAAGCCTGCAGGGGCTGAAAGCAGTTATTGCTCGTTTTTTTATTTCTTCCATGTGCTCCAGGACGGGGGCTGCTGACTGACTAGTAGTTGCCCCACAATCTGCTCTATTTTCACCCTTTCTATGTTTTGTCACTTCTATCTGACACTTGTCCTCGGAGGGGTGAAAGGCTCGCTTTGGGTGCTGGGCAGAAGAAACAGTAGGAAGTAAATGAAGAACACAAGGTGCTAATCTATAAGAAATTCAACATTAAGAGGTGTTTGAGTCTTCATTAAGTCATACCTAAGGTTTAGAGCATGGTTTTCAGCTGTTACTCAAACCTTTTAAGTATTGTCTCACCTAAATATACTTCTGCATCCTGTTTCTTCATGTACTTGTACACTTGCTTTTTCCTTTTTCTCTCTGCTCTAAAATAGAACTGACTGGACAAGTGTTGTATAAAAATCTGGCGTGAAATTCCAAGAAAAACTTATTTCTCAAGAAATAGTGTGCTTTTTAATGTCAGTTCCTGGCAGGTTATTCAATATAGAATTATTATGGTATCTTGGCACCACAATTGATATGTTTAATAATTTTCATTATGTGTTTGGGTCCCTTTGATGCTTGATTATTACATTTAAAGAAAGATTATAAGGTAGAATACGTTTGCTTTTGAACATATGAAACCCACAACCTTCCTTTTCCAGATGCACTCATTTTACCTCTGTTTAGTGTTCAGTAAATCTGCAGTTATTTCTTTTTTCTTTTGAAATGCATTTATTGTTCTATTTCAAGAATGAATCATGTTCCATTGCTACCCCAAAATATAACAAAAATGGTAAAAATGATTGCCTGTAATCTATTATTACAGGCAATCCAATCTGCCAAAACAAAATTGCCATTTAATAAGGTGTTTTTTGAAATGAGCCCTGTGAATGCTCCATGCTAACTGAAGTTGCACACAAATTCTGTATTTAAAAAAAATATTTCCTTTAAAGTGGCCATATTTTACTACACATGACAGAAAATCCAATGGCATTTCTCAGTGTTTCCTTGTCAGTCCTTGCAGTCTCTGATGTAAGACCTGGATAAGATGCTATTTATATAAAGTATTGTCAAATGCCGTATCCAAGGGGTAGTACATCAGAGATCTTGTATTTCAGGAGAAGGAAAATCCTGGCACAACTTAAATACTCTGTTCTTTTGTGAATAATTACTTTTTTGTGAATGTCATTGTTTCCATTTTATGACAAAGAATTTAGGGAGAAAGAAAATATGAGAGACTTTTCGGTAATTTTGCAGAAATGTGTAAAGATTCTTCCTGGGAAACTGATATGGAGAAAATTAACAGGAACCAACATCCTGTTCAATGCTCAGTTCCAGTGCTCAAAAATCCTGCATATTTATTACTGAAAGAGAGCAATTACAGACATTAACAAGTAGTTGCAGAATGTTTTGGTAATATTAAAAAAAGGAAGTGCGAAGGGTCAGCAATTTGACTTCTTTGAAGACTACTTTAACCTATTTAATTAGATGGACTTTTGATTCAAGGTGGTCCATCTTGAAATATTCCAAGGTAGTGGAAAGTTGAGGAGACAAGAAACTGTGAACTGCTCGGTCTTCTGGCTCCAGCTCTGAAGACCATTAAGGAACGGCAAGGGCTCTCATCTGAAAACATGGCTCCTCTGCCCAAATAATAGAGACTTAAAATAATATTTCTTTGAAGTCACCTATTTAAGTTAGTTCCACTGCAGTTGATGTCCTTTCAGGGTGTCCACTGAACATAGCACAGCCTGAGGAGGAAACAGCAGAGAAAGCAGAGTTGAGTTCCCTCTGAAATTCTGCTGCCGAACCTTGCTCTGCTGGCAAATAATTTTGTATTTTTGTCTGAGTTTTTTCATCTGTGCACATAGATGAAAGTGTGGACCCCTACACCTTGAAAGTTAAAGCAGCTCTGTAAAAATTACTTAGCTGCAAAATTATCAGTCTACTCCAAACGTATGCAGTCATGATATGTTACCATTATTTTGAATGAATTTTGTACTTGGCTGTTTTATTCCCTCAAGGGAAATTAATGCTGAATGCTGACAGAGTGATTGAACATATAACTGATGCATATTCTTCTCTCCTAAAAAGCACACAAAAGAAATTGGAAGGCCACAAACTCCCTTGAAAGAAACAACCTTGGAGCCCTGGACTCAGCCACAGGTAGGCTGGAACAACTTTTCTGATATGTTTTCTGTGATGGTGGTTTCTGTAAGTCTTAATAGAATTAATCTGAGGCTCTAAAGCAATGCTGCAACAAGTAGCAGCTCTGTGTTCTGGACATTGTATGTCAAAATGATTTGGTTTGGTGTTTGGCTGCCCAGACTATTGGTAGTGTCCTTTTAGTTGAAGTCTCAGTTTTTTTCTAAGGGAGAAATGCCAGGATTATCTTGCCTTTGGTTTGTGTTTTGTATGTGGTTATAAAACTTGCGGAACTTTACAAAACAAAACTGCTTTCTGAATGATGTGTCAATAAATTCTGTTTCCTGGTGTAGCAATGAAGTTTGTGGATGGTTATTATTTGATAGGAAAGTTTGAAACACCAACTTTTTGCATCGTAAGGATTTAACCAAAAATGAAGCAATACTTAATCATACAAAAAGAGATAAAGAAATGGGGATATTAACACACAGTCTTCCTTAGCAGAGTGGGTTTGGCCTTGCAGTTGTGTACTTACTTGCAAACTGGTTATTATAAATATCATACATGCAGGAGTTCAGAGCCTTTTTGCTATTTGTTCCCTGTGTATCAATGTAATGTACTGCACATTGAAATACGCGGGTTCGGAGCTGATGGAGGGAAGGAAAGAGCCAGTTCATAGTGTAGGTGAAACTGGGATTTGCTGTTCCAAGGACAAGGACTGGGTCTGTAAAAGAGAAGGCACGGGAGTGGAGATGACATACGGTGCTGGGAAGACCAAGCTGGGGAATCAGGCTGCTTCTACAAATTCCCAGGGGAAGATTGGTGCCAATATCTGTAATTCACATGGCTCATTGCCTCTTCCTGACAGAAATACCTTCCTCTGCTTTGCAAGGCTCACCTGTTGCTAAAGGCAGCAGTGAAGCTGTAGCTGTAATTCCAAAGTTAAGAGTTTCCTGGCCAAGATGGAGAGAACCAGGCAGAGGCAGCAATCCCTGATCCATGAGTATAGTGTGACTGTTGCCTAAGCAGGCTTTGCCTCGTATTTTCCGTCTGTAAGCACTCTGCTCAAACAAATATTCTATATAGTCTCTAGTTTTTACAAACTACATATATTAAATCCTATTAGGCTTGTTCTAGGGGCATGTTTACTCCAAAAGCATGTGGCAAACACAGCGTAGGAATTTAGCAGAAATGGGAAAAAGACCCCCTCATACCTCTCTTGCTGCTACCTCATTTCATACTTGAGTGCATTTATTTTACTAGTTTCAATACTAACTCAGGCTTTCATGGTACAAACTGATTAAATATAGTGCTCCTTCGCTGTAGTCACAAACATGGTATTTATGTTTGTGTACCTCTATGTACAGAAGGAAGACAGTTATCTGTAAACATGCAATCCTTGGATTGTAGGGAAATCCCTCAACTGTTACTCTCCAAAACACAGGATATTCCCTTCTTACTAAAGAAAAGGCTCCCAGATGCAGTGTGTGCCCTGCTACTGCATGGCCAAACCTCCCAACGCCTCCACCCAGGCAGCCGCTAATCGCAATAGTTAAGTGTGCATTGATCTGTGTCTACAGTCAATAATGTTTATGTGTGGGACCACAGGAGCTTGCTACGGTCCATAGCTACTAATAGACAGGAACAAAACTGTTAAGGAAAGTGTTTTGCTCCAGCAGTTACTTCTAAAAAGCGAATGAATCATTAACAGAGGGATAACAGGCTCCTCCTGTTCCCTTACCTACAGCATGTGTTGCAGAGCAGGCAGGTGGAGAGCTTGGAGTTAGGGCTGGGCTTTGGCTTGTTGGCACAGAACAGTTTTGGCTTCTGAGTTGTGAGAGGAGGAGATGAAGCAGTTTGATGCTGGGATCACTGTTTAGAAGAGCTCCGGTTGATGAGCGTGGGTGACAGAGGTGATCTTTTACAACCACTTTCGTGGTTTGTGTGACTGTTGCCAGCAGAAGATATATTGCCAGCAAAGAAATATTCTGTTGCACTGTCCTAGTGCTGATAAGAATCATTGTTCTTCCTCAGTATACAGGCCCTCACCATGTTATCTGATCACATCTCAAAGCTGTATTTGCCAGTGCTTTACTTCGTAACTACACAGATTAAAATATGTGGAATGTTTTTGTTGTTCCTATTAATTTTTTGAAAAAGAATCTGCTTTTGTAAAAAATACAAGAAGCTAACACCAATATGCTTTTTTATTTTGTGGAGAGAAGAAATTTAATCAACAAAATCAAGAACTGCTGGAACCATTATCGTAGCAGAAAATTAAATTAGTTAATTCTTTCATGGATGTAATTCTGGCCCCTGCAAATCCCTCCTTAGATATTTTGTATAAAGTGAGTAAAAATTCATGGCATGGATAAAAGCTTTGTCTATTTTATGAGCAACAGGCAAATGATCCAAATGGTGCTCATAAAGCAAATGGTTCCCAGCTCTAGAAGGAGGAGAAATATATTTAAAAGCTGCTAGAGTGAACCATGAGTAAAACCAACTCCTGTTTACAAAAAGGTGTTATTTACATGAAAGTTTCTTGATTCCCTCACCCCCTCATCCAAAGGGAGACACTCACTCCTTTTGCCTATGCAATAATAACGATAACAAATCATTATGTGTTCTTGGGCTACTTACTGCTGCTCAGTGTCGAGAGCTGCTCTGGGATGTGTTTTATCAACAGAGAGAGTCAATGAAATAGCTGAGAGCACAGTTTCAGTGTGCAGGGCCAAACAGTCAATGAAGCAGAAAGTACCACATCTGGCCCCTGCTCTCACGAGGTGAGGAGCTGGTACCTATTAGCGGTCGGGCAATTTCACACAGAGGTTATAGGCTGGGGGAAACAAAAATGGTGCTTTTTGTGCAGAGAGAGGGAAAGCTTTATGTTGCCTCTACCGTTGTGACTCTCACTTGCTTTAGTTTTTTGAGGGTTCATCTCAGAAGCAGCCAGGCAGCTGAAAAATTTGAAACTGAGCTGTGCAATTAGACAAAACATGAAGAATCGCAGTGCTTTGTGAGGCTCATTTCTTATTCTGTGGTGGGTATTTTTGTTTTTGGTTTTGGGGGTTGTTTTTTGCTTCTTTTTTTGGCAGTGTTTTAATAAGTTCCTAGAGCAATATGACATCCACACACAGGAATTCTTTTTCATGGCCATGCCTTTTAACTTGCAGTTTTCTGTATCTTTTTCTGTGAACTCAGTGAATGGAAACTGGTGTTACTTGCCTGGAAAATAAAGTGCAAGAGACTTGTTCTGATAAAATTTAGGACAAGACCTTTGCAGATAAGGAACATGAGTGGTAGTAGTTGCCCAAATAATCTTGTCATTGGTATACAAGCTATATTTACATGCTAAATATCGTGTATTACAGTGGTTATGCGTTTTGCTGCTTTGCCTGATTAAACATTTAACTGATAAACCCTATCACTGCAGTTAAGAGTACATATTTTTAGCCTCTATCTTTATAGTTAAAACCAGAGCAATTTAAAATCAGTGTAATCTGTGATCATTTAAATTTTTGAACTTGCTGACACTATATTAAAATCTGAATTTTGTGTGGTAGCAGCATAAAAATAATATTGATCATGATGATTCTGATTCAGAATCAAATTGCTTTAGTCTTCCAAATTACTGGGGGGATACATCTAGAAAGAGAGAATAAGGATTTACCAAAATAAGGAAAAAGAACAATGATTAAGGTTATATAGCGTAAAATTGCAGTAGTGGCAAATAGTGAGGTTTACCAGCACGACAGATACAGCAAAGCTCCTGTTCTTCAGTTGCAGAGTATTTCTGATTTAAAACTTTTTTGGTTTGGTGACCCTTACATCAATATCTATTCTGTATCTGTCTGAAATATTGCATAAAAGTGATTCCTAGAGGTATTCAACAGGATAAAATGTGAGAAGGTGGTGTTATTAGTGTTGTAGCCTTTTATTAGTTTATTAATTGTAAGAACTCCAAGGTCTCTCACCTACTTAAGATAATGGCTAAAAAGCCAGGGTACAGTTGCATTGTTTTGCCTGTCCCAAATGTAGTGTAATTACGTTAATGGAAACATTAACTCATCCCCTTTCCTCATGCTCTTCCTCCTTTACAGTCCACATTGTCACTGGAAACCCAGGCAATGATGACCCGCAAGGTTTATAGCTCTCCTCCAAGTTCTCTGTGAGGATTAAATATCCAAGAATGAGGATTTGTGGGGCTCAGGACACAACTCCTGTGTGTCTTACAAACAAGCAACATCTCTCCCCAGCATGGCTTTATTAGCTCCTGCTGGAACGGTGGTGGTTGGCTCAGCAATGAGCATGACAAGCAGGAGCAGGAAGATACAGATCAAGTGGAACCATTTGTCACTCAAAAGCAGAAGAGGAAAATAATTTGTTTCCTCTTTTGCATCTATAGTTTTGTTTTCTCCTTGTTTGTGTGCAGAGCACAATCTTTTTTCTATCTTTTTTTTTTGGAAGAATTAGTTTTTGTGGAAAGGCAAAAACACTCAGACTGAAATCTAATTACGAATGACAGAGTGCAGTATTTTTCTGCTCAATTTTAAAGAATCACTTTATAATCTTGGAACAGTGGATAACAACATCGCTAATCCAATATTTTAACAGTAAATACGTTTGATGATGGGAATTGCTATACTAATCTTATATCCCTCCACAGTATAGTTAAGAAATCCACAGGGGGTTTTACTAATCAGTTTTTGTAAAGTAAATCAAGTCATGTAATTCTCATTCCCTCTAAATGCCCAGCAACTGCAGGCAGAACCATGTGCAGTACTTTGTGTCCTTTTCAGTTTGGTACACTAATCTGCAACCACATTTTCCCTTCAATATGCAAGAAAGAGAATTCTGGAGAGAAAAGTCTCCAGGCGCCCTCTGAGAGAGATGTCTCATTAGGTGAGCTGTCAATTCACCCTGGTCCCCTCATCTGCTGTGCCAGGAAGGGATGGAGCCAGTCCATCTCCTGCCTGTGGGTGAAGAGCTGCCAATAATAAATGCAATCCAGCCACGTTTGCCACCGTGCTCCTTCTGTATATATAGTTTAAGCTACTGAGTTGAGACCCCAAGCTTACTGACTGGTGAGCTATATGGTAATATGGCTTCTGTTCTTATCTTGTTCTAAAAATAGTTAAAACTCAAAAGTTAAATAGATTTCTTTTTTTTAAATTATAACCAGAATGTTTTACATTAGGAAGAAATATTAACAGCCATGGTTAAATATTTGAAGAGACGCAACTAATAATAATTCTGCATATTTTGTTCTCAGAGTTCACGGGAATTGAATTATTTTTCATGAAGCCCTGGTGTGCCCTGTTTACTTAGCGCACAGCTTCAGCCTTTAGGATTTGAAGTCAGTGAAAGTCAGAATGAAAGTGAAGCTTTATTTGTGACTTGGTGTCTTCAGTTTCGATACAAACCAGTCACCTAAATAGATTACACAGTTTAGTTATACCCCGGTTTTATTTAGCAGTTAGAACCTGTGTTCTCAAAATATTCTTGTTTTATTCGGTGCCTTAATAAGGTTACATGTGCCTCAAGTACATGTCTTATTTAATGGAACTTCAATTGAAATCCTGAGTTCTGACACAAAAGACTTGTTAATTCAATTAGTTAAATAAAACATAGAAATTTGCCAGGACAGTGTAGATGGCGTAAGGATTCTAAATGAAGTTAGAGCTGGTTTTGAACACTCCAGTCTTAAAATCTGCTTTGGTCTGATTTGAGTACTAGCAGGAGTGAAACAGTATTTTGTTAAGAAAATTAAGAGAAAAACCCCAAAATTTTTGAAAATAATTATGGTGGATTTTCTTATAAGCATTAAGCCACCAGCAGCTAATGCAGTACCTGGCTGCCAAAAGACACAGCAGCCAGGTACAGACAGCACCACTGTTCATTTTACCTGTGTTTCTAGGGTATAATTTGCATTTCTGACATCCTAGACAAATAACATATCTGGAAATCAGGATATGGTTCTTCAAGGTAACCTAATGAAAAGGCAATTTATTAACTAGAAATGAGTATTAACTATTTCCTGTATTGCAATCCTTTCCCTGATTATTCCATTTGATATTGGATATAAGAATACCAATATGCTTTATATAAAACAGTATATCAGTATATGTGGTGACTGTATAGGCCACTGGGACTATTCAACTGTAAATTTAAAAAGTGAAGTTTAATGAAGAGAATGTTTGCAAAGAGAAGAATCATAGACTAAATAAAGACTTATTGTGCAGCAGAGAAAGGTTGCTTAGATAACCTGCCCAACAGGAAGAACTCCATCAATTTGGTAAGATTTTGGTAATTTTGACAGGCTTTATGTATATATATATATAAATACATATGTTTTCAAGATCTACGTTTGCCATAGCATATGAGCATTGGACATTAGTAGCTCATGTAGCTTAAAAGTCACTTAGAGAAAATAAGAAAAAAAATTAGGATATCGAAGTTGTGAGCACTGAATTTATTATTGATTTCAACACGGGAGAGAATTACAAAGGCAGAAAAAATTCCCATTTCATTTAAGTTTATCTGTCTCTTTTCCAGACCAGCTTATGAATCTAAGATTAAAAAATCTCAGTTTGAGCTAAGCTACAGTTCTCTTATGAGTTAATTCAAATAAATGTGAACTCTATGGAGAGTTTCCATACAGTTTACTCAGTACATTTTCAGGCACTTAGCTGTACAGAAGGAGAAAGCCAGTCACTTTGAGGTTGTATCTCTGAGGACAGACACTTACATGTTTGTCTCTGTCAGAATGTTCCATGTATTTTCAAAACTCAAATGTCAAAGATGCTGAGTGGAAAATTGGGAGACAGTAAAGGTTTCAGGTCCTTACTACCTTGAAATTTAAATCTTTTCTAAGTCATTCACTGAGAGTTTGAGAATGTCTATTCCTGTTTTTGTCCACCATGACAGTGATGTTGTCTGCCTTATTCCTTTGGCTCACACTGTTAAATCTTTCCTTTTCTCCCTCTTGCTTCTGACATGTCCATGTTGTTATTACAGACTAGAACAGGGGTGTAAATGAGGAAGGAATGGGTAACAGCAGTGGGCAGCTGTAGAGCATCACTTGGAAATTCAACCCAGTGTGCAGGAAAACGGATAATCCCTGAAAGCATCTTGTCAGTGCGCATCGTACTGGAGCTACAGGAGGGAGCTGCACTGCTCAACACAGGCAGCTGATTTATTCTCTGTTGCCATACCCTGAGCTGGAGGAGATGGGATACTTGGTAGTGAAATATCCAATGACATTGTTTAAAAAGGGCAGGTAGGCAGCTACTCCTTCAGCTTATGAGACGCCAAAAGACCTGTCAGTGTCTGAGTAAATCATCACAGACCTGCTTTCAGAAAATGTAGATGAGATCTTTGAGGTGCTTAGTTATCTATCGGGATGCTCAGAGTGGTTTTCCTCCCCACAGTATTTCTTCTGCCATCACCCACGTTTGGCAAGAAAGCGGAGACGTCCCCATTATTTAGGAGAAAGCACGGAGTAACAAAATCGTTGAGTTGCATTGAAGTGTAACTTACTTGCTCTGAGCTGCGCTCAACATGCATAAATCTTAAAACAGAAAACATAAACGAGGTGTGATTCATCGAAGTGTCTTTTTTTCCAGCGTCCAGTTTGCTGTCACTCAGAGAGTGGTTGCCTGTAACGTAAGGCAGGAGCTGTGCATGGGAGCCCATCCTCTTCACTAGGCAGCCAGCCGATGTGTTCATGCATCTCAGAGTAAGAGGAGTGGCCTGAAAGGCTTTTGGAAAGCATGAACATAAGAAGAGCTTTCTGGTGTTATGTTTAAAAATACCTTAAAAATGGTATTGGCCTCAGTGGATCTTTGCATGAAGACTGGGTGTAAAAGGGAAAGTTTTTGGAAGTGTTGGACTTCCAACTGTCTGTTAATCTCTTGAGTTTTTACTTTTGCACACCATGCTTTTAGGAAACTTTTAACCACTTTTTCTTGTTGGTGGTATTTTTCTTTGATAGTAGCATGTTTGAATTTGTTTTCTGTTGATTGCTATAAACTTATCCAATGTTTAATAATGTTTACAAAGTTTAATAAGGATGTTATATCTTTCCTCCTGATGAATTAGTGGCATGAATTTTTTTTTTCACGGATAGCCAGCACAGGCACTGCCACAAAGTCTTGTGACAGGAAATAGCAGAAGTAGGCACTAGATGTATCGTGTGAGCTCTTCACCTGGAGGTGTCCATCCTGGTCATGATTCTGTAATGCTGAACATTTTACTATTGATCACAGAATCATGATGGAAGAAGACTGAAACCCAGTATGAGCTTTCAGGTAAGAGGGACAAATTAATCACAAATGCTGTTAGGAACCCCACTGCACACTAAGGAAACCATGGTTCATATATCTTCAATGTTGACAGTAGCTTTTGGCTGAATTTAGTTAACTGAAATTTCACCAGTCCATTCAATTATTTGATTATTGTTGTTTGTCTATAGAGGTAATGGTGACTCTGTGTTGCTGTTGCCAGGTCACCTACCCTCTCAGTCAAATTCTCAACTATGAAATCAGTTGTTTTTCTTGAAGGATATTTTATGGATTGAATTTTTTGGCTGCAAGTTAGTGCATATGAAGCAGATACACTCCAACTTGGTGCCCTGATGGCTATATGGTAATGGGTATTATGTATCCATTCAAAGCCCAAATGAGATTAACACCACTGTTCTCTCCATCTGCCTTTGAGAAAGAATCCAATAAATAATGAGGCATATAAGGAAAGATCATCATGTTATATTCAGCTTTTAGAGTGTGTGTGTTAATTGTTGCAAGGAGATGGGCACCAGCTCAGAGATGTTGATGTGCTGCTACGAGTGTCAGTGTTGAGCTCTTAAGCCAGAGCTCTTAAGCCTTGAAGACATCATTTCTCACTTCTCAGGCTGTGCCTCGTGGGCTCATTGGCCTGCAAAACTTTAAGGTGCTTCTTGTTAATATTTTATTGCTTATCTTTATCTAAAAGGAACTGCAAAAGCATTACAGAGATTTTGCCTGTTCTAATAGCTTTTGACTGCAGATTGTGATGCTGTGCTGGGAGTGTCAGAGCCTGGCCACATGGCTCCTTCGCATGTGCCCCCTGATCTACATCCAAGTGTCTGTGCAGTGTGGAGGGAAACAAGCAACTCATAAGTAGTTCAACAAATAAGACTTTCTTCCAGATCTCTTCCATGTCACATGTTCTGCCATCTCATATTCCTGCAAAGCAGGACCAGTTACTGATTTTTGAAGCAATATGATTCCAGGCCATTTCTGTCCATCTGACAGAGCCTGCCTCTGTCATCTTCCAGCAGCATAAGTTTTTGTAACATAAATTTATGTTGGACATAAATTACAGGGGGTCTCAAAAAGATGGTGGCCTGGAATCAAATGCTCTGACGTGGTGGATCCTGCCTGCAGTCTGCCTGCTTGTAAGTGTAGGACGCAGATGAACAACACAGTGTGTGCTAACTCTGAAGATGCCTAAAATAGATTTGTATGATACAGTATTTGTCTTCTCTTAGAAATGAAAATATTTTTGTTTAGCAACTAATTCTACTTTGATGATTGAAAGTAGTTTTTTTGGTATAGCTCATTTGTCCTACATATAAACTTATTCATTTGGAAGGCTTCTACAACATTCTTCCATGCTGTTATTAATACAAACTGGTTGTAATTGATTTTGGTTTTTTATGATGTTAAATTAGGGAAAGTGACATTAGAAAAGAATGCCAGGTTCCCAATAGTTGCAGACCAAGACTGTAATTTGGACAATGATGACCAAAACTTTACATTTTGACTTTGTTTTGCAATGCTTCTATGCTTTCCCAAATACCACACAAGGATGGTAAAAAATATTTATGTGTTAAGCTGTTTTTCCAACTGTAACAGATATTAGAATTAGTTCAGAGCAAGGAAGGAATTAATGTTGCAAACACTGTGACAGCGGTTGGTGTTTGTAGTAGAATTCATCATCCCTGAAAAGATGCATATTCTGCTGCTTTATTTTTAAATGCATAAATTTTCACCATAGCACAGTACTCTGTAATGTGATGAATTTCACTACATGGCTGCAATATGAATAGTGGAAACTATGAACTGAGAGAGAAATTCTGCTTTGTATTTTCTTTGTCATGCCCTCTCTTTGTGCTACTGTGCTCCCTGAGGATTTTATTCTAAATTTCTCTTCACTCTTGGGCAAAGATTCACATAAATAGTCAAGCTGCCACCACTTGTGAAAACTTCCTCTCCCGAGGTGACCACAATGAGTTATTGCAATGGCCAAGATTAGTTCTAGATGCTGATTTTTACAGTTCAAGATGTTCAGGGCAGTATCACTCTATTCCAAAGTATGAACAATTCCCTAAGTATTTGCAGTGTGGGGACACTTATAATAGTGACATGTTTATCTGGTAATATTCTATACTTACATTTTTACTCTCCAAATCGCTGCAGTTCTTGGGTCTGTGGTTCAGGTAACATGATTAAATACCATCTTCTTTATTCTGTGTGTTTAATACAGAATGTATGTTTGCTAGAGGATCTGGAACAGCTTTCCAGGTATTTCTCTGCAATCTGACTGTAGACTATGAGAATTTTTACTGGTTTTACTGGGAAAGAAATCTGAGTTGAACCTGTAGCAGCACTGACCAAGTAGAGAGCGGGAAGCGTAAGAAAGATGTTGCCTGCCCTGCAGTTGAGATGTATATCTTACACTTAGGTTGGTTTGTGATGGCTTTTCATCAGGAAAATAGCCAGTACCAATGGATCAACATGCACTACAGAACTATTATGTCTATTATGTATTTAATAGGCTTTTCTTTGCTCTTTCTCTCCCGCTTTTCCCTATCGGAAAACCTGGTCTTTACAGTGACCCTCTTTCACGTGCATGTCACAATTTTCTCCTTCCAGATTTTTGTTTTTGAACATTAAGGATAATTTCTCCAGATCCACAAAAACCTTTGCTATCCACAGTGGATCCTTATGATTTGCATTTTATTTTCCTGTTCACCAGGCTGCTTGTGGGGTTATGGAACAAGGTCTAAGCGAGAACAAGGCTCCTGGCGCTTTTGAATTCTGCTTGGTGTTTCTTTAACTGCTTTCGTGTTTATGTCTAACACACAGATCTTTGTCTGTTTAAGTAAAAGTAATATGCTTTATGATGTGTTTCATTCTCTCTATTTCAGGATTTACAAGTGTTGTGAATCAGAAGCATCAGAACTTTTTTTAAAGAGGAGCAGTGAGAGGGACTAGTTTGCTTTATTGATTTCTTTTTCAGAACACAGCTGAAATGGGAGGCTTCTGGGCTTGGCAGTTTTGCAGCAACTTGATAAAATAAAAATAATCATGCCATCACTGTTTTATCTTACTTCTTTCAGATGTGTTTTCTTCGGAATTGCTTCTTTCTTTCATATTTGTGGAACCGTGCTCAGCAGAGTGGCAGTCTGTTCACAAGCTCTGCCAAGTTGAGGATTTGAGAGAAAGTAAACAACTCGGTTGGAAACATGGATAGCAAATGTTGTGTAGACACTAAGATGCAGAGATATGCTGCTGTATTATACAAGAGTTACTTAATGGAAAAATGTTGTTTTCCCCTTAGAAAGAATGAATCTTGCTAGCTATTGTAAAGTAAGTCAGTTGTGCCTGACAACTGCACTCTGTTAGGGCAACTTCTCTACCAAGTTTTTTACAGTTGTTCTGAATGAGAAAAAACAGTTTTGGCCCAATATTTGTGAAAAATAAATACGCATGTTAGAACCACCCAGAGAGAGCTGGGAAATACCCAGAGAGCTGCAGGATGGGCAGTTATTGAAGAAGTATTTCCCTACATATGAAATAGTTGTTCCTCACATATTCCTCAAATATCAGTTTACTTGCTAGTGATATTTATTCTGTGAGCTACAAATCCGTTAATGATACTTTACAAAACAGTACTCAGACCCTGACAGATTGCAGTTCTTGCAAACAGGTGTGATTTAATTCGGCTGCTTCTCAAGTAATTCGGTATTGCTCCTGCCCTTACCAAACTACCAAACGAAAATGAGGTGTAAGACAGTTCCCAGAGCTCTTCCTAAAGAGGAGGCTTCCCTTTTAAAAATGATCTTAAAAACCTTGCCTAGTGCAGCTTTCCCACAGCAGAAACATTACTATTAGAAGATTAGACATGCACACATACCCCCTCACTCTCTTCTGCACTGTTCCTATATTTTAGTCCCTCTTTTAAATCTTCACACTCAGAGATAAATAAAGGTTAGAACAGACCCCAGAATTATTACTTTTTTTTTTGAGTCAGTCTCATAGCTTTGTGAAGCCCTGTGACATCTGTATTGGTTTAAGGAACTGCAGGTAAATCATGTTGTGTATTTTACTGAGTTACTTCACCCCTCCTGGAAGCATACTAGTTCTTTAGGGATAAGTTTGACCTATAGCTGTGCTTCACTGAAAAAACTTAGCAGAAGTTGTTCTCATTAACTTTTTTTTTTGGTTGAAACCATTTTGCTTTAGAAAGTTAGAAATGTGACTGACACTTTACATTTAAAATAGTATGTATCAGTTGCACTCAGATATCAGAATTATTGGAGGGAATCATTTAAATTGTTGGAAAGTATAGAAGCTACCTTTGTGGACAGGAAAATTCCCATTCCTCTTATGTAGTGTATTGAGAGATCACCTTGTTAAATGAGGTGAACATAGAAATATTTTAAATGTTTTATAATAACTACCAAAACACTTATAGTGGTACTTATTCAGTGACCATCTTTCTCCAAATAAACTAAGCTCCCTTAGAAGGCAAGGGTGGAAGTCATAACTATAAGGAGAGAGATACAGAACAAAGAGGAGCTACAAAACAGCTTATGTGATGTTGTAAGCAGATACAACGTGAACCTGTGTCAGTATGTGGGAACATCCAAAGCAATGTGTACAGCAGAAGACCAAACAAACATAGCTGCAGAAAATAAATGCTTCTGAATAAGATTGCTTAACTATGATAGATGCTTTGTCAACCTGCTGCATCTAAAAGCTAAATACATGAGTTGGAGAGAAAGAAAATCCAATTGAACAAAATCAATCATTGGGGTGTAGGCTATTAAATGTTGACAAGTGGTAAAAGCTGGTTATACTGCACTGAAACTTTGGGGGATAGCAAAGCACCTTTGAGAAAACTTACACTCTTTAAATCAAAAATGGAAGTTCGTTGTTTTCTTTCATGGCATTATATGTCAGGGGCCAGTATTCTCCGAGACTGTTACATAGTGTGAAATTAATGTTTTACTTGGTTCTTTGTATTTCTGACCTTGAGATCTTGATCATTAAAGTCCATCCACCTGACAGAACCTGAGGAGTTCAGAAAGAGTTTAGGTTCTGAAACAATAAAAATCTCCATTTTTTTTAGTTAAATAATGATCAATACTGTTTATGCAAAATGGAAGTCAGGTAACTGTGATTCATTTCATTTTATAGGGAACATTGCAGAGAAAGTCTGCACAGCTCCTTCATTTCTTGTCTTCTGCAGTCAAAGAATATGCCACACAATTGCATGAAAATGCAAACTGAAGTCTTAAGGAGACAATATTTCAGAGTCTTTGGAATTGCTTTCTTTAAATAAAAAAACTTCCGTTGATTTCTACTTCCCCAACATGTTTTAGAGTATAAGGTTTAAATTGCTTAAGTTTATATAGAAAATAGAACAGACAGGTGTGTTAACAGTGTGGAGACACAGGGCTTCACTTGCCTGTTTCCTTATGCATCGATCTGACTGATATTTGGTGGTTCTCCCACTTTCTGAGGGTTGAGGAGTAATGATAAGCAATGAATGGGCGCCGGTAACCAAATTCACTGTGACAGCCTGTTGTTCTCTTCTCTTATTAATGTCTAGGAAATGCATTTCTTCTTATGCCAGTCAATGCTGGAATAAACTGAGGGGAACTAAGTGATGAACGGTAGTCATAACATAAAGGTTTCACTTAACAGATCTACAAGGAAGAAAGGATGAAACAAAGAACAAAACCCAAACGTTCCTACTCCTACTGTTGATGAATTTTTCAAAAAGATGATTTAATCTCCCTTGTAATTTCTGTCCTCTTGCTGTTTTTTCTCTGAAATACAGTGCTAGGGTATCATGACGCATACAATATCTAAGCTTTTGACACACGCTCTTGTGGCTGCATTGTACTGAACAAAATAGCAGGTCTGGGATCCTGAAGGGAAATCGCCTTTGGTCACTTCTAAGCCTGTTCTGATCTTTTGGTCAGCTTTTATAGAGTGAGGACAGGTGGGTGTAAAAAGCACTTGCTTAAATCATTATTTTAGTATTCTTCTGAATGTTCTTCTGCCAGGGTGCTTGCCTTAGAGTTCGCGACAGTTTCCTAATACAAAGAAGAAATTGCCTCCGAATAAAAGCATACGGGAAACGATCAATCTTCTGTAGCTGCAGTAAGCTATTGCAACAGAAAGGAAAAAGTAATATTGTATGCTATATGGCCTATTACTGACTTCTAGGCATCACTGCAGAGCAGTCAAGTCTTCTCTCTGAAGTCAAAGCAACTAAATGTATAACTCCTAATTAAGCCCAGACAAAATAAATGTTATGGTGTGTTTCCTGTAGGTAACATCATATGTCTGAAGAAGGTTGTATAGGGAAATTAGGGCCAAATGAAGAAATGGTAGTGTTGCTCTGCATATGGTAGTTTTCCTTAGAAAGAAATAACAAGAAATATTCTGTGCTGACCTTACCAGCTGCAGTGGGGTATGAGGTAGAAGGAATTTTTCAAATGCTAGCTATGGTTTTAAGGATTTTCCAGCTTAATCGTAGATGTTGGTGAAGTTAGCAAGGAGGTGCAGAAATGCAGGTATCTTTTGTCTCTGTCACCTGTGAGACTGGTAACAGCCCATTTTATGTCATAGTATCCCTACAGAGACATATAAGGATGGTGTAACGTGTATAGATATAAAATGTTTTTGGCTGAAGAGAGCTTTAAATGCTCCCACAGCAAATAAGTGAGTCCCTGCGTCTTTTGGAGGTGGGTGATGGATTCCTCAGTGGCATAAGAAAGATCAAGGCAGGACAATGACAACTTGTTTCTGACAAAATTCTGCAATGTACACTGTTAAAATCTTGTTAGCTTCAGCACGTTAGTAAAGCTGTAGTTAAAAAGACAACTTCAAAGCACTGAGTGGGGAGAGTGGCCAGCTGGGAGATGGCATCACCTCATGGCAAAAGCAGTGTATCTGTTGAGTATCCAGATATCCTTTCCTGAAGATGTTAGTCTGAGTTAACCCAGAAGTATTTGCAATCCCTGTGTGCTAAATAGAAGATAGATAATTTACAAGGCTATAGAGAAATTCTTTGTTTTAAAACTTTTAATTGGGTTCTGAATTGTTTGAATTGTTTTGCTTTTGTTAGTGGATGATGCTTTGCTGATGGATTTTGTTTTCTTATGCTAATCTTTGTTCAAGAAACCCATGTTAGCTTTCCCTATTATAATGAGTTTCAGTATACAAAAAAAGTAACAAGACTCAAACATTCCTGAAAGGCAGAGACAACCCAACGTCTATAAAATTTCTTAAGTTCCTCCAAAATTTTTAGCCTACGTTCTTTAAAGTAAGTTTAAAGGCTCATTTTACTGGTAAAATCTTTAGTTTAAAACAGATCCTTGAGGTCATGCATGAGATAAATCATTGCAGTGGTTGTTTTGACACTCTGGAGTGTAGTTATATTATGCACTGGTTTCCCAAAAGGTCTTAAAATTTAACAAGCAGAGGCCAGCGTGAGTGATGAAATGAGGCAGCAATAGAGCCATTTCAATTATACTTTTATTACACAGCCATTCTTCCTAAAGCACTCTGTACTTTTTGTAATGCTTACTAGAGTATGAAGTGCTCTGTGTGAAGGAAAGGTAGCTCTGATTTTATGACTAAGTGGACAACGTGATTCAACTTGCTTTGACAGCAGTGCTGGGGTTGTAACAGCAGGAGTAACACAGGAGAGCGCAGGGAAAAAAGGATGCTCTGCTTAACTTTAATGGCTGAGGCCCTCCTCAGAGAAGGGTAGGATTTCATAAGTGAGTAGCATCACTAGGAATGGAGGTACTTAGACATTGGTTTAGTTTCTTCTGTTTTGTTTTGAAGATGATTTACATTTTCAAGTGTATGGTTAACAGTAGTTAATTTTTTTCTTCTCCAACTGGCTGATACAACAGCTTTAATATTAATAATTTTCCTTATTATCCTTTTTTTCCGTGCTTATCTTGTAGTTATCTGCTTGTATTATGAATTATTCCTGAACATTTTGAAGTGTTATTTACATAACTTATATATTAGATTATGAATGCAAGTTCCCTTTTCTTATGAAGGCAGTAGCAAGTATGTTATACAGATTATACATCTAAATATGTAGTTAAAGATCTGAAATTTTAAACCATCTTTCTCATTTATTGCATTTTAAGGAGTAATTTGAAGTTAGTATAGAGAATTATATTAAAATAACTTTCCATTTAAGACTGCAGTAACAACACCTGGTACTGGATCTCCTCATGTTACACAGGACATTAAAAGGCTTTTGTTCCTGTAGTCGATTTATCATACGGCCTCTACTTGCTTTAGGGTGTGTACCTTTCTGTGTTATTTCATCTGCCCCTTGAGCCCTCAGCATGGTTGAATGGCCTCCTCTAAATGCAAAACCAGTGCAGGTGTCACTCAAAGAACGGGGTTCGCTGGGCACGTTGAGGACAGTGCTTTGGGGGCAACAGGAATCACGGCTGCTTCTTTGGTAATCGAACTGCTGCACAAATTCTGGTCAGGCTGCAGCTGATTGTGGTTATTAAATTTCCATCAGAATATACTATATTTCATTCTAATACAGCGTTATCAGAAATATCCCTCAATGTCTAAGGTAACTGTTAATTTAGACCACTTGTGTCTTTCTGAGATTAGCGAGAAGGGAATCTATTTTTTTCTCCCTTTACATGCAGACCTGTTAAATCCTTTAGCTGAATGGATAACGATTACAAGTCTCAACTGACAAGCTGCAATTTTTTCAATTCCTGAAAGGTCATTTATAATAACAGAAATGACTAGCACAGCACACCTACAATATCTGTGTTGTGAGGGAACTCTGATTAGAATTTCAGCTGGTACCAAGGGGTATGCTTTTTGTATGCAGAGGTAGGCTGTTAGACTGCTATTCATGTCCACGGCTACTCTGGCCAGCAACAAATGTTCACACTCCTTTCTTATAAAAAAAATAAACGTAAGATATAAATGCAAACTGCCTCCATTGACAGGATATTATTAAATTCTTCTGATTAGAAACAGATGTGCAACATTTCCCGTTACAGAGAGTATTGTCAGAGTGTAATGCTGCGGTGCAATGCAAGCATATGAAGAAAAGAGGAGAAAAATCTGTTTTATAAAATACATTGCTATTTGTGCTGTGAAAAAAAGTGAAAAAGGATGACATATGTAGTGATTGAGAACAGAGCTGTATCTCTGCCTGTGTTGGAGTGCAACTTTTGTTTTATTCTCTTTAATAGCTCCTGCTAACAAAAACCTTATATATGCTGGAATGAGTATGGAGTTCCTGGTGTAGGTGAAATATTTCTGATATAGTTGCAGCAGCCTCTGAAACTGAGGAAGTTTGTGAACACTTCCACCACACACAAGGCAGTAAAGTTTCTACAAGTGTGTCAGGTCTTCCTGAAGTTCATATGATGTTTATGTTGTGACATTCCATCTGTTAAACCTTTGGACCACAAACCTTAGAATCTATTGGAAGAGCTTGGAAAGCTGGAGTGTTGATTCAGAAGTGACAGCTCATGTTCTATTCTTTGCCTGTTTCTGCATAGACTTTAATATCTATTGGGAAATTTTATTTTCCCTTGTAATATCTGTCATCTGAAGTTACCTACTGATAATACACTCTTTTTTTTACTTTGTTTCTGAGTTAAAATGTAGCATTTTGTTGGACAAAATGAAGTGAGTGCCTTGATGCAAAGAAGTTCAATCAAAATTGCTTCTCAGCAATTTATCCGGCTATTCTGTTCAATTTTGGACGAATGACATACTTCTCCATTTCCTTTTAGTTTTTTTAATCCTTCCCATATAATAGAGTGCTACAGTGTAAAGAATGTTCCATCTGACAATATGCATACATATTTTCCAGGAATAAATTAGGACATTTCCCAATGCTCCAGCACATCACTGTTTAATATAGGCCAATAGATCAAAGACAACTACTGTAGTTTCCCTCCTGGGTCTGTTAAAGCCAGTATAAATGTGACCCTTAATAATATGTGCTGTATTATTTAGAAAGCTGCTGTTTCCCTAGAGATAATCTATGCAAAAAGTTATTGAATATGGGCTTCTTTTTGAGTATGTCTTTAGTATGTTCATGTACGTACCTAGTTAGCTAGCTATGTACCCAGCTAGTTACCTACTGGCACCTACTTCACTGTGTTACATTTGGACTATGAACCAGCAGCCACAAATAACTTCTCCAGCTAATAACTTCTTATTTTTTTTGTGCAGGGCCTTTAAATGGTTAACAATTTGGACAATTATAAATTTGCTAAGGAATCCAGAGAGGAGTACATAGAGGATCATATTTTTATATACGTGATTAACCTATGCAAAATAATTTTTACTTCTGAAGAGTGAATTATATTTTATGATCGTATCTGCAGAATAGCTCTGCTACGATATCAGTGTGACTTCCCTCAAAACAAAAAATAAGTAAAATTGCTACGTGAATATGCACTTAAGAGAAATAAGGAGTGTTGTGTACGTTTGTGAAGAGTTTATTTGGAGTATATATACCAGTCTTCGAGAGATTCTTGTGTAATTGTTTACCAGCACATTAAATGCTAACAGCATCTTTTCCACATTATGAAAATTTGTGAGCTTTACTAGAAAAGAAATTTGTTAAAATGTTGCATCATTAAACTAAGTATTAGCATAATAAATGTCATTTCACTGCTAGAAATTATCAGAACCTTAACAGGACTTTAAATTGCCTAGAATTTAGGTGTGTAAGGACTGACTCTACTTCTATTGTTGCCTTAAACGTCGACTGATGCTCCGTGTATTGTCTCAGACCCCGCCTGACTCTGCCGCTATCGCTGTCTTTGACACCTCCTCGAGTGCCGGGGCTCCTCTAAGGGCCGGGCTGGCTGTGCTGCTGCAGAGGAGGGGCAGCACCAGGGCTGCTTCACCCCCCGGGGACCCACAGGGCTCAGGCAGAGGTGATTCTGGCAGGGTCTGCTGAGCTGCACTGACCCTGCACCCCCACCCCTATTCCAGAACCTTCCCGGGCGGGGCCTTCCCCTATAAACAGCGCCCGAGGGAGGGCAGGGGGAGCGCAGCATGGACGGGACTGCGTGAAGGTGCTGCTGAAGAACCGCAGCAGGACAGGAATTCCAGAGGCCCATGGAGAGGTGACTGTTTTTCTCTCTCCTCCACTGTTCTTATTCCTCTTTCTTTTTCCCTTCTCTTTTCCACGGCACTGCTGTGCGTGATCAGATCTGGGTTGTGTTCTCTGGCCGCCCTGAGGGTATCTCATTGGGATCTGGTTTTGCAACTTCAGGGAAGCTGCAACTCAGAGTGCACCTGAGTATTTGATTTGGATACTTCGGCCATACCCAAAATAAACACCATTGTGTTATTTTGCCTGTGTCCAAAATAAACAACTGTTTGAGTTGACCCTGGGAGATCTGTTGCTCTTCAGTTTGCTATGCAGGCACCAAAGGACCCTTCCCTCTCTGGGGGAGCTCTGGTGGGGGGAGCAGGACTTGACAAAGTGATGCTGTATTACTTTAGTGTGAAATTATTAAACCACAACTGGAGGAAAGAAGAGCAGAATATTTCTTTCTCCTAAGGAAATCAGAATTAAAAAAACCCCAAGCCCTTAGTTTTTAGTAGTACTCTTAAGTTTATAAAGTCTGAATTTTTCTAGTACCTATTTGGCATGTAGTTCTCAGATTAAAAAATTATAGGCAACTTTGTTGTAGTTTGCAGGAGGAGAAATCTGAAATAGGCATAGTCATCTGCCAAATTTGTAACCTAATTTACCGATGTATCTATTAGATTTCAGATAGAAACTAGTGATCTTAGTATCCAATTTCATGATGAGATCTCATAATAATAGTTACTGGCTTATAGTAAATAAATAGGGTAAAGCGATTGATAATACTGCTTCTGTAAATTTCTGTGACGTTCTTGTTTTCATGCCCACCCAGCTGAGGAACTGTAAGTTGTTTGGTGTCCACATTGCTGGATGTCTCGACAGCTGCCAAGATTGATATTCAGCCTTGAGCTCACGCATTAACTGACCCAACCATCTGATTGAACAGTGCCATATAACTCCACTGAGCTTTATTTCTACTCTGTCACACACTGTAGTTATTTATTATCCTCTCTTACACAATATAGTACGCTTTGGCATATGCTCAGATGAATCACATCAAAGATCAGTGAGGTCTTTTATTTTCCCCAGGAGACTGAAATTTAGTATTATGAAAATTAACCAGTGTTGCTGTCCTCACCCACCTCCTGTTTTAAAACTTGCAGGATGTGAGTTGAGCAATGTTTGCTTAAATCAGCACTGAAAAAAGCACCTGCAATCAGAGTTTCAGACATATTCAAAAATGGCTGATGACAGAAATAATTTCTTTCTGCCAGTAAGCACAGTAACGTGGTTGTGCGATTTGGATATTAATACAGAAAGGGCATGTGTGGCAGACTTGCTATTTCTGACTTACCTAGGCATGGTCTTACGAGTGATTTGTTATTTAACGAAATTTCAAGTAGCTGATGTAAAGCATCAAGTTCAGTATAAACAAATCGTTTATTATATAAACAAATGAGATCTAAATTATGGTGATTTTTCACCTGATACAGATCAGTGCAAAGTAAACAGTCATTTGCATTACACCATGTAACTGCAAGTGTATGGAAATCTATTGCAGCATTGAAGAACAGAAGCTGCACAATGGAGAAAGATTCAAGTCCTGCCCCTTTCTTTGCCCATTTTGAGGGTGCAAATGGGTGTGTGGCAGCCAAGGAAACTTGCCCCCAGGCGCTCCTGAGGGGTGGTGGCAGTTGGGCCCTTGAATCTTAATAGAGGGTTCATGCCAAAGGAGATACAGGAGCCTCAGTCCTTCTCTTCAGTTGCGTTTCTTCTCCATCCCTTCCATAGTTTTTCTGACCTGTGAAAAACTAATTATTCTTTATGTAAAATCTGATCAGTCGAGAAGGGGAAAAAACATCTTGGATCTGACCTTTCTTGACATTAATGCTACAGGGCTGATACAGTTCTAGATTTTTTTTCAAATGTGTATTTTATAGACAAAATAATTATTCACTTAATTCCTACGCATTGAAAGAGTATTGTCCACTTTGAGTTATCTTTAGGTAATAATCAGGCTTGGAAAACAGGACCAATAAAATTTCAGAGAAGCACCAGTGAGTAAAAAAAGTGCTGGGGGAGCAGGAATGGAAGGAAGTGTTACCAGCGACCCGACTACTCTTATCAACTGATTGTCAGTATGGTTTAGGTGTGTGATGTCCAGAGGATGGGTCCAATGGTGCCAGACTCTCTGCACCCAGACAGGCACATGCAATGTATTTATATGATATCTATATCGCATGATTTCAAAAGAACAATTCTTTAAACTTGTAAGGAAATCCTGTCATTTTGGTTGATCATTTCTGTAGGTGAAAGGGATGCTGAAACCTGTTTTTTCTAACTTGCTGACCAACTAACTGGTCTGTATCTGTCTCTCAAGTGTTGGAGAAAGGTGGTAGTTGTTGTTGTTACGGGGCAGAAAATGATCCTACTTGCAAGTTTGACCTTGACTTGAACTGTCAGTAGTATTAAACTGTTGGTGATGATACACATTTGCTTCAGCCTGGTGCATTTATGACCCATTTATGCTTCTTCCATGTATCCATAGTGTGGCTCTTGTACAATATTTTTTTTCCTGTGTTTTACTTCTGATGATTAATAGTAAACCTAGTGATGAATGTGAACGAAAGGGTGGCAATTATAATTTCATTAATCACCTAATAATTGGGGTCTAGGGCTCAACTGTGACTTTAGACTTCTACATCCGAAGGAATTAAAGAGAAATTTCTATTAATCACTGTGTCCCAGCTGCTGGCAAGGCCTGTTCTAACAATAGATCTAATCATTTCAAGATGTGCTTCAATTAGCATGTGTATGATAAAGGAGTTCATCATCTGAGCTTGCCTGCCGGTCCCGGGAGGCTGCAGGAGGGAGCCTCTCTATTACGCCAGTGATTTACCTCTAAATACTATGCATTAAAGTCGTGCTTCCCTGGAGAGTTATAAATGTTCAAAGCTTTTAATAAACTTAACTTGACTTACAGTGTCTGTTCAAAGCCGGAAAGTTTGGTATGGTCGGATCTGTCTGTGGTGATTTGGCTTTCCAGTTGCTGGGTGATGCGCAGCCCAGCCACAAAAAACCCCATGTTGCAATTGAGGCTGTAGTATGTTTATTAATTTGTGCATGGAAAAAAAGCTGGTTGCAATTCGCTCATTGTGCCTCAGCTTATTGATGAGGTTTGTGCAGATATGTCTTTAAATGGTAAGTTAGAAAAGAGTACTGTGCCTGATTTGTGAAACCAAACAGCAGCTTTGTAACTACCACGAACAAGCAGTGTGTCTAGAAATGTACTTTACTCTGCTATTTCAGACTTCCAGCTGGAAGGAGACTTCTTGTATACATCTTCCTGAGGAATTCTTGGAGTTCACTGGCTTGGTGGTATCTGCCCTAAGTACAGAAATAAATGAAGCCACCAAGGTGCAAGAAACACAGTGAAAATAAAGACTTCATGCATAGAGAAATAATGAATTTTCTAAAATCTATGTGTGGAGATAAGCCACAGGTATCCATATTTCAGATACCAAAATGATGTAACTAAGGCAACTGGAATAATAATTTGACATAAGAAGGAAGCTGGTATAAATGGGATTTCAGGGGGTTGTATACATTTTCTAGAGGTTTATTTAAACTCTTTTCAGCAACGGTAAAACTTGTCAGAAATGTGACAGTCTGTTGAAGTTATCAACACTTAATGTTTATGTTTATCAATCGTTCATGTTTATGGTAAATCTCTGGAAAAGATTTTTGTTTTTGAATAGAGGACTATAAGTAATCTTCTAAAATTGAATAGAACCTTTTAAAGGTTTCCATGTTAAACCTTCTAAGCTATGAATTGTGTGTGATTTTATAAGTGATTCCGCATTGCAGTGTTCATAGGAAATTGCTTAGCCCTTGGAGGTGCCAGGATATAGAGCAGCTTTCCCCACATGTGGAAGAACTCAGCTAAGACCTGTTCAGAAACAAGGTTACTGAAATGAACAAGCTGAGGAGACAATTAAAAGCAAATGAATTTGGGATATTGGTTTGATGTTTGAAGCAGGCTAATCGTACATGGTATAATGAATATTGTAGAACAATATAATTAATTTGTATGTACACATAAAGTACCACCTGGATCATTGTTTCAGAATTGTTCATTTGAAGGAGTACTGCTAGAACTGTGCTTTCTCTATATCACTATTCAGGAGTGTAGGTGGCTTGCTGTTCCTATATCTCCTTCCCAAAAAAGGCTGTTGAGTCCCGTCTTGCAGTCTCAGATAGTTCCTAATGAATAGTAGGAATCACTGGAAAAACTGCTTTGCAAGGTGTCCTTGAACTGAATACAAGGCTTTGAAAAGTCAAATTAAAATCTTGACCTAGTGATTAGGTGAATTGCATCTGATTGAGGTGAGTCAGAGCAGTTTAATCATCTGTGGTGAAGCCGTCACAAACAAATACTTTGTTATTGAAACAGAACTTGGCGAATAATTCAATTGTGAATAATTGAGTTAGTGAATTTAACCTCCTTTTCAATTCAGAGGCTGTCTGAAAGCAAGTTTTGGTTTCCCTCGTGGCATTCGCTATACCTGTTGTTTCTCATTTAACTCTCTGAGGCACTGAACTGTTTGCTTTGGTCCCTTGCTTCATTGCAGTCGAATTCAAGCTGTTAGGCTCAGTTGCTGTTGCTTCTTGTACTGCTTGGCAGAGCCTGTGTCTTCAGGAGAGGACTCGGTACAGCTTTAGGTGCTTCTGATAAAGAAACAGAAACCGTATCTTTAGTAGTTCAATGGACCTGTACCTCTCTGAGTCTGTGTAATCCCTGTTCTCTTGGGTGGGTTTTAAGATTTTTGCCCTTTTCCTATGTGTAAGCAGGTGCATTTTCTGTAAATTATGCTTGTGCTGATGGAGAATTTGGAGACTGTTGCCCATGAGAATTTGTACAAACAGAAGTTGTTGCTTGTCAGTGTGAAGGGAACTGAGGTGAGGATTGGAGTTGCAGTCTTTTAAATTCGAGTGAATTGGATTTTACAGGACATTCACTCAACTTTTATGGTATATTTTTGGTTTTTTTCTGAGCAATACTCATTTTTCCATACAAATTGTTGAACTTGGAGGGAAAATAGTGCCAGGATCTCTTAAGAGCAAATGGATTGAACTCCCAAGACATGCTTAGTTTAACATTCATAGATTAAGTTATATGGCTTTATTACAGGCAGAACAGGTGACTGCCAGCCTCTTTAACACAGGCATGTTATGTAAAGTGTAAATAATTCAAAGATCATAAATTTAAAACTCAATTGCATTTATTGCATTGACTTTTCTCCTTCCTTTATGAAGAGATGTTTCAGATCTTTTCACTGGATATACAGGCAAAAATACAAGGGAAATTTATAATCTGTGAAGAAGTTTAGCCTAATTTTTTTTTTTTTCTTCAATAAATGAAAAAATAGTCTTTTGAATGCTTGTTAATTCATTGGTGTTCACCACAAAACAATTGTATACAGAATTTTGAGAATTTTAAGTGGAGGTCACTGTTACTGGTCTGAAAAGAGATCACTGGGATGATCTGTTTGCTTTAAATGATACAAACAACAAAAAGGGTCAGCATAGACCAAATGAATGAGGAAGGCTGAATTTATAGAAGAGCATGGAAATGGAACATGGAGAACAGGAATAGTGAGAAGAAATATTTCCAGAAAAATAACTTTTTTAAACTGCTCATTTACTGTTAGATTTTTGGCAAGTGCTGCAAGTTCCTAAATTGCTCATCTAATACTTTTTACTAGTAATTATTTTGTATTCTTTTTGATAGGTTTGATAGCACTTTTTCATGCAGGAGGAACTAACCCCATCAACTAGTTTTCAGATTGAAAATAATCAGCATCTCCATACTTACTACTAAATTACCACTTTTGTCTTTGTTTAGGAAAACATTCTTGTTCTCAACTTTTGTCTAGGATTTGGCACTGCTAAGGATGGTGTGAAAACAATTTTTGTCTGTGTGTTTTGATGCAATCCCAGTTTGTCAGAAATGAGTAGTTATATACTGTTTTCTGTTACTGAGGGCTTAGATTAAGTAGTTGATGGTGTGTTATTTGCATATTAGTTATTTAATATTAAAGTGATTTTTGTTACGTAGTTATACTGTATTGTAATGTATTTGGGTATGTAAAGAATTTATCATATTATAGAAACCGTACCTGAATCTTAAAATGGGTCATATTGAACATCAGAGCATGGAAAGAAAGAAATGAAAAAAACCTGTTTATTTGTTCTTCTAATCCTTACTTCCTTCTCTCTCCTAATACCGTTTTCTTCATGCTCTTTCATACTCACACAGATTTTAAAATATATACTGTATAAAAAAAAAAGAGGCAATGTTATTATTCCTTCAAATGAGGATACTGCAGATGAACATACTTCAGAATTAATCTGGAATGAAGGTTCTGTATGAACAATGCTGTGTATTGCAGTGGATGGGTGTATAAGTCTCTCTACTGGTGTGCATTTGAGATTGGCCTTCTCAGGGCAGACAATTTCTAGTACTCTTTGAGTCATGAAAAAGACGTCTTGTGCTTTTTTCCATGAGTGCTACAAATAAAATTTCCTTATTTCTCCTTTTCTTGTAAGGACCTAGAATAGCAGCAGCAGCTGCAGCGATGTTATGGCAAGTTTTGCCATTTGGGATCCTGCTGACAAATAAATATAGGGTAGGAAAGAGGTGTCATGACTTATTTTGCCCAGGTTGTGAAAGGCTGTGATTCATTAGTACCAAATATATGCTATAGAACATGATAACTACTGCAGCCTGAAGTTTTACAATAATGGAAACACAGGAATAAATTGATTTTTAAGAAGAGGGAGAAGAAAAAAGGAAGTCCCTCTACCATCAGTTGAACATAGTAGTATTCAATTGGCATTGATAAAATGAATATGCAATAAAAAGTTATGTAAAATCACAGTACAGATTAATATTTTGAACAGGCAATATTAGTAAAACTTTGCATAGGATCCTTTTATATGCTTTAATAGTTATTGTTCTTTCACTGTATCTTTCAGTCATAGGAACCTCAGCTTAGAGAAAAGAGTTGGCATACAATTTATATGACAGGTTTATGGTAATCAAAAGATTTATATGTTTTTCTTTATTATTTTTCTTTCTGTGAGAATATTTTACTTAGTGGAACCTGTGCCCTAAGAAGAGTTTTGGGAGCTTTAACTTGGCTCAGTAAAGGCAGTCCCATAAGTCTCGTGGCACAATTAAGATACGAAGTTTTTATTATAAATGTTGTGAGGAAGCTTTCTTCTCATTTACATCAATCCTTCAGATCCCTAAAGCTTCTCTTAACAAAGGGCAGGAGGATAATAATTACTAGTTACATGGAGTTTATTTTAGATAAAAAGGATAATACGTTCTTGTATCCCACATCGTATATTTAGATTAGCTTTAGATTCTAGAGCTTCCTCATTGTTTCAGCATATTTAATTTGCTCTCAGTGAATTTTGGTGACACCTTTTGCTTCTTGGAATTTAGGATTTCAAGTTCACCTTGAACTGGAGCTGCATACCAACTAAAGAAACCTTTCCATTTCTTTGGTTTAATTTTTGACAGAAAGCAAATAGGTGTAGTGGCCTGGTAGATGATATCAGCTGTACAGCATCGTGTAGGCAGTGTTTTGTTATAATGATTTTTAGCAAGAAATGTTTACTTTCTATTTTTTTTTTCTGCTGGTGCTTTGCTCTAAGGCTAAAGTTGTCTTATGTTTGCTAGAGTTTGTTTTCATTATAGATGCCATCTGTGGAACAACTTGGCTTCAAACTGTTGAAGAATATGCAACATTTTCAATAAAAATAATTCTTGTGTCAAGACATGGGCATGTTAGGGATTGTAAATCTTGATTTTACTGCCAACCTCTGCCAGATTTTACTAGCTGCCTGTGCATCTTCTGTTGAGCAAAATATTGTTACTGTCATTCATTAAACAGTTAGGGACATCATTTTGGTATTAAAATTGAAAAAACTCTAGGTGTTGTTTCCTTCTTATGATTTTTGGCCTGCTCCACTCTGAGGTTTTTTACTCAGTGTGTAACAAAGGTGGCATTGCCTTGTAAATGTTGTACCTTATTAATAATCTCATTAGCATTCTTTTTAAATGTGTTCTGCAATTCAAGTATCAGAGGGGAGCTCCCTTGCCC
This sequence comes from Dromococcyx pavoninus, assembly GCA_033558185.1. Lineage (NCBI taxonomy): Eukaryota > Metazoa > Chordata > Aves > Cuculiformes > Neomorphidae > Dromococcyx > Dromococcyx pavoninus. Next base: position 2,200,092 of record JAUMJL010000137.1, read on the forward strand.
AATTACTGTCATGGCTTACCCAAATATCATTATGATACTGAGTGGCTTAATTTATTTGGTCATAAATGCTATGGCAGCTGGGAGCCCCAGCCCTGCACTAGGTGTGAGAATCTTTCCATTACTGAAGTTTTTATAACAATTTTTGTTGACCTGAACTTTCCTCATCCACAGTGCTGAAGCTCCCATAAGATAAAGGTAATGGAGCTGTAACACTGGATAACACTTTACTGGTGAGACTCCTTTGCTGCTCAGCTCTAGCAGAGATGATGCATCTAAGGACACAGGAGAGTCTGTGTGGCAAGGCTCGGATCCAACCAGCGAGGCATGTCCTGCGGGACAGACTCGAGTCGTTAGCATGAAACTGGACAGGTGTGTGTCATGGGACCTCTAACTGTTTTTGTGAAATGGAAGATCTTTACACAACAGCACAATCACCTATCTGAATTGGAGAGCCTCATGGGCAAAAAGTCTGAGTCCTGTACCTATGAAGCTGAGGGTGAGGTGGGATAATTACTTTGGAGTCTGGAGTTTTGACTGCCTGTGTTCCCACAGAGGTGGACTTGGGCTGGGTTTGAATCTCTCTCTGGTAGCCACCCAGCAAGGCAGGGTCTTCACTGGTATTTTCCTGCATTTATATGCACATAATGGATTACAGCAGAACTGCGCAGGCACAGTGAAGGGCTACATGAGAGGCCCACAAAGCACTTGACATTCAAGGGTATTCCAGCCACTCTTAGTATGCTCTTTCTTTAGATGCTCTTGCATCCTCCATTATGCCCTAGAGGCAGTGGAAGAGATGTGGCCAGATGGTAATGCTTTATTGGCGTAGTGCAGCACTTCATCTGTGTTAGGCTGTGGAATGATAGTTCGGTGACCTACACAGCACAGGGAGTGCTTCAGGTGCCTGAAGTCTGCTCAGACTTACCCAGGTGATAGAAATCTATTTTCTATCTTCTGTTGCTGAGTTCAAGAGGCTTTATGTAGAGAGCAGCACAAAGATGGTTCTGCTGGTTCCTTGCCTTGGTATAACATTGTCGCTTGATGTGCTTCTCTGGTGATTGTCAAGTATTTTCGTTTCCTGGTTGTTAAGCAACATTGTAAATTTAAAAAAAACAAAGGTTTCAGAAATGTATTTTCAGTTACAGTGCTCAGGTCATATTCCATTGGCATTGAGTCTGTCTGTTTGACTGAACAATGGTATAATAAATAGAAATATTTAATCTCTGAATTGTTAACAGATTGTGTTTTTTGAGAGAATTACTTATTTCTGTCTTGATTTGTCAAGTTAGCTCAGTGAACAGATTTACAGATTTCATATAGTAAGATGATTTACTACATATGAAGTCTGTAAAACTACTATTGTGACCTAAACTTTGTAATGCTTATGCTTCAAATAATGTCATACTGTAGATTTACCTAATGACGTAACATTTTGGATTGAGAGGCAGGACTTTCAGATATTTCTACTAGTCACCCTTCCTGTTTGCTGAAAGAGCAAACCTTTTCATCACTGTCTGTGCAAGAAACTCTCAAACTCAGTTGTTTATTTTTGATAAATCAGAATAACCATAACCATGACATTCTTGCTTTACAGTTTGTTTCTTAAACCAGTAGCTATTAAGACTGAGCTCACATGGCCATGGCACCCAAATAAACTGTCCTGGCAACGTCTTACAATAACATGGTTTATGTTCCTTTATTCCATCAGAAAATGATAATCAGTTTACTTAAAGTATCACCCATGCCTCAATCTTTATTTTCCTTACCTTTGGGAATGGCTGCAGTTCAGTGAAGGAGAGGGTGATCTCATATGTGACATTATATAGTAATTATATATATAAAGTATATATTAAAAATACTATATTAAAATAGCTGGTTAAGCCTTACCCATACACCAACTAATTATGAGCTAATTATTAAGTCGTATGCTATCATTAGGTGAAAAGTAAAATGCAAAGTGCTCTTACGATAGCTTATGTTGGCAAAGTGAATGCACAATATGAGATGCGAAAGAGCACAAAGTGTGGCTCAGCAGTGTATAATCCTGTATGCCCTGAACAGAGGATTGTGTGACTCAACCACGTAGAAACAAAGGCAAATGGTTGATGAACATTTTTGTTTTGAATGCGTGGGACTTTAGGAGAGTCTTTAGGATTGTGGGTTTTCTCCCACAGCATAAAACCTATTTGAGATGTAGCTCCTTTCCTCCAGGTTTCAGTTCTGTCCTCTTACAAAACACATTTAAAACTGTACTTCTGTAGTTAAAAAATGAATTACCATTGATGTGATAGTTTAATTCTTTACTGTAGAAACTGTGTGAAGAATATCAAACCATTGACTCAATTTTATAAAACTATTAGCTTAATGTAATCAGTAGCAAATGAAGCTGTGCTTACCTTTTCCATTCACTGGAGACTCTATTAGGCGAAGTGTGAAGGATTGTGGGAGGATAAGAATGAACTTTACCCACCAGTCCTGTGAACAATGTTGTAAATATGTATTACCAGTGTGAAGTAGTTACTGAAGCCAAGAAGGTGAACTAATTCTGACTAGATGTTCAAACCAGAATGTCAATCAGCATGATCACTGCAGCTCATCATACTTCGCTCCCAGCAGATGGTTTGGTGGCACACTTGTAATTTATTAGCTAATGTGAGACATTGTATTGATTTAATACTCTGTCTGTGATACTGGCTTACTGCAATTTTGTCTTGGAGCATGACCTCAATGAAATCAGCTTCAGGTCTATAACAGCACTAATATAAATCATATGTCTCACCAAACACTCCTAAATGTTGACTAGTAATTAAAATTTGCATGGAGATGGGTGTATCAAGCCATCCACATGAGCGGTGTTTTATGGTTTTATGTGTTTATTACATTTGCATTCGTTAAACTTTAAGCTTTTCATCTAGTTTTGTAAGGGTGTGTGCAGTCCTCATCTAAATTGCTAAGAACCCATATTTCAGATGCGTTTTCAGAATTGCACTACTCCTAATTTTACAAGACTTCAGCAGAGAGGTAAATGTCTAAATACCTTTGAGAATCTCAGAGAAACTTTTTTTTTTGCTTAAAGTCTTTTATTGCTTTTGTGAAAATTCAAAACTTGCTGAAATTTTTCTCTTGAGCCAAGCAAGTCTCAAGTTTTTTAAAATTGAAGGAAAAGTTATGAAGGCACTTTTCCTGTTACCTTAGAATTAATATTTTATTTACATTACTCGCATGAAGTGTATCTCCATCAGTCTGAGATCTGTGATGAAGTGTATTCTTTCCATTTAACAGCAAGTTTTCAAGATTCTCTGGGGGTGTGTTATCCAATATTTCTATTAAAAGAGAGCGTGTGCAATAGAGTTTTACTTCCCTAAGGAAAACAGAATGAAGTTTGTACAGATTGCTCCTTAGATTCGTAAGCAAAAGAGGTAGTAGGAGGAAGATGAGAGATTTATGTTCAGTTAGCAGCAAGAGTTGGTCACAGTAGCAACCTTCAGCACAGGGTCACCAGGCTTAGGAAGGTCATCTGTATAGGTGAACGATTTCACAATTTGTAACAATAAAGAGTCATGTAGGTCCTTGGATTTACAGCTTGCAGAGACTGGGAACTTTACTGCTACACTTTGGCTAGTGCTGGTCTTCATACACTTGCAGAGCATGTGGTTTCTCTTAAACACACCTGAAATTCTGTGTGTATGGTTAGGACATTGTTTTCTTGTCTCTGGGAGGGTTGTTTGGTAGATAGCTGCTTCCAGGATATGGTCCATATTGGCACAACTGTTAAATTTAACTCTGTAAAATGTCAGACATAAAGACAAACTTTTATTAAAAAGTTTGCTTCCTCAAGCCTGGGTTTCCTGTGGCAGAGTCTCCAACAAAAAGTACTTCAGGCTAATTTCTTGGTGGTACAGCATCAAGGCTACAGCTTGAGCTAGGTGTGCATCCACGGAGGGACCCAGAACAAAGACATCCCTGGAAAATTACTCCTTTACAGTTCCCATTCCCCATGCACTCTGTTTTCCAGGTGACGGTTGGTCCTGTGGGGTTTTAGGGAATGGGGTCTTCTTGTTATTTATGAGTTTTATTTAAGCAGGCCATCTCTTTTCTTATCCTCAGTGTTTGCAGCTAGTTGTAGCTCCCTTATCTTCTGGCCTGAACCAGCTCTGGGGCCTTCTTTTGTGTGACACAGTGAAAGTTCAGAATAAGTTCAACATATCTAGGTGAAGTTCACAGCTTGCTGCCTATAGCTTCATGAAATCAGCTACTATCAGTTACCTTGATCTAGTTAAAGACATCCCTGCTCCTGCAGTGGGATTGGACTAGATGACCTGTAAATGTCTCTTCTATCCCAGAGCATTCTATGATTCTGAGTTCTGCTTGTGTTGAGCTTCTTTGCAATTTCAAGAGGCTTCATCTGTAGTTCGTTTTTACAGCCTAGTGCTAAGCAACTAAGTCTGAAAGGTTGGACTGATTATATTTCAGACTAAAACTACTAATATTCTTTAACACCTTACAATTAAAAGCCAATAGTCAGTATAAAATATAAAACTACTCCCTAAAATTTTAAACTAGCATGTATCTTTTTATTGTATCAGAATTTATCACAGGTATGGTGAAGTAAGAATTGACAGTTGAAGTTTCTAGATAGTATCTCCAGCTTCTAGATGGGGACGACCAACATATATTTATGTGAAATTTGCACACCAGATTCCTTCTTGAGTAGCAGAAGGAGAAAGACAGTTATTTATAGCAGTCTTCACTGGCTTTACTATTGCTAATTAGCTTCTAGTAGTTAATGGGATAGATGAAATTATGGAATTAAACCAATGCATCTAGCAGTGTTTGTCAGACTGTTAGGATTATAGTGATATGCTGAAAAAAGTTAGTAAACAGTAATGGATAAATGACAGCTTGGATTAATTTCAGAGTGGAATGCTCTTTCTTGCAGGTATGATAGTTTCTGAATATTAAGTGGATGTTTCCTAGACTTTGAATTCTGCAGAGCTAGTTAAATTAGACAGTAGGAATATTTAAAAGCAAGATTGCAGACTTTTTAAAAAAAGAATTGCTCTCCCTCATTATCATTATTATCATCTTAGTGTTTTGGATCTGTGGTGAGTAATGGAGCCAGTGGCACTAGAAAATGTATTGTGCTTAACACTTTTTAAAACTGCTAAAATAAGGAACAGGAAGGCAATGCAAATGTGGTTTGTGCTAAGGAGATGTGTGTAATAGGTCAAGTATGAAGTAGTCTCTCATGCTCATAAAGTCACCATACCTGTGAGCAGACAAGTGTAAACTTGGCCAAATTTGTTACTAGTTTCATGTATCGGTGGTAACTGAGAGCAACGTGGATTTGGTTTGATTTGTGTTATGACCTGAGATGTGACCGTATCTGAGAAAATCTTAATTATGATTTAACAACGCATGAGTTTCTTGTAAATTTATAGAGAGAATTTACTACTTTAAGAACATTTGTCCATAGTTCTTCACACACATTGTGGATAAGCTTTGAGGCACGTGCAATGCTTTTTAATCAGATCTGAATTAGGTAGTGGCTAGCAATGATAATAATCAAAAAGTGTAGATGGCTGTTTTTGGAATATTTCCATATTTTGCTTTATCATAGGGACCATAGGGTCGTTGTGTCCTCTGGGATGAAAATACCAAACACAGGCATTCACCTCTGATTATCCCAGTCTTGTCCTAACAGTGTAAATAAGAAACGATGGTGCCAATGTAAAGATACGTATGAATTACTTGTAAAAAGAAATGAAGAAAACATCCTAATATAACAGTATTGGTTGCTTACATGTCTACCTATTGATAGTTTAAAAATTAAGAAAATTTAATGTCAGTTATTTCTTGTGCTGACCAGGCAGTTACCTCTTTGAAAATGAGTTAGTTTTTTCTTCTGAAATCGAGATCTTGCTCAAGTTAAGCTCTTCAGAGTTAAAATCATGAAACTAAATTAAATGTTAGTTAAGTGTGAATGAAAACAAGATAAATGTGCTGATTCCCATGAAAGAAGTACTCTAAAGTGCGAATGCTTTTATACTCATCTTGTGAGTGGTTTTCAGTCTGACTTCATTTTCCCACCAATAAAATATTTCCTGCTGTTTGGAAACTACATGCAGCTGGCAACATCACTTTGAAATATTCTTATATTAAAATGTAAGACACGGTGATAAAGGGAACTACATTGATGTTAATACTCAGTTTAACTGTGCTGAAAATTAGTGACTAGGAGTTGTAAAGTAATGAGAGGGATTCTGAAACAAATGTGGTGATAAAATGATGATGTGTTTGGCCTTTGCTGCAAGGGCACCTGGTAGATGTGTGTTGACATTGCCACTGAAAGGACTTGATCGATCCTAAATTAGGCTTGTCTTGCCTAGGTCCACAGGCTGTTGCCCTTTCTTTTTATGAAGAACAAAGGTTTTACAGCATAGTCGCCTTTCCACACGCATGACAAATAGCAGGATCACTGGTACAAGCTGTGCGTCCTGACCGGGGAACTGAGAGAAAAATTCAAATAAAATGTTATTTGAATGCTGTCAAATAATCTACTTTTCACATATTTTTTTTCCAGTAATGGACTAAATTGAAATGGCCATGAAAAAGATCAATCAGAACTATCAACATCTGGTGGAGACTTTATAAACAAATATAAATAAGATACTTCAGGGACTGGTGAGCAACCTTAGTAATCAGCACCCTGACTCCCTTGCCTTGCTTAATAATTGTTGGTACATCTACAGCCAAAAAGAATGAGACTAAAATGTGCCTGACATAATTAGAGCCTCAGGTGTGCCCTTCCAAGTAAAATGAAGTTGTTTGATAAAGACCTGATAGGTAAAAACTGAGCTGAAAATAAATGAACTCATTTAGCTGAAAGTGATTAAGAAACACATGGATCTGAAGGGGGTTTATCAGTGGGGACTGGGACAGCTTCAGAGGGCACTGCTGGAGTCAGAGGAGGGTGCAGCCTAATACTTCTCAATTAATAATGTCTGAAAACAGATTTGAAATCCCATGTGGTTTCTTAAATTGGTCTTTTGTTTAAATACGGTAAAAAATTATGTTAGAGGTGGTCGTTAGGGAGTTACAGTAGGAAATAAGTATTCCCAGAATGATGTATGCCAGGTTTATGCACATCAATATTGAAAAATATTGTTAAAAAAATACACAGTGAGATAAATTGTGACTTGATTTCAGGATGCTGATTAATTTGGTGCTCAGTGTACATTTCCCAAAAAAGGTTAATGAATCTGTCGAACTAATGAACTTTTCTTAATTAATACAAGTTTCAATTTTCTCAGAGCAAGGGCGTTAGAGATGAGAGCAATGAGTATCACACAAATAAGCACATATTCACCACATTTTTGTCAAGTAAAAAATACATAGAGGATTGAGTTATTTTGCTGCCGTTGTACAAGACACTTAAGGAGTGAATCTGTACATATGTATGCAAATACACGCAGCTATTTCAGGCCTCTCTCCAGAGTATTTTTGTAGGTAGGGTTGAGGTTTTGTCTCTCAGCCTTTCTTTCTGTATAGCTGTTTCACAAAGGTGAAATTCCTACAAGGAGAAAATCATAATTCTCTTAGTTAAATTGGCCTATAGATCCTAAGGTGGAAAGGTTCCAGCTCAGTGTGCAGGCTTTTTTTTCCTCACTAATGTCTAAAGCTAAATTGCCCTCAGGCCTAGAGCAAATGGCCAGCCTTGTAGAGGAGTGTGTTCACCAAAGAGCTAAACGAGAGGTGGCAGGAGCTGAACGGAGGGGGATTCTCGGAGGAGCGCGGCGCGTACCGCTCCGTATTTGCCTGAGGTGAAGTACAAAGTGGTTCCTCTCCGTCGAGGCGAGCAGGTAACTGAAATAGGAGCTCAGTAGCTGGGAGTGTAAAAGTCACTGCCTGCCCCTGGCCGCTCGTCTTCAGAGCAGCTGTCAGCGGTGCGGCCGCCGTGCTCGTGCCGCCGTGAAGGTGTGCAGAGCCTTCGGAGGGCTTGAGGAAACATATGTTTGAATGCAGACTTCCCCGTTAGCCTGCCAGTGTCTGCTTTTCATCCCCAGATACCCCACTGGCCATTTCATGGCTTTACAACATGCTAGGAAATTACTACTTCCACCAGTTTTCTGCTGGGTTTGACTTGAGTTCCACTTTTCAGAATGTGCTGTGGACAGTGCTTCATGCATTTGCTTTTCAGAGTCCAAACTTCGTTCTGAAATAATAGGTTCAGCTCAGCTGGAGTTAAGTGGCTGGAGTATAGCTTGTGGTTATTGGAGGGAGGATCCTTCAGGTCCCTTCTGAATGCAAGTTACCTGTATGGCTTCAAACCAGGGAAATTTTATTTCCTCTATAATTATATTAAATTTCTTAATAAAGAAGAAGGTATTAAATAGATCATTCGTATTTATAAAAGTAATATTTATGCTGTTATTCTGCTAAGTAGCTATTAAGGATTGTCAAAGATGATTTGCAAAATAGGAAGCTAGAGCTTAATTACGTAGACTTTTGTGGTTAGCAGGGCTCCCTGTTACATCCTCTTTGTGAAGCAAGGAAATTTATTGATCTCCTACAGCAAAGTGAAGTAACTGAGTGTGAGGGAGAGCAAGAAGAAATACAGCCATTGTGGAGGGTCATTTGGATGAATGTTCTACTCTACGATTTCTTTTGAAATACAGTCCAAGCGCTGGCTGCCTCATGAGAGCCTTAAATACTGTTTTTAAGAGTCCCTTTTTATTTCAGCTCATAGATGCAGCAGCTGAAAGATTCCTCATGTTTTTTCTTAAATTGTCTTTCAGTTTCCTAGAATGAGCATTGAAGTAAACCACAGGTGCTTTATGGTATCCAGTACGCAATCCTACAGCGGAGTTACCCTTACTGATATGTAGGATTATGATCAATATGGAAAGCAATCACTGTCTCTTTGTATTTGTTTGCTCCTCTGGCTGGAACTGGTGGTAGGAAAGGAAGTAAAATGCTGTCAATGCAGGGCTCAGAAAAGGCCTGCAAGGAGTGACAGGGAGCCACAAAACCACCCCTGTTTCTATTCCTTGCGTAGGCAGGTTCCTGTGGCTTGCTTGATACTGAAATAATTTTACCTCATCTTTTAAATCCTTCAGTTTGTGTTAACAGGGGAGATTCTTTCTTGCTCCTAGTTTATAGATGCTGTTATAGGTTTTAAAATTTTAGTACGTAATAAAAACAAAATTAATAAATTATTTTGTAATAAAATTATCTGTTATTTTCCAAGTATGTTCAGCAATTATTAAACTTACATGAAAACTATTAGGCCAACAAACATGAGTTCTGTGTCTATGTTCTCATTTATGTTCTCTTTTAAACTAGTTCTGTTATTTCCTTTCAAAAGTACTGATGGACCTACTCCAGCAATTAAATTTTTAGTAAATAACTAGTGAAAATAAAGCTTCTGCGTTCTTCTGCTCCTCTCACTATTATATATGGCTTTCAAAGCCATCTTGAAAGAGTTTGTGTGAATTTAAAATAACTTAGAAAAATTCAAATTGTTGGGTGTGATACAAAGAATAATAAATGACTGGCCTCTTACTCAAAAAGACCTTATCCTCAAACTTTATATGTGTATTTAAAATCAAAAGCATTATTTTAACAAGGTAATGTTGTGTTTGTTAACAGTGTGCTAGCAGCTTGTATAGAAAATGGAATTGACTGTTTTACTTTGCATTTATTGGTATTGCTGTGCTTCTGTTTCCAATTCCAGGAATTCTATTATGGATGAGGTTACATGACTCAAATTAACCTTACAAAGATACACGAAACAGAGGGGAAAGCCATTATATTTGTGCATTTTTAATAATTCACACTTGAGACAGATGAAGGCCTTAATGTATGTTGCTTTAATGTACAGCCAGACGTGTAATCACAATTCTTTCTGAAGCACTAACAGCATAGATCCATCTATGTTGCTGTTCAGTTAGCAGTATGGATTGAACAGCTGCTAGAGGAGCAGTATAGACATGCACACAGTAATCAAATGCTTCCTTTGAGCAGGAAGCTGTGAAATAAAGCATCTTTAGAATAAAAGTGCTTTGAAAAGAGGAGCGTGTGTTTATAGCGTGCACAATGAACATAAGTAAGCTCAATGCCAGGAAGCAGGTTAATGCCCCAGCTCCTTTCCTACTGCTTTCAGGATACTTAGGTGGATGCCAACCGGTAAAAAGATGAAATGTTTTCTACTTCGTTGAAGGCCCGAATATTTTAAGAGGTTGAAAAATGCACAGCTCCTGTGAAGGCTGAAAGGGGTCTTCTTGCAAGCCCCTGTTTTTCTTCCCAGCATTTATAGAAAATCAGGCATATGGTGATTAATCCTTGTGTTGCATTGATTGAGCTGTTTGTACAAAAGCAACTCTTGTTAATATACAGCTCCATCTGTAGAGAATACAGAATATTCAGGCACTATAATGGAACAATCAAGAAAACCAGCTCACATTCTTCCTGAGAGAGTATTATGAGAACACAGTACACAAGTCAGCGAATGAAAATGTTACTGAAGTATCAAATGTCAATATTCCTGTAGTGCTTCTGTAAGACCTTGTTCAAAACTCTGTTCTCTCTAGTATTCAGCAAGCCTATTTGTGTTTTGAAAATAAAATGTGAGTTGCTACACTCATTTTTAACTTATGTAAATATTTGCTTGTATTTTCATATTTAACTCCATTGTATTTCTTTTTTTCCACTGTCACAGATGTAGGCAATTTTCTGTCCCTTCCCCCCAGCGTGTTTTTTGGCAGCTAATGAATGCAGTCCTTTGGATCTCAGCTGATCTTTGGCAGGATATCTGGGATTGATGTCCTAGGATGTGTGTAGCTAGTTCAGTAGTGATGTTACATGAAAACTAAAAACTCTAAGCTACAAAGCGCTATTCAGAATTTTTTTCTCTGGTCCAGAGGCAAGCTGAAAACTGCTGTAGTCCTGTGAATCAGGAAATGAATATTCAGTAACACACATACAGGTAGCCAGGGGAATGAGGGAGTGATCCTCCAAGGAAATCGTAATGGCAGCAAGTCCGAGTGCTTGGACTCCTTGTAAAGGGATTGTTATATATTCTTGAACAAGTTGCTTAATTGTTTCTCCGTTGTCCTCGGAAAGAAGTGTAATGATGTAATGCAGAGTGTTGTTAGTGTATGGTTTGATATCCATATTCAATATCAAGATCTCACTGTAGGGACTGTAAAGTCAGTTTGCATTTCACCTGCTTAAAACTAATTCTTTCTTCTATGGGAGTAATACAGCAATCCCATCTAGGATTTATCCAGGATGCTACCAGGTGCCAAGAGCTATCAAACAGTGCCTGAGCTGATATGAGACAGGTGGAGGACTCTGTCACTCTCCTCATCTCTTTGGAATAATTCATTAAATACTTCTACCTGTGTCAGTTGCAGGTAAAACCTACGGTGGAATTACTTGTCTCTATTCTTGTTAATCCCTTGCCTGTCAGCTCTCATCAGGCATTACATTCTGCCTGCCTTAGCAATTTTGAACATGCAAATTCTCTGGCTGATGAAGTGCTGCTAGACTGTTTCATATAGGTGTATATTATGGATTTGGGTATCGTAAATTAATCTTACAGTAATACTGCTCTTTGTAGTTTGAACACTTTCTAGCGCAGTTTGTAACAGAAAATAATTGAAATACTTCATTTTTTTCAAGGAATCAGACATTTATATATTGGTTTCTAATGAAACATCAAATAGGTAAAATTCCACTTTGAGTGGATGAAAATGTGCTCCAGCACAATATGTTCAGTGTATAACGCTGTAATACATTTCATATGATGGTGACTGCATTTACAGTAGCAGCCCTGATGCTTTCCTGAAATCCAGCTACCAGGAGGCTGAGCACCAGCTGTCCTTTGAATGTTCAATCTTTGTATAGAAGAGCAGATCAAAAACTTAAAATATTGTATTTTTCTGTTTACCTGCTGAAAGAGGACACAGAGACTGTAGTTATGACCTTAAGATTCAGCTAAGGGACATCAGCTTTTTAAGAAGCATCTTGTTTGAGTTCTTGTTAAAGTGTTTTATTTACAAAGTATTTTGGCTACTGTTTAATTCTTGCTTGGTATATTGTACTGCCTTAGAAAAAAGACTGACTCATTAGTTTAATCGTGTCATATAAATAATATAATACTGATAAAACATTGTGCTGTGTAATTATAATATTCTTTGTAAGGATAAAATGATAATTCAGCATACGTGGATTTTAATGCAGTTAAACTTCTCCACCTTGAAGTGAAATGCAGGTGTCGTCTGAACAGTCCCCTTAATTCATGCTGAGCAGCACTCTCCTTCCAAGTAGTCCTGCTGAATTCAAGGTAAAGTCTGACTCAAAAGATGAAAATCAGATTGTTGAGAGACCTAAGTTTTCTGCAGCAGCTGGATTCTGTGCTTCCAAACTGGTTAGATGAGTGTGTGTTCCCTATCTGGAAATAGTTCAGATAGTTACGGTCAAGGGAGGTTTATGCAATGCTGTTTGTTTCAGATGTCTGACTGTTAATGTGTAAACATTTTCTGGTGTTTTTGTAGATCTTGACCAGGCACTAAAGTTTTGCTCCAAAATTTGTATGACTTGAATCTGTATAGCTTATGGAGTACTTGATTTGTTTCACTCTGCTTCCTGTAATTTCCATTGAATACACAAATCTTTCAACAGCTGAAGCTTTAGAAACTATTCATCTTGGGCAGTATTGGGATTTCAATCCTAGCAACAACCAATAGTGTGCATACATGTGTGAAGAAGAGCTTCTTCCTGTGTCTCTGACATTATTCAAGTTGAAAATCACCATGGAGATGCATGGTTACTCCATATATGTACATATATATCCACACACGTCTATATAGTACAGGAACAATTCACTGTGAAATAGTGTTTATCACAGAGCTTCGGAGGAGTAAGTGTGGTTTTTGGTTTAGTAACACATTTGCAAGAAAGGTGGAGGTAGAGAGGAGCCAATAATCAGTGTCCTCACACCTTACCTGTACTCTGTCTTAGATTTAATAGTAGAAAAATTGGAAGTGTGATATTGCATCAGGATGTTTAACTTAGAGAGAGGGACAGAGAAAAATGTAATATGAAATGTGATGGACAGAATAGGCAATGAAGACCATTCTTTGAGAAATAATGTAGAAAAATCCTCTCCCCACGAAAGACACAGAAGGCCAAGACCAACTCCACCCTCAGCCACCAGACTATAGTTATTTATCACTGAAGAAGGATTGTAATAAGTTTGAGTGGAATAATGATTTCTGAAGCTTTTTGTTCCAGTACTTTAAGAGCTGAAAGTCCCAGGTTATTGCCAAAAGTAGTTTTGTCCACTTAATTGGGTTTTTAATGTAAAATCAGTTACTTTGTGGATTTCTGTCTTTTGTAGGGCTGTAACTGTGTAAGGAGAGTGTTCTGATAAACAGGAGTGAGCAGCAGCGTATGTTTTCACTACTGTTAATAGATTGGAACCGCATCAAAGACAACATATGTATCTCTTCTTGCAGTCAGCTCTTTTGGCTGCTCTTTGGGCATTGATGCCAAATAGATAATAAATCTTGTCAGTCCTTTCAGGCCATTCATTAACTTCATTTCCTTTTGTTAATTAACTTATTATTCTAGGGATACCAAAGTTTTTTTGCATGAGTTTGATTTTCAGATTCATACACTTATTTCCTGTGTCTTAAGCAAAGCCCTTTTCTGTTTTAATTGGATTCTGTGTCTGTATGCTTACTTAAAAGCAGAATACTCAATTTTTGTTTTTTTTTTTGTAGTATGGGATTCCTTACAATTCTGAGAGGTTCCGGTAAGCAGTGCCTAGTTTGGCCCCTGCCTACCTACGCTGCTTCTTGAAGAGTAACCTAGATCTAGTACTTAGATGCTGGTTTGAGAGGTTGTTGCTGCTTTTATCTTTTCTTTTTTTTCAGTGAGAGAAGAACATGGGTAATGGGGTTGGTTACTATGCTGCTCTATGTACTGGTGTAATGACTGAGTTAAACCTAGTGGGGGGGAAAAAAATCAGGGACAGAGGGCCATGCTAGCCTTTCTACCAGCCCTGTATATTGACAAGACTTGGGAAAGGATCGGATGATCTGTATTGGCACAAAAGACAGGCAGGTAAAGATAGATCTGCAGTAACCAGCAGTCAGGTTGACAAGGCTTCTCTAGGTCCACAGCCTCAACTTGCTGTTTGACCCTGTGTTTCTATGATGAATATTGGAGCTCTTGGATGCAATATTGGAATACCAATTGAGTAATTGGAGTACCAGCAGGAAAAGATCCCTCCTTTTTGTATCTTCTCGTAGTTTATCAGTCTCACAGCAGTAATAGTACGATGGGATTAAAATATAGATGTGTTTTGGAAACATTGCGATTACAAATTGTGTAGGGTTTTTTTACTTTTATTTATGCTTTTCAGAAGAGCTGTTTGATATTATGAAACTCTCTTTTCATGCAATTGTGTGTCTGTCTATTTCAGAGGGAAAGCTGTTTCTGGGAGAAAGTATCAAGAGTATAAATACTGCTGAATGATTAATTTATAAGGTGCTTTATTTTGTTAGGAGTTTTTTCTGTTGTACTTCCCTCTGTAATACCTGATTTTTTTTTTCTATGCTGCAATAGGCTCATATTCTTAAAACCTTTGAGAAGGTGTGATATTACTTTGATCTCATAGGCTGGACAGCATGGCAAATAAAGCATAGCAGACTTTCTTAAGTAGCCTTAGGATTCATCTGGAAATAGGGCATGTATCTCTTTATTTATTCTGTGGTCTTACCAAAAGATAGTTTTTTTCTGGGTGCATACATGTAAAAAAAGCCCAGAGAAAGAAAACTCCTGGTTGAGGCAATTGAGTTATCAGGGAATCTGTATTTTTTTTCCTGGTGTGCCTGTAGGTGTCTGGTGTGTGTGTGTGTGTGTGTGTTGAACACTAAGATGACCACTTAAATTCTTTAGAAAGGTTAAGGAACAGTAAGCAATAAATGGGATTATTGACTCACTTTAATAAATGGCCTGTTGAAAGAAATCATTTATGTGCATACAGTATTTCTTCTGTGCTACATAAAAATCTCTGATGTGGTCTTGACAGATTTGTTCAAAGAAAATATTTATTGTACCCTGAACCATGTAACATGTCTTGATTATTGATGTTTCTTGGGTTTGCCGGCAGAGAATATTATTGCTTTTTTCTTTTCTTTTTTTTTTTTTTTTGAGATTGCCTGGTGTTATTCTTAACAGTAAAGAACTAGGAATTCTGCATCTTCATTGCAATACTGACTATGAGTGTTACATGTATCTTCTATGAGCTGTTGAATAACTGAATATTGATATTCTTCTCTTTACTCCCAAGATTGTATATCCCTTTTTTCTTCCACTTCTTTTTGAGAGGGAAGAAAAAAATGCTTAGACTTGTGTCTTAAATGCAATTCATCGTAGTCTCTTATTGTTCTAATTTACATGGCTTAATAAACAACTTTTTTTGGGTCAGCTAGATGATGCTGAGGCAGCACATTTTTTGCAGCAGTTACCTTAATTAACAGGGCTCTTGTATACTTTCTGTGAGGTCTTTGATATCAGCTTTATAAAAGCCCCTTAATTCTTTAACCTTTTTGATCAGACGGGTGTTACTGGAGGAAAACAACTACTTAAAATTAAATACAGTCAAAATTGATATAAAAAAGACCTTTTAGAATATGAACATATGCATTATTGTAGAGCTAGAAGTATGCGCAGAGAAGGAATCTCAGCATGTGATCAGTTCCAAGGGTCTAAACTTGAGAAGAACAAGATAGTTTATTGAGATTTTTTTTTTGTATTTTACAAAGAAACAAATACCTCTCTTGTCTGTGTCATTGTCTGTTGAGAAAATGCTAGTGTGAGTAGTATTTGATGCAATATATTCATATTTGTTTGTATCTATATGACATTTTGTTAAACATAAAAGCGAACAGGAAAATAAGGTGCATCGGGGGATATTGCGGCTGAGAGGGAAGTTTATCACTGAGCTGTCATTGACAACTGAAAGAATTCATAGACTCAAGTGTCACAGGATAACACATTGCTAACAGCAACTTATTTAAGTATATAATTCTGAATTTAATCTGTGTGCTACCTTCAAGGTTACTGGCTAGAGGATACTTGGGATCAAAGAAGGCAGAGTATGAAAGAATCTATTATAGAGTCTAAACCAAGTTCTTAACTTATTAGATGTTGAAATGGGTTTATCACCTAAATCCATATCAATGAAACTGGCTTTAGCACTGAATCTGTTGTAGTGTTTTTGTTGTCTAGAAAATGGTCCTATTCATGAGGACAAAGCGTCATGTGAACCCTCATTGTTAACATGATACATGGAATCAGCTGAGTTTTGTCTTCAAGAACAATTGAATCACCAGAACCCTTGTCTGTGGTAACTTTCTCTATGAAGTTAGATCAAATATTTTAAGGAGGAATTGATTTCTAGCAAGTTGACCCACAGCAATTTGGTATTCAAAATTTCAGGGGAAGAAAAAAATTATAGGAAACTATTCCACTGCAGAAGGCTTTTATCCTAATATTTTACTTCAAACATGGGACCACTTTTTATGATCTTTATATTTTTCTTTTCTCCATAGGATTTGGATTTTCCGCAGATATAATATTGGTTCCATTTCTTTCTGCTTAGCTGATCGGTGATTGTAAGGATAATTTAGCAACAAATAGATTTTTGAATGTTGTGGGTCCATGAAAAAGTTCCTATTGACACAGGCATTCAGTAATGTTCTCCAAGATCTGTTCAACTTCACGTGTCCATATGAATTGAATAGATTTCAGAAAGATCCATGAAGGTACACTATAAAATCTCAAGTAGAATAACGACCTGAGGTAACAGTTTTAAAGTAAACATCATGTAAATTGCAAATTCCAAATGTCTGCAAAGCAAAGGTTTAGTTCCTCTGTGTGGAGGAACAAGCTGTGTAGCATGTGGCTACTAAAGTCATAAGACAACTATTCCAACGAAAAAATTAATAGAACTGATACAACTGTGAGAAACAAATGTTACCTTGCCCATCATCATCATCTTAGAGAAATATTTTTATACTCCTAATAAGAACCTTGCTGACAAAGACAAACATGCCTAGTGTTTTAATTCTGCAAATTGCAGACTCTAATGGAATTGCTGCATAGGAAAAGGTGATACCTACTCTTAATTACCTTCAGGTTTTTCACACACCTCGGATGCCCACATTATGAATTTGAGATTTGAGTCTATGTGCCTGTGAACTTCCATAACAAAAAATCTTTATGGATTGAAAGAATAATGACACTAATGCTAGGTGATTGGTTTCTGATACAAAGGTGTTTGCGTCACTTGTGGACTGGTTTTCCTCAACGCGTTTGATTGTACTCTGATTAGCTGAGGGAGGCTTAAAGGCAGAAGTACTAAATTATTTCTGAACAACTACAGGGTATTGTCCTCCCAGTGCGATGGGATTGCTTTTGATCCATGGCACAGACTATTTACTTCCATATGAAATTGGATTATCCCATAGCTAGATATGTTTTGAAGTAACCCTTTGGAATCCTTTTGCATCTGATGCACTTTCAGTGGTGTAAATTTTTTCAGCTTTTCTGCCAGGCTTTTTATTTAGTTAAGGATCTTTTCCGAAGTATATGTTTAAAATGCTTAGACTACAGGTAATCTCAGTCTAGCGTAACTTTAAACTTTTTTATTTCAGCAATTTAGAGCTTTTTTCTTTTCTCCTATTCAGTAATAAACAGGAACACGTGCACACAATGTTAGGGCATGAAGGTGAGGTTCAGATAATGGTAACAGGCAAGTGTTAAAAGATATATAGGAATTAGATATAATATTGTACCATTTATCATAGAATTTCAGATATCAATGAATAAAATGTGGGAACCCAAGTGAAACTAGCGTTGAAGGTATCTAAGGCTGAACAAGGGGGTCAGCCAAACAGCCCAGTGAGATAACTGATTTTAAGTGCTGTGTAGGCCAGATAAATCTGCAGTTGATATAACAGCTAGTGTTAAAGTAAACCCAAAATTTTGATTTAATCAAAATAGAAATTAAAACATCCTTTGGTGGTGCAACAAATTTTGAAAGGCAAATCCTGTGCCTATTCTTACTGCGGTGTTGCTATTGTACATAGGAGAGAATGGCACACAGACACACGCACTTGCTGAAAGGAATACAATAGAAGTTTCAAAATGAAACGTCTCTGAGAAAAATCATATTCACTTCATCGTGTAGCATTTATATTAGCACTGCTACTTTACTGGAGACAAATTAAGGAGATGACTTATTAGGAAAAAATCACTTGCACACACTATAATTGCGATAGGTTAAGAACCCATAAGTGCTATCCCAAATAATGGAAAGAAAATGTGATCATTTAGTCTCATGAACTCTTGTCTGTATTTGGATATCTGCTGGAATTATAAATTCCAATCTTTTTTTTCTGTTATTTTATGTAGGCTTTTTGGTAGACTCTTCTCAAAATTGCAGCAAGGGCTTTCTGAGACATATATATTCTGTATGGAAATGTGAAAGAACAGTGAAATCGAAATCACAGTAAACAATTCCATAGTACCAACTTTGGCATATGGCAGTTCGCTCTTGTCCAAAGTCAAGCGTACAATTTGCAGTCCATTTTAACAGACACATTAGGAAAAAGTGCTCAGTGACCTGCATGGCTTCGCTTTAAAGTGTGTTGACTGTTCTGTAATTGTGAAATATAAGTATGATTTTAACTGTGGTTTACTGTATCCCAAAATATCTATTTAGTGAGAAACTTGGAATTAAAATCTAGAAATCCTTGCTCTTACTTCTGTGCCTCAAAACCAAGCCTGGGCTTTGGGGGTTTGTTTTTATTCGTAGTTAAATCATGCGAATATCAATTCAACAAGGGAGGTTCAATGTATAGACCAGTAGCATTATATTTTGTTTTCCATCTTCCATGGAGGTGTTTTCTGGAGTATTTTTTTAACAATGGTAATCACTTAAAAATATTAATTCTACCTGCTGCAGCAACATTAACAAGAACTGCTGGATTATGAACTCTTTTAAAAGCAGTAGAATGTGACAGTGTTAATGAAGTCCTTAAAATGTTGGCAGTGATTAGAGTGATAATGAGCAAACCTCTTCTATGTTCATTAGTTGCAGAAGAGTATATTTTTATTATGGAACTGATTTCTGTAGGAGTAGCTCATAGTGTGATTGAAGTCTGAAGGATCATTTGTATTAAACACAACAAAATTATGTATAAAGCAGGTATATGAATCACCATTCAAGGTTTCGTCACTTTTTGACTTCGAATCAAAACCTTATTGTTACTGGTGAATGATTGTGACTGACTTTTTTCTGTTGTGACACCCTTAGCAATGTGTCATTGTGTTTTTGTGCTTGTTGTTGAGTGAGGATGAGTATATTTTAAATCAGGAAATAAAATCAACATCGATGCTCTTGCAGCAAATGAAATAGGAACGTATTACTGATGAAAAGAAAATCAAAGTCACTGCTTATGTGAGCTGAGTTCTGCGGGACTGAAAGCATAAATAGTTTTAAGAAACTGGCATGTCAAAATTCATACCTGGCATAGGACAAAGTCAGACTCAGTGGCTGAAAAATGTCCGTTATAGTCCTTGTTTGTTTGACCACTATTTTCATTTCAATTTCGTTTTTCTTCTTTTAACAAGAGACTGTGCACCCCCATATTCCTAGTCATTGAATCTGTGAAATGGATTCTTACCTTAGCAGAAAAGATTTAAAAAACCAAACCTGTTCTGCATAGGATTTTACTAAACTTTGGTTTATCAGCAGTTTAGAATTTATTAAGGTAAGACTGCAAAAGTCCTCTTTAACAGTTAATTATCAATGGATTAACAAAATAATTGAAATATTCAGTGTATGTGTTATAATCAGATTAATCAGTGGTAAGTGTATAAGCAAGCACAGAGAGATAGAGATCTGTGTGCATACAAAGTTATATCAATATTTTAGGCATAAGAGAAGTTCGGGTCATGACAGATGGAGAGCCTGAAAATTTCCCTCTAAATATTGGTGAGAATTATCACACTGAATGCCCCAGCGTTCCCGACAGGTGATGGTTGGCGTTCAAGGAGGGATGACTTCCCTAAGGCCTTTCCATTGGCGGATGAGTTCACCTGCTCTACCTGAGAGGGGTCCCAACTCGGTCCCCTTCTTGAGGCGATGCGGGAGTTCCTTTCCCAATTACAGCAGTTTCAGGCAGGCCCATCCAATGGGAATTCTTCTCCCTACGAAGGCTGTGTTCCACTGAGCAAGTAACAACCCAAGTAAGAGAGAGAATGTATTTTTCCAAGTGCATCGAAAAAGATTATGCAAAGCAGCGCAGAGTGATCTGTGTGGCTGGTGGGGAGGGAAGGCATCCCACCATCACAAAACACACTCAACTTTAAGTGCTTCGATATTGTTACTATTGCTTGAGGAAGACTCCTAAGAGCCACACACAAACCACTTATTTTGCAGCTCCCTTTTGAAATCAAGTCAGTGCAATGCTTTATAAAGCGTGAGGTCTGCTTATTGTTTGACATGCTTGTGCTTTGCTGCTGCTGCACAAAGGGGGCAGCTGCCCACTGGGGAATGTGTGCCTGCATCACCCACACAAGTGAGGACCTGAAGCCAGAAGGTACAGAATGATAATTAAGTAAGGAGAGCTTTAACATAGCACTATGTGCAGGTAGAGACCTTGCAGAGCAGTCACTGTGAACTGAGACTTCCTAGACATGCTGGAATCCTCTGGAAAGAGCTGAAGTGGCACGTGAGCCAATTTCCCCCACTTCTAACCAAGATAAATTTGTCTGGATGACTTGAAACTCTCTCTGCTTATGAATGAGAGCTTTTGAGTTAAATGTATCACTCCTGATAAAGAAAAGAAGATTAGGAGACAATGACATCTGCTGGCTTTGGAAAGAGAAGACATCAAACTAGCATATCCTGACTAGGCAAGGACTTTGCTTTTTAGCAGTCCTTTATTTTGATTTTTCCATGAAGCTGTGAACCTGTAAGAGGTTATAAAAAAGGGTATGTGGATAACAGTCCTGCTGTCAAAAACACCTGGCACCTTGGTAAGGAGAGTGGCTGCCAGCTTCTGCTGTAATCCAAACTCAGCCTGCATGGGGTGGAGTTAGAGAGGAGGGTACTGATCAGCAAGTCAATGCCAGGAACTGCTTCTCTGTGGGCACCATTGTAAAATATCCTGAGAAACACTTTAGTGCACTTCCTTCTTGATTTGGATAACAACAATCATAGTTAACTGTCCCTTAAGGAAGATTGTGTTCTAGAAAAGCAGCATATAAGAAAAAAATGGCAGAATTTCTTGTTTTAGTCCTTTGGAGTTATGGAATACATTCTCTTTCAGACATTTCTGCTGGAACTCTTAATTAGCACTGTACTATATGAAGTTTATAGCATATTCCATCTGGTGGTGTCAGAAATCTTTAAAAAAAACAAGTAATACCAATACTTTTTTCTGAAGTTAAGAACTTTTTATCCAACATTTCCAGTCTCATTTGTTTGGGGATCATAAGATTTGATTGAAAATCATAAAATTTGCATTGAATATTTTAGGAAGATTTTTCTGCATTTTCCTTACAGCTTTGATTAAGATTCATATTCTAAATCCTTCTACAATCTCTTAAATCTGAGTATAGTGTAATCACATCTCTCTAGAAGCAAAGATCTAAGAAAAATATTGAATAGGAGGTGTTTTGAATTAAAAATGGAGATTTTTAACATTTGACACCCTTTACAGTACAGTAGGCACCTGGAGGAAACAGAAGCACTGTTTATTCCAAATGTTTTTTGGAGACCCAAAAGCCTAATGGAAACACCAAAAATAAATGCCAGGCTTTCCAGCTGGTCTGTGACTACAGTGGGTCTTAATGTTTCTTTTGAGTTTGAGAGAGAGATGTTAAAACTGTTTGGCTGCAGCAAAATAATGCCCAAACGTCTCTGTGGCTTTTGATTTCATCACTTGGACTCAGTACAAAGGGTAAAGTTGGTTACAATACAGGGAGACTCAAAGTACTTACTACTTAGTCTGCGTTGTCCATTTCCTGTTCATCTTTATTATAGCCTGTTCCTTGCCTTCTACCACTTACCCTCAAGCTTCAGAGTTTGACTTACTAGCTGGTAACTACTAAAAGTCAGCCTGCTGGGTTTTTCGTTTGCTATTTTGTTCTTTATTTCCTAACCATACTTCAAATGTTTTTGTCAACCTGCTTTTCCTGCGTGAAACTGCGTGCTAAAAGGAAAAATGTGCCTTTTTTCCAGAGGATATAATAGCATACATTTGAAGTCAAATGGATATATAAGGATTACAGTTTCACTTCCCAAGCGATTGCACTGTGTCATCGTGGTGCTTTTGTATGTGAAATGTAATTTACTGATTTCAGAGTGGGGGAGTGTAAAAGTATTTCTGTGATTCTCTGTCAGCTGTCATTTGCCTTCCTCTGCAGGAGGTTTTGCTGTTGTTTTTGTTCTTCCTGGGGTTTCTGTTGTTGTTCCTATTTGGATTTTTTTCTTTAAATCAAACCTGGCTCTCTAGTTTGCTCACTGTACCTAGATTTGTACAAGAAGCATGTTGGAAGTATCATGAAAGGGAATTAAAAAGAAAAAACTTCTCCGGGCCCAAATAGTTTCAAAGCTCCTCTGAATACAAGAACAACATTCTCAGCATTCATAGCACACCTCGTACCAACGCGTTATATATTGTTACCAGTCAGCTTGTGATACAGGTGCATACTTGTAATTACATTTAAATAATTTAACTCCATTACATACAATGTCTAGTGGAAATACAGGATTCTTGAGGAAGACATTTCCTTTCAGATTGATCTAATGACTTCAGAAAATGCTGCTATTGTTAGAACTTGTTAGTAATTGATGTGCAAAAATAAAATAGTTAATGAGTGCAATGGAAGACACTAATAAATGTGCTCATTTTTGAGAATATTTTTGCAATGCATTATTTGATAACTTATTAATTTGATTTGGCTTCTGTGTCAGATATCCTTAATAGCTTTACTAGTTTTGCAAATTATAGGTAGTTTTTGTAATGATCAGGCTCAAAGTATTCCAGTGGATGAGTGATTGAAGTGGGCCAGTACGATACAGTGATTATTCTAGAATAATGCAATATCCAGCTAAACTCTTGGGTTGGCAGCAAGATTTCTTGCAGTAAGAATGCATTCACCTGAAGCTGGAAAAGGTGGTAGAGTCCACTTTTTTTGGTGTGTGTTTAGTGATGGATTTTTGTAGGATGTGTAAAACGTAGCATAGCTTCATATTTTTACAAACACTTCAAAGTTGTTTTTCAGTTTTCTGTTGGATTTTGTGGGTTTTTCTTTTTTTTTATTGTGGAAAATGGTGTACCACAAGTTTTGAGTACAAAACGCTACGTCTCAGTTGCAGAATGTGACTCCAGAGAAGGTTCTAACATCGTGAAAATGTGCATTGGTGGCAAAGTACTCTTCCTTTTTTTTTATTTGGTCCACAATAAACAAGCCTGTTTGCAGGCTCACAGTAGGAGCTAAATAGTAAATACTAAGACGAGCACATCGTTTTCTCTCCACAACATCAGTGAGTCCTTCCTCAGCAGCGCCATGGAACAGTATATGGAGAGCTACAGCAATCTATCAAGGATACTCAGTACATCCGTTGTTCCTCTTCGTCCTTGGGTTGCTGGTTCACTTCTTTGTTCTCTGTCCTCAAACTGACACAAAGCTTTGGCTGCCTCTCCTGGGAGGTCTCTGAGGATGAACTGCTGGGTTTCTTTGGCTTTTTGCTTTCACTTTTTCCAACATGTTTATTCATTTCCACCAAATTTGTCTGCCTTCTTCCAATTCTTTATCTTCCTTTAATCCGTCATTTCCTTTTCCTAATCTCTAAGGGCTTTTTAATATCTTCTACTCATGGTGTTCATTTTCCATCAGGGGATTCTGGTGGTGGGTCCAAAGTTTGTCTCAGGTTTGCCATGCTCGATGCGTATGATGTGCTCTGGCACCCACGGTAGCAGCTCTCTGCACCCCCCGCAGCCTTCCCACCAGAAGTGACAGGCTCAGATTTGTGTAACTCTGGAAAAAACCTGAAAGCATCTGGATCAGTTTTTCCAGTCCATTTATCATAAAATAGATTTCCTTCTCTTTAAGAGGCTTCTGTGGAGCAGTGATCAAAATCAGACATGTAGGGAGCTAAGTGGAAAAGATCCGAGTCAAGTGTCAGGACTCTCTTTTATTTTCCAAATGCAGTTTTCCTGTTTCTTTTCTAATTTTGCCACTAGTGGTGGAATTCATGGATTAAAGTGAGAGTTTGTCTGCATGCTAGTGGGCATGTAGAAGCTTTTTTTGTAAATGTATGGCTTTAAATATTGCTATGTAAGCTGCCTTTAGGTTTCGTTGTTTTTAAGCCAAATGGCGACCATCTAAATTACTGATTTGTATTTTCTACTGAACTCAATGCTTTGATTCGCTTTAATATAATCAGTAACAGAAATACGTTCTGATTTGGAGAAAACCAGATTATTAAGTCTTTCTGCAAAAAGAGAACAAAGAGCTATCTCTCCCAGTTGTCAAACACATTCCTTTTTGTTTGATTGAAAGTACAGATATTTTCATTGTTAGCTGTGTTACTTAATGAAATGGACAGCAAAAAATTATATGTAAATTATGTATTGTTATAGTTGCTATGGCAAATAATTACCATTATTTTGTAGTAACTTATAAAACCATTGAGTAGCAAGACTACTGTAGTTGCTGTGATGAAAAAAGCTATTTTTTTAGGGAATATATTTAATACCAGATCTAAATATTTTTTTCTTAATTGTCTGGTTTCACAGCTGTTTGGAATTGTGTACCTGTGAAACATTTACAGGTATACAAGAAGGCACCTAGATTGTGGACAGAGAATATAGCTTTATATGCTCTGTGGTCCTGGTTATTGTATTTCTAGTTTTAAGGATGTGCCTCATTTGTACTCCAGCCTTCTCTCTTTCCTGTCTGTTGATGTTAGGAAACTGTGTCATTACCGTCTCATAAATTAGTCCAAGACTGCCTCAGACTTGAGGTTTGTCTAACTGTGGCTCACCTCAGTAGGGTATTACCTTTTAATATCAAAGGGATTTAGATATTTGCCACAAATGACATTCTGAATTACAGCCAAGAAGTTATTACTGATATAAGTGCTTGATGCTGGCCTCTTCAAAAAGGTGAATTTTCTCTCACGCATTTTGGGATCGTTCACGGGAGTCAACAAACATGCCCCTTTGCAGAAATTTTCTAGCTAAAAGGGAATCACTGTAGTGTACTCAGGAGAAAAACAGATGCAACCACATGGGTAAATGTGAGCAGAAGCTCTGCAAGCTCCATATCTGCCAGAGGAAAATAGTGAAATAAATCTTACGTCTGTATTATACTCTCAAACCTAGTAGTGATTTTTAAGATTAATTTGCCTTCCCATTTTTGGTAAGTGTCACATTTCCCCTGGGTTGAGTCAATCCCTGTTTATTTCTTGCCTTTTCTCTCCCTCCATCAAAATTTGAAAGATGTCTTATATAGAGAGAGATCTGGTCCTGAGTGTTATTTAAATAACAGATTGATCCAGGACTTCCCATACAAATAAATGGTACTGGGAATAATTGCAGATATTGCACCGCTCTGACAAATGCATGGCAATTGAAATAAAAAGTCAGCGTTTATTTGTGAGTGTCATGCCGTGTTGTTCCTCCTTGGCAATAGACATATTTAGAGGAACTTGCTGTGGAGAAGTTGAACACTCTTGGTATTGTTTGGTACGTGCCTTAACGTTTTTGTAACAGACTGCTGTTAGCAGTGGGTAAACTCCTCCTAGCCAATAAAGATGGTCCAGCCTTGCAATAGAGACTGTATGAAAACCGGTGAGCTTGAAATCACACTCTCATTGTCAATGTCCTGGCTTTTCCAGGCTGACACCTATTTTCAAGAAGCTGGGCAGAAATGGCAGATCTAGTTTGTCTCTACCAAAAGTGGTTCTGGCTCATTTGTCATTAGGGCACTTTGTTCATATGTCAGCTATTGGAAGGGGAAAAGAATGAAAACTGTATTAAGATATGCAGCGTTTAACACAATGTAACCTCATCAATTAAATAGCTTTGATTTGGCAAGGATTAGATATGTAAATAAAATTAATAACTACATAAGATATTGTTTACTAAGATTCTTAATCCTCCTGCTTCGGGGTGTAAACTAATTAGTAGGCAGTACTGAAAAATTGCATCGTTTTATGACATGAGTTCGTGAAAAACTGTGGATGAACAAAATAAAAGCTGCCATGTGATATTAATAGACCAGCACAGACATTGTTGGCTCTTGATGGGAGGCTGTACAGGCAGAATGCTGGGAGAAATAATCCTAATAAATTGGAACTGAAGTTGGGATGGCAACAACCCTTCAAGCAGCAAGAAAATGGGAAACGTCTAATTCAGCTTTCCTTAAAAATGAGTGATGAGTAAATGTATGTTTTAAGCAGATCTTTATCAACAGAGACCACACCAGGAGTGTTTTAAGCACAGGTGGTGCATTCATCTTTCTGAAATGTGAAAATCTTTCTTATTTTTTTAATTAGCAGAGCAGTGGCTTACAAGAACCTCGTCCAACGGTGTGGTTAAATTTGGGCTCTGTCTGTGGAAGGGCTTTTGTTCTGTGGCTTTTTGGCAGATTTTGTGCTCCAGTGGGTAAAGAGTCTTAGGAACAGGCAGCAGAGGTCAGATCCCTGTGACAATTCACCGTCTTCCTACAAACCTATAAAAGGAAAAGTGTAAACCACCATTTTATTCAGCCCAGTGCTACCACTTGGAGCAGGAGGATGTATTTCTCATAGGATGACTTTTCTGCACAGAACACTGGTTTCTTTTTGCTGCTGTTGATCTCTCTCCTTGCTCATCTGTAGCCTCAGGTTTCAGAAGTCCAAGCTCATGACCTCAGTACACTTATCTTCCGTGTCCTGTTCATAAGAACTGGTAATGGAGAGAAGCTCTGTTCTTTCAGCGGGTTGCAACTGGCAGCCCACCGGAGATGCTCTGTAGTTATCTGTATTCTCAGAGCTTCATTAGGAGCTCATGGACGCAATGGGAGCAAAGAGAAAGATATGCCAGTGTTAAACTAATTAAAAATCTTATCTTCATAATTTCATTTTTGTGGCTGAATTCGCAACACTGGCAGGCTTCTGTGTATTTGTGTGTGTGTTTGTGGAGATGTATGTGTGTGCATTCAAAGTGAGTGTGTTTATGTATTAATCCTGAAGACAAAATCAGACATTGCAGAAACCAAAACATACAAAGTTATTTGTTTCTGTAGACAGAATAATATTGTGGTTAAAGACAACAAAAACCTGGTAGGAATTGCCTCCTTCTTTCTTTCCAGTCAAGGTAATTATAAAGAAGGAGCCGTGAAGTTACAGGGAATCCACATTACTTATTTTCTTTAAACTCCTTTGGAGAACCAGAATATTTCTTCTTCCCACAGGCAAATCAAGTGACCTAAATACCAATCCTCTGCTTCAGTTTTCCTGATCCTGTAATACCAATGAAACTCAGTAGACATCACTGAAGGTTAATGACCAGTGTCTTTCTGGCTACAGAACTGGTTGGGATCAATGCTCCAAACAGAAGCAGACTTCAGGATTTTGTACCAGCTCAGGACCCTGGGCGTGATAGCAGGAGAATGATCTCATTTCTGCCTTTGTCAAGTGTTCTGAGGCGTCAAATAGAACGGTGGTGTAGTGTGCAGTGTGATGATCTCTTATCTAGTTAATAGATGGCTTCATACCTAACAAGTAGCTGCTGTGACTATAAAGGTAGCTTCCTATGGTAGAGTATACAAAGAGGAAGCTGTTAGGCTTTGAAGGTATTGAAATGAGTAGACAGATGGTAGGTTGCATCTCTGTTTTGTGGCACTATTCTGGCTCTTTTTCTTTCTAGTCTGTCTCAGTAATATTTTTTCCAAAGTGTAAGATCATTAAAATTATGCTAAGTGAATAATTTTTCTAGTTGTGTGCATTGAAGTCTTGAATTGATTACATTCTCGCTCACATCTGAAACTTGCTCTCAATTATTTTAATTTATTTTTATAATTGTCTTGTTGTTTTGTTAAATAACCAGCATAATCAGGCTTTGCAAGACTTTCCAAATAAATAAGAAACATAGAACAGCATATTTGATACATGATTTTTGAAATTTCCTGTCCCAGGCTTTCAACAAATCTTAATTTTGTAAGTAGGCAGTGGATGATCAGAGGCTTGAATACAGAACTGCACATTCATCTGTTTATGTAATTTGCTGTTAATTTGGATTGCATGCTTTTGTCAATAGGCTTTTAGACCTTCAGCTCAGGAAGTGCTGGCTTGGATTCTGTCGCTCTTCCTTCTTTTTGTCACTGATTCTGACTAAGTCTTTACTTTGGCAAACTCCATGTAGCCAGTCAGTGACTTTTTATTTTGGTAAGAGTTTTCTGGCTGGCTAAAATATTTTGGCATGGTCAAGACCAATGGAATAAGTAGTGAAAAGGAAGTGGAAGAAAATCGTTGTAATTGCAATTTAGTCTGATTCATGAACTCTCAAGCATAGGCTGCAGTTAAACCCCATCACATCTGCAGTCAGCAAATAAAATCCTAATAAGAAATTAAAAGTGTTGCAATTATTCCAAACTTAGTTTTCCCTTGGAACTATAAACTGATGCTTCTTCAGTATCCAGGAGAAGATGCAAAGATGAGAAATTAGTGAAATTATGTTAATCTAAGTTAGCATTTAAATGCACGCTTAATTTTGCTTAACTGGATACTCGAGATTCAGCTACTTGTGTGATTTAAGTCTTTTGTAAGTGCTTTATTTGGAAGTTGATGATATTTTTTTCCATCTAGCATTACATAGTGATCAAGCAGAATATAGAATAGAACTTGCACAATTGCAGCAGATTTTACAGTCTGTACTTACTGAAGGGAACTAGGGTGAAGTAGCTTTTTCCTTCATGTGTTACCAGTATGAGTTAGCTTATGTTTGCTAATTAGTACAATAATCTTATAGTAATTCATTCTTTCTCCATGGCTTTTCATTCTTCATGTGTTTTTTATTGGTATAGCATCTTTGTATTTTTTGATTTTATTTTTTCCAAATGTAATGAAGACTTCAGACTCAAAGAGAGGGAAGCATGAATAACATCTACAAGAGAAATTAAAAACAGTCTCGCTGTAATGCTCAATACATTCTTCCCAGAAGTGCAGGAGAAAGATCTTACTCCAATCTGCGTAGAGAAAGCAAGATAAAAAGCATGTTAATATTCTTCAAGACTTGCAGAGGGTTTTGTGTTTGCAGAAGGCTGTGTTAATGTTCCTTAATGGTTGCCTGTGGACCACTGGCTGCCTGTGTCCCCTTTGATTTATCCCATACACTGAACTTCAGTAAAGGTAACGCAGCAATGGGAAAGAAGCGTTACCAAGTGTGACAAACTCAGCTCCCTCTGAAGAGTTCAACTGCCATGATGCATATTTTACATCTTTTTGCAGTGTAACAAGAGGTGTGAGTTCCTTTCTGATGTTACATTTTGGAGCTGGCTATACAGATTTAGACTTGCCTGGAGCCAGAAGATGTCCATCAATATGAAATGTTTTATTTTGGGTGAAGGGGCAACAAATCTTTTGCAACTGGGAAGAAGGGGTGGGTTTCCTGATACGCTCCACCCCAGTTCAGGAACTTAGAATTTAATGAAAGCCCTGCTGATTTTGCAACATACATGTAGGTTGATAAATATTCTGGCTTAACCAAATGCTATAATGAAGTCAGTCAAAAGTTGCAGGAAATATTTCAGGAATTCAGAATAAAATAGAAAATGATTTGAATGTGTTTGCAGAGGCAAAACAAATCCAATAAAAGCATGCCTTCTCAGGAAGTTCAGCTAAACTGAGATGTACTTGGGAAAGGAAATGATTTAAAGTGAAAAAGTTGTGAAGGATGAAATAGAAGTGCCTCTGGGGTGGAAAAAAAAGAGGAAGAAAACCAAATCTTTCCATTTAGATAGGCATTTTGGTGTAAAGAGATACCATTTGAAGTTTCTTTTTTGTTTTGTTTTTTTTTCCCCCCCCTTAATCCTGATGTGTATTAAAGCAAGAGCCAAAGCTTCAGGACTGAGACTCTATCTTTTGTTACAAATCTCTTCTGATTCCAGTGTCAGCAAGTAGTTCTTTGCTAACCTTTGGGCTATTATTTCATTCAGCAAAGTCACTGATTAAGGGAAAAAAGAAAAAAAAAAGAAATAAAAACCTAGCCATGGTGCTGTGCCTGTGAGAAGACTGTTTAGATTTTATAGTTAGAGTGAAACTATGAAGTGCCTTGTTTTGAGTAAATTAGCCAAGAAAGTGGCATTGTTGATCTTGAGTATCTGTAGCCTGGTCTGTGTCTTGAAGCGTGTGCATATTCTTTGTTTCTGTAAAGCTGTTATAGACTAAGGGACAAATGTACAGAAGCTGTAGAATGTAGAGGTAAGACCAGAAGGACTATATTGCCTTTTTAGAATTAATTTTTTCTTTTCAAGAGGAAAATTAAACAATTTTTCAAGAGATCCCACAAGGACCTCATTTAGGGAGGAGAACTAAAAAAAATTACACCTCCTCACAGTGGAACGTAACTTGCTGAAATATCTTTGTTAGTGAAATTTGATTGCAATAGTAGAGAAAGACTGCTTTGAAAAACTCTTGTGGTGTGAGGTTATGGGGATTTGGCAGTGCTAAACTACATACCTGGAAGACATTTGTGTACATAAAGCCAGAAGAGAAATTATTATAATCAATTGTATTGTTTTTCCTCACATTTCAGAATGGGATGCTAAATCCATAATACAGCAAAAATCAAGTGAGGAGAAAGGGATGTCATGTTAATTCATCTAACTAAATTCTAATTTTCAGGCCCTTTGTTTGGCTGGGGAATAGCACTGGCAGGATAGTGGCTGCTGGCAGAGAAGTTCATTTCTTTCCCAGAAGAAAAGAAATCAAAACAGCTTTGCACTGATCAGCTGGCACAGACTGCTGGATCAATGGCTGGCAATTTGCAGGGCTGTGCTGTAGATAAGGCTGTCACATTTTGGCAGTCTCATCACTACCAGTCAGCCACATAATAGCTGATAGGTCCCTTTCAGATAAAGACGAGTAGGGGATAGAAAACTGAAGAGAAAGGGCAGTGAAAGGGGGACAGAGAAGGAAGGGAAAATGACAAATCAGTATTTTCAGCCTCACTTTGACGTTGTGCTCCTTTGGTCTCTGGTTCATTTAGATGTATTTTAATACTGCTGTTAATTCTTGCAGCTTTCATCTGATAGTGGTGATCATCAGTATAATTCTTAAGTTTTGTGCTTCATCTTTCTAAAAATGAACAGATGTTTGCTGAAAACTAGAGTGCACCCTCAACCCCCAAAGCCAAAAGGTTAGATTCAAGATGGTCAATATCTGCTTCAAGACAGCAAAAATCTATCTGGTATACATCTTAAGATTATTGTTTCTCACTTTCTTTAGTGTAAATATGACATAGTGTGGTTATTTTGGAAAAAGAGAGTGGACTCTTGCCCGTATCCCCTCCTGGTCCATTATTTATTGCTGCTTAGCTCTAGATGGTCAGGAGGTTTCTTTCAGCGAAGGTTGTGTCCCGGGGAAGGCAAGCTACTAAGAAGTCAAAAGGACGGGGGAAAAAATGTGCTTAAGGAGCAGCTGAATTATTTTCATGTGTCTCTGGTTTTACCAAAATTCTGACAAACAGCAGCTCGCTCTGAATTCTACTGCTTTCTGTTTTTCTAATGGTTCACTGCAGGTCATAAGGAAATCTGTTAGTGGCTGGATGACAGTGCAATGAAAAGAGGTGTGGGAATCATTACATTAATACTGATAAAGCTGATAAATATGCTTAGGGAGATTTAGACATTTCCAGAAGCCTGAGAGCACACAGAGTAAAGGATTCATTAGTAGAAAGTGCCCTGGCTATTCTTAATCACCTTGTGCTTGTATTAGGTATTTTTGACTATAGGGAATGTTCTCTTAATTCCAATATCTAGTGTTTTACAGCCTTTCACAATCAGTTAAATCCAGTGTAGGAAATAAGTAAATTTTTTTACTTTCCCCCCTTTCTCAGATTTCCTGATTTTACTCATCAGGAGGATAAATGCTTACTTTATTTGTAAAGGAAATTCGAAAGTAGTATTTTTTTTCCTGTAAAACCAATTTTTAAACGTTTTTCTCAGAGCAATTAATTTTGGAAATATCCATGCAGATTGTTTTTGCTCTTTAGTCCTTCACTCTCTTCCTTGTGAATAGAGGGAAACAACTCTTTGATCTATTGCAGAGAAGCTGATGAAACTGCATGTATCTGCAGTTAGGTAAAAGAATTCTCCCTAAAGTCCAGAAGGATTTGGGATGTAGTCAGCCAAGTCTTTCAGACTATTTTCCAACTTGATTTGGTCAATTCTTATGGTGCATTGCAGCACTTTGTTGTGACTTGATGTCAGAAATACTAAAAAGAAAGGAAGGGGGTGGGGGAAAACACCTTTCCTTATTGGCATTCTGGGAAATTAAAGACCAGGAGTGAGAAAACCACAGTGGCAGCTGACATGGATTGTTTATTTAATTCTTCCAATTTGTTCACCTTAATGAAACACCAAAAGATTTGAGTGAGTGGTAATTAACAAGAGAGAGCCAGTCTAATGAAACCAGTACAGGATGATATTTGTTTCAAGGATCAATAAAAGGCTGTGAGTGAGGATCATACCGGCATCATTCCGGAAAACAAATCGCCTTGTGCCAATCAATTGTCATGCTGTACATGCATGAATCTGTGTGAAGCGTTTTAAATATTGTGTCAGTAGAAAGACAGGAAAGCAGAGACTTGGTAGATTTGGAGGTATCTGGTACTTAATTTGTTGGTCTGTCAAGTACTATAATTATAGTTGTAGCATTCTTCTTCTGTGCCTTCAATAGTCATTACTAAGCAATTCTAGTGACATAATCTAATTAAAGCATGCTTCTCTTACAGCATACTCAGGCCATTGCATTGGGTTTCTTTGTATTCTATCACCACTTGCATGTTTTCAGGAAAACAACATAGTCTGCATTCCCAGAAAGAAAGAGGAGCTGATAAAAAAGCTACTTCTCTGACAATCCTTTTGGTCCTACAGAGGCAGCAGCTGGATTCCCTGTTGCCACTAGTTGACTTGGCAATTAATAATGAAGCAGTTAGCAGTGAGTTTCCTGATCTCAGTGCATAAGGCATGATTTTATTTAAATGGTGAAGTTACTGACAATAACAAAGTAAAAAGGAAACAGTGATGGGAAAGTTATCTCAAAATACAGAATCAATTTGTTTGTGGGAAGAATGAGGTCGGTTCTAAAGGAGGGTAAATATGGGCTCCAAAGATCATTCAAAGTAGTATCAAAGCTTCTGTGAAATTGTTTTGCTTTTAAAGAACATAGATTTGAAATTATGTTCCTGACAGAACAGAATTCAGAATGTTTTTAACTGAATGGAGAAATGCAGATTATAGATAAATGTTTAGGAACAGATTGATGAAGAGAAAATATGGAAGACATCCTTTGAACAACTGCTGAAGGTCATTTGGAGAACTGTAATAAGGTTAGAGGTGATTAAAAAAAGAAAAAGGGGAAAAAAAGACATAGTACTTTGTTTTTCAAAGAACTATGCTTATGCTTAGTATTTGGGTTGAACAAAAAAGCAGTCTTGGAGCCAAGGCACTGCTGAAAATAAAAGAAAAAATTTAATGTAGGTCTGTAGACTTGAGGTGTAGAGAACAGTGTGGAGGATGCAAGGCAATTATAAATGAGATGGATTCAAGTGGTTGGAGGAGCTTCAGAAGTTTTACTTCTTTGGTCCTTGTAGATGTGAAGATGAACTACAGTTTCTCTGGGGTTGTTGGTATATTTTGAGGAATTTTGTTCTAGAGCACTTTTTTTTTTCTTTTTATTCTCCTCTGTAAAAAAATTAGAAAATTAATGCCACAGTTCTGTCTATAATGAATACTTTGTAAGGTAATCAGGCAAACTAATATGGATAATGGGAATGCATTTTTAACACCAAAATCAGAAATTTAAGCTCCTATGTAAATCATGGGTCTCTCTGAGTCCAGCTACAAGAACCGTATTCACCAATTGCATTTGTAACTGCCTGACAGATGTAGCTGAGCTGTAGTTCTGAAAGTTCTCTAATCTTACGAAGTGGCAAATAGCTCTGACTGGCTTTATTCCTGGGATGATGTGGATTCCCAATTGAGAAGGTGCCTTTACAAAGTGGAATTTGCATGGAATATTCAACCACCAGCAGCCACAAACCAGGAGGGAATGCAGCTGGGAGACAGTAATTATGCTTTTTGTCAAAGTATCAAAGATGAGATGATCCACTAGTGGCACAAGGTAGCAAGATTTATAGGTTAGAAGCTGCAACAGATTAATGAGAGGAAATTGTTTTTAGCCATTACAAATAATTGTTTTATGTATCAGGAAATTGCCCCATTGAATTATTGGAAGATACATGAGCAACTGGAGATTGCTTCAATGTTTGCTTAGAAACACTATTTCTTATTATTTGATCCATGGGTGTATATTGATGTTGTGTGTCTAAAAATATATGTGTGTATATATATGATAACATGCATAATTTCCATCATCACAGCAAGGGAATGAGTTGTGGGAGGGTATGAGAGAAAAATGTGTTCAGTTTGCAGCCTTTGCTTTGTGTGGCAGGGGGAAGTAAAATGGAATAAGGGAAACTGATTTCACCATTCTTTAAAATACTCAAACAGATTTCAACTGTAACAATAAAACAGCATCTTTCCACCACCAATTTGGAAGCAACAAAATATTGCAAAGGATAAGGATCGTTTGTGAATATGTCAAAAATCTAGGTTTGTGAATTGAAATGAGATGCAAGACATCAGTCATTGAACTGTAGAGACAATAAATTAATAGTTATTTAAGATCCAACCTAAGCTCCTGTACAGTATTTACTGGTTTGTGCTCCTTGTCAGGTAAACGCATCCATTGTCAGGAGTTCCTAAAATTCCCAAGTAAAACAATTAGGAAACCTGAATTGTACAAGGCATGACTGATAAAAAGTGCATTTTTTTGCAGTCAGCAGAACGTGAATCATGAGAAAGAAGTGCTGTTGACAGGAAGAAAATTGAAATCTTTTGAGGTGCAGTGCTGGCAGAATTTCAGGAAAGTAGACAAAGGCTTGTGTTAGAAAAATTAAGGGCAGGGACTTTTGTCCAAAACAGGCTCCAGCGAATTTGTGTGTTTGATCTTGACCACTATCAGTATGATCATAATCTTAAAGGTCTGGTTGTATGAAAGCAACCCGGGAAGGTCGTGGTAGTAAAGGGCATCTGTGGTCGCTTGACTAGAAGATACGCTGGGAGGCTGGATCCTGGTGCTCAAAGGTATCAGTTGCTAGAGACAGCTTCTGAAAATTCTGTTGTATGTAGGCTATAAATGAGTTACTCTTTTTTTTTTGCTGTTCTACTTTCATCGTGTTTATTTTAACACTATAAATCTGATAACATCATTATGCTACTTCTGGAAGAGAAATTGATCCTCCTCCACATTTTAGAAATGATACAGTTGTAAGGTTAATGGATGCTAAATGGCACAGATATTACCCATGTGCTAGTCTGCTTTTAAAACTATGATTTGATTTTTAAAAAAGCCTTCTGATTAATACTTCTTATGATAAAACTTTGTGAAAAAAACTCAGTGATTTTTCTACAAGCATGACCCTGCACTACTGATAGCGACCATTTTTTTTATGGCCAAGACCACCTTCTTTCTCAACGAGTTACTTGTACTGATCTGCCATGACTTGTCTCCTGTTTGGGTACAAACTCACTCTGCCAACCGAAGAGAACCATTAAGTGTTAGAGGAAAAAATCCCATGTTGCTTTTCTGTTTCCACTAGGAGACTGCTCTGTTTTTTGTGTAAGTGTTGGTCTGTCTATTTAGCTATGCTATTTTTGTTACTGTTGAGTATTTGTATATAAATTGATAAGTGCACATCTGCTTTATCTGATGCTTTTCTGTATTTCTGATGACTTAAATAATTTGTGTAATAGGTACATTTTCAATATATAGTAAAACACAACAAATGGAAGAAAACACCTTTAATTTGCAAAGAAGTGGTGAAGTAACTCAGTGTTTAGGTTCTTGGTTTCTGATGTCATGTCCAGTTATGATGAGTAAATAAGTGTGTGACTTACCAGTAACTATTAGAAGGTTGAATTAAAGTACATTGTATTTTAAATTGTATTTCACTTGTAAATTCGTCTGGAAACTTACCACAGTTATAAATATTCTATGAAAGCATGCATCAATATTTGACATTCTACTGGGGAGGTCAAATTATTGATTGACGTGACTTGAAATTGAGAAGATACTCAGTTTTTTTAAAATACTAAGCTACGTTTCTACTACATGTTCATGAAATCCACCCAAATTTCACCTATTTCTTTAATATTACCTTCTTTCTTAATTTTATAGTGTGTAACTGCTAAGCTGTATTCATTACCCTGAAACAACATACATAAATCAAGCATCCCATCTGATTTAATCCCCAGTGTGTCTCAGAACACTAATTATTAGCTGAGTAAAGAAAAGCTGCACACAAGTGGATATACTCTGATGTACCACATGGAAAAGCAAAGGAAGCAGGCTCAGAGTCCTTGCAGTTTAAGTTTTCCTTATGAGTTTCGGATGAGAACTGCGTTCAGAGCTGGTCTGAGGTGTGTGTGTCTGAAAGTATTGCAGTGTCCCCAGGTCTGAAAATAATCTCGTGTTTGTTTGATACTTGTGGATATGTCTGGATTTTTTCCTAAAGAAATCAGGGACGTAGTTAGCTATGTTTTCCAATTGTTTTTCAATGCCAAAACCCCAGACTTTTATCTTCCATTCCCTGTAATAGCTCTCTCTTTCCTGTGCATCTGTCTTTATCTTCACAGTCTGTCCTTATTGTTGAGGACTTGTTGTGCTTGACATTTCAGCCACCTCTTGTCCATGGTCTTATCATTTATGTTAGTGAAGTATCGTATTCACAACACCAGCAGTGTCTAAATTTCTATTACGTATTTGAAAGCAGTGTGAGGAAAAAAAATGACTTGTTTTTATGCCACATCAATATTCATTGCACTTGCAATTGCTGTCACAGTTGTAAAGAGAAAAGAAATGGGGAACCTATTAAACAGATAAAATATTAAGTATCTGAATTGTGAAAATGATCTAGCATCTAATCTAGTTCAATCTGTGCTGATGCTGCTGGAAAAGCTTATGGCTATTTCATTCAAAAATTTTTGCAAGTAGTTACTTGTATTTATTTATTTAGAACAAGTTGGATTCCTTCTAGTTGAAGGATACAGGCAATTAAAAATGTGTTCTTTCTTTTCTTCTTGGTAAATACAAAAGAACAAATGTCAGCACAAATTATTGCTTCGTGCAAATGGGAGGATATGCCAGTGTGACCATTTTCTGTTCTCCCTGATCTTCGGTACTGTTACTCACTGTTGTATGGATTTGGTTTATGACAGATAGAGTGACATCTACTCATGTAGGATAGGAAAATACAACTGGAAAATATCCCGGTGTTTGGTTTGATTTAGACCCATTTGCAATTGTGTAAGAGAGAATAAACGCAAAGGAAAGCTATAGACCTGTGATGTATTGCATGACAAGGACTGCATTAGAGCCCCTGTCTGGTAGTGTAAATAAAGACTTTTATATTTTCATTTATCGACTGCAACACGAAGAAAGCTTTACATTGTCCAACAGAAGTGGCTGAAAAATAATGTATAGAAAATCTATAGGAGACACAGAGGCATCTGAGAAAGCAGAGAACAGTTAACTTTATCATCAGAGACAAAAGCGTTGTTCTATATGTGCTGCTTTGATTCTCAAAGAATCTATTGATATTTCCCCTTGTGTTGAGCTGCCAACAATACCTGCAGTAGAAAAGGCAAAATCTGGTCTCACTGGAGGGAGGTGGTACTTCACAGTCCATTTATATTTTCTTGAATGCCAATGTTCCCTGGAAAGAATAGGTCCAAGCTCTCTGTCACTGGGATTATAGGGACTTTTTCTTTAGCTTCTATATGACCAGGTTGAGCTCTGGATTGCGTGGAAATACAGGAGTATTGACCTGAGTGTGCCTGGGGATGAGGACACAATGAAGACCGGACAACAAACTCAACCCAGAATCCACAACTCGATCCTATTTTTAATAAAAGATAAAAGAAAAAGGTACAGTAAAGAGAAAAAATTACACATTGCATTAAGTCTATATGAATATTTCTTTTTATAGGCCTTTGTATCACTGAATGTGTAGGGGTTATGATACAGTATGTAATATCTTCAGTATTTTAATAGAAATGAGTGATTAATGATTCACAAAGCATTAAAATTTACTAGTCCCTTCATTAGCTTGAGCAAATTAGCTCTTTTCAGCAAAGCATATATATATACATTGTCCTGCTTTCTCTCTAGAACAAGAATATATAATATATACAGTGGTGAATGTACCCCTGAAGGCTTTTAACAATCAAAATATGAGTGCTTGAGTAGGCTGGAAGCACTGGCCTGAGTTCTGCCACTGTCATGATTCCTCAAGTCATGAATCCTTTCTTGTGACTCAGATATCACTGAAATGGATGTAAATGAAAATGGATGTAAACAGAAAAAAAAGCTATGGAAGAGATCACAGCTCACTTTAGTCAATCTAAAGCCATCTTTGTAGAGTGTTGCCTTGCAATCAAAATCTGATTTTACTCACATAAATAACAAAAAAAAAGAAAACAATGAGCTTGATCTAAAAATTCACCAGGAATGTCTGTAGAGATGTTTGTAGTCATCTCTTATTTATACTAATTTGATGAAAGAAAGAAGCAGGGTCTGGATATAGTGTTTGTCACTTAGTCTTTGATCAGCACCTGTGTATAGGAATGTTACTTAGAGAGGAAAAATGTGCTCACACTGTGTGACTGTTTTTGTGTCTTGAGCACTGATCAACAGTGGAGAACGATGATGTGAAGGGGAAGCAGTGTGTTACGATTTAACTGGAAACTTCACTATGTACAGAAAATCTGCAAATCATGCAAATGAAATATTTGTAACGAGGCACGAGAGAACTAGTGTCTTGAGTTTAAAGAAAAAGGATTGAAGGGAATGAACGTGGAGCCGATCCAATGGTACAGAGGCATGGCCAGCATTTCTGGAGAAGCACTGAGCAAAGGTGTACTTTTATTTCTCTATAAATGCAAATTTCAGTGCTACTGCTCTAGATTCACATAAGTGGAACGGAGGAGACTCCTGTTTGCCAGTAAGTAAAGCTGTTCAGTGCCTCTTTACCTGTCCAGGATATTTCCATCCATGTACCAGCCATCAGTGCCAGTAGTGATGTATCTGTTAAATTCCATAACTTGTTTTTGCACATTCCTTGCACGCTACAAGTTAAAATGCCTTGGAGGAAAGGTATATACTTGTTATCTTTTTAAATTGGTAATTCGTACCAAATGCCTACACATGGTGTTTAATTACAAGTTTTTAACCCTGTAAGTTTACTTTTCTCTTTTTATGATTTTTCCCCTGTACTATGACATACAATCCGGTGTATCTAAGAGATGCTTGTGCTACTGACAAAAGAGCTTCCACTCTGAAGTTAGTTTTTACTGTATTTACAGGTATATATAACTGTTCTGTAACTAGAAATTATTCACAGTATTTGTCCTTCCACACTCTAGGAATTGGGCAGGCAATCATAGCTGCCTGGCCCAGCTTCCCCCTGGCTTCTCAGGTCCTGGGAATTGGGCAGCTGCAGTTTTTCAAAAGCTGGAGAAGTTGTGTATGCAAACCTGCAAGTTGTTTTTGAATAATGTAATATGTTTATCCATTATTTCATACAAGACAAATGATGATTTTAAAATCCAAAGGTTTAATATTTTATTGGCACCTAAGCACCACACTAATATTAAAAGGAAAGCGCTTTCCTTGAAGTGATTACAAAGTATTAGTTTAGCCCCGCGCACTGGTTTGTTAATAGGCTGGACTCTTGCTCAACACGGCAAATAAAGTGGGCAGATCGTACCGTTGCCCTGCAAGTAAGTGGGGTGACAGTAACTGCCCTGCCAATCTTAGGCTAATAGGGTTTTTTCCCATGGCACTGATGAGTGGGAGATTTGGAACCCAGGAGACAAAGCGAAACTGGTTGGACAGTCCTGGGGGCCAGGACTTCACCAAAACATTGCCGAGGTGTGTTGAGGCTGCAGCTGTTAAAAGCAGCGTGAGTTTCATAATTTCAGTGTTCCTGCTGCTTCTCTGCTTTAGTCCGTTTTTCTATGTTCTGTTTTAGCTGGAGTCTCCCGAATTTCACAACTCCCCCGTGGTGTATAGGATTTTTTATAGCTGTAAGGATTGTGAGTTGTTGCCTTGGAAACACAGTTGTGCATGCAGCTGTTGTAACTATACTTGTTACTTTTGCTTTATCGCAAAAGGTTTCAAAGCTTTTCTGTGTTTGTCTGACATTTCTTGATTCTGTAACTCTTTATAACAATCCGTTTGACAAATTACCAGAGGAGGAAATAAAACCTGAACCTCGCAAGGTACAGCAGGCCCCTGAGTCCCAACTGCATCACCTGCATTCTTGCCCTTGGAAGCCCCCAAACCCCATTTAGTCCCTAGCCTGCCTATTTTGAAAAATACAAAAATGTAAGAAGTTTTGAAATAAACTTTCAGTATTCTCCATCAGGCCTTCTATTTGCAAATGCTGGGGACAGCCTGATGCTGCAGCTCCTTCAGGTTTCTGCGGAGGAGAAGTGGCCTGTGCCAGCCTGGCCCTCTGGCACAGCTCTCTCACTCGTTAGGACAGATCCAGCAGGAACTGTAGGCAGTAGCAGATGACTCTTGAATGCTTCACCCATGTAGAGCATCCTTCCTATGAAAGCTGCTTTGGTACCAGGGAAGGACTGATATTTGTACTTGCTACCTTTGTGAGAGTGTTTAATCCTTTCCTTTCAGCCTCCTGCTCAAGATCAGGTCCTTTAACTAAAAGGTGTTTGATCCCTTTCAGTAGTGAGAAAGAGGGGTTTAGAATTGGAGTGAAACCATACAGGATTCCCTTCTAGGGCACGTTCTCCTTACTCGTCAGCTGTGAACTAATGCCAAAGCTTAGGGATGGCTGAAATCTGTATATAGTAGCATAGTTTTGAAAGTTGTGTATGTTCGGGGCTCTGTAGCCAAGGCTTCTAATTGCCAGCATATTTCCAATCCGTATACCTGTCAGCTACACCAGTTTAGCTGGCATTGCACTGCCTTTATATTGTCATTTGTTTTTATAGCAATATAAAAAATGGTTCGTTTTTTCTCTGTCGCTTCCTCACTGGCACTCAGACTGCTGAGCTTTCCCATTTCCCCTTGTGTGCAATATAAGCCATAATAGTTTGAGAGGAGGACAGGTGGGCACTGTTTCTGCTATGCTGTCTGAAAGAGGAAAGGAGTGCTGCACAAATTAATGGAATAGCTGCTAACTGCTATTAGATATTACAGTGGTTTTGTCTCCTTGCATCTATTTGCTTTCCATGGACTTCAGTGCATTTTGTTGCCTTGTGCTGCGCGATGTTTGCAGTTCAGATTTTGTCAGTAGCTTGTAACCCTGTGAAGATGGGAGTCAAGTCAGCATCTGAAGTCAGTCTCAACTGTTTCAGCTGACCAACATGTAGTTTGAGTAGATTTGCTGTGGAGAAAGGTAACCTTACGATGGTAATAGAGGCTTACTATAGTATAATGTAGAATAACTTCCTTTTCCAATTTAATTTCCTCTTAGTAAGTTATAGTCTGCATCTTTTTGTGAAAGAGTATACTAAGAAAGCCACTAAAAAGCAGATTAAACCAGAAATGTCTGAAGAAGTAATATGCAGATAAAATATACAGTGCTGAAGCAGACAAGGAGTGGATGATTGTGCTTGCTTATAAACAATTTTTAGTAACTCATAGAAAATGATAACAGATCTTTTCAGATTGTCATTTGTCTGATGAAAACACGTTAACTGTCAAATTGCAGTCAATTGCAAAAATTACTCAATAACTCCAGAGGAATGTGGCCAAAAAATAAAATATTGGACAGTTCTGGAGTTTCTTCAGCTTTGGCTGAGAAGTGCA
This sequence comes from Dromococcyx pavoninus, assembly GCA_033558185.1. NCBI lineage: Eukaryota > Metazoa > Chordata > Aves > Cuculiformes > Neomorphidae > Dromococcyx > Dromococcyx pavoninus. The sequence continues at coordinate 2,242,354 of JAUMJL010000137.1, forward strand.
GAGAGCATCCTGAGGGTGATCACAGTCAAATGCACTTTTTTAACCCCTTTTCTTTGATAGGTCACTCTTTGGAGTACAAGATATTTCTGCAGAGGAGCACAAGCCGTATTTTCAGGTTCTTTCATCACGTTCATTAAGATGCAGCGATGAGACAGGGTCTGCTATTTTACCTCAGTTTCTGACTGTATGGGTCGAGGATTTCCAAGGCTTATCATCTTTTTGTCTGGGCAGCTGCGACAAACTGAATTCAATGAAGTTCAGAACTAGAGCAATAGTTTAAAGTAGGTGATAGTATCAGTTTCAGAGTAGCATCTCTGTAGTACTTGCAGAATATAATGAAATATTAAAATAAGTATAGTCTAGATTGTTAGAATGTTGACAGCTAAGCTAATCTGTATTTTTGCTGTTTTTGTGACAGTGTCTGAACTACTTGCTTCTACAATTTGTGTTGAGGATAGGAAAGAAACTGTATTTGACTATACAAAGGTCATATACTATCAGATGGAATATTCTGGAAGGTAGATATTAATGGTCTGTGAGCATCTGTAGATTAAGCATTTGTAAACTCATTAAGAATTTATTGAGATTATATCCTTGGTTGCTGATTGGAGTGAGCAGTGAAAAGCATTGCACAGTAAGTTCCATTGTATTCTGAGATTTTCTTCCTCTGTGAGACCTTACTGGGAGGACCCTTTGACATAATAACCTTTATAGCTGAAGTTTGCAAAACCTGAACCGTGGGAACTTAATATGTTTTGGGCTTGAATTTTTTTTTTTTTTTTTTACTTCTGCATCCTGTGGATAGGAAAGAGATTTGTAATTGCAAAACACTGTATGTATGATAGTCCAAGTTTGGAAGGCTGTCTCTGGACTTTGGCTCCCTGCTTCAAGACAGACATTGACTTATTGAAGCAAGTTAAGCAGAGCCCACCAGTATAGTCAGCCAGCTGATGTACGTGTCTTGTGACGCAAGGCTGAGAGAATATTGTCGTTCAGCTTGGAGAAGAAGAGGTGAAGCGATGATCTTATTACAATCAGATACCAGAAGCAATTTCCCAGAGAGGCTCTGGAATCTTCATCCTTGAAGACATTTAAAACCCAGCTGGGCATGGCTTGGGGCAACATCTTCTAGGTAGATCTACTCTGAACAGGAGGTTGGAGTAGGTGAGCTCCAGAGGTTGCTTTCAACAAAAATTATTCTCTTACTCTCTGGTATTTTTTCATGCCATCAAACCTGTCAAAAATGTATTCATCATCCACAAAAGCAGTTAAGGAAAAAAAAAACCAAAACAACACAAAAAACTTTATTTGAGGATTTGTTTTACTCAAACACAGAAACCAGTACAAATCAACAGATGGTTTGCCATTGGTGGAAGAAAGCTACAGATAAGATGAGAGAAAAAACCCAGAACGCCCCTGATGGAGCTTGTTCAGATCTGAGAACTTTTTCAGAGAGTCTCAAGAAATAAACTGTCTTAAATTATCCTCTCAGGAATAGGGGGGCAGTGGAAATGAATGCTGCATTTACTACAAATGTTAGCATTTTAATCTATGCACTTTGTATTTCCTCAACTGTCTTCCCTATCGTATTTCAGCTGTCGAACTCCAAAGTCAAAAGCTAACAGCTTTGCAGATGAAGTTCTACTTTCCCATTTGTGACTGTGATTGCTTCTGACAGCCTGTGTTTGCCTATCTCTGAGATTCACACACATGAATTTCCATCTTGGCACTGAGGATCTGCATCAGGCTATTAAACGTGCAAGGGTGCAGGAGTGAATACCTGTGAATATCCTGAAGACACTCTGGGTCTTGGGAGCCTTTAGGGATTTTAGAAACTGGCTTGTGCAGATAAGGATATACCCGAGTGAACCACCTTTGGCAGCTACTGCAACAGCCTTATGAACTGAAACAAGATTTAGGAGAGTTACTTACTGTTTTGTTGGTTCTACTACATGGAAGAAAATCTCTGTAGCAGGAAAGAGTGTCAGATACCACCACTCGTGAAAATAACTGAGGTTACTGAGGTACTGAGGTACATTGAGATCATAACGCTTCTGAAAAAGACGGCAAACAACAAGCAGGATTTTGCGTTAATGCCTTAAAGTTTTTATTGTATACACATTGTACATCGAAAGTTGTACATCATAAAGTCAGGAGTGGCATTGGATGCTTGTAGCTATCAAGCGAAGTATCCTATTTCTAGCTCCCTATTTTAGTGAAGTGTTTTCTGTTATTAGATACTATCTGTTGGTGTCACACACCAGCAGCGTCAAAAGGGAAAGGGTAGTGAAGATTCACCTGCTGTTACAATGATCACGTGGTGATTATTTACTACCTTATGTGGCAAATAAACTGAAGTTTAATAATTCTTCAAACAAGTCTATTTATGCTATAAAATATGGGTGGTCTTTGCAAAGTATCAATGATGACTTTTTGGTGGAAAGATAATCTTTTATGAGTTCTGTAGAATTAACAATATTTAGTAATAATGTATGGACCTCTTCTGTCTTCTCAGAACAGCTTTATTACAGTATCACAGTATCACAAGGTTGGAAAGGACCTCTGAGATCATCAAGTCTAACCTATAACCCAACACTAACACCAACCATCATCTAAACCATGGCACTCAGTGCCTCATCCAATCTCCCCTTAAACACCTCCAGTGTCGGCGACTCCACCACCTCCCTGGGCAACGCATTCCAATGGCCGATCACCCTTTCAGTGAAGAACTTCTTCCTCACATCAAGCCTAAACTTTCCCTGACAAAGCTTGAGTCCATGCCCTCTGGTTCTGTCACTGGTCACCTGAGAGAAGAGACCAACCCCTGCCCGACTACAACCTCCTTTTAGGTAGTTGTAGAGAGCAATGAGGTCTCCCCTGAGCCTCCTCTTCTTTAGACTAAACAGCCCCAACATATATTGACTATATAACACATTCCTCAGTGGTTTGGTTGTGAAAACAAACTCTGATGGTTGGTGTGCAGCCCCTGCATAAGGAAAAAGGAGTAAGTTACTGTTTATTCAAGTGGCAGGAAAGACATGTGCCAAAATTTTATATAATCTTTAAATGGTGGCTTGGAGTCTCCCAGTTCTGCTGTACTTAAACATTTTGGTAAGTCGTGCAAGAGGCACAGAGCAGTCACACAGGCAAAACATTACTTTGTCTGGTCTTGAGGGTGCTAACATAGAAGTATGTGACAAAGTCACGGAAGTGTGCGTCAAAGCAAGGGGAAATAACTTATTGCTGCAGAATGTATTCTTGTGCTGGAAATGACCAGCATTGGTCACAGAGATAGGAACAAGATAGTTTCTTCAGAGTAACTGAATCTCTTTCGTCTTAAGGGAAGCATGGAGACAGTGCAGAATACGATTGGAACAGCTGCCATGCCTACAGAGAGAATCCTAGTCTTTGGCTCAGACAAGACTTTGATGCAAACACAGGCTTGCTTTAAAATACCCAGCACTCACAAATGAGTTAGCGGGGCAGCTGAAGTAGCTGAATGGTGAAGTAGCTGTACGGATCTGATATGTGTCAGATTAAGCATAAAAATCTGGAAGAAAAATAAGGATCTGTTAGTAAGCATGTGTGTCAGCCTGTAAACTATGATTGGAGAACTGTAGGAAACAGAAAGACAGGGCTTAGTAACTACTTTTCACCACAGTTGGGCTTCTTGTTGCAAGTATGGAGAGTGAGCTGATGGTGACCCGCTCTTCAATTAATATTTTACATGCAGTAAAAGAACCACAGAGGATAACAGTATCCCATTCTTTTTCGTTTAGATCATCAAATTCCTGGAGCTCATCCATTTCATGGGTTTTGTATTCTTGAAGTGAGGCTTCCCATTACCATGGAGTTTACTTTGCAGGTGGAAAGAGTCAAGAAGCATCAGTGGTTTTAAAGCTCAGTGAAGCTTTACTTTTTCAATAGATACCAGCCAGCTGATTGGTGCATTGGAGGTATGCATGTGTGTGTCTAGATGTATATCTACACATACTGCACATAAATATACATTAAAAAAAATCTTAAGAATTCACTCACAGCAATAGCTGTTCCGCAGGTGAAAGGGTGAATTTTTAGGGCCATTGAACACTGTAAATGTGTTCATTGTGTCAGTGCTTCAGAAATACCCATTCTAAATGACTTTGTGTTGATCCACTGTGAAAATTCATTGTGCTCAATTGCCCTCAAAATTTCTCATTTCTCATCTGTGATGTTGCATTCTGCTGACTGCACACTGAACTGCTGTACAAAGCGTGTAGGCACCCTGCTTCTCAGTGTCTTGAAATACTTCATATTGCCCGCAAGGTTTCCATGTGTTACTTAATATCTGAATAGATCTGTGTTTAGCGCTGTTTTATCTCGAGACTTTCAAAGATGGGAATAGATTTTGTGGGGCCAGTGTCAAACTTGAGGCACACACACAATGAAACAGTCTGGCGTGTGTCCCGTGTCATCTAACACAGAAATGTGGAAGATGGAACTTTGGCTTTAATTTTTACTCATACCTTTGTTTCAGAGAAATGAAAACCATTGTCACATCACTTCAATTCTGTTCATTTTAGGAAGAAAGAAAAAAAACTACCAGTGCATAAATAACTTCTGTTTGGCATGTATGGCAAGAGGTGGAGTCATAAAAGTATTCGGGTTTTTTGATGTTGCATTGGAAACAAAATTTACTGGTTGTTTTTTCTCAATTTTAAAAAGGATTATATGTTTTTTAATGTCCTTTTATTTGCAGTATTGTCTGATTTCTTAGAAGAGCCTGTACGTATCAGCCTTTAAAGTGTTTTGGAATAAAGGATAGGTTACATTTAAAGACCTCTCCAGAGTATCTCTAGAGCTGTTTTGCTTGGTTATTACTATATTGCAATACATATTTTTATTACCTGTGCATGCTCTCAAGCATTGAAACAGTGATATCATTATAAAGACCTGCTGGGATTGGCAGTAGCACTGGTCAACACAGGTGCATCTAGGAAAATGAGAACTTTACATTCAAATTAGGTGTGACAGAAAGTATGAGGAAGTGCAAAGTTGCAAATTTAAAACAAATGTTGGGTTTGTTCACCTTGCAATTTTATGCTGGTAAAATTACAAGACAAACTCTTGCCTGTAATTTAGACAAGCTGGACACTTAAAAATTGGGACAGGAGATACTTAATCATGTAAGAAGACTTTGATTTTTCTTCCTGTTAGTAGACACTTCAATTATGTCCCTCTGCTAACATCTTGCTGGAGCAATGTTCATTTCTGAGCTGCTGTAGCAGGGGATTTCCCCCCAAGCACCATACAAGCCATTGCTTGCAGGAATGGTTCAGTTTTACACTGCTAAACCTGAGCTATAACTTGATACTGTCAAGGTCAGACTCTGGCTTACTTAATCTGTTAAATATGTGAACTTCCTAGAAACTACTTAATATCATACATGGGGTTTTAGTTTTTGATGCTAAACATGGGAAAAAATATAAATAAATTCAATTTATTGTTTGTTTGTTTATTTGTAGTTTTGCTTGTTTGTCCATTTGCTGTCTACCCCCACTCTGCTCTGATTTTTTGTTTTTCAAATAGATAATTTTTAATCAGGTGAAAGCTGTATTCTAGGGACACGACTATCAGTTGTAATTTTCTAAAGAAAAACGGTGTTTGCAAGAACACTGTACTTCTAGTCTTGAATGTTAAATATACAACGAATTATCATCTTGGCAAACATATAAAGCACTTTCATGTCTCTGTGTGTCTCTACATTCATCTCTGGCATCTAATAATAATACTCCGGGTGGCAAAGAAGTACTAATTCATATAAACGATGGTATAAACAGTCGTAATTCATCTGTTCTTCAGCTTTATGAAAAGCCCCGGTATTATTAACCAGAAAATATTGTCTGATTTGATTATATGTAATAGTTTTGTTCTTTTGAAGTTCTTAGGATCAAAAGGGAAGATTTCCCTCATTTTAGTGCCACTTTTTTTTTTTTTTTATTTAAAAGTATAAAATGAATAGAGCCATTCTTAGAAAGAAAATAAGACATCAGAGAAATATTCTTCTGACTAGCCTTGTGAAAGCTGGGTTTTGTCTAAATTATTTGCTGACTTCAGTCATCCATTTCTCAGAAAGAGAAAAATATGGTACTGCATCACATAATCTCAGAAGGTCTCTCAAGAGAAGATAAAGGCCAGCTTGAGTCTATTGTTTAGACTGAACCGTTCAATACTCATCATCTTTATTCTTTTTATTCCTATGCCTCAAAGTAATTTTAAAATGAGGAAAGATAATAGACATCATTGTACGAAAGTGGTATCTCTGGCAAATATGACCAGTTCTGTAGAAAAGGAGCTCTTTTTATAAAGCTTTAATTTTCTTTTACTTAAATTTACTGCAAGTCTTCAGCATTTTGCTGCTGTTTTTATAGGATTCAAAAAAAATATACTTTCACAATAAAAGTATGCGAATTTACACTTTTTTGTAGTTACAATTGCATCTTTTATTTCAATAAATTGCATTTCCATTGCAGTTACGTTCTGTTTCATAATTAAATCGCTTTCAATCTAAGTAAGTACAGGAAATCTATGCTTCGATGTGCCAGTCTGCTGACAAAGTGAAGGGTAACCCAATTCTCATCCATGCTACTTTTTAATTAGTTGCTACACATCTGAGGATTAGGTTTGTTGGGATGTCTTGCAGAAAATAACATTAATATTTAATTTGGTTAAGGAATTTCAATAAACAAACAGAATTAATAAAGCTATTAAACAAATGTCTCTGATGGCCGGCCTCCATATGTGCTGCAGCTATTCTAAACTATTTCCAAGTACAGACTGTTGAGAAGGGTTTATCCTTCAGTGTTTTTACTGAATCTTGAAGAGTGTCTGGGTATTTCCATTATGAGCTAATATGCATTTGAATTCGCTGAATGTATTTTCTAGGGTCTGCAAAAGCCAGGTGGAAAATAATGCTTTGTTACAAGCTCTTTTATCAGTTCTCTCAAAGTGCATGATTTCATTTTCTATTTGTCTAGGTTTGAGAATATTCTGCATCTGAACAAGATAGCTTTTTTCTTTTGCCAAGTTTGAAATTATTATTTTAGAGATTAAAGGTTTGTTAAATTATGCCCTTATCTGGAATGTTTTTAAATGAATTGATACATGAGGAATAGTTTCTGTGAATTATTCTGGGTGAAGCTGTACAGCTCCAAGTTAAATTACAAGCTCATCTAAAGTAAACCTGGAAATTATTTTAGGCTTATATTATCAACTGAAAAAATTTGGAATTTCAGTGAAGAGAGTTGGTATAGAAACAGTTGTTTTTCCTGTATCCTTTGGAAAATAAGCTCTGCTATTTATGTCTTGGCAAGACGGCGTTGATTTTGTGTGGAGACTTTTGGCTGGTTTTATGGTGCCATAACTTCACTTTATGTTATTGCTTGCTAATACATACAGTGCTATAAATCAAAAACATTCTTTCACAACTTTTGAAACTATTGAGTTGACAGTGATGATGTAACTTCTCCCAAAACACTATTTATATTGAATTAAGTTTTCTGTAGGAACAGGTTGCATTTACATCAAAGACCTGTTCAGTTCTTACCCTTAATTTTATTTGTATGTTCCATGTATTTGCAAGTCTGTCTGTGAAATTTATATCACTTCCTGTTTTTTCTCAAGAAGTTTAAATATTTTAGAAAGCATTAGAAGAAAGGCTGTTAAGAAACCCTGCACCCAGCAGAAGTGCTGTTTAGGGAGAAGCAGTGAAATGATAACATTCTGGACTTGTTTGGTAGAGGTTTTCTTCTGGCCCCGAATGCCAAGTTATTTGAGGATTGAATGGAGTGGAGCTCTATAGGAACACATTTGTAGTTAACTTTCATTCCTTAAATTAGAATGCCATAACTGGCAGTTATACATGACACTGCTTTCATATTTTCTAAGTGCCTTGTGGATTGAGTGGCCTTTTCCCAGGAGCAAGGGGATTGATGCCTGTGTTTACGTGAGGGTTGGGAACTGGCCACGCTTCTCTCCCTGCCCTTCCACCTTTCGTCCTCTAAGGCAAGTGGTTCCTGCAACAGAACCAAGGCCAATGTGGATCAGATACCTCCCTCCTCCCATGCTGAGAGAAAGGTAAGAATCCTGATGCAACCCCTGTTTTGCACAGACATGGGCACAATGGAAAAATCTTTCTGAAAAGGATTCTTGTGCTACGAAGTTTTTATTGCTTGACTGTAGCAATATGACAACTTCTTAATCACTTTAATGGAACTTCTATTAGAGATAGGCATTGTGTATTAAGGTACCCAGGAGGAACCTATTCACACATTGATCTATTTGAGTTCTCAGGAGAAAATAAATAAATAATAAATTGCACTGACATGATAAATTTGGAGGAAGCCTTTAATCAATTATTAATTGATTATTCACATGAGCACAATGCTTGTAAAGATCAAAACCTAATTTTGACAACATATGCATACTTTTCCTTTTGAATTTAATAATATATTCTCAACCTGTTGTTCATTAAGGTGAACATCTGTGAATTCATTAATTTTTCTCCAAGCTTGCTGCACCATGAACTTCATTTCTTTAACAGATTTTCCAAAGAATAATCCCATTACAAGCTTAGTTTATAATACATACAATGACAGCTTCGTTATTTTTGTCTAATAAGTCTTCTTGCTGCAGAATCAGTTCCAGGATGGGATGAGGGTGATCAGACCAGGGAAAGTGTATAAATCTGATTGAGTAAACTGGCTGCAAAGTCTGAGATCTCATTATCTGAGCTCAAAAAATGTGATACCATAGATTTCCCAAAATATGGTGATTCTTAGGTGTAAATTGCCACTGGTTAGTTACAGAAAATGTAAATTTCATCCAGTTTGGCTTTTGTCTTGTTTTCCAGACTGGAGTTTTAAAATAATACAATTGTAAAGTCCCTCTTTTGCTAGTTTTACATTATTATTTAAGTGAGACAATAACAGTCGTATGGTCCTAAAGATTTTCAGAGCATACTGGGAAGGAGAAGGAAGAAATAGGTAAATGATTCCACCTGCAAACATTCATTTTGAACTTTTACATGGAAACGTCTAAGTGTAACTGTGCTCAGAGATGATGCCTTTAGAGTCTTTCCAGACAACATGCACACTCCTCCCTCTCACGTAGTACAGTTGTAACTGAAATCTGCCTGTCTAACCCCTTCCAGGCATATACATAGCTAGCTACCTCCCTCTTCTTTTGTTTTGACATATTTTCATAAAGTTAATGGTAAAAGAAATACTGATATTTCAAGAGAAGATGAGTTACATGCTGAATTAACCTGACCAGTCCACATTAGGAGAGCAGTGAGCAGAATTTGCAGCTGCAGAAGATTGTTGCTGTATTCATGTATTTAATGGAATAATTTAGGCATAGAGACAGAAAGAAGTCTATACTAAAATGAGTACAAGCACTTTTAAGAAGAAAACCTGTAGCTAATTTTCAATCCTGTAATTGAATTTGCAGGATAGCACATAAATAAAGCAAGGCTTTTTTTTTTTTTAACTTGGATGCTTTCCACTGCATAATAATGTTTTACTGCCTTGTAATGCTTTCCCATGTATTTTCCCACATACTGTGCAATTACATCGCAGTGCTGCATGCCTCAAAACTTCACCCGGGACTCAACCTACACATTGTTGCATCAGGGAAGCTTCAGAAATACGTGGAGGTTGATGGTTGCAGATAATTGACAGCCTGCTATATACAAGTTGTTAATTTGTAATTTACTGTAGGATGCTTAGCCATCAGTGCCTGGTCTCTGCTGTGTTGTATCCTAAAATGAAGTGCAAACCTCTTTCCTTAAAGGGTTTTTGATGATCTTTGTTTTGTTCCTGCTAAAAGTCAGACCAGTTCTTAAGAAGTTCAGTGTCAAGCTTCAGCTTTGAAGAGTATTAATTTTTTTTAAGAAATGAGTAACATTGTTTTTATCCTTTTTTGACTGTATTGAATTGCATGCATTTAGTTATTAAGCAGAAGATTTTGCACATTATGGATGAAAATGGTTTTGAAACATGACTATAATATCAGCTTAAACAGTCATGTCCTTGAACTCTATACCACCTCACAAATGTGTGCTGAATTGCCTGCATTTGAGATGCAATCTTAGAAAGTACTGACTTCTCTCGACCTTTGGTAAAGTCAATGGAAACCAAGGCCACCTGGTTTGAAGCAGAGGACATCAAGCTCATTTTAAGATTGAACGTTTACTGTAACTTAAGCTCTTAACATTTTAGATAATACATTGATCTATTTTGAAAAGGTAATATCTGTAATAATACTACATTCATACATCATCTGAAGTCAATTAAAATGCTCGTATTATAGCTGTATTTTAATCAAGACTTACTGAGAAATGAAAGTAAGGAATTCTGCTTTTCTTAACAGTACCATTTGCAAAAAGAAAGGCTGACTGAAAAGTCTAAAGAATTATATGTTCTTTATACATCCTTTATATGTCCACTTTCTCTCCAAAATTTAAATTACCTCTATCCTAAAGAAGACAGTATTTCAGAATGATGAGAAAAGGTAGCTGGATCTTTCCAGAGCATTCACATGGAGATCTCAAGTATAATTCATTAAACTTTGCTCTGTAAGTAGGAACTCAGCAAAATGCAGGTTGACATTAAGAGATGGTAAATGGACAACTACATTTAATATCTTCCAGTCCTGTTTACTTACAGGATTTTGATTAGAGGCACTGCATTTCACTTTAAAGTAAGACATAGAAGAAACAAACTCTCATATACAAAACTTCAGAATGGTCTTGAACTCAATTTCCATCTGAAAGCTATGCTGAGTTGTACAGCCACTCTGTACACTGCTATTCAAGTCAGCAGCAAACACCTGCCTTCAAAAAATTCACTGTTGCATTATTTCTGAACTGATCAGTGTTAGTACAACTGTGTACAATGCTGTTAAATTTTGAAGGGTTTCGGGACCACTGTTGAGCAGCATTTCCTACTTTTGATAAAACAGGGGTATGTTTTAAAGCAAAAAAACCCCAGTATCTTACTAATTAAATCATCTTATTCAAAACATGACCTCTCATACTTGTTCAGTAAAAATAACTTATTGCGTGTGTATGAGGGACGGGTAAATTTATGTAGAAATCCTAAATATATAATTAAAAAGGGAATTTACAGTTCATCTAACATTGTCATTTACGTTCTGTACTTCTGTGGAGGGTAAGCTCAAGAGGAGATGTAATTAGGAAAGCAAAGGCTGATTTGCTATTTACCACACGTTAAGAGTGGAAAAAAAAAAGATACTGCATTGGCAATGAATCTGTTGGTCCTGTGACAGATTTGAGATTAAGTTCTTACACTTCCATGACATTTTGAAGTAGACCATTTTTGTTGAGGAAAAGAGAGAGGAAAAGGAAAGGTCATGTCTCTCTTATCAGGCAGTCATAGTCTCCTGTAAAATAGAAATGTCTGTTTAATGTCAGTGAACAGCCCAGATGGAGATTCATGTTGGAGCAAAACATCTATGCTTTATCTTACACCTCAAAGTTGATACTACTTAAACCTTGCGATAGCAGAATCCTAAGTCATTTTCAGATGGGATTCCTCTACCATTACACCATGGTTCTTCACACACACCGTGTCCACTTTTTTCCCCCCTCCTCCAAAATCAACCTCTCAATTCCTGACAGAGTAATCCCTTGTGTCAGATATCTAACATAATGAAAGACTCAGCGAGCTTGGACTCATGTTACTGCATGAAAATATTTCACGAGTTTTGCTCAGAGTGAATTTTGTGAGTCCTTTTTTCCTTCGTGGCTGAATGTAGAACCACAGAAATCATTGACCAAAGGACTTAAATGGAGTGGTGCTGCAGTGGTGTTTTAAAGCACAAAGGAAGGGATTGTAAACAAAAACATATTACCTAAATAAAGTTCAACTTCATAATTCCTTTGAGTTCTGTATAAGCAACAACTTCATTTCTCCTATTACCTTTCGGTTTATTCCATGTCTCTACTCTTTCTTATAAATCTATTTTTGCCTGTATGTATTTATCTAAATTATTTATTTAAAAAAAATGTTGCTTTAAAGCTTTCCTTTATTGATAAAACAAGATTCTGTTCTTCATTTTAACCTTTACAGGCTATATAAAAAAGGAAAAAAATTACTGTTGGCAGTCATGATAGTTTAATTGTAGTAATAAGAGTGATAGCTTTTACTTTATTACTCTGTGGAGTTATGTTTCTGGACTATTACTTTTCCCCACTTTAAAATAAAAAGGATTTTAGTGCAATCTACCTTGAGGTTAAACGTGTGTACATGCATTTGAATGTTTTGTACACATGGGGGCTTGGCATAAAACTGAGTAAAACTGGGCCACCATAAATTAATATGCTTGAAGGAAGTTTTAATATTACCAGAAGCTAAAATCATTTCAGCAGATGAGTGTATTTTTGTGTGTGTGTCTTTGTGTGTGCACGTGTGGTGGTTTTTAATTAGCTACATACCTTTTTTCTCACTGTGCCCTTCTACATAAGGAATATCCTTCAAAGAAAGATACACTCCTGAATAGCTAACACTTTCACTTTATTTCTGGCAATAATTGGTGAATGTTATTTAAGAAGTAATGATTGAAATAATCCTTTCACAGAAATTACCTATTCATGCAGTTTGATTTAATACAATATTTAATGTTAAATGTGACATTAATTGCTTATAAATAGTTTCTTATACACTAGATGCAATTTTTAAAATTCCTGTACTATCAGAAATAATCACCTGACATTACACTTTAATCAGTCAATCTTTGTTAATATTGGGTATGTTGGCAAAGCAGTAACCATTTGGAAAAAAAGGAAGTTTGGGTTATTTAGTCAAAAAGGGTACTTTATTTTAGGTTTTCTGGAGTCTGATACCGTAAAGCAAGTGTAGGCAATGTTTTGGCAGCTGCGATTCTATGAAAAATAAACATAATTAATTAGTTCATGTTATATGCTGCTCTCTTCATTTTTACTTCCCCTGCTCCTTCCTCCTACTCCTTTCTCCTGTATTCCCTTTTATAATTTTCTCCTGTTAGTTCTACTGTTCTCCAGTACTTTTATGTCATCTTACTCCACGTTTTTCCCATTGTAATAATTTTTACTTTCCTTTCTTTTTCAGGATCAATTCTCCTCTAAGTCCCTTCTCTCTGCCTTCTATGCTTGGGTTTTGTTTTTCATCCTCAAAACTTTTTTTTTTCCCCCCCTGATTTTTCATACCTTCTTACATACCCTTGGAGGCTTTTTGGTAGAAACAGAGGATATAGATCAACTCCAGTCCTCATAAGCCATAAAGCGAAATGGCCCTGTCTGTTGAGCACAAGTTACATCAGCAAAGTCAATTATATATAGACAGGTATTTTTACAGTGTTTTTTCCTAGATTTAAGGAGTTACCTCTGATGGGCAGGGCTTTGTCTACCTTCTTCTCTATTAGAATTTTGCTTTCTTTCAATATCTTCTCAGTAGGAATAATGAGTTGTTCAAATATGGTGTCATTTGCTGTCATTAGTACTATTTTACGTTCCTTTCTAGATCAAAACATGTAAATGTCTCTGGGTCTCTTGGGAAGCTTTAATCTTATAAACTAGGTTTTATTGAAGAGTTGGTTTTTTTGCCATTTGTGATAAATTTGGTAATTAAATTAATAATCATTCTTTCATGTTTGCTGTTTGCAATCAACAAAGCATTTGATTTTGAAGCTCAAGGAGAAATCAAAATATTACTAGAGTCAGAGCTGAAATTGAAAGCAAATGCAGTTTTTATTGGAAGGAGGCAGGTGAATTCTAAAAGGATGGACCTGGACAACTCTCTGCTGTTTCACTGTGACAGTTACACAAGGTGTGTTTCAGCTACAGCAGAGGAGAAACCTGTGACTGGAGCACCATCTGAGTCCCCATTATTCTCAGTAACTGTGTCATCTAACTTTCTTTCATAAACTAATCAATTTCTGCCCTAAATCCCTTGAGCAACTATTTAAACCGGGAGCTTAGTGCGTCTGTGTTTTCAATTTACAAAATTTATCACTTCACCTCTGGGTTTATAATGTGGATGTGCTGAATCTGAACACTTCAAAGGAAATTTAACAGTTGGAGTTCCTAATAAATCTGTAGCTCATCCATCTGTATAATTTGTATTAACGTGTCCATTAAAGGTTTGCTTACAGCACATAGATTTCTTTCAGAAAAGCTTCAGAAAGTTGAAATAAGAGGAAAGCAAACAGTAACAATATTTTGTAGTTGTACATCTATTGAAAGCTCAGACAACTTTTAAACAGAAAAAAAGGTATTTCTTACTTTCATCATAATTAAATAAGTGGTTTTTAACTCCTAAATCATTTTACATTCCAGTCTTTCAAGATGTGAAATATCTGAAATATGAGCTCTGCCCTTGTCCTTCCCCTTTAAGTGAACTCTGTTTTGAAACTTGACGCTCTTCTCATCGTATCATATCTGTTCTATTACTTTTATTTCTTTAGTGTTCTGGAAATACATTTCATGAGAAAATTTAGTTCTCATACTATAGCTAAATGTAATTGAACTTCCCGAACAGTTTACCTGTGACAGGAAAGCATTGGATGGGTAGTAAAAGCTATCATTGAATGAGATTGTACCTATCTCATGATCAAGATTTTTCTTTAAAAATAAAAAGAAAGGGGAAAACTTGGATTGGTTAATACTGCTGGGGGTTTTGGTTTGTTTTGATTTTAAATTAAGATTCAGTGCAAGGATTTACTGCCGCTCTCCTGGGATGGATGCATTTGCACAACTCTTAAAAGTGGTGTTTGGAAATCTGAGAGTTTTATACTCTTCTGTGCTATTGGTCCTCTGAGTTATAGTCTGAAATCAATACAAATTTTTATTGTTTGTGGTTTTCCTTCCTAAAGCTGATGCTGCACTGGAAAAATATCTATTTTTGTTTTAATTCAGTCAGAAATCTTTTTTATATACTTGAGTTTGGCTACCAAATTAATATCCAAACACAATGGTTCCACTTTTTCCATCCTTTATTTAAAGCAGCGGAGCGGGGGGGGGGGTTGAAAATGGCACATCACCTTGGTCTGTGCTGGAAAGCAGAAAGTATTTGAAGAGCTGTAGTTCCTCACTGCTTTGGCAGAAATACTGAACTATTAAGACATTTTCAATGGAAATGGGGAATGTGTGCTAAATTTGGACTGACAAAACTGCTTACTTTTAGCATCAGTAATCATCTAGAGCTTAGCTGAGTCACAGATCAGGTATCCAGCCACCCTGAGACTGTGCCTGTTTATCCCATCAGCTTCACCATCACTCCAGACAAAGAAACTTAATGCAACTGTCTCTTGCTTAATGCAGTTATAGGAAGATAATCTCATAGAGGCTTCCATTGGGAAACTCGGAATGTACGTAGGCGTGTGAATTTTCTGATACGCTTGATATTCCATCCTTTTACCATGTTATTAAACATGTTTCCTTCTTCCCTACAACCGCCTTGATTATTTTGTTTTGTCATAAAATATTTGCTTGGTAACAGGCATAGGAAATTGGCAGTCATCTCTGCATTTCTGCCTTTGTTTGTTAGGAGCTTTGAACCCATACAGAACACTTCACGATTCAGAGGGGAAAAGTAACCCTGGCAGTTGTTTTCTAGCTTTTAAGCAACATACAAAGCAAAATATTTATTTATGGCGATCACAGTTCTATTGTACTCCAGACTATAGGAAACAATAATGCCTAATCAGATACTTCTGCAATTCAGAACCTAAAATTGTCTTGATTCCTACAAGATTAACTTTTATCTTACAAATTTTCTTTCTCCTGTTTTCTTCAGATTTTTAATGGCAGGAAAACGAGACTCTTCTGCGTTTTTCTGACTTCAGCTTGGAAGATTTTATTGCCAATCTGTCTGGCTCAAGTTAACGAGAGTATATATCAACACCATGCTAGATATTAATAATATTTATTAAAAGGTTCATTTTTCACATGAATCTAACGTTATTCTTGAGCCATCTGCTCTGCTTCCCTGAATTCAGCAACTGAAGAGGATTTACTGGAAAAAGTGTCCAGAGTGTAAGATGGAGCTGGAATGCATCTTAGTCTCTCTTAGCTGTGTAGCATCCTCAGTGGTTTTGAGTAAAAACAATTTATTCCTGAAGCATCTGTACATGTACGTTATATATTTAAATGTTCTTTTGATCTGAAAGGCGTTTGGCTTGCGGGAGAAGGAGTTGAATCTAGGGAAGAGGTAAAATCTGTGATTCACTCAGTGGATGTTGAGTCTCGTCATTCCTAACCATAAGGAAATAGATGTGACATGCACGTCGTATTTCAGTCTGTTTCTGGTTCTTACAGGTGACAGGAACCTACTTCTGCTGTCAGTTATTTCATCAGGTCAATGAGCATAGATGTAATTTGGCAAATAAAAAGCTTTAGATTTTGTAATTGTTTTGGTGGGATGAATGAGGTGAGAGTTGCTTTGAAAATGAGGAAATTATATGAAAAAGGGAAATGAGGAAATTATATGAAAAAGGGAAATGAGGAAATTACAAAACATTCACTGAAAAATTTAAAAGTACTAGAAATACAGTTTTACTGAAACTGAGTCCTACTCTTTATGTTCATTATGAAATTATCACATATTTTTCTACTGAGGAAAGCATGAATATGAACCAGGTTGATGGCGTGCAGTTCCAGATGCAGCACTACTGAGGACAGAATGGTACGGGGTGGCTCTGTATCCCCAGTGTCTGCCACGGAAGAATAAGGGATTGGAGGGGAAATGGTGTACATGTTCATTGTGTAAGAGCTGAAATGTTTCCTTTTTTGAGAGAATCTACTACAAAAGAGATGCTGAAAATATTTTACTTTAACTCTTGTAATAGTAAAATAATTACCGTGTATGAATCGCTAAAAAGTTGCACTAATGGACAGTGTAGAAATTTATTAGGAAGATTAATAATGAAGTCTTCATCTGAAGTACAAAAAAAATGTTCAAGAAGGATATGGAAATACACTAGGCTTCTTTAAAATAACCAAGGAGAAGTAAATACTGAAAATTTTCTTGTTTAGTGAGCACCATCTGCCTTCTTTTTAAGTTATGCAGAACTGGGAAACTTACCTTTTAGAGGTGTATCGAGTCTCACACTGTCAGTCTTGGTTTAGCACTCTGTTCTGAGTCTAGTTCAGCATACACTTACATCTATTAAATAACACATATTGTCTTCAATGGGATATGGATTGATAATTTTATGAATCCATCACTTTCATATTTTGAAAGTCCCAGCTTGAGGTGATTTGTTAAAGATAAATAAGAGTAAGATCAAGGTTGGCCATTACTGGAAAATCACCAAATACTTCCTTTTAGTGAATTCTTAACACTCTTAACTAGTGTATTTTTAAGGCCAATAATATAACTTTTTGTCATTTAAAATTCATCTGATAATTACAAATTATTAGACAATTTCCACTTTCTAGAAAATAATGATCGTGGTCAACAATTTAGCCAAACATGTGGAAGGGTTGTTTGTCTTGCCTTTGTTTAATTTTTTGCGTATCTAAAAGCAGGCATCAGGAATGGACCTTTTTGTATAAGAAGAAAATTAGTTGGCCATGCAAATAATAACCAGCTAATACTAACAACTGTTTTTTGTGTTTTCAGGTCATGTCATGTAATCGTGTTTTTACAGAACAGCCTTTGCTTGTTGTATGCTCCTCTTTTTATGGATGTGCAAGATTTATTTCTCTCAGAGTGCTTATCTCCTGGGGCTGCCTGACATGTGGCAGCCCCTGATAGTGGTTCAGGCATGCTCAGAAAAAGTGGGTCTTTTAGCAATGACCAGTACAAATGATTGGAGCAGCTCTGCATATGCTGGCTGGTAATCTGTGCCTTCACAGTAAATCCAACAGGCCTTGAGCATATCCACATTGCTGAGCATCTCCTGGCTGTGTGGTGGAGGTTTGATGGTTTGGGAATGTTGGACCTACAGTGCTTCTATTGTATATGATAAAGTCCTATGATGTGGAAATCTCAGGGAATAAATTTTGTACCTTTGCATCAGCGTTTTCCCAGGGGAATATATCAAGACTGAATAAATGTTCTTAAAAGTTGAGTTTTTTCAGACTTCTGAGAACTTTGAAATAGAAGAAGTAGAACTTTCCTCTTTTTGTTGTGGAAATATGTTTAAAACTTATTGGATTTCTTTTTTTAATTGGAAGACTGAACAAATGTTTTAGCTTAGCTGATATACGCCTTCATTTCATCTTCATTTTGTTTACGTAAAATGCTTTTAAATATTTGATTTACAGAAATTTGCCCTTAGTTTGGAAAAATTAAATATGCTTTGAAATACAGTTCTCTGATTCTCCAGTAGCTCTGCTGATCTCTGAAACCTTTTTCTGTGGTTCATATAGGGTAATACAGACAGACTGCCATTTCTTGACTTGTTTATTCAGGTCCACTCATAAATGCCTTTATCAGTTTGAGTCCTTTCATTGTTTTGGGCTTTGAAA
Organism: Dromococcyx pavoninus; assembly: GCA_033558185.1. NCBI lineage: Eukaryota > Metazoa > Chordata > Aves > Cuculiformes > Neomorphidae > Dromococcyx > Dromococcyx pavoninus. The sequence goes on from JAUMJL010000137.1 coordinate 2,260,865, forward strand.
TCTGTTCATGTTGACCTTACTAAAATCCTGTATATGAACTATTTTGACTTCTTGAGGTTGGGTGGAGTAGCAATGCAGGTTTGGCTTCTCAGAGTAACTGCTGTCTTTAGTATTTGATTTTTCATTTTCAGGGAGAGCAATGAAAAGAAATGCCTGACTAGCACCAGGGCTAATGTTGTAAAGATCAGTATCGCGAACCTGGTTACTAAAAGTTTAAAGCATGGTGTAGTAGTTTCTCCAGCCTTATTTACTTGGTGCCATGCAACAGAATAATTTCCTCACTTAGCATTTGAAAAATTTTCTTCAAATGCAGATAGTTCAAAATTTTGGACTGAAAATATATATCAAAATGTATATGAAATCTATATGTCTCTGAAAATATATATGCAGGGAGATAAAATGAAGAAAGTTAAGATGCTAAAACAAGGAAAGGTGGTGAATTTTGCATGAACACTGACAGGAAAACAAGCCTGTCCCTTAGACAATCCAGCCTCATAAATAAAGCACAGACATCACAAATCATTCGCTGCTCTTTTCACTATCTCTTCTCCCACTTTGTGTTCATGTTTTTCAGCAGCTGTATGTGCTATTAATCTGCATTTAGATATGCAACCGAATGTCTGCTGTGTACTTGTTAACAGATGCAGTGTTCAATTTGCTAGTTGAGGTTTGAGGCCATTTAAGATGTCATCCTGTGTGTTGGCATTGTGTGCAACATGTTTCTTCAATTTTGATTGAAAAACTTACTTCAGTGAGGGAAGCACGAACTACTATGTCTGTTATTTTTCCCTTATTAGCACTCGTAAGAGTATTCCCCATTTGCCAGCAGACAAGCAGTTAGCATACAGTGGAGCTCTGATTGCCTACTAATCTGTACAGATCTTTCTGGTTGCCTTCATTACTGCCTCAGCAGATTACAGGCTGCTTGTTTGCTCCGTGCTTGACTAGGTCTGGGGCACTGCCAATACATTCCAGCAAAAGGGATTGCATTGTTGTGCATTAAAGCCTCCGTCAGATGGAGTTTTGCAGGGCAGAGATTGTGGTGCGCTGGTAATCAGCGCTAGCTGTAACATAACCGTTTAGTGGCACTGCTCGGTGGTGTACACCACATGGTAGTGTATGTGAGGTCCCATTTATTACTTTCAGCAAGAAATTAAAACAGATTGTATTGGATGATTATGAAGGCTTTGCCTTGAGGAGTACCTCTGGGTTTGTGCCCGAGACCTCCAGTGCAGTAATCTTAGACACCCAATGTCTGGGCAAATCCTGCGCATCATCATAATTTTCTGGCTTCTCAGGCAGCCTAAATCTCAAACTCTCACATTAAGCTTGTCTTGAGAGAAACCAAAGTGCTGCTGGTTTTGCTGCCCTTCTTTTCAAGTATCCTAGCAAAGCATTATGCAAAGTTCTGCTGTCTGATGTGGCTGATGGTATAGATGGTACATCTGCACATTGTGCTCTGGGCATGAGCAGAGTCTGTCTGTGCTCTGAGTCGATAGCACAGATTCCAAAGAGCATGGAGTATGCGTGTGGGCTCTCTGTGGTGTAAATATGTCCTGAGATGTTTTTCCATGTCAGTGCTCCTAGCTAACAGTCACCCTTTGATCCATGGAGGGAATAGTCCCTGAGAGATAATCTGAATAGCAAAGCAAAGCAAAAATCAAACTGCTCTTCCGTGCATCTTTGATGGACTAGACTTAATTTACTTTATGCGTAGAACTGCTTTAACTTTACCTAGAGGCAAGGTGCAATTTAGATTGCCTATTTTTTTTCTTTAAGAAATCCCATTATCAGTATTGAAGTGTTTCATGCCTATAAAAACACAGGCTGTAGATGAGCTGTTAATCCTTTTTTACATTTTTTACCCAATCAGTTTGAAGCATGGGCTTCTACAACTGGTTCAGTTTGGATTCAGAGAAATTAACAATTTATTGCAAACCCTTTGTTAAGTTATTCTTTCAAATACTTTGCTAATATAAATACGGCTTATCCTGTTGTGCAGGTAGATGTTAATATTCTCATGTCTTTATATGGCAGAGACACAATATGCGTGTTAAAGCAGAGCACAGCTTAGTATAAAAGACCGTTTTGTTTACACAGTTGACACATCCCAAATTGTTTGAGTAGCAGAGATATAACTGTGATTTATCAGTGGGAACTCTGCAAAGTAAATGAAAACCAGGGTGTATACATGCAGGTACATCAAATTAGATGTGCAAACTAAATTGCAAGATTTAAGTTTCTAAGTAAGTTTTGGCCTGATTTTTCTAAATGTCAGTTCCCATTTGCCTCACCAGGATCGGTTTTGGTTTTCTAAAAATATAAGTGGCAATGTAGCTTTAAACACTTCATTCTGAAAAAGAAGCAAGATAAACAGTTTTAGTCCTGGAATTAAGCTTGAATCTCTGCTGCTCTGATGAGCAAAATATTGAATACACTTTGACTAAAACTTAAAAATTTGTAACTGTTGGCACAGTGACATAAATAGTGAGGGTTTAAGTCTGAAACGAAGCTTATTTCCACCTAAAATAAACTATGTTCAAATCAAACTTTTAAAGTCGACTTCTCTTAAGTTTATATAAAATTTTTGCTTCTGTGATACTGGACAGAATTACAGGATGCCCAACGGCAGCTGCCCATTAAATTTTCACTCTCCTGAATGCTGGTTTGTGTCTGTGCTGAGATTCTTTTCTTTTCCCAGAATGCTGTTGTCTAATAAGCAAAAGCCTCATTCTACCACTGCAGATTCTAATTGGAGCATTTGCTTAATGCAGAATGCTATTCTTTCTTAACTGTAAATCCACATAGGTTTTGTTGAGTTCTGTTGTTTGTGGGTGAGAGCTCAGGGTAAAGTAGCTAGTGGTCTCGAAAGAAGTTAATACTTTAGACAGTGGGGGCTCAGTAAAGCAAGTGCATTAATATTTTCATCAATTCCAGCTAACTTACAGTATTTCACTGGTCAGGTCTAATTTGTTTGATGAGACATCACTGAAAGATGTTATCTACAGTATAAGCTTAGAAATTGATTGCAACATATAATTCAAGGGCACTGTTTCATGCCTAGGGCAAGAAATGCTATTTTTCTCTTCATTTCACGTGCTCTTTTATAGTAGCTTACCTTTGTCAAACTAGATCCACCAGATTTGTTTGTAGGTTTGCAGAGAAAAAAAACCCACAATAACAAAACACCCTAAACTATTTACTTTTCACCCTGGCCACATTGTAAATTTTTTTTTTTGCTAAAGTACATCAGAAGGCAGGAATATTTCGGGCAAATCAGATTTCAATTTATGTTTGCATTCAAAGCTACGGGGGTTAATCTGGTTATCTCATTCTTCCATCATTAAAAGGAAAAAGACCTCAACACCAGAGATTTAAAAATGTTGTGAAACTCACATGTTAAAGAGGCTCCACTGATTCTTTATATATACCCATATACACACAAACACAGCAGTCACATCCTTAGCTAATATCCATTTAGCATGGATCTTAAAGCTGAAACTTCATCTCTCAGATTGAAATTCTCACATCAATTGGCTTAAACCTTTCCCGTTCTACCAATTCCATCTTGTGCAAGCCTTCTGCTTTGAGAGCACTGTAGGTTTTATTAAGCATGCCCCAAGATGTTATGTTTCAGCTATTTTATTTGCTTCATGGTGGTTTTCCCCTCTGTAATAAGAGAGAATATACTGTGATGAGTCAGCTAAATACTTAAGATACGATTGAAATTTACTGCTGTGTGCCTTTACCCGTATCACTGTAACTCCTCTGGGTCTACAGACAAATACATCGCTGTCTGTACAGCTGTCATTCTGGCAGTCCAGGAAACACTGACATTGAAAATATTAAAACAAATCATCAGTAGTTTTCCACAGAGCCCGTGAAAAGTTCAGATTTCACACAGTTCAAGCATCGTTGACCTTGAATGTGTGCAATTTCCATTTTTTTTATTATTTACTTTTTCCATAATTTCTGTTAACTCAGATTTCTACGCTTTCAGTAGGTTGCGAACAATGTTAAAATATTCTTCTTTATTACACACTTCATTTGCTACTGGACACAGGAATAATTGGATCGAATTGGACATTGTATTTTCTGATTCTCAAAGATTGAGGTAATCAGCAAAGTCAGAATTTATCAGGGCAGAGCCCTCATATCACTCTTCTTGGAAAACCTGGTCTGTATCCATGATGATAACCCATCTGTCTTACTGCTTACAACAAGGTTTTATGTTTTCCTATCTTGTTGCTTTATTTTACTAGGACCAGGTTTCCCTTTATGTAGCCAGCATTGATGCTGTTTGTCCTCCTGCCTTGGTTTTACAGTATACTTGAGGCTTTTATGTGCACAAATTTATTGTTCTAATCATTCTGCTAGTGGTGGTCTATCACATTGCCAAACTCTTAGGTGTGATTGTGCTTCCAATAAGTCATTAATTAATGAAGAAGTCGTAGTGAATTTAGTACAAAGAGCTTCTTTCCTGGTCAGGTTGCAGCCTGGCTTGTCAAAAGCTTGTAGTGAATACTTTAGAAAGCCAGCTTCAGTAGTTGTATCAATATCACTCCCAGAATAAGCGCATGGGTTTGCTCAAATGTTAACTTGAAATGCTTCTGTGTAACATGAAGCAGGGCTCACTTTCTTGGCTTGGTGCCTGTGATCTCAGTCTTCCTCCAACACAACATTGACATTTTTAGACACATTTTTACTTTTTTGGTTTTTTTTTAAATTGCAAGCATTGGAGTTGGTTTTTGGACTTCAGGATGTATTCAGTGGCCTCTTTGTGCAGTGGCCCGTGGAACAGCTGTTCTGCAGATCTGTCTATACTGCCCTTGTATAACCTGATTGCCTATCACTGTAAGGGACTTGAATCATTGAAGAAATGAATGCTTCCAGTGCTTTGATTTTTTTTTTAATTCAATCACTGTGTAGATCCAGTATTGTTTTTCAGTGTTCGTTTCTCATTCAAGCGAAATTATCTGACTATTCATGTGAGGTTATGCACTGAATATGTTGGATGCCCCTCATTCTGGGCATTGTCTGCTTAGGATTCAACACTTCCCTTTGACTGAAATTATCATTATAGGTTCTGTTGTCATAGTTCAAATTAATTTCCTGTTTAACAGGGATACTAACGAGCTGCAGTGACAAGGATAAGGGCAGTTAGAATCCGCTTAGCTGAAAACTGGGAAGTAAGGTGGCTGTCTTTTGAGTTCTCAGTGTTATGGTCACATTTCTTACGGTGGAGGCTCTATAATGGTTTGCCTTTTATTTGATAGCATAGGAGCATTTCCTTTAATTACTTTTGGCATGGATAGCATTCTGTCTTCCACTACTCAATGGTACAAACACACATCTGTTCTGAGCATCTGCGTCCTTGAAATAAAATGGCTTAACTGTAGAAAAATTTGACCTGTGTTTCAAATATTTGGTGGAAGACATAGCTGACACCCTAATTTACAAAAAATGAGCAGCTCTGGAAGAACTGAACTTCTGTCCAGACGGATCTGACCACTCTTCTGTCTAATGAGAACAATCACAGGGACATAATTTCCTTTCTTAGATGAACAGCCACCCCAATACTGATCAGAGGAGGAACATATTCTTCTTCATTATCACATCAGAGTTGGAATCCATAAACAGTAGTATTCATCAGAAAGGTTTTGCTATATACCTATTGCTATTTTAAGGAACTGGGTTTGTAGAAGACTCCAGAAGAATTTCTGTCTTGGTTCAGCCTCATCCATTTTAGCCATCTGGTATTGCTGTGCTTCAGGTTGAATGAGGATAATATTAATTTATTTTCATGAAGGAACATTCTGAGGATTCATTCTTAAAAGTTCGTGAAGTTTTTGGAAGTTAATTCTGAAAGCAAATTGCTTCCCAAAGAGTATTAAGTTTAGGTATTTAGAAAAACCCAGAGTAACATATAACAAAAAAAAAAAAGTAATGTGTTTCTTCATCTCAGGTATTACATTTTTAACAAAAAATTACTGTTACCTAAACCTTGCTCAAAATAGGAGTATTCTGAATATTCTGGGAATTATTCTGAGGCTGAATTGAATCTTTGAAGTTATTTTTTTTTGCTTTCCAAGTAGTTGCAAGAAGGTATTCTTTTCCTTTTCCAGAGTACTTTTAACATTTAAGAAGGAGATTTAAAAACTGTTCTAGAAATGAAGGAAGATCCCTAACTTGTAATGAGCGATCCCTATGAGTATGTGTGGCTTTCTCTCACTATGACCAGAGCTGGCTGTGGTTGTCAAACCTTTGGATCGGGTCATGCAGAAACAGAGTAATTTAAAGGCAATTTATTACTTTGCCACCACCCTCACACAAACAATAAATAAGGTGAAATTAGACAGCCAACAAACAGCTGAAAAGGAAAGCAAATGGTATCAAGCACCTGCAAAGGTGGATGGTCGTGCTTTGGCATACATTGAGGAACATTCCAGAGTACACCTAGCAGGACTAGTTTTAATGAACAGATCAACTTGACAAATTTCACTCCTTTTCTGCTCATCTGCAAGCTTTCATCATTATGAATTTCCTATTCTGAATTACCTGTTAAGTATTTCCTGCAGACAAATGTTAGCTTGTGAATTGCTCAGATGCTTGGTTTTTCTCATGACTAGTGCTGTTTGATTGCCTGCTTAGGTAAATGCTCCAAGTTTCTTAGCCCCCAGGCAAAATACAGCTGCAAATAGGTAAAGACCCCATACTGGAATTAAGTGTGTGTCCAGAATCTTTGCTTCTCTTTGCATAATGAAATAACAGTCCATGCCCAAAACATGTTCAGGTTTACCTCTGAGTAAATGAATTAAGGAGGCGATGGCTTCAACCATATCAGGTTGATCCTCACTTGATGTAACACTTGCAGTCATGCTCATATAATATTACAGAGGATATGCAGACATTTCATTCACATTACTGAATTTCCCCCCAGGCATGTGAGTGCATGAGGGTGCTGGTCCTGACATGATAGGATGTTGTCCCTTTTGGTTGTATTTCTGTCCTGGTGTTTAAAGGGAAAATATACAGGAATTCGATTTCTAGTTCCTCACCTCCTCTTAGGGAGGTCATTTGTTAAAATTAAAAAAAAAAAAAAAAAGAATGGACATGTACAGACAGTTGTCCTGGTGATTCCTGATCAGGTGGCCACAATGCCAGAAAAGTAATGTCTGATGATGTTCCATTGTTTGTGTTGCTATTAAAAGAAATGATAAGTCACGGATGGGCATCTAATTATGTTTCTGTTTTCCTGCTGTCTATCAGCCCTTTCATTATAGTTTATGACAGGCCTAGTAACATGTATTTCCTTTTGCTTTTTATTTTACCTCAAAAATAATCTTTCCACACTGTTTCTGAGTGGTCATTGCAAGACAATCTGCGGTTTTGGGAAGATAACTGTCCCGGTGTCAATACATGCTGAAACTTCAAACTTGTGTCATCCACAAATCCATCACATCACATCCCAATCCATTTTTCCATAGTGCAACGAAGGCGTGACCCGATGAGGGCATGCTGAGCTGTGGTGGCAGGTGTTGTTCCTATACCCCTGTTGTTACCTCTGCACCCTCCTGCTGTTTTCCTACAAACACTACTCTTCTTCACAAAGCAAATTAGGTTTTTGAGTAGATTTTTGACTTTTTTGGTGTTGAGGTTAAATAGCATAGAAGGTGAAGTAATGAAAGCCCTAGACACCAATGTGTGTAGAAACAAAGGAAATTAACTCGATTGCTCTGATATGGTGTTCCCTACAGCTCAAAAGGTTGAAATGATTCCCCCGTTGATTGCCGCACAATGCTTTGTTGATGGAACTCCTTCGCTGCTGGAGTTCCATCTCATTAGTTATACCACCTCTTTTGCTGCAGTCTGTCAGGATAGCTTGAAAGGATATTGATTAAGGGCTTAACTCACTTTTTATCACAGCTAATTATATTTTGGGGGGCAGGTGCTAGATTTCAAGACACTGGTTTTGGAGTGGCCTCTAATAAATAGAGAGGTGATTAGAACTTCAGTGAACTGTTCACTACAGGTTCTGGCTATGAGCTATCAAAAGTGGATTCATGAAGAGTTTGAAAATGGATATTTTCCAGTTTTATGAGATGTTTAAGAATTCAGATCTCTTCATAGTGAGTAAATGCTGTTTTTCATCTTCCCTTAACTTGCACTGTTGCTTGTCAAAATTTTGTGGGGATTCTGAACAGTAAACCACAAAAATTTTGCTGAAGAATGGGCTCTGAGGGAACCATTGCATTTCTGAGAGAGATGTTAAGAGCACACCTTTGAAAATGAGAGATGAAGAATTAACCAGGGTCATAGGTTCTAATGTACTAATTAAATATAATTATGCTTATACAAGCATCAGTACAATTACTATTGCTTTTTTTAACAGTGTTTATATGCTTATAGAGTGTTCATTGTAGTAAGATGCTGGTGTGTAAAGTTTCCTTTTTATTACATGCTCATTTTTTTCTTTCTGAAGCTGAACAGGTATTTATAATTGCATTTTATCATCTCAAATTATGTAATATTTTAGTTAATTTGCAGAGAGCATGCTAAAGCCAGGCTTTTTAGGAAAAAGGAACAACACTAATTAGCTTTACAAGGAATGAGATTAATATTGTTCTTTTCCATTTTCTAAGTTCAATTTCTCCTTTCTGTTTTCTGAAAATGCAGTTGATGTAGGTTATGGTCAGAGGTTTAATATGACAGTTTTCATAGTTGCTCAAGTGCATAAGCATCTCTCCCAACTGCTTCCACAAACATAGTCTTGTACTCTGCCACTGTTACCAGTCTGTTGCATCAGAATTACAGAGGATGTCTACATGTCTTTTAAATATCTCCAGGGATGGTGACTCTAGCACACCATTGCTGATACAAGTCAGGATGCTGTTGGCCTTCTTGGCCACCTCGGCACGCTGCTGGCTTGTATTCAGCCAGCTGTTGACCTACACCCCCAGGTCCTTTTCTACCAGTTAACTTTCCAGCCATTCATCCCCAAGCCTGTAGCATTGCATGGGGTTGTTGTGACCCACGTGCAGGACCTGACACTTGGCCCTGTTGAACCCCAGACAGCTGGCCTCAGCCCATCGATTCAGCCTGTCCACATCCCTCTGTAGAGCCTTCCTGCCCTCCAGCAGATCAACAATTCCACTTGATGTCATCTGCAAACTTACTGAGGGTGCACTTGATCCCCTCATCCAGATCATTGATACAGACGTTAAACAGAACCGGCCCCAGCGCTAAGCCCTGAAGAACACACCTTGTGACTGGCTGCCAACTGGATTGAGCTTCATTCACTACAACTCTTTGAGCCATCCAGCCAGGTTTTTTTACCCAGTGAAGAGTGTGCCCATCCCAGCCATGAGCAGCCAGTTTCTCCAGGAGACTGCTATGGGAAATGATGTCAAAAGCTACTTCTCCATACCAGAAACACAGGAACAATTGCACCTATATTTCTCAGAATTGCTCTAACAAGTAAAGCACACAAAGAAGTGAAGGAAAGCTCACCTCAGCCAGCCGAGGCAAGTTCAGGCAAACCCTGAGAACACCTGAGGTCTGTGCTGCAGCTTAACATAGAGCTTCTGGCATGTTCTGAGCAATGGTAATACCACATTTTTTAGCCTACATAACAAAGCAAAAGTCAGAGTTACTTACAGTTTTATTCTTAACTAGCGTATCATGAACTAAACCTTTCTCTTTCCTCTTTCCACTGCAGTAAGCTGAAACCCTTAGCTGTCTTTTTCACACCTACCTTTTTTGCCAGCCTCACCTTGATACTCTAGCAGTCCTTCAGCCCCATGCTGGTACCTACATCAGCTGCTTATTTTATTCATACCCTTTGTGCTGATTTTCTTTACCTGTGGATGACTCCTGGAAGGTACCAATCAGTGAGATATCTGAATGCTGGAAAATGATAGCTGTTTCCTCTTAATAATTAACAATGGGGATGAAATGTATGTCTATATACCATCCCTTCATTCTTAAATGTTGAGTTTTGGGCAGAGACAACAGGGCTGGGTATGGTATGAATATTGAGCGTTGAGCAGACAAAGACAAAAGTCTGAACTCGAAGTAATTTCCAATAAGCATTTTTTAGTATTAAGTGTAACAGTGCTCACTCCCCCTGTTATTTTCAGCACCCATCTTTTCTTCATCTTCCTTGATTGCTAATCAAATTGCATAATAAAAAAGCTTTCCTGATGAATCTCACTCAGTCCATGGGCAATCTCTCATATGTACTTCACTAACAAAACATGCAATTTGTCCACTGTATGCCTATATAATATAATTCATCCCTTCAGAAGCTTAAAAGAGTCTTGCTCTGTGTCAAAAGCCTAAATATCCCAGAAGGCCATTATGTGGGTTTGGCCCTCAAGCCTTAAGAAATAAATGAAATGCTGATTTGATACAGATTCAAGCACAATTCGAATAAAAACAATATCGCATTTCATAAACTGCGTACACGCTAAGGCTTCTCTGTATTGACCTTCATGTTTGGGAATCTTAATCTGGATTTTTGTGATTTTGCTTATTAGGTTTTTTCCCTGAAAAAAAACCAAAGAGGAGAGAATGAGGTAATTCTTCATGCCTCTGAAATATTTTCTTTTTTTCATATGTTGTAAGCTTTCATGTACTTGTCGAAGCTCTCAAGGATTTTGTATGATGGATAAGATTGGGTCAGTGATTCTGAAAAACTAAGATTTGAGGGAATAATGAGAAAATACATGTGAACAGGTTACGGGGACAAAAGCAGGCTGTTACTGCATTCCTGTGCCTGTACACTGACAATAATGCCTGTGATTGCAGTAATGGACCCAAATGAAAAATAAGCCTTTTCTGGAGCAAGTTAAACTGTCAGCCTGTCCCTAAAATATTCCTCTGTCTGTCTTATTGAGTTAGCTATAGCTTTTGAGAATCACCAGATGCTATTTTTATGCTCTTACTGTGCAAGTAGAGATGTCACCAGCTGGCTTTTTCCCCTGTTTGTAGCTCCTGTGCTTTACCAAAGGTCAGTATGTAAAGATTTCTGCTTAACTTAGGAGTCTCATGTCTGATGCTGTACTAAGGTAAATTATCCATTTAAACACTGTCTGAAATGAGTTGTCTTTTGTTCACAGTAGTCTGATTTGAGTCATAGTATATAATAATGAATGCAAAAGAAAGGCTGCAGTTCAGTCACCAATTATTATTTGCAGAATTACTAGTGACCTCCCATGCACTTAGAAGTGGCAGACTGCCTCTTGAAGGATTTGGGAGATTGCTTAATGAAGATTCATTTGTTAAGATGTATGGCCAATGTACGTGGTGATTACATTGATCTTAGGGCTGCGTAAGAGTGTGAGCAACCTTTGTGTAAGTAAGGAATGAAAAGGAGAAGCACTACTTGGAGCAACTTTGTAGTCATTATTTTCTTGATTTTTCTACTCTGTATTAAGAGGTTGCTCCTTCTTTCTTTCAGTCTGCCTTAAAAGCTTTCCTTTGTTCTTTAAAGGAAAGGTATTTTGCTATATGATGTTTTTAAAAGTAGGATTTTGTGTAATACTGCCATATGCTATTCCACAATTCACTATTACATTTTTGTTATCTATTTTAAGGCCCACCATAGTTCCATCCACATAGGCACACAGTCTGCTTTAAGTTTTGTGGTTTTGACAGACAAATTACAGAGGTATGTCAGAAGTATAAACACAGCAGAGAAACAGAATGTCTGAAATATATTTTATTCACAGACCTAGACGATTGTGTCAGTAGGTGTCACCTAATCAGGGAAGATAAATGTCTCTTTGAACTTAAAGCAATTTATAGGTATAAATTAAGGTTGCATTGTGCTCTACCCCCATTTCTATTTTCTCATTTGTTTTCTTACCAAAAATCATTTAACTGGTAAGAGATAAATATGTACATGTTTTTTAGGAATATCTTTTCTTTCTGCTACAGTCACTCTAGGACTGCAGTTACCTTTTTTCCACACCCTTTCTCCTCCTGGGAGAGATGAGGAAATATGCTTGGTTTTGATGGAGCAGCTTAAAAATATCTCCAGGTGTAACCCAGGTCTTGTAAGCAAAGGAACCTGGGGGCTCTTGTGCGACCCACCAAGGGATTAGTACTCTCATGCCTTCTGTTTTATGGTAACACTGCTCCTGCATCGTAGCATTTTTATTGTCTGTGGAAGAATCGATCTTCCTTGGAAAATACCCAAGGGTAAGGGAATGTGCTTGGGGGGCAAACAGGGCTATATGTGCCAGATTACAACCACAGTTTCAGCACTGAAAGGTTTTGTGTGATGTGTCTGAAGGGATTTACTGGGTTTATATATGACTAAAATACTACTGACAAAGTAGTGACTAAAAGCAGTGGGTCTGTGTTTAGCTGTCAAGGGCTGGAACTTCACTTCAGAGGGATCGCACGAGTATTGACCTGAACAGTAGTAACAAGCCTTGGATTTATTCAGGTGGCTGAATAATACTGTACAAGTATTGAAATGTAGATTAAATGTAGGGAAAGAGTGCTTTTGACTATTTGCTCTTTTGGGGGATGCATGTTAAATCATTTAAATGGAATATTGTAAAGCCAAGGTAAAGTACGTTTGGAATTTCAGATTTTCCGGATTTCTCCTTTGTTCCTGAGTTTCCCTTTGGTTTCATGCAAAAGCTCGGTATTGTTTGGTAGATCTGGATGTGTCTTCCTAGGATAGGAAAATTGGATTTTGGTTGAATTTACATTCTGGTGAATTTAAATTAAAAATCAAACAAACCAACCCATAAAGAAAGAAACAGCCACCCAAACCCAGATGTCCAATGCTTTATTTTCATGGAAGAGAAAACAGCCATTGATTGTTTTACTCAAGTTTTAAGCTGGCTGGGATAACGCAAATCCATTACACTTAAAATATAAGTTGCAATAATTGAACCTTCTGCCTTTGCTAGGGGTGTCTCAGTGGGAAACTTTGTCAGACGTTACATGCACTGAGGAGACATTGACTGCTTCAGCTTTCCATTTCTGAAGTTAATTGTCTGGTCCTCGCTCACCTCTGTAAATCGATCAGGTTTTCAGCTCTTTCTGCAAACATGCACGCTCACAGCAGTGGTGGAAGTTAAGGCAGCACATTGTAGAGACTGTGCTGGGTTTCCAAGCTGCAAAACAGACTCTTTAAAATCTACCTTATGCTTTCTTGTCAATTAACAAGTATCACAGTTATTTTAGTTGGAGCCTTCTAATTCAGTGACATCTCTTTGTTTGAAGAAAGCTGAAGAAGGAAGGCAAATACAGGTTGTCCTTGCCTGGGTGGTGTGGCTTTCTGACTGTGGGAGAACAGTCTGGAGGTGATGATCAACCATCATTAACGGCAGATTTCGACCTTTTTGTTTTTACTTTATTACTTTTAATGAGCTGAGCATTTTGCAGTTTAGCAAAATAACTGTTACAAATGGCCTTTCACCTGGTAAGAGATCCTTTTGAAAAAGAAAAAAGAAAAATCTGTTTTCAGGTTTGAATTAAGGTACAAGTTCTCTGTCAACAGTGATTGAAAATATCCCTAAAATCAATTTGCTTTTCAATATTTTTGAGTTACTGAAACAATCAGAAAAGCAAATCAATTAGTTTTTCTGACAGGAATTATCAAGAGTATCCTCAAAATATTTTAGAAGTCAAATTCCATTCAATAATATAATGATTTTGAAGGAACAAGACAGTAAAAATCTGATGGCATGATGTCTTCAGCTGTCTGGAAATTAGCTGGAACTATTTTGGTTCCTATTTTGGACTTAACAGCAATATCACAAAATATTTGCAGAAATTACTCCAGAACAAGCAAATAGTTCACAAGTTCAAAAAGATAGAGTTTATTTTCTTCCTGTTTGCTCTCTTGGGGATTTTGGTTTTGGTTTTTAAAGGCTTTAAATGGCTGAAGAACTGGTTAATCCATGGGCTGCTTGTGGCGAGATGAAAAAGAACACGACATAAATGGAAAAATGCTGGTGTGAGAGTTAATGTGGTTTTCAAGAGCCCTTTGAGTAAATCATACCCAGCAGTGTGACTCCACAGCGTACACGACCCGGGGGGTGAATTACTTCTTTGCGGACATCCTCTTATCCAGGAGGCAACAAGGACTCTTGCCTGGCCTGTTGCTGTGGGACGGTGAAGCGCAGGGTTTTAGTAGAAGGTTTTCCACATGTTGGTGTTTAAAATGAAGCAGAATGCAATAATCCAACCTAAACATATAGTCTGTTAAGGTGAACTTGTTGTTACCAGTTTCAATGTTGCTGTTTTTTAATACTTCAGTTGCTTATTTGGAGTATTTGTGGCTGTAGCAGTGTGCTTGTACAGAGATGTAAGGTCTGGTAAAATCAAACCTTGACAGACGGATGTGTTAGCTGGTGATACAATGCCTTTTGGCTGATTTTGATTTGCATTGATTTGCCTGTGGTGGTGTTTGATTACCTTTAGGCTGGTATTAAAAATGCAGGCTTTTCCATTTGATCCCCTGTTAGGCCTTTACCTAGATGCTCCATTGATATATGCCACTCACTTCTCCTCTGGCCTCCTGCTGAATGCAGCACCCTTCCTGCCTGCCTTTGGAACTTGAAAAATTAAATGAAAAAAAAAAAATTGAAGTGGACCTGGAGTTCAATAGAGTTCTGGTGTTATATTTGAGCTTCTAAAATGAATAACAATAAAATATTTCAACATTTACTTAATATGAGGAAGCTTCATAGAACTTCCGTGCTAGCATTCCTTAAGAAGGTCGCTAATGCTGCTCTGTATCGAGGCTTTGGTTAAAGGGAGTCTTTGGGAAAAATATTATGGTAAATTTCTGTAGAATGTTAATTCTTCTGATATTTGGACACAAGGTGTGTTAATATTGAATGGCAAGACTGATGCAGAAAAACTACTGAATTCTTCTCCAGTAATGTTTCCTTTGTCAAGGGAAGGTTAAAATTTTAAATAACGTCCATTTTTCCTCAGAGGATACCTGATTTTGGCAGTGATAACTTGTTGGGACTTAAGATTTAGCCCTGTATTTCTGAACTGGTCAGTATTATCATGTCTTAGATTATGAATCTGGATTTTATTGGGCTGTTTATCATTTACTTCACCCAGGAGTTGAAACAGAGATAGGGCTGGCGGAGAAGTACTTCAGGGAGCTTTGGATCAAGTCTGTCGCTTGTAGGTTATGTATCTGTCGCCGGTGTGGTGATACCACCTTGAAGCATTTTAAAAGTCTGAGTAGATTGTAGGATTGACTGAAATGCTAAAAGGAACACCCATGTTCCTAATTTAAATGCTGCATTATATTGCAGAGCTCGTAAGTTGTCGGATGTGACAGATTTCAGGCTCCATG
Organism: Dromococcyx pavoninus; assembly: GCA_033558185.1. NCBI lineage: Eukaryota > Metazoa > Chordata > Aves > Cuculiformes > Neomorphidae > Dromococcyx > Dromococcyx pavoninus. The sequence goes on from JAUMJL010000137.1 coordinate 2,276,208, forward strand.
CTCAGAGCTCCTCCCAAAGCTCAGACTATTCTTGTGGAACGAGTGGCAAATGCTGGCAGGAGTACTGCTGTCGCTGCAACTTCAGAGCAAGACAAAGACATATTTAAAAGTCAAAGCAGATAATTGTAATGACTCAATCTTAAGCCTCATGAACCTGTTGGGCTTTTAAGCAGGAACTTTGCTCGTTGAGGCAGTCCTTTCTCAGCCGTGGGTTTCTCAGCTCTAATTTGAAGATTTCCCTTAATGAACTGGTCTGTTACTCACAGATGGAATATCTGGCAGAATGCATCCTCTGCAGTCACCAGTTTTTCAGTCTTGTTAGAGCAGATAAGATCATTATTGTTTTCTCACTTGCTCATGGAGGTTTAGTGTTAGGTGACGTTGCTAATGGCATTTTTTAATCCATATGGCTCCATGGAAACAGGCTACATTAGCCCTCACTTCAGTGATTCCCTTCTAGTATGGCCCAAACTAGTAAGAAACAACTTTTTATTGAGTCACTTTCTTTTGGGTTTGTGGTGTATTGTCTGGATTTGATGTTTTTAAGTGATGTTGTACGTGCTTGTATTTATGTGCATTAGTCTTATAAAACCTACATGCATAATTCCCTATTTCAGGCAGTGTGTGATAGTTTACTGGAGTGAAAATACCTTCTTTTGGTATATTGTGAGTGAGAAGAGCTTTTTCTTGGGGAGCCAGCTAGATGAATTGTATGGAATATAATTACAACTTACTTAACGCTGCTCCTTCTGACCAGGACTCCTGATTTCATTTTTAGAGTCTGCCACTGAGTTAGCCTAGCCTTCAATCACAAAAATCAAGAGGGCATAGCCATTTATGCTTTGGTTTGTTGAATTGTAAACTGTTTTAATAACTGCCTTTTCTATTTGATTGTTCTGAATCTGAATTAATTTTTCTAAGGCCCATTCAAATATATATGTGCAAAGTACTATTACCCTATAGGCTGTTTTTCAAATGTCTAACATCTATTGTCAATCTGGTGGTTATTGTGCATTTGTATTGCTAGGAGAAGGAGATTTACTGAAATGCAAAACCCACGGGATGCAAAAATTCTTAATGTCTACCGAGCAAGTGTAAGAGTGCATCACTGATAAGGAAGTTTGCAGAGTTATGCTGATAGGGCGACGCGCTTGCGGAGTGACAGGCAAATTATTGATCGCAACTGGACAGTCATTTTCTTGTAGCTGTTTGTCTTCTCTTTCTTCTATGAGTCCCTGGGGACTCAGTTGGGAGTTAGACTGTACCGAGACTGGATTTATAGTCTTTAACTGTGAGGAAAAAAAAATGGGGTATATCTTTTGAGGCAGGGATGTAACCAATTAGAGAAAGTGAATCTGTTGGCTGGGGTTACAGAAAGCCAGCACAAGGGCATATAACGCAGGAAGGAATTATTTCCTCCCAACTAGGGAAATATCTTCCATGGCTGCCTGATCTCTTTCCTCAGAGACTCTCGACATTGGTCATTTTTTCTGTTATGAAATAAATGAACATACCATGGTTCTGAGTCTCAAAGGGACTTCTAGAGGGGTAGGTAAAAGGGACAAAGTGTCTCTCTGAATCCCTTTTGTTTCACTACTCGTGATGGCATGTAGTATACTGCGACCTTCCTATACGAGCTCTGAGTGGAATCTGCGCTGGTTTTGATTGTGTTCATTTGAGATGTGACAGTACATTTCTCTAGTAAATATATCCCTGTCTGTGCTGCTTCTACCTACGGCAACACAGCCCCAGTCTTTTGAACTTCTGGGAAGAGTCAGCTGGTGTGCTTCAGGCTGCTGCTTCACTTGTGATTTCCCAGTAAACTACTTAGAAACCAAAGCAATGCTGCCAGCCTTCTTTCAAACAATGAGCCTGCCTCAGTGGTTTAATATTATTCCATTGTATCTCAGACAAGCATTGGTTTCTTGGAGAGGGGGTGGTTGCTTTTTGTAAGAAATTATTTTTGTTTTCAATGCACTAGAATGAGATCAAAGTCACTTTAGTTTGTGTTCTGCGCAAAGGTCTGTATCCAGTGTTCTCCTTGTGGCTTTGTTTTCCTCCTTACAAATACCATGTTTATGTGTTTTCTTTGTTACATGCCTCAAAATGTTTAAAAGTCTTACACGTTACAGGTAGTATTTCTACTGCTGAGTTGGCTGCAGTCAGTTCTGAAGCCATTCCATTCCTTCTCACCAGCCCTCCTGCGTTCACCCAGCTCCTGCATAAAGAGATTTTAAGCAGCCTGGGCAATTAGCTGTAACAGTAGGTACAGATATTTTTGATTCTTCACCACCATATAAAACAACCTGATAACTGTAGAATTCAATCCATTAAAGGCAGTTGGTGAAGTTCATGACATGCCTTGATTTCTGGCCATTAATGAAAATATATTTCAAAGTCTGTTTCAATGGAAGCTTCTTAACAATAAGCATTTACCTTCCTCTAATTCTTCATCAAGAACCAATATGATTTTAAATAAAGTAGGATTCTTTAAAAATTATGATTAATCCCTGGTGTAAAGAAGGGTCCTGAAAATGTTTAATTAGGCAACAACAATAAGCTCAAAATGAGCAAAGCTGATTCTTTAGATATCTGATGATGGCACAGAGATATAATTGAAGTAGAGAAGCCTGTTGCTTCTAATAGTTTTAAGTGCCTTGCACACCCACTGTATGCACTGAGTACAATAAAGTGTTCTATCACACATTGTATTCATCATACCCAATATATGATCCATACTCCTGCAATAATAGCAGGGATAATTAATTCTGGCTTAAGTATTTAGAAAATTATTAAGTGCTGCAATTATAGGCTTTCCAAATGGCAGTATTTAGAAGCAAGAAGCTATTCTCTATATTCCCCCTCCCATACCTGAGTGCACTGAAAAACTTCAATTCAGCAGCATAAGGAAAAAGCCCCTGCAGGAGTGCATCTTAATGTAGCATTAATTGGGTAAAGGAAGAACGTAGCTCAAGAACACAGAGGGTTCATTTGGAACAGGACAAATAATCTGAAATACAAGTTTGATGAATTCCCTTCGTCTCTGTGCTGGGTTGCTGCAGCACTTTTGTTTATATTGATCTGAACGGCATGGAAATTTTCTTTCATCTGTCATTTACATTCATTTTACCTCTTGCAATTGCCTCTGCCAGCTTACATGCTAGTTTTCTGGTGAATCTATTAATAAGATTTCCAGCACATCAAAAGAATTTCTTTTGTGCAAAGGTAGAATTTAATACGCCTAAGGTGTAGGAGGGTTCCTAGCTTCAATTTTACCAACTAAAAGTTATTAATGAGTTCTGTGAAGTGAAAAAAATTCTGAAAAGGATAATGCTAATTGCATGCTATAGATTTTCCTCCATTGCTTACTCATTTAGTTGGTGACTTGCAGAACAGAATATTTGCACAGTGGCTTTCTTCTGATTGCAATATGCCTCCTGAATTGACAAAAATAGGACCAAAGGTCAAATTAATTAAAAACAGTAGGAGAAAGAGCATAATTAATACTGCAAGTTCGTATTTACACATTTTGCTTGAAAAAATGTGTTAAATGGATTTTGTTGTGTGCTGTATGCCAATAAAAATACGAAAGCACTAAGAAATACCTTAAAGAGGTAAAGTTAAATGAAATTCTTCAGGCAGGAAAATTTATGCATAACAGTGGTTTCAGGGTGAGCGACCAGGGCAGTTACTTTGGGTATCTGATAATGTAATTGATATAGGAATGCAAATCCATGTGCATGTACGTGTGTGGAAGATATCCCTGCCCATAGCATCTCTCTGCTGCCTGCATAACTTAGCCAGCTCTGCCGGCATTGGTGTTATTACCCTTCCACACACAGGTTTTCCTGCTGTTATATTTCAAAGTCCCTCCCCGTTCTCAGCAATTTGTCTTCTCCTCAGTAGTAAGAGTGCAATGTAGATCCAAAGCCTTACATTTGTTCTGGCATGGCTGCATGTTACAGGGATTTCTGGATCCACTAGAGCAAATATTCACATTTCCTGATCATCTCCTTGGTGTCAGAGTTGCGAAAGTATTGTAGATTTATAGTTTTTCAGCATGGCTTGTATGAGAATAATATTTACCTCTGATTAATGGAGCTGTACGAGAAATTTCAATAATCCTGAAGTAAAGATGGTAGCAGTTTTCATCTTCCATGTGGCAGTTGAGGAAACAGGAAGGACTGGATGTTCTCAGGGAGTCACAGAACAGAAGGCTGCGGGGTGACCTTATAGTGGCCTTCCAGTACTTAAAGCAGGCCTAATGGGAAGAGATACAGGAAAGACTTTTAGCAATGCCTGGTGTGATGACAGGACAAGGAGTAATGGTTTAAACTAATGGAGGATAGATTTAGACTGGATATAAGGAAGTTTTGTATGGTGGGGGTAGTGAAACACCGAATCAGGTTGCCCAGGTGGCAGATCAGGTTGGATGGGGCTCTGACCAACCTGATATTGTTAAAGATGTCCTGTAAAGGTCCCTTCCAACCCAAATCATTCTATGATTTTAAGTGGCTTACACAGTGCCTTTGGTCTTTCCTCCCAGCCCTTTTTATTTTTTTACTTGGGCAACCTTCCAAAGATGCCAGGACTCAGATGCAGGATTATGCTATTTATAAGTATGCAATAATGTTATTTTTGGTTTTATACAGTGAATAGCTGGGACTAAGTTGCTCTCAAAGAAGACATTAGTATGCTCAGTGTTGCTGGCAGAGGCGCTCCGTGGTCTGTGCTGTCTACACGTCCAGCAGTCCTGTGAGGAAAAGCTGGCCTTCATGGCTTGAAGTGCCCAGTCCTCACTTTTGCTGACTTCTCTACTGTTTGCCCTTTATATGTTTTTTGCATTAGTATCTTTCTCTTGACTCCTTGAGTTACTCAGTAAACAACTTCATTTCTCTCTCAGTTTCCACTTAACTGTGCATGGCTGGAGTTCACCAGTTAACTTGCTCACCTCAGTAACTGCTCATCAGGGAAGCAAGCCAAGGTGGCAGAGCTGTGCTTTAAAAAGCCAGGTCCCTGATGACAGACACCTCAGCCTCACAAAACCAGACCTTGACTTACAGCTCCCTTCCACGACTGCATTCTTGCTGTGATTCCAGAGCACCAGTGTAGGTCGTGGTGGGGATGGAGTCAGGGCGGCACAGGTCTGGCTGTCAGCAGGTAGCCTGCTCTTGGCGGCACTCGACAGCTCTCAGCCTTGCTCTGGGAGGAAGGGACTTCCCTCACATGTGAGCTAGAGTACCCCTGTTCCCCTTGGATATCTACTCCCCTTGCCCACAACTGCATTATTTTTTAATGCAAACTAACATATGCCACGTTACTTCAGTAATTTGTATTGTCTGTTTGCTCTGTGAAGGGAGATGAGTAAGTAACCCTAATAGTCCCAAAGAATGGCTGCAGTGAATATGAAAACAAGCTAGAAAGATTTAAGGACCAAGAGAAGGCTAATGGCTTTATATTTTGCTTTACTGAAATTACACACGTGATGAATACTGAAAAACATATTCTGGTTATCTGAAAGGACAATTGCAGAGACGCAGCTCTGTAGGAGCGAAGGATGGTGTCAATGATACAATGCAGCACTTCAATTTGTAAATCATTTCCCATTTGCGAATACGTACTTCAGACATCCATTTAAGAATGTGTTAGTAACTTGTAGCTCAATTCACTTCAGTAATTTTGAGTATTTCATGTATTCTACTGTAAATAACAGTTAAAAATGTGTTCATTATCATCCTGATAGTAAATGGAAGTTTTCTGACTTCAATCAAAAAAATGCAATGCTTTTTCTTAGAAGAATTTAGAGAGAAAAATGGATATTTCAAATATTTGAAATAAAAACAAAGTATTGCAAAAGTGTTCATTGTGACATTTGTCACATTTACAATTACAGAAGATCAAAGCAAAGAAAAGTGAACTGGTTAAAATTCCTTTGTTTCAGTATATGGAATAACTTTTTATATTGAGAGTAGAACTTTTATCTGTCAGTTGGAAAGGTAATTTCAGGATACGTGTTTTGATTGTGGAAGCTTTCTTGGATTCTTCTCAGTGGTACCTTTTCTGGTGAAAGTATTCTTGATCCAAGGAAGACTGACCTGAACCACTGGAGTCCCCTGAGTGTAATGCTGATGAATACTGCCATGCTTAAATGTTATAATTTTACTTCATGCAAAGCAAATACAGCATGAACTTCATCACTCCTAGTAAATTTTGGCCTGCAGCTACATTTTACACGGGCTAGTGGGTGTTCACTGTGTTCTCTTGTATCTTACTTCAACATTTCACCTGAAGGTGGATGAATTATCATTGCCACGAGAATGTACTCTAGATAGGTGGCCTCAGATGGCAAATGCACTGTGCGTTTAAAATTGAGAATGGGTAATCTGAGTGATTAAAGGATATTTGCTAAAGGCCAAAAAGCATATACTGATACAGACAGCAGAAAAGACAGTGTTTTCACTGCTCTTTATGTAAGTCTTAAGTTTCTTGAGAGTCCGTTTTGGTTTTATCTATTTTTTCTCTTCTCCAGAAGGAGCAAGATGCTTTTTTTTTTCTTTGACAGCTGCATAAAACATATTAGTTATAACCCTCCATTTTTACTATCATCAGTTCCTGTTCTAGCTAACCAAGCACTTGTTATCAGACATTATAGATTTGGTGCTATAAAAAATTAAATACTGTTACAACAAACGTGTGCTGTCATTACAAATGTAGTGAGATGGTGACGTGCCAAAGAGCTGTTTTCTACTCACTTTAAAAACCCTTCGATTTTAATTTAATTTGTTTTCTTTGTATTTGGTTGACTCAGGGAGGTATCCCAGAAAACCTGCTTCTTTACTGTGTCAGGGTACAGCAAGAGCTGACTGCTCCCTGGGACCAGGAGCAAGGGGTGATTCCCATAGCTTTTGAGGACTCTTATGAATGATTCAAAAATTGGTGGAAATTCAGTCTAGAAACCTTTGGATCTAAAATTATGTGTGGGGTTTTTTTTTCCAAAAGAAAAAGAGGCCATCTGTCTCTGTTTCTTTCTCATTACTCAAGAGGTACCACAACCTCTTGAGGTTTTAAGCTTATACTGCAGACTTGTTCTCTGCCATGATTTGCGTACCTCTTCTTTTTTTTAATCATAGCAAAATGAGTTTCACACTCAACAACTACATATGTGAATATCAAACACAAGTTATTCCATGTCTGTGTTATACATTAACTGCTTGATAATCTTCCCACTCAAATATCCTATCCACACCTGCAGGAAACAATTCTGTGGAGCCAAGATTTATTTTATGGGGTGAAATAGAACTGATGTGATACACAACTACTTGTGTTAGAGTATTTTAAGAATAATCCTTGAGCATGTCTTACAAAAAGGATGTCTTGTGTATTTCTTCTGACTTCATACACCTTCAACGCAAAGAACCAAAATTAGATACAAGTCCCTTTTTCTGGGAAACACTAATAAGAATAGCTCCATTTATTGTTGGAAATGATAAAGGCACATTTTCAAGCCTCTTCAAGTGAATACTTCTGATGGCCTGTGACATTATACACACACGTATTACTTCAGAAAGATTTGATCTTTAAATGAAAAACTGAATAGAAAAAAAAAATCACAAATGGAAATTGAATCAGGTTCTTGAGATTTCTTCCAGGTCCCTGTAGCTCTGATAAACCTCATCATACTTGAACTTAATGGCTTAGCCTTGACTGCTGTGATGCAAAAGTAGAGGCTGGAGGTCAGTGAATAATTCAATAGAAAACCATTTATTATTTCATGAATCTATACCTTACTCATGAAGAAAGGGGAAATCTATTTATCTGAGCCACAACTGAAATGTACATAATAACACAATGAAATTAGAGCTAGAATGTGTTGATGAAAGTATAAATTTGTCTCTTTCTCAGTATTCACTCAAAGAAAATATTAGCTCAATATTCACATTTGTAATCATTCCTAATCAGTATTTCTGCTAAAAAAAATCCATGCTGTGTGGCCAGCAATTGGAATTGATGTCGAATGTTACGAAAATGTTTCTGTATTATTGTTTGCTATTAAGTTCTTTTTAACTAAAGTGGCTTTACCTGTCGGAAATTGAGTATTCAAGATAATCCCATCAAAGATGATAACTTGGAAAGTGAAACTGATTTAAAAAAGTTAGAATTTAGACTTTCCTATTTCTCAACCTTAGCAACAGCTCACCCATAGCACAACTTTCATGTGTAATTTTTCTTTAATCACATGTCAAGTTGAAGACACATGAATTAAACTTTAAAAAGCATACTTTCAGCTATCATTCTGACATCTAGTTAGCATACAATAACTGCCTTTCAAAAGCTAAATAAAATGTTTGACATGCTTTAAATGTTATTTTCAGTTTTATTTGCTTTTTTATTTCAGTTCTTTGTTGTTATTTCAAGAAGCTCAGAAAATACAGTTTAATTGTTAAATGTCGCTGGGAAATGTCATGAGAGATATACTCTTTGTTATTAGGATTAAGAGTCTGAAAACAAACATCTATTGAGGTTGTTAATCAGAAATTTGTGACGTTCCAGGTTTATACCACTTTTGTACAGTGATGATTTGGCTTATGTGTTGGTTCCATGACTTCTGTGCTGCAAGAGGAAGATGAGTGTGTTGGCTGGGCATCTAGTTAGGTCATCAGTGAAAATTTGCTTCCTAAAGCCAGTGGTGTTAAAAAAAAAAATTGTTTCTTACCCACATGAAAAGGGATTTCACGAACTTATTCTTTTGGTATAGCCAATAGCTGAAATATGTGACATTTTTGCTTATCAGTTAGGTGCAGTTTTCCATGCCTGCGAGAAATACCTGTAGAAGCATGTAAGCATGATTTTTAAAAGGCACCCTGAGTAACTGAGCGTGGTAGAGTTACAAGATAGTCTTGCAGGATTACTCCTAATCAGTTGAGCCAACTTTTTGTGTGAATGAATCCAGCTTCAAGATCTGACAATTTTAAGTAACTTCCATTTGAGCAGGTAAAGGGGCACAATCTGTTCCACCGTTTTGCTGTAGAGGTAGCAATTCTTTAATTGAAAAGCTACATATCTGTCTAGGATAATCATCTGTATTGAATTTGCATTTGTCTGGACAGTCAACCAAGCATTTAGATGCCTTTTTGAAATGCATAGATTATGCTTTCTGCATCTCAATAAATCAATAAAATGGGAGGAGTTATTTAAGTCAATAATAAGTGAAAGTCTAAAGCTATTTACATATCTCGTATTACTATGGAACAGTTAGATTGGTAATCACAGTGAGGGAAAGAAAATGTATTTATCAAAGCTTTCTCTTCTTTAGAAGAAAGCCAGATGATTTATTTTCCATCAGTAATTAGTGAGGATACCAGTTAATCAATGTTAATGATATTAAATCAGGAGACCTGGATAAATGTATTAAAAAAAAGTAAAAAAGTTTATATTGGATTTCAGAAGTTTTAAATGTCTGAAAAAGTAATATTTTGTCAAGATTTAAAAGGGTAAATATGGTAAACTGGGAAAACAGTATAGTATTTGTGTTTGATTTGAGAAAAATAGAAAATCAGAAGCTGAAAGGGATGCAATCACTAAGACAGTAGCTGATACAGCTGGACTTGTTCAACAGAAAGAAGGGCTTGTTCAACAAGCTCGGTCTGTATGAGATGACAGTATTGGCAATAGTTGTTGATGCTTCTTTTTCATGTGAGATACAGAAAATACTGATTTTAAAGTCCATAAAGCTTGGACTTCTCAAATCAGCTGGATATTGTCCCTTTGACACACATCATCTCTCTCCTTCACCCAGTAGGCAAGCCCTTCATTTTGCTCTTTTTAAAAAACAAAACAACAGTCCTGTTCAGGATCACTGCAGGCCATTTTGAAGCAGTTACAAAAAAGTAACTGCTAAATCACAAAAGGTGGTTACAGTAGTGACTTGTTGTTAGTGAAGTGTTCTAGGTGTGTGTAATAATGGTCACCAAGACTGATCAGCATCTTTATAGGTGTTCCAAAAGAAAATTCAGATCACAGTTGGATAAAATTTGAAAGTTATTCTAATTTGACTGAAAAATGATAATGAGCTATATGTCTCATGTATTTTGTCCATTACAAAGTAATCATGGTAACATAGCAAGATCTTAGATTTAATGCTCTGAGCTGCAGTAAATATGTGAAATACAAACTTTAAAAACTATTGATAGGAACTGTTCAGGCTATAATTGCTATGCTCTAAACTGCTACGTTTAGGGAACAGAAGAACAAATATACTGGCTTTTCTTGAGGCATCACACAAAGACATGTTTCCATTTGAGTCTGTTGTTGAATCCTTTTAAGTGGTTTGTTTTCATGTGATTGGCAGTAGCTGGATCCGATGTGTCTCAGTCAAAGCATACGGAACAAATGGTTGTAGTTTCTGAACAAAAGGTGGTACTTGAGCATTAAAAGATTTGAGTTGGAAATTACAGTTTGATTAGGGATTTTGTTTAACAACTGAGAAGTAGTACTGGTCATAAATGAAGGTATTTCTTGCCTCATTATTTAATGCATGCATTTCATACCTTCCTAGTATGTGAAAGAAAATGAATATTAATAGCAAAACTAGATTTTTAAGATAAAAACTATTTTTGACTGTTTCTTTATTCCCTGGCTGCTAATGGTGGGGGAAAATGTTGAAGCAGTCCTATTCTTTTATTTTCATGCTTAGAGCATCTCCTAAATAAAGTCTGTTTAAAATCAGAATGATCATCTAAATAATAGAATTAATTCCACATAAATTAAACAGTAATATGTTTTCTTTATTATCTCCTTTTAAAAGGATATTAATTTGCTTCAATGAATGAAGATAATAAGGTTAATAGTTTAATGTTCCTCAGTTGATATCTGCTGCTTTTTTCTATTACCTTTTTTTCAGTTTTTGATTATAAATTGGCTAACCCCTGGTGTATAATTCCAGAAATCATTCCCTTCAATGTATCCAAAGCTATTTACTTAGACTCATCTTTTATTATTCCCACTGCCACAGTCTAATTATTGTAGTGAAAGATTGAACACAGAATAGTTTGGGGCTTTGATCAGTCTTCATATAAATTTCAATAATGAGAGTAAAAGGTCTGCGGTTTTCTAAGATAATTTGATCCCTCCAGACACACACTGCTATTACAAAACGCAGCTCTTTTTTGGATGCCATGTGAGACCTCTGACAGAATTTGTGTCTGGGTTCGTGACATCTCTGGAAGCAAAATTCTTTTTTCATACTAATAAAGAGTAATTTAATATTGTTAAATATATCAGAGAAATTATATGCTACTGTACATTTTTCCTTAAATTTTCATTTCATTTTCCCCTATCAGTTTAATTGTCTGTATTACAAGTTCCTACATCAGCGTTTTCAGAATCCACTGAGAATACATAATGGGTTTGCTTGCATTTTTCTTTTTGAAAAAATCTGCTAACTGTCAGTCAAATAAATAAAACAAACCATAATCCTTGTTATTCTGTTACTATCGGTGCTAACTCCCTTTGGAGATAAATAGAAAAGCAGCTGGAGCCTGAGGATATTTTGTAATCTTATAAATTGAAATTTAAATGCCTCAAGGAGGAAATTTCCAAAATAATCGTGACAGAAGATAAGTCCCAGCTTTTGGCAAAATTTTATTAGAATTACTTGTTCCCGATCATTGTCTGATGCCTGCATGAATTGAGAAACTGGCAGCACTGCCATGTAGAGAAATAGCTGCGTTGATTTTCTTGTCTTGATAAATTCTTCTGCAAGTACTCTGCCATCAGTATTATCAGGTGTGATATACACAGACACTATCAAATTAAAAATCATGAGCTTTTAAGTGATGCCATCTAAATCATATGGTTTTATTTTTCCTACTAATAACATCTCAGTTTATGTCACTAAATATTTACAGTTTTTTACTGAACCATGAGGGTTAGTTTGTGAGATTTTTAATTTTGTTTGGGGTATGGCTTTTGTTTTTTCTCACTGGGCTAGGCAGTTAAAAAAAAGCTTGGTGACTTTGTATTCTCCTTTACTGCCATCTGCTAAAGAACATTTGCGGTATTTTGATGATGAACCATGAAAAAAAATATGCCTTTTTTCCTAGTGAGCTGTAAGGCTTTTCCTACAGTCACAGGAGAGATGTCTTCTATCCTTGCTATCCTGTGTGATGGGAAGTTTTCTGTATTCAGGCTTTCAGAGCTCCTCAGCTGATTTCTTGGCTTGATCTGTTCCAGTTTTTTTAAAGATCTGCCTAATGGAGGAGAATCTAAAATTGGCAAATTTGATAAACAGGAAAGCAGGACTGGAAGGCAAAGTGTTCCTGGTAATAAACAGACAAAATCATCTGGAAAAACAGAACGGCAGGAAAAATAGATGCACAGTGTTACACTTAGGCTCCAGCAATCAATGGCACCAACCAGAAAGTGGACAACTAGCAAAGGATCATTTAAAAAAAGAGCTGGGCTTAGGGGTTGGCAAGAAAAATGTGTTGTGCAGCCATGAAAAAAGGCAAAGCAGTAGTGGAGGCTGCAGGAGATGTGAAATGATCCTCTGCTCTACCCCATGCGTTAACGATCTCAGCTGAAGCTGCGTAACGAGTTTTGAGCAGTGCACAGAGAAGCATGTGCGAGCACGAGTGCAGGAGGGAGCAGTAAGAGACATCAGAAGGCACACGACAGATTGAAATAATAAGGTCTGTTTATTCTGAAGTAGACTAAAGTGCCAAATGGCAGGAAGATGAGTGGGAATAACGAAACCATGATGGATGGGACTGCAGAAGCGATTTAATTTCTAACAAGAAAGAGACAGCTTAGACTGTAGAAGCAAAGCTCTCCATTAGTAATGGTAAAGCATTAGAAGAGTTTTTTCTGGGAAGGCTGTGAATTTCTTACTGGTCGCTTTTAAAGAGTGTTGACTCACATCTGTCAGGAATTGCATAGGTGAAGTTGATTTTGCCATGTTCTTGGCTGTACCACACTGTACAGCAGCTGTCTGTGGGCATGTGTAATGATGTCACAATGACAAAAAGAGTTTGAAACTTAGAGGAGCTTAACTTTTTAGAAAAAACTTACATAACCAGTGGTGTTCAACACCATCACCTGTAAGAACCAAATCTCTGGGGATCTCTGACAACATCTGCTGGAATATAAACAAGGTATATACTTTGTTTTGCATAATTGCATCAAAAATCTGATCTCCAGCATTCCTAACCCTGGCAATTCCGCAACTGGAAAGTTTTGCATTGCCTTTCAAATGGAATTTTGAGTAACACCAAGCTGAGACATTTTAAATTGGGGGTTTTGGTATTCTTTTGAAATTTTGTGTTTCCAAGACACATGGAAATAAGCTGCATGGAAATAAGCAAGAGAGCTGCTTATTTCTTTGTTTATATTTTCTTTTAATACTGGGAGAGATTTAAATTTCACTTACTCAGCCTCTAAATAACACAGAGTCACTTGGATAATGATAATGTTGTCCTATTTCTGATGCTTCACGTGCTTCAGCCACCTGGCCCATCCTTCAATACCTGTGCTTTCCTCACTCAGCTCACTGTTTCTCAGCTTCCAGTCATTTACAGTTGAGATACGGATGTGTGATATAACAGAAATCAAAGGGGTTGGAGCGAAATGTCTGAAAGAGAATAGAGGAATCTACTTTTAATTCATTAAAATGTGCAAAATCTATTAAAGTTGTTTTCAATACATAAGGCTTGTTGTTGTTTGTTCTTTCTCTGCCTTAGAAAAATCCAACAACATTAAAAGTATGTTACATTTTTAGCCCCAAAAGTGTGGAACAGCTTTTAATGGGAAAGAAAATTTTTTTTGAAAACTAGAAATCTGAGCAGTGAAATAAATTGAGCCTCAAAAAGAGATTGAAATCTCCAAGTCAATATACAAAAGGCATCCAAAGACTTGTGAAGTCTGACAGAATCTCTTTAGTTTGAGATGTCTTTCATTTTGCATCAGGGCTTACATTTTTAAAAAACAGAAGAAAGCAGTGCTGTCAGGTGAAGCAGGTTTGAAAGCAGACTGCCTGTTCATGAAAGCCTGAAATTGTGCACAACTCAAGATAATGCGTCTTCAGCAGATAACTGAAATAATACATTTCCTAAATTGGTTGCATTAAGCAATTACTGATACTGTAGTGGAAACCATATAATTTTCTTCCTTCTTTGTAGCCTCAGCGCCGTGTCACGTTTCACCTACCAGATGGCTCCCAGGAAAGCTGCAGTGACAGTGGGCTCGGAGACCATGAACCCACGGGCGGTGCTAGCACGTCGCACCCTCTGCCCCTCGGCTTCCCCCAGGAGGAGTACTATGAGCAAGCTTCCCCTAACAGCCGGACAGAAGGAGATGGCAACTCAGACCCGGAGTCCAGTAAGTGATGAACTCTGGTCATCTTCGTTGTTAAATCATTTAAGTGTCAAAAGTGAACTTATTTTTTAGGCAGTTGTTAAAAGTGAATGTTGATTTTAGTGTGGCCAAAGAAGCCCTATATTTCTAAAAATGACGCCTGACCATTGGAAATGAAACACTCGAGCTGGAAAGAGCTTATGGATTACCTGGTAGTTTTATAGATCTGCTGTGCTGTACTCAGAAGAGCTTTCTGATGGGGTTATCACTGTTGACTTGTGGTCGTAAATACTACTCTGAGGGAGTTTGTTATTAATGTGTTTCCCTATCGCACACTAGTGCGTGTTGTAGTTTGTTTTAACTAGGAGAACTTCTGGATAATAAATAGGTTTGTGAAAGCACTGCAGTCTCCAGAAATAAGGATTAGATAGAATCATTTAGATTGGAAGGGACCTTTAAGATCCTTGAGTCCAACTGAAAACCTAACACCACCTAGTCCCCCACTAAACCACGCTCCTGAGTTCCACACATACATATCTGTTAAACACCTCCAGCGATGGTGACACAACCACTTCTCTGGGCAGTCTGTTTCAATGCTTGACAACCCTTTGTGTGAACAGTTTTATCCTAATACCCAGACTAAACTTCACCTGGCATAACGTGAGACCATTTACCCTCATGCTATCACTTGTTACTTGGGAAAAGAGACCAAAACCCACCTCGTTACAGCCTCCTTTCAGGTAGTTGTAGGGAACGAGAAGGTCTCCCCTCAGCCTTCTGTTCTCCAGGCTAAACAATCCTGGTTCTGTCAGCCGCTCGTCGTAAGAGTTTTGCTCCCTTCACCAGCTTCACTGCCCTTCTCTGGATGTGATGTGTGTTTGAGATGTGGCCTCACTAGCACCGAGTACAGGTGGACGATCACTTCCCTGGTCCTGCTGGCCACACTATTTCTGATAACAGGCCAGGATGCTGCTGGCATTCTTGGCTGCCTGGGCACACTACTGGCTCATATTCAGTCACCTGTCAACCAGGTCATTTTCTACCAGTCAGCTTTCCAGCCACTGTTCTCCAAGCCTGTAGCATCGCATGGGTGGTTGTGACCCAGGTGCAGGAGCTGACACTGAGCCTTGTTGAACCCCATACAGTTGACCTCTTGATTCATTTATTTGTCTTTTGAGAACAACTGTGGTTTGTAGTAATAATCTCTAAAGTTTGTCTTCTTCTGCCATTATAACCAACTTCTTAGGCAAAAGCAAGGTGAGCTCAGGACCACACTAGAGCTATGGATGCTGCTATTGCTTTCTCTGCTGTAATGTGATAGCCAGTTAGAGACTCTACTGTACTTTAGTCAACTGTTAATTATCCAGGGGCTCTTTATCTGGATTAAATTGAACTGTGCCATTGATAAAGAGACACTTGAATGTGTATAAGCCTCTGAGGCCTTGTTAACGGCCTAATAAGTGATTTGAAAATACATCTGTTCTGGGCAAAACTTGGCCCGAAAGGTGTATTTCAGCTGCTTTAGTGTATCATGAAGAATGAATTAGTAAGTCCTATGTGCTTGAAGTAGCTTTGTGAGAAGGTAGTTACATCTCTGCACTGGCAAATAGAGCATCCAGCAGAGAGCATTACCTCCAACTCTGAGCTGGCTCTGACAAATTCAGCTGGGCTCCTGGATATCACACTGCTGCCTCAGACTGAAGTCTGAGGGATTTGTCTGCATGGATGAGGTCCATTCTCTCTTTTTCTTTCAGGTGATAAACTGTTAACTGGGGATCCTCAATTTCAGTTTTTAAAATTTTGTCAAGTTGCGTGGTTCCTAAAATAATGCAGAATATTATTTTTTTCTGAGCTGATAGACAGCTAAGAAAAACCATCAGAGGTTTTGAATGTGTTGAAAACGTTCCTCGTTGGCTTTTGTTTGTGTTTATGTATTTGAGGCTGTAATATACCCTTAAGAGCATTCTAGGCAGTCAAACTGAATTCACAGAATGAGGCTCTAAAGGGCTACAAATGTACCCTAAAAGAAAGAAAATTTCAAGTTATGTATAGTATTTGCTGCTTTTGCTATGCATACTCATGATCTGAATTTGCTTTCCAGCTAACTCTTTGTTCTATTGTTTATAACTCTGATATTTATGCTTTACTGCAGTGAGCAGGATGTACAAGAATTCAGTATTTGGGTCCTTTCATGCAGAGAGCATGGCACAGGACCTGATATATGAGGAACTAATAAAACAGACGTGGATCCTCAGGTTTTTGACTTAATAGTGCTTTTTGAATGCAGTTTTTGCAATTTAAGAAATATGGATCACGACTGTAGATTGTTGTCCTAATAACAGTTCGGCTTTAATATCTAAATATCATTGACACATATCACTGTGTGGAGACTAAGCAGGCATCTGATGTCTTTTCAAGTGTGAAGTTGAAGAACATTTAATTACCTGTCTAATTAGCTGCCAGTTCAGTTTTAAACTTGAAATCATAGTTTAATATGATATGTGTAGATTTTTTTTGCCCTTCTAACATATATGTTATTGAAACAGTTTAATTGACACAATATAGCACGATGCTTGCAGTGCAGAAAGCGTAGTTTGCAGTCCTTTTTTGTATTTTATGCTTATTTTATTGGCAGCATCTAGTGGCAAGAAAACAAAGCAGATATAAACAGGTGTCTGTTGTGTGCTTTCATACATCTAAGTAAAAAAGAAGAGGAAGAGCCACAGTGTATTTTTATTCATTATACTGCTGCAAAATGACTTACTGTAGGTAAGAGAAACCAAAATATCTTGTGATTGATCTATGAAAGTGTTCAGCCTGAGGTTCATTTTGTTCACTTGTGCACGTGTAATGTATTTTGTCAATAGTGAAATAGTGAAAAACGGTCTGAATTGATAGTTTCCTCCACAAACAAGCTGCTAGATTTGTTTATTGTTTTTTTTTTCTTCTGAATTGGAGTGGCATGACATAGTCACAATATTTCTGTTCTTGTTTCATGGACCAAAAATAATTGCTACTGTGAAAAAAGAAGGGCATTTATGTTCAGATAATCTCAGTAGATACCAGAATTCAAACAACAGAATAAGCATGGCCTTCATTCCTGTCTCAGGATCTTTAATATCTGACCTATCTTAATCTGAAACATTGTCTAAAACATTAAGCCTGATTAATCATCTGATGGTGATTTGGTTCAACTTTGTCTACCAAGGAGACACAGACTTGGGATAAAACAACTTCAATGATGTCTAGAGCCTACTGAGACGTTAAGGGGCTTATGAAAGCTGGTGACAGATGCCACAGCACACAGAGGAATGTTCAAAAGTATTTTCTCCCTCTTGTTTTTTCTGAATACAGTTCTTGGGTTTATTTGTTTCTCTAATATTGTAAGTGATTGCATTTTGGAAACTTTCAATTGATTAGCAGTAACAAAGCATTTCTTACAAAACACTGAGAAGATGAGTGTAACTTAAAATAACAAAAGCTGATAAATATCGGTGAAAGGAAGCCTTACAAATTCACATCCAACAGGACTGAAGCAAGGGTGGAAGAATAACTGTAAGAATATAGTGGTTAGAAAACTATGAGCAACTTCCATGTACACCTTTAAAATTAATTGACTGTACTAATTAAAATTAGAAATAGGCTATTTAAAATGATTTATCTTCTCTTGCTTTAGTTGCCTCCTCAAAAAAAAGCGTAATGTGCAGTATGGTAGATGTGTCGTAAGGAAGAGATGCTAATAAAGTGTCACACTAGTAAACAGTAATATAAAAAAATCATGTAGGTTTGTAGAGAACATTATATTTAACATTTAAATACAAAATACAGTGCAGGCATAGATGAAAAGTAACAAATTATATTTGTAAACTTCCCCAGCAAGCTCTCTCCCAGTGGTGCCCATTTAGTGGCTCTAAGCAGTGATGTTGACCAGGGGGCTGAAAGGTACATGTTATGCTTGGTTATTTAATACACGTGTAACATATTAATGACAAATTTTCATGCTTCACCTGTTTTTATAGCCTTATCAAAACAATTTGGCTTTTTTCTTTCCTCCAGAGAATATTTTTTTCCTTACTTTTATTTGGAGAAGGTAAAACATGTCCAGTTCCGCTAAGAAATTGAGCAGAGTAAGAGGAATATAATTGCAGATTTTGGGGGGAAAAAAGCCAGAAAACCTGAAAGCAATCTGTCATTAAATAATTGTAATTATTTTGTGTAAACAAAATGGAATTAAAACCAAAGCTAGTTGAAAATTAAAAGAGTAGTTAATGAGGTAAATCGCACTGAGATTTCAGGGTTTGGAATAGGAGAAAACCGGCACCTTAAGGAGAGGAGGCCTCGATAATGATATTTGATATGAATTAGTGACTAATAAGCAAAGAAAGTTGTTCTAAAGATCAGAAGAGGTAGTGCTAAGGAAAAGGTGGCCAAAACGAGAATTCATGTACTGTAACATCGTGGTCATTTTGAGCTCCTGGTGCCAGAGGTGCCTATGGCTGCTGGTTTGTATTTCCTAGTTGTCCCTTCTCTTGTGACAGCACAAGCTTTTGTAGAGCTACTTGGGTGAACAGGACAGCAGAATTCATCTGGGTTAAACCTGATCTAGCAGGGCAAATGTTGTTTCTAACCAGATCACTTCCCCAGTTCCGTTCGCCACATGAGGCACTCGCTACTTGTGGACAGCAAACGAGTGAATGAGTAGCTGGGGCAAAGCTTATGCTGGCTTTAAGTGATCATCAGACTTCAAGAGAATTAGTCTTAAGGAGAATTACAACTGTAATCTATGGTATTTAGCCACATAAGAAGGAGGCTTGCAGCAAGGGTGACATCTGTTCATGATGAAAGATATTTCTTCCCCAAAATTAAAAGAACATTTTCACCTTGCCTTAATTTTTGATAAGGATGATGTTGATGAGAGCAAAGACAGGCTGATGAAGAATGATGATAATAGAGCTGAAAGTCAGAGTAGGTTCAGTGCATTCATGTGGAGGAGAAGAGATAATCTTCCTCTCAGGATATCAAAACTGATAGTGTTTTTCTTATTTTTCTGTAATCCTAAGAGACAAGGTGTCAAGAAAAAAAATGCTCGCTATTGGAAAACATTTAAAAGAAAAAAATGAAGATATATATAAATAAAAAGCAATAAATGATATTGTAAGTTTCCCTGGAATAGTACTAGATAAGCTCTATTATTTTACTTCAGTGACATGAATTTTTAATATTGGGGAATACAGACATTGTTGGTCTATATAGATTTAGGACCTAATAACTATTATTATGACATTAAGGTGGGGAATTAGCGGTCAAGATGGAAGAGACATAGTTTAATACAAGAATTCAAAAATCTCCATCATGTTCATTAATGAGGTTGGCATTAATGAGCAGGATCGTGTGAATGAAATATTCTGCTACCTCAAAGCCAAGAATCACTGAAAATATAGAAGAGGAGATGTGTGTGACACAAGAATTGGATTTTGCTAAGGATTTGGAGTAATAGCAGTGGGATGAAATCTAATAGTTGAGAGGTTTTCTCATAGGAACTGGTGTATGTAACTAGTATATAAATCACCAGCTCAAAATGACCTAAAGGAAAAAACAACAGAGTATTACAAAGATAAACTATAAATCACCAGTACTTGATGTGATTGTGAAGAAATCCCGGGTTACTCCTAATACAGGAAAAAAAAGAAAGAAAAAAAAACCCCAAAACATTGATGATACCACAACTGATTGATGATACCCACATTAAAGAAAGGTGAACTCGCTTGAGGAAGAGATGTAAATATTACTATTAAAAAAAAAAGGAATGGAATGCCTATATAAAGAGAAAGGAATTAATATTGGCTTGTTTAACCGCACGGTAAAGGCTGGCTGGGAATTGGAACTGCTCTCAGGTAATAGCAGAGAAAAAGGGCCAAAATGAAGCGCTGGGTTGCTTCACAAGCAAATGAGCAGGCACTGTGTATACACCAGCCAAGGCCAGAAATTTGGGGATTTCAAACAAGATTGGTGAGGAAGTGTAGAAGCAGGGAATAAGAATGCTAACTGCTTTTAAAAAAAACCTTGATAAACTTTTAGAGGGCAAATAGATCGCCCTCTGTGATAGCAGCAAACCTGTTCTGTGATCCAAGAGATCCCTTTTCGACCTCTGTAATGTAAAAGGTGTTGATGAGAGTGTTTGCTGTCTCAGTTGTGCTTTAGTCCTTGGCTTCAAATTCCCGTGCCAGGCAGGAGAGCGGGTTGTGCCCTGGGTGCGGCAGCCGCCGGGGAGCTTTGCCCTACGGTCACCATGCTGAAGGGGGCTGTGCTGGCAGCCAGGCCTCGCCCCAGCGTGGCGCGGTGCTTGCCTTAACGGTGCCTCGTGGAGCCCCGTAAATCTCATTGATGTCATTGCAAGGAGGAAAGGGTCAGTGCTGCACACGGATGGCAGGCAGCTGAAGATAGGAATCTCGCTCTCCCTGGGGAAAATGGCTGCATTTTTTGCCATGCTGACTTCTCTGATAATCATAAACACTGCAGTTCCTGAAATATACTCTTTAAACATCATCAATAAGACTGCTCTGGCAGCTGGACTTCAAACCTCATGCTGGGCCACAAGAAAAAATAAAACTACAAAGTTTTAAGCATCTTGTTCCCTATCTTATAATGGGGGCTGGAGTGCTTGCCAGAAGAAATAATTTTTTTTTAATGGTGTTTTCATTTTTTATGTCCACTTCTTGTGTGCTTTTAGTTCCTCAATAAGGTTGAAATGCAACAGTAATATTTTAATTCTATTGTTGTTGCGTTATGAACACACTATAGCACTTAGGTCTAATTTGAGAAAAAAAAAAAGAAGGCAGTGTCATTAGTTAAAAATAATAAATCTTTGGCTAAAATACATCCCAGTCTACCACATCTACCCATAGGGTCCCTTTACTTCTGCTGTATTGGGTTTTTCTATCCCCATGGCTGAACACTAATAATTAATTCAGAACGTGCTGAGGTAATTAATCTTTCTGAGGCAATAGAGTTTGATTGATCTTCTACCTTTAATCAAATTAGCTCATATGTAGGTAGGAGAATGTAATGGCGGAGTACGGTACGGTACCACTTTGTGAAATGCCAACCTTTCCAGTGACCTCCTGAGAGCGTGCCTATGAATCACATATATACAAACCACCACAGCAATCATTAAGTGGCTGTTTGATTTAAAAGATGGGGAACTGGCAGAGATCAAAATCAGGATGTGCTCAACACTCACTTTTTTAAAGCATGTCTCCTTTAGAAGTGCAGCATTCGGTCTGTATGGCATATGTTTGAGGGCGTTGAAAGTCACAAGGCTGACAACTGTTCTGATTTTCCAGATGTTTTAGCTATCTCTTTCTAAAATAAAATAGCTGTCTAGTCATAAGCAGCGAAGTAAACCAACAGAAACTCCTGTAAAACAAAACATTATGATATTCTTGATTTGTTGATGGCTGGAGAGTGGAGAGGGGTGAAGAGGTCAGATTAGAGAGGTGAATGGCACAGATGAGTGGCTTTTGCAAGCGGATTTTTTTACTTGTACCTAAGAGGATACAGATTGCACCTTCAGAAATAATTCCATGATTTGGTAGTTTGATCTCTGAGTGCCTGATTAAGAGTTACTAAGGCAGGTGGTAGAAAGGGCAAAAAATGGATAAAACAAATTAAATGAAAAAATGCAAAAGCAATAAGATTGTAGTGCTCGGACCCTATCAGTCAAACAACATTATGAGCACGAACTCTGATTTTTAAAATCTTTCTGTGATAAGGAGCACTCTCTGTGAATTCTTCTAAAAGTAAATTTTAGATATTTTATTGTTGATACCAGAATATAATGCCTTGATGTACATTTTCTACTGTTGGAAGAAAAGATAAAAGCAAGTTCTCCAAGATGAATCTTCCGTGCAAAATCCATGGGGATTGATGGGGAAAATCAATGGGGAAAATCTGTTGGATTTTCTAAAGTACATGCTGAGATGAAGTAATGCAGGTAATAATAATGTGTTTGTGAGTACCACCTAATGTTATTTTTGACTGAAGTTTATAATAGAAGTTACTCTATATAAAAAGATTAGAAAGAATAGCTCCACCTTGGAGTTTAGAAACCAGTCATTTCTTGTGAAATAATAAGGAAGGCTTTAAAGTGTTTGTTTTGGTTTTTTTTTTAATAATAAATGAGATCTGACATCTCTAAACAGTGATTTAGTGGCAGATGCTCTGTGATACATATTTATGTTATCACTTAAGCTGACATGGTAATGGATAATCCTATTTTCAGTTTGTGGTTTATGAAGTTTTTGAAATATATTGCTATAGCAAGCAGCCTGGTGGGGCAGAGGTTGATAGAGAGCAAATTTCTTCCCTCTACTATTTCAGGCTCCTTTTAGATCTGACTAGCTGTCGTATTTGCAGTAAATAGAGGCCCTGAAGTTTGGCTGGGTAAATGGAATATATTTGGAGCACCCTGTGTCTGGGAGTATATTAGGGCTTGGATGGTTACGATAGCTTGAAAAGTCACAAAGGGCACAGATTAAAATGGCAAGTTTATCTGACGCGTATGAAAGCTGAAGTCATTGATAGAGTTCCCTTCTGGTGACAGCTTTGAAGACGAGTGTATCCGACATATCTTAAATCAAGTTATGGATGAGATAGACGTTTATCATGGGGAAGCAGACCTCTGCAAGCAAAGCAATCCCTTATCTTGTCTACTGGGTTTGCAAATGACAAGTGTGAAGACTGGGCACGAGTGCCAGGCGGCATCAGGAGTCGGGAGGCACCGTCACCCTGTGCCACCAAGGCTTCTGTTGGAAGGAAGCGCTGGCCTTCCACTGCTTCTAATTTTTATTAGACCATCCACACAGTAAGATAAAGCTCATATGATGTTTGTGTTTCTGTTACTCATCAGCCACAAAGCAATTCATTTTATGCCTTTCCTCTGTCTTACTTTGTTTTAAACTTTCACTTCTTATTTTTAAGAATAGAAAAACTGATGATGCAATTTGTTTCCTTTTCGGTTTTTTTTCAAGTCGAGCTAATCAGTGACACCAGGAAGAGCTTTTTGCAATATGAAATATTAAGATGCTCGTTAGTATCTGTTATGGTTTTAAAAACAGAAATACAGATACAAATTTTTTTGGTATTTTATATATTCTAAGCCATGTGAAAAATTGCATGATTATAATTTCATTTGAAACATCATAATTTATTATTAATTTCACTGTGCTAAATGAAAAATACATCAGGAAGTATATTTAATGACTGTCTGCAGCTATCAGTCTGTCTTAGAAATTAAACAGAAGAATTGCATTTATTGAACAGATTGCCAACTGACAGTGCACTTCAAGTCACAACATTTGCTCAGTCAAATCTGATCAGCTCAGTAAACCTAGTCATTGTTTTCCTATTTTATATAGAGATGTGGGCATCCTTTTATGTAATGTTTTCCTTTTAACTGGATTTACAGTAGGGAAATAGGGTCTGATCTTGAAATATGCATTAGGAACAACTAGAATTTTTGTTCCAAAAAAACTCATGTAGATCTGTATGTTCCTGAATAAAGAAGATATTCTTGCCTTTCCTCTTCAGATATCTTTTAGTCTTCCAGGAAAGCAGCGTGTTTTTAATAAACTGCTGTTTCTGTATTTTTTTGAGGATGTATAAACTGTACCGTGATCTTTATTTTCTGGCTGCTTGTCAAACCTCAACTTTGCTGTGATAAGGTCAAGGGAAGGCTCAGAAACCTTTGCACAGGCTCTGCATCAGAGGAATGCAGGACTAGTGTCCTTGGTATGTGCTGTTGATCCAGCTAGTATAACACCAGCTTTTCATGAAACCTACTGGTCTGAGATATTATAGACACGTTCTGAAAATTAAAATACATCTGTCTGGGTTGAGCTGGAGAGACCTAGGCAAAGTATTTATGATGATACTTTCGAATTTGTATTACACTGGAGGTTGAGATTCTCACCTTTGTGTTTAATGCCAATAAATAATTTTGCTGCTTTCTAGATAGTGGCAGGATTTCATATGGGTTGTATTTTATTCAGAATGCTATGTGATAAAGTACTCTGTTATGAAACCAAGTGACATTCTAATTGTTTGTAAATGTTTTCAGATTTAACACTGCCTCTGCAGATTGCTGATTTCAGCAATTCCAGAAGCTCCCATCTCGCATATCCTTTCATGATTCTCATCCTGCTCTCACGGTGTCTTGGTTATTTGTACGTATCCATTCCCATGTTTCAATTTGAATTAGATTGTAAATTCTCTGGATTACATTCAGAAATGTTGTTCCCTTTGAGGGGCTCTGAGCACAATGTGGCTGTTACACACGTTTTCCCAGATGAATTGCAGTAAAAGCATTCACTGATACTTGTATAATAGAAGTGAGGCTGATCTATACAAATAACATATGCTGTACTAGCACTGCCGCTGAGTGCATATCAGGTCTTATTGTTTTCATTTCATCCTGTAAAAATAGATAGTTAACTTGTCTTGTCTTAGGTTCCAGAAGTTCAGTCACACTGTTGGTGATGATTTGAATTGGGTAACTCATCATATCGTGGGAAGGCCACTGTGTGTGCACGAGGAGATGTGCTAATGCTGCTGGGCAGTGCTGTGGTGGGCCAGCATCGTGCTACTTCAATTCGCAGCACCACCCAACTGCCAGATCTACTGTTTCACAGAGCTTCTTGCAATAATGAGTTGGTTTAACCTTACTGTGTAACGTTACTAATACTCACCTGGACCTGTACATGTTAATAGCACTGAATTGTATTTAACAAATGCTTTTGTGGACATCAGATTTGTGTTTCCTCTGTCAGAGTAAGCAACGAAGCTTGGGTTTGGTGGAATAGTAGGATGAGATAGTGAGATGGTACAGGACTTAACAGCATCTTTCCTTTTTCTTGCTTTGTGCTTTGAAAACTTAATTGCATTTTGACCTGCATTGCTGCCAAGCAAAACTGTTGGAATGCTTGTCCTTGTGTTGCTTAAGCTCTACTTAAAGCCTTAGTGTGTCAAATTAAAATTCTCTCTAAATAATAGTAGGAAGTAACAACCGATCCAGCTAAAACGCTGTATCCAGAATAAGGACATGAGTAGCTGATTCCATGTGTTATACTGTACTTAAATCCTTCTTATCCAAAAAAACTCTGATTCTTTGAAATATCGGGAAGAACAATGACACTATTTCAATAGCTGTTCTTTTATCAGGTTATCTTGACTGATGTTTCAAAACCACTGTCCCAGAAGATGTGTCCTCTATAGGATGAGACATTATAAAGTCTAGCCCTCACCTAATACTTGAAAAGAAGGCAAGCATTTCTCTACCAAGAAAGGCTTTACTCATGTCACATATTAATCACACACCAAAGAACTGTTTAGAAAAAGAAAGACAACCTCTGGCTCTCTTCCTCAGGAGTAGCACATGTAAAGAAAAACAGTGACAATAAAGGGAAATAGGAATGATGAGAGAAAGCACTTTGAAAACTATAAAACCAAAATTGTTTTTATCTTATTACAATAGATATTAAAGCTTTGCTTTAAACACGCCTTTTTTTTTTACTGAGGGTCAAATATCACTATCTGTAAATTCTTCTGGAGTGGAGCTCTCACGCATCTGTGTCTAAAATTATCTCCTGATTTCTCTTTTTTGTGAAGATCACAAGAATCTCTTTCCATTGACCCATTATCAGGCAACATTATCCTGACCTACTCCAATACTGGAACATGTTCACCGCATTGTGAAAAAGATGTGTGCCAGAGATCTGTAGATGAAATGGGGCCTTTACTTTTCATTGCTGTGTCCTGTGAATAGAAAACCATTTGGTTATGTGTGTATGTGGGGTCTGAGTCGTTGTTTGATAGTTAGGAGTTTAGATGTATGAAGTTTGGTTTGTATGTTTTATAAAGAATAATAACAGATAAATTATCAGCTTGGATAACTTTCCATTTAGAGATTCGTAATTACAAGATGTTCAGCTTTTGGGAAAAAGATAAGGTTCTTTCTCAATTTGAAAAAGATAAGGTTCTTTCTTAATTTGTATTTTTGTTTGCATCTGCCAAGCTACAGAAAGACTTCAGAAGTGCAGTGTTGTGAATTATTCTGGAGTTGGAAAAGGACGAGTCTTTTTTTTTTTTTTATCCCCCTGAAATCTTCTGATTTTTTGATAGAGCAGGGCTATTTCTGTGGAGGGAGTGTGTGTCTGGATCATTGTATGACTCCTGCCCCTTAATTTGTGTCAGAATGCAGCAGATATTGCCAAATACGCGCCACAGCTTCAGAAATGTTACTCTCTCTGTCATCCTGCAACTGGTACAATAGAAGAAAGCATCAATAGAAGAAAGCATCAATAGAAGAAAGCATCAAGGAAAGAGCAGTGTCGTTAGTAGGACTCCCTTTGCTACTGATGTCAGCTAACATTATAGTTGGTAGGGTTCTAACATGAACACTTAACAGCTCGATAAACCTAATGAGTACACTTGGTTTATTTGAAACTGCCTGCCTCTGTAACAGGAAAGCTGACTCACTAAATCTTAATGTAGTGGGAGATTTTCTGTCTCTGAGCTAAGACGAGGCCTGTACACTGAGGCCTTTCAGGACCATTTCCTAGGAGTGTTTGTTTCCAGCAGAGACCTGCTGTGACAGGCATCTTGCAATCAGAGCTCTTCACACAGAACCCCAGCAGCTGAAAGCAAAGAGAGGAAAAGAGGGATTCATCGCACATGTTTAAAATTGCCCAGGAGACCACTGTCCACATTGTGATAATTCAACACACTGACATAAGAATTAAACACTCTGATAAACAATACTGTCACAGATCCCAAGAGAGGCAAGATTTTTAGGAGCAGGGAAAAGAAGAAAATACCCTGTTCTAGCTCCTTGGTTAGGAGTGAATCATTGTAAGGTTTGAAAAACTTAAGATATTAATATAGCCACCAAAGATGTCTTAATAAAAAACTCCCTCATAATTCTTCATGCTTTTTTTTAAATACTGAATTTTAGGATTTGTTTTCCCTTTGAAACTTACTTACAGAGAAGTGTGGTTCTGCTTTGTGCATTCATCATTAACCTCTGCTATCAACTTTGTATTTCTAATCTAATGAGTTCAAGAGAAATTATAATACAAGTAAGCAGATGTTTTCAATTTTGTTTAACACCTTTTCTTGCTGAATAAGGAGAAAAGATTATATATGTAGAGGGACATTAATATTTCTAGTTAAAATGTGCTTTGCAGGCTGAAGAAACTCATATACATAATGATAGTCAAAAGTCAGGGAATAAAAATAGGAATTTGTTAAAAACAGCTGTGCTGCATAACTCTGACAGGAATAGAGGAATGCTTCATCCAGTAAAAATTTATTTCAAAGAAACTGTAGCTGCTAATTTTCATCAAGACAGAAGGTTAACAATTCTGTGAAATGGGGGGTTGGTTTGGTCTTGTTTCATGACCATGAAAAAAGAAATTATTAACTCTCTGATAGAGCTGTGATTTTCCTCGTAGCAGAATTCTCTGCAGCATCAGACTGTGGTTGCAGTGTGTTGTTAATGCTGCCAACCACACCACCATTATCCTAATGTTCCCTGAGAATCTTTCAAAGAAGTGCTGACACAAAATAATGTGACTGTTTTGGTGCTCCTGCTATCAGTTATTTTTACTTTTTTTCCCCAAGGTGATCTTACAGTCATTGCCCCTTTTCCCAGCGGCAGCACCAGGAGCGCAGCCCGGGGTGTGTGGGTGCCCAGCCTGGTGCTTCGTACGCGGGGCAGCAGTGCAGACAGCGCGGGTGATCACCACTGACGTGCGGACACAGATTACTCACTGTACTGTTCAACTGGAACTGGCATTACCTAAGTAGTTTTCTAGGTTATTTGGTTAGTATAGACTGTGTGTCAGGAAAGATCTTTGCTTTTTAGTCAAATGATTGGCAGGCTGAATTACAGACGGTCCAGCCTATGAATGTAGAAACCAGATCCAGACAGCTGCGTGCAGTGGAAGAAGAGAAGATGGTTTCTTAGTTGCAACACTGATGAAGGTCTGGAATATATAGTACAGTAGTGCATTTCTGCTTTAAAAATTGATTACACTCTAAGCATATACTGTAACTGTATCTTATTATTTACAGTGACTGAGAAAAACTGAGTCTAACATCCTGCACTAAACAGTGCTTGACTAGTAATGCACAATTTTGAAATAACCACATAAACAGAGAAGACAAGGGGTGTCACAGAAAGATTTTTCTGGTCCAGAAGCTGGAAGTGAAACTGTGACCCAGCCAACATTTCTAATTCACAGTCACTCTATTCATTCCCCTCTAGGAAATGTACTGTAATCCATAACCATTTTGCATGCTGAGGTGAGATGTTAAATACAAAGAATTGCTTTTAAATAATACGCTTATGACAAAACCCAGCAAGAACAGAGATCTGAAGGTTAAAGATGGCATTCCCCCTTCAACGTGAGCTGCTGTAGTAGAAGAAAGAGATTTTAAAAAAATGGAGAAAGAAAAATAAAAGCTGTAAATACATCATAAAATATTTTTAAAATTTTATGTCTGTGTATATTTCTAACTAAGACATATTTGCCTTGCATTGTTGAAATAGTGTTATGGAGATGAGGTCTTTCTCAGGTGTTTGCTCCATATGTACTCAATTCAAATTATCATTGTCTTTATGGCATGTATAACTAACTACTTGCAGAGGGACATATTTTAATGCAGATGGCAACTTTTTTTTCACAGCAGTAGAAGATGGTTCTAGTAAAAATACACTATCTTTTTAGATGGCCATGGAAACAAAAAGAGGAAAATAAACAGGCTTTTTTTCTTAATAGAAATGCCTTTGAGGGCAAGTGGATTTTTTACTCAAGTATTAGTAGTATTTCTGGAACATGTTTGAACGTTACACACTGTTCGAGCTCCTGTTATCTTTCTGGTCTGAAACAATCCTTTTTCATAAACACAGCTCTTCCGTGCTTGGCATTTGAATGAGTTCTTTCTGGAGGGATATTAAAAATTGTTAATTGATGACAGGATTCAGTTGGATTCTGCAGGTAACTTTTGATTTTGTTTTGTAAAGAGAAATAATATAATTTGGTAGATTGCTGACAAAATTGGAAATATCTACCAAAATTTTAGCTTCTTAAGTATCTCTGTGAATCTCATTGAGGACTGTGCAAGCCGTCCATCTGCTCAGAGCTTACCTTTGGGTTGGTCACTATCTCTCTGACTCTTGGTAAGGCACAAGGAATAGTTCCAGGCACTGAAGAGAGAAAAACAAAAATAAACCCAGCCTGAGAGGGATAGCTATGTGAAGCTGCCAGTAAGAAAGCACAGCACTGTGTTTAGCAGACTTCGCTGGAAAATCAGTAAGATAAAAACCAAATTTTGTAGTTCTGTTTCAACAGGTTCATTTTTTCCAGAGGAAAACTTCAGTTAAAAACTGGGATGCCTCTATTCTTTCAACATTTGTAAGACTTAAGAGAGCTTTGAGCTTTGTCTGGAATCCTTGAACTTGTGTTTGTATTCCTATCGTGTCAGGAATTTCTCTGACTTCTGCTCATGTCAGAAGAAGTCTCAGTTGTGAAATGTGTTTGTAAATTACCGTTGGAGAATCTTGAACTAAAAGACCTAGTTTATTTGATGTGAAAATAATTCTGGTTTCATGTGTAAGATACATAACACATAACAATAATGTTGCATTGATTGTACTAAGTTTATTTGGAAAAAAATAAGCAACATTGACTGAACTAGGCAATATGCAGCCTTGATTAAATAGAGCAGACAGATGAATGAGAAGAAAAAAGTGCTCTGAAACTGGACAGAACAGTTTGCTTAGGCAGTACTACTCCTTTCTTTTCACATGATTCAGCTTGGTCACCTACTCATTATCAAAATAATAGACTTGTAATATACTTTTCCCCAGTTATATTGAACTTAGAGTTGCCTTTCAGCCAGGCCTTTGTTTACCCCTCAGGATTTTCTTTAAAGTTGTATCGGTCACTGAGTAAGCCTCTGATAAATATTTTGTGGTTTTGGTTAGTCCTGCTCTACGTGCTGATTGATACACTTCTCTAGTTTAGCTTTGGGTTCCATATGGTGGCATTAGGATAGAAGTTATACAAGACACAGGCTTAAGGGACAGATGCTTTCTGCCTCCGAATACGGTGAAGCTGTGGAGTGGTTAATAACAGGAGCTATCAATCCATAAATCATTACAATTGCTATTTGCAGTTATAAATCATAAGACATAAATTAGGGAACTCTGGGTACCAATGTAACAGGCACAACCATGGCCAAACTTAATTATGAAGTGCAATGAATAAATAAAGTGATAGATCTGCAGAAATGACATTTTCTGCAAGTAGATGCAAATAGATTGAACATGAAGGGATTTGGAGTGGTGGTAGAGATTAATTAGCTCGTCAGCTGTGAAGGAAATGGACAAAAGATCATTGCCAACACACACCAGCAACAAAAATTTAGTGGGAGGTGCTAGGGCTGTGACTTATTGACAAACCTGATGGTTTAATTGTTCATCCACAATATCTGGTTCGTACACCAAATAACAGTAGTGCAACACTGATCCTAGACTGTATTTCCAAGGGGTGCAGTGTACTTTGGCTTCAGGTATTTGAATGTGCTGCAAACTTACTGTGACAGGCTTTTGAAAGATGTGCATCTCTGCAGTTCCTGCTGGAAACTGAAATGAAGCTGTCCAGGTAATTTTTAAAGCATCCAGCAGATATGCTGATAATACAGTACACTGTATTATTTACCTGTATTGCTTACAGGCATGATATCAGCTCAAGATCTAGTTAATGTGTGGTGTCTTACAGTTAGTTTTTCCGAAGGTCTGTGTCCTGGAACTCAGAAAGGAAAA
Organism: Dromococcyx pavoninus; assembly: GCA_033558185.1. Taxonomy (NCBI): domain Eukaryota; kingdom Metazoa; phylum Chordata; class Aves; order Cuculiformes; family Neomorphidae; genus Dromococcyx; species Dromococcyx pavoninus. The sequence continues at coordinate 2,307,442 of JAUMJL010000137.1, forward strand.
AATGTATTAACCCAACTTTGAAATAAGCTTCTATGTTGAGGTTCTGCAAGTCACTGAGTACTACAAAGGCAGATTTTTTCCAGTCACCAGAAAACCAAACCTCTCCGAGATTTTAAATCCAGGACATTTGATCAGTAAAAATTGTTTTGAAGTATATATAATATTTTCATTTTAACTTTGGAACTTGGATGTGCTCAGAAAGATGAACAGTATGTCTGACTTTAGCCTGCACTCATTTATAATGAGTAATTATCTCATGACGACAGTATTCAGCATGCATGAGAGCTGCTGTAGCAAGATTTGGAATTTTAAGGAAACACTGTAGATCAAAAGATAATATCTCATTTGTATTCTCTCAGTTCCCTAGCCGCTATCGCACTTCGTAAAGCAACTACAGAAATGGATTGCTAACGTGCATCATTTTTGTGCGAGATGAGAAAAGGCTCTTAATGATCCTTAAATGGTACCAGTAGTCCCTTTCACACACCTTGCAGTATCAGGTGGTACTGTTCTAAGCAAATTGGATGTTCTATGAAACGTGTTTTCAGTCCTGTCTAGCCGTGTGGCACTGGTAAGGTCTTTGGGGATGACCACACGTAACTGAAGGCCTCATTAACTCCGCGTGATTATGCAAACACATAGTGGGATTTTTGCCATCCATCACTTTAGTTGAAGGACCTGGTGTTACCTTTGTTGTTGTAGCAGCAGTAATGCTGGAAAACTAATTTTGGAGTTTCCTCTTTTGGGTCTGGGGTTTAGGAGCATGGGGCGTATGTATCAGCTGTGATTTGAATGAAAGTGTCTGCTTCCACTCTAGATAGTGAAGGGCGTTGTTTGTACCATCTTTAGCATCTGTTTTCATAAGGCTAATGATGTTTTGTGTGACTGTATTTTGTCTGATTCATTGCCATGTTAATCGAGTTTCAGCCTGGATATGATGGGCCAATGGACAGAGGAGTATTTCCTGTTACCAGGGCCCCATGGGTCCCCTCCAAATGAAGGTGTAGATGGAGCAAAAGCCTGATTATTTTTTTCTTGCTTGCTAATGTCAAAAGTTTCCATCCCGCCCTTCTGTGGCAGTAACTGAAAAGACAGCACAAACACAGAAAACTTTGGATTGACCAGAGGCCCAAAACTCGTTTGTATTTCCAGCCATCAACTGAATCTGTGCAGGAAATTGAGTCTGGCTGATGGTGTTGTATCGGGAGGAAGATGATGTGGGTTGGCTAGTGTCCATGGAGCTGTGCTTGTGTTGCAGACTCTAGGCATATCAGCATGCTAAATCACAATTATTGATCAAGAAAAATATAATTACCATACAAGTTATTCTGCACTCTCTCCCTAGTGTCAGTCACATCATCACCAAATAATGTTGCATAGTCAAACTTTTATATATCATCCCATTTGTTGTACCACTCTATGCAAGCTGTTCGTAATTTTCCATAAAAGATAACCTCATAAATGAATTTTCTCTGTGTTTTGCCAGTGCATGTTAGTGAAACAGCATCATTCAGTCAGTAACACCGAGCAAGCCATGTAGGCTGTAGACTAGGACTGCAAGATCAAGATAAGTTTTTATGGATTGTGTTGTTACCAAATCCACACCACTTAGTTTTTCAAGGTCTTACAGTTTTTCAAGGTCGTACTGTTAAGAACACTGAAGAGCCTTGTACTGATGCTGTTGTAACAGCAACACTGGTTCTTATGTTATTGTGTTTAATAATGACCTTTGCTACAAAAATCAGAATGCATGAGATGGATTAATACATATACTGTACAGACACAAAATTACTGACAACAATTAAATATTCTCTGTATAGAATTAAACATTAGTTTTTTAAAAGCTTCCTGGAATACTCTATACGTTGAGCAACACACTATGGCTAAATCACAGTGCATATTAAAACTGTAACAAACATGTTTTTCCTGGAAGTTCAAATTCTATTCCTCGTGGGTCATGTGGATAAGGCAGTCTGCGGCAGTAGGACCAACTTTTTTCATAATTTTACACGCTGTTCCAAGAGTTGCACATATTTAGTGCCATTTTGGGTACTGAAGTTCAAAGCCTGTTCTTTCATCTTGGCAGGAAATGTTTTTGGTGTCTATCCATTGAGGCTGATGAGTGTTGATCCATATTTGTGTGTTTATATTTTGGATCCACCACTGTGATACCTGACACCAGCTGTAGTTTTTTCCTAGCGTTCCCCCAAAACCGCATGAGAAACTCAAATGACACAGTAATTATATGGCATATATAGTACAATGTGTATGTAACTCTGTTAGTTCCTAGGCTTTGTATTGCTGTTAGGAGATTTTCAGGGTCTCCTGTCAGTAAGAACCCTCTATGATTAAAACCAAAGTTGAGGTAAAAGTGTTCCTTATTGTGGGAACTGTTGAAGTCCCTGTATAACTTACTGCACCATGATATTTCATGCTAGTTTAAATCTGAGAACTTCTATACAATTTTCATTGAAGAATGAGATGTCTAGCAGTAATGCAGTAGTCACAAGCAAGGTGACGTAGGGGAGGATGTATCAGTCTGAACCAATGATGCCTTTCCACTATGTACTGTTATTTAGTTAATGGCATCGTTCCATAAATGACACAGCGCGATGAGTGAATTGTAGCTAAATTCTTTGCTGAGTCAGATGCCTTTTTAGCAGTGTGTTTCGAAGTGTGAAAAATGTTACTTTTTGACTTACTATAAAACTTGTTTGGTTTGGCTTTTTATTATGTAGTTGTTCGTTTCACAAAGATTCAAGGGTTTACAGTGGTTCTGTATTAAGACTCAATTTTACAATTATTATCGGTATACCTATGATTTACATTAGGAGTCTATTAATGTTTAAAGCCTAACGTGCAGAAGATAGTAAAATGAGAATCAAGACTTACATAGTTGTAATTTGGTGTCTTTAGCATATGGGGCAATGATATTCCTTCGATCTTTAATCAAATCTTATTTTTCTGCAAAACATTTTGCTTATTTAAAGCAAATTTATTTGTTGTAATATTTTGAATATTTTAAATCTTAAATATTAAGATATTTAAAAATATTTATTAAATATTTTATTTATTTAAATCTTTAATAAATACTGCAATTATTGAACAAGTGTCAATAAGGACTAGTGTTCCTCTTGCTTCTCAGCACTTCCTTATTCTAACAGAGAGCTTGGGAGCACAGTGGGAGATCTTTCAAGAGGTAAACACTCCAGTTGGCACTAGCACTGTTGGCAGTCAGTGATCTTTGGGATAATGCACAAACAATCTAATTTTGCTGAGCAGAGGAATGGGACTGGGATATGATGGTGGAATTGATCAACATGTTTCAAACAAGTCTGCAAAGGGGACCTGTATGCCCAGTTGGCCAAGCACTCCCTCCAAAGCCTCTTTTGGATCTGCCAACAGCTGAGGCAAGAAAATATGTTTGATCTTTGCCAACTGGCTCACCAACCAGCACCAGAGGCTGTACAAGCAGGAGAAAAATTAGAAATGATTGATGAGAATTTGAGGATACTGGAATATATAACTGAAATGTAGTTGAGGCATGTTCTGTCCCACTTCTTGCTCCAGTCAAGGTCTCTTCTTGTAAATAAGGTGTGGAGATTTAGGAAGGATCTTTTTTAAAAAAGAACAGCGATGTTAGTGAGATTTCTTTAACAGCTGTTAGTCTCATTTTCAAAGCATGCGTGTGTCAGAATTTTCTGATGGTATCGTAATGTTTATACCTAAAGCAATGGGGGGAAATAACAAAAGCTTGAATGGCTGCTTATAAATAAGAAACTTGGTAATCTTTTTAAAACTTCTCTTTTTGCAGTTGTTAATTACACAAATGGAAATATGTTTAGCAAAATAAAAATGGTTTATAATGTTAAAAAATTAACTAGAAATGCAGGTTTACTGTTTTTAGAGATTTAGGAGTTTTCCATTGACAGTAGACAATAATTTTGCTTCTATGCTAATTTCAGTATTTTTGACTGTGTAGGAGAAATGCTTGTATATATGCACATATATGCATATTTATCTGCCTTAATGTGATCAAATATGTGTGCATCAAAACATATATATGTACAGATGTGTAGATCTCATGTCTCACTGACTCGTGACTCAGTTTACTTAATTCATCGCTTTATCAAAGATACCGTCAGGGAGCAGTGCCATGATTTGTTGGGGAAAGGCAAATATGCCCATGGAAAAGTCTTCTAATTAGAAAGCAAAATGCTGTCAAGTCCACCCTGGATATAAGCGTGCAAAACTGTGTTCTCTCCTTAACTTTTAACCTGCAAAAGTCTATGTGCACTCTTTAGTTAAATTACACACTCTGAGCATTTCCGATGAATTCAGTGGGTATACACTGAATGAGCAAAGTTAAGTAGGTGCATAAGTGCTTTCAGGCTTTAGGCTTTACGAGCTTTCATAATTAGTGCTCTAGACAACATTAATTAAAGAGTACTTTAGAAAGAATATAGCTGTTTAAACCTCTCTAGTGGTTTACATCTTGTTCAAGGATCCCAATCAATGCAACACATGGATAATCCATTCAGAATGCGATGCTGTGTTGGGATGATTATAGTTTAATATAATCTGTATACATCTTTGTGATTGTATATAACAAACACAGCTTTATACAAAGTCACTTCAGTTCAAGGATAATTAAATAAAAGATAGTAATAATGAAAGACAACATACGTTTACTATTTTAATATAGAGTTTCTTGCTAGTATTGTCAACTGTGGTAATCAAATATGATGAAGAATTTCCTGAGGCTGGTAATATTTCTCTTGTTTCCTTCTTTAGCCTTTGGACAGACTTAAAATTCTATCTCACTCATCCTCCTGTTATTATATAATTGAGGTAGAACTAAAAAAAGTGCACTCAGTACTAGCTGTAAAATGCTTTAATGAACAAAAAGACATATTGAAATGTAAAGCATTATCTTATATCTCATTTATTGTGAAAAGGCTGTTTGGATTTTTTTCTTGCACTGCACGTTTTAGATAATAGTCTCCTGTCTCATGAAACCGTTCTGGTATCATGTGGCACATCTTTTGATGTATGATTGGCAATTGTGTTTGACAGTACAGGATCCCTGCAGTAGCTCTACTTAAGGCTTAAAGACAGTTTTAATTTCTGACACTAGTTGCCTTTTATGCTGTCTTTTCCTCCCATATTGAGATAATTTTCAAATGTCGTTTAAGAAAATTACTGCATCTTGTACTGATATAATTGTAAAGGCACAATAAAATTTGACATCTTTCATTAGTGAATGTGTCTCAATCAAAAATAAGACTATCACTCAGAACAAATTATTATGAAGCCTAAAGCAGGAGGATATAATAGTTAAGCGCAAAATTACCTGATGGGTCTTCAATCACCTGACAATTATAAAAGAGAAGATCTTTGTCCATTACTGAGAGAGGAACATAAGACCAAGAATAGAAATAGAGACAAACTAAATTATTGAGGGGGTGAGTGTCTCCTGTACTCTCTAGAAACCCTTACCGGTGCTTGAAGATGCTCTACAGTAATGGGAAAATTCAGACATTTCCTTGAGTACACTGGGCTTCTTTTCATCTGGCTTTGTGTTTTAATTGTTCTAACAGGAAGAAAATACTGAAAAAGGCCCTGGAAAATTGAGGTGTCTGCTTGTTTTCCTGTAATGTTTCCCTGAAAGAAGTGGTGGACCCAGAGTGCCTGTAAGGTTTGAGGTGTGGAAACACCCAAGACACTCGCAAGTCACCAGCCTGGACACTGACCTCGAATGCCAGGGAAGAGCAGGATTGCAACAATCCTTTGGGTTAAGAGAGGGAGTTACCCAAAACCACAGAAACTCACATCTTCAAAATAGTTGTAGGGTTCCATCCTAAAAGGGGACAAAGAGATAAAATTCTGTCAATAACGAATTCTCTATTTCTTTGAAAGATGAGGGGGTTTTATGGTATGTACTTTCTACTCCCTCTCAGCACTGTTCTCACAAATTCCACTTAGTTAAATTAAGCTCCACTATAAAATCCTGATTTGGCATGATAATACGATAATTATTAAACAGGTAAGATTGGATCATCATTTTTTCCTCTGGCCTCAACTCTGTGCCAGTGACTGCTGATTATAAATACTGTTAGTGAAACAGAAATCAGCGCAGTGTACTCAAGTATCTTTTCAAATAAAGGGCTTTTTTTCAGTATTCAGCTTCCCCATAGGCTTTTAATCAAGGTTATGGGAAAGTCCATAAACTTTCTGCTGAATATTTAACAAGCTGGAGGTCGTAGCAGACATGAGATCCCAAGGACAAAGTGAAAAGAGATTGTAATCAGAAGAGCAGAGGAGACCTGGAGATAAGCAAAGCTTTGTCCACAGATAATATCTAATAGAACAAACACCAGAGTCACGTTTTCAAACTTCTTCTCTGAGACTTAATTTTCCCAGTTGTAAATAGCCATAAAAAGGGTAAATACAAATAGGGGATTGCACTGATTTTAGTCACTGAAATTCATTGAAATGATGGTTGAAATCCAGCCTGGAAAAAAGTTTAAAAAATGGAAGACATGTCATTATAATACCCTGATTGCTTTTTTTTTAAACTGACCTGGAATCCCAATTCCCTAACATATTTTTTAAAATATGTTCTGTATACAACGTCTATTATACTGAATTGTAATGCCCATTTAAATGTGTTTAGTCGAGAACTTTTGTTTGCTCGATCTTTATAATTGAACTATTTTTAACGGTATAGTAGTGGCAATATTTTTCTGTATACAAGTGGGAAAGCAATCTTGCAGAAACTCTTATTCATGTCTATGCAGTAGCTATAAAAGTATAATTGTAATACTCTGCATAATGTAATATATTGAGTGAATATTCAGAAAAGTTACCTGTAATGTCAGCCTGACAAGTAGGTTACTTGGGGATTGCACCATGATTTGGCTTTGCAGCCACAGGGAAGAGAGAGGAGTGAGATGGTGCCAGGGAGCTGCTGTGCCTGCAGTGCCTACAGGAGGCTCTTGGGGACAATAGCAACCTCCAGCATCTGCTCTTTTTGATGATCCTTGGGATTAACTGCCCAACAAAGTTCTCTCCCCATTAATGAGTGGAATTTCCTGAAACTGAAATGTTGTTTATTCTCCGTTCGTAAGAAAATGTCACCGAAACTTTTAATACTTGGCAATACAGCTTCACAGCCTGCTCTGAATAGTACAGATAGAAATTCCTTTATAAAACCAAGTTGTTGTGTGGCTTTTTATCTGATTTTTTTTTCATTTGTGTAAGAAGTATTAAAATACCCTAAAAGAAAAAATCTGCTGAACTTCAGGTTAGCATTGTAGCTCAAAAGCCGAGCTCATCCCATTTCTGTTAATAAAGTAGCATCCTGTTTTGCAGTAAATCTTGTTAATATTGTCTTTGGCTTAATGATTGCCATAGAAGAAAGGCTGATACCATGTTAAACGTTTTCACTCCTTTTCTTGTAACAGTTTCTGTTAAGAAGCCCCCAAATTAGCAGCTCTGTGACAACCATTCCAGGTCTGTGATGATTTCCAACAGTCTTTCATAAATCAAGTCATTAATTCGGAGGTTAATTTCTGAGAATTGGGTGAATTTTTCTTCAGATTTCATTATTTCTGTTCTTTTTCATTGAGAGGAGTAGAGAGCCCAGGAGATAACTGTAAGCACACTTCTGTGGCAAAACATTTGAGATGTTTCTGTTACAAAGGTTCTAGTTTTTACAGCAAGCTTACACCCTCCATCATTCAGTGAATATTTTCTTTAGTTCAGATGTCTTGGCGAGCACTTCCAGCAAGGGAATCTAAAAGTGACCCAGTGTTTTTTTCTTTAAATGCCAAGAGCTGGAATGCCACTGCTCTCCCTAATGAATGAGGGCTGCTCGTCCAGACTGGCTGGGCTCTCTCTCCCAGATGTGGTACTGATATTGGCATCCCTGACCACACACTGTAATGATGAAAAAATTATGCGCCTCAGAGTAGATATTTTTGCATGATTTCTTTCAAAACGGGTAAGAAAACATCTGTTTAGGTATTCTCCCTTGCCAGACATAATGAGGTGAGACTTCTGCATGGGGTTAGATGGGTTGGAGATAGCTTTTCCTGTGTGGGTTTGATAGGAGATGATCCGTTGCCCATTGGGTTTTGATCATGCTGTCAAATCACAGCTTTGCCACTATATAAATAACTTCATATGAAAAAAGTCACTCTTTCTGAGGAATCTAAAAATACAAGACAAAAATCTGAATTTTGCAGTTTTTAAGTCTAGTCATAAAATAACAAACAAGCATCACAACAATGAAACATTGATAAAAATACTGAAAACCCGGAGAAAATATTGGTTAATAATAAATATAATCTCAGTGCTTCGTTTGTGAGATATTTATCTTTCATTTGAGACTATAGTGCTTTCAAGATAGAAGAGTTGAAAAGAAGTATATTGTAAATATCCATTAAATAGAGTTTGTGCATATATATCTTTTTCCTTTGCCAATCTAATAATGCAGTCTTATACGTTCAGCATAAGACAAAAAAGTTCAGCAACTGATGAAAAAATCATAAAATTTGTGCTGGGACTGAATCTTTTACCTCACTACATTCATTCTGTCCAGTGACCTTGCGTAGGAAGTGTTTGTGTGGTACCTGCACTTCTTAGTGGAAATATCACAAAAGTGTAAAGCCACAAAAAAGAAGTTTGTTTAAGTAGAGAGTTTGTTAAAAATGCAACAACTCTCTAATACCAGGAACAAAATTAAGAGGAAAATATCAATTTAAAATTTTTAAAGACTCTCCCCCCCACCCCAGTACCAGTAATTTATAAACTCAGTAGCTTTCTTACCAGTCCAATATAGGACATTTCAATGTGGAGCTCTACTGAATTTACTTTCACCCTGTAACAAAACTTAAAATCTCGTTATCTGTGATTAAATATGTTTGTCTGCCAGAGAACATCAGATGGATTAAAGATAAGAAAACAAAAAACTGTTCATCTCTTCTAACTGACCTTTATTCAACTTTAATTTATTTGCATTAATAATATATAATAATTTCTTAATCTATAGAATATTTCATAAATTTAAATTTAACAGATTAAACTTAAATCTCTCTATACATTTCAAGGAACTTATAGGGGTTGAGTTGTCTTGAAAAATAAGTATTTTACAGAACTTCATTATATGTCAAGTCTTTCAAAATGTTAAATAGTACATGTACTCTTAACAGCACTTAGTCATACTTGTTCCATATGATAGATCATACCAACTGTTTCTCTTAGACCGATTTATTCCAGTAGCAGCACAGTCACAATCTCAGGTCTCCATTGCTTTTGGTTTTGAATATGGGCTTGGAGTTGTCTGGTTTTGAATAAAAAGCACAATTGTCCATGAAGAAACATGATTTCCCAAGCTGCCTCTTCTGAAATTAGAAGAAAAGGAAAGCAAGATTGAGCTTAGACACCCTCAATGTGAAAAACTTTCCTAGTGTCTCTATAGAGTAATATAAATGAGGTGCTTATGAATAACACATAATCGTTGCAGAGTTTTCACTTATTCATCTGTAGGTATTATTATGCAGTTAGTGCAATGGATACCATACTTAGGTCTCATATGTGGAGGTGAAAGCGATCCTTTTCTGTTATTTGTGCTTTGCATTTTGAGTTTGTTTTCTCTGAAAATCTAAAATGTTGTTTTGAAATTTAAATTATTGAAGATTTGGGGGAGGTGAGACTGTTTTGTTTTCCTCCAAAAATCAGGAAACACCAATGAGCCAAATGAGGGAAGGTATTAAAAAGGATATAGATAAAGCTATTTCATTATGAAGCTGATTGAATAACTATTGAACTTGTGAGAACTGGAAATTTAAAACCTGTCTCTAAGGCAGATATTAGATATATGTAATAATCCATATTAAAGAAAACATTAAAATGTTGATATGAATGAGATATATTGTTAAAAGTGAGGCGCTTCCATCCCGCATTCAAAATAGTAAAAGTATGTATATGTTATATGATTTTTGTTTCAAATAATAGAGAAATAGCAATGCTGTGTCTAACAAATATTATAAACAAGGCTACACATGCTAAATGAAGAACAGTATCTGAAAACCTGGTGAGAGTATGACAGGCCTTCCTGATAGGTAAAAAGCAGTAGTGAAAGAATGTGTAGTCTTGTCATATTAGAAATCCTGCATAATGTGACAATGAAATGGTTTTTAGCAGGATTAGGCAAGGAAATGCAAAGTTATTTATTTTTCCACAAAACAAACTAAACTGCAAAAATGGGCAGGATGACATGCTGTCAGCTTCTCTGAGAACTTTATTTAGCCCATTTCCTTCATATCTGATCTATATTTACAAATGAGGGTATTATGGTAGCATATATGAAAGTTTTCCCTATTGCATGAAGTTCGAAACTATGGTTTTACTTTATTCTAAATGCCAATTTTTAAGTGTTTATGTTGAGCTCCATACAAGAAAACAGCCTTAATCTGTAGGCAGGATACATAGCATCCCATAAGATATTTATCAATATGAATGATAACTTATAACAAGATCTCTTTTTTGAGATGGGAGAGGTATGAAAAAGTAGTGTCATTTGTTTGTCTTTGTTGTTATTTGAGTTTATTTTCCATGCTGTCGCAAATCAGAAAAAAACCACTGGTTTTTCTCAGGAAGGTAAAATCCGTTTAATAGGTTTTCTTTTTTTTTTTTTTTAATGAGACACTAATAAAATATAATAAAAAACTGATAATGCTATGTTGAAGTCTGATAAATGAGTTATGAAAGTATGAATATGCAGTTTCATCATGGGAAAATTGTCAGGTAGTTACTTATAAGAGCGTTATCAAGCAGTGAAAATGAGAGAGGTTTTCAGAAATTAATTTGAGAGGTCAATACGTATCTATTTCTCAAGGATTTTCTTCATGTTCATATTTTTAAATATTCATCATAAATGTGTATTGTAATTAAATAATTTTCTAGATAGCCAACTTCAAATTATTTTTCATATCAAGGTAATATAAGAAAAGATGATTTCATTTTATATTCATTTTCTGTTGTTGACATACTTAAGAGTTGGAATTTTTCTAGGAGCTATGGAACCAAAATTTTTTTAAAGGGACTTCTGGTTTTAAAAGAAAATGTTAAGTAATTCATTAATCAACTCCCCCACCTTTCTGCCAGTCTATACTCAATGACTATGTTTTCAAATGAAATCGAATATCATTCATGCTATTCCAACAGTGGAACATAAGAAAAAGCTAGAATTCTTCAGAAGCATTTTTCAAAGCTGTGCTGACATTTTTCAGTTTGCCAATCTCTTCTTTGAAATCAGTCATTCTTATTATTCTGAGACATTAATCCAGCAATGGCATCTCTGCCTTCATAAACTTCCTGGCGTGATTGACATATGTTGTCGCTGGTGCCTGAGACCAAAATAATTCTAAGGCAAGGTTATATATGTAAGAATTGTAGGAGGAAAACATGCATTTCATAAAAAATTTAGTCAAAAAAATCATCAAACCTGTTTGTCTGAAATGGTTGAGAAAGTTTCTGGAATGACAGTCATGGAGAACATTTCCTGGGTTTTGGCAAGAGACAATAGAGATTGAATGTAGCGTCCAACTGCAAATGTTAGCTAGGCACAACATTACTGCCAGCATTATAAAAGCATTTACTGTGCAATCTGAGTAGTAAAGGTGACAATGGAAATTGGAGCTGAGAGCTATATGGCTTGCCAGGGACCCATAGCCACTGTTGTCCTATAAATCTTAATTTGCTTGGTTTAGTTTTGGCTCAATTTTATTACGGCATGCAAGGACCTTCTTACTTGTGAAATTTTCTCCAGTGTGCACACAGAGACAAACGTGGTACTGTGCTCTGTCTCCTTATACTTGCAATTAAAATGGTCCTGAAATAATGTAGGAATCATATATATTTTTGTGTTATTTCAGTATGAGAAAATGCTGTTACTCATTCAGCTTGGGTAGTTTGTTTTAGCTATAAGGAATTCTCGGTGAAGTCTCTGAATGGAAGTCAAGGGATGCAAACCTGTTGTCTCTTTTAATGGGTTTTGTGTCCATGCAATGGTTGATGCGTTAGGTACGTACGTAAGGATTTAAATTAACCTGTGGTTATTAAGTTTAAATTTGTGAATCAAGATGAAATAAATGTGTCCTGTTACTTATAGGTCTCCCTGCCAGAATTCTGAAACTGACACCTGTAACTTCAAGTTAAATTCAGTACTCAGTGTGTTTTGTGGGGGTGAGAAAAAGGAATCTATGCATACATACACTGAAAAGGAACCTTGAGTTCCTGGCTTTGTTGGTTAACGTTTTTTGGAGAAGTCATTATCTATCTCCTGTGATAAGAAATTTTTGCAGTTTTTGTTTTTACAGGAATGCTGTGAAGCCCCCAGTAGACAGGGATCCTGTGCCTTTGCTAACAGGAAATCATACACCCATACTCCAGTTCTCCGCAAGGAATTTACTATTTGTTAAATGTGAATAAAGGATGACCGGTGATTGGTTATGTTTTCAGCTCCCTCAGTTCAGTATGGTTTTCATTGAGTGGACTATTATTTCATCAGCAGAACCGAAATCTTGCCAATTTGTTTTATCAATGACAGTGCCTGATAGCTGTGACTTAGGCTCCTTTAAGCTATTGTGTCACCATTTTCTTTAGAGTAGCTTTCTGCTTTATGCTATGAATAAATGTCATCTGCAGACAAATTAATAATTTGTTATTTTTTGTTGAAGCCAGAACTAAGAGAGTTGGAAGTCAGCTAAATAGGCAGGACCATTGCAATGGCAGAAACCCAGTAAGTATGACTTGTAGTCAGTCCTCAAAATGTACTGGTAGAATGTAATAAACTGAAATAGTTTCTCACAGTTGTTTACCACCTTCAGTGCATTAATAATTGTTGAACATTCAGTGATGTTATCAAGTTATGTTTTTTCTGTCAGAGGGCTCAGGGGGAGCATCCATACTCTGAAGTGGAGCGTGCTGTGGTGTGGGCATGCATACAAAGCCTCATCTTGAATCAGAGGAAGCTGGAGTTTCACCATTGACTTCACTGTGCTTCTGAACAATCTTTTATAGGAAGTCAAGTAACTGAACACATAAATAAACGATCTTTTAATATGTGCTCTGAAGAATCTGAGAGTCTGAGGTAACTTGTGTCCGTTCAATACTGAAATGAGTTTCTTAGTGTCTTGTGGAAATGTCCTCTTCCAAATAATCTGCCTTATATTATCACCTGGGGGGAGGCCAAGGGATCTCTCCAAGATGCTGAGTCCCTTCAGAGTGGTTCAGCACAGTCCTTGTTTCCTACTGGGTTCAATCAGTTTGATCAGCAAGTTATTAGCTAGAGGTGAAGGCTGCACTTGCCAGTAAGTACTTTTTGTTCTGCAGGATTTGATCTCTGCCATGCAGAAGGACTCGCTCGTAGAGGACACGGTGAGGCTGTTGACTTAGCTGCAGTTGGACATAGTTAGCTGTCTGGCTGCTGCTTTTAATTAGATCAACCACCAGCCAAACAACTTGGCTTGTTTCCACGGCCTTGTTTCTTAGAGGGTTTTCATCCCCCAATTTGCACAAGACTGATCTAAATGCTACAGCTTATTTGTGATTTTGACTAAACAGCACATTGCTTTACTCTTGGTAGTTTTATTAATCTTTATTAAGCTCAAGACCAATGTGGACATAGTCCCTTGATCTTGTGATTTCTTTTTTATAGTCCTTAATAAATAAAATCACCTTTGTCATTGGCAGAGGTACTGTAAGGAGTGAAAAATGTCGCAGAACAAAGATATTTTTACTAAATAGGTGTGTTTGTTATAAAGAGTTTTAAGAGATCTGAAAGAAATGGAGACTTAGTACATCATTATTTGCTGGTACTTTGATGGATTGGCTTACCAATTATGGTGGTCAGACATATCCTATTATTTATACTATGGCTTTTTTAAAAAAAGTTCATTTTTAAGGTAAGCAATCAAGTAACTCCTTATATGGAGATAGGGGAATACTTAACCTTGAGTACAACAACATTAACTCCAGTGAGCTTAATGAATTATTCATGCTATTATCCACCTTCAGAGACATCAAATCACTCTGCACTGTCTGCAAAGTGCGGTTTACAAAAAAATGATAGCTTGGTGAATTCTATTTGTATATCTGACCATTAAACGAAAGACACTACTGTGAAAAGGCATTGGTGGATATATATAACCCATATAGAAGCCAGGTCTTGCTCATCATTTCCTAAATCACTTGCAGTCATATCTCATTAATAATTCTTTTGCAAGGAATGGCCTGATAGACAAAAATAATTTAATATTCAAAGATTCGTATACCTGCAATGGAAGATGTATTCACTGCAAGCACTAATCTTTTTTACAAATTAGCTGTTCATGGTGGTGTCTGGAGTTTGGTACTGCATCCTGAAGTATGAAGTTGCCTTTTTCTCCGTTGTATTTGGGTTTTTACAGATGGAAACCAAAATGCAGTTTGCCTTTCAGTGTGCAGTTCTGTTCAGTGACTGTTTTAAAAGCTTGATTGAGGATAGCACTGGCGTTTTTGTTGGCAATAACACGATTTAGTCTCTTCAAACTATTTTTCTGAGGTCTTCAGACATACACTCTTCTGATATATTTCCTGCTTTCCTCCCTCTGTTCTAAAGTCCCACTTTAGCAGGTTGTGTAGGCACATATATGTGATTATGAAGCATACAGAGAATATCAGTTTATGAGTTCCGTGTCTGTTCTTACGTAGAGAACTTCATTCCAGAATATCATTTCTTAAAAGCACGTATGTCTATTTTTGACATCTATAATGTTGTTATAGATTATTTTGGAGAAACTTTATTCAAGGAAGTTGTGCAAGAGACTGAACCTTGGTGGATTCCTTTTCTGAATTTCTTTCTTAGTGGTAAGTTATAGAAGATTCTTCAGATTCTAAGTGCAACAGCCTTTACACAGCAGTCTGAGCAGCAGGCAGACACATAGGTCCACATGCGAGCTTCATGCTACGAGAGTTTCTGCTTTTTCTGATGACTTGCATTTATTACATTTTGCTCCACTCACATTGTAGTTTAACAAATAAACCATGTCCATATTTTAATATTAAATTGCTACCTTGCTAGATCTACTGCTTTCAGCTGGTTGCCTGTAATGAGCACGATTCCTTAGCCAGCTCCCAAATTAGAAAAATGGCTTAAAGCACTTTGATTGTAAAGGTTTCTACTTTTTAAGTTCTGGAGCTGTAGCCCTCCAAGCTTGCTGGCCAAGAGCCTTTGCACACCATACAGCCTGCACTGAGGACAATATGGGAGATGCCTGCAAACACAGCAAGTTTCCTTCCTTCATCCTGACAAGAGTGTTTCCCAAAAAGCTTAATTTTACACCAGTTGAGTTCACATTTTGCAAAAGTGTGCACGCTATTTTTCTTAATGACATTATTTTTAAGACATTTTGTATATAAAAATATATATGCATTATGTACATACGTATATACATTTCTATTTTTAAAATACCATTAAGAATGTCGTCAGTTTTCAGAGAATATAGGAAAGAACACGATCAAATATTACACTGTATATCTTCTATTCAAAAGATTACTCTTTATAATCTAGAAGGGCTACCTGGATAGGCTAAACATATGATGAGACAAGGTTTGAACACGAAATTGCATGCTTCCTTCTAGAACTTCCCCTCAACAGCTTAAATATTTGTCTATATGCAAGCATTTACACTTTTTGCTTTCTCTATGGGTTGTTCATTCTCTGGACCTCAGCACAGAATTAATATAATATTCTGTCATATTTAACATTTTTAAAAACATTTCCTGATTTTAGTAACTATCCATAATGCTTAGAAAGAACGGAGAGACTGTTTGAAGAGGACATAATTTTGCTGCCTGGGTATAGACAGATGCAGAGCTCCCCCAGAAAGAGATTTATCATTAACTAAAATTCCAAACATCAAAAAGATTCAAACTGAACCCTCTGGCATCTTCAGCTCTATATCAAGATGGTATTACCAGTTTCTGAGCACAGTCACTAATTGCTTTTGTCTGTGAAATGTCTTTTAACCCATTAAAAATGCTTAGGGCAAAACCCATGTATTTTATGGATTTAGTTCCTAATACTTTGTAACTCACAAGATCTGATAAATGTGATAAATCTCTAAAGACTCCCATGATCTGAGTCTCATCTTTTCCCTGTGTACTATGCTTGTAGCATTAATTATGATTTTATATATATGCGAATGCATTCACTAAATTCAAAATAGCCAAATCATTTAAAATCAAAATGCTCGTGAAGAGCTGTTTCCCATCTGAACATCCAAGCACAGATAAACTTTCCTAAACAGAAATATCAAAATTATTAGAGTAGATAGCAACTCCTGCCAAGAAACTTTTAATCAAAAGATTTTGAAGTTCTGCAGTCAATGTCTAGACTGGCAGGAAGGTGTTGGGATCATTGTGAATCCTTGTTTCTCAAATTTTTATGTTAAGCTTGAATCTGTTTCACAGCATGGAGTAAAAGGGTGGATGCAGCATTGTGTGGTTTTGCAGCCACCTGGAGTGTCCTGTGGGTTATTTTACAGGTTCCTCATAAAGCATTTATCAAGCCTAGCATTACAAAGGATTTTTTATTTAGCTTTTCTTTGTAGAGCTAATTTCATTCTTGTGGTTTGACTGCTTGTTTTTGGAACATCATCTGACTGATTTCAGAGCTTGAGGTTTTGAAATCGTATTGTCTGGAATGTAGAAGGCTCAGTATGATATCTGACAGTTGCATATTTCTACAAAGAAAACTATTTATAATGAGTTAAATAAAACTATGTTTATCTGACTTAACCTTTTTGCCAATAGAGATTTTGCTCATCGTAAAATTGTTTAAGAATGGGTAGAAGTATCTTTTCTTTTTCTCTGACTAGCAAAAGAAATAACCTACAGAAGCGATTTATTTAACTCTGTAGCTGTTTGGTTGGGGGGTTTTGTATCTCAGTTGAGTGGGGCACCCCATGTACCATTTATCTGACTCCATAGGCAATATTCTGAATATTGTCACTGTAGCAAAGGAGTTGCAGGTGAAGGATTAGTTCCCTGGGACTTACAGAGCTGGTAATGAATAGAATGGAACAGGACTATGCAGCAAAACAGCCTTTTTGTTTGTTTTACAGTTTTGATTATAGAAGCACCTTTGCATTAATCAGTTTAATACTAGAAGAGAACTTTGCTGACTGCATGAATTTAAAGAAATTATTAGGCTTCCCCGCGCCAAACACACTTTTTAAAGTGTAATACATCATCTTAGTGCTTTTGTCTTTGTTTCCAGCCTGGGTAGGAATTTGTTTCTAGTAGATATTGTTAGGACAGGTTGTATGTGTACTATATTAAATGTAATAGTGTATCTCTACGTATTTCAATATATGTATATGTATCATTTGTCATATCAATTCCTTTTATTAACTATGCTGTTTGTAATTTGTCAAACTAAAAGGAGGGGAAATGTTAACTAAAATAGGGAATGAGAAATACGTGTTGACGCTTAAATTCATTAGAGATAATGCAAGTATAATATTTTCCATGATTTGTAGTATATCAAGAACGTCTTCAAAAGTTTAGAAGATATTTTGGAAAAAAAATGTTTACTTTTGGGTTTTTTTTAATATACCTTCTATATATTTACCATATTTTTAAACATAAAAACAGTGGCATAGAATTGAAAACTTCAGTGCCATCTGAAGTGAAAGACAATTTATTGATTTAAAATAGACCCATTTGAAAATCTAAAATGCAGATTTGTTTTAAAATCACAACAGTACTAATAAAAAAAAAAAGTTGTTCAGATATTTATCTTGGACTGACAGAGTGAAAATAATGAGGATTTGCTAATTGTAAATCACTGTACTATTGTACAAAATACCCTGGGAAACAGTTCTTATAAAATAATCTGTAACCAGCCATTTTTTTTCCCCAGTAATTTATACTAAGTTTTCTTTTCATTAAGGTCTCCTATATTATTTTCTTTGGCTGTATGTGTATCTACTGAGGTCACAGGACATGTATGTGTTCACCATCCACGGGTTTTTCTGTTTGTTGGTGTTCAGCTTAGTCCTTTTCCCAATCTAAAACAAAACAGTATCTACTTAATTTTCTTTTGCAAGTGAACCTGCAGTAAAAATTCATTGTGGATACTCACAGATATCACATCATATTGAGAAATACATAACTGTTGCACTTATCCCATTACTTTTGAGTAAGGTCATCTGTTACAGGATATGTTCTTGAAGGTTGTATATGTTGTTAGCTACTATTGGAATTTGTTCCTTGATTAATATAATTTATTTTGCATGTTTTAACCAGTTTGGAAATTTAGTTGATTTTTTTTTTTTGTGAGTAACACTCATGATTAACATAAAATAACAAAGAAAAATAAATTCTGTCAGTTCTGGGGATGGGGGAGAAATACAATACTCTTCAAATTGAAGATGACAGGTTATAGATTGTGGTTTAAAGCAGGCTCAGCAGATGGACATATTCAGTCACATACAGCTACCTGATATTTGGTTGTCAGAGACCTTGGACTGTGCTGGAAGCAGACATATTTACCTCTCACATTTACAGATGGGTCAGGACTGAGGTCACGAACAACAGAGTGAAAGAAATCTCAGACTTTGCCTGCTAGCACTGTATCTCGGGATGCAGCTCAGTTCTGCCTGAGTTCAATTTCTAATGCTCCCTGACCCCCACTCGGTTATAAATAATAAGAAATATTCATTACAGAATGGCAAGAGCTTTGGAGAAGTGATGGAGTGTATATTACAGAAGGAAAAATACATCCAATTCTCATAACTCCATGCAAATTGTATTGGAAAGCCTTCAGCTGAATATATTCACATCCGGCTTTAAGAAATGCTACAGATAATGTGATGAGTTGAATTATCCTCAAATAATGTGTTTGTACCTATTGCACAGTGCAGAGGGTTATCATTTTCTGTTTTCCTAACATATTGAAATGTTGGAAAAAGTCCTTTAAGGTCAACTTTCACTGTTAAAGTCAGAAATTCAAATAGATTGAGGCCTGCTAATATGGTATTGCTTTGGTATTCTATTTCTGTGCCTTTCTGGTTTTCTCTTGAATCTTTGGCATTAACTGCCTGGAAAATTCAGCTTTTCCAAACATTAGTGGAAGAAAAAAATCCGATTCCTGGCTCTGATTCCACAACTTGGTCACTCGCAGTGGATACAAAAGAAGATTGTGCTCCTGGTAGTGTCATTCCCTTGTAGTCAAATTTAGTGAAGATGCTCTAGAAAGAATCATGAGGCTCTATTTTTGTATCCATATTGAATTTTGGGGATGGCTTGCTTTGGATAATTTTCCACTTGTTCTTGTGAAACTTGTTACAAATTCTGGGCTTTTTTCTCTGCAGCCATAAATGATAGAAGCACTCTTGGGTTTGGAACTCTTACTGCTGCTTTGTTTTTTCGCCACAGAAAATGAAATTCCATAATGCATTTTCAGGCTGATGCCTTAATAAAAGAAATGAATTGTACAAGAGCAAGGAATGCAAGTTTCAAAGGCTTATTCAGGTTGTATTAAGGTCTATAACATAACCATGCCAGCTGAAGTTCTCATAGGAATCCTAAGAAAATTTTCTTTTCTCTTTTAGTGCAACATAAGAAAAGCAGTTATTAGTATTTGTTAATTAATTTGTTTGTCTTTATTTAGTTTAATTAAATTTATTTATTAAATACTGACCGTCAGTTTTTAAATTTTGCTTTTGGATAAGACCACAAAAGTCTGCTAAGCTGTACCCTTTTCAGATATTCAACTTGTTACTGAAAAGAAAGAAAATCTCGTTTTTTAGGCTTTGAGCACCAGTGGAACTTAAAAACTTTAGACAGTACTCACACCTAACTTCTCATTGAATGTTTTAGCTCTTAAAATCCTATGCCTTTGTCAGTAATAGTAATATTCAGTACAATTCAGTTCAGAACAGTAAGGTTACGGGCAGTGGGACTGTATTCTACATAGTGTTTTCTAAAACATTGAAACGCAATACGGCTCTGAGGGCAATATTTCCTATTTTGTGGCTGTTCCTATTATTTATGCTTATATTTACTTCTATATTGATTTAGCTTTTTTTTTTTGTTCTTTAATAAGGAGGGACATTTCTGACATCTGAAGTAGAGTGAAAGTTAATGATGTGACATAGCAGTGGTCAGTGGGGGCTCTGGGTTTAGGAAACCCAAGGGTGGGTACGGATTGTCTGCAGGAAGTGCTCTGGCACAGACACGTTGAAGGCTGCTGTTCTTGCTCCATAAACAGGTTTGTATTTGCGAGGAAGTAAAGGTAGATGTGAAATAATCTGGCAGGCAGTGACCCGTACTGATACCCCACGTAGATTCTCTGTGCTCAGTCTTGTTCACTTTTGAAAAGGGAGAGCGAACAGTTACAGAGGGTTCTTACAGCGCATTAACAGTGTCTACAAGTGGAGTAAGTGCAGAGTCCCCTATAAATTTACAGCCTTATTTACTGCATAATAAGTTCCCACGGGAGATAAACTCTCAAGTGCAATGATCCATAGAGACTAAGAAGAAATTGGAGGCAAGCAGACTTACCAACATTCTTCAACTTATTACTCATAAACCTTGGAAAAATACCATTTTAAATTCTGAGACAGCCTAATTTTATCCGAACTGTGCACTTTAACTTCATGTTAGCCTAGAAATCTTTATGTGCTGCCCTGGTAATTTATGTGATTTTCCTTTGCAGGAAGAAAAAAATCTATCTTAACTCTTTTTGATAATTAATTCTCTCCGATCTGCTTACAGCTGGTGTGGTAGAAATGTGCTTGCATTTCCTCATTTGCTCATGCCTTGGAGTCATCTTTTAATATAAATAACTGTGAATCTCCCAATAATTTTGAAATGAGCCTTTTTTTTTTTCCAGTTTCTGGCCAGCATGTCCAGGTCACGTTTTTTATTGCAATTTTTAGTATGTTGTTAGGGGAATGCGACCTGACCTTTCTTATACTATTTAATTGGAAGGTACAAACTTTACTTCATATATGATCCATCCTGCACTTGAAATATGTTTTTAAGAGTAATATTGTCACATTCACATAAACAGAATCATCATACCTCCAAGTTTATCTGTTTTCTTATTTAAGAGGAACTCCACAGCATTTAAAGTACATTCTTTTTGCAACCAAGCAATAATTTCAACCTGATAAATAATTCCAGAGTATTGCTTCTCTAACCAGCTTAGTTTATTTAACACAAGATAAAGGCACACTGTATTTCCCCTTGCACTGAGAGCATTTGTGCATTTATATAGGGTGGAGTTTTTAAAATATTTCTTAAAAAAAGTTATCTTTTGACCCATTTTTTAGGGTAAATGTACCCAGCTTTTGCCTTGCATATCTTTTTTATTGTAAAAGCCTGCAATAAGCCAGGAGAGAATTGCTCCAAAACAAAATAATACAGGAACAAAGTAGCTGGCCACAAACTAGGTTGTTCTTAAGACCTTGGCAAATGAGCTGTGTGGACTTAGGATTCATCACAGCTTTCCTGCCATGTCATAATCTGCAGTGTTCGTTTATTTCTTATGCAGTGAAATGGGGAACAGTCTTAAGAGTGGAAAGAGAGCTCCAAATGTGTATTTAATGAATAAAATGTGTGCATGCAAAATGTGGATGCACATGGTTGTCTGGAAAGATATATTTGGCCTTCGTAATTACAGCTTCCAATCACAAAGCTTTTACTTGGATTTTGCAGAAGATAAGTGAGGTGATTCTTTGTGACTTGACCGTATTTGAGGAGGTCTAATTTTCAATTAGGCATTATTCTGAAGTATTTTATTGCTTTTTTTATTACTCTTAACTGGTGTCAGACAAGTAGTGGTATGTAGCAATATTTTAAAAATTTTGATACTTTTTCATATAGTAAACTTCCCTTGAAAATTATCCTCACCAAACCTAGTTTTGAAAACTCCTGGAAGTCTTATTAATACCACAAACTGAAACATGCACCGGATCTTATTCATGTGCTGTCAGCTACTCTGATGTCACATTTGTCACAGGAACTCATATTTTTCTAATCCAGTTAAGACCTGCCAGAAAAGGACTTGAGGAGTTCAGGTAGCTTATATTTAGTTAGATAAATATTCTAAAAAAAATTGTTTAAGAAAACTCTGGAAATTTGGCTCTGTGAAATTAAATTAAAATACTGGTTTTGGGTGAAATCATGTATCTTGTTGTAGTCTCATTTTAATCTAAAAACATAAGTAACATTTTAAAATTATTTTAAGTAACCTATTACTTAAATGCCAAAGTCTTCAATCTTGTCAGACTGTTTTGGTTTTCACAAGCAATGGTATACAATCAGTGATACAGCTGTTATTTTTTGTAATTTAAGTAAAATAATTCCAGATTAAAAAAATATCAAAGCTTTTCTAAATCAATGGAAACGAACAAGGATTATATTCCTTTAGATCAAATAGTTTGTTCTCAGACAGGACACGTTGCATGGATCCTACCCAAATGCAGCATAACTACTATTCCGTGTGGCTACAGGAGAAAGTATAAATCAAACCATGTTTCTGGTTGCTTTAACTTGTTCTGTCCACTCGTGAGGAACGCAGCTGGTTAATTCATGCTGTGCCGTCTATAAATGTGGATTCAAGTCACCTTTGGTTACTCTTAAAAGTACAAAACTGAATTGAATAATTTACATTTCATTGTCCTCCATATTCTGTACTTCTCTACAAGTACATTTTTATTAATATGCTAGGGAAATCAGTGCTTTTGTTTTACGTAGATTAAAGTTCATTTCTGCTGCAGAATATAAGGCATAGAATGAATGAAATAATCATTGTGAATTTGGGCATATTTTGCTGAAAATACATACTTTTTTAAGCACTTGACTACATACAATGTACCTTATAAAACCTTCTCATTTGCAGCAGTCTGGCTGAGCAGAACTGACAGCCTGATACTAGCTAATGAGACTTGGATTTCTGGCTTCACGTAGTTATGGTTCAGTAGGTACTTTTTGCTCTGGAATGTGTGGGGAGAAATACTAAACTTCTGTCAGAAATTTGCACTGTTACTGTTCTAGGTCAAGTAACATCAAATAGTGAAGCATCACCATCACCATGTCCTGAATTCGCTGCTCTGCGTCATATCCACTGATAGCAGTGACTGGGAATTTGTCTCTGATCTTTGCCTATACAGATTCAATTCTAAGTGCACTTTTCTACAGTTTCTAGATGGATATGTATAATTCTGTCTTTGGGAAGAAAAATGTGCAGATTTTGGAGGCACTGAGCCAGTAAATTTTTAAGTCAGAAATGCTTTGTAACATCATACTCCTTTTTTTTTCTTATTCTAATCACAATGCTGTGAATCAGCTTGTTCGAAGAAATACTAATTAAAAAAAGACTTGATCAGTTTTCTTCTTAATATTTTTCCCTACATTATCCAAGTACTTCATCAATGCTATTCTGTTTATCTCCATAAAACCTCTTACGTGGGGTATTATCGAATTCTATTTTAAAGCTGGAAACAGAGGCAGAAGACAACTTAATAAGCTTTTATTGTCTCCAAACTCTGCGATGGACAGAATCTTGTCCTTGGTGTGGTCCAGTTCGTTAATCACAAGACTGTTCTCACCATTCTGATTGGTTTTGACTGAAACAATGTGTAATGATAATGGTAACCCCATAGTTAAACAGATAATTTAAATGATCTGCTAATAGGCAGTTTCACTTTATTTAACATTCCTTCCCTTGCTTTGATTCATATCACTCCTTTAAAAAAAAAGCTCTTCTAATTACTTATATCTGCTTCTTTGTGTTTACTTCTTTCAACAGCTCATCTTTGCTGCTAGTTTTCTAGCCATAAACCAATCAGTCCTACCAAAACTTATGACTTTCAATAAGAAATTGGGATAAATTGCAAATATTATTTTCTACTTCCAGGCTCTGATTTCCTTGCCTTGTTTTCACATGGATAACTTACATGGCTTTAGAAATTATTACATTATCCTTTGCTTATTTGAAGGCAGACTGGACAATTTAGCAAACCAAACATTGTGGGAAAATACCTTTTCTTTCTTGGTATAAAAGAAGACATCATGAGAGTGATAATATTTTAGGAGCCCTTTACAGTACTTCAAATAAATTCTAAAACAAAGTGCATGGTCAAAACCTGAAAAAAACATTAATAGTTTATACTTTTTGTTTTGTGATCCATCATTGAATAATATTTTATGTAAACAAACTACATAAATTTCAGTATTCCATTTGTGAGATTAAAATCTTCATCGGACCTCAACTATTATTTTCTTTTTTTTTGTTGTTTGTTAAAGGTAGATTATAATGTAGTTGTAAAAACCCTGATAGCAAAGAATAAACATAAAACTGTGAAAAACTACCAAAAATACAATGTTATTAATTTTTATAATTAGTTTTATGGGTTTCTTGGGAAAATCCACCTGGTGAGTAAGAACTTACACTTCATTAATTCATATTACAAGTTCTAATTAGGTAAGAGAGGACTTTGATATGGTTGCCTACTCAGTTATAGAATGGGAAAAGGATATATTGACGCTCTTGTTTACCCACTTGTCTTGTGTTAACTGTTTTGAGCAGTCCATAAATCCTTTCAGACTGCTCTAACTATAGAGACTGGTTCTATCATTCCCATCTAATGAGATCTCTTAACAGTACGAGAGTTACATTCCTGCTGGTGGTGATACAGTCCACTACATTGAGTCAACTTAGAAATATCCCTCAGGTTTCTAGTACAGTCCTAATTAAAACCTAGAATTTGGATAGTCAAATGCCAGTTGGTTCGTAATTCCCACAGAGCGCAGGAAATCTGGTCTTTCTCCCTTTTTTCTTATCTTTTATATGGCAGTGTAGAAGATGCAAAGTTTTGTGCTGCTGAAGCATCTACAAAGGAAACCTTCAGTGGAGCAGCCCTGTATGGAGCTGGGGCATTGAGATAATTGTTAGTCTTTACCCAAATTTGCCCAGCTATCTCTTTGCCATGGTCACATGTTTCTAAGCTACCCCAAATTGTGTATAAGTTACCGTTAAATCATAGGATTTTTTTTCTTAAATGAGCTTGCTTTCTGTGCTACAGAGAAATTCTTCCATTTTTATTTGTGCAATAATGTAGGCAGCCAACAGAGTTTTTGCATATGGAAAGTTAGGCCTCAAATGTTATCCTAGTAACAATTCTTTCTGGTACTAGTGAAGCAAAAGTTGTTGATAATTATAATGAGCCTATTAAGCCTAGTCGTGAGTTTAGTTCCATCAGGAAAAGTTTTAGATTATTTTCTCATCTCTTCTATTCTGTTGAGAGTAATTAGTAGCATGGTAATCTTCTTACCTAGAAGAGTAATAATAATTCTTTTCTAATCCCAACACAACCTATGATTTAAAACATTACACTTTTGAGTGGGTTTTGTGGTTGTGGGTTGTTTTTTTTTTCTTTTATGTTAGAATTAGGAAGGCCAGAAGTGTAAAACAGGTGATAATATTCAGGTAAGTGGTTTTGGGCTGCGTTTCATGAGCATAGCGCCACTGAACTTGCTCGGCTCTTACATCTAATAAGGCTACAAAAAGTTCTAGAGGCTTCCAGATATGACAGATTTGCAACTGCAATTACAAGGCTAAGTCCCCAGCAAGATGACTCTTCAGGTATGTGCTTAACGTGGCATTATGTTGTAACAAGTAGTAGCAGCTTTGCCCTTCTGGTTGTCATTGCAGCTAAAGCGTGTAGAAACAGACACCAAGGACACTTCCAGGACTCTGATTCCAAAGTGAATAATCTGCTACATTAACAGCAGCATTATGTATTTGCTGAAGATACAGAGATGCCTTGTAATGTTTATGACTGGGAATGTCTGCTGTCTAATGCTTCAGCTGCTTTATACGTGGTAAAATCAATAATGGTCTTAGACAGTTTTATAGGTTTAAATAGTTCAGATGCCCATGCTGGTGCAGGAGGCTGTTGTTTCTGAGGAGAAAAGGTGTGTGTTTGGTGTCTTCGGTGCTATATACAGTAAGAGCTATTATTTCTCTTAAAAGCACAAAAAGATACAAGTGCAGGAAAAGATTGTGTCACTGTGTTCCTGTGACTAAAATGGCTAATTCCTGACCTACTTCTTACTAGGTTTTAGGTCATTTATAGGAACAGGTGCTTTGTTTCATGACAGCTCTTGGTGACTAAGAACACTGCGTTGTTCCAGAGCTGTTTGTGGGTTGATTTGAATAGCTCATTGTGACTCAGCTTTTCTGTTGCTTTCTCAAAAAAGGTGCCAAACTAAATCACAGACAGGGGAAGACCATGATCACTTCAAAATATGGATGTTTTACTGGTAATTTCTACTATTGCTTAAAAAAGGTTTTGAGGCAGTGTTGGCTTACACTGTTGTAAGAGTCGGTGTGCGCTTTGAAGTGCTGAAACAAGACAGCTTGGTCCTGAGTTGTGCCTGCCTGGCATCTTTGTGTCATTTAAGTCCTACTTAATTTTGATGGAATCATGAGAAGTTACTATTTCTTTTCTGAAGCACTAACCTTTAGCTGTGCTTAGTTTCTTATATTTTCTGGTAGGAAGTCGCTATTTACTCTGGCATTGATAATTACAAGTTACAGTTTAAAGGACACTGTGGGGGGAGTTCTGTGTGTACTAAAACCAAATTCCATATTACAATAATGGCTGTGTTTTCATGTAGAACATAAAAAAAAAGACTGGTACCACCCTGCTGCTATCTAAACAA
Source organism: Dromococcyx pavoninus (assembly GCA_033558185.1). Classification (NCBI taxonomy): domain Eukaryota; kingdom Metazoa; phylum Chordata; class Aves; order Cuculiformes; family Neomorphidae; genus Dromococcyx; species Dromococcyx pavoninus. The sequence continues at coordinate 2,334,232 of JAUMJL010000137.1, forward strand.
AATGCCAATTTCTTGCTCGAAATACACTAAAAATAAAAGAGAAATTTAAATTAAAAAATAAAGGAACTATGACTGGGTGATCTAGATTTTAACAATAAAGCATAAATTTAAACAAGGTTATACATCTAGCAGTGAACATTAATTGTGGAAAAAGGTACTGACAAAAATGCATATGTTTTTTAACACTTTACTGCTCCAAAAGAACTAAACATCAATACTGATTCTCCTCCTGTGAATAGTAAATATAATATATTTCTGTGGTAATATTAGAATAACATTTCTTGTCATGGTTTAATGACTCGTTTCTGCATCACTAGGGAAACTGCTTAATATGTGCAGAACAGCAGCAAAGTTGTTAATAGAAGAGAAGCAGCTCAGAGTGTAATGCTTAAACAGGTGCTATTGATAGAACAAACTGATGTAGCCTTGTAAAGCACCACTGAAGAAGCTTGCTTGTTTTATGTAAAGTTTCACAGAGAAACAGACCATGAAATATGTTCTCTACAGAATACTTTTGCAGAGGATGGGTGCTAAGAAGTAGATGTCTGAGACTGCAGTGAGGTGTCTCCCACGTTTCTTGGTAGACTATTTGTGAGAACTCTTTAAAGAAACCCATCAGCATTTCATGTTACCCAGGTGTCACTTTAGGCTGCTTTACCTGCTTCCTAAGTACTGTGTAAGTAGATCAGTTTTAGGTTTTACTGTGTTGACAAGTCAGACAATAGAACCATTTCTTTAATGTATTATAGGTGCAGCCTTGTTTCGTATTCACTAACTTGTGTATCATATTTATGTCCTTGTTATTTTAACATCTGTACATGATTCAGAGATCAGAGGTTATATTAAGGCAATTTGTCTCCTGCAGAAGGTACAAAGCAAAAATGATTACATACTGAAAAGCCAGTTGTATCTAATTGCAAGAATAGTGTACTCACAAAATCAATATCCTCGAAAGAAAAAAGAATTAAAAGCAATGATAAAATCTGTTAGAAGTTAAATTGTTATGATATATTAGGATATGTTATTAAATGGCTTCCTATCTTCTCAATGATGCATTGAAAAGTAAGGCAGGATGGATGGGCGAGTCAGAATATTTATTATTAAGAAATGGTTAAGACTCACCAATTCCCTAGGGTCATTAGGCAACTTAATGGGAAATAATTCTGGATCCAGAAAAGGACTCCCTTGCCCCATACCTTCTTAGAACTGGGTGGAGTATCTCTAGTAATGCCTCCTTGTAGTCCAGTGTGAACACAGTATAACTTAGGTGATGTATCATCCTTCTTCACAAATAATGTGCAGTGCTCTCTTGAAGGAAATAAAAGAGAAATAAGGCTTTCAAAAATGAGTAGAATAGCTTCCATGCATGTAGAAAAGAACAAATGAAGTATGTAATGAGAAAGCAAAACTTGATAGAATGACTAGCAACTACTCTGGGAAAATTCTCAAAGCCTGCCTGAGCATAACATGTTCTTCTGTAACTTTTCTTTGTAGAGTTTGAATGGGAAATACATTATACGAAGCAGGTGACATGAATAAACATGAATCACAATTGTCTTTTTCCTTGCTCTATTCCGATAATATTTTCTTCTTACCATTACTGCACTTATTTTCCTTCCTGTTTACCAAACTGCTAGATTTATTTATGTGTTTCTTGATTGCTGATTTTCTATTTTAACAACACGGAGAGTAGGACTACCTAATTCTTCTACTGCATATATGTAGAGTACAATGTTATGTTAGCACAGTATGGACCATCAGTGGAATGAAGGTACAGACTGGAATACTTCTTAGGTAGAGTTAATAGTGTTTGGATATAAAGGTGATTTACATCATCTTTTATAGGGGTAGATAGATAGCAGGTTGTGATTTAATTTTCCATTATTTCTTTAATTAATCATGAAGCCCAGACTAGTTCTAATTACACCAGTGAAACTGTGTTTCTCGGTATATGTTACAATCTTTTTAAATCAATAAATTCCAAATTAAAACTTTCCCATAGAATTTTTCTGACAAACTTTATTTTAAATACTCTAAGTACTCTGAAATGTTGGGTCCTAACTGCCTCAGACTGCTCTCCACCTTAATTCCTTCAGTTCTTGTCCATCACGTATTTCATCTCTCGAAGACTCTGTGAAAGTAGATTCATTATTATTGGTGATGAGTCCGATACGCTAGTGATGAATGTTACAAAGTGGTAGTAAAGAGATGAATAATTCTCCCACCAAGAGGTGAACAGATCTGGCCTGAGAGCTGAGTTTGAAGTGTGCAGTAAAAATCAAACAAGTCACACAGTAATGAAGATACGCTGACAAAACAAACTGCATTAAATAAAAACTCTGCATCCAAGACCGTATAATAAAAACTGTATTGAACTGCACACATACAGAGGCCTCAGAGGCTGCAAACACAAGCTTAATTCAGGCATATTGTCTCTTTGAATACTTGACTTTTCCAGTCTTAACAGTGTTCTGTCTGAAATTAGTATGTGAGGGGGTATATGAATGCACATGATTCCTGCTGACTGGTCAAAGCTTACATATTTTTACAGGATGTGGGAAACTGTACGTACCATGATTCGTAATTTTAGTATTTTTAAAACTTGCAAGAAATGAAAAGGGCAAGAAATTACAACAATAGCAATTAAAATCCATTCTGCCAACATCATACATAAGTCGGCGTATGACTCTGTTCATTTCCTGTATATTTTGGGGTTGCTGACATCTCTGTAGTCAAATAAAAGTTGAGAACTATCTTAGAAATAAAGACTTGGAAAAAACCCCAACAACCTCCCACTCTCCCAACTTTACCACAAGCATGTAGAAAATGACTCTTATGTAGGCAGAAATGACAAAAGCCACTTATCGCTTATTTTGTCTCAGCATTCACCTTGGATTGAGGCTGGTTTTATTATTTTTTTTACACTGCAATAAATAATACTGCATTTAAATAAGAAAGCAAAAATGAGATGAGAATGCATAAAAGAGTAAATTGTTTATAACCCAACCAATGAACAGTGCAGACAGTACATGTTCTGAATAGAAGTTGAGGTAGTTAACTCCCTCTGAAAACTAATGCAGTGCTTATGAATAACTCCTGGGAATGAACAATGGCAGATAAATGCTTGTTTCTGCCATTGAGGTTTAGATTCTTAACCCTCAGAAAAGAAAGACAAATTGCATACAGGATTTTTAAAAGCCTGGATGGAATTATCCTCATGTTTCTCTTAATATTCCTTGAGGTAATCATCACATAACTCATTTTTAAATGAGCAAAAATCGCTGCTCTTTTATAGAAGTAGTTTCAGTGTGAGATACAGAAAAGACAGACTTACAAGAAATATTTCTTCCTTTTCTTTCTTTATTGAATTAGAATTGAATTAGAATTTAAAGTGCTTCTCTGGTTCTGCATATCTGGGTCTGCTGAGGTGTGGGGAGCATTAGAGTGTTACAATTTACAGGATCATCACGAATTTGCATTCTTGTCTGACTTCAGTACCAGGAAATTCAAATAAAAACAACTGCAACACCTTCTTCACCTAAATGGAAAGGAATGAAAGAAAGGGAGAACTGAGGTTTAGTTACTTTGTGAAATGTAGACATTACTAATAGGATGAAAAAGACATAAACCAAAAAGTAAACTTACAAAGACTTACAGGCAAGCTGGAGGTATCATAACGTACAGACATCTTAGACACATCTTTGAGTGCAGCAGATTACCACAATTGTATCTTAGAAAGGATTGTAAAGGAAAGTATTTTCACTTACCATTTTGCTCTTAACTCGACTTATTGTCGATTCTAGACCTGCAGTTTAGTGATTATTTTTTGGTGTTTACATTGTAGAATCTCGGTTTCCTGGATTGTTCAGTGTACATGCAAGGTAGAATCAACAGCACATACTTACTGCTGAGTAATGTAATTATCAGTGAATCTTGGATAGATCTGTCTATCCACTGAGTTCCACTCAGTTCTGTCATCCAAATTGGAATTCAGTCATGTACCTGTTAACAGAAGTGTCTTATTAACTGCATCACCTGAGTGGGCAGCTTAGTTGTGTTTCGTAGAGGTCCTACTAGGCAAGAATCAGTTAATTTACAGTTTATCCAGAAGTGAACTTAGTTTTCAATTTAGCCCTCATAAATAAAGGAAATAATAGGAAAGCCATATGACTTTCAAGAAGTACTTTTTGTGTTTCTAATAAATCTGAAGATGTAAGATGGTATAACTTCTAGTAAATGTGATTTTGAATGCTTTCCTTTCTTGCAGTGTTTCCATATATCTATAGCACATATGGAAAATACCTTTCTGAGAAAGTCAGGAGCAATCACTTCAGAAAGTGCTGAACTCAAAGAGGTTGTTTGTTGTCTATTGAAAAATTTCAGAGAGACTGTTGTTACCGTCTCCAGTGGAAGATAAAAGGTTCTTACTACAAATACGTTATTTAATGAGTTGACTTTTCCAATTTTAAAATAAGTTCTCTTTAAAATATTTTAAGAAGTGTCAAAAAACTCACATTGGGTAGTATGAAAACAAGGGGGATAAGTACATGAAAGAGAATGTGTTTGCACACAAAGAATGAGTGTCAGTTCAAAGATACTTGTGACCTTCCTGTTTAATGAACACAGACCAGGCACAGTTCTGTTTTATAATTGCAGCCAGACCAGCAGCAATCTGAACTAATGGTATTCTAAGTGCTCTGATGGTGGTGAAGAAGCAGCAAACACTTTGCCAAAGCAGTGTGCCTAAGATGAGGAAGTATAATGGTATTTCAAAGTACACTACAAATTGTGTGGGGTTATAAGATGCAAAATATAACAGAAAGAACTTCTAGTCTGACGCAGTTCTAAAGGAAAACATTACATTCTGATTATTTCCAAACACCCAGGGTAATCTGCCGCCTGTTTTTTACAAGTTCATTTTTCAGTAACGACTATGGATTTTTTCAAGCATTCTCCCATTTCTTAAGAGAGCAACTGAGTGCTATGTTGAGCACACCGACTTTGAAAGTATTTCTTTTGATTAGCCTAACAATAATAAACTTATTCAGATGAATGGGATTTTTAATATCTCTTTGTAGTTTTATGTATCATGAAGATATAGAAACAAACACCGTTTTCAGCTGAAAGATGAAGACACTGAGCTAGAAAGAGTTTAGATACCTGAGGAAACTCAAGATACCAGTGGTAGATGTAGAAATAGCAATGTCTTTCCTGATTCCTGTTCTTTACCTTTTATTTAAGTTTTATATTTAAGAAATGTGATTCTTTATCGGTCTAACAGTAGTACTAAATATATAGTTCATCTCTGTCAATATCTATAATTAGTAAGATTCAGCTATTATGCAGATACAATGCAATTTATAATTATTTTATTGGTGAAAAGCCCCCTAATTACTGTATAGTGGTTCTGGGCATCCAGTACACAGCTCTTTATTAGTGGTTTTTAGTAATGTATTTTTGCCAATGTACATATTCCTCAATTTTGATAAAGAAATATAAGAAATTTTCACTGGAAGCAATATCCTTAGAAATATTTTTAGAGCTCTTTTTATTACAATTGTTATACAATTGTGCTTTTTTTTTGTCAATAATGTCACATAAACTGCCTATGACATTTGATTCAGACTCATTTCTAGCATTTTAGTTAGAATACCTGAGTTATACTCTTAGATTTCATTAGAACTCCATTTTTATCATCCATTTCCTGAATAACTTCAATAAAGATTCAGCAGGACTGCTGAAAAATTTATTTGATCTTAATTTTATGCTACAGAATTCCACATTTTCTCATGTGTTTTAATGCTCATTGGCTTTCAAAGAAGCATGGCAATCACAGCATACATTGTTTTTTTTGGTGAAGTGTTTTGCAAACTTCTTCTGTCCTTAGGATGCTCTTACTTCAAAGATGATTTCCATTTGCTTTCACCCACTTTTTAGTACAATTGCATAAAAAGTATTTTCTGTTAAAGCAATTTCTGTTTCTAAAGGATTTTAAAACTTTACAGAGCTAGTAGATGAGTGGCCTCCATTATTCTGGATACTGTGATCATCCTAAATGGTGTCGTAATGCAGAGCTTGTGTCTGAAAACCAGTCTGACAGTTTTGATGCATTATTGATATGCTTAATGAAACGGAATGAGCTTTTAAGTTTTAGAATCTCAGTGCTTCTTTACACATGTGTACACAGGAAAATTAATGCAAATCAGTTCTGAAATTATCCTAATTCATTTTATCTTTAGTTTAGTAGTGAAATAAGTGAAACTAAATCAAGAACATTTTAATTTCACATAAGAATGTCTGCACAAAGATTTAGGATAATGTAATGAACTTCCAAGTTCATACATTTTAAGTAATTCCAATTTTCCTTCTTGTGTATCGTCATGTTGGTAAATTCCTATGAACAGCCTATTTCTAGTGTAGATGTATGTCTGGAGTAATGTAGATTAATTAGGGTGCTTCTGGCATATCTTGAAGATGGTTCTTTCTTCTGGGATATTACTTTGCTTCATCTAACCAGAATCACGTTCTCAGGAATGTTACAGGATTTTTTTAAGTTAACCTTTCTAAGGAAGAAGAAAATGCCCCAAATGCTGCTGTTTTTACATAACTCAATGTGCAGTACAAAAGACTATCTTCAGCATTCTCCCAAATATAAAGAGTCTCACTTTTTCTAGACTTCTAAGCATTTTTATTAAAACAAATGTACACTGCTTGTATCACTTATCATCATCATCATTGGAGTCACATTCCTTTATCATATGTACAGATATATCCCATTTTGCAGTTTGGGGTGTTGGGGGTTTTTGTTTCTGTATGTTTTTTAATAGTGAGAGGCTGTCTCTTCTTCTAGTCAGCTGTGTCAATTGAGACCATTACCTTTGGGGAAGACTGTTAGCCCTCATGAGTCACCTTGAATCCTCATTGCAAACAGAGTGGGTTCTAATTTAAATGAAAGCAGGGCCTGTGCTATAAGCTGTTCTTCTGTTAGAGTCTGTCAGGATTTAAATCACTGGTAGTGCTGGTGAGAGGGTTTGAGATAGATAAGTTGTGATGTAAACCCGAGGTAAATCTGCAATGCTGACATATCTAAATGATTAAATGTTTTGTGAAAAACCTAAGGAAAGCCTTTGAAATTTCTAGCTTCGTGCTCAGATTTTGGATCAGAATTGCATTGTTAGTCCCATTCAGCCCTACTTCCTATTTACATTACCCATTCTTGTCAGGTTCAAATTTTTATCCTTATAATTTATCCTTTGTGCCATATGCAGATTGGAAGTTTCCTGTTCCCTATCACTTACAATGTGCACACTTGTGTGTTCATGCACAGGGAATGGATCATGGAGATCACGTAGTTACTGCCTAATGAGCAGATATATTTGAATGAAATACAAAGTCATTTTGTCATACATTCCTTTCAAACTGAATCAGCATATAATTGCACAGTGTTGCACCTAATATTTAATTGCTTAGCACTACATCAGCTCTGATAGGTAGGGCAGAATTACATGCAAAAAAATGAAGTTAATCTTCAACTCTTCTTCTCTAAAATCTTTTAAAGACTATTTCACAAAAAGCAATAAATTTCAAGTTTCTAAGGAACGTTCTTCAAGACCTTTAACGTTAGGGCTCCAGAGTCTTTTTCTGTGCTATAATCTGCCCAAACATATTAAATGTGAGAATAGTCTCTAAAAGTAAAATAACTAATGATCTATTTTTTAAAGAAAATGCAATTTTAAAGAAAATGTTGGACAGTTCATATTCACACACACCATCTGAAATAAATAAATTTTACTTTATTTTCCAACAAGTTTTCTCTCTTCACGTGGTTTCTCTTCCCCGGAGCAATATTGCAGACAGCTTCTGTATCCCTCTCTTGCTCTAACTTACTGACATCTACTCTTCAATCAGCTCTTCACATTAGCAGCCACACATTTCCACCTGATTCTCTGTTTTCCTCCTTGCAATATTCTGTACTCATTCTGGATGCTTCAGCTTACAGGCTAATGACCAATTTCTTCTGAGCTGTGTGTTTCCATGTTCATGTTTTCATTCAATCTACAGCTGTACTACAACACTTCTCTGCACCAAAATAGCTTTTCTTTACTATTTTATTGAACATTCTTCTTTCTTTGAGGTGTGTTTCTCCTTTTCTGCAGATGTCTTATTCAATACTGCCATCAGCTTTTTTCTGCATGTAGCATGCTACATTTTTTGGACTTGTTTTAAAATTCTCTCAAATCTGTGCTCCCTTCTTATTCTTCCCTTGCTTCCATTTATTTTTATATCACTGCATAATATCTTGTCACTTTCTTCTGGGAAAAAAGTGACAAAATGAGGTGTTTATCTGTGCCTTCCCATTGGTTTGACGTTCTTTTCTCCATCACAAACATCCTTCATTACAAAGAAGCACAAGTTGCTCATCTACTTCCTATTCTAAATCTTTTGCTTGTCCCATCACATTTTCTTATACATCTTGTACTGTTTTTATCTTGTGTTTTATTTCCCTTGACAATAAAAACATGATTAAGCCTTAAGCCTCTCAACCTTTGAAGCAAAACCAGACACCTGAAGTACTGCTTCTGCTTTTCTCTTCATTTTCTTTTGTTTTATGCAGTATTGGTTGGATCTCTTTCCTTCTCAGTCTTACCCCACTCCAGCTTCTGCACTCAGCTAAAGCTATTGTTATGAAACATTTAATGACACAGTTTTAGTTGAAAGGTGTTCTCATCTGACCTGAGCTATTACATGCTTTTACCAGTCAACCATGCCCCTTTATTCAGATATTTTTTCATTCCTTGTGTTTTCTTATTCCATCCTATTTTGGAATTTGTCTGCATCTGTCTTCATTTGCCTTACAGGCACACACCTTTCATTTCATAATTAGGGCTTCTATTTTTGTAATAATACAAATTATAAAATATTTAATAAGCTTAACTTTATCTTAAATCACATTGTTTCATTCAAAGAAGCTACTAAAGTTTAAATAAGAAAAGAAATTTGATACCATTTGCAGAAATGGCTTATAGAACTAAAATGGTTAAGCTGAAGCATGGCACTAGCATCAGCAATTTTAGACCATTATCTAAAAGTGTAAAGCTAAGTAACATTTCCAAGTAGTAAGTAGTATACAGAGTATTGTAAATTAGGGCTAGCGATAGGGTAATAATCACACCTACCTGGAGGCTGTGCAAGTATTTTATCCAGTAGTTATTATGCTACATTATCTTCTTATTATACTAGTGATATTTCATCACATAAGCAAAGAAGGGAGAGGAAAAATAAAACACAATAGTGCATCCTAGGCTGTATTCTATAGCAAGCAGTTCCAAGTAATTATGTTACATTTTTCAGTGACTTGCAAAAAATCCCCAACAGTCACTTTTGTCAAAATCCAAGGTTTTCAAACTGTTGTGAAGTCTGGGTATTTTTCACCAATACCTTGTGAGAATTGTTCACGGAAATCCGACATAAATCTCTGAAGAACTGCCATGGAATATCATAAAATCCGCTTACAACAGCATCTAATTGTGTAAACAAAGTGTTTCTAAAACACTTCATAATAGGAATGAAATGACTTGTAAAACGTCAACTTCTGCTATCGAGTAAATTAAGCTGTTTTAATAAGAGCAGTGTCCTGCAATTGTATGGTTTTCGGTGAAATGGCATCAGAGCAGACAGAGCTGCAATTTGTGGCCAGTTGGCAGAGTTAGCTTAAAATCTGCTGGCATTGCAGTCAGAGTAGGTAGAGACTGTATCCCATTTTTAACATAGGCATATGGAACTATTAAGTGACCCCAATCTTCAAAATGGTCTAGTTTACAGTAAGATTTTGAAACCAGTATTTCCTGAACCTACAACTGGAAGTTTGATCTAGTCTTTAAAAGTTTTGATTGAAACCATCATCATGAGTACAAAATTACTGCTGCATATGAGTTTTGTAGGCAGAATCATCAAAAATATGCATCAGCAAAGACTGACTATTTTTGCACCTGATATTACGGTTAGAACATTATTAAAATTAATACTGTTTTCAGGGAAAACAGATACTGGATCAGTATGGCATTGCATTTTCCAAGTGTGCTGGTTTTTATTTGGACATTTCAACATGATTTGACCTTTAGTACTGTAAATTTTGTTCTTGAACATGGAAAAAAAGTGTTCTAAGGTCAGTTCATAATAAATGAGAGTATAATTTAGAAGTAAACTCACGGCTCATCGGAGATTTTCTGCAGTGGGGATTAACATATGAAACTTTTTATATGAAGTTAGAAAAGAAAAACAGCTTTGCAATACATATTCATAAAGCTATTTCCTTAAAGCTCACTCTAAAATGTAGGATTATTGCTTTGAAGTAATTCAACTTTTGAATGAAAATGCCATTAAACATCAAATAATTTCTGCAATCTTCAGTATTATTGTCCATTTATAAGTCAATCTTAACTTTCTTGGAGTCTGAGATTAGAATTACGACTCTCAGAGTCATGAGATTAAATTTATGAATCTGTAATCTCAAATACTGTAGTTTTCATGTGACCCCAGCTAGAAAATAGACAATAATTTACTTTTAGTTTAACCTTAATTAGAAACTAACCAATTATATTCTTTCACACTAATACTTATTCAGAAATGAAAACAGAAAGAAAAGGCCTTCCCTCTGAAAAAAAAAGATCCACTGTGATCTAGAGGAATAACAAGAACAACGAAAGAAAAAACTGTTTTATTACAAGTGCCATCAGACTAAGCAGAGTTTTATACATTTCATTCATTCGGAACTATATTAAGGAATATTAGTTTGCTGTTTCTCTTCCAAGAAAATTTCTGCTGTGGCAGAGCTCTTGGGATCTGGGAAGGCAGCTCAGGATAACAAGGCATAAACTGGGGTGAGTGAAGTGAGTCTCCCCACAGCAAGGCACCTTCTGGTCCAGCCTGTTCCCCAGCCTCAGGCAGAGGCTAGGGACGCTTGTAGATTATAGGGCAAAAGTCAGTGTGAGGTGGGGTAGGGGGAGTGCAGGCTGTGTGATGAAATTCTACTTTGAATTCCTTTACTTATATATAAACCAAACTGAGGCTGCTGAATCAGCTTTGAAAAGACAGTGGTTGCCTACATACATGAAAGTATAGCATGCATAGCTAAAAAGTTAAACTTTAGAAACATATGTGACTAAGAATTGTGGTTTCCTGTGTATCAAGGGTCCGTAAGTGTACAAGTGACAGAGGACAGCCCATGCATGGAAAGAACAGGCATGTGATAAAACCAGAGATCACAAAACTGCAGATCACAAATGGCCAGTTAATATTCACTTAAGAAAGCTGAGTGGAACTGGTCTGGTGGTGTAACAAAGTATATGTATACATGTCAAACACTTTAAATATCTTCTGGTGAAAAGAAGGTTAAAAGGGTGTATTGGAAGAAGAGATGTGCAGCCGTTAAAAAGCACACAAATGGAGGAAGAACAGAAAGAAATGCCAGGCTCCCACTCTACTCTACTGTGAAGGACACCACATCTGCTTATCTGCAGTGGTGGTATTTGTTTTGCTGTTACTGCAGAATCAGTAATCGTTTGTAAAGTACTGCCTTTCACTTTATGTGTCTTTTTGGGCTTGTGAAAATTTGCTTTATGAGCCAAAACCTGTGGCTCAGTAATTTCAGATCATGCAGCGATCTTCCTGCGGTCCATGGGCTACGTGGGAAATGGTTTTCATAAGCTGGCAGTTTGAAATGCAGTTCCAGATCTTTCTATCTCATTGCAGTGTAAAAAAACAAGCAGAGCTAGATCAGCTGCTGATGTAAATTACTGTGTGTGAAGTCTGTGTCAGCTCAAGATCTGCTACCAGAATTTCGTGCAGAAATTTACACATAGCCAGAAGGTTTGCTTTGCAGAAGCAGTTCAGGCTTTATACTGTGACACTACTTGGAAGAATATGTAAATTGTAGAGGCACCAACCTTTTTCCTCTTGCCTCCAGATGTACTATTTCAGTTCTCATATTGCCAGTTTGTCTAAGCAAGATTGGATTAAGTCAATACTTTCTGCTTGTGAGTTAACCCTGGCTGGATTCCGAGTGCCAACCAAAGTCACTCCATGACTCCTTTCCTCAGCTGGACAAGGGAGAAAAAAGATAACAATGAAAGGTTTGTGGGCTGAGATAAGGACAGAGAGGTCACTCAGCAATTACTACCACAGATTTGACTTGGGGAAAGTAGTTTAATTTATTACAAACCAAATCAGAATAGGATAATGTGAAACGAAAACTACATCCTAAACCACTTTCCCTCCACCCCTCCCTTCTTCTTGAGCTCAATTCCACTCCCAAATTCTTCACCTTCTTCCCGCCAGTGGTGCAGTGAGATGAGGAATGGGAGTTGCAGTCAGTTCATCACACATTCTCTGCGGCTCTTTGCTTCTCCTGGGGAGGACTCCTCACACTCTTCTCCTGCTCCATACTGGGTTCCCTTCCATGAGAGACAGTCCTCCACGAGCTTTTCCAATGCGAGTCCTTCCCAAGGTCTGCAGTTCTTCATGAACGGCTCCAATATGATGTGGGTCCCTTCCACAGGGTGCAGTCCTTCGGGAGTAGACTACTCCAGCGTGGATTCCCTGTGGGGTCACAGGTTCTGCTAGGAGCCTGCTCCAGTGCAGGCTTCCCATGAGGTTCCAGCCTCCTTTGGGCATCCACCTGCTCCAGTGTGGGGACCTCCGTGGGCTGCAGGTGGATATCTACTCCACTACTAACCTCCATGGGTTGCAGAGGGACCTCCTACCTCGCTATTGTCTTCCCCATGGGCTGCAGTGGAATCTCCACTCCAGCGCCTGGAGCACCTCCTCCTTTCCTTCTTGACTGACCTTGATGTCTGTTGTTTCTGTCACATATTCTCACTCCTCTCTCTGGCTGCAATTGCTGTTGCCCTGGGGTTTTTTTCCCCCTCTTCATAAATATGTTTTCCCAGAGGTGCTACCACTGTTGCTGATTGACTTGGTCTTGGCCAGCAGCAGGATTATCTTGGAGCCAGCTGGCATTGGCTCCGTCGGACATGGGAGAAGCTTATAGCAGCTTCTCACAGAAGCCACCCCTCTGACACCCTCTGGTACCACGCAAACCCAATACTACGCTATTCCTGAAGCATCTTAGGTTTCCTTAGAGTTTCCATCGAATAAATTAAGTAAATTCTGAGCAAATCACTGGGTTTGGAGGCACTATTGCAGACAACGTGTCAAACAAATGCCTCTTTAATTTGAAACATCTTATGGATAAGAGCAAAAAAAAAAAAAGCACTGGAAAAAGGTGACCAAAAGAAATTTTTTCTTGAACTATGTAAACATAGAAAAATCTCCTACACTTTGGCATATATTCTAAATTCAGTACTTACTTACCAAAAAATCCTATACAACCTAATGTGTCAGTATTGGAGAGTTGAATAATTGTCACTGAGAAAGAAAAAGAACTACTTCTGAGGAAAATCAGTTCAACTTTTTTTTGCTAATATTCTGTGTTTTCAAAGAATTTCTGTCTTTCGCTTCTTGTGTGTTTGACCTGTTATTCTAATAATGACACAAGGAAATTACTCTATCTATTCCTGCATTAAAATTTATTATTAAATGGAAAATAGTTTCATATGTATTATGTAAGCCCATATCATAGTGTTGCCTCCTCATTAACATTGCCCAGTACTCTTCTTATTGTAAAATTTCTTTACATGTGATTGTCATTATGATAGAAGTCTAACTCTTACTCAAATCTAGCACGGTAGGAAACTTCTGGAAACTTCTGACTAAACACATCCAGCAATTCTTGGGCGATATTGTAACAAAGGCAATGCTCAGTTGTTAATACTAGAAGTACACACTCTCTTCTTAAGCCTGAAATGGAAGATGTGTGAGTCTTGTCATTTTTTATCAGGGACCAGTTTTAATGTTTCTCATTCAGAAAAATTCTTGATTGTTGAAATCCATTCCAATTTGTTCAGTGCGATTAAATGTACTATAAGGCAAAAATTCAATATACAGCTGAGTCAGATACACCTGCTGTCAGCTGAGGCAAAAAATGAGGGGAAAAAAGTAAATTAATAAAGTATTTCTCATTCTTTCAGATATTTTATTACTCAATTGTACCATATATAATTTTCTGAAACATAAAAATATTCGTAAGTACAAAACAGTTTATTTTTTTATACCTGTTTTTGTGGTGTTATCTGTGTGTTATTAAATGTATCAGCATTATATTTTTATTTATACTATTCATATAATGATATTTAAATAGTTGTATTTGATGAGTTATCAAAGTTTTATTAGCTTGCATGAAAAAATACTGCTCAAGTACAGGTTGCTTTAAATTACTAAAAAAAATTGTTCAACTAAATAGGAGAGTTGTATAGACTGAAGTAAAATAAAATACTTTCATTTAACATAAAATCATACCACAAAGTATGGCTTTTAATTAGTAACGCTGTCACGTATCTTCTCCAGATGGAATGGGAGACAGGAGGTAAAAAAGGCAAAAAGCTGCAGAAAATTTCAGACAGGGCAGAATTTAAATGAGAATTTTAGAAAGATAAAGGACATTACTAAAGCAACAGAGTTATACAAAATGATATCTAATACGTACACACATAGATATGAAGTACTAATATCTTCTCTGAAATAGAAACCTGGATAATATTTTATATAAGCTTGTGTAGTAAATCCTAGACTGAATATTCAAAATCTTCAGCAGAATCAGTAAAACATTTGTGCTCTGTAGTTGAATGCTGAGCGTGACTCACAGAGCCATTAAGCAGGTTCAGCCATTTACACAACGCAAGTCAGCACTGTTGGGTTGGATTTTGCAATTAAGGATGCCATGCAGGTCCTACTACCCAGAGCCTAAAGCAGCATTATAAAGTCACTTTTTAACATATAAGCCAAAGATAAATTAAGACTGATGGTCTTACTGGGATACTGATAAGAACCCTACTGTTTGGTGCAGGTTGGTTCCAACCAGTACAGAAGTATGAAAACCTATTTTCTTGCATTTGTCATTGTCCACGCCACTAGGATAGAACAGTAAGAGTTAATACATACCATTTGAAGGAACAAAAGTAGTAGTGATTCCAACTGAGGGATGAAAAGAAAACAGCTCTTGGAAGAATCTATAAACCAATTTCCAAACTGTGATGTGTCACAATTGTTATTATTAGGAAGAAACTCGATTTTTAAACAAGGATATGTGTTACTTTCAAATCTACGGTGAGCAGGAGGGCACTAGAGATTTAAAGATCAGATGCTTTTCCCTTGGAAAGTCTCAAGGTTGAGAAATTCAAGAATGACCTTATTGCAGGAACATGAGGCTGACAGCTGCAACAGGATTAAAGCTTTCTGACTTAGAGTCAGTCCTGGAAGTGGCTAAGAAATAGCAGAAAGATTCCTTGGCAGTACTACGAGACATGTGTCAGGGCACACTTAAATGACTAAGTAGCTATTTGAACTTTGGTTGGTTCCACTAGTGATGTTGTCACCCATGTCATATCTTAGTACATCAAACACTATGTCTTATAAAATAGATTTCTAATTCAGTAACAGGCCTTCAAGTCAACTACTGTGTGAGGATTCCTCTTTATATCAAATCTGGCCTGTCCTGACAGATATTATAATGGAGTTCTGTCAATCTGTAATACTCAGAATATACAGAAAAGTCTTCTCTCAGCCTATGTAGTGCAGCAAAATCAGTGTGCAAGGAAAGAACTGATGTGACTACATTGTACATTGTGGCAAGATAGTGAAGTTATGAAGTAAATAATTTTAAGCAGTTATTTTCCTCTGAGAAGACAGGAGGGCCAAGAGGGAAGACTTATTAAATATTTCCTCAGGTCTCAATGACTCAGTCAGAACTGGTTTCTTAAGTATTTCATAAAAGTTGTCTCAAGGAAACTCATCTGTCAGAAGTTTACTCACTTTATACAGCTAAACACTGAATGCTTTCCAAACAGTAGCAATTCTTCTCAATAGTTGCACTTGGTTGCTTTATCAACAGCCCCTTCAGGAGGTGAGGGATTCTGTGAAATGATCAAAGCGTAATGCCAGTGCCTTTACTGCCTAATGATTTTTGTTTCTATTTTTAAGAAACCCTTTACCTTCTTTTTAAAATAGCAATAGGACTTCTCATAAGTGCAGTATTAAATCTCAGTAATGGCATAAGTATTTTTCTTACTGTATTTGGTTGCCTGTTGTTATGCAACAGACTCAATAGTAAACCAAAAGACACCCCTGTAGGGTGCACAACTCTTTCCTCCCTGGAGAGAGAGAAGAAAGTTCACTGTAATATTATACAACACAGGTGAAGGAGTCTCATTAAAGTCATTTACCCCCTAATGCCTTGCCAGGTAAAACTGCCTAAGTGTCAAGGAGAAATGAGTATTTAGACTGTGGAAAATAGAACACTGCTAAAATTATACTAAATTCAGGAAACAGAAGCAAGAGACAAACACTAAAAGAAGATGAAAAATGCAATTTAGAGAATATGTTATGACAACTTTAAGTCAGTGTTTCCCTTCAGTCTTTACTAATTTCCTATAATGTTCCGTACAGTGTGGTCTTAAGAGTTAGCATGGACAAATAGGGATAACTGTGCAGCTGAAGAGCTCTGTGACACAGAGCTTAGAGATAGATGGTTCAAGTACAAATTCTAGCATTCAGTAGGCCCAAAGGAACTGCCAGTTGTTTTGACACACTAAAAAAAAATAGACTGTACAGTAATAAAATAATGCAAGCAACAGTTTTCATCGATGCGTCAACAGGTAAAGGGTAGAGTTTCTACTGTAGATCATAAAAGTTTACAGTGGTAATGTGGCTTAAATCCATCAACAGAAAAATAAATGAGCAATTTTCATCCTTTCTTACTGGTTTGGCTGTTTTTGAACAGTTCAGGACTACTGTATGTTTGGTGAAAAATACATCATATATTTCTTGAAGTCTGTATCGAACAATTCCACTTACACTATGTACTTACACATTTATGAAACGCGATAAAAAGGATATGGATTAGGACAGTGCTAAGAAGAAAAAGAGAGGAAGGCTTACAACTTGGGGGGGGGGGGGGGGGGGGGACCACAGCAACAAAAAAACCCAAACCACAAATCCCATTCCAGAGAATAAAGTTATTGGAATTTTTGTGGAGAACATCTTAAAATCTAGTCAGAGAGAAAGTATTGTGATTTAGCGATTGTTGCAACTTTCACAAGCAGGAATCAGTTGTTCCTGTGGTTTCCGCTGGTGAATTTAAAGCACTACCAGAATGAGACAGAAGTCTGGTTTTACTCCTTTCATTTTTTTTCTAAAGAAAGAGGAAACAGAATTTAAAGGAAAGTATTGAAGTAGAGAAAGAACAAGCTCTGAGATTCTAAGAATGAAAAAAGGCAACACAAAATACAGTGTGTCTCAAAAATGTCTCTCAGTGTCATAAGGAAATTATTCCGTTCCTCCTCTTCTATTTGAAGTAGAATAAAAAAAGCTGAAGAGGCAGAAAAACAAACTGAAAAAGAACAGCTGGGGTTAACAGGGAATATGATATTTGAAAACAAGATCATCTCCTGTTAATAGCAGTTATTTGCATTCTAACAAATCTGTGTGCAGAAGTGGTAGAAATATCTGGAAGCTGGTTTGTCACCATTTTGATTTTTATAAGATAAATGCAGTCAGTGATGATATGGATAGTTGGAGTGTTAGAGGCGTGAGAAACTCATCTACCCACAATCCATGAAAACGCTTCCTCTTTCAGTGCCGCATGTGTTATCCAGATACTTTTTTAACACAGGCTATATACAAGTAGCATTTCTTTGCACTTCTGGGAGTTGTTAGAATTCACTGGATACCAGATCATCTGCTAAGCTGTGTATAAAGGAAAACATCTATAGATACATTCCACAGTAGCTTTGGCAATAAATTGGTAAAAATGAGTTCTTAATGGTAGGTTATTTTGTGGGATGGAAACTTGCTATATCGTGACCTTGCTGCCAGTAGATACAGTCTTCATGCCTGGATGGAGTTTCTGACAAAATCAGAATGTAATCATGAGCATTTTATCAAAAGTTTGGAGAGAGAAGATACAGTCACTATGAGTTTGACAGGGTCACTTTGAAAATGCATTCAGCGTGCACTCTTGCATACCTGCTGTAGCAATGCAGTTCAATCACAGGCATTTCAAAAAATGACTCCGTCACTAGATGCTTCATCTGTGGTAATGTCTTTGGATCCCATTTCCTTGGAAAGTTAACAAAGCATATTCTAAGGATAGATGCCTTTGGCTAAGGTATATCCAATATTGCATATACAATTTTTCATGACACTGAATAAGCCACTTCAAAATTAACATATAAGTTTGCATTTCTTCACTATTAAATCTATTTCTTAATATAGAATATGCTGAAAAGCTATGTGAAAGAGAGGATCTAAGGCTGAATTTAGTAAAACATGTTCTGTTTATTTTGGTCATTTTTGGAAACTTGCCATGTTCTTCAGCTGATCAGCTACAAGACAAGTAGATACTAATGAATGAAAGGGTAGCTAAAAAAATGAAATTAGGTTTTAATCCTGTCAAATTGCCAGTCTGTTTCATAAAGGAAGTGAAGAAGCATTATCTTGCCAAAAGCATCCAACCTGGGATCCACAATTTCTTGTGTCCCCTGTAAGGCACTTAGCAGTGAGTGGAGATGCAGCGTAGTGGCTGGTATTTACTGCTTTTACTCTTCCCCTTCCCAAAATAAGTGAATAGATAATTACATTCCTCTTTCTGGAAATGCAGACTGTTACATTCATTGGTAGCTAAGCTATGACAGTGTGCCAAAAGTTACAGGTGCCTCAGAGCAATCTCTTTCTTCTTCCACTGAATTCATGGTTAAAATGAAGGAAACCGAGATTAATCATAACACTCAGAGAAAATTAGAACCGCAGCTACTTACATTCTGGATTCGTATGGTCTCGTCTCAGGGCCTGAAGGCTCTGGAGAGAGGGAATCACCAAGACCCACCAGCCCAGCATCACATTTTCAGAGTAAGTGCACATTTTCTGAGCAGACACATTGTGCATGCAAAGTAAACCTGATGTTGGACACATCGGATTTATTGTGTTTGCACAGAATGTTTGCATGTCACATACACCACAAATCTAACTGGGACATACAGACACCCAAACAGCACGATGCCAGAACTGTGATGACAGATACAAATTTGTATGCAGAAAATGTTTCAGAGTTGTGCCGTACTGACAGAACTAGAGACCAATACATATTTTAAGAGCTTTATCCAGCCGAGTCAGGGAAAACAGTTGAAAAGATCTCACCCAGCAAACACGAAGTCTCGAGCATGAGCCAAGGAGAAGTAACTGGGTGTAGGCCCAAAGCATAGTTGCTCCTGAGAGTGACTGATGTGCTTTACCACATTTTTACTCTCTGATCCTAGCAGGAATGGTATTGCACAGTTAGAAAATCTTTTATATACTTTGATTTGGCCAAATAATAACTTTTGTGACAGAAATGTGTGGTTATTTTGTTATTTTAATTATACTACGATATACCTAAGTCCTGAGGCAGGAGTTGTCCTTCAATTTTAGGACGAGCCAGTAAAAGCAAGCACTGTGCACTAATGGCTTCCTTGCACACCACTCACCTAGTCATTCTCCAACTTCTCCAAGATGACATGGCTCTGGATAAAAACTAGTCAGAGTTGTAGAAAATTCTTCTTAGAATTTCATTTATGCTTACACACTAACAAGCTAACACCGCTTTTAATAGCTCTACTCTCACATCATTGTGTTATTGTTTACGACCAGCATGTTAAATTTCTCCAGTACTGGAGAAAATATTACAAATATAATACTAGAACCGCAGAAACACGTAGGGTGGAAACAACCTTTGAAGGTCATCCAAAGTGAAAATTGAAATGCCACTGGAAAAGCAGCACAACAGTGTTCGTAAGTAAAGATTTTATTCTTGATCTTTATTTATATAGAAAATCCAAGACAAATCTTGTTCTTCTTCTCAGCAGAATGAGAAAAGTAATAAGTACTTTTGTATGCCATAGGAAAGGCTGTCTTAACCACAACCTGGAAAGGGCAAGCTATGAGAAGTTCCTTGTGGAAAAGCCAAAGTAGTGGATGTCCAGCAATATCGCTGTTGAAACCAATGTCTACAGGAGTGATACAAGTCATTCCTTGCTCTTAGCTATATAAGAAAGAATCTTAGAAAGAGTCTAATCCTTAGATTAGAATTCATACTTTCCTGTAGAAAGACTTTGAGAGCAGTGAAACTTTAATAAAATATCATACCCAGTAATGTTATTTATGAAAGGCTATTCTTAGTGAACATAGACCATCATGTGGATCCTGATGAATGCTGGAATTGCATGCTTCAGGAAGAAACATGATAAATATGTTTATATTTCTGCTGCTTCCCTTAATCTGGTCAAAATGACTTTAAAAGTGCTTACATTTCTGCATCAAAAACTGAATAAATATTTCATTCCAGTGATTGGCCATGTTCTTCACGTTAATGATTTTGGGTGGTCGCTTCTAAAGCAAATATGATTTTTAAGTCTTTCTACAGTGGGCAGACACTGTGTTTTCTAGTCTTATTATTAATTTCAAGTAGTTTAGGTTAAAGGTCATAAAATGTCAAATTTAAAGTAAATATAATGTATAATTGCTGTCAGAGTGGATTTTTTATAAGAATTGTGCATTGCAATTTCTACCCAGTCTTATTTCAGAAATTATTAATTCAATACTAGTATTGCAGCATATACCATTCCCATTGCTTGAACTTAATTAAGAATGCATCCATACTAATTGATTATGGTAATGCTTTCATAGACATTACTCCCTAATGGCTATCACAAGATATTTCCTGCTAACTAATTAGCAAATTTATTTTCTTTCCTACATTGTCACTAAAAGTAAAAACAATCTGAACGTCACCTTTGTGCTATAACATCTATAAGTGTTCTCAAAGTTTCAAAGAAATTCCATACCTTTATTTTTGCTATTACTTTTTCAAAATCAGGTCAGCCAAATTTTCTTCTGGTTTGGTTTAGTTTGGTTTGGTTTGGTTTGGTTTGGTTTGGTTCACAGCTACCGTCACAAAACAAAAATTGCTGATTTCAATATTGCAGTTATTTTCACTCAAGTGAAAAAAATGCTAAGTACAAAAAGGAGGTGAATTAGCTCTGTGCAGAAGGACAAATCAATAAGGGAGAAAATGGGTGAACTTGTGTCAAATAGGAGAAGTTTTTGCAGATTAAAGGATTATTTCCCAAAAGTTCAAATCTGACATAAAGTGTCTGCATCGCTCACTAATGAGCATCTAATCTACATAAGGGAGTGTTCAGGTTGGTCATTGTCTTATATCCTCTGATGTTTGTGTGTGATAAAATTCAGTGACATTTTCACCTTGTTTATACTGCAGATTTAGGAAGTTATCATGAAAGTTATTGCAAGGCTGTTAGCAGCACTATTCATCCTGTCAGGACCTAGTATACAATGAAATAAGGACTCCTGTAATAAACAGATGTTTTAGGGCATACTTACGGTTTCATAACTGTATTTTTCTTACTACTTTGGTTTCATACATCTCTTTTTCTGACATAAAAACTGACAAAAGGGGATCTGACCCCTTCATAGAGCAACATATGTGATTAAGATCCCAAATTTGAATTTGATGTGATTTTTTCAAGATTTCACAGTTTCACTTTTGAGACAAATGAGAATTGGCCTAACAACTGATAAACTCTGTCAAAATAAAGACATATGTCTGTGGACGCTGTGCAATGAAATGTGTTTGAGAGAGCTGATTTTAGACGTGTTTCTCAGGCAAACTGTTGCTTTCCTCACAGCAGCTCAGTAAGAAAGGTGATCTCACATTACCAAAATACCAGCAGGTGACAGAGAGTATTAACGAGTAAGGTCTGATGAATCTCACTGCTAGGTTGATTTAAGTTCAGTGTTCAGACTTTGCACAGAAGTACTGAAGGTGCACACAGACATTTCCTTT
This sequence comes from Dromococcyx pavoninus, assembly GCA_033558185.1. Classification (NCBI taxonomy): domain Eukaryota; kingdom Metazoa; phylum Chordata; class Aves; order Cuculiformes; family Neomorphidae; genus Dromococcyx; species Dromococcyx pavoninus. The sequence goes on from JAUMJL010000137.1 coordinate 2,356,241, forward strand.
TGTCGACTGCTGTGGGTGTGAGAATCCATGGAGCCACCAGCTGTTCTCACTGTTCTTCCGCCGACTCCTTTGTGCGCGATGACTTCCAGGAGAAGCATTGCAGGAGCAGCTGGTAACTCCTTAGATTATCACGGCAAGACCTGCCAGAACTTCTCTTCCAACAGCCTCCTCAATGCTCAGGTTCTGGACAACTGCCCATGTGCTGGCTCTGGTGATTTCTTCCAACAGAAGTTTGAGTATCTCCAAATATAAAATTATAGAGATTGTCAATAGTTGTGATGAAAATTTTAAAAGTCTGCTTGAAGGAAGTCATTACAAGAAGTTATGCAGTGAAGAACGCTTACTTTTCCTTGCAGTTTAAAGGAAATGGAACTATAATTCTGCCTATTAATTTTTTCAGATCGATGAATCTGTGGTCTTGGTAGTATTTCACATACAAATCTGGTAATTTGCTACATGTCATAAAGGCACATAGAAGTTCTGTGTTTTATGATTTGACCCTTCCAATTAGTCATCTAATGGAAATCACAGCACATGTGTAGAGGGCAGAAACCCACTCAAGAAACAGAAGAGCAAGAACATATCCATGTCCACATATAAAGATTAAGATTTTTCTTTATGTGTCAATATATTGCAATCTGTAAGCTTTAAAAACAAAGTGTAAGTGTAATTTTTTCCTGAACAGAATTCCTCTGAAAGGTGCCGCAGAAATTGGGGTTTTTTTATAAGAGTTCACAATAAAAGATCATATTTTTAAAAATACTTAGGTGGTCATACTGTTAAAAAAAACCTCAAGTATTTGGCATTCAGCAAATAGCTCATTTCTTTGGTAATTTTGTTCAGAACAGACTGTGTCTTACTGTAAGCACACTGACTTTCTGATTTGATTTTTTTCCCCTCTCTTGCATTTATCTTTGACATTTAATTTCCAGATGGGTGCTTAGTATGACTGATGCTTTTTTTCTCTGTGCGTGTGTGTGTAATTCAATCCTGAATTCATTTTCAAGGCTACAGAAAGCTGATGGCTGCCAGTTAGGTACCAGTATTTTTGTATATCTATATATGAAATCCTAATTTGATTGATTAATTATTAAATACAAATTAACATACCAAGAATCACACAATCTCCGTACATCTCTGCGTCTCATCATTTCTGTCTTATCTGATATATTTTGATCTGTTCTTCATTGACATCACTGTCACCATAGTTACCACCAAGACAAGTTAAAAAGCATCTCAGTAAAAACAAAGGAGAAAATATCACTAGTGTAGGGTCTAAGATGGTCAGAAATTGTGGGCAGTATTCAGATTTTTTGCATTGTGAGCTTGTTACAGTCATGTCTTATTTAACGTTGATGGACAGGAAATTTACAAAAGTGCTGGCAATTTCAATGTGAGAGTAGCCATTTCCAGGGGCAAGTAATTATTTTCATTTGGCTTGGAAAAGCCTGAAGGTGAGTAGTTAGATGAATAAACCTAGGAGAAAATCTTTAAAAGTATTTTTAACAAGTAGGGTCCTTTTGTTTGGTTGGTTTTTTAAGAAAAGTCCCTGGAAAAATTGTATATGAGGAAAATAATTTGGCAGTTGAATGGGCAGAATTAACTTCAGAGGAATGCAGCTTGCAAAATTTTGTTCCAATAAGTTGATTAAGTTGAACATTTTGGAAAACAATTATTCAGTTTGCAATGGCCCAAACCAATCTGAGCATAGAACCAGATTTGCATGGCTTGTGAGAGCATTGCATAACTGACATGGCAGAGAGGGAGAGAGGAAGACATACGTACATATATCCTTTGGTTCCACCATTGACATTTTCTTCTCTGTTTCCCAAAGCTGATATTGCACTATAATGTTGTAATTTGGAATGCTCACTGATTGTGGTGTGTAAATGGATTAGTTAGTAGATATTGCATGTAAGATAGTAAATAATGAAGTAGTTATACTCTTTTGGATAGTGTTATGCAGCACTGAAGTCAAATTATCTACGTTAGTTCACTTTCATAGATAATTCAGTAGTTCCTCTCCAGTCTAAATGAATGAAAAATTAACTGTGACATTTTATATCTCCTAAAGTCAGCTTCATTTGGACATGCAGTGATTAAGGAAAAAAGTTCAAAGTGTATCATTTGTTTTTAAGTAGTCTATTTTTTGTTTTATATAATGTAGTCAAGGGCAATCAAAGTTTCATTGTGCTCAGAGGTGTGTGTACATAACAAACCAACAATACTGCATTAACTAACCAGCAGTCATCAGTATTGCTTCACCTTGTCAGATACCTTCTCTGGAAACAGATCTGACTAAAAGGGTGTAATAATAATAACTTCCACAATGATTTGTTCTTTGTTATACACTTGTAATGTGAAAAATGTTTTCTTGACTTTCTTTTAAAATGCATAACCCGATATTAATAGCTCTAAAAGTTAGAGCTTGTATGTCACATTTCAGCATTGCATGCTTATTTTTATGACTGAGTCACAAACCTCATAGTGACTGATGCTAAAAATGCTGATAATTGTCTAAATCTACTGTCGTTCCAGGGCTTCAGAGATCAGTAAGGTTTTTCAAGACTGCAAAACTGTCACCATCTCTGACCTACAGTCGTGGTGAGAGTGCAGGAGTCAGTAACTTGCTGAGTTACGAGGCTTAGAAATGGCAATGCATACAGTACTTCCAGAGCAGGGAAAAAATATAGACACATTTAGTGAAAATACAATTATTCTTCTACTTTGAAAATTGTGATAGTTTTACAAATTGTTACTGGGCAAAAAGAATTCAGCAACAGCCAATTTGCTGTTAACACAATTACAACTCAAATGGCTGACTAGAATTTTGTTGTGTGACAGGAATCTGATATCCTGCCACCGTATATTATGCATGGGAATTTCTAACCACAACCCATTAGAAAAAGCCACAGTACTGCTCTTTTGAATTACTAGCTGCAATTAGGCAGCAGTGGGACACTGATGTGAAGCCTTTATGAACAGAAACCAGCATGCCCCTGGGCAAAAGAAGCATGTGAAGTGAAGGGACGGCTCAGCAGCAGCAGGGGACAAACTCACATTTTGAGCAACACTGTATATTGCATGAGAAATAGTTTTTAATGTGAAAAGGCATCTATATTCACCTGGGTATTATAGGAGACTAACTCCCTGACAACATCAGCACTGATGCTCATGGCTTGAGCAAATAACAAGCATAGTTCTTAAACAGCAAAGTGTCAAATTTGTCTGTTCATGGAAGTTTTTTCACAAGTTGTCCTCATAAATAGAGCTAGTTACACAACTGAATCTTATTATATAGTAAATCCATCCAGGGTACTTTTGAAGTTGGTTCTGACACTAAGGAAGAAGTAAGGAAAACCTGCTTTATAAAGGTAATAGTTGATTCAGTTTGCAAAGTTTGCCCACTAAGTTTTCTGTTTTGTTACCCAAGGGTTTTGATTTGCGGTAATTTCTTTCCTTGAAGACTGAAAGAGATTGGGTTGAACAGCTATGACTGGGCAGGTAAGAATAAACTATCAAGAGCTGTCAACATATGAATATACTTAACTAAGATAAATCAATGAAGGGTCTTAGTAAATGTCAAAAGATGCAGAGCCTGAAACAACTAAATTATCAGGTTACAGGGACAAGGTCTCTGCAAGCAATGTGAGGAGAACAGAAGAGGCTGTGTATTCAGACACTCTCAATTTCCATGGTAGGTTAAGAGTTCCTAACTGTTGTTTGGTTGTTTTTTTTTTAAATAAGTGCTGTTCTATGCAGTCTCAAACATCAACTGGTTGCAAGAAATGACAGAAGGGTAAAGCCTCTGAAATGATGTTTCATCAAAAATCCTATAGAACAATACTTACTGGGGATTCAGTGTCAAAGTACAGAGTCACAAGGGAATGGCCTCACCATCTTTGTGAGCAAAACAGTTGAAATATGCATAGTTTATAGAAACTGGAACTGAGCTTACCTTGAGGACACTGGAAGCTGAACTGATACACGAATATAGCATGTTAAAAACTCCTATTGCTATAGAAGCACTAATATGTCAAAAGGTGTTGCTGATACATAATATCACCTGTTAGATGAGTAGTTCTGATTAAAAACCAGCTAAGTTATCAAATCCTAGTAACATGGTTTATTTGTCCATTCTCTGCAAATATGCTATACTTATTTATCATCTAACTTTAGTGGAAATGTATAGGAGCACTGGGGGCATGCATATAGTGGTAGGTCTACGCCTATAAGGGACAGATATCCCCAAGTCAGCAGTTTTACCATAGTCCCTAACTGCTGACTGAAGTTAGTCTTGAAAGACTCTTGATTTTACATATTAAATGTTAATGAGTTTTAAGTCAGAAATATTTTTATCACTATAGGTATTTTTAAAACTGAAATGCTTCAGGGGTCAAAATTCCCAATTGAAATCCAAACATAATTACGTACTGAAAAAGAATTGAACAGGAGAACTTGTTAAACATAAAAATCAATTGCAACAGTAGAAAACCTTCCAAAGATATAAGAGAAGAAGACCTTCCCACTTCTCCAGAGTGGGAGAAAATCTTACTTAAACAACTATTTAGAAAATTATCTTCCCCAATCATAAAAAAATTTTGGCGTCATTGAATCAGTGTGAATTTGGCCTTGTTACATTTAGTTTGGATTTTATCTGCAAAAATCCACATTCACTGTTCATTTGAGCTAAAAGAGTAAAGAAGTCATTTGATCAATTCTACTTGCTTAAACAAATTTAATTCTGTCAATTAAAGACCTATGTATCAATAAGGTAAAGTCAGACTGTTAATCTCATCTGAACCTACCACAACACAGTATTGCTGCCAGCACTTACCTTTCTATGTTTGTCAGTTTGTAAATCTACTTTAGGATTGCACAGTGCATAGTCTTTTCACTCTCATAACATGTTTTAAAAAGATCAGTAAATTAACATTTATACAGTGCTTTCCTTCTAATGATCCAGAGCAGGCCAAAATACAGATAAGCTGCTCTGCTGCACCACGAGATTTAACAAAGGGTTGTGTACAGGCAGATTTGAGACAAAATTCTTTTGTGGGATGGTGTGTTTAACCAGATTGACACTAAGTCATCTTCTCAAGTTCCCCTCAGATGCAAAAACCTTCAGCTAAACATGCATGCTTGGGCTTTTACAATATTAGAAGTTAATTGAAACTGCCAATAAGGTAGCAGTGTTACTCTAAAGAAGTGGAAATGACATAAAATGCAAGAAAAAAAAGACAAAAGAAGCCTGTTCTCCCATTTTGAAACCTTAGATTTATATTAACTCTAAGCTAATGATAATTTAAGGCATATCCTTTGTCAGAAATAGCCAGTGAAGTTACAAAAAGGAGGCATATCCCAAGAAGCAAGTTTCTGAAGATGTACTAAACATTGTGAAAGAAAGTTCTAATGATGAGCCCTGTCAGAAGCATTCAATATGCAGGAAGCATTTATTATGAAAATATTTTAAAAATCCATCGTTCTTAAAAATGCTTTTTTTCTGTCAACATAGCAAAAATTGAAACTATGTAAAAAGCCTCATTATCCCATAAACGCAGATCTGAAAGCCTTGTCAGGCTGCCTATTGAATTAGCAGATACAAAAGTTGAGCACTCTGATTGATGCTGCCCTGCCAAAGCAGCAGCCAAGAGGATTTAGGTAGCTTTATTAAAGCTGGGTTGTACGGCAAGACTAAGTATTAATTCTTAATATGGTCGAACACAAGGATGGAGCATGTCTGCTGAGACTACTTTTTCCTTCTGTTAGATTACCAGATTCAAGCTTACTGTCAAAAAGCAGAACAGAGGTTTAGATGTAAAGTACTAAATTCGACAAAAAAAAAAAGCTTTCAGTTTTAACCATATGACAATTTTAAGGAAAGGGCCCCAAACCCACCCCCAAACTGATAGAAAAAAGAACGTGTGACATAAAATATGTAAAAAAAAATGTCTTAGATACTATCTTCAACTTTTTAGGGGAGGACATTTGAGTCTTCAAGAAAGGAGAGTGTGAAGAACAGGGTCCATTCTAGTTCCTCATAGAAAAGCAAGGAAAGGAACAGATGTGGCTGCTCTGTATTATTTTTCTAGAGCTTCAGAGAACTGTACCTACTACACCTGCTGCATCAGCAAGGTGGTGTTAGGGTTAAGGTGGCCTCTGCACACTACCATTTACAGGAGAAACAGCTAGGAGTTGTTAGGAGAGTTTCTCTTACATTCAGAAGGCTTGAAGTAGTACTGGTATTGTTACCTAGGCTTCATTTGTCTACAGCATATTCTGATTAAAGATGAGTTAACTTATTTCTCCAGGAAAAAAGTCTGTAGCAAAAAGAACACTGTAGTTATCTTGCTAATTGTTAACTGTTGCAGATAGAGCAAAAACCAAATAGGATAGAAGCAGAATTTTCAGTTTTGAAAATATTTCTCAGGTTGCTCTTGTCATGTCTTTAACATGAGTTAAATAGGAAGTGCTTACAACTAGAGGACTCACACATTTTCATCTAGTTTTATTGCCTATATATTACTGTGCATTCTGGAAGTGGTAGAAAACAATAAAATCGTTCAAGTAGAAGCTTACTGCTTATCAACACTAAGGCTCTGCACTATTACAGTGTCTAGAAAGATAAATCTCTGTGAAATGTATCTGATTGTGTAGACTGCCATGTTCCTATGCAGCTATCCAGAGCTTTTGATGATGTGTTTGTGTCCCTTGCACACTTGATGCAAAGTGCATGGTATTGGAGTGCCACAGGCAGGGAATTTTGAGTGGGGCTCTAGTCCATTGTGGGGTTTCACTGTTTTTAAGCCACAGTTAAATTTTCAGTGGTTTTCATCACGATTTTAGAGTCTTAGTTGTCTGGGGTTTACCCCCTTTTCTCCCTTTGAGGCTGCTAGTTTGAACAGCTAGGCTGTGCAAGCTTCATGGCTGTTAGCTTCTCTGCCAGGGACTTTGTGATCATTTTCCCATTATGCACAAGCCTGACTTATTTTGCAAAGTGTTTTATTTGTACATGTTTTATTTTTCAATGTTCTTTCTAAAATGTGTGGGTATAGGCTGCCATTTGTCTTGGCCTGCTGGCTCCATACTGGGTCACCTGGAGAGAAGGGTAGAGAGCAGTAATTCTTCCATACCCTCCCTTAATGTAAGAGGGCAACGAATCCAGTTCTCAAGTTGCTTTGGCATAAGGTAGCAGGGAGAGAAAGAATTGAGAATGAGAGACAACCAGCAGGAAGCTAACATGCAGAGAAATGTGGAGGCCTGAGAGGAAGCAGACAGAAACATCTTAGGGACTTAGAGCAGAACGAGTAGAGCTTGTAACAATGTCAGGGTTGCTAGGCTGAGAGCAAGGCTGAAAGAAAGGCCCTTTAAATATCCTGTAAAGACACAGTGACAAAGAGGGTGACCCGTTGATAAATCCTTTGGTTTTATTGTCTCATCCTGATTTTGAACTATTGAAGAAGTTAATAGCTCCAGGTGTGTTCTAACCAAACTTGGCTTTTGCGTTTGAAAGCGCTTTTGTCCATTGTCCTCATTATAAATAGAAAATCTACATGGATCCAGGCTCTCAAAGCCTGACTGAATTGGAGTCTCAAGCTTAGAACATTGAAATAAGCTCTGCATTGTTGAGATATTATTGCAGCACACTGGCAGCACTCCTGGGACTAATGAAACAGCAATTTCTTGCCACTTTTAGCATTTTAAACAGGTTTCCCTACTCCAGTTTGCAGCCTGAAAAGCAGAAAAAAAAAAATCTCTCATATATGCTAAGGAAACTTTGCTAGAGATTTTTGCCTATCTCATTTTCTGGGAGTTCAGTGCACTTTTGGGTAAGTTTAAGTCTGAATGATTATCAAAAAAAGATCACAAAATATAGGGACAATCAGGATGTAGAATAGGTTTATACAAGTTTAAAAAAATCACTCCGTTTGTGCAAACCGTATGTTTCAGAACCATAATGCACCACTTTGAATCCATGTCCTACTACACAGTAAGGCAGTTTCTTCAAATAACTTCAACAAGAAGGACATGTATGCTGAGAAGTGTTTGGTGTCCAAATTCATATGAACTAACCAAAACTGAGAGCATCTGCTTAAGCCCTAAGGCATAGCAGTAATATATGAGCTGATCTTTGAAGAGAAGCATATTGTAAAATCAAGCTTAGCTCATACAGTTCATAGCTAATTTTTGCCTGACAAACAAGGATACAAATTTGATGAGCTTCAACATACAAGATAATAAGAGCAGTCCCATGATACGGAACACTACATAAAAAGAAACAGAGAGAAACATGAAAAGCTAATTGCTTTAAATTCTCAGCAGCTGTAATGAAATACAGTAAGAAACATCCCCAAGCCATACTGCATTAGATTCACTTGCATAGAAATCAAGAACTGGTTAAACAAGCAAAACTGAGATTGAACACTTCTTAGCTCAGTGGCTCCAATTTCAACACAATTTTTACAAGAAAATGCATGCTGTTTACCCAGCATGCACAAATTAAAATTAGCTAAAAATGTTTTTCTTTGTTCTTTTCCACTTTACTTTCCGCTGAGCAATTTTTCCTGCATAAACACTGAGCAGAGCAAATAACAAGCTCATTGAAAATATGAGTCAAGAACAAGTAGTTGATTTCTTATTTTTGCACTGTAAATTAGGCATACAAATCAAGTACAGTGTTGTCCTTCTTAAAATGCAACTTTAAGTATCTGTAAAATCATCTGTATTTCCAAAACAAAGAGGGTTACTCTACCAGCTGAAAGATATTATTATAGTCAGTGTTACACTTCTGTGTTATCCTGGCTTTAGGTCTTAAATGGAAGCCTATTACTCAGCCATGGAATACTTACCTGAGAGTGATTTGTGCTTTCACTTGTGGTTGAAATTAAGTTATTTCTGGTGCAAGTTACTCCAGGTTTTTTTATACCTGTGAAAACAATTTTAGATTTAAGGATACGACACTTCCGACATAGGAAAAAAACCAAACATCCCCGTACATTTTGCTGCTAGGTTAATCAAAATAAGAAAATTAACCAATTCACATAGACTGAAAGATTTCAGTGTTAGGTTATACCATAACTTAAGTTCCTGAATACACTGTTACTGCTGTCATATCTGTCTGGCATAAGAGCTAATGCCCATGAAAGTTAGTTTGTCACAATCATAAAATATAATCTGAATTTCAGCCTTTTTCAGTCATTCAGTATTATAAAAGTCTCATACTTTACACTCCAGAATTTTAAATGTAACAATCAAGCAATATTTGTTTCTTGCTCATCTGACACGATGGTGAAGCACATTTCTGGAAAATTCTGTAGGAGGATCCATATCGCTCTCCTACACTTGTGACCAGCAACTACTACTAAACCTAAACTTACACTTACGTCTACTTTACACTCCAGACAATAGCAAATGAGAATCTCAGAGGTGTTTTGTAATAACTGGCATTTGTGAAAATCAGGTATACTGAATATCAGGTATAGTTTAGCTCTCTCTAGTTTAACTGGTAGCTCCAAGAGCGTGAAAATGGTATGTTTTAATCACCTGCCTCTGTTAAGTATCTGTCAGTGCTACCATTTTACTCCTAGAAGTCTAGTGTACTAAAAGTCCTGCTACGAAGTCCATTGCAGTCTGACAAAAGTCACTTTCCCGTAGGATCTCAATTTGGTGAAAATTTCTGTTAATGATTTGTAGCTAAGTAATTTCCTCTTTTTCATTTGGCAGTTGAAATAATAGAGATTTATTAAATAAAAAGCTTGTAGGTGTTAATTCTCATACTCCACATCTTTTCTACAGTTGACTAACACGTTGAACAAAAGAATTATGCACCTTTCTTTTCCAAAAACACATAATTATTCATTTTCCACTTGAATATCAGGTGTCAATCAAATGAGGGCCTCATAATTACTGTTGTGCCGTAATTTCCATTAATTAAAATTATATGCATAACAACATGTTTCTAAATTCCTCCTCAGAAAAGCACTTTTTAATTCTGCAGTTTATTTTAAATGTCAAACTTTAATTTAAAGCAAAAATTACATCACACCAAATATAAAGCTTTGTTTGTTATGACTTTCACAAAATAAAATCTTGCTAATTTTATTCTGACATTTCTCGTTCTGTACATGATTTTTGATAAGTTGAATATATGTTGTGCAGAACTATTTCAAATGTTCTTAGCTTGACAGAATAATAAATAAAACAGTAAGTAGAAAAAATATTTAATGCTTCTAGCAACTGCTTTTATTGTAAGGGGAAAAAAGTGATTTAAAGTTTGTTTTCCCAATATCTGAAAAACAATTGTTGGTTTACACTAAACTGGCATTGAACTATTATATGTCATAATATTTACACAATGTATATTGTATACTGACAAGAATATTTTAACCTTTAATAACCAGAAGAGTTCAGTTATTACATAATTAACCTGAAATGCTGTGGGGTTTTGAGTTGGTTGTGGTTTTGTTTGTTTGGGTTTTTTTTAAACACTTCTATCTACATTAACAAAGAGCAGATTTTTAGACTGGGATATTTCAATACTGGTTTTGAGAAACTGAGGTACTGCATTTTATATCTGAAATTATCCTCATTTTGTTATCCTCACTGCAGAAGCAAATTAAGTATTTCTTCTTCAGATAGGGCTGGTTTGGGTACATGTAATTATTTTTGGCTGACATAACAGAAAACCAGTGCTTACCAACAGCGTCTGTTCTCTTGTAGAATTGGGGAGATGCTTTATTCAAGTGGCCATCCAAATAGGATGGATCCAAGGAACCATCCAAGTAACTGTACTGCACAGCACACTATGGTCCTGGTCCTGAGTGGAGTTTGCAAGTGCAGGTTGTTTCCTGACACAGCATAGGATCAGTAGTTTGACAAAGCCAGCTACTTTATAGAGACCGAAAATGTCTCTTCAGAAGGTGCACAGGCAATGAACTGATGGTGTGTTTGATCTACAATTCTCCTGTTCAGCCTGAGGTGAGCTTTGCAGTGCATAGACTTTAGTCTTACTAAACCATCATTTGGGAAAACAGTAAGGAATTCTAAGCATTAGATCCAAGTCCTAGTCTTACTGCAAAAATGTCCTCTAGCCTAGTGCACATCCGATAATGAGAAGCTTTCAGCAAAAAAACAGACATGGCCAAAATGGAAAAATTGTGTTTGTCCATTAGTATGTGAAATAAGTGTAATAATTTCTTCCATGTTCCTTGAACATAGGGGACAGGTTGATTTGTTTTATGCTAATTATATGCTTAGCAAGCCTAACAATGTCAGCAATTCAGTAGTTACAGGGGAATATTATGTATATCCAGCTGTGCAATGGGATTTCCAATTGCAGCACAAACCTAAGTCTTTGTACTTGTCTGACTTGCAATAATGTGCCTTTCAAGAAAGGAATGCCACAATCCTTTAATTGCAGACATTAGGAAAGCCATTTTATCAAAGAATCAATAGGGTAATCACTTAGGTAATTTACATCATTTCTGCAGGTTTCACACACAGGAATAAGCTTTTGCCTTAAGATGAGTTAAGGCCTGTTTTTTCTTAAGTTAAATGGTTCAAAAATGCTCGTAACAAAACCTAGGGGTTGTTTTTGTCGTCCTAACATACAACTAGGTATCAAAAAGAAGTGAAAGCAAGTGATGGAAATGTTATATTACGAAAAACTGTTGTTGTGGACTGTTAGTTAAGAGCCTTTCTACACGATCTGGGTAGAACTGGGTCTTGTGCTGGAGAAGGTGAGCTGAGGAGTTAGTTACGTGTGGATTGCAAGCAAAGCGCAGCACATAGACTTAGTAGTTTCATTCAAAATCAGAAAAAAGTTTCTCAAATTTTAAATACATTAATTCTGTTTTCTAATCTTCTCTCAACTCTGATTTCATAGGGCACAGCCCAGCTCGCAGCTTTCTTTCATCCATCCTCAGACAATTTGTTTCCTTTCAAAGAGTAAGCTAGAAAACTAACAAAAGACAAGCTGCAATGGCATGCTTAAAGAGTAAGCATTTTAAAAAATACTCTTAACAGCCTTTCCTAAATGATTCTTAAAATCCCTGAAACATTTCCAGTTGCCAGTCCGAGGGTGCTGCTCCCCCAGTTACAAACAGGTACAGCCCAGATGGAGCAGGCTAGGGGCAGTTTTGTCTTGTTTTTAAAAACTCCCACCGCTTCAGGAATGTTCTTCAGCCCTATTCTGCTGAGAGGATTTCTGACAGGCGGGAAGGGGAGTTCATTCTCCATGGTCCATTCAGTCACTGGCTTCTTTCTTTTCCTGAGGCTGCCAGCAAAAGTGCCAATTAGTAGCAATTGTGATGGTGATTTCTGAAGTGCAGTTTAAAGGATTTCTAACTGGGTTGGAGCTGTTGTCAGTTGACTGACTGGAATAATAATAATAAAAAAGCTCACTGCTTCAACAGAAGCTTGTTAGATTTTCCTGTGTGATCTGCTATGGGTAGCGTGAACTGCAACAGCTTTTGCATTCAAAGAGGGATTTTCCTAAAAGCATCAGTGAGCACTTGGCTGTTTCATCTGTTCTAAAAAATCTTAATTTTAAATTCTGTTAAAAACAAAAATAAATGAGAATCTGGAAATAGGAGAAGAAAAACATCAAGTAACCTGCAGGGCATGCTTAACTGTTTCAATACACCAGGATCCCCTAAGTGTGGTCTTATCAAGTGGAAGAAAATATTGTGCATTTATTCATGTACAGAGTTACTGAGAGAGAACCATAAACACTAAACGGGTTAAAACACAAGGGACATGATATACTGAGGCTTGTGTTGATGTTTTATGATAAACACCACAAACTGACATATACTGACAAGCCTTTCAAAGAAATAAACATTTATTATTTGCATATAATAACGAAATGCTTGAACTATATATGAACAGTGCGAAGCCATCTTTTTAAGAATTAATCTTTGCCTAAAACACTTTCATTATGGGATTGTACACATTCAGCTTCCTATTTTTTTTTCTCCTTGCAGCGCTGAGAGACCTGTTCTCAGGGGTAATGAGCTCACACAAGCAACCACTTAGCAAAACAAGTAACATGCTTAAGTTTCAGAGCCATGTGTATTAGCTGAATGAAGTATCATGCCTTCTTTTAGAGTTCCCAAGAGGCTTTAACTTAAACAAAAAAACCCCACAAAGGAAGGCCTGAGCGAGTGGTGTCCCTCACTGTGTGGGAAGTGGCGGGCGACCACTGGGCCGTGCCCATGGCCTCCTTCCTGCTCCTCTCTGGAGGCTTCCAGTGGTCCTCTAAGCACTGGCCAGCTTTGCCTCGCTCCCAAGGGCACCTCCTGAGCTGGTCCCTTCTGAGAGACAGGGGATGTGACTGAAGGAGGACAACTAAAATCCCACATCGGGCACCACAGTGTAAAGCTGTAAAGCTGCCTCTTCCAGGGAGAGAGGGGCTGAGGCAGGAGCTCCTGGGCTTTGTCTGGGAGGCCGTAACCGTTTTATCAACATGCCAGTGAAATCTGATAGGAGGGAGCAGGGTTTAAAGTCAATGTCTTCTAAGCAGGTGATGCGAATTAGTGTTTACACCTGTGAGATAGTGTCCCTGCATTGCACACAGCTGGGGATGGCACTGGGAGGTGCCACTCTGCATCAGCTGAACCTGCAAGAGTCAACCTGTGAATGAAAACACAGGGTTTGGGTCACTTGTGTGTTGGGTCACTTCTTGCTTACTTAGAAGCATTTAAACTGATGCTTTAACAAAAGTAACACCATTTGTAATGTTTGGGGTGTTTTCAAAGCAGCGGATCACAAGACTGACGCGTGAAATGTTACACACTCGTGTGTGGTGATTTAAGGATATTTGTCCAAAAAGATTTGGATAAGATATAGTAATGCTTCCAAAATTATTTTGATCATTTACAGTACCTATTGTCTAGTATAATTTTTAATGGGAGGTTAAACCCCAATTTTTTTGCTGTATGTATTTGTTTCACAATGGCATTTAAGCAGAGTTTTACACAGATGTGTGTTACACCGCTCCTGTCTCTATACATATGAGTTAAAAATCCTATTATTGTAATGCAGTTTTTGAAATATGCAGTAGCTGTCCTTTGGAGTGAAAAAAAGGAGAAAACTCAATTAATGTTGTTAAGAAACAGAGGGCCTACTGGTGTAAAATGAGGAAAAGAATACCTCTAAAAAGAATTTCTGACCAAAAATACAGGATTTTCCCCCTACATAATTTCTAGTGGTTATTATTCAAGAAGAATCAAAATTGCTTGTTTTACTTTATCTGAAGGAGTGGAGCTTAATTTTTAAAATAAAATTTTGCCTATTAAAATCCCACCAAGGCTAAGGTCTTTCTTGTAGACTGAATTTTTGAACAGTAGGAAGTAGTACAGGATTCCTCTAAACATGCTCACATGTCCTCCACTGCACAAGTGGCATCACTAAAATTAGGAGACCAAGTGGTAGTTCACTGAAGTTTTACTGCAGAAGTGGATCCAGAATATGACAAAAAAAGTCTACGTTTTTCTCCAAGTGTACACAGTTTTGAAATGCAGTTCTGTGCACAAAAATGCACACACGTGTGTGTGTATAACATTGAAATGGATGTGCTTCTTTTTCATAAAACAATAGCAACTGACAAATGTTTTTTATGTAAAATTATTCACACAAGGATGTAATATGTTTCTTTCTGGCTAAACCCAGTCTGAATATATACATATTTTAATGTAAATTACTTATGTGGATATTCCTATATATACACCAAGAAAGATCTTTGAGATTAAAGTACGTCACATATTTTAGGCACAAGCAGTTAGCCAAATTCAGAGTTATGATCACAGAACACTTCTGGGCAAACAAATTCAGCTTCTGTTTTTGACAAACATATCGCATAATGTCTTTTATGTCAGGCTCTGTCTTAAAAATGATTCTTATGATTGCTTGGAGCTGTCAGATTCCTTTAATGGTTCTTAAGTTTTCTAATTTCCATGCCAGTTTATTCATAGCATTTGTTTCATACCAACGTTATTCTTTTAATTTGATAATTTTTATTCTTCTGATCCATTTTTTAAAAGTAAATTATAATTGTATTTTGGAATTCGTTTTACTAGGCAAATATAATTACTTATAGAGTTCGGCATTCACCAGTCAGCCATAGTATTTCTCTACACTCATGCCAATTTAACTTTACTTTCTCCACTGCTGTTTACAAGAATTGTATAAAACCCTCTAGATAAGACCTTCATGCGTTGAACTAGAGGATGAATGCCTCCCAGTATCTAGAGTAAAATACCAAAATGCTTGTATAGAAAAGCAAAATACATATATCTTTCTCATGATCGTGTTAGCCAGGAATGTTTTTAGAGAGAGGAGCATCTGGGGCAGTTCTATGGGGACCCACTCTCTCACAGTTAGAAACACCTCTGTACTTTTAAAAATATATGTAATGGAAGGAAGAGTGGGATACTTCGAAACAGAAGTGGGGAAATGGAGGCATTAAAAAGAACTACGAGAGAGTAAATGGGAGTTGCTAGGGTGGAAGAATTTTGGGACATAGTTATCCTCTTAATTAATATTCAGAAGCTATTTTGATGTTAACTTTTCCTATGAACTACACCCTGGGCTACCATTTCCTGTTATTAGTACACTTAAATTTTAATAGTATTAAATTTCATTATACCATCATTCTCAAGGTCATCTAGTTCTTCATGTTTGATATTCTAGTGCCCTTCAAGCTCATGGCTTCCAACTTCCTGCTGCCAAAAAACCCTGCCAGCACCTCCTGCTTTTTTATGGAAACCGTTAACATTAGATAAGAAAGCCTCCAGACCACTTGTTCCTTTTTCTTTTTTGGTACCCTTTAAACAGTTCCTTAGTTGTCTCTACCATTCTTTTACAACCACTTTCTGCAGATGTGTCAAATGCTCAATATTGAGGTTCAGATAGGTTAGTTCTACCGTATTTTCTTTATCTATCTGACGTTCAAAGCTGTGGGTAAACTTATGCTCTATGTTATCCCGTTTATCATATGCCTCTATGGTTTTACAAGGAAAGTAATAGAGGTTTCTTCCCTCAGTGTGCAGGAGAAAGTCATCACAGAGGAGTTGAACAATGGCAGTAGTTATTTCTGTATGTTCCAAGGCTATTTTAGACAGCAAGTAATTCAATTGCTTTCTCTTTTTTTTTTTTTGTAGAATTATAATTCCTATGGTTTTATGCTCTATAGTGAGTGCTGCCTTTCTGACTTGTTTCTCTGAATAATTCAAACTGTATCTGAATTTCTTTCCTTGGGAAAAAAGCAAAGGGTTGGCATGCACAGGCAAATAGAATAAAACAGAAGGATGCAGTGTGCCTAGGAGTGTGATGTTGGGAGCGTTTCGGTTACCTGGTACAAGAGAGCAGTGCAAGTGTCTGCAGTGGAATTTCTTGCGTAGAGCAGGAAAATCATATGCACTTTATTATTTATATTTTTAGAATGATGATGGTCCTTTCAGTAATAAAGTCCTTTATATCTATTTGGTATTAAAGAATTTTGTATTTTCTGGTTGACCTGGCTCAGCAGGTTATAGGAGTCAAAAATCACTGTTTCTCAAAGTATTATGGTCAGCTCCTTGGTGGATCCTGTCCCTCTGAAACTTGGTGACTGCTGAGTCAGTTTATTCAACCATACTTTTAGTGAAACCTAACATTTGCTCCTGAGTTCCTGTAGGTGCTTTGAACTCAGGGATTTCACACACACAAGTAAGAAAACAATGATGTGTTAAAATACTCGGAGCAAAGATTACAACAGTACGTAGTTCTACTTTGAGCTCTGGGTCTGCATGAAAGCAAATCTAGTAAAATTTTGGAATGAAATATAGAAATTCTTAGTTAAAATGTTCAAAATTTTACTGAATAAACCACAACTTGTAGGAACGTTTGAAATTTGTAAGCTTCCCTTAGTGCTTCACTTCCAAATTCCATTTCTATTAAAATATTATTTTCTTTTTGTTTTATACCACCAAAATAATGGTCCTATTTGCAATAATATATTAATTTGCATTTAGGATTCCAGAGTAATCCAGTTCCCCATACAGCACAATGGAAATCTGAAGGGTGTTTTTGGTCAGTGTGTGAATATCTGTATCTCTTCACTTACTTTCCAAGGATTGAAGTAAAGAAACTGTTGTCTTGAAGAAATTTCCTTTAGGGATTTTGTAAAGCCCTCCTCTCTTTGCCCCAGTAAATTAAATATTAAATATAATTCTGAATAAAATGTTTGTCCATAGTTCATTGGAGATATGACTTGATGTTCTAAAGGCAAACAGAGATCTTGCACCTGATGTTCTAGAATAGTCAACGTCTCTTTTAACGCAGAGTAGTTAGATATAATGAATGTAAATTATTGACTGATTTGACAAAATATGGTGATTATAACCTTTACTGTAGAGTAATTGAATGAGTCTATAAATATGTAAGTTGTAAAATCCTGTCTATTGTCTCTGAAAAAGTTAGATTTTATTCTGCCCTGACATGTCTAACTTGTTTTTTCATCTAAGCTGTCAAAGATTTCCATAGATTTGAAAATCTGTCCCCTGTTCCCCATATTAAATGTCACTGTCATTTTACTCCATGAAAAATGAAGTTTATTTGATGTGGTTGTCATGATAGTTGTATAAGCAGTGCACCTATCACTTTTTTTCTGTAAAGAAGAAACTGACAGGATATCTAGTCACACTTATTTTCTGCAATGACTATTGCAGAGCAAAACTGTAGTAATGTGTGCTTTCTTTACTCAAAACAAATTACAGAATACATAAACATGTAATAGTCTAAAGAAAAAGAGGGTGGATAGAATACTTGTGTGCTGCACAGTAGGAATTGCTCTGTCTGGATCAGTATAGCTGGAAATACTGCTTGGAAGCAGTTTTATATGATGGCAAAAAGGCATTGTCAATTATTTAGGAGGAGGGATCTGTAGATATTCACCCCTATTCATTTATGTAGATTTCTCAGGCTGTTTCTTTCATTGGGATGAAAGGGTAACAGTGACCACTTAGCAAATAATCAGTAACAAGAATCCTCTTAGGATCTGAGTCATTGTTCCAGTCAGGCTGTAGAGTACTGAGAACTGCAGGTATTCTCTTTTTCTGGGGAATTCTTCTTGCAGGCAAGAAAACTCCAATGGGAACAAGACTGGACTGTCTCCATTTGGCTTTCATACCATTATGCAGCCAACTCCTACCCCAGTGAGTCTGCCTGTTGCTCCCAGGTCCGTGAGGTCATGGGAAAACCAACTGCCTTAGTCTGATCACTTCGGAATTTTATTGCGTTTTCCGTACTTTCCCCTAGAATAACCACATTGGTTATTTTTAACCGACTGGGCCCCACACACTGTGGAAGGACATTCCTAGTGAATGGTTTGGCATGCTGGGACAAGGTGCCCAAACGTGTCTTGATTGTACATTGTTATCACATGATGAATTCATACTCTTAAGAGCAGTTTTCCTTCAGATGATTTTCCAAACCTGCATATGGCCCTTCAGTCCTTTAAGCTGCCTGTGGCATTAGGCATAAATCTTTCTGACTTCATTTAGTACTGTTAAGCCACTGTTTCAGGAGTAAATGTATATGCTAAAGAATGATCATTTTTCCAGAAAAACACTCATGGAGTCTAAAATGGACAGTATCTAGCTGGAAAAATGCTAGATACCAGCAAGGCCAGTGTATGCGTGTACTATGCTAATATTGCTGTGTGGGGGTGTTTATTTTGACTTACTTAGTAAAAAATAATATCTACTGAGTTCACAGAATGCCTTAATACAGGTCTTGCAGCTTAACTAGGCTTTGCTGAAGTTTTGTACAGCTTTTAACACTGTCCTTAATTATGACATGGCCCAAATCACCTGTCATCAGTGAGAGGAAAAACAGATATTTAATGAGCCATATAGCAGCCAAGCAGCAAATCCCATGCCTCATATTAGTTCAATATAAACTTCCTAAGGAGTGTTTACAAGTTATCGTGAATGAAGTGAGATTTGATGTTTTAATTGAAAACTTTTCCAGTTTTAGGAAGTCTAAAGTATTAATATACATTAGGGCATACACTGGCTGTGCAATATATTCTGGTAAATTGAGGCATCATTTAAATGAATATTTTAGTCTGTCAAACTTGCCTGAGCAGTTATAGTGAATGTAAAAAAATAATTTGCAAGTCTAGCTGGATTATATATTATTAATAATAGCCTCCAAGATAGATCAGGCACTGTACAAAAATGTAGCATTGGCTGTGGTTCCAAAGGGCTTGCACTAAAACCCAGGCAGATGGGAAGCAGAGATGTGAGTAGAAACTTGTAGCTTTTCCTTTCAATCACTGTAATTATCCTCATTAAAAAAAAAATACAAACCCCAGCAACAACCAGAAAAGCATCAGTTGCCTGTACTTCTCTCCATCTTTCTAAGTTTCGTTTTTATAGTACAGCCTTCACTCACTACACTACAGACCTAATTTGTTTATCCTTATTTTTGCACTTATATGTTCCCCCTTAAAATTCTATTTCAGAATCCTTCTGAATCTCATAAGGCAGTGTTGAGGTCCAAATTTATTTTAGGGGAAAAGGGATAGAAAAAAGAAGTAAGGTCATGCAGAAAGTGCGGAAAACTAGAAGGGGTCTCCAGATGTAGGACAACTCTCCAGCTATTTGATTTTCTCTTCTCCCACCTACTGTCTGTCCTGTTTTTCTCCTTATATCCCTGCCATAGCTTAAAACTACAAAGCACCTATCCTCACCGAACATTTAACCTGATACACATCTGAAGAAAACCATCCCCAGTTCGGTTTTCAAGCAACCTAGTCAAGTCTTCATATTAATTCATTGAACAGTCCTAATAGAAGGGAGAGAATTAATTTTGGAGAGAAGTGATAAAACTGTGATATGAGATCATGGAAGATGTGGAGAGGATAGATTCATGTTTGCTAAACTCTTTGTGTTCTAAGGAGAAAGGGCACAGAAATGGAAAGCTGACGTGTTCAAAAGCAGCACAGGGAGATTGTTTTTCTCTTGGGACTAATGATTAATCTGCATCACTCATTGCCATATGGTATCCTGAACTGAACATTAATAAGAATAAAATAACACCCTACTTGAAATGATGAGTATTTAAAAATATGTCAGAGTATTGAAAGGATTATACATCTTCATGCTTCCTTGCATAAATGGTCTTGTGGCACGTGTGGTAAAAAGGACACTTTTCACACAGTAGATTTGTCTCCTGAATGAAGAGTCTTGGGTTATTTTCCTGTAAAATGTCACTGTTCAAGACCGGATTTGGGATTAGATGGATGACTGCTTTGATCTGTGCTGGCCATTCCTCTTGACACTCCAGTCGAGGAGTTCGAGGAGTAAAACTTGTCGCCTTGAAGATTTTTTGATCGTCTGACTGTCTTGGGAGATGGAGGGCTGCTCCAGGATCTGACAAAGTGCTGTGATGGGTTGAGATTTTCAGTCAAGCTTTAGGCAGCACTGAACATTTACTGACAAATTATCGCCTACTCAGAAGTAGTTGATAGTAATGAAAATGCTAAGGAGCCATTAACTCTGAGTAACCTGTGCTGCTGTAATTAAGAGAATATCAGAAAATCTATGAAAGATTATTTTATAATCTACTAAAGATTTCATCTTTTCTTTGTTCCATGTCTTTAATAGTGACAGCAAAAGAATTGCCCTTGTTTAGGCTGAGAAAGGCTTGGGAGAGGAATAAGCATATGTCTGAAGTTCCTCCCCAAATGGCAGCATTTTACATCTATTCAAAAGTGCTGTTATTGTTAATGAGGGTCAGTATGCCTTTGACAAATAGATAATGTCATAAACTGGGCTATTAATTTTGCTGAAAATACTACGTTTAATTAGTACGTACTTGAAGAATTGCAGGAAGTGATGAAACTATTTCATGTTTTCTCCTTTAGAAGTGACATTTTATTTTGGTTAGCTGGAGGAAATACTAACAGTGAGTGCTTGTACACACACACTGTCACTCTCCATCTGCCCTTCTGCCCTGTGTCTGTTCTTTGTACAAGAATGGTCAAACGTGATGGGGGTTTTGGGTTTTGAGTTTTTTGGTTTGTTTTTTTTTACTCAAAACACATGAAATGCAAAGTCTCCGGTCTTTGGAGAATCCTGTGATACAGTATGGTTGTTAAAAATTCCTAACTGTGACCATCCTGGCTCGGGATTTTTAACTTAAAGTTGAAGCAGCTCCTACTGTACAAATTTAGTTTATCTAATGTTCACTTGAAAGCTCATAGAAGGGAATGTGGTTGTATGAATTCAATAAAAACATGTTGTATTTTTGGGAAGTGTTAAACTTGGATCATCATTATTATGGATCAGTGACACTGCATAAAGAACAGCTTACCTTGAAACCAGTAGGTTGGAAGGAGATCTACAAATATTTGGACGTATCATCTATCACAACAGATGCTGATCCAGAAACTCTCGTTTTTAAAACTCCCATCTCTGACTCTGCTAAAAGTATCTTGTCCAATTTACAATGAAAGGTGAGGATTTTCACTGAGAGGGCTGTGATGAAGTCAGTCTTTCACATTTTAAGAATTGAGTAGAAAAAAATAGATTCTTTCTTCACATGGTTGCATATAAGAAATTCCACTGAGCTTTGTTCTTATGTATGCATCAGTGGCTATGCCTAAAGTGGATTTTTTATTTAAAAGTTGTTTCTTTGTTTTAATTGAATTTTGGGAGTGATCTTCTGCTTGTCTAACTTTGGGCATATTCACATCCATATGACTATATTTTGTAGGCAGTCTGGTGCATGCAGACCACAGTCCTCTTGCAGCTGCCCCTTGCATGGGGCATTTGCCCCTTGAATGCTTACATCTGCAGAGTCTCTAGCCCAGTGCATGTGGCATGCCTAATCCTTTCTGCTTTGTATTCTATAGGACCTCTTCAGTTCTCATTACAGAACTTTAATGAAGGCTTGGGAACTTTTTTATTTAGACCAGGGTTTTTCAGGGGTCTAAGTCAGAGGCACAAGACTGTTATATTCCTGAAGGTGGCCAAGGAGGTTTTCACAGAAGTACGTGTAATCCTGGTGAGGCTGGGATACGATGAAGTGTGCTGAAACAAGGTCATGCATCGGCTCAGTTTGTAATTCTGAAACAGTCAATTTTTCTTGGGATCATTTAGGAATTTTTGTGTTCAGCATGATTCACAGAGAACTGAATATGAGAGAACTGTTACAGCAGGACTTTAGGGTGTGTGAAGCAGGCAGACCACGTTTGAGGGTGGTTCTGAAAGACCATTTGGAAGACTGAGCTGGGAGGAGCGATGCCTGATGCAGCCTCTGCCATATTAGATTGTAGAGTAGGCCTAGGTTTCATCCAGTGAAAGATCTATTGTTTCCTGTCCAAAAGAGATTTTGGAAATGAGTTAGCATGTGCATAGTGTGGGCAGGAGCCTCAGGGCAAGATCCGAGGGTGATGCACATTGACAGCATTAGCTACTCTTCTCTTGTTCAATCGTATACAAATTGCAATGTGACTTAATTGATCCAGTAAGCTTAATTCTTTTCCTTTGTTCATTTAATTCAACAAAACCCCTTCCACTGACTTTCAGTAGATTCTGGATTGAACTCTCAGGCAAAACCAGAGAAATAATTGTCGCTACTACGAGAGCTGGGGCTGAAAAGCTTTTAATTTTACAGTACTTTCCAAATACTTAGGGACTCACATTCCGTAAAAATACTGATGCTTTTGAATTTTGTTGTTGTTCTCTATAATGTATTCGATTTTATATTAATTTAATAAATGCTCTGTTGAAAGATGATCCACACTTATGTGAAGCTTTATTCCCACGTTATTAAGTGGTGTATAAATAGGTAATTAAAAAAACCTCACCCTTAATTGAAGATACTTATAATATACACATAATTAGAATGCACAATGTTCACCTTTTATTTTCCAGTGTCTGAATAGGTACTGAGTATTGACTAGCTTTGTCTAGCCTAGCAGCTATCCCAGACTATCCTTTGTGAGTGGCAGAGAACAGATAGGAGTGGAAGGGGAGACAAGATGCAAGTGTTATCTCCAAAGTACAATCAGATTGTCATTTTATTTTGTGTTACCGTTAGCAAATCACAGTTTGATTGTTTAAATGCTTCTTTGTTTGAGAATACTTGCAGCCAGGGAGCATTATAAGAAAATACATAGTTCTAAAAGAAAAATCTTTTCTGTTGTTCAAAAAAAAATAGAAAAAAAAGAAGTTTTAAGTGTTGCAAAGAAGTGCTCTTGTTGCTTCTTCATGGTTCATGGATCTCTTCAAAGGCAGTTAGCCATTAAACACGATCGTGTAGTAATAGATTTCATATGATTTAATAGCTTGAGATTTAAACATACAGGTTGTTCTGATACTTATTGGAAGAAACAAGTTTCAGTGAAGGATTTTCTGTATTTTCTTTAAAAAAAAAAAACAGCTGTAAAAAAAATTTCTGTACAGCCTTAGAAGTAACCAGCTAATAATTTAAAATCTTAATTTCAGTTTCTGGCAAGGACTCTGTATAGAGAGAAGTTAATTAACATTTGTTTTATTCACATCTAAGATACCTGAACATCTGATGCATAAGTTAAGAATCACTATGTGTTACTTCTTGATCCCTATCGAAGGTAAATACCGTAAGCATGTTAAAAACCAAAGTATACCCATTAGCACATAACTCAGATTTCATTTCATCCCATGTCTGTGGAGTCTCCAGTTAAGTACAGTCTCTGTATTACAAGGATTGAACTGCTTTGTGTTCTACAATTAGTTGTTGTTATTAACATTATTCATTTTACAAATGGCTAAATTAAAAATACTACATTACTTATGAAGTATAATTAAGTCTCTTGCGTTGTTCTTACTGATTTATTTTACAATGGAGGCAGGCATTCATAAAGGAGAATTTTCACTGAAGGGAATATCCTGTAGGTATTAGTGATGATGCATTTAAAACTCTGTGTGTGGGGGTATATATGTAGAGGCCTATGAGGATAATAAATGAGCATGAGCACTCATCTGTGGTGTTTTTCTAGTTCTCATGAACACCACTTCTCCACTGCTTCAGACAGGTCCTGAACTGGTAGGACAGTTTAACCATCTGCTTGGTCATTGCCAGAGTCACCATGCTGGAGCAGATGGTCTCTCAGCACGATCCAGTGCAAATTGTACACTGAGGTGATTCTCTGAGGGAGAGTTCGTTGATGTTGAGATATATGTGAATTACAAATGATAAATACATTTGAGGATTTGCAATATGTATACAAGATCTTGAAATGACAGGGCAGAATGTACAGAAATAAATCACCTTGTACTAAACTGTCCCAAAACTTTCAACATTTCTTAAGTCTTCTATTCATCATTTCCATCTTAATTACAATATTATTTATTTACTGTAATAGTAATAATACAGTAATAGTTATTTGCTGTAACTGCTTAATTGTGACTGCAGAGTAATTAAGCCAAACACGTTCCACATGAGCAAATTTAGGTACAACAGCAGGCTGACCCTAGCAATAGAGACTTTGGTGTAAAATAAATACCAGGGTTTCTCAGTGTAGATAAGATCGGCACTTTTCCAAGTGAACACTTCAGGCATTTGATTGCATCCACTAGACCTATGGCAAAAGTCTGCACACTTCTCTGTTGGTAGTTTAGATGGAAAACGATGGATCTTATACAGAGAATTTGTATCAACCTATTTTTTATTCACTTTCTCGGAAACCTCCTGAGGAAACAAGACATATCGAAATTAAAACAGCAGCAGCAAAAAAATCAGTTACTGAGGTGAAGTTGAGAAAAGCAAAAGTGACAGCAGTTATACGAAGAAGCGCTTGCTCTTGAAGTTAAGCTGCTCTGTCACATACCGTCAATTGGACTATTATCTGGCACAGGAGGACTGTAATAAATTGTCAGATTTTCTTCTTAGCTGAAATGATGGGATGGAAATTGTGCTGCGTATTTTTGGACAGGAATGGGTGGAAAAATCCAGCGTGTAGCTGATTTCCTCACATGCCAGACCTGCCATGATGCACAAACCCAATTTCCAAAATGTAGCTCTTAGAAATCTTGTATGATAAAGCTGGGACAGTTAAAAAAACCAAAATCCTGTCTCTTCTCTGGGAAAATAAGGTCAAGGAGGAGAAAAGTCACTAATGAAATACAAACTTTTTTTTGTATTTAAAGCCAATAAAATATGTGCTTTCACATGGACTTTCTTCTCCTTGCCAAAGAGGAGGAATGCAGGATTTTGTGTATCACTGTCTCTGGTTCTGTATTATTTTCATTTGGAGTAAACTTTTAAAGAATTATAGTATCAGAATATTTGGTTCTAGTAGGTGGATATGATGAGCATTGCTTTTGTGTGGTTCAAAAGATGTTATTACATATGGAAATACTTTCTGTGGTTTGTATGATCTGATTAAATTATCTGTGATGTTTTGGGAAACGTCTAGTGATGGTATAACCAGTAGATGAAAATGCTTTCAAAATGTTATGTGTTCTCAGAAGCTGAACTTTTCCAGTAGAATTTTTGTATGACTAACAGATACATATCTGTATGTTATATGTGTAATAATGTGGTGTTGATATCCACTTTTAAAGGCTTAGCTGAATCATAAAGTAACAACTGTAGTCAACAAACTTGAATTATTTTGTATGGCCATCACCTTTAAATCATGGCTAAGACTTGAGGGATCTTGTATGATATTACAGTTTTCTGAAATATTTATAATACTGTAAACAACAAGTTCTTAGTTAATAACTACTCTAAACAGAAATAAATAGAAATAAAATACCATAATAAGGGGTTGAAATTATAAAAGAGTAAATTTAAAAGCCGTTAAGGCTGCCTGCCTTGTTCCTCCACTTCAGTTCAGTTCCTCTGTATCAGTTAGTTCAGTTGTCCTAAAACTCACTAATGAGTCTTTTCAGCAAGGTTGGAGAGGTTCATATAATAAATTGAAAGTGTACAGCAGAAAAGATTGTGAAAACCTGTCTATTACCTTCAGCTTTCTGTTTTAATGTGGAAGGTTCAAGCTATGAACTAGAACAAGGACTTACACCTCAGTGTACCTTATAAAGTACTCTGTGTGTATAATATTTCCATTATTATATAGGTCTGTAAAATGTGCATATTGTATTTAGGTCTTCTTTCATGGGGAAAAAAGCAATTGTCACTTATCAGAATGTGTTACTTTATATGAATTCAAAGGTCTTGCTAGCAGAGTATAAAATGGGTTTCTTTCCAACAGAAAGAGGAAATTTACTCTAATGAAAGCAATAAAGACTTGTACAAGCCAAATAAAAAATTGTGGAACAACTAGACAGAGTACTAGAAGCCAATGGAACACATTCATATTCTGAATCAAATCAGAAACATGAAGACGGTGAAGGAATCAGCAAGTTTGTCAGAATACTAGGAAACAGAAAGCATAGCTGAGAATCATGAGATTATGAAAAATGGAGATTATTTACTTGCATTATTCCAGTGTTATCAGGAAGTGAGCCAGAAACTGAGCTGCCAGAGCATCTTGAAGAAGTGTAAAAATATCGTCAAGCGTAGACTGTATTGATGTATGAATTTTGAAGGAACGTACTAACACGAGCAAGCTGTTAACAGAAGTGTGTAGTTTGCATCTAAGTAAACAGTGGTGGAAGGAAGAAGGTAGCAGCTGCTATATCCAGTTTTTATAAAATGGTAGAAATGATCCTGGGATCATTTCAAAATGAGAAAACTTGTTGAGAAAATGGTTCAAAAGATCCCAAACCTCCCATCAACATGAAAAGAATTCTAAAAACCTATATTATACCAGCAGAGTTTCTGTATTAGTACATTTCCCACCATGCTTCTTTAGGATTTCCTCAGTTTGTTGATTGAATAACAAATGCACTAGAACCTGTTTGAATAATTCTTTGGAATATTGAAAGATTAAAGTCTCTGGCAGATTAATAGAAAAGCAGTTGACAGGAATTGTCAGGTAAATTATTGCTTTGGATTAGAAACTTGATAAATCGACACTAAAAGTAAGGTAAGAATAAGTAAACAATTTAGAACAGTGTTACCTCAAGGTTTTACTCTGCTACACTAAAAAAAAGGTCATAAAAAAGAACTTGCAGGCTGATAGATGTCACATGAGAAAATAGATTAGCGAATGTCAAGAGAGGTTTAAGAGTGTTCAAAGATTTTGATCTCACCTGAGAAAATTTTAACTGGTGTATTCACACTTTAAACATGTACATACTATAAAATGTTACGCTAACGCATGTTTTAAATGCTATTATAAGTATTTTTTTACTCTTTTTATGTTTTCTTTTTTCATTGGAAAGAATGGCTTCAGAGGATTATGAACAGTTTCATTTTTTGGGTGCAAAATTTCTTATTGTCATGTCAAAGTCCATGATTTAACTGAAACAGTATTTCTTTTAATTTAAGAAAAACCTGGATTATTCTACAAGATGTTGCTATTAAAATTGATTTTTTTGGGTGCTTTTGCTGTAGATATATATCTTCATTTTGTGGCTAAAGCAGTGGGCAACAAATCTTTACAGGCCTTTACAAAGCTTACCAACCATGAAACAGATTTCACGTACCATCTGCTGTGTGAAGGGCATGTTAAAGCAGTCCCTCATTTCTCCAAAGCATCAGCACATTCATGCAAATTCCTATTCTCCTACCTATACTTCTGAAAGTGATGGAGTGTACTATCTACACAGTTCATTGAATCATTTTTGAACTGTGCAGTCTTTTTCAGAGGAAGCCTAAATAGCTGGGTAACAGCTAAAACGCAGCACACTGATGTTGTCAACACCCAGAGGTAGTCAACTACATAATATGAATAATTACTCTGAGAATTAATTTTTTCCAAAGTCCCATTAAGAGGGTAACAAAATTTTATAGAAGCGGTTAAAACTTATGGAGAAGGGTACACTCTTGACATTCAATGCTGAATTAGTAGCTGTTTCTGAAAGAATTAATCCATTATTTGTCACAGCTGAAGTTACGTTATTGAAAGTCTATTTGAACAGTGAGATAAAAAACAAAGAAAAAGAATGGAAATGCGTTAGTAACGAGTTCAATGTTTTTTGTTCACTGTACTGACCGAACCAAATCATTTAGCCTGCTTAAATCAGGTGTAAAGACTTTTCATCCCAATTGATTGCAATGACTTTTGTATACCAGAAGAAATATTTCTTATGACACAGTCTAATGGTACCTAAACAACTGTAGCCTATGACCTTGCTGGAGTCTTTTACTTCTCTTATCCTAGCAGGATCTTGGCTGAAAAGGGCTAATACTGGAGGACTCCTTGACAATTAGTGTTTATTACTTTTAGTGTGCTGCTGGACCCCTCCCACATTATTATTAATTCATAGAATTAAGCAACCTAGAATGGTTTAGCTTTGGAGGGATCTTAAAGATCATCTATTTCCAAGCCCCCTGCTATGGGCAGGGACACCTTCCACTAGACTAGGTTGCTCAAAACCTCATCCAAGCTGGCCTTGAACACCTCCTTTCTTGGGCCCCTCTTCCCTTCCCATGGTACCCTACTAAGCAGATCCCTTTAGAGGCCAAAGTCTGCTCCCCTAAAGTCAGGATTGTGTTTGCTGCACACCCTGCGTGTACATGCCTCTATCTCCTCTAGTTTATCCTCCATGCTGCTTGTGTTTGCATAGAAGTGTTTTAAGTTTGGTCCCAGATGAAGGTGACTTGCTGCAGTGGCTGCTCTTCAAGTGCTCTCCTGCTGACCTGTGTTTTCTTTTCCAGGCTATATATGTTACAGCTATAACATTTAAAGCAAACCATTCCCAGAGTGTTCATTCCTTCATGTGGCGCTGAGGATCCAGACATTTCCACTTCCGTATGACATGAAATCCAATCCTGAGCTTTGTGGCATGGATTCTGTGCTATTTAAAAAAGGTCATTGGAATGGAACTTTGATTCAGGGAAGTCTTTTGGAGGTACATCAGTTTGCTTTACTCAGAACTCTTTTTTTTTGGAGGAAAACATCTCCTTGTTTAAAAAGAATAAGTAAAGTGCCTCCTGTGTAAAACTTTCTCTTCGCTCACTTTTATCTCTCTTGTTGAGTAGTGAAGTAAGTTAAAAGAAATTAAATTCCGTATCTGGAATGCCTGGGTTTACTACAGATTGAACTGGGAAGTTTTCTCTTCTATTCACAGTTTGCACCTCAGATCTATCTCCATCATATAACAAAAGAAAACAACTAGATAACAGAATGAGTCAAAAGAGGCAGGTTTTTTAAGTGTTAGCTGTGGGGCTTTCTTGTCCTTCAACATTGATTTTTACTAAATGCCATAGGCATAATTCTATTCATGCTTGGGAAGTGATTCCCTAAACCGCAGTATAAAACTTGGCTTATCACCTTAAACAGAGTCTTAGTCATTCTGGAAATCTCATAAGGCAGTCTCATAGGAACATTCTTTTCATTTACTTACTCTGGTTAAGTTTCTTATATCATGCTATCCAAAGACAGCTTGCTCAGTTTTATACGTTCTTACTCCAGTTCTATTCATAAATAAGCCTTACAGAGGCTTTGTAGTGCCTCAAATATAACATTATAAACTATATTTTAAAATAATAACACAGAATAGGGGGTACAAAGTTTATGATCTAGTCCGAATTTTAACAGAACCTATTTTTCCCAAATCAATGTTTTTATTTTCTATTAACTGTGGATTAGAAGGAAAAGCCATGTTTCACTCCAAGTTAAAGTAACACAAGAATTGTTTCATGATCCATCACATCATCTCTGTCAGTTAAACTTTACATCAGGCTTTTATTTTTCAAATATATAGCATGGAATTTTAAAGAAAGAAGAATTGTGTATATTATTGGAGTGTTTAGGAAGTGAATTCAGCATAATCACTGTTAATAGTATGTGTAATTAGTGACAATGTCCTGTGCTTCTGTCATTTGTCCTTCTTGAGTATGGTTTTAGTGTTAGTTTATAAAGATTTGAAGTCTAAAGCTAGGAAAACACCAGAAAAATTAGAGAAAGAGCAGATTAATCTCTCCTTGGCTGTGTAAACATAATTCTGTATATTGAATTGAGGGGTTGCTAATCCCTTACAATCATGTTTCTTCCAATTAAGTTGCAGGGCTTTAAATACTTTCAATCACAGGAGGCTGAAGAAGCAAGTGCAGTGTCAGGAAAGGGAGGAGGGTGATAATCCTAAATGAAAGTAATTTTATTAGGAGAGAAAGCGAGCAGCAAACAGAAGTTCTGAAGTGAAGTTCAGAAAATAAAAGATTCTGCAAAATGCTCTGACCCCCTAGGGAAGTGAAGAAATAAAATTGGGATTTTCAGCTTGATTAAAGTTTGATTTATGAGCTGCTTTTTGTTAACAGCAGTGGAACAGGAGGAGGAGAAAAAGGATTTAACTTGTAAGGGAGAAAATTCTTTTGGAAATTGCCTTCAAGTTCATGGAGTTTTAAAAGAAGTGACAAATGGAACTGTTTTGTAAGTACTCCCCTTCTAGCCTCTAATTTGTTCTCCACTCCCCCCAGTCCATAGTTAGTAATGAATTATATGTAATAGTGAGGAAATATAAAAACATAGCCTAATTTGGTGCTTGTTATTGTTGAGGAGTAAATAGCTTAATATTGAGGCATATCTCCTGTATTTATATTGTGTGCAGTCCTACTTAGGTGACACAAAAATGCATCCCAAGATTTCGAAGGTGATCACAAGCTTAATTTCCATACATGGGGGTCTTTTGCACAGAGGTTATTGTATGTAGGAGATCAGGAGCTGGAAACAAATTTCAAGAAGTGCTGAACCCACGGGCAAAAAGGTGCAGTCTTTCACAAATAGAATTAAGATAAGGAAGACACAAAGCAATAAAGAATCTCTTAGATTTTTCTGCTGGGAAGGAGCATGGCTAAAGTTAGGGTTGGCAGGGAGTGGTAGGTGCCCTATGTCTCCTTGCCCTATGCATGGAAAGATTTCTCCATCCTTGTCTCATCAATCTCTTACACCAGTTTCACTGTTGGTGATGTGAGCTGTCAGTCCACAGTAAATGGTAAAAAAAATGCATGTTTGGTATGTTATTGCCTATCATCATCAGCTATTAGAGACAAATTTCAGCCTGCTGACTTCCTGATTGGAAATCTGGGTTTGGCTTATACTTGGGAAACTCCTGTATCTCATTCTGACTTCTGCTGAAACAGTGAGAAAAAGATTAGATGATGCGAAACATTAGGTAAATGCAAAAACATTGTATCTCAGCAAATCATTAGGGAAGTGACTCCTGGACCCAGCAACTTAAGGCAGAATGCTGTTTCCACAGGTCTGGTTCTCCAGAGTGGGTCATAGTGACATCCTACCTTAGATCCATAGAGAGATAATGTATTAAAAGTTACCAGTTCTTTAGTGCACTGAAGGGTTAAAGAAAATGCTGTCATGCTTTGTAAGTAATAATGGGTTCACATTGGCTTAAAAATTGGAAGCTACTATTGTAGAATACCTTTTGAAGATAAATGTAGGAGTAAAATTGCTTTTCGGTTTGAATTGACTCAGACACTGAAAATTCTGAATTGTCATCATAAAAATTCAGGCTGCTAGTGCTTTACCTTCCATTTTTAGATAAAGCACCAAATCTATGTCAAGTAATAACACACAGGAATATTTTTCCTCTAAAAAGATGTTATAACTTGCTGTTCATCAAAAGTTTTAAATGACACGATCTATGATAAGATAGTTTTGACCACTGTGCAATTACATTAAATCTTTTATTAATTTCAATTTAACTTGCATTCTAAATAGTCTCCCCGAATTTCCTGCTAAGTTGTCACAGTGCTAGCTGATACAGTAATTTCATTTATAAACACTCAGATTGTGCATTTGTCAGTAAAACAAGTAATACACAGTAGCTCTTGAAACCATCTGTCACCTATCATTAGGGTTTCTTTATTTCTTAAAATTCATGTATTCACTGTAAGCCCAACACTACTCATTTTTCTAAAACACACTATATCTCAGTAAAAAATGGAAAAAGTATAAATAACTGATTGTTAAATTATTTTTCTTCCCTTACGAATATAACCCAGTATATACTACATGTTTTTGTATAAATTTATTGGATTTAATGTTATGTTGGCTGTATATCAGCAGATAATAACATCTGCTGAAAAATAAGGGTACAGATATGCGTGATATTATGCATCTGTTTAACCAGAGAACTCACTGTTGCAGCAAAAGTCAGTATACAGGAGCTTCCCAAGTATGAGCCAAATCAAGATTTTCAATCTGGAAGTCAGTAGGCTGAATTTTTTTCTCTAAATAGCTGATGATGATGAGCAATAACGTATCAATGCTGTCAGTGTATCACAATTTTAAACATCCTTTATTTGCTTTTCTTATGTATGTGATACTTTCAGAAGGCTCAGCCATATGTGTGTGATACCAGAACATACCAGAGGAAGGCAGAGGTATAACAGCAGTATCTTTGTGCCTGCTTTACATCAGAGTGCATAAATCTGGTCTAATTCCCAGCTCACCTGGCACTGGAAATGGAGATCTGTGTGTGACCACGTCCTGGTTCCTCTCGCCAGCTTCAGGCACCTTCCTCTTCCTGTTGTTGGGGCACCCATGGACAAGGTGGATGGGAGGCTGACACAGGAGTGGGTAATGGAGGAGGATGATGGTGTTACTACAGCCCACTGAAATGAGAGCCAAAGGTGTGACTCCCCTCACCCAAAGTCGCCCGTTCCAGCAACTTTGCTACATCTACATCCTTGAGCAGGTCTGTAGTGAGAAAGCAAGTTAGTGGAAAGTGGGAGAGAGGAGACCTCCAACTTGTTCATAGAAATGTTACGTAGCGAATATATCGTCATGACATTAATATTACATGTCTGTTAAAGACAAAATATATTGGCTGAAAATATCTCAGCAAGTACTGCCACCACAAGTACAAAACTTAACTCCACCTCTGGGTTTTTTGCTTCATAAATGTTTAGGCATCAGAATAAAATTGGACACTATAAAACAGATAAGGATTGCATACCTAATATATTTATTCTAATAAAGGCAGAGTACCTTCTCTTCCTTCAGTGCACACATGTAGTATTGGGCTGGACGCAGCAACAGTAAGTACCGGTGTACTTGTAAATTTTACAAATATCAATCTGTAAAGTCAGTGTCTGAGATGTGAAAGATATAACTTTGTGTTTGCTCTGTGTTAGAGAGTTGTGATTATTACATTATATGCAGTAGATGGCTTCCGAATGTAAAGATTTGTCCTTACAATAATTGTACCTTTAAGCCTGTCTTCCTGTCACTTGGATGTTTCTAGGCTGTTTCTTTACCACTTAAAGAAGCTGGATTGTCATCACATTCCTGGCTGCCACTGTCAAGCTCTTGGAAGAGAGCTTAAGTACTGCTGATGAGTGTTACCCGTAATTTACCACAAAAAGCAGAAACTTTAAGGGCAAAAATTCTGCCCTCTCATATCTTTTCTGGGCGCTATTTTATTTTTAATGTACTCTTACAAGGTAGCTTTGAACTTGATTCACATAAAAGGGCCTCCAGCTGTACATCTTACAAAAAGCACGCAGACCTCGTTTAATCATTCTTTTTATTCCTCTGACTTGAGTGTGATCTCTGTTCCACTCTCACTGATGGAGCTAACACTTTAACTTCATCCAAATTTATACTTGATCTAAATCAGTAGAACACACAGCAGAACAGATTTCCAAAGTGTAATAATAGCCACTTAAAAATTGTTTTAAGTCTGCCACATACAGAGGCAACAATTTCAGTTTCTTCAAAATTATTTCACATCTTCAACAAACATGATTCTTCTTCTTCCTTCTTATTAAGGTACCATCTAGGTCGCAGCGTGTCCACTATAGGCCAGATGTAATTTGATGTGATTACTGTTACACCTTTTATGTTGGAATGGTTTTTAAAGTGCTTACCACCATGTTGAAGAATGCTTTTTGTTTTCCTTAAGCAGAAGCTGGGATGATTCTGCTTTGAACATAAGCTACTGAATGGGGAGCTTCACTTATTCATTCTAATTAGCAATGAAATTTAGCATTGTGGTTGCCTGGCCACAGAGGTCTTTGGTGGTGTGAATGCCCACATCTCTTTCCATCAGATTGGAATGGGTAAATCAGCAGAAATATGTTTATTGTTGAATTTCTGAGTAATACTCTGATCACTCAGCCTACAGAAGAATAATGGTACGAAATTTCTTACTGTCTTGCAAGTGAGTTAGGTGGGAATTGTTATTTTTTCCTGTCCACTGCTGTGTGAGTAGAACTGTAGGTCAGCTGAAGTAGAATTTGATTTAAGAGTTGGGGCATCTTTTCTTGTTAGCCAGTACATGAAGTAGCAAATAGACCTCCAGTGCATGAATTTATCTGTGTGAAATAACTTCTCAAGAAGCTTTCTCTTCTGCAGTGTCTCTTCCCTTCCTTCAGTAAAGCAGCTTCCTAGACCGCAAATGTAAAATAAAAACATTAAGGTGAAGTTTGTGCCTAATAAATAAAAAATTGTTCTTGTCCTCCAAGTGGTATTTCTTGGTGTGCTCTTTTGCTAACTAGGGCATTTTTTAATTGTTTTTTAAATCGCTTGGAAAAAAAATCATGAAAGAGCTCACCACCAAACTTTAGCCATACAGTAATTCTTAGTTCTGGTATCATGAAACGTTGCTTTCCAAACTTTCAAAATAGTAAACATAATAGATTTCTTTCTGTTATAAGAATATACTGCACAAGCTGGCTCTCAAGGCAAATTCTAATACAAACCTGGAATACTCTGGCCACCAGCCTTTGGGTTGGTACATGCAGAAGAGAATTCCAAATGGTCACTGAGTTCATCTGTTAGCAGAAGCACTGCTGTCGCTGTTGTGCCATAACTATGACATGTCATTTTCTCACTGTGATTAACTGTGCTTTACCAGAAACCCATTTTTCAGTAGAACAAAATGGGAAAATTAAGTTTCCTTTATGTTTTGCTTTCTTCATTGTGACCATAGATTTCAGTCCACCTAATCCAAACTGGTTAAATGTTAAAGTAATTTGGCCTCTTTTCAGCTCCAGTTTCTACTTTCAGAACCTGAAGACCGTGAACTCTGTCTTACTAAAGAGTAAACTTCATTTTATTTTCTGTTATGCGAGCTAATTTGCGAGGGGTTCTCATAATGTCATGTCTTCAAGGAGATTGCAATGAGTGTGTTAAAGTTCAGGCCAAAAATGTGAGTTTGCTGTTCGTGTTATAGTATTAATTAGAACTAACTTGGATCTTTTCAAAACGTCCAAGCTGTACAGTTCAGAAAGCAGAAAGTCTCATCTACAAGTGATCTGAGACCTTAGACAAATTCCACCAGAAGTGTGTTTAGAGTAGAAATCAGGATTTCTCTGTTGAATTGCTGTTTCATTGATTCATTATTTTTCACTTAGCCTTCAATTCATTCTTCATCAGTGGTTGTCGTATTGCTTAAATTTTTATAGGGGCATGGCACCTAATTATTACATTTGGCAGACTCTGACACAGCAGAATGCATTTTAATATGTAATAATATCATAATTTGAATGAAAGCAGTTCATTTTTACATCAGTTTTCATTGTGTAGTGCTGCATCCAGTCTTAGCAGTGAGTCCTCAAAGACGACCAGACTAATCAAATGCAATGCAAGTAACCTTAAACCAGCTCCTAAGATACAGTTCCTTTTAGTGATAGTGAGACAATAATTTATATATAAAGAAGTAGTGCAGTAAAGGCTGTCAGAATGATAAATTCTGCTTAACCCGACTAAAGAAAAAGGAATGTGTACAGCTCACTAAGGCCTGTTGAAGTGATAATTAGGCAATTTAGATGTGGTTTCACTTGTGCTATTAGTTATGGTCAACTTTGATTCTTTGTGTTTACGTTGTGTGGTTCTTGTACTCCCCACAAAGGGTTTCTGGTTTGTTTGTTTGTTTTAATTTGCTAATGTAGCCATCCTTTGGACATACATCAAGTTATATTTTCTCAAATAACCTGTTCATTTTTGGACCATATATTGTCTCCTAACAGTTATCTGCGAACCATCCACTGGGATATGTTTGTCCTCAGTAACAGATATTTTATGATATTTTGAACCATGTCTTACTCATTTTTTACTAAGCATGGTTCCTCATTGCCTTAAGATATTCTTGGCCATCCAAACATTGTTGCTCTAGGGTTCCTGGATTTTGCAGGGTCACTGAAAATTCAAGTTATGTAATAGCAAAAGAATATATACAGGTGTGTTTGTGATGCATTTCAAACAACTTGTTAATAACGTCGTACCATCTTATGTAATTCTCAAAGATGCATTCTTAATACAATTCGCTTCAGGCTATAGCAGTACTTGCAGGTTTGATTTTATTTTATTTATTTCTATTTCTTTTAATTAAAATTAAGGTTCCCAGAAATGTAGAGCAAGGAAAATGCTGCAGGGGCATATTCTGTTTTGGACAAATGGAAGGATTGAAGAGTTTTCAAGATAACGAACACGGACGGGTTTGCCATTATCCCTCACATAAAGTGGCTGTCTTTTTTTATCCTTGTGCCTTTGTATGGCTAGTTCATGCTAGATACATCTGCGTCAGCACTTCCACTACCAATATCAATTTATTCCATGGCTCTAACAAGAGAACACAGCTGTGATTCCGTACAGTGCACCGATAGTCACGATTCACTGCAGTTGCTGGTCAATGCAGTGACCGTTCCTGGGACGTGGCAGGTGCATCCCCTGTAACTCTTTCTGGTAGATGCTGTCTGGTTTGCTTGCTCCCAGTTCACTGTACTGGTACTTTATGCTAATTTTTGTGTGACTGGGCAGCAAACAGGAAGGCTGACTGTTTTATCCTGGCTGCTGTACCCTATGCAGGTGAACACCCTGTGTGAGGGAAGAGTGTGCCAGGGCATGGCAGATGTATTTGGCAACAGCTCAAGTCCAGACAGGTTCATCTCACACCTCTAATCACTTGGGATCCACCACATATTTACATATTACTGTTGATATATTTTGATGAATGGCAGTTGTCATGCACATGATAGCAAAACCTTTAATTAGATTCTTGATTGTTTTCATTACTCTGGCCCTACAATAATAAAATACTATTACTGTAGTTATTGATTCTTTAATTGCCACTGGATTACAGGTGAATTTGCAGTAGATTTACCGCTGAAATATCATACATTTACAAGAAGATGTTTATAAGCTGAGTTGAACAAGTAAACCTGTAACACCTGTAAACCACCTGAAATTTCAAATGAGAAGAAGATCTTAAGGGGCTCTCCTGTTTCCTGAAAGCACTAGTCACAGTGGTATTGAACTATATAGAGGTTCCGTGCTTTCAGATGTTTCACATGCAATTTTACCAGCCCTTTGAGAATTTATTCTGTGCCTTTCCATCTACTTCTATATGTAATCTTTATATTCCTACCATGAAGATAATCTTTATTTTCTTTAGTTTGCTTCTGTCTAAATATTGTATGACAGTAACTTGCACTGAAAACAAAATTCTGCAAAACTGAGTAGAAAGAGAAGAGAGAGCTACTCCTGCTCTAGCTGTTCAAATATGGAGAGTAAAGAACCAGGCTTAATCAGTGGGTATCCTTTGGCAAACGTAATAGCATAGCGTTGGCTATGAATTCTCTTCTGAGCTTTGCAAATGAAAGTCAGGAGTTCGGTGTAGTATTTTAAATTGCATCATCTGGGAATTTAGAAAGGGAATATATGGCCAAGGGATTCTTCTTCAGGGCTTCAGCTGTTCAAGAATTGTTCAGTCCTGTGGAATAGAGATTCAAGCATATATATGCTTAGAAACTCTTTACTTTTTTTAAAACAAGCGAAAATGTTGTTCAAGGGTAAGCTGAATTATTTTTCCTCTGATATAATAACAAAATAAGCTCTGAAATAGTGACCATTTGGCAAGCACGCATCAGATGGTTAAGCTGTTTTTCCATTGTTTACAAATCTCTGGCCTTCTTTTTGATCATCTGAATAATACCTCTGCAATCCTGTAACCCAGAAACAAATCCCTGCCCATGGTAAGAAAGCTGAGGAAATCTTATTCTTCTGAACATTTTTTAATTAGTTTGGATGGAGGATAAAAGGCAATTCAGGCAAAACAAGATAGTTCTGAATATAACTTGTGGCTATATTCTTTCTCTCACTTGACTTAAACCAGAAGTACATGTTTTTAGAAATGAGCTTATATTAATTACAAAATCTTCTAAGTATACTCTTTTTGTGACTTAAGTCTTTCAAGAGGATGTGAAATGAGTCTGTAGAATTTGTACTGCGACGTGTTTTAGCACCTTAGACCCTGGTTTCTCCCAGCTAGCTCAGGCATATGGTTGTCGACTGCCAGGGATCAGAGTAGTCCTCATCTCTGCACCTTGGCCTTGTGTTCATCCTTGCATTCTTGTGTTTACTCTGATAACCAGGTTGGTTGATTTGTTTTCAAGCTACTCTTATTTCTAAATATCAATTCTACTTAAATCTACCTCTATTTTAAATCTACTTTTCTTTTAGCATTCACAGACCAATTTAATTTTTATTAAGTGATCTGAAATCCAAGTTTTAATTCTTCTTCCTGACAGTTATTCACTAACATTGAAGGTAATGTAGTTACTTACTCAGTTTCTTAAGAGAGTTGTAGTGTAGGATGTCTTGATACAGCTGAGATGGAAAAGCAGTATTTGATTTTCTCTTGTTATTGCTGGACTTCTCTATAAAAAAAAAAGGATGCATTACAATTACTTATGCTGTTAAGGCATGGCTAAGTGGTGATTGCAGATCACTGGATTTACAGATAGCAACCCGTTCATCATTCACTTCTTTGAATCTCTAGCAAATGCCATTCAAGGTAACATTTAACTGCAGGAGGTTAGATGCAGGTTTGCTAATACCTGTTCTAAGAAATACAGCTAAATACTTGTTTTATTGGAGTGGCCATTGGCCCAGGAGTTACAGATTACACTTTTTAATTTCCATCTCATCCCTCTGGCTGAACTGGCAGCAATTTGGTAACGAATCAGTGTGCTCTTTCCTTGAGTTAAGGATGGAGAAGAGCTAGCACTACATCTTTCCCTTTCCTCTAGCTGAAGGAGGCACAGCAGTAAGAGCTTCTGAACTCCGGGTCATTCTCTGCCAGATGGTGGTATGTGGCAGCAGGGAGAGATCAAATCTGGGTGCATGGAATTCCACAGGGAAGTAACAGAATGAAGGAGAAGGAAGAGCTAAGTTCCTGTAATAAACATGAATTTTCCTCCAAAAGTTTGAATTTTATCTTCCTTCCAATTAAGAGAGATGACCACTTAATTCCACCTAATTAGAGGGCATTTTACATCTATTCTCCGTTAGGGGCACTGTACATGGAGGATCAGCGTCTCACCTTAGCCGTGAACTCTAATGGATCAGTCATTTATTTTGCAGAGTTTAATTACTAGAGTTCAACACTTATTTACTTTCAACTTCTAATTGACTTTATGAATGCCATTATTTGTATTGTAAAACTCGTTAAGGGGAAACAGATAATATTGTAATTTTTTCAGTAAAAATAACAAAATACCTGGAGGAAACATTGTTCAAATAGAGTATTATGTGGGTAAATTTGTTTTCCAAGAGATATAATTTGGAGAATTTAAACATCTTTACACGTAGTAAAAGCTTTTGTACTCACAAATTTGTAATTTCTCTAAATTGCTGATTCTCAGTTCTGTTGAGAAGTTTTCCCCTTTTGTTTTCATACTACTTGATCTGGATCTCAGCTTTCTGAGAACCTGGCAGCACTTTTTGAAACAAAGCTGCTACTTGTGTGGCTTGAGATAAAAATCTTCAAAACGTGAATCCTGAAGATGCAAAAATCATAAAGGTACAGGTGACTGCAGCTCTATAAAATGTTATCTAAATGTGACTTTCTGCTTGATCTTTGAATTTGATTTTCTGAAAGTCATTAAGTTGCTTAGATGTGTGACATTGGATGTCTTTGATGCCAAACCATAGAAAATGTAGTGTAAAAATGTGCTTTCCACAAAAAAAAAGAAAGAAAGGCAGATGTCAGCCTCTTCTGGTGACCCTACATATTCTTCTCCAAGGACCTTGAGAGAGGTTGCTAATTCTCTGTCTAATACAACCCTAATCAGATGAGAAATGAGGGAATAATTACAGTATTTCTTCTCTTTCTCTTCCTCGTGCCTTGTTGCCCATCAGCAGAACCAAGGTTTGTCCAGTACCTGGTTTTTAAACTGATTGCACAAAAGTTTTTAGTAAGTTTATATAGTATCTCCCAGCTAGGTGAGGAAACTTGACCTTCTGTAATACCATTTACAATAATAATCTCCATAGTTGACTGTACATGTAACAACAAATAGTGTTTTAATTAGTTTTGCTGTCTTTTACATGGGATTTTGTTTCCCCTCTGGATACCTACATGTTTTTCAGTGGAATGGTGAAGCATTAAGCCTCCAGCCGTAGCTAAAATATTCCTTGTATATTTTGCAAAACAGTTTATCATCTCTGGATATATGGCATTCTAGTGATAGTTTATTATTTTGTCTCTAATAAATACTGGTTTAATCCATCAATAATAAATGCATTACTTATATCCTTTGCTTCCTTTAACTTGCTATCGTTAGTTGTGAAGTGCCAAGGTTTTTCCTTTTACTCAGTTTCTTTCCTGCCTAGGAACATTTTCTCCTTCACTTTAACATTTAGCCAGTTTATGCAGTGGTCATCTCCTACCTTGAAAATCAAGAGTCTTCTACTTAAAATATGAGAACTACTTATTGGCACACAGCTTTGTTTCATAAAGAGAATGTTTCCTTGTGAGAGTAATTGTTATTTTTTCCCTGCTGACCAAACGAGCGTATCAAGTCCTTTCACAGAATCCCTGAATGTGAAGAAACCCTACAGACGGTCTGATTTCTAAGTTGGCAAACTGATTCCTAAGTTATCTCTCTCTCTTGAAATCCAGAAAAACCTTTCACAAATTAGGAGTTTTAACTGGGTTTTCAGAAAAAAAAATATTCTGTATTGTTTGAGTCCTGTAAACAGGATGATCACCGTGGCTGCAAACTGTATGGGTTCATGGCCCTTTAAAGAACGAGCCAGCTTAGATCAACATCTAATAATGCGATAGAGTTATAGGTCAAATTTGTGGGGCTGTAGAATGAGAAAATATTTTAAAGGATGATGTGCTGATGGTCTGTCAATATTAGGACTAAAGTGGGAATCAGGTAGACTAAATCTACTGGGCATTTATCTAATTAGAAGTGACCTTTATTAAAGCAGAGCTGGCTGAATTAAATTAGTTATTGCTCATCTGGTACTAGCTTTCTTTATATCTGAGAATTTGGTACATCTCATCTAGAATGCCAATTCCATCCTTCCATCTTTTCCTCTGAGGCATCTTTTCATTTAATAATGACTTTCTTCATTGTTTTTAAATTTAGAACAGAGCTGTCTTCTAAGGTTATCTTTTATTTCTGCATTGAAATAAGTAAATACTACTTTCATAGAAAAAGCAGTAGGAAAGGTGGGTATTTTAAGTAGAATCAGATACGTTGCCTTCAAACAGAATAAATGAGTAAATAAAGAGTAAATAAAGAAGAGTAAATAAATTTACTCTGCTTGAGTAGCAAGGTAAAATCTGAAAACAGAACTTCTCTCTATTTCAAAAATGTTTTAAAGTAATCTCTAGCGTTTAGCATCCTCCTGTTCTAAACATAAACCTCTCATTTGGGGAGTTCTACACTGCTATTTGTTTGGATTTCTTCAGGTGGGCAGAGGTGGTTCCCTACAGCCTGAAAGGGAAGCGAAGTCATGGTCAGAGAAGGAGTGAAAATGTGGCCCATGATCCGGTTCCCGAAAGGCTCGTTTTCACCATTGCACTGTTAACCATGTGCTGTGTTAATGAGCACGTGCTGGCTGATTCCAGTGACACCTGGTTTGGCATTCTGGTTATTTTGGATCACATGGGGGATGCGTAGCTCTCCATAGGGTCTGCGTGAGCAGCTGTTTAGAGCTCAGAGAATACCAACTTCAGAAGGATCTCGGCTTTTTGGTAACATCACGTAGTGTGCTGTAGCCGTACCCTGGAAGCCATTCCATTGTGGTTCGTGTTTCTTGTGCAAAGCACATCCCTTCAATCTATTGTTCTTCTCACTCTTTGGGTTAATAAGTTCTCTTTGTTTTAATCAAGGTGGTTCTTTCCGAATTTGCCTTAAGTTGCCCAAAGTTTTAACATTTTAGGCTCAGCTTTGAAGAAATTTAAGGAAATGCAAAGTTACTGTCGTTACTCCGGGTTCCAACTGCCAAGATGCCTTGATAAACGGGTAAGGAATTGAGTATACAAGGGTAGAAAGGATTACAGATAGAGATAGAAGGATTAGGCTGTGAACTAGCAGGAAGACTTGCTGTAAAAATGTCGCTTCAGGCTTTTGTTTATTATTTGGAGAAATTCTATTTAAATGCAGATTAAATTTTCTACCTAGAAGTACAACTTATTCTTTTGTTTAGGAGCTCTACAAAGAAGAATCAGTACAGAGTGTTTCTGTTTTCATTTTTTCATGAACTTTGACAATCACGTTGCTTATCCTGTTATCTGGATTAGTTATGCAAGCTGTGGATATAGAGTTTTAACAGTTTGTTTAGAGACTCTACTTTAATTAATCAGTGTAAGATTACCAAATTGCCTTGGGATGAAAAACTGTGTCTGAGAAGTTGTAATTGGCTACTGACTAAACAAAAGGACCCAGCTCCACATGGGGTATTTGGGGAGGCAGGGCAAAGCTAGGGGAAAGAAGAAGAAAAAAACAAGCATTAAATTAGACAAATATTGAATCTTTTGTGAACTGAAATATTTTCATTCTCTGTACAACAACTTAACTTTTTTTTTTATATTGCTGTCCATTCTGTAATGAATCACCTGTTAAAATGCCATTTTATATTCCTTGGAAACAAAAATTAAATTAAAAAAATTCTTTATCAATCCTGCTGGGTGTATGAAAAGTAGAGTATGAAGAGTCTTCACTTTAAATAGACTCCCAAATTCACAAAAATATATCTCTTGCATATTGCAGCCTTACTTACCATAACAATATCAGTAAAATGTAGCTAAGGGAAATATCCCAATCACTTTCCATGTTTC
This sequence comes from Dromococcyx pavoninus, assembly GCA_033558185.1. Taxonomy (NCBI): domain Eukaryota; kingdom Metazoa; phylum Chordata; class Aves; order Cuculiformes; family Neomorphidae; genus Dromococcyx; species Dromococcyx pavoninus. The sequence continues at coordinate 2,399,386 of JAUMJL010000137.1, forward strand.
TTTTTATTCCTTGATCCATTCTTCTTGCATCTTGTCGCCAGCATCTCCCAGCAATGTTTGCTGGTCTTCTCAAAATTACAATAACATGATGTACATACCATTAATTTCAAAGCATTTTTTTATTCACCCTTCTCTTCTTTCCCACCATAATTTTTGAGTTATTCACCACATTCTATGACAGAAGTTCCACACAATGATTGTCATGAACTGTTGTTGGCATTCGTGTACAGAAGCACTTTAATTCGTATGTTTCAGGATCTGAGATTTTGACCCCATTTTAGAAAACTATAAAAGCAGTTTGAATTCTTTGAATATTAGATGACTTTAGTTGCCTTCTGTCTAATAAATGAGAAGGAGGACCCATTTGGCTGACTGGAAATCGAGTATGTTCTCTAAGAAGATCTACTTCAGTAGCCACTTAGCATTATCAGTAATTTTGTATTGATCATTTAGCTTGGAAATAACATGCTAATGTAATAGATCTAATGTGGTGTTATGGGAATGGCACACCATTTAGCAAGGTAATATTTTAGTATTATCAGGTTCATAAAGGCTTGTCTGTTGAGAGTATTATGAAGATTTCTCAGTGTATTACCTAGCTTTGTTAAGAGGTGG